>CM060923.1:4800000-6185000 GCA_030737875.1 Allium sativum | reverse complement strand
TAGACAAAACCTTTGATATAACAAAAATAAGTAAAAAATCTTTACGACTATAACCAACTAAACATAACATACTATGAAAACCAAAATAAGTTTCAATTAATTTTTTTAATATTATCTTTTTCATAAGCCAATACAATAGAAATATACTTTTTTCATAGCCGGACACTAAATCAAACCACGAGGACTCAGGATTCGAGATTTTAAAGATCAAACTGGTCGAACCATCAAGAATCGCATATGTACTTTTATTAGAATTTTAAAATTATCAACATGTTTAAACCTAGTTGCGTAATAAAACACAATAACCAGAAGTTGCAAGACAAAATATGATTACGAATAAACATATTTAGACGAACACTACTAGAAATAAACAGTATAACATTGGACCCTTCCAACGGCCTCCAACGGTCGTTGACCAACGGCTTCCAATGGAAGCCAAAATACATATTTTTCTTATGGATACAAAAAATACGCCATTGGAAACCGTTTGCGGCCGTTGGTTTTATACCCATTGGAAGCCGTTGGCACCCGTTACACGGGTTGAGCACAAATCAGCCGAAGTTGCTACCTTCTTCCTCATTCTCTAAACCTACGATTTTTTTCTCCAAATCCCCAATTCTGAAATCACCAATTCCACTCCATCATCCGCGTAGGATCTCTCTAACTCAATCAAAGCACTCTCTCATCCTATATGATCTCTGATTCTCTCCGATTTCAAGGTATGCATTAACCCTAATTTTGTTTAATATCCTAAGTTTAGTAATTTAAGCATAATTAGAGTATGTTTGTGTGTTTAGTGTTGTTAATTAGTTGCTAATGTAGGGTTTAATCATTTAAGTTTCTAATCTAGTGTTTTTTATTTATAAATTGCTTAGTTGTTATGATATAGGGTTTTAATTAGTTTAAGTAGCTGTTGTTAATGAGTTTGTATTTATAGATTTATTTGATTATGTTGCTAATCAAGGGTTTAATTAGTTGAAGTTGAATATGTATATATGCATATATATAGTGTTGTATATATATATAGTTGATAATTAATCTATGTATTTGTTTATTTGGTTGAGTCCCAATTCATTGAAAACAATATTTAATTTGTTGAAAACCTATCATGGAAATGGAAATATTTAAGTTTATGTTTTGGGCTAAGGCGCACAAAAAACACTTCAATCACGAAAAAAAAAACCATAATATGTTATATTAATAAAGCCTTAGAGTGTTTATTTGGCCCCGTCTGATAAGTATTGTATATAATCGTTATGTGAATGTTCGTTTTATAAACGAAACAGACATTTATATTCATCGTATACAATATTTGTTGGATTTGTCCTTTGTATTGGACAAGTTACGAACACAATAACGAAATTAAATCTCGTAAAATATTTCATTTTAAACGGTTCTCAAAATTTCGAAAGCACTTCCTTTATGTTCCCTATGTTCACACAATTGTGTACTATTTAGGGAACTAAAGGGAAGTGCTGCTGAAATTTTGTTGAATCGTTTAAATTGAAAAGATTTACGCGATTTGATTATGTTATTGTATTTGTAATGGGAGGTAGGATGACCCACCAGTAAATGATCAATTAACATAACATGCATTCAGCACAAATTTTTTTTTAACAAAATGTCAATGCAAATTCTATCATCATAATTAATACGTAAAAGAAATGTTTTCATTAAAATACCATCTTAGCGTTTGAGCGATCAGACAAAAAAATTATGAAGTTAATTTTATATCATACTTTTTAATTTTATATGTACTTAATTAGGAAAAATGGATGATTATTTTAATGATTGAAGCTGGATGTACAAAAGAAGAGAAACCGATGGCACAATAAACAAAAAATTTATTACTGATGTTAGCGTGTTTATTGATTTCGCTTTAAGTAACAATGGAAACGACGTCAAAATCAGTTTTCCATGTAGTAGATGCAAGTTACTGAAGCATTTGATACCGCGAATGGTTAGATTTCATTTGCGTCAGTACGATTTTGTGCCGAACTATTTAGTTTGTGATCGTCATGGAGAATCGTTAGCATCTACTTCTATACAAGTTGAGGAGGTAGTGAATAATGAAATTGCTACGACGAATCTCGTAGAACAAATGGTTGAAGATGTTGCACGTTCTATGTTCCCGGTTCAACAATTTAATGATAACGATGGAAGTGATGAAGAAGAACCAAATATTGAAGCCAAAAAATTATATGATTTATTAGATGTCGCGAAGAAACCTCTTTGGGAAGGATGTGAAAGCCGAACTCAATTATCAGTAACTGCTAAATACATTGTGATTAAATCTAAATACAACCTCACAAAAGCTGGATTTACAACTATTGTACAAGCTGCAAAGCGGCATATGCCTCCCAATAATTTAATGTGCGAAAACCATTATGAAGTAAAAAAAAATGGTGTTGCCTTTGGTTTACCGTATCAAAAAATAGATACATGTCTAAAGGGTTGCATGCTTTTTTTGAAGGAAGATATCAACCTTAAGAATTGCAGAATATGTAATCAAGAAAGATACAAAACAAGAAAGAAAAAGGGAAAGGAAGTCCCGTATGCATTATTTACCTATTATTCCTAGACTTCAAAGGTTATATGCATCTTCTGTAACCGCGCAAAATATGAGATGGCACAGTGTGAGAACACAAACACACCCATCCGATGGAGAAGCATGGAAGCATTTTGGTCAAAAGTATCCCAATTTTGCATCTGAGAGTCGCAATGTTAGACTTGGTTTATGTACAGATGGGTTTTCACCTTTTTCTTAATTTGGTTCTAAATATTCATCCTGGCTAGTAATTGTAACACCTTATAATTTACCTTCGTGGATGTGTATGAAAACTCCTTATATGTTTCTTACAATTGTCGTCCCTGGTCCTGATGATCCGACACAAGGAATCAATGTTTATTTACAATCGTTGATTGAAGAATTAAAAAAATTGTAGTATGAAGGGGTAGAAACATATGATATTTCCCGAAAGAAAAACTTTCGTATGCAGGCTTCTCTGTTGTGGACAATTAGCGATTTTCCTGCTAATGCAATCCTTTTAGGTTGGAGTACGGCTGGTCGTCTAGCTTGTCCGTACTGTAGGGAAGAAACAAGAGCATTGTCTTTACCTATTGGAAAGAAAATTTCATAGTTTGACTGTCATAGATGTTTTCTTCATACTAATCATCCTTTTAGAAGAGATAAGAATTTTTTTACAGCTAATAGACATGAAACTTTACGACCACCTAAAGTATGGACAAGTGAGGAAATTTATGAACTTGTACAAGATTTTCCCAAGATTCATGAAACTGGAGTACAGACAGAAATTCAAGGTAAATCAACGATTCATAATTGGTGGAAACAAAACATATTTTGGGAGTTGCCTTGTTGGAAAGATCTTCTGATTCATCATAATATTGACGTGATGCATAATGAGAATAACGTGTTTGATAATGTAATCAATACAATTTTGAATGTCAAAGGGAAGACGAAAGATGATTTGAAATTAAGACGTGATATTGAAGTAATATGTAATCGTCCGGAGCTTCATATAAAGCCAAATGACACCAGAAAACCGAAAGTGTGCTATGAACTGGGCAGTAATCAAATTAAAACATTTTTAAAATGGATGGAAGGATTAAGATTCCTGGATGGTATATCTTCCAATCTTCGTAGATGTGTTGACTATAAAAACAGTAAACTTAGTGGGATGAAAAGCCACGACTGTCATGTTATGATGGAAAATTTATTGCCCGTCACTTTCAAAGAACTATTGCCTATAAGAGTTTGGATAGTTGTAACAGAGCTTAGTTTGTTCTATAAAGAGCTTTGTTCATCTACATTAAAAAATTACCGTCTATGTAAATTAGAGGAAGAAATCACCATATTACTCTGTAAATTGAAAAAAAAAATCCTGTAGGGTTTTTCAATGTTATGGAGCATTTACCTATTCATCTTTCATCAGAAGCACGTCTTCGAGGGCCTGTACAATATGGATGGATGTATCCATTTGAATGGTATATTAATATTTAGTTAATTAAATTTTAGTTAATGAAGTGTATGAAAAAATATTTTACAATAATTCTAAATAGGTATTTAAATCATCCAAAGAAAAAAGTAAGGCAGAAAGCTCGAGTTGAAGGTTCTATTTGCAAATCATACATCGAAGAAGAAGCTTCATTTTTTTCTCTCATTATTTTAGTGATCATGTGAACATATAATTTGCAAGTACTGCACATAATGATGAAGGCATTGATCAAGATGACTATCAAGCGACTTTATCTATTTTTTAAAAACATGGTCGGCCTTCTGGTAGATGTGTGGAAGAATGGCTGAATGATAAAGATTATAATGCAGCACACACATATATTCTTCTTAGTTGCACCGAAGTTGCACCGTTCGTTAGGTAATGAACTTATGCATCTACGTATACATGTATTGTATCTTTGATCATATATGTAACGTTTGTCCTGTAATTGCAGCATTTATGAATCATAGTATCCAAACGGCGATATCAGCAAAGAATTCGCTAGTTGGTTTACTAATTATGTTTTTGATCCAAGAAATTGTATTGTGGATGAAGGATTGAAACATTTGGCATTGGGGTCAAAAAGAGATGTCAAGACATATCCAATATTCTTTATCAATGGATATAAATTTAGTACTAAAGAATATGGTGCTGAAAATTAACTAACAATAGCGGTGTATTTGTTAAAGGTGGTGATGATCCAAACGACCATATACACGATTTTTATGGCATGCTAAACCAAATTCTGCAAGCGACATATTTCACACGACCCGCAGAAGAAGTATTTTTGTTTAAATGCAACTGGTTCAGCAATGTTCCAGTTTCTGAAATCAACGTGCACCCAAAATATAATCCTATAGAAGTAAGACATACTTCCCATTATTATAAATACGATCCTGTTGTACTTTCCGAACAAGCTTTTCAAGCATATTATGCTCCTTATCTCTCTATGAGAAGAGACAAAATAGATTGGTGGGCTATTTTCAAAACAAAGGCAAAGTTTACATTTGACGGACGTATTATTCCCGATGACCAAGCTTATCAAGCAGACGTCGAGGAAAATGCAGAAATAGTAATAACCGATGTTCAAACAGATTTTGGACCTCTAAACGATGAATTTAATGCATTAATTGATGTATTTGAGACTACAGATGAACCATATATGGAGGAGGAAATAGAGTCAGAATCTGAAAGTGATGAGGACGACTAACTAATACTCCTCATTTTCAAAAGGTAATTTTATGTTTATTTTTACATAGTAAGACTCAAATTCATATCTAATAGATATTTCCTATGTTAACACATTTTAATAGATATTTCTTATGTTATCTATTAATAAGTAACATATCATAAATAAAAAATATGTTATCTATCAAACTTATAGTAAGTACAAAACTAGGTTTTTGGTAAAAAAATAATTTACGTACAATAAAGTATTTAAGCATAATAAACTTATATTTATTTTTATGACATTTCTATGAATCAAACTCATATGTTAACCAGACATATCTATGGATCAAACTTACATTTAACACTTGTACGAATCAAACTTGTAATGTTAACTAGATATATATATATATATATATATTATGACATTTCTATTATCAAGTACTCATGTTATCTAATACCATATTTTTACATAGCTCTTTCATGTTATGTTATGTTATGTTGTTGTCTGTAACAGGTATGGCGTCAGGTGGCGATGAGGGTGGTCTGTCATCGCAGTTATCTCGTCCTGTGGTCTGGCTTAAGCCAAAAGCATCCAAAGGGTAAAAACTAAGTTTTTAGTGCAAATTTAATTTAGGTACAATAAAATATTTAAATTGTTGTTCTAGTAGCAATGTATTTTTTCCCGTTTAACACAGGGGTTTTGAGTTGGAGCCGTCCAATACAGTTTTAAGGATATCAAAACGCGCTTATCAAGCCCACATGACTGAATGTTGGCCCACATGGAGCTCGATACCTGACACTGTTAAGGAGACCATATGGAAGGAGTTTTTGGTATGTATGTATGATATAACATTTATTACGTTAAGTTTTTATGCTCCTATTTGATAAGTTCATATGTATGCTATTTTAAGAAAAATGCATGGTTCAGTGGATCTCCAGGAGACGGATTTAGATCTCGTCTGATACATTTTAAAATTTAAATGCAGCTATCCATTACGCATCGTCTGAGAGAAATGCAGCTATCCAATTACACATCGAGGTGGGTCCAAGTCATTTCAGCATCATCATGAGGATCTGGTATATTTTATAATTGCACAATTTAAAATTTTAATTTATAACTTGTTAAAATTAATAATTGATTTAAGTTTAAATTTTAATTCACACACACACACACACACACATATATATATATATATATATATATATATATGCATGCTTATTTCAGGAAAGAGCGCGTATGGCTCCTGTGTCGTACTGGGATGTTTTCGAGCATACACATGCATTGAGTCAGACCAACGACAAAGACTCAGTTTCGTACACTTGGGACCATGATGATAAGGGGCATGAGAGATATGTAAGTATAAAATAGTTAAGTTAGACTTATAATTTAATTAAAATAGTGTTATCTAAATTCATTTGTTTTTTGTTTCATAGGAGAAATTTCAAGCGCAAAGGGCGCAGGTACTAGTATCTACTGGGAGGACTGAGTTGACCAAGGAAGATGAGGACATGATATTTGATGATGTCATGTATCCTGCTAACCGGAACAGATGATATGGTTATGGAAATCTAGAGGTAATACTAAAATTTATAATAAAAATTCAAATGTATTCGAAATGCTATTATGAAATACTGAAAATCTGAAATTATATACATATTACAGCATCTCAGCAGACGTATCAGAGGGCTCAGGACAAGGAAGAAATCGCATAGCTTAAAGCACAGATTGCAGAGCTTCATGAGCGTGATCGTCGCCGCGAAAAGCGGATGGAGATGCTTAACCAACGGTTGGCGGAGTTCATTGCCCAGTATGGTACGCCACCTTCATCTTCTGGTGGAGAGAGTTGATCAGGTTAGCTTGTTTTGATGACATCTATGTTTAGAGAGTTGGTGAGGTTTGCTAGATGATGATGGTTGTATATATTGATGTTATGATGGTTTGGACATGATGTTTTGATGGTTTGATGATGGTACGGTTTGGACATAGTGTTGGTTATGATGTTTGGACATGGTTATGTTGTTTTGGCGACGTTTGATTGTTATATTATGTAAATATTGATTAATTTATGTGTTTTGTATTTGATTCTTATATTATACTGTGTTTGGGTGTATATATGGTTGAAATTGTGAGTTATATGCTCGAAATGGAGCAGTGCAAAATATTATATATGTAGTGTGTGGCTTGAAGTGGCAATTCTGAAATCTGAAAAAAAAACACTCAGATTTCCAACGACGGTAAATGACTTCCAACGGCTTATTGGTCCTATCATTTCAACGGTTTCCAACGGCATCAGATGACTAATTTTCAACGGTTTTCACCCTTTTCCAATGTCCCTTTGGCCAGAAATAATGGACACATGGACATATGTATCGGTTGGAAGCAGTTGGAAATTAGACGTCGTGTGCATTGAAAATCGTTGGAAGCCGTTGATCTGTATATCGACGGATTGACCAACGGCTTCCAACAAGTTTTCCAACGGCCTCTGGCCGTTGGAAAGCCTTGTTTCACTTGTAATGGAAGTTTCATTACAAAACAAACATTACTTAAGATTTATGTATCATGGTTGGAGGGTTGAACGGGAGTTTTAAAATCTGATTACAAGGACGAAACAATGGTTAAGGGTTGAATCACGAATTGTACTTAATGAAGGTCCAAATGAGTTTCCGGCCTTTGTGGCCCACGATTCGAGGTTAATCGCAGTTCAGCCACGGTCGGGTTGTGTTCTTAGAACTATGGAATTATATATTGATTCAAGTCAAGGGTCACATATATCATTTCTCAATTTCAACACATAATCACTCAAGCCAAGCTTCCTGCTATAAGTATATCATCGCGAAACATGAAAAACATAAGAACATCGAAAAAAGGTGACCTGCATAAATGCAAATACAATATATTTAAACAAAAGAACAAAAAAGTAAAGAAAATCAAAGTATTTGATAGTCAAGTATACAACAAACAAATATTTGATGGATATATATTTCACTGTCAATTACTAAACTGTATCATAGTTAGTAAATATAAGCATATAACATTCTATCATTTACTTAAACCTAATATTAGTCGATATTATAACCTAATATCTTTTGCTGTGCTGTTAGAATGCACATTAGTGTTATGGTTGTAGAGTGTGCTCGCCATACATTGAGATTCAGCGTTTGATATATACGACTAAACAACTTTCACCATTTTTCCGGACTGTAGCAACTGTTTTTTAAAAAAAAGGCCTAGATTTTTGTCTCAATAGGGCAACCCAGATGTCTACGACTACGCATGCTTGATTGAAAAACATGATGTAGAAAAATATTTAGATGATTTTTTTTGGCAAAGCCGACCGATTTTTAAGGTGACTGCAAACACCTTTTATTATGACCAATAATAAAAATACATAATAAAAATACATAATAAAAAACAGGTGACTGTGGTTAACAGTCAGCTAACGGTTTTTAAGGTGGACCGTCCATTGCTTACGGAGTTTATAGTGTTCCATCCACTATGTCTTATAGGCTTACAGCACTGGAGATAGCAAAATAACTAGACTACAATAACAAAGAAGGACAGGAGCTTGACTCAAATGTCAAGACTACTAAGTGCTAACAAGGAAATTACTCCCCATTAGCATCAGCCTCAGCATAATGCCAGGCCAGGCCGACGACAAAATGCGGAGAAAGCTCCGAATAAAGGCGCTGTCGATCCCATGTAGTATCGTTAAGTAGCTGCACATTATTGATTCCACTACAAGAAAAACCGAGATTAGCGACAGATTTTTAGTAGCGGAAAATTCCGTCGCTAATTATCGGCGGATTTCCGTGGGCTTTGTAAGAGAAAATATTTTGGATTTTATATGTCATCTTATTATAAATTATTACCGTCGAATACTAATTATGTCGGTAAATCAATGGAAATTGCAGCTCTTTACCGTCATATAATATTTGACGCTAAATTCCGTTGCTAATAGAGTCGGATTACCGTCGACATAATTTTGAAGCTATTTTCCTGCAGTTTTCCAAGAGATTTGAAAAGAACTTTTATATTTTTTATTTATTAAATGTTTTAAATTTGTGTTATTACTTAGTAATTAATTAGTAAATTTAAATTTTAAATAATTAATGTTAATAATACATTAGTAATTAATAATAAGTAATGACTATTAGAAATAAATAAAATTCAATAGTTAATGCTGATTTTTTTTTTGAAAATTAATGCTGATTAATTATTAATTACCATATAACATTAACTATTTTACAAATCCTTATTTCTTAATTAAAATTTGGGAAGGCTTATACAATTAAGCCATGATAAATTCTGTAAAATATGTATTTAATAATCAAATAACCATTGATTAATACTTAATAATTAAAAAATAATTTATAATAATTAATTTTTATTGATAAGAAATTATTATTAAACAATTGATAACTAACAATATATTTATTACTTAGTCTCTAATATTTGATGATTATATTTGAAATCATATTAAATATGTATTAATTAAAAAAGTAAAATTTTGGAATTTTCTAAAATATATTTATTGTTATTCATAAATTTTAAATATAAATTTTTTAATTTTTCATAAGATTCGAAAATATTCTTTTAAATAAATATATAAGTTTGTAAAATATTCAAAACTATAAAGAATTCCAAAATGATTAAAGAATTTCAAAATAATTAATGTGAATGACAAAAAAAAATACTATTAATAGTAAATAAAGTTCAATAGTCAGTATTGGTTAATTAATAATTACTAAATAATTAAGAGATAATAATAATCAATAATATAGACTAATAAGTAATTTTTAATAACCAATGATAATATTTAATAATTAAGAAGTAAAATTTATTATCCAGTATTTAAAATTTAATAAGTTATAGTATTTTTTTTATAATAATACCTTTTATTCTGATCAAACTTGTAATAAATTACATGATAGTTTAAAGTTTTAATGATATTTTAAATTTTACCTATTTTGATTTATTTCTATTAGTTCAACAAGGTTGACTGAACGAAATATCTGTTGTGATCCGAATCAGCGTTAGGTACTAAATATGGAACGTTGATTTAAAATCCAACCATAACCTGCTTTATGACATGGATTGCGCTATCCTCCCAAGTTTCCACCGCCCAAAATTTCGCTTAAACCAAAAATAGTCCCAAATTTTTCCTCAACCTGCCTAAACGTGTGCTAACACATTCCCCTTTCACGCCGTCAATCTCCATTTCTTCTTTTCTCACTCTCTCTGTAAAAAAAAACCCTAGACAAGTTGCTACCTTCAATCCGAGCCGAAACACCATAGAGCAGCTACGCTCCGTCCCTTGAGAACTGATCGGCTCAATTAAATTTATATGTTGGTCTCGGCTTCTCTTTGATGGCGACCAACTCTGAATAGGGTTTGCTCGATCTACCTCTTCCTTGGTAAGTTGCTTCGATCGAAAACACTGATGGCTGTTCTGTGGCTACTTCAATCGGTGGATGTTCAACTCTTGTTGAAGATGCGGATTCGATCGAAGGTTTCAACAACCGTTTCCAGGTATTTCCCATTTACAGTATAATTTTAGTTATAAAATGCCTTTTGATTTATGTTTTCGCATCTGTTGTTAGACGCCTTTATTTGTTAGACGCCTTTATTTATGTTTTCGCATCTGTTGTTAGACGCCTTTTGATTTATGCTTTGGAATCTATCTATTTGACAAGGTCTCTGTTGTTAGACGCCTTTATTTGTTTATGCCTTTTGATTAAGCTTGTTTATGCTTTCGAATCTATCTAAGGAGAAGGTACTAATAATGTATTCCACCAATGATGTGGTTAAAAATGATGGATATGTGGCTTTTGGAATGTTTTCTGTATGATTGTGTTTATGGCGACTTTTAGTTTAAAAGTGGAAGATTTGGTTATCCATAAAAAAACATGGATTCTTCTACATTTTCTGTTAATTGAGCATGCTATTACATGAATCTTAATTGAGCATGCCAATTTTGATGATGGTTTTAGTTCAAGTTAGTTAGCAACCAGCTTCTTAAACAAATCTCACTTATATCCTTCTTTTATGAGTTAGGCATGTCTGGCATTAGCAGTATTCTACTGTTCTATTTGAAATCGGCTTTTGGATTTTACAAAATTCAGTTCTCAGAATTTCTTATTATGGTGGGAATTGGTTCTATATTTTCTCAGATTTTGCTGCTTCCTTATGATGATTTTCAACAACTGAAACTGAGTTAGATTTACATCAGCAAAGGTTAGATTTCAAAATATTCTGATTTAGTGTATTCAGAGTTATGATGAATTTTTGGATGAGTCGGAAGTTTTTGACTGGATGTAAGCGTTCATACAAACTGACGATCAACAAAACAGAAAATCTCAGTATTTTCATCCCTATCGCTCTATGATTTGCGCGCATAACAGACGGCCAGCACACTTACACTGCTTCTCTACATGGCATGCACAAGACATCAAATTCAATACATGACGTGAAATGGATGCACAATCTTTGTTGTAGTAATGTTTTATCCAACTATAAATAGCAAACAATTTGTTTTCCTGCCCTAAAAACGTAGCATCATACTAATTTTGGTGGCTTTTAATGAGTAACTATGTACGATGTACATGCTTTGTTTACTAATCATGTTGCTTAAAAAGCCCTCATCACTTTAACGATGCAAAAATACAGTACTTACTATTTAACCAACGTTATCACACCACTTAATATAACAGTTTATGTAGTTATGATGCATTTGTGCTCATATATTTTGGCAATTGAACATAGATTATCATTCTTGCTACAGTCTTACTCTCCAGCATTCCAATCAATTTGAATCATTGGACTATAAATCCAATGGCTCAGAGCATGAGCACATTTTTTTGGTCATTGCATAAATACAGCAGCGATATACAATTTCTTGTGTATATTCATTTAGTCTCATTGCATTTGAAAACTTCAACAGTCTTTGCCTGCAATCCATTTCATTCGTTGGACTTAAAGCATGCCTTATAGCGTATGCCTATATTAACACATATCGTACAAACGTTTTGTTTGTATTTTACTATAATCAATTCTACATCAAAACATATTTCATTACTTTGAAATACTACAGACTATTTAGTAAGATGAATTTGAATTGCAATAGTTTCATTGGAGTATTCTTACATTTAGAAGGAAAAAGCAACCTTGAGAGTAAACTACTTGCTTATGTAACAACAGTACTGAAATTTAGAGATAATTCCAATAAAGCTTTATCATACTACAAATAAAGCTTCATTTTCTTACATGTTTAGTCATATTAAAATTAAGAGATAATTCCATGACATCAACTAGCTGTGTGATTTATCTATGTTGCTCATGACTTCTATCTGAAATGGCATTCATCTTTTCTTGCTTCAACCAATTTTTACCATGACTGTTTTATTCTTCAACCTGCAAAAAACAACATTCAGATTTATATGGTTTCAAACTTGCTAAATTTCAACACGCTATTCACTCTTATTATCAAGTCTTCTGAAATACCCCAAGATAATATATATAAACTATAATTTAAATTCCAAGATGTTATTGCTTCGTATTATTTGCCATAAAGTCACCTCTTTGCTTTCCATGTTGTTTTATATTGTTTCCTTCATCTCATCATGTTTATGAATTTCCAAATATGACATGTATTTATATTCAATATTTCTTCAATTTGTCATATTAAAGCAATTTATTTAAGTCATTTTAAAGTGTTTGATTCCTACATATTGCTTTTACATGTTTATCTTATGACTGTATCTCAAAAATTTATCTCTGCTATTACAAATATTCCCAAAAAAAAAAAAATGTCCAGACTCAATGGTTGCCATATTTGTTTCTTTATCTCAACAACTTTATGGCTTGTCTTCGTACTGTAATTGCTTCTTCTTACTTGCTAAAATAAATTAACTAGGAACTTAGCATAGACATCACCGTTGTCCACTTAATAAGATCATAATCCTCAAATGTGTAGTAAAGCAATTTTATTCGTTGTGGGAAGTAGGATCTGTTGATGAGTGGTTATACAATGGCAATTCTTATGAGCTAAAGTTTTCTTTTAATTGTCAGGTAGACCCATCCTTCTTTTGTTTCGAAAGATTATTGATTTGAAGATGTATTTTGTAATGGCTTAAATTAACTTTACGGACCTTACATGTAGGATAAACACTTATTGATTTAAATATCCATTTTGTAAGACTTGCACCTTACTGAATCTATTTTCGGTACTTTTTTTTCCAACCAAATCTCACGAATACACGGCTATCGACCGACTTTGAAAGTGGCAACACAAATTGTCTATTTTTTCCTTACCCGCCCCAACTTCTGTTCTCATCTATGTCAAAAGCTAGAAGGCCTAAAAAAATATGATATAAGCAAAGGGTTTGTGTATAATTCAGTTATTGCCTCTTTGACAGAAGCACTACATTTTAAGGGTTCTACAAATGCACATTTCATTGGCGGTACAGGAGAGGATAAATCTAATCTTTTAGATGTTGAATCCTAATCTAGGTAATATAAGCTTATGAAATTATATAACCTCTAATTTTTGCAGTTGAAATTAATACAAATTCTAGTTAGTACAGAAAGCTAGGATACTTATTAATGCAATAAGATCGATTTGGGAGATTGCATTTCACGAACACATCCATATCAAAATCAGACATCTTATGTTCTGTCAAAGCAACTACAACTAGATTAAAACATGCAATATGATCAATAGTTTATAATTTTCTTGTAGGGGAGTTCATATCCCTAACATTCCAAAACAACAACGCCATTAAGTTGAAGTAGGTTTATCCCTAGTAGTAGAGTTACCGGAGCATGAACTCAATTTGATCCTTTTAATGTGCTTATTTTTGCTTTTAACTTTATTAATCATAGCAGACCTTGCAAGGTTGTCAATCACACCCTCCGCTTCCGCAGCCTAGAAGACAAAGTTTTCATCATCTCGTTTGCTTACATTTGATACGCAGACTTGAGCTTTCAGCACAAGGTAATATAGTTGATACTTTATTGTTATTTAAATCAGAAGTACTCATGCACAATAATTTATCATTTCGGTTTCTATTTGCTGCATTATTCTCATCCTCTATAGTTTTCCCAGGTTGATAGTTCATACCAGTCTCACCGCCACCATCATGCCAAGCTAAATCACCATTCTCCTCAGTCATTACATCCATATAGCTAGAGAATCATCATGGTCATTTGCATCATCATTGCTCGTTTGGGTACAAGAGGAATACATATTGGTAGGCCAATTATTAGATGAACTAGTAACTTTATGAAATGTTCTAGACTTTCCAGGAGCGTGCAATATATTAGTAATCTCTGTTGCACTGACACCACCTATAATACAATGTTCTTACATTTTACTTCAGATTCCATGTTCCACTTCTCAATGTTCATGCCCCATAAGATTTGAAATATTTTTCTCTTCAAAATTAGATTAAAAAGTAGTGTGTAAGTTACCTATTGATAATTTTATAAACTCATTGTCAGATGCAGACCAATATAGCCAGAAAGCAAGCAGGGTTACGATAATTCTTATCCAGATATTTAAGCCGTGGATACATAATGTTAACGTCGTTGTTAACGCGGATTGTTGCGTCGACCGTCTAGAAAAGCGATTGATCCAACGTCATGATACTAATCACTGAAGATGAAGATACTGAGTGTGAGAGTGAGTGTAACTGAGTGTATGTAGCGAGCCAATGCTTGTACAAATAGGCATTTTGTATAGTTATTGTGTAACAAAGAGAAACATAATTGTGTACTATTTAAATGTGTAATAAAATATTTGTTTGAATAAAATATTTATTTAAAATTAGAAGTTTTGAGTTAAATATATTAATTTTCGCAAATATTTTATATTACAACGATTATAGCTCTTTGCAAGTTTTGTTGTAGAGATTTGGGACGAATTACCGACAGAAATTTAAGGTGAATCAGAAGTTGAAATAATCTGTCGCTAATCTCTTGGTATTTAGCAAGGGTTTACCAACTCCTTATTTAAGTAATATTTTATTATAATTTAATTATCCGTCGGTAAATAGTCGGTATATAAATTAAATTAAATTAAAATTAAAATTAATAAATAAAATTTATTTTTATTGTAAAATTAGTAAATTGACGGAAATATGTCGGAAACCTCTTGCAAAATTCCATCGTAAAATCTGACACAGATACCGTCATGGTTTTTACCGACCATACAGTTATGTCGGAAATCCGTCGCTAAGGCCTGTTTAGCGACGGATTTGAAACAGATTATGCCGCTGCTATTTTCGGTTTTTCTTGTAGTGTTCCATCTTCACCTTCCTTAGCCAAAACAAGTCCAACATTTTCAACCTGATAAAATAACCTTCTTGTTTCTCCTTCTCGACCGACATTTAGATAATACATTTTCTGCTTCAGACTATATCTCATTTGAGTGTTGTCGTGGATCATTGTTCCTTCCTTAGCATTCCAAGTAAAAGTTTCACCATCATCTTCAACATCTTCTTGCAGCGAGATCAGGTTTGCATCTACAGTAGGTTCTGGTACAACCGGACGGGGAGGCGGTGGACTAGGCTTAGGAACCCAATGTAGCTTAGGCTTACAATGAGGGATCTTAGCAGCTGACGGAGCAGTAGCCACACAAGCATCAGATACATGTCCAAAGGAGTGACATTTGTTGCAAATTTCTGGACTCCAGCTATATTTTACGTCTACATCCACGTCATATCCTTCCACAAGTGTCACATGTAGTTGATTGGGCAACGGTCTCACTGGTGAAATTTCTATGAGCGCTCTTGCGAAGTTTAGGCTCTTTCTAGCAACTGTATTCGAATCAAAACATTTAAGTTTACCAACCAGACTTGCTAACCAATCCAAACCAATAAGTGGTTGTAGAACCGACAGCACTTTAGTGAATGTAGCCCATACAGGGATAGAAAGGACTTGTTCCCTAGCTTTACCAACTGAGACACTCCAAGGGGTAATGATGAAAGGTTGGCCTTCAATAATGAGAGGATCCTTCTCTAGAACACTCATTTTGTCATTAGGGTTGCTGAACTTCATGTAGAACATCGAATCAAAATATTGAACTTGTAGCCTTTCTTTCAATCTCCAATATTTGTTACACTGCTCATGCACCACAATATATGCTGGTGCTGAGCCAAGGAAGAACCCTACAAGGTGGTCAGACCAGTAGTCTAAACCAACCCGTTGAACATTTGACGGTATAACAGAACGACCGTTAATTACCTCAGTTTCAAAATTTGACTGTGATGAGTATTCTCGCTCTACATTGGGTACGTAGCTTATCAAATAACGACGTCCACCGTAGAGTACTAGAAGGAATAACTGTGTTCGGAAGTTCAGGAGGTGATAAGCAGGCATGTAGCGTTTTAGTTGAGTCTTTTTGACAAGCAGTTGATGCGCACTGATCCAATACATCGATCACACCAGCACCAACTACCAAATCGCCCTCAGTACCCTCCTTACCAACCTCAACAGGACTTGCAGAGCTCACATTTGGAACAATATCATCCATAGACGCAGATAAATCACTCCAAGAGGAGTTACCAGTATTTTAACTCACTTATAAGAATGGAGTTAGTTCACGTATGAACTATATACATGGTTTGACCTACCGAGCAGCTATAAGTGATGAAAAATGGACATACTCGTCACAACTGTTTCGTCTCTATGTATCAGCTGGGATCATGCAGAAAGCATTGTCCTTAAACTTCGCTCCAATGAATTACACGCAGCAAATTCAGTCTACTATTTAAACCTGAAGAACAAGCTAACGTTTACAGCATCAATACAAAGCAAATATCAGCAATGGCAATGTCAAAAGCATCAACATCAGTCAGAGTCGTGGTACTACTGCTGCTGAATGCCTTGATCTGGACCACTGCTCGATCAATGACTTCAGAAGCGCAGAGTCATATGTCAATGGCAAACGCCCCTAACGCTGGCAATGCTCCTAAATCAGTCGAGTTGTGCGTTAAAAAATGTGATGACATTAACAGTGCATGCCAAAGTTCTGATGAATGTGATTTTACCAAAGTATGCAGTGCTTGTGCTAATTCCTGCAGGAAGGAGTGTGAAGCTCAAAACGACAGTTGCAAGTCCAAGTGTAAGCTGTCGCTGATGTCCTATTACTATATATAAGTCTCTATGCATGGCCTGCGGTTATTATAATATGCTGTGTTGACCAATCACTACGGTAGTAGAATAAAGAAACTTTGTGAGTATAATCTGTCATACTTAAAGTTGGAAATGGCATAAGCAGTTGTATTCATGGATCAGTTTCTATAATTACTTGAAGTGAAGTTTACTTTATCAGTATCCCGTCTAAATCGTTCACAAAAAAATGAAGAACAAAAAAATTTGAAAGAAAGGAAGAAAAAAAAAAGTTGTAAAATACAATATTTTTGCGGTTTATCAGCGTAGAAAACAACTTTTAGGAAACATCTTTTACGAGAAGTTTTCAACGTTTACATGCATTGTAAGATAAATATGTTTGGGGTCAAAAGCATCTCCAACCCTTCATAGCATAATTTCTATGTTGTACCAAAAGCCAGAGAATGTAGAATAAATTTGTTGAAAAACCTATTACATATTACAGCAAAATTGTTTTAGTTACCTCATGCAAACATGTATAAATGCAAAAATTGCGTAAGTATCAGAAAATAAGAGGTGATTATTAACCTTTAACATTATGACAAATAATGTCTAGAACTAAATATTTCATTTTACAATGTCTAACAAAAAAAATTAACACATCATAATGTCACTAACATTAGCGTTGGAGACTAAAAATTAAAGGAAGTTATTAATTATCAATGTAGTATTGCAGTTGACAATGCATTGCAATGCAAATATGTACAATTTGAAATGTATTTTTACATTAGAAAGACTGGCATCCTTTTTTTTATTATTATTATTATTATAATATGGATGAAGAAAAAAATTGTAAAATTAAAGCCAAAAGATTAATATAACTGAGATGAGGAATAATGAAATAGGTGAGTTCGCACAAGTTATGTTGTGTACCTTCCTCTGGCGATGCATGTGAATACACCTTGGATGACCACGTTGTATGTAGATGTGGATCATCCTGAGCAATAGCTCCATCGAGGTTCTGTCCATTGAAAGGATAAATCCGATCAAATCGAGTTCCAGTATGTGTTTTAACACCTTAAAACTAGGATCTTAGCGAGAAAATAAATCAAAACTTGTATAAATTTGGGATTAAAACTCATACCTAATGCGTGAGATACAGAGGAACGATAACAACTTCGAAATAGGAATTGAATCGAGAGCCCTCAATACGCTTGTCAAAATACCAATATGATCAAGGTTATGTGCTGTATATCAATCTGATATGATAAAATGTGTAAATGTACTCATATACCGGTATGGCAATA
This sequence comes from Allium sativum, assembly GCA_030737875.1. NCBI lineage: Eukaryota > Viridiplantae > Streptophyta > Magnoliopsida > Asparagales > Amaryllidaceae > Allium > Allium sativum. The sequence continues at coordinate 6,166,398 of CM060923.1, read as the reverse complement.
CCTTCTGAAATCCACTAACGATGTCTGCCTTCGGTTAACACATTGAACATCCATATACAAAAGCAAGGGGATGCTTGTATTTAAAATATTCATATCTATGACACAGTTCTAAAAAGAAAATTTATTGACCAACAAGATGTTAATAAATACAAGGAGTTAGTAAAAAATATTGCTTTATCTAACAAAACTGTAGTTTTACATTAATAGCGGTTCTACCACGTAGGACGCAGTGGTTTCTCTTTACATTCAATGGCTTTAAATGATTGGCATCCTCGCTTTGGTTCTCCTTACGTTTCGAAGCAGCCGATTCAAACTATTTTAAGGTTGATTTCAAATGATTATGTCACTTCTTTCGAAAACCTAAAATTTCAAGTTCTAAGGCCATGTTTTGCAAATACGAAGCGCCATAAGCATTATGTTTTACTTCGAAACCATATAAACTTAAGCCAAGTGCTTTGCTTCAACACCAAATGGGTACGAAGCTAATTATGGTTTCAAATAAACTATAAACCCTTATGTTTTCTTCCCAGTCATCCTTATAGAAGGGAAAAATGTTTCGAAGCAACAGGAATAGTGTTGCACTATTTTAAATACTTGTTTTAATGGTTTTGAAGTATGTTTACTTCCAACAAAATGTGATTATCATAAACAAAAGGATTTAAAACATATATATCTTGGCAATAAAAATTATATATTAAGGGTTAAGAAACTTCTTGTTTTAACAAATGATTTCAAGGAAATTGAAATATGAATGACCAATGTTTTCATGGAAATGATTAAGTATAATTAACCCACAATTTACTATAAGTGTTAGTCCTTATCACCATTGGATATAAAAGATATAGGTAGATTTGACTAGGAAAATTACGAAACCAGATAGGTCTGGTTTAGGGTAACGCCTTATACTTCAGTTATCGCCCCTACTTGAATTTGTCCACCTTGTGTAGGGTGAGGTTAGCATAAGACCGAATGTGCGGTATGCACATAATGTTGTTAGGATTGTCTCGCATGGTATTTGGGCTGGAATCACGGTTTGAATAAATGGTCTCATATTACGGAATAAATTGAAGGAATGTAGTACAAATATGAGTTGGTAGACACATAATATCGGGAATTCTTTTTGTTACAAAGATGCATGTGCTAACTCATATGTGTGCGCCCTAAGCTGGAAGGTAGAGGGACTTTATTCGACCGCCGCCATTACATAACAGTGGTTACGGACTGGGTCATGCAGGCAACACAGTGCTCTCAGAAGATACTCGTATGATACGAGTCAATTAGGTGGAGATTGTTAGTTTTGTCTCACATGTTGTTAAGGTAGGAATGCAGGTTTGAATAAATGTCTCACATCACGAAATAAATTGAAAAGATGGAGTATACATATGAACTGGTAGACATGTAACATCAAGGGTTCCTTTATTATAAGGATGTGTTCCCGAGCTCACATGCATGCGCCCTATGTGAAAGGAGGGGTTTTGTTCTGACCGTCATTACAAAACAAATGTTTCGAAGCAACACGAATAGTGTTGCACTATTTTAAATACTTGTTTTAATAGTTTTGAAGTATGTTTGCTTCCAACAAAATGTGATTATCATTAACAAAAGGGTTTAAAGCATATATTTTGGCAAATTTTTTTATATATTAAGGGTTAAGAAACTTCTTGTTTTAACGAATGATTTCAAGGGAATTGAAATATGAATGACCAATGTTTTCATGGAATAATCAAGTATAATTAACCCATAATTTACTATAAGCGTTAGTCCTTATCACCATTGGATATACAAGATACAGGTAGATTTGACTAGGAAAATTAGGAAACCAGATAGGCCTGGTTTAGGGTAACGCCTTATGCTTCAGTTATCTCCCCTACTTGAATTTATCAACCATGTGTAGGGTAAGGTTACATAAGATGGAATGTAACATCAAGTGTTCCTTTTGTTATAAGGATGTGTGCCCCAGCTCACATGCATGTGCACTATGTTAAAAGAGGGGGAAGAGGCTTTGTTCCGACCATCATTACATAGCAAATGTGATGCTATGAGATTGGTTATTGGTAAGCGCAAAACCATTAGTATCTCAGTTAGCCTAGCAAAACTTAGAGATGGACAAGAAGTCGTAAAGAATGGATATTTGAATGGGTAGTCCAGTTTGTTTTTAATGGATAGGTAGAACGACTTGATGAATCTGGTAGGCTCGAGTCTGCAACTAAAGTTTGTAGTTATTCTGAAAAAAATATGAATAGTCAGAATTACCCATAAGAATGATAGCCGGGACATAAGGCATGCATGCATATAATGATTATTGTTTATCATGCTTAATAATCATTATGATTGCAAGAGCAACACTGATTGATTGGCCGAATTCTTCAAGGATACTAATGAGAGAAAACTCACTACAAGAAAACCTACTTTTAGTTGTAGTTATTTGCAGCGTTTATAGGGTAAATGCAACAGATACTGTCGTTACCCCTTTTTTGAAGCGAAGTGCTATAGTACTCAAATTAATTTTTGTTAAAAGTTGTGAGTAGTTCATTTTTGCTTCAAATTTTCAGACCGAAAATCAGGGGTATTCATGCAGCGGTTGGATATCAGTAATTCAAGGGTTTGGATAGGTGCCTCAAATTTTGACAAAATTACTATCGGCTAGAGTAGCTTTGTCGTTTTTTTAATTTTTTTTCATACGTTTAATATTAGGGTTGCTACTAAATGTTAAACACTTTCACATTATTTTCAATAGTTTCCCTACACTACCCCATTTTCCCCCATTGTTATGTTTTTCCCTAATTGAACACAATTTCACTCTAATTATATGCTTCAGCTTGCACCTTCGTTGAAGTGCACCCCTTCACTTCGTTGAATCAGCCACGTCTTCGGCTTCCCTCCACTTGGCTTCGACATTGGCTTCCCTCCACTTCGTCGATCTGCTCCCCCCCCTTTGTTCACGTGCCCTAGATCTACAAAACAAGGTAATCACTATTTTGGTTCTTGTTTTGTTCATCAATAAATCGATGATAAAAACTACACATTTAATAAATTGATTAACAGAATAGTTAAGTAAACAAAAAGATCTCATATGCTATTATAGATTTAGAAAAATTGTGATTATGTTTTGGTTCATAATCTGTTCATCAATACTCGAAAGCCAACTCATTCAAAAAACTAACCCAAACATAATTAGTGGAATATAATTATGGGTTGATTTGAAGAAAGGTACTCATTCAAAAAAAATTGATATTTTTGTAGGGTTAATTGCTTGACTTCTTAAATGACTTAATCAAGATTAGTTCCTTTTCATGTTAAAACTAAAATTGTTTGTTGTTTTGAGTTTTTAATTATTAACATATTCCGTGTGTGACTGTTTTTGATGCATTTGGTATCATATATGTGAAATTGTAGAGGATTCCACAAGCTTTACATTGGTTCGACATAAGCATTTATCATCAACATAGGTGTTTCATCATTGACATGAACATTTTGATGAATATGAATATGTTTTTCTATTATGAATTAATTGTGCTTGGCTGATGAATGGATTAAGAAAATTTTGAATCAATGTTGCCTCTATAGATGCTGTTTCTTATTCGACCGGTTTTATAATAAGTAGTTTGTACATGTAACATCCCGAGATTTGCGATAATTTAAAATATTAAATTTAATGTGTTTTTGAACAAAACTTGTTTTAAATATTAAAATTTATTATTTACATCTTATATTGACAAGGTAGGATTAAAGTTTGACTTGTCGAACAATAATATGAAATAGCTATATATGATAAAGTTTTGGGTTGATAATTTATTTATATGGAAATTTGAAATTTATTTGAATTCTATATTTTGATTTGATTAGACAGTATAACTGTTGAATTTAATTTTAGGTAAATAAGTGAAACTGAATATTTTATTATAAATATTGAAATTTGACATTATTGTAAATAATCTCAGAATTCAGTGAAATTAATTGTATTGAATCAGAAATGGTAAATTAGTTTATGATCTAAAATTTCGCCGCAGTCGAAATTACAGTTTGATCAAAAAAACACGTATATATTTCTATGTACAATTCAATTTAATAATCAGATTTTAAAGAAAATTGCTGTACACGTCAGAATTGGACTTCGTCACTAGTTCTATTACGTTCAGAAGGCGTCAAAACATGTTGTTAGGTAGTAAGTGGGCCAGATTTGGACTCAATCCAAACTTTGGCTTAAATACACACAAATAGATAAAAATATTATTATTTTATTTTCAGAAAACCCTAGGAACATATGGCAGTCGGCCCTAATTTCGATGACCACGAAATCTCAGAACTTCAATCCTTAATTTCTTTCAATCCGATCAATGAAATCAAGAAATTCCAAAGCCAAAATTGTAGTACTTCGTCAGATCTTTCCATCCATATGGTTGATGATACCATTTGCTTCACGAATTTTCCACAATTTGGCGAGGATGGTGCATGATTTGGGAGGGTTTTAGCGGCGCTAGGGTTCACCGAAGATGGCCAGATCGGAGGCGTAGCACGGGCGGCGCATCGTAAGGTCATGGTGGATCGGGTTCCGGATGTTTGTAGCGGCATGCGGTGGTGTTTTGGGATTCATGGTTTGGGTTTCCAGGTTGATGTAGCATGAAAACGCAATGGGGAAGGAGGAGTGAGCGCTGACGTGGCACATTTTTATAGGATAAGGTAATTATTTTATTTATTTTGAAATTCAAATGGTAAAATGTAAATAACTTCTTCATATGAACTCAGTTTGACGTGCAGTCAGTTGCGTTCTGATCGTATCGAAATTCCGGATGACATGGAGCTAATTCTAAGACTGTTGATTTATGGGCTAGAAAGTGGGATTTCAATCTCGTTTGGAATCAAGGTGAGTGATTAAACCCACTCACATCTAACCAAAATATTTGATTGTTAGTTATATTAAATTCATGTCATGATATGATTGTATTGTTTGCTGTTTGATCGTTTAAATTGCATATTTACGTTAAATCTGCATAGACTGTATAATTTAATTTAACTGCTGTACAAATTATACTGTTAGAGATTAATTTCTAGTTTTAATAATTAAAAAAATAGAATCTCATACTTGATGACTAGTAATTGATATTATTGAACTGTTTAGATGTGTTGATTTTGATGTATGCCTTGAATTTATACATTTAATGTGTTAATATGTAATCCATCCAGTTATCAGCATTGTTATATATGTTATTGATTTTTGTTGATTAATCCTAACCATCACCCTAGATGTTACGGGCATCAAATAAATCCAGGATTAATCATTAGAATGAATTAAGAACGTAGGTTGAAATGATAAATACCTATGACCCTAATTTGGATTGAAATGATGTATATCCTTTCCCAAAATACTAAAATTAAATTTTAAGTATTACTTGGCCATAGGATAGAAAATTATATATAGACACCGGTTGGTTAAATAAAAAATTTGTTTTTAACCTTGAATTTTGAAATTTTGTTTTAAAGACAAATAAACGATATTATTAATCTTTTTCTCAATTTAAATTTGAACTTTAAGCTTTATAATTAAAATTTTCAATTTTAATAGAATTCGTAAATGTGAATAACCGAAGTTAAACTGAATTGAATATAAAATATATATTTATCGAAATTTAATTGTTTATACATCTTTGAAATTTTAATTTAAATTAACTTTATTTGTAGTAATAATTGAATTGTGAACTCGAGAATTTTATAAACGAATAATGTATGTGAGAATTATAATTGAAATCCAATTATGTGAATCAAATTGTTTGAATTGAACTGTTGAATCGAATTGAAATAGGAATAGGAAGTCGAATCTTTTTGAACTAAGATATCAAAAATTTTGTCGAATAAGTTGAAACTGGAATACGATTTATAGTTTGGTTAAATTTTGAAGATATGATTCTGATTCCAACTATAGTATTTTTTAACCATTTTATAAACTATTTACCTTATAACTATTTTATTTTATGATATATTTTATATTAACTATTTTAATATTTAACTATTTATTTTATAAACTATTTTAATGTTTTACCTATATATTTTACTAAACCTGAAATTCTATTTATAATACAAATTATTTATTTTCAAACTATTTATATTATATATTTAAACTATAGAAAAATATTTTTTACTATTTTAAATTATTTTAAGTTGGAATTGTTTCAAGTTTTTAAATTAGTTAAAATGTAGTTTTTATGATGAATAATATACTCTCTTGAACATTGAAATGATTTTTATGAAAAGTCGATATTTTGATACGAAGTATGATCCCCTTTGAAATGTAAAAGAACTGACCAGTGTGGAAAATGTAAACGATTGGTTGTTAAAGAGATCGGGATCGAATATTGTCATACTCTCTACCAATACCGAAAATCACTTTAACAACCGTGCAAGCAGTGGAGTTCCAGAATGAAGTAAGTATTAATTTGGAGGCGATTACTGGATTTAAAGAAAGAGAACGATAATGGATATCCTTGACCTTCGGGTCATTATTAAAATGACTAAAACAGGGCTATACCATGACCAAGTGGGGTTAGCTACCTCCATCGGCAACACTTCTTCTTTTAGTACTATAGTCCCTCGGTTTGATTGATTGATTTGACGCCATCCGTTATTTGGGAGTATTGTCTGAGGTGGGCAGTAGTCGCGGCTATGCGTTACCACCAGTTCGGACATGCAACTAATATATTCATACTTTGGGCATTCCTCGTGTGCCTTGTCATATTATCCTGATCGAGCTCCTACAATTTTGATTTAACGTTATCGTATCACGGCGCATCCCTATCCGCCGACGTACTGGTGTGTTATATGCAAACTGTACGACAATGGTATAAACGGTGTAAGGGTAATAATGGTAATCTCGCTTACACTATTTTAATGTTTTATATTTAACCGTAAACACTATAATAATTGCGTGTTATATTATATAGTATCTAATTTGGCGGATCCTTAAGAGATGGAATTTACTGTAACATCTCTTAAGTTACTGCACTCATATTATCACATGATAATTAATTTAACTGACAAGAAAATATTTTAGTTTTGATCCGAGTACTTTTGTCTTTTCATTTGTGCTCGGGTTAGCCTGATTTTCAATCATTGAAGACACTGTTTTGGAGATGAAGATGGAGCTTGCTGGAAATATTATATTTATTACCGCCGCAGATAGTGGTATGTCTGTTATAGTTAACTCTTTCTTTTATTATTTTAGGGCCACTGTTTATCTTAGTTTGCTTTGATCCTCTCCCTACTCTAACTGGGCATTTCGTTAGGTGAGTCCGGTTGGTATGTTATTTAAGGAAGAACTGGGTATTTCAGTTATTTCTTTATAGAGAAAAGTGTTGTTGTAAAATATAATCAAATATATGTTTTAACAGCTTCATGAACTGTTATTTGTTTATTATATTTTGTCCTTCCGCTCGATATTCTGTGTTTGTTTTTCTTCTTCTTTTCTTTTTCTTATATAAATCTCAATAACTATTCGTATTTTCTATTTGTTTATGTCGACATTGAGGATCATCGTCGATTTGAAAGGTCAAAAATTTCGGATGTTACATTTGGTATTAGAGCTTTGGTTTAGAAAAAACCTTAGCTCAATTTGGGACTAACTCATTAGAGATAGCGTAGTAATACTCTAGAATGATTTTGAGCATATATAAGAGAACGTACTTGTAATTTTGATATAAAATGGTTTTGAATTGTGTTAATTTGTTCTGTTGAGTATCTATGAATTCTGGTCGGTACTTGGGACGCCAAGGCATCGATAAAGATTTCTAAACACTTAAATAGGATTCGTTGACATAATATTGTTTTGAATTATGTTTTATTTACAAATAGAACTATTTAAAATATATAAATTTTGATTTGATTGATGATAATATTAAATTTTTATCAACTATTACTCGATTAATCAATAATTTAAAAATATTGGTTATTGAATAATTTAAGAAATAAATATTCTTAATAAATTGATAATGAAATATTGAAAATTAATTCAGTAATGAAATAAGAAATTAAATATGAATTTGAGAATTTAATTTCAGGTGGTTTTGTAATATTGATTTTAAAATGGTTTTGAGATAATATATTTATATAAAAAAGAGTTGTTTCATATAGAAATTGTTTTCAAATGAATTTTGAAAAAAAAGTGTACATTTCCCCCTTGCCTTTGGAAAGTGATTTCGGTAATGAGTGCACACATTATCGACATTATTTTCAAGAGACTAAGTGGGGGAGAGACCATTTAGAATTTTTATACTTTGTTTGGAAATTTGGATTCCATTTAAATGCTTTAAATTATGGTTTGGTATAAAAGATTATGTACACACGCACACGCACACACACACACTGTTTTACAGTTGATTTGGAAACAAACCCGAAGTTGGAAATTTTAAGTTCTTGAATAGTTAATGAATTCCAAATTGTTGAAATGGAAAAAAAGTTTTATATTATGGAAATTTCTGAATTATATGAATCCAAGAGATTTATAATTAAAATAGAACACCTAGCAGTTTGAAATAATGAATTCAAGATAAACTGAACTATTGAAGTTTTATAAATCAAACATTTCATAGCATATATATAACTTACCACTTAATCAAAAGTTAACATGTTATAGGAATAAAAAATTTATAATATACAAGTACTGGTATAAGTAATGAAATTTAAGTTATGAGATGAACGATATATACTTGGTTATGTTTGAAATTAAATTCTACTAAGGTAGTGAAGATAAATCAAATCAATGAAATAAATTAGTAAAATAAATTGTTTAGTTATGAATTAAATTGTATTGCTATTGATAGTAAGATATTCGACGACTTAGGATAATCGATATTTTCAAGTCGAAAATAAATGTTAACTTGTCTTGTGAAAATAAAATGGAATTTGTTTATAAATTATGAACTTAAACAAAGATTGAACGAATTAATTAAATTTAATTAAAACGAGCTCGTCGCGAATCTGCAGTTCATAATTTTACTAGTTGAAGTTTAAATGAATGTTTAGGGTCCGAAATAAGTCGGAATTCTATGAAACAAGAATCTTTTGGATCTATCGGAATATAGTTTTCTAATGAAAGAGAAAATTTTAAGTTTCGACTTATAAATTTTAAGATATGTGTAATTCAAATTTTCAGAAAAATCGCAGTTCGGTAGTTCATGATTTAGAATTAATTTTTTAATGAAATTAGTCATGTAAACTAACGAATGAGACAATTTGAATAAAAAAAGTTATATGGATAAATATATATAAATTGACAACCTTCTTGCTACGGCCTTTTCGAGGACAAAAAATTTTAAGTGGGGGAGAGTGCACCATCCCAAGATTTGCAATAATTTAAAGTATTAAATTTAATGTGTTTTTGAACAAAAATCATTTTAAATATTAAAATTTATTATTTACGTCTGATATAGACAAGGTAGGATTAAAGTTTGACTTGTCAAACAATAATATGAAATAGCTATATATGATAAAGTTTGGGGTTGACAATTTATTTATGTGGAAATTTGAAATTTATTCGAATTATATATTTTGATTTGATTAAAGAGTATAACTGTTGAATTTATTTTAGGTAAATAAGTGAAACTGAATATTTTATTATAAATATTGAAGTTTGACATTATTGTAAATAATCTTAGAATTTGGTGAAATTAATTTTATTGGATCAGAAATGTTAAATTAGTTTATGATCTAAAATTTCGTAGTAGTCGGAATTATAGTTTGATCGGAAAAATAATTTAAACACGTATAAATTTCTATGTACAATTCAGTTAAATAATCAGATTGAAGGAAAACTGCTGTACACTACAAAATTGGACTTCGTCGTTAGTTCCATTGCGTTCCGAAGGCATCAAAACATATTGTTAGGCAGTAAGCGGGCCTGTTTTGGACTCAGTCCAAATTTTAGCTTATATACACGCAAATCGATAAATATATTATTATTTTATTTTTAGAAAACCCTAGGATCATATGGCAGCCGACCCTAATTTCAATGTCCATGAAATCTCAGAAATTCAATCCTTAATTTCTTTCAATTCAATCAATGAAATCAAGAAATTCCAAAGCCAAAATTGTAGTACTCCGTGAGATCTTTCCATCCATATGGTTGATGATACCATTTGCTTCACGAATTTGCCACAATTTGGCGAGGATGGCGCATGGGTTGGTAGGGTTTTGGCGGTGCTAGGGTTGACTGGAGATGGCCAGATTGGAGGTGCAGGCGTGGCACGGGGCGGCGCATCGTACGGTCATGGTGGATCGGGTTCCGCATGTTTGTAGCGGCGTGCGGTGGTGTTTTGGGATTCACGGTTTGGGTTTCCAGGTTGATGCAGCGTGAAAGCGCGATGGGGAAGGAAGAGTGAGCGCTGACACGGCGGATTTTTATAGGATAAGGTAATTATTTAATTATTTTATTTATTTTGAAATCCAAATGGTAAAATGTAAATAACTTCTTCATATGAACTCAATTTGATGTGTGGTAAGTTGCGTTGTGATCGTATCGAAATTCCGGACGACATGGCGCTGTTCTGAACTAATTCTAGGACTGTTGATTTTTGGGCTAAAAATTGGGATTTCAATCCCGTTTGAAATCAAGGTGAGTGATTAAACCCACTCACATCTAACTAAAATATTTGATTATCAGTTAAATTAAATTCATGTCATGATATGATTGTATTGTTTGTTGTTTGATCGTTTAAATTGCATATTTATGTTAAATCTGCATAGACTGTATAATTTATTTTGACTGCTATATAAATTGTGCTGCTAGAGATTAATTTCTAGTTTTAATAATTAAAATAAAATAGAATCTCATACCTGATGACTAGTAATTGATATTATTGAATTGTTTAGATGTGTTGATTTTGATGTATGCCTTGAATTTATATATTTAATGTGTTAATATATAATCCATCCAGTTATCGACATAGTTATATATGTTATTGATTTTTGTTGATTAATCCCAACCATCGCCCTAGATGTTATGGGCATCAAATTAATCCGGGATTAATCATTAGAATGAATTAAGAACGTAGGTTGAAATGATAAATACCTATGACCCTAATTTGGATTGAAATGATATATATCCTTTCCCAAAATATTAAAATTAAATTTTAAGTACTACTTGGCCATAAGATAGAAAATTATATACAGACACCGGTTGGTTAAATAAACAAAATTGTTTTTAACATTGAATTTTGAAATTTTGTTTTAAAGACAAATAAATGATATTATTAATTTATTTTCTTTAAATTGAACTTTAAGCTTTGGAATTAAAATTTTCAATTTTAATAGAATTCGTAAATGTGAATAACCGAATTTAAACTGAATATAAAATATAAATTTATCGAAATTGAATTGTTTATACATCTTTGAAATTTTACTTTAAATTAACTTGATTTATAGTAATAATTGAATTTTGAACTCGAAAATTTTATAAACGAATAATGTAAAGTGAGAATTATAATTGAAATCCAATTATGTGAATCAAATTATTAAATCAAATTGTTTGAATCGAACCGTTGAATCGAAAGTCAAATCTTTTTTAATTAAGATATCGGAAATTTTGTCGAATAAGTTGAAATTGGAATACGATTTACAGTTTGGTTAAATTTTGAAGATATGATTCTAATTCTAACTATAGTATTTTTTAAACCATATTATAAACTATTTTATTTTTATAATAATAATATTCTTTTTAAACTATTTACCTTAAGAAAATTCTATTCAAACACCACAAATTGCTTCATCTACACCATGGGATTTTAAATAAAATTTCAGAACAAAATGACCTTATTGAAAAAGAATCAATACTAAAGAATGAAAATGCATACAATTCTCCCTTGTTTGCATTATGTAGACTCAATATAATTTCTCTTGTAAAGTTAGTATATTATAAATTAATTTATATCACTGGTTAAATTAATTTTATATTTCTTTTGAGTATTAAAATATATTCATATTGTTACAAGCAACATTTATATACAATTAATATTAACAATTTTCACTTTAATTAAATATAAAAAATAAAATTTAAAACTAACTACTAAAATTAATGTTATACGGAGTACTAAATTCTTCAATCTTTCATTCAAATCTAATCATGTTTAAATTTAACACCAAAATTTAACTAGTTTAACTTCCTAATATTTAAAAAAATAAGTTCAAATTTCCATCACCTAAAATTAAAAGTGATTTGAAAATAAAATAATCAAATAATTTAAGATGCTAGTGTTAAAATAATTTTTTTCCTTAAGTTTTAGGTAAATATATTGCAATGAATTCCTAGTTTTATGTAATTTAGTTTAAGGTTAAAGAGAGGAAAGGTGATGAAAATATAAAAGGTTAATTTTGTGAAAGACATGGTGTGTGAAAAGAAATTTTTGGTGTATGCTATTTTATTTCAATTTACGGTTTATGTTAAGGAATAAACTATTATAATATTTTACCTATAGATTTTACTAAATCTGAAATTCTATCTTAAATACAAATTATTTATTTTCAAACTATTTATATTATATATTTAAACTATAATTTTTTAACTATTTTAAATTATTTTAAGTTGGAATTGTTTCAAGTTTTTAAATTAGTTAAAATGTAGTTTTTATGATGAATAATATTCTCTTTTGAATATTGAAATGATTTTTATGAAAATTTGATATTTTGATATGAAGTATGAACCCCTTTCAAATGTAAAAGAACTGATCGGTGTGGAAAATGTAAACGATTGGTTGTTAAAAAGATCGGGATTGGGTATTGTCATACTCTCTGCCAATACCGAAAACCACTTTAACAACTGTGTACGCGGTGGAGTTCCATAATGTAGTAGGTTGATTGGGAGGCGATTACCGGATTTGAAGAAAGAGAATGATAATTGATATCCTTGACCTTCGGGTCATAATTAAAATGACTAAAACAGGGCTATACCGTGACCAAGTGGGGTTAGCTACCTCCATCGACAACATTTCTTCCTTTATTACTATAGTCCCTCGGTTTGATTGATTGATTTGATGCGCATCTATTATTTGGGAGTGTTGTCCGAGGTGGGCGGTAGTCGCGGCTATGCGTTACCACCAGTCCGGGCGTGCAACTAGTATATTCATACTATGCGCATTCGTTGTGTGCCTTGTCCTATTATCCTGATCGAGCTCTTACGATTTTGATTTAACGTTGTCGTATCACGGCGCATCCCTATCCGTCGATGTACTGGTGTGTTATATGCAAACTGCACGACAACGGTATAAACGGTATAAGGGTAATAATGGTAATCCCACTTACACTATTTTAATATTTTATATTTAACCATAGACACCATTATAATAGCGTATTATATTATATAGTATCTAGTTTGACGGATCCTTAAGAGATGGAATTTCCGTAACATCTCTTAAGTTACTACACTCATATTATAACATGATCATTGATTTAACTGACATGAAAATATTTTAGTTCTGATCCGAGTATTTTTGTCTTTTCATTTGTGCTCGGGTCAGCCTGAGTTTCAGTCATCGAAGACACTGTTTTGGAGATGAAGAAGGAGCTTGCTAGAAATATTATATTTGTTACCGCTGCAAATATTGATATGTCTGTTATAGTTAACTCTGATAAAAGCTGTAAAATATAATCAAATATATGTTTTAACAGCTTTATGAACTGTTATTTATTTATTATATTTGTCCTTCCACTGCGAGATTCTTTGTTTGTTTTTCTTCTTCTCTTCTTTTTCTTATATAAATACCAATTCGTATTTTTGATTTGTTTATGTCGACATTGAGGATCATCGTCAATTTGAATGGTCAAAAATCTCGGATGCTACTGTATATTTCATAATAATCAATTTGTTAATTGCTATTCCATTACGAGTAACAAAACTGTTATTATATTATTCCAATTTGCAGTTTTGTGTATTGTGATTCAATTATTCCTTTGGTTTTCCAGTTATCCTAATTGACAAATTTGAAGAAAAATAGAAAAGATCGAAGATATATGACTTTAGGAAACATTCATTTTAACCAATTATTTTAAGTTCCAGTAAATTCAAATAGTAAAAATAAGTTTGTTTTGTCTTAGGAGTTATGATTGACTTTAAACTATTATTATTGCCATATTTTTCATATTATATGTTTTAAGATATCAAGTGGATGTTGTTTTCAATTTGAATGGGTTTGTTTCATTTTTTTCCTGGATTGGGTTGCAAAATTTTGAACTTGCATTAAGATGGCATGACAAGAAAAAAGAACGAATGTATTTCTTTCACTACTGGGTGTTCTGGAATTGTTCATATGTTATACCATTAAAAAAATGTATCTTCCAGTTTTATTGATACAAGCAAATTTTTTGAAAGCCAAAACTTTTAAGCTTACCTACATATATTTTGTTAATAATATATGGTTTCGAAATGTTAGTCTATTATGTTGATAACTTATTCTAGTATCTGAAATAGTACAAATCAAAGTATGAATTTATATTTTTGCTTATAGAAATTTAATAGTCTAGACTTTTCTATGGCCATTGTTGCAACACAACTACTTGTGACTAAAAGAGATCGAAGATCCAAAATGGTACCTTGGTTCAAATTAGAAAGATTCAAATGTTTCTTATAGAATGAACTTAATTGGAACATTAGCGTGAAATTTCAACAAATTTCATCTTTTATTATGTAATGCTTTTACCTAAATATTATTAATTTATCATCTCAATTTTCCTATTATTTAGCTATGGACTTCAAAATGAGTAGTCTACTTAAATGAAGAAACACTTATTTTCTTAAAAAAAATCAGATAATTCATATAGAACTTCCCAAAAATAAAAAGGTTGTTCAATTTATATAAAAATGTCTAACTACGTACCATACCACTCTTTAATTGGTTTTGAATTTTTATATAGATGTTTGATTTTCAATCATAGATTTCTAACTAGGTTAAGAAACTACTTATGTTGTGATAGTTACAACACCAGAATTCTGAAAATTCATTATGAACATTGAAGGTATTATATTTAATAACATTGTTTAAGTCTTTTTGTATTTGATTTAACAACCCAGTTTAATTTTTTTTAAGAATGTTAATAGGAATTAAGACTATATTTGTAGTTACCTTTATAATATCCTATAAAAAAAATTGAGTATGAAATCTAGTGAACATGGGGAAATGATTATTATTTAGTTTATTCATAAAAAGGTACTTTACGCGTATTTGTAATTTTCATTTTGTGTTACGTAGTGAACTGCAACATATTTAGTGAAGTTATGTTTATGGCACTTATTTTTTTGATAAATAAGAGAAGGATGAGCTTTTAAAGGAGGTTTGAACATATAGTTTGAAATTAATCTGTGGTTATAATAGTCCTTTGACAGGAAAATGAGATTATTACAAATGTCCTCCTGCTTATACTCTTGAAGGATTTGAAGTCCCCTTCGATTTCACACTTACTCTCTCTTTTAATTCTTTGAGTAAGGTTAAGAGAGTTGTTTCTTTCCGTGGGGATTATTTAAATAACTTGTAAACATGCATTTGAGGACTTGATCACAGATGCATTATAGTTCTTATACCAATATTACGTTGTTGTCCATCCTCTGGATGTATCCATTTGGTAACATGCTTTTGTGAATGAACCTGTAGTTTGTGTACACATTGTGTTGTGTATGCCTTTTATCTTTATCTCGAATATCCATATTTAGAATTTCTTTCCTGTTTTCTGCAATAAATACAACAACTAACACCTTTGCGTTAGTTTCTTGCAGAGTGTTTAATTTTTCGCTCATACTGTGGCAAGCATTGTTTTGATCAAAATCGCGTAGTAGATGAAATTTGTTATAAGAGTAATATTAAGGTCCAACTTTTGTACTTGACTATCTATGGAATGAATTTGTAAATAAATTTGTAAATAACTTTGTAAATTTTGTAGATATCACCTGATGTATAACCCTTGTTTGTCTTTTGAATATCCTCAACTAAGATTTCCTCTGCGTTATTCTGCATAAAACTCAACAAATAACATTTTGTGTTAGTCTTTTGCTTAGAGTAGGATGTGTACAATATCTTGCTCATTTAATGTGAGACACCATCCGGATTGAAATCAAGTAATAGGTAAAACTAACGATAGAATAATACGATCATTCGTATTTTATATTTCACTGGAATAATGAATAGAAATTTTGCACATATAAGTTTAGAAAATCTCCTTGCGTGAGGTGCTAAGAAATCATAACCTTTGATTAGAAGGTTTCAAATAGAAGACCCGAGATACCAACCCAAGTAGTTATTTAAAAATCCTCTTTTCGGAAATAAGATAACTGGCCCGAATTCCATACTTGGGCATGACTATAGAAGTCCAGGAACCCTCTTCTGGAAGTGAGAATGGAAAATACATAACCTTGATTCAAGTATTAAAATAATGTAGATATGAGAATTCATTTCTGAAAGTATTATAAGTCTAGAATATCCATTTGGAAATATGAGGAAAGGGTCCAAAACTCTAACCTGAGTATGTGTAATATAATTTTGTAACCCATTTTTCAAGAAATTAGAATTACATCCTCGAGACCCATATTTGGGTATTTAAATAGAAATCCATAATTACTCTTTTGAATCATAGATAGAAGCTCGGAAACCCATATTCGGGAATTCATAATAGAAGATCAAAAATTCACTTCTGGCAATAACAGATAGAAGATCCAAAACCAAGATTTGAGTATTTATAACAGAAGACCAGAAATCCATACCTGGCAATAATTGAAACATGTATTTATAACTGAAAACCAGAAATCCACATCTAGAAATAATAGAAGTCCTAAAATCCAGATTCGGGTATTTATAGTAGAAGACTAGAAATCCACATCTGGCAATAATAGAAATTCCGAAACCCAGATTCGAGTATTTATAATAGAAGACTAGGAATTTACGTCTGGCAATAATAGAAATTTCGAAGTCCAAATTTGGGTGTTTATAATAGAAAACCATAAATCCACTTCTGATAATAATAGAAATCCTGAAACCCAGATTCGGGTATTTACAATAGAAGACAAGAAATTCACATCTGGCAATAATAGAAATCCCAAAACCCAAATTTGGGAAATTATAATTTCTACTTTGATTTGTCATTTCGGCTTTGTGATCCAGTCTCTATTCTTTAATTTGATTTGTAAGCCATTGTGGGGCTTTGATTGGCCGTTTCCGCTTTGTGAGCCACTCTCTAGGCTTTGCGTGTCAAGTGCACTTATCTAACGACCCGAGGATTTTCAACCCCGAAATTCGACATAAAATACGATGTAGACTATTCAAGCATTAGAAATACCAAGTCATTAATAAAAAGAAATTAGAGGGTAAGGAATAGAAAGAAAGAAAGTTAGAATAGAAGAAGTAGAAGATCAGAAAAAAATCAGAGTAAATACGAATCTCACAGCGAAACGAAAAAAATATATTATAACTTTGAAATACAAAACTGTATTTGACTTACATATATCAGAGTCCATCACATATATATCACATCAGGAATAATTCTATATATATCAAACATTTAACCCTCCTACTCCAAGCTCCTCTAAGTATGTCTGAAAAATCCTGACTTCTTGACCGCCTGTACAAATTTGGGCAGCTAAGAGTTTAGGGAAAAACAAAAAAAATAAACTTTGGGTCGGTCATGGGACTGGTGTGAGTACACACCAATCATTTCGGTTTGACTTTTCAAAATCCTTTTCAAAGAAATGATAATCGTAAGATCGATCCACACATAAACACAGATGGCTTTTACCTTACGATAACCCCAAACATTCTTTTAAAACAATTCTGATTTTATAATAGTGCCCAATACAAGTAAATAGCAATCTATTAGAACACTTGCATCTCACGCTCCACATACATAATATAAAATCAAATCCGCAGGCTCTTATTGGGGAATAGATTTCCAATTATGACTAGGTATGGAACCACCTTCTGATAAGTGTACTCTAGAGGTGATATACTAGAGTTCAACAAAAACATCTTGCAACTCTGCCACACATGATCGACCATTCATTTCGTTTGAACGTTATAGATATATTGTCACCTTACGGTTGGTATACCAACATAACTATTCCCTAGGAGATACCAAAGCAAAAGAACAAAAATGAATATTCTTTAGATGGTGACAATATACCCTGATTGGGAGCGACCCACTTAGCCATGCTGCCTTCCCGATTTTTTTCATTTCTCGGTTGATGAGGCCTGGGGGAATAACGTATCTTTTGACAGAGCACGTATTCATTTACTTTGAATGCCACATCGTCATACCTTCCAAATCACTAATTGATTTCCCTAAAAATACCACAGGCATAAAGCTAAGAGAAATGAATTTCTCTTCCACTAAACGTAAATAAATTCGAAGAGATCAACTCACGCAATCTATTAGGTATACTCTCTCGCCTATACAAGTTGTCCCGGGACTAGACAAACTGAAGGCACTATTCTATAAATCCATTTTAGGAAATTTCTACCTAGGGTTGCCAGAACAACCCTTGCATAAACTCCGCCTTCAATTATCTTCATCATATTCGATTCGCAATGCTAATGCTCATATATAGTGGTTTTTAGATAATAAATATGATCCAGTTCTCTCCGTATTAACAGCCAAAAAATGGTCAAAAACTTTCACAGTTAGTTATTTAACTATCAAAGGAAAACATTCATACAAACAACGATCTTATTTCAAAATGGAAATTGTATCGATCAACCATCAATTAACAGTGATCCCCTTTAAATAGATTTATCAATAATTTATTCATTTCTCAACCTCTTATTTTCCCATATTTCTTTACCCAAATATTTTTCCAACTCGCTTAGCCTCTCACAATCCTTGGAAAACGTTTCCATCTATTTGTTTTCTATATTCCAGAAAATATTCCTTATTAACATCAGAAAACATTTCCATATATATTCACATTTTCTATATTTAGAAAATATACATTACTTTGGAAAACATTTCCATTTCTTATTCACACATCACTACCATCCACATTCATCAGTCCCTAACCATAAACTAGTAAGAGAACAACTCCCTAAGTATCTACCCCAAAAGCTGAAACCAACATCAGATTGATACTCAGAAAGCCATTCAACTTAACTAATCTCCAATCAGCTTCTAATTTCCTTAACTCCATACTTAACTTCAAAACCATTTCATTTTCTATACCTAGAAAACATCTCTAGTTATATAGGAAAACATTTCAAAAATCCATTTATATAGATTCAATGAACGTTGTATAAAACATTGGTTATATCGATAATGTTATAATACCTACTTCCAAAATATTTAAAAATATAACTTTGATTCTTTATTTAGAATAAATAAGTAATAATTAATTAATTAAATCGTAGTGAAAACGGAAAGTAAATGGTACCTTCTAGGATTCGATACATTCGAATTTCAACTTATAACTCTCTTTCGAATAATCTACATTCAATTAAAGTTCCGAATGTCGGAATAAATTCATAGTTTCAGGTCAACTCAATTTCTAAATTTATTTTTGAATTTATCACTTCCAAAGCATCACCAATTCCCTTAATAACCATTCCAATTTCTAAACATTTTCTTTTAAATCATTATTCACTTTAAAACGTGAATACAATTCCTTTACATAAATATAGACTTGTTATATCAATCAAATCTTTATTTTTATTTATAAACATTGCTATAGGTTCTCCTTCTATTTATCGAGTTATTTTATAAATTCATATTCTAATTCCACTTCATAAACTCTGTTTACAAGTCAATTCCTTGTTAATTATATATCAAGTTTATAACTTTATTTCGATTAAATATTCCATTATAAATTATTTGGTTTAAACCAAATATTAACTATGTGGTCAAGTTCTAAATTATATAATATATAATTTCTAAAAATAATTTATCTTTAAAAACATTCGACGTAGTCGAACTCTAATTATAAATCCTTATAGATTTATTAATTCGATTCACATTTCGAATATTGAAATAAGCCCTAACATTTCCTTTTGAAAACAATTCCTAATTCCCATTTTAGTTCATTCCTTAATTTATATTTCCAATTTATTTAATAACGATTATTTCCCATTTATAAATATCGTTTATAAACCTAGCTACTTGTTTTATATAATTAAACAAGTTATTATATTCTATCCAATCAAAATTCAATTTCTATTTTTAAAAATAGAAATTATTTTTTTCAAAACCCCAATTTATTTTTCAATATATTCAAATATATTTTACGGTATTAAAATACCAATTATTTCAGGTCAATGTAATTCAACATCCCAAATACACAATAATCAATCACGGATTTAATTTTCACATCATATAATGCAATATATGAAAAACAACAATATGGTTACTTTGGATTCCTCCAACCTGTTTCCCTGCATCCGCAGATGTTAATCAACATAAATAACACTAATTTCATATCAATATGGAACATAAGAATAAACAGAACCAATATTCAGTCAACAATTTATATATATATATATATATATATATATATGTATGTATAGAACTATATTTATATATTTCAACCAATTAATTTGCAATTTATCCAAACAAACATCACACAACATTCAATCATTTTATCGATATTAAATAGCATTTATAATATTATAAAACTGAACAGAGTTAATGAGTTTACTCAACTTGGTCGTTAATTATTAAAAACGATTCACGTTGGTTGATTGAATCAACCGTTTTATTTTCTCTAAAATCATAATATGCTCAAAATCTCTTCAAACCCATTCTAGTACGTAGCTTGCAATCCTACGATCCCAACGGATCCAAATTGGCGTAACTCTGATAAAGCGTGAGCAAGATATAACATTTATAAATTTATACTCTGTTAAATAAAAAAAAGCCTTATTAAATTTAAATCGGCCTTACTTCTTCTCACTTGGCAGAAACTCCACGCCTTAGCCCATGTGAACAGCACAGCGTCGTTATCCTGAAAGTAGAACAAATATTTTTCGCCCTAATGTAATTCGATCCACCATTTCAAAACTGCACCCGCCTAAAAATTCTCCTTCCACTTCAAAACGCATGTATCTCTCCTCATCCCCATCTACTCACGTTATACTATTACTCTTTTTTTCTTTTCCTAGGCTTAAACCTTATCCAGCCCACATTCACCATCCCCTATCCATATGAACAGGATCTTCCTTCCCTCAAACGAAAACATCCGCTCTAGGAAAACATAACCCATACCACCGACCTTCTCACCAACCATTCGTCAAACTGAATCCATCTTGCTCCTCCACTCCACGAGCCTTACTCGACAATCACCTTCCCACTCAGCTCATGTCTCCCCTCCCATTTCCGTCGCCTAGCCTATCACCAACAGTGGCCATGCGTCATATATTACCACGAAAATATTCGTAAACTTGCGGATACCTCCCCCTCGACGTCACGAACCCCACGTCACATTTTCGTCGACCCAACTTCCACTGCGCTGGCCTCCCATCGTAGTTCTAGGCCATTGCCAAAAACAAT
The DNA here is from genome assembly GCA_030737875.1 of Allium sativum. Lineage (NCBI taxonomy): Eukaryota > Viridiplantae > Streptophyta > Magnoliopsida > Asparagales > Amaryllidaceae > Allium > Allium sativum. Next base: position 6,144,912 of record CM060923.1, on the reverse strand, counting down.
TATTGGAAAAATGAATTGCAGACAATAAAACTAGCTAGTGTAGGATTGAAAAGCTCAGCTTTGTAAACCCATAGAAACTTGTTTTTGAGTTTTTTTTTTCGTTGAACAAGTTAATTGGTTTTAATTTTTGAAGGGTACGATTTGTTTTACTAGCAAGAGGAAAATGGCGGCAATGTTTGTTTCGTGGCATTGATTTTGATGATCTGAAAGATTAAAAAAACAAGAAGAAGTAGCTGGTATTTATAATATTCAAGTTCCTTGGTATGCACGTTTAATTCCATAGGGTAAGTTAATCTATTCCTTCACCATGAAGCTTTGGGTCTACACTGCACCATGAGTTTTCACTTCTTGTGTAGCTGTTTGATATTTGAAAGCATAGATTAATAGGTTATAGTTTAGGGTAGGATATGATTTTGATAACCTGCTGCAGTGCTATGTTAAATCAGTATTTAGTTTTATGCGTATATATATTTGTTCACAGTAATGTGGCACCGGTTATAAAGAACTACATTTATTTATCGACTGCAACAGACAAAAATAAAAGGATGATCATGTCATGCAATGTATCGCGATTCCAAAAATATAATAACATAGACAAGTTAATTTATTTTGTGAAATCCCAAAAGAGCTGATTTAGGGTGCAAAATGCATTAAATGAAAAATTGCTTATTTTCAAAAATAAAAATTACAGAAAAATTCTATAAATTAACCAAATTCGAAACAAATGATTTATTATATTTAATAAATCATTATGGCTTATAGACGATTCCATAACGACTTTCTAAAAATTTTATTTGGACAAAACTAACAATCTATAAGACGAAATCTCGATTTTTCACTTCCCCTAAAAAATATAGTATAATAGATTCAAACGTTTCTTGTTTCACAGAATTTTGACTTATAACGAACTATGTATATCCAGTTGAACTTAAAAACTCAATATTACGAACTACCGCGACGTTACGAGCTCGTTTATAATTTATATGTTCAACTGTCATTTATTTAATAAATTCTTTATTATAACATGAATCTAAACTCGATTGAAAATCTTAAATTATCCAGTTTACACAATATTGCCAATTCAATTGTTTTCGATTATTCCAGAAATTAAATTTTATTATCAATTATCTATATTATTTAAAATATTCAAAATATTTAAATTCAAACCATTTAAATTATCAAACCAATATATTAAAATAATTAAATAAATTATTAAATAACTAAAATTTCGGGATGTTACATTCCTTTCCCTTTAGAGAATTTCGTTCTCGGAATTACTAAGGTGGGAAAAATTCTACAAACCATATTAATTTGGTTAAAAATCATATGTTTTACTACTTATTTTCAATTTCAACTGAATAAATTAATTCCAGTTAAAATATTAATTCATTCCTATTAACAAAAAAAATTCTAAAATTCTAAAAATTTTCTAACACCTTAACTTTTTGAATTTTTTTGCCAGCGTCTCCTTTGCATGGCATACTCGGTACAACCACAGTTTGCCTCTCTCTAGGCGTTTTCGAGTCCAATAGAAAATCAAACAGTCAAGCGGCTTTCCAAATAGGCTCATAAATCTCGTACTCATTATAATATGGACTTGTACCTTTTTTCGGGCATTTAACTCTATCTCTTCCATTTGCTATCACTTCGGCATATACAACTAAATTCCTAATTGATCTCCAATCAAATTATCCTCAAATGCACTCATTCATTCATACCCAAGCCAAATTTTGTTTCAAACTCCAGTTCCAATCTTAATTCCAAATTCTTGCTCAACAATCCGGTTCCATTCCTGAATATCTTCCAATTCAATTTTATTTAACTTAGTTAAAGTTAAATTCAATTTATTTATTCACTCTTACCATTTCAATATATTTGACTTCATATGTTTTAAACTTCATAATTAAAGTTTGTGGGTTTTATTTCAAATCATTTTGAAATCATATATATTTACATATAATAATCACAATTCAAACATTTAATTTTTGACAACTTGTTTCCTCAAAACAATTCAAAACAAAATCTTTGATAGTAATCCGACACTTAGAAACTCAAAAGTAAACACTGATGATGCAGTAGTCATCATCAGAATTATTTTCTAGCGACTGAAGCGAGTTTAGTACTATATCACTTCAAAACTCGTTTTCAAATACTTCCATTTTGAAATTTACTTCAAAATATCCTTTACAATGCTTGGAAAACATTTCTAAATTCACCCAGGATCTTAAAATTCCCATATATTTAATTTAAAACTATTTTCAAACACCTTTCCAAGTTTCTGGAATTTTAATCCAATTCTTTTTTAAATCATATTTAATTCATCTAATTTTTATATATTATACTTATACGAATTCTGGTTGGTTATTTATAACCATCTCAATTATAATCTGGCTCAATTATAATAATAACCAACACATCCAATATATTATAATAATTTCAATATTTATATTTCTTTATATCAAAATATATTTTGAGAAAAATTATTCCATTTACCCTCTTTCAAAACATATTGTGTCGGTTCATCGTATTCGAGTGTTTAGAAATCCCTATCGATATTGTGGTTCCCCACCGTCGACTAGAATTCATAAGCCACTATACCAATAAGTTTCCATAATATAAAACATATTTTATAAAATCCACAAATACGTTCACTCGAATGTATACACTCAAACTCAATCTAGGGTATTACTAACTCAATCTCTACTGAGTCACGCCACAATGCCAATGTAATCACTTAACCTTCGGCTTTGATACCACCGTAATGACCCGAGGACTTTCGACCCCGAAAATTGACATAAAACACAATGTCGACTATTCAAGCATCAAAAATACCAGGTCATTAATAGGAAGAAATTAGAGGGTAAGGAATAGAAAGAAAGTCAGAAAAGAAGAAGAGAATAAAAAAAAATCAAAGTAAACACGAATCTCACAATAGAACGAAAAATATATATTATATAACATAACTTTGAAATACAAAACTGTATTTCACTTACATACATTAGAGTACATCACATATATATGACAACAAGAATAAACTCTATATAGATCTGACATTTGATCCTCCTGCTCCACGCTCCTCCAAGTATATATGAAAAATCCCGACTACTTGACCACCCATACAAATTTGGGAACCCAAGAGTTTAGGATAAAACAAGTCAAAATAAACTATAGGTCAGTCGTGGGACTGGTGTGAGTAAACTCCAATCATTTCGGTTTGAATTTTCAAAATCCTTTTCAAAGAAATGATAATCGTAAGACCGATCCACACATAAATACGGATGGTTTTTACCTTATGATAACCCAAAACATTCTTTTAAAACAATATTTTTATGATATTAGAATAGTATTTAACACAATTAAATAGCAATATAGCAGAATGCTTGCATCATATGCTCCATATACATAATATAAAATTAAAACCTCGGGCTATTATTGGGGCTTGGATTTCCAACTATGACAAGGTATGGAACCACCTTCCGACCAATGTACTCTAGAAGGGATACACTGGAGTTCAACAAGAACATCTTGCAACTCGGCCACACACAATCGGCTATTCATTTCGCTTGAATGTTCTAAATATATTGTCACCTTATGGTTGGTATACCAACATAACCATTCCCCAGGAGATACAGAAGCGACAGAAGAACAAAAATGAATATTCTCTAGATGGTGACTATGTACCCTAATTGGGAGCGACCCACTTAGCCATGCTTCTTGCCCGATTTTTGCCATTTCTCAGTTGATGAGGCTTGAGGTCATAACAAATCTTTTGATAGATCATATATTCATTTATTTTGAATGCCACATCGTCATACCTTCCAAATCACAAATTGATTTCTTAAAAAATACCAGGAACATAAAGCTAAGAGAAACAAATTTCTTCGCAACCAAATGTAAATACGTTTGAAGAGATCAACTTACGCGATCTATTTGGTATACTCTGTCAAACATTCACCCATACAAGTAGTCCCAAGACTGGACAAACCGAAGGCACTATTTTGTAAATCCATTTTAGGCAATTTCTACCTAGGGTAGCAAGAACAACCCTTGCATAAACTCCATCTTCAATTATCTTCATCATATTTGATTTGCAACGCTAATGCCCATATATAGTGATTTTCAGATAATAAATCAATCTCGGTCTCTCCGTATTAACAACGGAAAAATGGTCAAAAATTTTGACAGTCGGTTATTTAACTGTCAACGGAAAACATCTATATAAACAACGGTCTTATTTCCAAATGGAAATTGTATTAATCAACCATCAATCAATAGTAAGCCGCTTTAAATAGATTTATCAATAATTTATTCATTTCTCAATCTCCCATTTTCCCATATTTCTTTACCCAAATATTTTTCCAACTCGCTTAGCCTCTGATGATTCTTGGAAAACGTTTCCGTCTATTTATTTTCTATATTCCAGAAAATATTCCTTATTAACATCGGAAATCATTTCCATATATATTCAAATTTTCTTATTTTCTATATTTAGAAAATATACGTTATCTTTGGAACACATTTTCGTTTCTTATTCACGCATCACTACCTTCCACATTCATCAATCCCTAAAAGTAAACTAGTAGGAGAACAACTCCCTAAGTATCAACCCCGAATATCTAAACCAGATTGATACTCAGAAAGTCATTCAACTTAACTAATCTCCAGTCAGTTTCTAATTTCTTTAACTCCATACTTAACTTCAAAATCATTTCATTTTGTATATTTAGAAAACATCTATGGTTATGTTTGGATAACATTTCCAAAATCCATTTATATAGATTCAAGGAATGTTGTATAAAACATTGTTTATAACGATAACGTCATAATATCTTCTTCCAAAATATTCAAAAATATAACTTTAATTCTTTATTTAAAATAAATATTTAATCAATTAATTAAATTGTAATAAAAAAAGGGAAAGTAAATGGTACCTTCCTGAATTTAATATATTTGAATTTCAACTTATAACTCTCTTTCGAATAATCTATATTCGATTAACGTTCCAAAAGTCAGAATAAATTCACAGTTTCAGGTCAACTCAAATTATAAATTCTTTTTTGAATTTATTACTTCCAAAACATCACCAATTCCCTTAATAACCATTCCAATTTCAAAAACATTTGCTTTTAAATCATTATTTACTTTAAAACATGAAAAATATTCCTTTACAGAAATCTGGACTCGTTATTTCAATTAAATCTTGATTTTTATTTATAAATACCATTACAGGTTCTCCTTCTATTTATCGGATTACTTTCTAAATTCATATTTTAACTCCACTTCATAAACTTTGTTTACAAGTCAATTCCTTGTTAATTATATATCAAGTCTATAACTTCATCTCGATTACATATTCCACTATAAATTATTTGGTTTAAACCAAATATTAACTACGTGGTTAAATTCTAAATTATACAATATATAATTTCTAAAAATAAATTATTTTTAAAGACATTCGACATCGTCAAACTCTTATTATAAATCTGCATAGATTTATTTAATTCTATTCACATTTCGAACATCAATTAAATTCCATCGTTTCCTTTTGAAAACAACTCCTAATTCCCATTTTAGTTCATTACTTAATTTATATTTCCAATTTATTTAATGAAAATTATTTCCCATTTACAAATATTGTTTATAAACCATATGATTTGTTTTATATAATTAAACAAGTTTTTATATTATAGCCAATCGAAATTCAATTTTTAAAAATAGAAATTCTTGTTTTTTGAAACCCCAATTTCTTTTTCAATATATTCAAATATATTTTCCAGTATTTAAAAACCAATTATTTCAGGTCAATTTTATTCAACATCCCAAACACGCAATAGTCAATCATGGTTTATTTGTCACATCATATAATGCAATGTATGTAAAACAACAATATAATTGTTGAGTAATCCAGCTAGATTCCTTCAACCTGTTTCCCTACATCCACAGTTGTTAATCGATTTAAGTAAAACTAATTTCATATCGATACGGAATATAATAATAAACAGAATCAATATTCAGTCAACGATTTATGTATACATATAACTATATGTATATATTTCAACCAAATTATTTGCAATTTATCCAAACAACCATCACACAACATTCAATCATTTTTATCAATATTAAATAACGTTAATAATATTATAAAACTGATCAGAGTTAGCGAGTTTAGTCACCTTGGTCGTTAATCGTTAAAAACGATTGATGTTGGCTGATTCAATCAAGCGTTTTATTTCGTCTAAAATTGTAATGTGCTTCAGATTTCTTCAAACCAATTCTAGTATGTAGCTTGCGATCCTATGATCCCCGGATCCAAATTGGCATAACTATGATAACGTGTGAGCAAGATATAACATTTATAAATTTATACTCTGTTAAATTCAAAAAAACCTTGTTAAATTTGAATCGGGCCTTACTTATTCTCACTTGGCCCAAACTCCATGCCTTAACCCGTGTGAACAGCGCAGCGTCTTCATCCTGAAAGTAGAATATATATTTTTCGCTCAAGTATACTTCGATCCACCATTTCGAAACTACACCCACCTAAAATTTCTCCTTCCACTTCAAAATGCATGTATCTCCCTACATCCCCATCTACTCACATTATATTATTATTCTTTTTTTCATTTCCTAGGTTCAAATCTTATCCAACCCACGTTCACCATCCCCGATCCATATGAATAGGATCTTCCTTCCCTCTCACGAAGACATCCGCTCCAGAAAAACATAACCCATACTGTAGACCTTCTCACTAACCATTCATCCTTCCTCCTACACTAAAATAAATACCGACTCCATTCTGCTCCTCCACTCCATGAGCCCTATTCGACAGTTACCTTCCCACTCAGCTCGTGTCTCCACTCCCATTTCGGTCGCTTAGCCTATCAAAACACCCAACAGTGGTAATGCATCACTTATTACCACGAAAATACTCGTAAAGTTGTAAATACCTCCCCTTCGACGTCACGTACCACGCGCCACATTTCCCTTGACCCAACTCCCACTGCGCTGGCCTCCCATCACATTAATAGGCCACTGCCAAAACCGATCACCGGAAAAATGATTCACAGACAATCACTACAGCAAATTCACCCTATAACAACGGTGCAAAACCATTGTAATATCATTTTACAACGGTGCCTCCACCGTCGTGTATGCAGAAGTTGTAATATATTCAAATATGTTACAACTTTTCTGCACCGTTGCAACACCGTTGTAATAGGGATATTTAACAACAGTTATTTACCGTTGTAATAAATTTTATTACAACTCTAGTTCTCCGTTGTTGTATATGCTGTAGTAAAGTAAGAGCATACGTATTACAACTTTTGTCAACATTGTAATAAACTGTATTACAACTTTTATCCCCGTTGTTGTATATATTGTAATACTGTGAGATCATAGATATAACAACATTTTTGCACCGTTGTAATAAGCTGTATTGCAACTTTTATCCCCGTTGTTGTAGATATTGTAATATCTTGAGATCATAGACATAACAACATTTTTACACCGTTGTAAGTTCCTTAATATTACAACATTTTTACACCGTTGTAACATGGCTTATTACAACTTTTTTTCTGTTGTAATTTATATAAACCTAACTAGTAAAACAAATTCATATATATTAATAATAATACGATTCACATTTCAATGCAACAAAAATTACTACACGGAATCATTCATATATATTACTTGACATAATATTCGATCAACATAAAACAAACGTACTAGTACATGCATCACCAACTTAACCCGTCACCAACACATAACCATTTCAAAATACATATGATCTAACCCAAAATATACATAAGAAAGATGAAGTTTTGCCTACAAAAGGTTGCATACCCTACGAAAGCAGTCTAGCTGAAGGCAACATAATTTTTATTCCAGGCCACAGTCGATCCAACAGCTTCTCCAATAGTTGTCATTTCGGGAGTCGGCCTCCACAAGAAAGCTTCTGCATCCACCGCCACATCAATCCAAATTTTCCAACCTTGCATTCCAATTTTTTTAAAGTGCACCAAAGCTTCTGGATCAGTGGATGCCAATCTTCCTTCAGCAACTACTTGTTTGTCCCAATTTAGTATTTTACATTTTCTTCCCTCATTTTCTTTAGCGTGATTTCCAAGTTGTGTATACTGCTGAACTAGTCTTCTACCCTGTTCATTTTCAGCTTTCTTTCCACTTGTCTGGTCTGTCGAGCGGTTTTGCTGGCCTCATTTTCAACTTCTTGCATTTCATTTTCAGCTTTCTTTCCACTTTGTCTGGTCTGTCGAGCGGTTTTGCTAGCCTCATTTTCAACTGCTTGCATTTCATTTTCAGCTGCTTGCTGTGCAATTTGTTTCTGTTGAGCTGTCAAGTTATTACTTCCACGGTGTGACTGCAAAATAAATAAATAGTAATAATAAGTTCAGTATAACAATATTGTGAATGAACTGAAAAATGACTCCTCCCTTTACCCAGTGCAAAACTAATTGAATAAAGCGGTAAGTATTATTGGTTACTGGTTTAGCAGATAAAAATTTGAACACAAGCAGTATATTAATTAACAGATTTTCTCTTCTATTAGTTAAACTCAAGCAGTATATTGAACTTAAGTAGTATATTAAGCAGTATACTAATTAACAAATTTCAACACAAGCAGTATATTAAACTCAGCGCAAAACTCCCCCTTTATTCTTTTTTCTTCTGTTTTAGCATATAAATATTTGAACACAAGCAGTATATTAATGGTTACTGGTTAAATTAACAGATTTGGATCCAACTTTTGACTTATTTTCGGGAATTGAAGAGAACAAGACTTGTACTACAAACCCCGAAATGAAACAGTTAAGAATAATTAACAGATTTGGTTAAAATGTATTTACTTCACAGGTAAATGAAATGTATTTGTATTCCATTATTTACCCAGTGCTGCCACTCAGCGATGTAACTCACTAACAAAATCGCTGAAGACAAGTGAACTCAGGAGGAGGAGAAGCAGACAGGAGTGATTCAGGTCTTATATATTCTCCTAAAAAACATAAGAGGTCATTTAAATGATCAACAGAAGGTCAAGATATACAAGGTTGAGAAAACTGGGAACGCACTGTGTGCATGTAGCGTGTTGTATCCCTCTCTTCCTTTTTTTTCCATAAAAATAAAAACCTGCTTGCAGTGTAATTTTACTCCATTTCCATTTTTTTTTAAAATCTACCTAAGCCAGTCCAATTCTGGATCATTATATAACACATATATGTTGGGGTGGACTTTAGATATATGATGAAGTGGCAAAGCGACAATATTTTGCTTAACACGTTATTTTCTTTCACCAATCATTTAAACAAACAAATTGGTGATGCGAGTTAAAGAAAATCGACTTTCAAATTACTATGAAGTCAAGAGGATTACTCTTCTTAATTAATTGTGGTAATACTGTGCAGACCGATTCAAACAATCTGTTGAATTGACCGCAAAGATGAGAGCATTGAATTTGTAATCTCAAAACGAAAGTGTTGAAAGACATAAGCAAGGAGAAGAGGATGAAAAACTTGAATATGTTGTGCTTTCTTGGCGTTTCTGAATCTGTAAAAATAAAGTGTTTCGAATTTCTTTCCAAACATTGTAGATTTAAGGGAGATCTGATATCCACATAAGACAGTGCCATATTAGGGGCTCATTTTACCCATTTCTCAATTTACCCAACCCCCGTCGAAATACCTTTTTAACAATACCCAACCCCTCTCCATTTACTGTCTTTAAAATCACCCAAAAGTTTCACAGCCCCGATTAAAAGCATTTCAATGTTCACCAAAGAATTAAACTTGCATTGTCAAAAAAAAAGTTGATGCATTTTAGCAGCAATATTCCAATTCCGTAGATCATTAAATGTTACAGCTTTCTCTCAATTATACCAATAAAAAAGGGTACCTGAGGCGTATTAGGATCAGGAGTTGTTGGATTTCCTGCATTAGTTGCTTGCTTTTCTTTTAGCTCCTGTAAAGATTGCATGGACAGAAAATTATACTCAACTATAAATACATATATCAGTTCAATTATATAAAAAAAAGTCCCCCTAAACTATAAATTACTTCATTGTATACATTCTGTTCCCATCACATAAGCGTCATCTACTAACAATGACGCTTATGAAGTGGATGGCTTGCCGCTGGTTCACAACAAGCATCATAGTTGGATTCTACCTTCAAATCAAATATTAATCATTGTAAACTTAAAATATCAAATTTATCATGTTAGATAAATTCAAAAGAACCCATAATGAATACACATCCGCTACGTCACCTCATAATTGGCTTCGTGTGTGTCCTGGAATCAACGCATATTTTTAAATAGTTTACCAGTTCTTAAGAATTTTTCTAAATGGTTTAGTTTATTTCGAAAGTTTGAATCCTTCAAAATCACAAGTTAATGCAAATCATCAAAAATGCTCATTTTGACCACATGCTCTGAAAGGGTCAGAAATTTCTTATCACTCCTTTGATTTTAAACATGTTGCCTCTATGAGGTATATAAATATGAAAAAGTTCATGAGGGATTTTAGAATGATTGAATGAGCAAGGAGGATCCAAAATATATAGGCTACATACAGGGTATGGTTCATTGTATATACATAGGTCATATAATATTAGCACAAAATAAATATGATTATGGTCATATAAAACTAGCACAAGTGGGAAGCCATAAATTTAAGAACAGTTCATTTCCCTTTCAGATGATGGTTTACTATAGGAAAACAGGAAAAATCTAAAAACTAATGAATTTGGCAGCAAACTGAGGGCAATAGCCACACCTGCTTGCGACAATAACTTGGTTTTTAATTAACAGGAAAACAGGAAAAATCACCGTTAAAATAAATTTCTAATTTAACACTTACCATCAACATTGAAGTAAGCTCATGTACTTTGTTCTCTAAGCCACTAACTTGGTTTCGCAATGCATGTACTTCACTTGATGAGTTACCCCGAATACGAAGAGCAGATGGTACAACCCCAAAACCAAGCCCTCTTACACGTCCTCCATGTTCCTGACAAAAAGCTTGGACACGCCATCTTGAGTAACTGATGTTTCTCCTTGAGAATCCTGACTTGCGGCATTATGATGCTCTGTTATCTTAGACTACAAATTCAAAAACAACCAATATTTAGAAAATAAAATTAAAACTACATTAACAATAGAAACAGTTTCATATATTGTATATTTTAACTTTTCTTACTATGCATTCGGCAATAACTGAATTCGGAGGTTTTCCATCTTTTCTAGTGTGGCCTTTGCACCACAATTCGTCTCTAGTGGTACTAGATGTTGCCTTTTCCTTTTTCTGCAAAAGTAGCTTAATTAACAGCTTAAAATGTACAAATGATAACAAATAAAAATTGCTTTAACAATATTTTTTTACCATTTCTTCTTCCAATCTTGCATAATCTTTTCTGCTCATGGTGTGCGGAAGTTTATTCTTTTCTCAAATACTTTTGAATCTTTGGCTTGTTGCCTATAAGATCAATTAAATAAATATGATATAGGAAAATGTAATACATTTAACAGTTACAATCAATCAGACAAAAATAACCACCTCAAACTTTTCTGACAATTTTTCATTTACAAAAGCATTCCACTCGTCAGCGCTCTTTATATTAAACGGTTTTAGGCCTGCTAAAGTATTGTTAGAGTTGGGATTTTGGGATGCTTTTTTGATAGCTGCAACTAACCTTGATTTTGACTCCTTCCATCGCTGTCCTATTATCATTAACAAGTAATCCTTATACACTATATCTACCTGGAATCTTGACTGCATCCCAAAAAAAAAAGCAGATTAGTCTCTAACAGTACTGCAAAATGCAATGTTGTACCATAGGCATATGCATAATGCATATTGCACATAGAGAGAACTACAACAGATATATAATATTTTGCTTTGAATGTTGAGACATATAGGCACTATAATAAATAATATAGAATCAGTTAAATTAAAAACAATTGAACGCCATATTTTATTATTCACTTGCTCATGTTATCGCCAACAGCTGGTATATACAAATCAAATATCAATACCTGTATACAAGTCCACAGATCATCCCTCAAATCGTCATCGACTTTCCTCTACGAGCTAATGGTAAAAGGCATCATCTCCCTTGCTAGAGTACCAATATATGACGATAAAAGTTTGGAATTAGTACCTATTGCTTGTCCGCGTTCATTAAATTCAAATTCTGGCTTCTCATCCGGTATAATAGCTAATGATTTCAACATCGTTCTGCCCCTCTTTTTTCTAGTTTGCGTCGATCTATTACCTTCAGTAGAATCCAGTTGAATTTCGTTTGGACTGGAATATGAGGTGGCTGTAGTTTGTTGGAAGTTTAGTTGACGGACAGGGGGCTGTTCTGGGTTTGTATTGCAGAAGGGGCTGTTACTGGAAGGAGGGGGCTGAATCTGGTTTGTAGTGTCGACGGGGCTATTACTGGAAGGAGGGGGCTGAATGGGGTTTGTAGTGTCGACGGGGATGCTACTGGAAGGAGGAGGGGCTGCATATGTTTTGTAGTGTGGCCAAGGTTGCTTCCAGTTTTACGAGGAGTAGTGCGTATTAGGTATTCAACATGCTTTCAAGGAGATCTTCTTATAGAAATATTTAAATCACGAAGCAACGGAAGTGGTCCATTTGGCTGATCACTGATTCTAATCCCAACCACCCTCCCAGCATTAGCATTAGCAGCTGCAAGTGCAGCTAATTTTTGCTTTTTTGCTCTTTTGCTTGCTATTTTTGAGCTCTAGAAAATAAAAATCTGAAGTCAGTCTTCAGTAGTTAAGTCTTTGTAACCGTGGTGTTTAAAAACAGACAAGTAGTGATAAAAGAGGCTGATCTAACTCGAAGTATGAAATAGGCAACTCGAAGTATGAAATGGGAAACATCAAAAGTTATTTTTAGATATCAAACATCTACATTAATAGATACAAATAGATGCCCGCTAATTATAATACATCAATAAACAAAAATAAGCAATTGTTAAAATAGGTGCTATAGCTGTAGTCTAAAATATAATATATATACATTGAAAAATAATACTGGATTAAGAATAAACTGCAATTTGATATCATATGAAGCTAACTTATTGGCAAGCAAAGATCCGACCAAATAAATATAACATTTCAAACAAATGCTGCCACTTTAACTTGGATAAAAATGAAATAGTTCTCACTGCAAAGAACTACTAGAAGTTTAAAAAAAATTAATAAAATTATTGGTCATGAGAAGAGGGGAATTCAAAACAAGCATCAATTAACTTTTATGCAAATGGTAAATTTCGGCATATAAATAAATAGTGTCCATTGCTCAATGATAACAAGAGGAAAAGCAAGTTTCAAAATTTTAAAAAGAAGAACACGATTTTCAAGTGATTTGAGATGATTCTTTCTCTTCATCTTTCAAAAGTGACAGGATAATGATTTTGAACAAGCCAATGCTCGTTTCATGGAAAACATCGATGATATACATCTTGAACTTACTTACGATGTGGTTTTAGAAATTAATATTGAACTTTATGGCAATGCTTGAAATTAAATTTATCGAATAAAGAATATAATGGAAAATTAAATAGAGCATAATCAGAAATTGAAATGTTATTAGATGAGAAAACTATTTTAGAAGAGAAATTAGAAATTATTTTTAAAAAAAGTGTAAATTTTTATCATATCAAAATGTTGGCTTACTAAATGACTTGAAAAGCAAATTAACTCAAATTCTGATAAAGAAAGACAAAAAACTAGTATTGATATGGAAAATACAGAAATTAATAACCTTAATACCAAGTTATAAAAATTGTAATATTTTGAAATTAAACAAAGAAAGAAAAATGTTAATTCGTAACTAAAAACAAATTCTAATTTGGAGCTTAGCACCTACAATGATGCAAAAACAAGTTATTACGAAATTTCATATCCAAATGGGTTCACCGGTCAATAGGACAAGCAATACAGCCACGTTACAAAATTCTATCACTCAAGTAGTTTACAGTCAATAGTTATATTCTATTCGACTAATCATGAAATTTAAACTACCAGCAAAGACTGAGTTTTATTCTACTCGGTCGATTCTCATAATGAGCTATACTATTCAAATTAACTTAGCAGTATTTTTTTGGCCAAATAAATAGCATAGATCAAAGCATATGACTTAAACGACATTATTATTAAAAACAAAGTTATCTAGAACCTTTCTGTTTTAAGGTGTTATAAATTCCTTCTTGACTAAATGTAATAATCCAGTATTATTTTTTGTACAGAATTCCATATAAGAACTTATTTTTAGTAAAGTCAAAATAAGCGATTTGTTTCTAAATAAAACTTTATACAAGACATATACCTATTCAAAAGTCATTTGTATGCAATTTACGTTAAGTTTTTAATGATTTTTCTGCAGTAATGCAATGCTGAATAAATATCGACATTAAATTTTAAATTTTAAAGCATTTAGAAAAAAATACATAAATATATGCAAATTTTTGCTATAATCAGGTTAACATCTGCAACTTTTCAACAAACTGCATCTGTTCCTAAAAGTTTTGCTGAATCTTGATTTTTCTGTTCATTTTTGTGCTTTTTTATACTTTTCTAACATAAATACATGGATGTTTATAATCAAAATGAATTAGGTTCTGAAGTTTGGTAGTATTTTACGTTTATATGTATTGTTTTTTTTGATGATTTTCGAAAAAGATGGACGTAATATTCATATGTTTTTCGACAATGATGGTTTATGTATTTTGAAACTTAACAAAGAACTTATCCAAACTGTCTCTCAAATTTATACATAAAATATTTCATTTCATAATTGAGGCAAAAAATTGTATTTTAAATTTAATAATTAAATCAAAAAAATTGTATTTTTATTCATATTATTAATTAGGATATATTGTCTCGCACGGGAATCAAAGACAAATACAAAGGTGCATCAATTTGTAATGAAGAAGAGATACATGTGTATCAAAATGACACACCTAGAAAAATTAAAAGGCAATTTACCTATTTCAATGGTATTTGCAAAATAAATGTATGTAAACATATTTTCTGAATGAGTAATAATGTTTTATAATTATTTTAAAAATACACAGTTTTGCAAGTTATTCAAAAATAATCTAGTATAAACTTAAATTTATACACATTCAAGGAAAACTCTCGCTTTTACCAAGTAATTCAAAAATGATCTAGTATAAACTCTCGCTTTTACCAAGGAAAACTCTCGCTTTTCTTGTTTTCTCACACCCAAAATCAATTCAAGTGGAACGTGAGAAATAAAAAGTGGAATTCCTTCCGTTTTTAATTAATACTGTGAATGTTTTTTTTTTAAATATTGTATGTGCATCGATGGTCGAATACCTCAACACAACGTACCAAAAGAAACAAAATAAGGCTGAAGTAAAAAAAGCATGTGGTAAAAAAGGCATTTGTAACTTGAATATCTTTGCATCATGTAGCACCATCTTCCTCGTCGATAATACAAGATCAATCTTTCTCGTCGACCTATAAAAAAACATAACGATTTACAAAGGATTAGAACATCACACTAAATATAGCACTACTTTGTAACAACCATGTACAAAATAAAATTCACATGCAAAGAACACGTACAATAGAAAATAAAATCATTTTGATACACGCTAAGATGTCAATCTATATCAGAATTTTTTTATTTATTTTTATTACCATATAACAACACATTTTATGGTATAGATGAACATGCATAAAATAAAAAAATCAATAAAATACGCTGATAACATACCAGAATACCGTTACAACCCTCCCTTATGTAACTTTCAACTCCATTATCTACGTCTCTATCATCAAGTTGTGACTCATCCAATGGTTTACTAGTTGATTCTTCATCCTCTTCGTATTTTTCCAATTCATGAAACCCTCTAGAGGGTGCTCTCAACACAACATACCAATTTGAAGAATTACCTTCTCTAGAGAAGAAAACTTAAACCGCTTATGTTGCTAAGATAAACGGGTCGCTTTCAAACTTATTTTGAAATTGATGCAAATTGACCAATGTAAATCCATCTTCAACTTTGACTCCACGATACACATTTGCCCAATCATATTTAAACAAGGCAACTCGAAATTGATGATAATCCAACAAGAAAATCTCATGCAAGACCCCATAATATATTACTTTTTCAATAGACCCATCTACACAAACAATACTTGCCTCAATGGAAACACCACTATTTTGTGCAGCCTTCTCATAGTCTTTCGTATGAAAACATCGACCATTAACAATATAGCCAGAATAAGAAATTATTTGTGAACGAGGTCCGTATGAAAGCCATTTTATTATGTTGTTGACATTGGATATACGTCTATCCTCTCTAACCTGGACAAATACAATACATTAATAAAGATTTATGTTGATCTATTACTTTCATCGTTAATAGTTTTTTAAGATACAACTATCAACCTTTTGTCCAAACCAACAATTAAAAGTCTTCGATTGCAATTTTGACAGTTCCAAATCGTCTTGTGTAAGATGAAGATTCAAACATTTTAGCTCCTCTTTGTGCATTCTGCATACATAAATATAATTAAGGATCTAATTTATTTTGTATGTCATAGTTAAGTTGGACTTATACTTACTCTAAATACAGCTCTACTTCTTCCGTATTAAACAAAACGTATCGATGAGCAGCATTAATCACCTCCTCATCGACTGTAGTAGGATTTCCTTTGGAAATAGGACGCCCCTCAAGTATAAAATCATTTTGTTCCACTTCATTTCGGTTTTTCCTCTCTCCAATTTGTAATGCATCTTTAATATATCCAGAGCAATATTTCATACATTCTTCGGCAACATAGCGCTCAACAATGCACCCTTCAGATCGTGCTTGATTTTTAACATATCCTTTTAATATTTTCATATATCTATAACCAAAATGAATAAACAAGTTACTTTCATAACTATACATACTTTTAAGCGTTCAATTATTTATAATAAATATTACCTCTCAAATGGATACATCCATCGATATTGGACCAGCCCAAAAATTCTTGCTTCTCCCCCTAAATGTATTGTTAAGTGAATCATGATATCGAAAAAGGAAGGGGGAAAAAACCTCTCTAGATCACATAGTGTTAATACAACTTGATACTCCATCAATTCTAGTTTATCCCTATCAAGCACTCTTTGGTATATATCATTATAAAATGAACATAGTCGTAGTAGTGCATTCCTTATCCCTGTAGGTAGAAGTTCTCTTAATGCAACGGACAATAGTTGTTGTATCAATACATGATAATCATGAGACTTAAGGTTTGATATCTTGTCTTCTTTTGCAAAACATTTTCCAGTATTTGAGCTATATCCATCAGGCACTTTCAAGTTCTTCATTCTACTATAAAAGATCACTTTTTCTTGATTGGATAAGGTGCGCGGTGCAGTTGGGAGCAATACTTTATTTCCCATGTCTATAGGATGCAATTTTTTTCTAATGCCCATTGCTTCTTGATCTTGGCGTGATTTGAGGCCATCTTTTGATTTTCCTTTGATATCAAGCAATGTACCAATAATAATTTCACCAATATTTTTCTCAATATGCATCACATCTAGATTATGCCACAAAGGAAGTGCCTAAAAATTGACAAAACACAAATAATTAAGAACTAGTAGCAAAAATGAATAGAAAATGAAAACCAGTGTGTTTCTAGTTAAATTTCACCTTCCAATAAGGCAAGTCAAAGAAAATGGACCTCTTCTTCCACATTTTACATGCTTTTTCCATCATAGTTTTCCTTTTCCTTTTCCTTTTCCTTTCACCTTTCTCTTCCTTTTTTAATTTTTTCCCCCAATCATTAATAATATCTTGAACATCATCAAAGATTTGAACACCAGTTTGTATCTGAGGCCTTTATCTATTTTTTACAGTTCCATCAAATAAGTTTTTCCGTTGACGATACTCATGGTTAGGTTCAAGGAATCTTCTATGACCCATGTATGCACACTTTTTACTAAATGGTAGCCATATTGAGCAGGTATTGACACCACAAACAGGACATGTTCTTTTACCTTTTATAGTGCAACCAGCTAAATTTCCTTAAGCTGGAAAATCATTGATTGTCCACATAAGAATAGCATGTAATCTAAATTCACTACGACTGTAAGCGTCGTACACTTTCGCCCCTTTATCCCACAATTTTTTCAAATCTTCAATAAGTGGTTGCAAGTATACGTCAATGTCATTTCCCGGTTGTCGTGGACCAGGAACTAACAAAGATAGCATCATATTATCTTTGTGCATACAAAGCTACGAAGGAAAGTTGTAAGAAATAAGAAACACTGGCCAACAACTATATCCACAATTCCAATCACCAAAAGGATTAAAGCCATCAGATGCAAAGCCAAGTCTTAAATTTCGTGGATCGGAAGCAAAAGAATGATACATTCTATCAATCGTAGCCCACTGAGTAGAATCCGCTGGATGACGCAATTTACCATCTTCACTCTTATGACTGCTATGCCATCTTAGTTGTTCTGATGTTTCTGGGGATGCAAACATTCTTTTCAGTCTTGGTATCAATGGGAAGTATCTCAAAACCTTCATAGGTATTTTGGTTTGCTTCCCATCTTTAGTAGTCTTGTTTTTTTTCCAGCGAGACTTACCACACTTAGGACAGAAATCACTATTTGCAAGCTCTTTTCTAAATAAACAACAATCATTTACACATGCATGTATATGCTTATAGCCTAAACCAAATGACTTAAGCAATTTCTTTGTTGCATATGTAGAATCGGGAAGCATGTTTTCTTTAGGCAACATATCCTTTAGAAGTTTAAGAAGCTATGTAAAAGCCGTGTCTGATATACCATTTCACGCTTTGTGCTTGAAAAGAAGTACTATAGCAGACAACTTTGTGTGGCTTGCACAACCGGGATACAAAGGAATTTCTGCATTCTCCATCATTTCCCTAATACCTTCCCCATGTCTTTCTTCAACATTGGCTTCTACCTCCATATCATAGATTTGCGCATCAACATACATTCTACAAGTATTAGTCTCACTTTTATTTTGTGATCGTCGTCTTTCTCCATGAAAAATCCATATGTCATAGGTTGGGTCCATTCCAAACCAAATCAAGTGTGACACAACTTCCCTTGATGTTTGCCAAATTAGATTCCTACAATTACGACGTGGCATTTAATTTTTTTCGGGATTCCCTTCACTCGCAGCATGCCCATATACAAAAAATTTCACAGCTTGCCTATATTCGCTTGTCATTCTACAAAACAAAAAAGTATTAATACTCATTCTTAAATACTTATAGTGTGATGCTAGGGCACCTCGTTTTCTTCTTGCTAATACCAAAAATTTATACTACATGCTTCCTAACACCAAACTCATTCATAAATACTTATATTTATTTATAATGGTATTAGGAAGCACATAAAATTTGTTGTACTTATTATTTTTATTCGTGGTATTAGTAAGAAAAAATTAATGTGCCCTTAGCATCACACTACTTATAACTATGGAAGTAACAGCCAAAATGATGAAACCTTGGTAGATTGACCCATGCTTTGTCCATCTTGGTAAAACAACGCCTCTAATTTTCGGACCTACTGGAAATGATCATATACGGTTCAACAGTTCATTAATGAATTGGTTAAACTTAGGAATGAAGTTGATAGTTTTATACATCCATATCCTTATATTCTCTCTCTTTCTCTTTCATATCTCATTTCCAAATTTAATAACGGTTGTTTCCAAACTTAGTAATGAAGTTGATAGTTTCTTATTTACTGCTCTATTGTTTTTCTCCATCGTTTATGTTTATTTATATTTCTCTCATTATCAATCTAGCTCCTGTCAGTAGACCATAACTAACATAACTGGAAAGTGTACGCAACGTACATCACATACTAGAGATAACTCCATGGCAACCAACCCATCAATCATCCTATCTCCGCCTAGATGACTAGCCCCAAGGATATACAAGCATACTTATGCTATAGGTATATTTTTAGTTTTCAACTTACATGCCTACAACATTCATTTGTTTATCATGGACTTGGGCCGTTTGCATTTGTTTATCAAGCCCAATAATGTTTATACATATTTGCCTGTTTAGGCTGTACGAGTAGCATTCGATAATACAAATCATTTCAATTTTTCTGCCTCAATTATTCTATCTGAATTGCATGTTACAACATTCATTTTATCATATCAAATACAAAAATCATCAAATCTTAAGTATAACTAAAATTACCATACTTGCATATGTTTTTTCAAGTTTCACCTGGCTACTCAGGTTGATGCATGGAGCATCCTATTAACCCAATCGTAAGGGATGTTCCTTTTTTCTAAACTTGCAAAACCAAACTGGGCAAAAACAGGTATGTCTTCAACCTGTCTCATTAAATCACTTAGTTACTATTTACATTGTTGTATCTAGCCATATTTCCTTAAATCTTTGAACTAGTTTTCTAGGCTGCATATTTTAATATCTAACTAATTCAAAAGAAAATTTGTATTAATTCTTCTTTAAATTATGTTTTTTCCAGTTGGTTCTTCATGTAAATAGCTTTCATGTTGCCGTCCAGAGGTAGGTGTGAGCCAATAAGCAGACTATTTATGCAGTTAAATAGCTTTTATGGCATTGTCCACAGCTTAGTTGTACACGAATAAGCAATCTATTTCTACATTAAGTGGATATTACATGGGTCAACTTCAGAGGCCTCCACCTATTACGATCTTCAACATCATTTGACAACTTCAAGTAATGAAATAACCTGTTAATTCTTCCCACTAACATGCCAGGGCAGCGGGGTACATGCTAAACTAATATGCCTACAAGTTTCTACCTAATATATAGTGTGACATATATTTAGTTTTCAACCCGGTTTAAGGTCTCGCCAATTGCCTATATAGTGTGACATATATACATATATTACCCCGTCTTAACAGCATATACATATATGAACCCGGTTTAAGGTCTCGCCATTTACATATATATACGTATATGTATAGGTGTATATTTAATAAATGATTAACCAGTATTAACCCATGCTTTTTTTGGTTGAACTTAATCCTGACTATATACAAAAATAATGCTGGTATAATGTATATATATTCCAGCCTATAAAGTCAGTACCGCAGTACAAAGTATGAAATGCAAGCGAACAAACTTTGGTCATTCTAACATACTCGTCGTTTATGGCAAATACCCAAACCCGTAAAATTCAAAAAGTCAATATCATAAACTAAATATACAAACTCAACGTATGACCAAATACATGTTTATACTTATGCGCACGTGTATATGCATATATATGATCGAATTTCATATTTCAGGTCCAAAACGAGTGTGACTGCAAATTGACAGGAATTACAGTTGGATGAAGAAATACGGAGATGAAAATAAACAAATAATAAATGGATGACAGGGTTTGGTGAGATCGAAGAAACATAATGGGTAGTAAAGAAGGGAAAAATAAGCAGCAATGGAAATGTAGATGTTTGCCATTGTAATATGTCAAGAAATGGACAAATTAAGAAGGAAATGTACAGTATTAATGACAATGAATTGTTATGATTTCACATGGAAACTAACAGTTTCAGCACAATTAATTTTTACATCTTACATTAAAATCTGAGCTTTATAATAGATATTCAGTCAACTACTAATTCATCTCTATGACTTCCGCAGCTTTCCTTAGCATAAATATAAATAAAATAAGTGATAATACAGCATACCCTATAAACTTGCATCAGTTTCTTGGTCATTATTGTGGTTTGTCAACAAATTATATACAAAGTTCAACCTAAAAGGAGCATTGTTACAATCAATATGACACAGTAGCATGAGCCAAAAAGTTGGTCAAGCTTTGCATGTGTAAGGGATTGGATATATGGGAAATACTGACGGGGGCCATCCTCATGATTATCAGCGAGAGGGAAACAGTAAAATTATAGTAAAATTACACGAATGCAATAGCGGAGGGAAACAGTAAAATTACAATAACACATGCAATTGAAACAACAAATAAAAATTTACTAGCGAGAGAACGCAGGCAAGATATATAGGCGATCGAGCAGTGGATGACGTAAATTGAGAGCTGTGGCGATCGAGCAGTGGCGATGTGAAGTGGAGGAGATCGCTATGCCGCCTGATTATCGAAAGGGGAATTAGGGTTTGCGGTGGAATACGATGGAAAAGGAAATGTACTGTGAATGGAAAAGGAAATGTTGTGAAAGAATGGAAAAGGAATACGATGGAATACGATAGAAATGTTGTGAACCGATGTCAAAAGCCACAACGTTTCATCCACACAGTGGGAAGATTAGTTGAAGAACCAATGGAAATTTTGTTAAGTGTCGGGGAGGTGAGAAATCAGTTTGGGGCTGAGTTATGTTCCACTATTCTCAAAAAACATTTTCAACAATATGCTTTGAATTGTGCCACATTTCAAATTAATAATTATTATTTAGTCTTAGTTATTAATAATTATATATCTGTATTTAATTTTTATTGTTTATTAAAATCTTATTTATTATTTAATATAAATGTTATATTTGTTGTCAATATTTTTATGAATTATTATATAATTTAATTGCCAAATATTAAACATTACTTTGTAATTAAAATTGTCAAAAGACGGCAGATCATAAGCAATGCCATGGACTACATACAACATTAAGTTTACATTCAAATAAGAAAAATCTATCAAAAGCGCACAAACAATAGCGTGGTTGTTAACTGCTGAACAAACAAATTTGCCAAAATTATATTTATTAAAACTGCTGAAATAGTTACTACCAAATCAAATATTACTTATTAATAATAGTTATTAATCAATTAACTTTTACTTATTTTCTACTTAGTTAATTATAATCGAGAGTAATACTTATTACAAGCTTATGTTACTATTAATTAATAAAGTAGCTAGTTAACATACATTAACTACTAAAAAAGTTACTACTTATTAACTATTAATTATTTAATAATAATTGACAAATATTATTGATTCCCAAGTTTATTATTAATTATTATTATTAAGTATTATTATTAAATATCAATATAATTAGTTATTAAATATAGATATTATAAACATGAAGTTTGCACTAGGCATCTCTATTACAACCAATAAAATGAAAAGTTGTTATATATATGTTTATTACAACAGTGATTATTTCACAGTTGTAAAAAACATTTATTACAACAGTGCGTTTTGCACTATTGTAAAAAAAACATTTATTACAACTGTGCTTTACGCACCGTTGTAAATTTAAAGTTGTAACATTGTTTTTTTGCTGCAGTGAGTAAAACTAGTGTAGAATTGAAAAGCTCAGTCTTATAAACTCATAGAAACTTATTTTCGAGTTTTTTCGAATAACAGGTTAATTGGTTTTAATTTTTGAAGGGTACGATTTTTTTACTGGAAAGAGAAAAATGGCAGTAGTGTTTGTTTTGTGGCTTTGATTTTGGTGATCTGAAAGATGAAAATAAAAAGAGAAGAGGTAGTGGGTATTTATAATATTCATGTACCCTGACATGCACATTTAGTTCCATAAGGTAGGTTAATCTATTCCATCACCACGAAGATTTTGGTCTGCACTGCGCCATGAGTTTTCACTTCTTGTGTAGTTGTTTGATTTTTGAAAGCATAGCTTTATAGGTCATAGTTTAGGGTAGGATACAATTTTGATAACATGCTGCAGTGCTATGTTAAATCAGTATTTAGTTATATGCGTATATATATTTGTTCACATTAATGCGGTACCGGTTATAAAGAACTCTGTTTATTTATCAACTGCTACAGACAAAAATAAAAATATGATCATGTCATGCGATGTGTCATGATTCCAAAAATGTAATAATATAGACAAGTTGACTTATATTGTGAAATCCCTAAAGAGCTGATTCAAGGTGTAAAATACATTAAATGAAAAGTTATTTATTTTCTAAAATAAAAATTACAGAAAAATTCTATAAATTAAATTAAACATAGTCTTAAAAATCTTATCCAAATTCAAAACAAATGATTTGTTATATTTAATAAATCGTTATGGCTTATAAACGATTCCGTAGCGACTTTCTGAAAATTTGATTTGGACATAACTAACAATCTATAATACAAAATCTCGAATTTTCTCTTCCCTTAAAAAAATATAATATAATTGATTCAAACGTTTCTTGTTTCATAGAATTCCAACTTATAACGAATTCTGTATATTCAGTTGAAGTTAAAAATTCAATATTATGAACTACCACGACGTTTCAAGCTCGTTTATAATTATATTATAAATTATACGTTCAACTGTCATGTAACTAATAAATTCATTATTAGAACATGAATCTAAACTAGATTGAATATCTTAAATTATCCAATTCGCACAATATTGCTAATTCAATTATTTTCGATTATTCTGGAAATTTGATTTTATTATCAATTATCTATACTATTTAAAATATTTAAAATATTCGAATTCAAACCATTTAAATTATCAAACCAATATATTAAAATAATTAAATAAATTAATTATTAAATTAAAAAATTCCAAGACATTACAACTTATCTAGCTTATTCTCAAGCAGAGCCCAAGGACTTACCCAGCCTCCCTCCTGGAGGTGCCTTAACCTGGCCATCGTAGACGCAGCTAAGGGCTTAGATGCCTTATCATGGTCATCGTAGGCGCAGATAAAGGTTTACTCTTTCCATGCTCTATCCTGGCTATCATAGGCGCGAATAAAGGCTTATACACCACCCCCTCTAAGGGGTGCCTTAATCTGCCATCGTAGGCACAGATAATGGTTTTATAATGCTTTAACCTGGCCATCTACGGTTTGGATGCGAATAAAGGCTTACACCTTCCCCCTCCGATGGGCGCCTTACCCTGGCTATCGTAGGCTCAGACAGGGTTTAGACGCTCCGGCCCAGGGGAAGAGGCTTACTCTTTTTATGCATTTACCTGACACTTTTTTTTTAGGCGCGACTAAAAAAATACACGACACCTCTATCTGGGGGACGCCTTGCCCTAGCAATCTTGGTGCGGACAAGGGTTTTTTACCATCGTAGGCTTTACCCATTTTGGGTGATTCCAAATTATAAGGATTTTCTTATACTATCGACCCTGTAGACATTCTTTCTACAAAGAATCTTTGTTAGAACTAGTTAAGTCTTCTTTACAAATATGTACAATAGGCCTTGATTAAAGAACTCGATAATCATTCCTTCAAGAACCCTGCAGTAGTTGGTTTTCTGTCCATTCGTCATATGCTAATGGTAGTATGGCCCCCATAATTTTCTTTCATATTTGGGTTTCTTCTTTAATGATGGCCAAAAGTTAAGCTCGTGTTTGGTTAATAAGTAGATATTCTCAAGTGATGTGGTAAAGCTACATTCTTTAGGTAATCTTGATTCAAAGATTTCCTTCCGATGTCGGAACTTAGTCCTTTGTTACTCAGCTTTGTCGCTTTATCTTTATCTTCTAGTCTCCAATTCAATGTATCTTGAGGTTGAAGTGCAACTTTCTTAAACCATTTTGAAGTAAATTGGTTGAAATCCTTCATTATTCCCTGATCAAATATAGTTCCCTTAGCCTATGCTTGGATAGATTCTTTGATGTGAGAGAATAAGTTATATCCCTTTGATGTAGAACCACTTAAAGCAAAGACGGGGATTGGTATTATATGGAAATGGTTAATGCTCCAATGGTTTAGGTTTACTGTTCTATTTCCCTTTTCTTATTCATGATTCACAAAGCTTACATTCTTAGCCTTTGTTATTCAATAACTGTTAAATCAATGATGTCTAACATAGCACTTAGAGATTCAAAAGACCCTGGTTGAGATCTTTTATCCATGTTCTAGCCCTTCACGGTCAATCAACAGGATGGAATAACTAGGGATGTGGTAGGTTATCAAAAGGATCGAAGGTTCAAGCCCTCCTTCTAGGGCCAAAATGTTAACAATAAAAATCGTCTACATCAGAATGTAATGATAAGGTAATAGATCTGGGTTTATATTAGTCCTTATAAGCTCAATTATTTCCCCGTTTCCTAGATATCAATGTTCTAAGTATGAAGATTGGTTTCTCTTCCTTCTAGAGGTGAATATCACACTTGCAACACTTAGGAAAGAGTTACCTTGGGATAAGGTCATGGATAATTGGAGCTAAAATTCATATTGTTGTCGGTTTTGGTGATTACTTACAACATAGGGACTTGAATTCGAATTAATAGTAGAATGACAAGTGTAATTGATAGTGGATGCCAAGTATTCCTTCGTTGATCACTTGATAGAGTACATGGAAGATTACAAGAGAAATTCCCAATTTGTAGATTATAGGAGATGGTTCGAATCAGAATATCTGTCATTCAACAAGTAATCATAGATAATAGTAAATTACATGCATGCATGCCCAATGCAAAACCATGCGTTCAATAAACGCATACACACACACACATATCTAATACAAGTCCAACAAAGGTGCACTTTCGACAATACCATGCTGCTACCATGAATGAACCATCCTACAAGCTACCTCTCTCTTTGTAATACCCCATATTTAACACAAAATAATTATATGAAGAAGGTAATAAAATGAATATTAAATAATAAAATGTTTAGAATTGGGTAAAAAAACTACTTTACCGTTGCTTTCGTTATGAAATTCTAATTCACATATACTTTTGGTTCTTGTAAATTGGACCAAGTACGAACAAGTTATGATCTAAGGAATTTGGATTAAGTTAAAATAATTAATTTAAAATCAGAGCAAAGGTAATAGGGTGACCCGACCTTACTTGGGTCGACCCCAGTATCGACCCATGGGTCAACACTAGAGTTGACCCAGGTAAGAGTTGGGTCGACCCACCTACGACAAGGCTACGAGCCTGAAACTGGAAAGATTTTATGGTAAATTTCGTTTTTCTAACTCAGCGTGATGTGTATTCAATGGTTTGATTTAAAAACCTAAGATACTATAGTTTATATTATCCTAACACACCTATATCTAGATTGGCAACACTGACTATTTCCTACATAGAATGTAACACCCCAAAATTTAATACACCATAATGAAGATAGTAAAATGAATATTAATTAACAAATTATTCAAAATTTAGTAAATTGGACTTTATTATTGCGTTTGTTACAAAATTCTGGTTTTGATAAACTCTCGGTTTTCATAAATCGGACCAAGTATGAGAAAGTTATGGTTAATAGAAGTTTGAACCAAAATAATGTAAATAATCAACCCAGAAAATGCAATGGTAAAGGGTCGACCTAACCCTATGTAACACCCCACACCCGCTAAGGTCACTCACTAAGGGAATGCCTTAACTTCGGTGGAGTATCTTAAGTGAATATAGAACAAAAAAATTACAATAAGACAGATATAAGTAATACTTGAGAATTTAAAACATCATTTCATTGCAGCGGAAAGTAAAACATGTTTGGTTACATCACAAAACCATAAACAAGAGTCAAGTACATAATATCCGTCTTGATAAAACAAAAGTACATAATCCCACTACATAACTAATAGTCATAATAGAAAAGATAAGCTAGGCTTTACATCCCGGTCCAAGCTCCAAAAGATAGATAAAGCAATCTGATCAAAGCCCACTAGTGCTAGGCCCACTCTGAGAACCTGAGGGTTGGGGAAAAAGATAAAAACAACGGGGTCAGACATAAGTCTGAGTGAGCCCTATAACTTTAACAATACAATCATTAAAGTAATTAGGGTATGATATAAACCTGGTATGGTACAACTGGGGATAAATGACTACACTAAGCAGCCAACTAGACTTAGGATGAACTAAGATAGCGGTAAAGACGCGCCTATCCACCCAAGGATAGATACTACACTGCACCACACCAGATCTACCCACCCAAGGGTAATTCCTACACTGCACCACACCAGATCTACCCACCCAAGGGTAATTCCTACACTGCACCACACCAGATCTTTCCTACTTAAAGGTTGATCCCACCCAAGGACTTAGAAAATTTACCCAGTATTTTCGTGTACTCCTAGCTGACTACATAGGTGCCGTCTGCCCCTATCTCCACTAGGTGTACCCACTACTCCCAAGCGATCGGCTCCCTACCGTAGATACCCGTGCTGGCCCCACAATGGGGTGTATCACTCCCCAAAGTGGCAACCCGATACAATCAATGGTGCACGGCTTATACCTACACGATGCAACAACGTCTAACCTACCAGCCCGGGTCCACACACGCATATGAAACCCGTTGGACTTGCGTTGCCACCGCTAACCCATTTTGGCCTCTTATAGTCAAGCCCAGTACGCGTGTCCCGTCCTCGACATGGGTTGAGCCCAATAAGATACATATGGGTTACTGGTTGAAATGGGCCCCCACAAGCTACCCACCTAAGCTTGTCCCTTCTAGTGTATCCCACTTAACCCTTTTTAATAATCATGTCCACTTACATGTTTAAAGTCTGGTTAAGTCATCTAATCATATTTCAATTGCCACTCAAGGCACCCACTAGATTTCCACATGCCACCCAAGGCACTTACTTGATTTCCACATGCCACCCAAGGCACTTACTTAACCCTTTAATCATGTTTAATTACATGTTCCACTTTGGTGAAGTATTCTAATCGTATTTTCTATTGCCACCCAAGGCAACCACTAGATTTTTCCACATGCCACCCAAGGCACCCACTTAACCCCTCATGTCCCTCTACATGCTAATATGGTTAAGTGTTTCTTAATTGATTAAGACCGTAACCTTTGTAAAGACCTCTCACATTAGACTATCTTTTATGGCAGCTGGATTTGCCGGTCGGGTCCGGGCAGCCTTACGCCATAACCGAGTCTAACCTCGTGTCTTTATACTTGTCACGTATTTAGTTTATGCCTAAGACCTCTCACATTGGGCCAATCATTTGTAGCCGCTGGATTTGCCGGTCGGTTCCGGGCAGTCTTATGCTACAAAAGGGTCCAACCTCGTGTCTTAGTCGATTAATTACACCTAATTAATCACCCCCATAATTTGTATTAATTATCCCTAATTAATTACAAATTTAACGATGTACATAATTGACTCAATTATGTCCATCCACTTTATGGTATGCATAATCATACCAACTTCACACTATTTCATTAACATGAATATTAACCCCATTGTTCCCCACGTAATTCGCTAACATGACATAAAAGGGAAGATTCATCACAAATACAATGGGTTTAACTTGCATAACATTAGCATCAACATGGGTTTTAAAGGTGTCAACATGCATATAGCATCAAACCCAACTAGCATAAATAATCAACCCAACTTGCATGAATCACATATGTCATAAAGAGGGCAACTTGCATAAGTTACTTATGTCATATAAAGGGGTAAACTTGCATATGTATGTATAACATACAAAGGGGTTAACTTGCATATGTATGCATATCATACAAAGGTGTAAACTTGCACATGTTACTTGCATATAATCAAACACCAAACTTGCATAACATGTCATATATGAACTTGCATATAATCATACACCAAACTTGCATAACATATCATATATGAACTTGCATATAATCAAACACCAAACTTGCATAATCATGGTGTCATAATGGATCAATGTTTATCATAGTGATTTGCATAACTAGCATCATGAACACATAGCCTAAAACTTGCATAACTTGCATAACATCATGATCACATAGCATATGACTTGCATAACTTGCATAACATCATGATCACATAGCATATGACTTGCATAACTTGCATAACATCATGAACACATAGCATATGACTTGCATAACTTGCATAACACATAGCATATGACTGGCATAACTTGCATAACATCATGATCACATAGCATATGACTTGCATAACTTGCATAACATCATGAACACATAGCATATGACTTGCATAACTTGCATAACACATAGCATATGTCTTGCATAACTTGCATAACATCATGAACACATAGCATATAACTTGCATAACATCATGAACACATAGCATATGATAACATAACTTGCATTGATCCACATTCATAGCCATAACCTCATTATATCCTATCATAATCATTTCAACAATTGGTCATTAAGGCTATAGAAACTCACAACTTGTTGATTAGCACTTCAATGAAGAAGATTAAGTTGCTAGAGTTGATTAGTGGTTGATTTGAGAGGCTATCTTCTTCTACAATTTGATGGAGGCTCCTTCAAGTTGCATTTTGACGGCATAACGACGTTGTATCTATTTTAAGTATGAATTAGGGTAGTCTTAGGGTGTATTTATAGAATTAGGATTTAGTTTAGGCCCTTAGATTAACCCTAATTTAGATTAGAGCCGTCAGATTTCGTCACAAGCCCTAAAACATAGCCCAAACCCCATCAGGTTGCACCCAGGTCACACAGACCGACAGGGGGGGTCGACCCCTGGGTCGACCCCTAGGGAGGGGGTCGACACCCATGTCGACCCTAGGGTCGACACCCTCTTCCTGGCGGGAATTTTCCCGCCTCTTCTGAAAGGTGAAATTTTTATATTTAAATCTGTTTTGAATTTCTAAAAACTTCTTTGGGCCTTAACTGGGTCATACGGACTCCGACTTTCGAAAACTCGGACTCTATTTCGCATATTTTTCCAAGACGAACGCAATGGCATAGCCCGTTTCCCCTGATTCAGATTTCAAAATTTAATTCTGCTCTGTTTTATAATATAGCAAGTTATTCAACATACGGGGTGTTACATTCTCCCATACTTAAAGGATTTCGTCCCCGAAATCTCTAAGTTAAGAAGAACGTATCCTACCAACCAAACAACCATCTAATAAACCATCAAACACTGGCATCCATTGTCCTTAAAGTTTCTAATGCTGTATGAACATATGCAAAAAGTGTGTGTATATGTTCCCTATCTAATGCAAAATCAGGCGATCTACTGATTCAGTTGACCTCCTTAATGCAAACCATGATAGTGCCATGCATCCAATATGTATGCGAAAGAACCCTATCGACACATACTATTTCTACATGAGTGCACAATCATTCACCAAAATGCATCATCCATATGATAGCACAATCATTATACATCCATTAATATAGCTACCTACACACAATTATATGCAATATGCAATATGAAGTGACTGAGCCGATCTAGTGTCTAAAGTGTGTGTATATGCATCCACGAGCAACCACTAGCAAACACTTGCATCCACACGCATCCATCAAACATAACATGTCTCAAACACATGTTTCAACCATAGCTTTACCCTATCTAAAGGTCAAAGATACTAATGAGAGGATATACTAAAGATAAGATAAGTACTAGACAAATGATAAAGGAGAAGTTAAAAGACATACCCCAAAAAAAAAGAATGGTTACAGTGAACGCATCTTCGCTTCTGTCTCCCAAGTAGCATTGCTCTCATCCTCTCCCCATTGCACTTTGACTAGTCGAACCTCTCTGTTTCTCAACTTCCTAATCTCTGACCCAAGGATGCGAGTAGGAGCTCGTCGAATAGTCACATCACGCTCTATCTCCACTTCTCTAAGCAAGCTCGGCTCTACCACCTCTGCGGTCTCATGTAGGCACTTCCTCAAATGTGACACATGGAATACGTCATGTACCCCACTAAGTCTCTCGGGTAAATCCACTCTATATGTCATCCGTCCAATCCTTTCCTTAATAGGGAACAGTCCTACAAATCTTGGAGCTAACTTCCCAACGGACCCAAAGCGAACAACATTCCGTAATGGAGATACTTTAATAAAGACCATGTCCCCAACATCAAACTCCAGATCCGTCCTCCTCTTATCCGCGTAAGATTTCTGTCTGTCTTGCACTGCTTTCATCCTTCTTCGAATCAAGTCAATCTTTTCCGAAGTCTCTCTAACCATATCAGGCCCAAGCAAGATCTTATCTGTATATTCCCACCAACATGTAGGTGACCGATAAGGCCTTCCATAAAGAGCTTCAAAAGGAGCCATACCAATACTAGACTAAAACTGTTATTATACGCGAACTCCACCAATGGAAGATGCTCTTCCCATGTACCTCCAAAATCTAAGATACAAAGCCTCAAAATGTCTTCTAGAACACGATTCACCCTCTCGGTCTGGCCGTCCGTCTGAGGATGATATGCGGTGCTCAAACACAACTGAGTCCCCACTGCTTCTTGCAAACTCTTCCAAAACTCGCTAGTGAAGATAGGATCTCGATCACTCACTATGCTAGAAGCTACCCCATACAATCGAACTATCTCTCGAAGATAAACTGAAGCTAGCCATGGAGCAGTCCTCTTGCTTCTTAATTGATTAAGACCGTAACCTTTGTAAAGACCTCTCACATTAGACTATCTTTTATGGCAGCTGGATTTGCCGGTCGGGTCCGGGCAGCCTTACGCCATAACCGAGTGTAACCTCGTGTCTTTACACTTGTCACGTATTTAGTTTATGCCTAAGACCTCTCACATTGGGCCAATCATTTGTAACCGCTGGATTTGCCGGTCGGTTCCGGGCAGTCTTATGCTACAAAAGGGTCCAACCTCGTGTCTTAGTCGATTAATTACACCTAATTAATCACCCCCATAATTTGTATTAATTATCCCTAATTAATTACAAATTTAACGATGTACATAATTGACTTAATTATGTCCATCCACTTTATGGTATGCATAATCATACCAACTTCACACTATTTCATTAACATGAATATTAACCCCATCGTTCCCCACGTAATTCGCTAACATGACATAAAAGGGAAGATTCATCACAAATACAATGGGTTCAACTTGCATAACATTAGCATCAACATGGGTTTTAAAGGTGTCAACATGCATATAGTATCAAACCCAACTAGCATAAATAATCAACCCAAACTTGCATGAATCACATATGTCATAAAGAGGGTAACTTGCATAAGTTAATTATGTCATATAAAGGGGTAAACTTGCATATGCTATGTGATCATGATGTTATGCAAGTTATGCAAGTCATATGCTATGTGATCATGATGTTATGCAAGTTATGCAAGTTTTAGGCTATGTGTTCATGATGCTAGTTATGCAAATCACTATAATAAACATTGATCCATTATGACTATTAGTTATGTAGTGGGATTATGTACTTTTGTTTTATCAAGACGGATATTATGTACTTGACTCTTGTTTATGGTTTTGTGATGTAACCAAACATGTTTTACTTTCCGCTGCAATGAAATGATGTTTTAAATTCTCAAGTATTACTTATATATGTCTTATTGTAATTTTTCTGTTCTATATTCACTTAAGATACTCCACCGAAGTTAAGGCATTCCCTTAGTGAGTGAACTTAGCGGGTGTGGGGTATTACACCCTACATGGGTCGACCCCTATGTCGATCCATATGGTAGGTAGGTCGACTGTAACACCCCGTGAATTCTATAACTTTAAGATTCACAAATTAAAGTATAATTAATTCTAAATGAAAGAATTAAGGGAAACGGGTTATGCCATTGCGTCCGTCTTGGAATTCTCCTTGAGATAGAGTCCGAGTTTGCACGAATCGGACTCTGTATGAAGGAGTTATGGCCTTCGGAAGTTTCAGAATAAAATTTAAATTCAAACAGCTCAGTTTAAAATTCAAAATTCGAATTTCAAGTTCAAACTGGGCTGGGCGGGAAAATTCCCGCCCAGAGACCAGTTTGACCATAGGGTCGACCATGGTGTCGACCTGGCCTCCCCAGGTCAACCATAGTGTCGACCTGGCCCCCCAGGTCGACCATAGTGTCGACCTGGGTGTCGACCTGCCTGGTCGAACTGGCTGGCTAGGTCTGGCTCTGGCTCGAATTTCTATGGCTCTGTGTCATTAGGGCTGACGTGTCACCTCTTGATTGGCTCTTTGAACTTTGGATGGCCTAGATTCCTCCTGTCTTCATCTGACGGCTCAAAAAAAATTAAAAATCTATAAATACACCCTAAGTCTCAACTGAAAATTCACAAAAAAAAAGAAAGGAGTCGTCATGCTGCTAGGGAGGAATTGAACATAGCCGTAAAGAGAGAAAAGCCTAGAGACGAATCAACTTAAGAAGAAGATTAAAGTTTAATCAAATTAATCAACGCAATGTTAGTCTACCCAAAGGAGCGCATCTCAATTTCAGAATTTAGAATCCAGAATTCAAGATTCTGCATTTGTTGTAAGGATAGTGACCTTTCAGAAAATGAATAAAAATTGTGATGTGATTCGATGTAAATGAAAATAGAATTGTGTTATTGTATTGTATAAATTATGTGCATTGTAACGGTTCTATCATGACTTGTGTATTGATGTTTGTGGCATAAATTGATTGATGCAAGCTTATTGAACAATTGTATATGAAAACAATGGCACTAGTAAGTTTGTGGAAAAAACTAGAAATTGATCCCTTTTTGTTTATGCCTATGGCATGGATTATATACATTCACATAGTCTAAATTAAGGCTTATGTAAACATCTACATGACCCAAAACCTATGATATCATTTTCATGTCTATTTGCAAGTATAATTGGATCTATGTTAATTATCGTTTGGGTTTCATAAACTATGCAAGTTCATGTTTATTTGCAAGTATAATTCGAACTATGTTAAGTATTGTTTAGGTTTCATAAACCATGCAAGTTCATGTTGAAATAGGCTATGTGATTAGATTGGACGTTTTGGTGAATATACAACATGCTAGTTTTGTGGTTGACATTATGCCAAGTTCAACATGTTTAAACATAAGTTTGTATTAGCTAAACTATGCCATTTCATATGTCACCTACTTAATTATACTTTGATTTGAATGCAAGTTCACATGACCCATATTATATGTTAGTTGAATCGCTAAATTGCAAGTTCATGCGCCACACACCTTTATGTATTACATGTTCTTGATTTCGCCTTTTCTCACGCTTATAAAGTTGGGCTGAATTGTGTCAAGCCCAACATTTGTTATAATGTTGCGAACGTATAAACGGGGGTAATAACGTTGGGTGTAAAACATCGAAAATATATGTTGGCATGTTTGGCACATGCCAACTACAATGACATTTAAAGCGATATGAATTGTTATACCCAAGAATAAAAGACATGACATTTACATATATAATTGAGAAGTAATAAAATATGTAAATTTAGAAAACACGATATGCTTAACCCGAGGTTGGATTGAGTTGTGATGTAAACCTGCATGGAACCGCCCGGCTGTCCAGTAGTCACAACAATACCTATCCAATGTGGGTAGTTAAGCATTGAGCCCAATAATGACTCGAGGTTAGACTGAGCTACGGTGTAAACCTGCCCGGAACCGACCCGCATATCCAGTAACCGTAGCAATACCTGTCTAATATGAGTGGTCAGGTGCTCCTAAGAGGCTAAGGACAGATGGTAGGGTTAATTCAACTATAACACTTAACCAAATTCAACATGTTAACAAGAATTGATGGGTAGGGTTAGGTAAATACAGACACTTAACCACTTAACATGTTTGACTAGAAAATCCTGGTAGCGAGGGACCCGTTTCAGCAGTAACCCAAGTTAGGTATCAACGGTACCCTGAAACTAGGCAGGGTGGGGCACGATTACTGGGCTGATTGTAAGCGGTCAAAACGATGGTGGTGGGTGCACAGTGTAGGTCTAACGGGGTGCGGGCGTGCACACACTCCGGAGCAGATAACCAGGGCACTGGGGACACCAGTAGTATAACCTATGCCTTCTAGAATTTGTGTCGGGGCCGCCACCATGGGTCTTGATACACCCCATGGTGGGACCAACATAGGTATCTACAATTCTTGGGGGCCGTATGACACATGTTAACGTGAGTAGGAGCCGATCTTTCAAAAATGGGGATCACTTCACGCTCACCATGGGGTTCCAGTTAGAATAAACTCAAGTAGGTGCAGAGATATGGTATGGGTGCGATAGTACATTCGACACTTCCTAAGCTTGTGACACTTTCCTATTTTCAGTATATATCTATCATGCCCTTTTCTTATTGACATATTGAAGAGTTACTAGATTTACTCAGACTTTATGTCTGACTCTATTTTATTTTCGTCTTCTTTTCTTTCGTTCCCCCCCAGGTCTATAGGGAGGAAACAGCTCAGCTCAGTCAGGCTCTTTACAAGCTCCAAGACCGTAGATGTATGATTTGGATCTCTTTTGCTCGGACTATGGCTTTGGATATCACTATGGGGATTTTTGTCACTTTATTTATGTTTTATGCTTCTTTAGTAATCAAGACAGTAATGAGGTTGTAATGTTGGAAGTATTTTGAGACAATTATGGAATGTTATGTTTTGAACACGTATTGATGAAATAAAAGTCTGTTTGGTTTCCGCTGTTTAAAATATGTGTATTTATATCTGTCTTAAGTTTATCTGTGGCTTTTACTTATAAACCTCCACCAAAATTAAGGCATTCCCTTTGTGTGTGACCTTAACGGAGGTGTGGTGTTTTACTTGGTATCAGAGCATAGGTTTACCAGACAAGATAAAAAAATTGAAATTGTTTTCAAAAAGAAAGTTTAAAGAAGCATTTTTTTCCAGAAAAAAGTGTTATATTTATAAAAAGACAAAATCCCCCAAAGCCATGTGCCCTATCTATCTATCTCTATCATTCGTTTTGAATTTTTCCTTTCTGTTTCATCATGTCTGAAGACCTTAACCTCCCGGAAGGAGAGCCAATTCCTGTCTGGTTTAGGAGGTACTTAGAAGCAAGGCCCAATGGCGCGGGCTCAGCAGACATCCCTCCTCCAGTGGACGTAGTTCCTCCTCCTCCTCCTCGTGGAAATGCCTTCACAAAAACATGTAGAGACTTTAAGGCTATGGGTGGAAAAGACTTTTATGGAACAGAGTCCTTTGTAGGAGTAAGAAACTGGCTAAAGGAGACTAAGGATCTGTTTGTCATCTTTGGAGTGGATGACAGGCAAAAGATACAACTAGCGGTATGGTTTCTTAAGGATGAAACTTCCTATCGGTGGGAAATTACCAATGCTCAGCGGGTGGTGGAAACATGGGAGGATTTTAGGACAAGGTTTGAGATGAAATTCCTCTCCCAAGCCGAAAGAAGCCTGCAAATGGAGAAGTTTCTAACTCTGAAACAGGGAAGCATGACAATAAGGGAATATGTTAATTAGTTTAATCAACTGGCCAGATTTGGGCTAGACTTAGTAAACACCCAACACAAGAAGGCGCTTCGCTTCATTAAAGGTTTGAATGAGCCTCTACACAGCCTTGCTATGACCCATGTATCAACGGGAGCGACTTATGAAAGCTTGGTGGATATGGCATTACTACACGAGGAAGACTACGGTAAGAAAGAAACTAAGGTGGAAAAGAAGAAAGAGGGTCTACAAGCAAAGAAAACAGACTTCAAGAAAGGAGGGAACAACAATAAGCCCCGTGAGAAGAGAAGGTGCAATTTCTATGGCATTGTGGGACATATATCAAAAGACTGCCGAAAAAGGAAGGCGAAGATGGGTGGTTGCTTCATTGTGGAGAGACTGGGCACCAAGCTAAGGACTGCCCAAAGAAGAAAGGGCAGGGACAGAAAGCCGGATCCACTTCAGGGGGTCAGGTTCACGCGCTAGTGGCACCTCAGCAGGAACGAGGTAGTAATATTTCTGTAGAAAGTGTAGTCTATCTTTATGATCATCCAGTTCGCACACTTTTTGACTCTGGCGCATCACACTCTTTTATTTCATCTGCCTTAGTAGAATCTCTGCATCTAGACACTAGTATGGTAGAAGATCCCTTAGTTGTTTCAAATTCAATTGGGGGCTCCGCTTACTTGTCAATGGTTTGTTTGGGTTTGAAAATCTCTATTCTCAGCGTTGAGTTTAGTTGTAATGCCTTTGTCTTAGGCTTCTCAGGATATTGTTTGATCTTAGGCATGGACTGGTTATCCAGTAATAGTGCCATTCTTGGTTGTGAGAAAAGAGTAGTAAGACTCTTAACTCGTCTTGGTAACACTCAAGAAATTTCTTGTAATCCCTTGAATGCTGTTATGCTTAATTATCTAGAGTCGCTTGATGCTTCTGATGAGAATTTCCAATCAGTAAGAGTAGTTCGGGAATATCCGGATGTCTTTGAGGAGGCGAAAGGTTTACCTCCGAGGCGGGAAATAGACTTCCGCATATATCTTGTGGATAATGCAAAGTCTGTAGCTTTACCTGTCAAACACATGGCTCCAAGGGAGAGAAAGGAGCTCAAAAAGAAGATTAAAGAACTTCTCGAAAAGGGGTTCATTAGACAGAGCATTTCGGAATGGGGTGCTCCAGTGGTGTTCGCAACCAAAGCGGACGGTTCGCTTTGCCTTTGCGTCGACTATAGGGAGTTAAACAAATTGACCAAGAAAAATAGGCACCCTCTTCCCCGAATCGACGAATTGTTTGACCAGCTTGTTGGTGCGACGGTCTTCTCCCAACTTGATCTGGCATCTGGGTTCCATCAGCTAAGAGTAGCTGAAGATAGCATTGATAAAACGGCGTTCAGAACCCCAGATGGTTTCTTCGAGTGGCTTGCCATGCCTTTCGGCTTGACAAATGCACCCGCTTATTTTGTAGACCTAATGAGCAGGGTGTTCAGAGAATTCCTCAACAAATTTGTGGTTGTCTTCGTAGATGATATCTTAATCTTCTCAAAGAACGAGGAAGAGCATGCTCAGCATCTGAAAGAAATCTTGGAAACTCTTCGAGCCCATCAACTAAAAGCCAAATTCTCCAAGTGTCACTTCTGGAGAAAAGAAGTAAGATTTCTGGGGCATATAGTGTCCAAAGAGGGGTTGGCCGTAGACCCTGCGAAAGTGGTGGCAGTGCAAGATTGGAAGACACCAAGAATTGCAACCGAAGTTCGAAGCTTTCTTGGGCTAGCCGGTTTTTAACGAAAGTTTATTAGGGATTTCGCGAAAATCTCAGCCCCACTCACAAGGCTAACAAAGAAGAATCTGACGTTCACTTGGGAATTGGATTGCGAGTTTGCTTTCCAATGATTAAAAAGGGCTCTCACAACAGCCCCAGTTCTGACTTTGCCAGATGGAAGCAAAATGTTCACAGTATACACAGATGCATGTGGAACGGGACTAGGCGTTGTTCTAATGCAAGAAGGAAGGGTAGTAGCTTATGGCGGAAGACAATTAAAAGTTCATGAAAAGAACTACCCAACCCACGATCTTGAGTTAGCCGCCATTGTCTTTGCACTTAAGTCTTGGCGCCATTATCTCCTAGGTGAGAAGTTCGAATTATACACTGACCATAAATCGTTGAAATATCTCTTCTCGCAGAAGGATCTTAACTTGAGGCAGCAAAGATGGATGGAGTTTCTTGCCTCGTATGACTTTGAAATTTCCTATACTCCCGGCAAAGGCAACGTAGTAGCAGACGCATTGAGCCAAAAGAAACTGACCTTAAGCCCCCTCTTTGTGGAAAGGCAAAGCCTGGAGTATATAGCCAGTTTTAACTTTAAGCCCTCCTCAGATTTTGTATCGGGTTTGTTTGCATCTCTTGAAGTATGCCCTACTCTCTTAGACTCAATAGGGGATGCACAACGTGAAGACCCTCAGCTTGTGGATGTGATTGATAAACTTATTAGGGGTGAGACTTCTAGTCACCTCAGTAGATACGCCATCGATGATAAGGGTTGGCTAAGGCGAGATGGAAGATTATGCATCCCATAAGCAAGGGAGTTGACAAAGAAGGTTCTCGAGGAAGCGCATCATTCCAAGATGACTATACACCCTGGCGGTGATAAGATGTACAAGGATATAAAAAGGACTTTTTTTTGGAGCGGCATGAAGCAAGACGTGGCAGATTTCATCTCTAAGTGCATGACCTGCCAACGGGTCAAGGCGGAACAGAAGAAACCTGGAGGACTACTTCACCCTTTAGAGGTCCCACAGTGGAAGTGGGATAGCATTTCAATTGACTTCATTGATGGACTACCTAGGTCGAGAAGAGGCAACATTAGCATTTGGGTAATAGTGCATAGGCTTACTAAAAGCGCCCACTTTATACCTATCAAGAGTATAAGGACTGCCTCATCCCTAACATCTCTTTATCTCAAGGAAATAGTTCGACTCCATGGGATACCCTCCAGCATTGTTAGTGACCGAGACCCTATCTTCACAAGCGAGTTTTGGCGGAGTCTGCAAGAAGCTGTAGGCACACAGTTATGTTTGATCACGACCTGTCACCCCCAAACTGATGGCCAGACGGAAAGGGTGAATAGAGTTTTAGAGGATCTTTTTAGACTTTGCGTTCTTGACTTTGGAGGGACGTGGGAAGATCACCTTCCTTTAGTGGAATTTTCCTACAACAACAGCTACCAAGCTACCATCGGTATGGCGCCCTTCGAAGCCTTGTATGGAAGACCGTGCAAATCACCAACTTGTTGGTGGGGGTCTACAGATAAGCTTATACTTGGGCCAGATATGATTCGAGAGACTTCAGAGAAAGTGGACTTGATACGTAGAAGGATGAAGACAGCCCAAGACAGACAAAAATCCTACGCTAACAAAAGAAGGACCGACCTTGAGTTTGAGGTTGGGGCAGGGTTTTCCTTAAGGTATTACCTTTAAGGAACGTCGTTCGTTTTGGATCCGCAGGAAAGCTAGCACCAAGATTTGTAGGACCATTTCCTATCATCGAGAAGGTTGGAAAGATGGCCTATAGATTAGAGCTACCCGAGAGAATGGCCGGAGTTCACAACGTCTTTCATGTTTCTCACCTCCGGAAGTGTTTACATGAGTGTGTGGAAGTGGTGGAACCTAACATTCTAGAAGAAGCCGAAGTGGAACGTGAAGCAACTGTGAGGAGAGTTCCAACCCGCATCTTAGGAACTGAAGTGAAAAAGCTACGCAACCGCGAAGTCAAACTCGTTAAAGTTCAGTGGAGCGACGCCGAGGAAGACGCGACTTGTGAAACTGAGGACATAATATGCGCTGCCTACCCTCTTCTTTTTGAGGGTACATCTTTGATTTCTCCTTCTCCTTAAGTTATGCTTTATCTATCTTTTTAGATATATCTCCTCGGTCCTTTTCCTAACTCCTTAGGTAGAAAACAAATGGTTGCTAGTGATTGCTAGTGGTTGCTCGTGGATGCATATACACACACCCTAGGTTATAGATCGGCTCAGTCACTTCATATTGCATATGCATATATATGTGTTCTCATTTGTATATGGTTGAAACTTGATATGCTGTCATATGGTCGTCGCATTTGTATGAATAGTTGTGCACTCATATAGAATTATGAATAGGAAAAATTTGCATACATAATGGATTCATGACACTTACATGATTCGCATTAAGGAGGTCAACTGAATCAGTAGACCGCCTGATTTTTGCATTAGATAAGGACATGTACACACGCTATGCATATGATCATGAAGCATTAGAAGTCTTTTAAGGACAATGGACGCCTGTGTTTGTTGGTTGAGTAGATGGACTGTTGGATGGTAGGATATACATTCTTCCTAACTTGAAGATTTCGAGGACGAAATCCTTTTAAGGGGGGAGAATGTAACACCCCGTGAATTCTATAACGTTAAGCTTCACAAATTAAAGTATAATTAATTCTAAATGAAAGAATTAAGGGAAATGGGTTACGCCATTGCGTTCGTCTCGAAATTCTACTTAAGATAGATCCGATTTCGCGCGAATTGGACTCCGTATGAAGGAGTTATGGCCTTCGAAAGTTTCAGAATAAAATTTAAATTCAAACAGCTCAGTTTAAAATTCAAAATTCGAATTTCAAGTTCAAACTGGGCTGGGCGGGAAAATTCCCGCCCAGAGACCAGGTCGACCATGGTGTCGACCAGGCCTCCCCAGGTCGACCATAGTGTCGACCTGGCCCCCCAGGTCAACCATAGTGTCGACCTGGGTGTCGCCCTGCCTAGTCGACCTGGCTGGCTAGGTCTGGCTCTGGCTCGAATTTCTGTGGCTCTGTGTG
Organism: Allium sativum; assembly: GCA_030737875.1. Classification (NCBI taxonomy): domain Eukaryota; kingdom Viridiplantae; phylum Streptophyta; class Magnoliopsida; order Asparagales; family Amaryllidaceae; genus Allium; species Allium sativum. The sequence goes on along the minus strand of CM060923.1, from coordinate 6,103,003 downwards.
TCACTAGGGCGGACGTGTCACCTCATGATTGGCTCTTTGAACTTTAGATGGCCTAGATTCCTCCTGTCTTCATCTGACGGCTCAAAACAAATTAAAAATCTATAAATACACCCTAAGTCTCGACTGAAAATTCATACAAAAAAATAAGAAAGGAGTCGTCATGCTGCTAGGGAGGAATTGAACATAGCCGTCAAGAGAGAAAAGCCTAGAGACGAATCAAATTAAGAAGAAGATTAAAGTTTAATCAAATTAATCAACGCAACGTTAGTCTACCCAAAGGAGTGCATCTCAATTTCAGAATTTAGAATCCAAAATTCAAGATTCTGCATTCATTGTAAGTATAGTGACCTTTCAGAATATGAATAAAAATTGTGATGTGATTCGATGTAAATGAAAATAGAATTGTGTTATTGTATTGTATAAATTCTGTGCATTGTAAGGGTTCTATCATGACTTGTGTATTGATGTTTGTGGCATAAATTAATTGATGCAAGCCTATTGAACAATTGTATATGAAAACAATGGTACTTGTAAGTTTGTGACAAAAACTAGAAATTGATCCCTTTTTGTTTATGCCTATGGCATGGATTATATACATTCACTAAGTCTACATTAAGGCTTATGTAAACATCTACATGACCCAAAACCTATGATATCATTTTCATGTCTATTTGCAAGTATAATTGGATCTATGTTAAGTATCGTTTGGGTTTCATAAACTATGCAAGTTCATGTTTATTTACAAGTATAATTGGATCTATGTTAAGTATTGTTTGGGTTTCATAAACCATGCAAGTTCATGTTGAAATAGGCTATGTGATTAAATTGGACGTTTTGGTGAATATACAACAAGCTAGTTTTGTGGTTGACATTATGCCAAGTTCAACATGTTTAAACATAAGTTTGTATTAGCTTAAACTATGCCATTTCATATGTCACCTACTTAGTTATACTTTGATTTGAATGCAAGTTCATATGACCCATATTATATGTTAGTTGAATCGCTAAATTGCAAGTTCATGCGCTACACACCTTTATGTATTACATGTTCTTGATTTCCCCTTTTCTCACGCTTATAAAGTTGGGCTGAATTGTGTCAAGCCCAACATTTGTTATAATGTTGCGAACGTATAAACGGGGGTAATAACGTTGGGTGTAAAACATTGAAAATATATGTTGGCATGTTTGGCACATGCCAACGACAACGACATTTAAAGCGGTATGAATTGTTATACCCAAGAATAAAAGACGTGACATTTACATATATAATTGAGAAGTAATAAAATATGTAAATTTAGAAAACACGATATGCTTAACCCGAGGTTGGATTGAGTTGTGATGTAAACCTGCCCGGAACCGCCCAGCTGTCCAGTAGTCACAACAATACCTATCCAATGTGGGTGGTTAAGCATTGAGCCCAATAATGACCCGAGGTTAGACTGAGCTACTGTGTAAACCTACATGGAACCGACCGGCATATCTAGTAACCGTAGCAATACCTGTCTAATGTGAGTGGTCAGGTGCTCCTAAGAGGCTAAGGACAGATGGTAGGGTTAAGTCAACTATAACACTTAACCAAATTCAACATGTTCATAAGAATTGATGGGTGGGGTTAGGTAAATACAGACACTTAACCATTTAACATGTTTGACTAGAAAATCCTGGTAACGAGGGACCCGTTTCAGTAGTAACCCAAGTTAGGTATCAACGGTACCCTGAAACTAGGCAGGGTGGGGCACGATTACTGGGCTGATTGTAAGCGGTCAAAACGACGACGGTGGGTGCATAGTGTAAGTCTAACGGGGTGCGGGCGTGCACACACTCCGGAGCAGACAACCAGGGCACTGGGGACACCAGTAGTATAACCTATGCCTTCTAGAATTTGTGTCGGGGTCGCCACCATGGGTCTTGATACACCCCATGGTGGGAACAGCATAGGTATCTACAATTCTTGGGGGCCGTATGACACATGTTAACGCGAGTAGGAGCCGATCTTTCAAAAATGGGGATCACTTCACCCTTACCATGTGTAAAGACCCGTAAATTCCCGCTCTTTGGATCGACCATAAACCACACAAGTCTGACCCAAAAGTTGGAAATCCACGAATACTTTAACTTTGGGAATACAATACATCAGAGCAACAATAAAAGACTTTTATTACATCATGACAATATAACATCAGAGTATAGAATATATCAGAGTACATCGAAATTAAAATACAGGGGAAGAAAATTTTACATTATTTTAATACATTGCAGAGGAAACAAAATAACTAAGGCAGCGGAAGACTTTCTATGCTCTGGACACAACTTTAAGTTTCAATCCAGAATCCTGCCCGAGATAAGGACCTGTAGACAAACTACTCGACTGCCCGTGTGGAAAAGAGGGCACCCGAGTTTGCAAAGGTGGAAACAAATAACGGGTCAGTCATGGGACTGGTATGAGAATTCTTAACTAATTTAACTAATAGTAATAAGGCAAATCTAAGGACCACGTCGCTAACGCGGAACGGGTTTGCTCCAATGGATTGCCGGTGCATAAACTACAGTAAATCGTTAAAACAACGCAATGATTTTTAGAAAAATGAAACCATCATAAGACCCAAGTCCCATCACACAATGCAACGCAAACAGGAGGATAGGGTTTTACCTTATAATGGTAAAAAATGCTTGATATGATAAAAACGAATTTGATATTATTATTAGTGTGTGTATGTTTCAAAAACATTTCAATCATAATGTATCAATCCTAGGACACATAGATACCATAATACTATGCTTCCATACTAGTAATACAGTCAAAACCGCATGCGGCGTATTGGAAATTGAGTTTCCATCATGAGTCAAGGCTATGGAGGAGCTCCTTACCGATTCGAGACACTCTAGCTAATGTCTCAGGATCCCACGCAGTGAACCCTTGGATAGCTGCAGGGCCGGTCCACCATACGAGTTGCGGATTAGTTATTCCTGAACACACGTTTCCCAATCCTATAGGACCTATCATCTGAGGCGCCTCATTCCATCATCCGCATAAGTAAAATGTTGGGCCGTGTTAACGCCCAAACACCGCTTCTAGCTAGAAAGAAACGTGCTGCTCTCTCTGCATTCCCTTCTCCTATTTTAGACTCCGCCGGTGTGTGAGGCTCGCGAAGTCACGCTATACACAAAGCTATGCGTAAACAGGCTATGCTTTGATCATCCCATAAGGCCTTCTTTTCAACAAAGCCTTGATCATATGCATCTTAGCATGCCACATCGTCACTCCATATCACACTACCAATCCTTTGCCGAAATATCTGAAAGGGTGTTAAGCAAGAGAATAAATTCTCTGCCACCAAACATTCATACATTCGACAGAAAATCAATAAGTACAATATAAAGGAGTACAATGTCAGACACACATTCCATTTATAAGCTTATGCTCTGGGTCTGAGCGAAAGCCAAATCCGTACAAATCAACACTACGTCCGGATAACTACCATTTTAGCCCCGTCTTGGGAGCAAATCAATCAAGGGCCTCAACACTAGTTACCCATTCGATGTGAAGATCGTCGGTCTTCAATCGCCGTCTTCCATTCTTCAAACGTAGTATCATTATTTGGAATGAGAGTAAACTCGGACTTTCCAAATAACTCTCGCATATATAAATTTGAAAACCATTTCATATCGTTGTTTATATTTTATAGCGATTTATTCCTATTTTTATTTTACATACACATCCTAAACATAACAATGTATATTTTACTCTTCTATTTTTCAATTTACACCAAATGTATATTTGGTTTCATTATTTTTCTAATGAAAATACATTCCTTAGAAATGTAAATTTTTAATCTTATTATTTACATTGAAAAGTGTAAATTTCTATTCCTATTTTATTTACATTGAGAAATGTAAATTTATACTTCAATGCATTATTATATTGAAAATGTAACCTTTATTTCATATTCTACTTACATTGGAAAATATAAATTTTTAATCATTCTTTTGTTTACATTGAAAAATGTAAACTAGTTTATTTGCATATAAAAATATAATTTCTTTTTCATCCTTATTTACATTGAAAAATGTCGGTTTCTATATTACACCAATTACATATAAAAATGTAACTTCCTATTTTCCATTTATTTACATTAAGAAAAATGTAACTTTTCTAATTCTTATTTACATTAAGAAAAATGTAAAACTTTTATAATCCTTATCTTATTTTATTAATAATGTAACTTTCTTTTATAACAAACTTGGAGGAAAAAACATTCATTTCGTTATTAACACAAAACAGTGGGAGAATAACGTCAATTTCTAAGTTATCCATTTATATTTTAATATGGGCCAGTCCTCTCACATTTGGCCTACAACTTGTGGATGCTGGATGTGCCGGTCGGCTTCGGGCAGACTTATCCCACAAGTTGGGCTTAACCTCGTGTCATGGCCCATTTCGTATTTGTGCACTTGGACCACTCACATTAGGCCCAACATTTGTGGCTGTTGGATATGCCGGTCGGGTCCGGGCAGACTTCCACCACAAATGTAACCTAACCTCGTGTCCAAGCACAATTATAATTTATAATTATAATTAATTTTTGCAAAACAGGTCATTATTTAAATTATCTTTTCCCTTAAAGAATCCTAATTCTAAGGTATTCTTTATTTCTAAATATCCTGATTTCAAGTATTTAATATAAATTGTAACTTTCCCTATTTTTGTGACTTTCTAAAAACAATCTTTTCAAGATGTCCCAGTTTGAAACCATATCTTCTTTACTTTAACGTATTGACACCAAAGATGCAATCTTTCTAAATCAACGTAAATTAATTTCATTAATTGAATATAAAATAAAAACATTCCTTTAATCCAAAATTGATAACGTTTTGAAAACAAAATCTTCTTAATTTAACACATGGGCAATTAAAAAGGCAATCCTTTTAAATTCTAACTTTTTATACAATCATAAATGACATGCTCTTACTTATTAACCACTAAAATGTAACTTTTAATTTATTCTTTTAATGCATAGAAAATATTGTTAAAACATCTCTTTTCATTATTTATTTAAACTATAGGTAATAGATGTCTTCCTTTTCTAATATTTCATATTACAATAAAAATATAAAATTTTTCCATTCTTATATTACATTACAAAGAAATGTAATCCTTTCTTTTCTTACGTTTTATTTCTAATATGACATAACTTTACACAATGGGTATTTTTATTCTACATCTCTAACACGACAAGCTTGACATTTTGATACTAATACAACATGTATAACATAAATGGTAAATGTATGTTCTATCATAAATGACATAATTTTAACTCCTAACATAATTGAAAAAATTTGTGCTAACATGAATGACATATAAAAATAAATTTTATATATTCACATTCTTCTATGAATACTAATGACATATGAATGGATATTTCTATTTGTTTACATTTTCTATGCAGTCTAATTATCATATAAAAGTATAATTAACATGATCACATTTTTCAATATATCCTAGTATCAAAATAAAGAACATTTATTTGTTTTCATCCAATGTATAATCACAAAACGACATTTTTTATTTTGATTTTATTTCCTGTTATTATTTAAAAAAATTATTTTAAATAGCCAAAATTCATTAAAATAACTTAAAATAAATTTTAAATTAGCCCCAAAATTCAGGGTTTTTACAGTCTCCACCACTTAAAATTTTTTCGTCCTCGAAAAGGAACGAAGCTAAAAGTTGATTAATTAACTAACTAATATATATATATATATATTTTCTCCACTAGTTTAAATAATTTTATTAGTTTATTAACTTTCAAATATATAACTTTTATATATTCAAAAATCATATTTTCTAAAATAGATTATATATAATCACAAATACGCTAATTATAAGCCTATCACTCTGGACTCATTCTAGGGTATTACTAACCCCATCTCTAATGGGTTTTCTCATTCTAGGATACTACTGATCCTATCTCTAATGAGTACCTTATTGGATATTAATAATCCAATCTCTGATGAGTCTTTTGTTCAGTTCTAACGAGTTGTAGCCCAAAGATTTGAGCTAACCAAAGCTCTGATACCAACTGTAAAGACCCGTAAATTCCCGCTTTTTGGATCGACCATAAACCACACAAGTCTGACCCAAAAGTTGGATATCCACGAATACTTTAACTTTGGGAATACAATACATCAAAATAACAATAGCAGACTTTTATTACATCATGATAATATAACATCAGAGTACAGAATATATCAGAGTACATCGAAATTAAATACAGCGGAAGAAAATTTTACATTATTTTAATACATTGCAGCGGAAACAAAATAACTAAGGCAACGGAAGACTTTTTATGCTCTGGACACAGCTTTAAGCTTCAATCCAGAATCCTGCCCGAGATAAGGACCTGTAGACAAACTACTCGACTGCCCGTGTGGAAAAGAGGGCACCGGAGTTTGCAAAGGTGGAAACAAACAACGGGTCAGTCATGGGACTGGTGTGAGAATTCTTAACTAATTTAACTAATAGTAATAAGGAAAATCCAAGGACCATGCCGCTAACGCGGAACAGGTTTGCTCCAATGGATTGCCGGTGCATAAACTAAAGTAAATCGTTAAAACAACGCAATGCTTTTTTGAAAAATGAAACCATCATAAGACCCAAGTCCCATCATACAATGCAACGCAAACCGGAGGATAGGGTTTTACCTTATAATGGTCAAAAATGCTTGATACGATAAAAACAAATTTGATATTATTATTAGTGTGTATATGTTTCAAAAACATTTCAATCATAATTTATCAATCCTAGGACACATAGATACCATAATACTATGCTTCCATACTAGTAATACAATCAAAACCGCATGGGGCATATTGAAAATTGAGTTTCCATCATGAGTCAAGGCTAGGGAGGAGCTCCTTACCGATTCGAGACACTCTAGCTAATGTCTCAGGATCCCCCGCAGTTAACCCTTGGATAGCTGCAGGGCCGGTCCACCATACGAGTTGTGGATTAGTTATTCCTGAACACACGTTTCCCGATCCTATAGTACCTATCATCTGAGGGGCCTCATTCCATCATCCACATAAGTAAAATGTCGAGCCATGTTAAAGCCCAAACACCACTTCTAGCTAGAAAGAAATGTGCTGCTCTCCCTGCGTTCCCTTCTCCTGTTTTAGACTCCGCAGGTGTGTGAGACTCACGAAGTCACGCTATACACAAAGCTATGCCTAAACAGGCTATGCATTGTTCATCCCACAAGGCTTGCTTTTCAACAAAGCCTTGATCGTATGCATCTTAGCATGCCACATCGTCACTCCATATCACACTACCAATCCTTTGTCGAAATATATGAAAGGGTGTTAAGCAAGAGAATAAATTCTCCGCCATCAAACATTCATACATTCGACAGAAAATCAATAAATACAATATAAAGGAGTACAATGTTAGACACACATTCCATTTATAAGCTTATGCTCTGGGTCTGAGCGAAAGCCAAATCCGTACAAATCAACACTACGTCCGGATAACTACCATTTTAGCCCCGTCTTGGGAGCAAATCAATCAAGGGCCTCAACACTAGTTACCCATTCGATGTGAAGATCGTCGGTCTTCAATCACTGTCTTCCATTCTTCAAACGTCGTATCATTATTTGGAATGAGAATAAACTCGGACTTTCCAAATAACTCTCGCATATATAAATTTGAAAACCATTTCATATCGTTGTTTATATTTTATAACGATTTATTCCTATTTTTATTTTACATACACATCCTAAACATAACAATGTATATTTTACTCTTCCATTTTTCAATTTACACCAAATGTATATTTGGTTTCATTATTTTTCTAATGAAAATTCATTCCTTAGAAATGTAAATTTCTAATCTTATTATTTACATTGAAAAGTGTAAATTTCTATTCCTATTTTATTTACATTGAGAAATGTAAACTTATACTTCGATGCATTATTATATTGAAAATGTAACCTTTATTTCATATTCTACTTACATTGGAAAATATAAATTTTTAATCTTTCTTTTGTTTACATTGAAAAATGTAAACTCTTTTATTTGCATATAAAAATATAATTTCTATTTCATCCTTATTTACATTGAAAAATGTTGGTTTCTATATTACACCAATTACATATAAAAATGTAACTTCCTATTTTCCTTTTATTTACATTAAGAAAAATGTAACTTTTCTAATTCTTATTTACATTAAGAAAAATGTAAAACTTTTATAATGCTTATCTTATTTTATTAAAAATGTAACTTTCTTTTATAACAAACTTGGAGGTAAAAATATTCATTTCATTATTAACACATAACGGTGTGAAAATAACGTCAATTTCTAAGTTATCCATTTATATTTTAATATGGGCCAGACCTCTCACATTAGGCCTACAACTTGTGGATGCTGGATGTGCCGGTCGGTTCCGGGAAGACTTATCCCACAAGTTGGGCTTAACCTCGTGTCATGGCCTGTTTCGTATTTGTGCACTTGGACCTGTCACATTAGGCCTAACATTTGTGGCTGCTGGATATGCCGGTCGGGTCCGGGCAGACTTCCACCACAAATGTAACCTAACCTCGTGTCCAAGCACAATTATAATTTATAATTATAATTAATTTTTCCAAAATAGGTCATTATTTAAATTATCCTTTCCCTTAAAGAATCCTAATTCTTAGGTATTCTTTATTTCAAAATATCCTGATTTCAAGTATTTAATATAAATTGTAACTTTCCCTATTTTTGTGACTTTCTAAAAACAATCTTTTCAAGATGTCCCATTTTGAAACCATATCTTCTTTACTTTAACGTATTGACACCAAAGATGTAATCTTTTTAAATCAACGTAAATTAATTTTATTAATTGAATATAAAATAAAAAATTCCTTTAATTCAAAATTGATAACGTTTTGAAAACAAAATCTTCTTAATTTAACACATGGACAATTAAAAAGGTAATCTTTTTAAATTCTAACTTTTTATACAATCATAAATGACATACTCTTACTTATTAACCACTAAAATGTAACTTTCAATTTATTCCTTTTAATGCATAGAAAATATTATTAAAACAACTCTTTTCCTTATTTATTTAAACTATAGGTAATAAATGTCTTCCTTTTCTAATATTTCATATTACAATAAAAATATAAATTTTTTCCATCCTTATATTACATTACAAAGAAATGTAATACTTTCTTTTCTTATGTTTTATTTCTAATATGACATAACTTAACACAAAGGGTATTTTTATTCTACATCTCTAGCACGACAAGCTTGACATTTTTATACTAATACAACATGTATAACATAAATGGTAAATGTATGTTCTAACATAAATGACATAATTTTAATTCCTAACAAAATTTGTGCTAACATGAATGAATATAAAAATAAATTTTATATATTCACATTCTTCTATGAATACTAATGACATATGAAAGGATATTTCTATTTGTTTACATTTTCTATGCAGTCTAATTATCTGTGACGGCAAGGAATCTCGCTCGGTCCGAACCAGTCGCTAAACCGATCCAGGCCGTTCGAAACGCCCTATCGTTTGAGAACAGGACAAAACAGAACGCATACAGAAGAACATTTCATTGTATATTACAACAATGCATCAGATTACAAGAATATGCAGAGTATAAATGAATAATACACAGAATTATCAGAGATTTAAATTACATTTAAATACATAGCAGCGGAAAATAATACAATACACAACTAGAATGAGATATACGGATACAAAGCTTTCCGGATATCGTTCCAGCTGTAAACCAGGATCCTGTGAATATAAATCTGCAAAACCAAAACTACTAGCTGCCCGTGTCAAAATAGGGGCACCCAGAGTTTAGGTTAAAACAATAAACTCCAGGTCAGTCATGTGACTGGTGTGAGAACTAAAACAGTTAATCTTTATTTCAAAGTTAGGTAAATCAAGGGACCACGCCGTATAACACGGAACGGGTTTCCTCCCAAGAATACCAGTGCATAAAACAACAGCGCAATGCTAAATAAAGAAAAATGAAGTTGTTATAAGACCCAGGTCCTATCACACAATGCAAACGCAAGCCGGGGGATAGGGTTTTCCCTTATAACAGCCAAAGAATGCTGGATACGTTTAAAACAAATCATTTGATACTATTATAAGTGCATAGTGTATAAAACAACTTCAAATCATAAGTATCAATCATAGGCGGCATGAATGCCCCATACCACTATGTCGCCATATATAGGTTCTACAAATAAAACCGCAAATGTCACGTATTTGGAAATTGGATTTCCATCTATGAACCGAGGCAAAAGATAGTCCTCCACCGATTCGAGACGCTCTAGCCCGCCCCTCAGGATCAGAGCTCGAGTGACCCTTGGATCGTCAGGGCCGGTCCACACGGAGTGGATTAAAATGCCTGAACATGCGTTTCCCCGCCCTATGGGGCGTAAACGAGCCAACTAAATGACTCCATCGGTTCGAGAACGACCGATCAATCCGAGGCGCCTCGCAACAGCAACAACCACATAAGTCAAACTCGTCAGGGCGTGTAAAACCACTGACGCCACTTTTTAGCTAGAAAGAAACACATGCCCTCCCTGACGTCCTCTCCCGTTTTTGGTTCATACCGGGTGTGAAACACGCGAGGTAAACGTTACACAAAGCTACGCCACAAAGGCCGTGCTTTGATCATCACCACAAGACTTTGCTTTTCAACAGAAGCCTTGATCATTTGCATCTTAGCATGCCACACAGGCAAACCATCCTATGTCAGACACACAGTCCATTTACAAGTCCGTTCTGGGTCTGAACGAAACCGGAGGCACCTAGTACCCCGCATATCCATCGATCTCCAAGTACGTCTGGACGATCACTAACTGTTTCCATCTTCTTGGGTGTACAGCCCAATCAAGATCATCAGTTATCACCCAAACGACGTGAAGACCTCCGGTCTTCGACCATCGTCTTCATCTTCGACTTATCGTCGTATCAGTTATTCAGAATGGGATAAACCCGGTCTTTCCGAATAACTCGCGTATATTTTCTAAAAGTGTTACACAAACACAACATACGCCTCATTCCAATTCATTAGTCACTAACCGTAAATTAATCAAGAGAATAATTCCCCAAATATTAACCCCGAAGGCCGAAACCAACATCAGATCAATATCCAGAAAACCATTCTGCTTAGCTAACCGACAGTTAGTTTCTAAATTTCACGTTCAAATCTAATTAAAGATTTAACTATCGCCTGGAGCAAAACTGGTGATACTCCATTCTCGATCTTTTCAATCTAATTAAAGATTCATTAAAACTCCACATAGTTTTAATCTGTGACTGGGTTAAAGAATCAGTGTCATTTAAAACACGGTTCACGATAAACCCAAAGTCACATCCCATTAATTATCGGGTTAAAGAACAAGTGTTATTTAAAACACTGTTCACGATAAACCCAAAAATCAATATCCATTCAATTCCAATTAAATATTATTTAATTGGTACACTTCATTAAATCTAAATAAAAAGATTTAATCTTTTCTCAACTGGGTTCAAGAACAGTGTTAGTAAAGACACCATTCACGACAAACCCAAATCACATTCGATATTCAATACAAGGCTCTGAATAGAAAATATATCGGCTTATATTCAATATCAAATTCTACGACTAACAAATGTCGTATTGGAAATAACGATATAAATATATATATCTTTCAAATTTCCATAACAACACCTGTATAATCACGAATTCCAACATCGAAATATTCCGAAGACAATTTCGATTCAAATCCACTCCAATGCAATCATTGGAAATTTTGGTTATTTTTAAAACCCTTTTTAAATTCAATTTATTTATTTAAAAATAAATAGAATTATATTTCTAGTTCAAAACTAGTTCATTTCGATAAAAATCCATTTTTATCTTTTCAAATATGGAGTTTTTCATCCCAAATCTTCACAAATCATTTCTTATGATTTTACACAAATTATTACTATTTTTAATAATTTTATCAAGGCCCGTACGGTCGATTTCCAACAATGGCCATCGAACTGCACTTACAGCGACCTTTTTCGAATTTGATTTGGACATAATTCCAAATCCAACCGTTAGATTTCAAATTTCTAATATTCGTTAGAAAGCTCTTTTCGATACGAACCCAACGGTTCCGGTTTCAGGAGAATCCGACGGTCGGATCTCCCGCAATGTCCGTTTGAAATAAATGGTCGAAATTCGCGAACTGCCGCGGCGCGGCGCGTTCTATTCAGGCCATTATATTATATATATAATATATATAATATATATTTCGTCGATTTCTATTTAAAACGAATTATATAAATAGTTTTGAATTCGTTTCAAAAGCAATTTCAACTTCCATTTCAATTCAAATCAAAATTGAATTTTTCTTTATAAATTCGTTTTAAAAATTCATTTCTATTCAATTCAAATTTCAATTCAATTTGAATTCATTTTCAATTCATTTTCAATTCAATTTGAATTCGTTTTCAATTCAATTCATTTCGAAATCGTTTTCAATTCAATTCATTTCGAAATCGTTTTCAATTCAATTCATTTCGAAATCGTTTTCAATTCAATTCATTTCGAAATCGTTTTCAATTCAATTCATTTCGAAATCGTTTTCAATTCAATTCATTTCGAAATCGTTTTCAATTCAATTCATTTCGAAATCGTTTTCAATTCAATTCATTTCGAAATCGTTTTCAATTCAATTTATTTCGAAATCGTTTTTAATTCAATTCATTTCGAAATATTTGATTTCAAAATTACTTTTCAATATTCATTTCAAAATGAATAAAATCGATAAAAATATCGTTCACGTCAAAATGGCGCATCTAATCAACACGGCTTCATATATTTCCATTTTCAAATATTCTATTTCAAATATTTCTATTATTAAAATATTTCGTTCAACACATGACCAATCTCAATGGATGAGTACTGTCAACACATGAACCTTTATTTTATAATATTCTTTATTTTTCAAACTGGAATGAGGCCCAATCCATTACCATATAACGTTAATTATATGGATTTTCATACAACACATGTATATAATAGCATTGAAAAATAATCAACCATATGAATTTCTATTCAGTTCATTCTTTATATAAAATGATAATTTTATTTTTCTAACATATTTTAGAAAATTTCGGCGGCATAACGGCACGATACTAGAAACGGGACGAGGCCTAGCCTTATCCCCGGTCTAGTGAAGGCCCACGCCATTCACACATCAATCAAATCACTTTCGTTATGCAAACCACAAAATTTGGAGTAAGAGTCTAACCTAGTCTTACTCCTTCGCCTTATAACGGCGCACGTCTAATCCTAACCAATTTATCGATTCGATTTTTCACACCACAAACCACATTCAACCCTATATCTCAATCAATCACCAAACAATCCAAACAAACAAGTCCATGGTATGTGGACGGGTGTCGGGTGCTTCTAATAAGCACCGTCTGCATCCTAGTATATATATATATAACTAGAAAAATAAATTGAAAGGTGAGAAATTCTCACATATAGCTATCCTAGCTCCACGGCTCTTCATTTGCAGAAGTCTTCGTCGTTTCGTTTTTTTTTGTCACCTTCGTTATCCGCTTTCACTACATATGTAAAAATCGAATTTTTACTTCGCTTTTCAATATATAAAAATCACATTTTTAATACGAAGTTCAATATATAAAAATCATATTTTTCTATCGAAGTTCAATATATAAAAATCGAATTTTTAGTTCAAAGTTCAATATATAAAAATCGAATTTTTAGTTACGCTACTATATAAAAAGATTTCGCCTTTCCTAAAATAAAGATTTCGCCTTTATAAAAACGTGGACTTTGCTTTCTCAAATTTAAAGATTTCATCTTTATAAAAATCTCATTTTTATTTTTCTACATATATAAAGATGACATTTTTAATATCCCAATCATGTAAAAATTATATTTTTAACTCTCTACACACATAAAAATCACATTTTTACCCTTCTACTATATGAAAGATTATATTTTTGATACTTTAAAAATATAAAAATCATATTTTTATTCCTTTAAAAATATAAAAATCATGTCTTGCTCCTTCTACATAATAAAAATCCTGTCTTTTCTCCTTTTAAAAGTATGATTTTTATTTTCTTTTTAAATCAGTTTTTAAAAATCATTTTAAATCAGTTTTTAAAATCATTTTAAATCAGTTTTTAAAATCATTTTAAATCAGTTTTTAAAATCATTTTAAATCAGTTTAAACATTTTTAAAATTCATATATAAAAAAAACAGTTTTAACTTAATATAAAAAAACAGTTTTAACTTAATATAAAAATCAGAAATACTTACAGCGGGGGGGGGGGTCTTCGTCGACGTCTAAGGGGGCTTCAACGAGGCGGAGGGGGGAAATGATCGGAGGAGGGGCGCGAGGCATCGGTGGGGGTTTCAGGGTTGGGGTTTTTTTCTGGCGCGGGGTTCTAAGCGGGAAGGAGAAGGACGGAAGAGCAGGAGTGGGAGGTCTGGGCGGAGGCGCGGCGGTTCCTGGAGGGTGGGGCGGCGTCGATCATCGGGGGGGGCGGCGGCGACGAGTTTCCCCCCCGTCTTCCTCTTCTTCTTCTTCTTTTTTTTTTTATACTGAGAATTCGATTTCGTAAAGAAAGGGGGAGGGGCCAGAAGTATAAAGGAGAAAGGTTTTTTTTATTTTATTTTATTATATTATTATTTAATTCAACCTAAAGTTGACTTTTTCATACGACCTCGAAACGAGGCCCACCGCCTGTCGTCCATAGCGTATTACCCCCATTCCGAACACAACGGGATATGTATCGCAAGCTGATTTGATCGTTACAATCAATTTCCTTTTGAATTTTCATTTAAATCACTGTATTGAATTTTAAACGTACATTTCAAATTACCGGGGTCACATACTAACTAGAAAAATTCCCGAAAAATATTTTCTAGCTTCGTATTGACGATACGGTCCTAACAAAACTAGTTTCGTCGAATTCTGAGACCGTTAGAAAAATGGCCATTTTCCAGTCGATTAAAATCAACTGAAACTGGTCAAAACACGTTTTCCTTTACCACGCTCACATACTGATTCGAAAAATTATGAAATTTAAAACCTAGCAATAACATGACATCACGGACCCAACAAAACTGGTTTCGTCGAAATCCGAGGTCGTTTGCAAAATGTCCATTTTTAAGGGCCTGAATTCCATAGCGACTATTCAGAATTTTCAACTGGACATATCTTTTGATTCCCGATATGAAATTTCGATCTTTCGGATTCGTTGGAAAGATATTACCAATTAGATCCTAATGTTTTTGGTTTCATTAAAATCCGGATTGTTTTGCATCCGGTACATTCAATTGAAGTTTGAAATCGAATTATCGAACTACCGCGCCATTTTCGATTCCTTTTATAATTATATATAATTATTATATATTCTAACGACGACGTATATAATATATACGTTCGAATTCTATTCAAAATAAATTTATCGTCGATATTATTTAAAATAATTCATTTTAAATATTCAAAATCCGCTAAAATTGCCAAAATAAAATTTTCAAACTGGCTCGCATTTTACGGGTTGTTACAATCTCCCCCACTTAAAACTTTTCGTCCCCGAAAAGGAACAAAGTCGAAAGTGGTTTGATTATTCAGCTCTACATTCGATTTGGCTTCCATTCTCCAACTTTTCAGTTTCTGAGAATTTTCAAAATTTCAAAAATTTGGCTAACACCCTAAATTTTCGAAAAATTTCGCCATAACCTCCCCTGCAATGGGAGCATCGGGAAATTGCAAATAGCGTTCCCGGTCCTTCAGATCTCAAAAAAGAAAAAGAAAAAGCCAAGCGGCTAGCCAATAGGCTCACAAAATCATCATCACCCAAACAAAACAGGAAATTATGTAGTAAACATGTACCTATTTGTCGGGCAAACAAATTTTATTCTCTAGCTCTAGCCTCCTTGCTATGACCTGTTCAATGATATATATGCATATGCAAGCAAATGCGACCAAATTTCAATACAAGTCAATATTTGATTCCTATTAGGCATAATGGTTCAAAATTAGCAAACAAATGAACAATCAACACAAACAACAATCAATTAGTGAATTAGAGTTTCAAATTCATAATTTTGATACATATACAAAAATCAGATTTTTGGTGCCAAATCACAACAATGTGTTCTAACTATATTAGTTTTGGGTTCTCACACCAGCCTAATGGAAATATATAGAAAATCACACCTTCGAGACACGAACATAAATACTGATGATGTCATGACAATCATCAGTACCATCTTCGGGCGACTAGAGTGTGATGCTATATCTATCCAATATATTAAAATTTCGAATACACGCGGATCAGACGTATACGCAAAATCTATATATACTGGATTGTCCACATCAATATAAATAGAAAATCAAATACGAATAATTGATTTAAATTTTCAAAACAAAAGTTTGTTTTCATTTTAAAAATATACTCTTCACACTCGTTCTAGGATACTACTGATCCCATCTCTAACGAGTCATTCTCATTGGATATTCCTAACCCAATATCTGATGAATTCTTTCGTACGGTTCTAATGTGCCTTGTTCTCTAGCTTTGTAAACCAAAGCTCTGATACCAACTGTGACGGCAAGGAATCTCGCTCGGTCCGAACCAGTCGCTAAACCGATCCAGGCCGTTCGAAACGCCCTATCGTTTGAGAACAGGACAAAACAGAACGCATACAGAAGAACATTTCATTGTATATTACAACAATGCATCAGATTACAAGAATATACAGAGTATAAATGAATAATACACAGAATTATCAGAGATTTAAATTACATTTAAATACATAGCAGCGGAAAATAATACAATACACAACTAGAATGAGATATACGGATACAAAGCTTTCCGGATATCGTTCCAGCTGTAAACCAGGATCCTGTGAATATAAATCTGCAAAACCAAAACTACAAGCTGCTCGTGTCAAAATAGGGGCACCCAGAGTTTAGGTTAAAACAATAAACTCCAGGTCAGTCATGTGACTGGTGTGAGAACTAAAACAGTTAATCTTTATTTCAAAGTTAGGTAAATCAAGGGACCACGCCGTATAACACGGAACGGGTTTCCTCCCAAGAATACCAGTGCATAAAACAACAGCGCAATGCTAAATAAAGAAAAATGAAGCTGTTATAAGACCCAGGTCCTATCACACAATGCAAACGCAAGCCGGGGGATAGGGTTTTCCCTTATAACAGCCAAAGAATGCTGGATACGTTTAAAACAAATCATTTGATACTATTATAAGTGCATAGTGTATAAAACAACTTCAAATCATAAGTATCAATCATAGGCGGCATGAATGCCCCATACCACTATGTCGCCATATATAGGTTCTACAAATAAAACCGCAAATGTCACGTATTTGGAAATTGGATTTCCATCTATGAACCGAGGCAAAAGATAGTCCTCCACCGATTCGAGACGCTCTAGCCCGCCCCTCAGGATCAGAGCTCGAGTGACCCTTGGATCGTCAGGGCCGGTCCACACGGAGTGGATTAAAATGCCTGAACATGCGTTTCCCCGCCCTATGGGGCGTAAACGAGCCAACTAAATGACTCCATCGGTTCGAGAACGACCGATCAATCCGAGGCGCCTCGCAACAGCAACAACCACATAAGTCAAACTCGTCAGGGCGTGTAAAACCACTGACGCCACTTTTTAGCTAGAAAGAAACACATGCCCTCCCTGACGTCCTCTCCCGTTTTTGGTTCATACCGGGTGTGAAACACGCGAGGTAAACGTTACACAAAGCTACGCCACAAAGGCCGTGCTTTGATCATCACCACAAGACTTTGCTTTTCAACAGAAGCCTTGATCATTTGCATCTTAGCATGCCACACAGGCAAACCATCCTATGTCAGACACACAGTCCATTTACAAGTCCGTTCTGTGTCTGAACGAAACCGGAGGCACCTAGTACCCCGCATATCCATCGATCTCCAAGTACGTCTGGACGATCACTAACTGTTTCCATCTTCTTGGGTGTACAGCCCAATCAAGATCATCAGTTATCACCCAAACGACGTGAAGACCTCCGGTCTTCGACCATCGTCTTCATCTTCGACTTATCGTCGTATCAGTTATTCAGAATGGGATAAACCCGGTCTTTCCGAATAACTCGCGTATATTTTCTAAAAGTGTTACACAAACACAACATACGCCTCATTCCAATTCATTAGTCACTAACCGTAAATTAATCAAGAGAATAATTCCCCAAATATTAACCCCGAAGGCCGAAACCAACATCAGATCAATATCCAAAAAACCATTCTGCTTAGCTAACCGACAGTTAGTTTCTAAATTTCACGTTCAAATCTAATTAAAGATTTAACTATCGCCTGGAGCAAAACTGGTGATACTCCATTCTCGATCTTTTCAATCTAATTAAAGATTCATTAAAACTCCACATAGTTTTAATCTGTGACTGGGTTAAAGAATCAGTGTCATTTAAAACACGGTTCACGATAAACCCAAAGTCACATCCCATTAATTATCGGGTTAAAGAACAAGTGTTATTTAAAACACTGTTCACGATAAACCCAAAAATCAATATCCATTCAATTCCAATTAAATATTATTTAATTGGTACACTTCATTAAATCTAAATAAAAAGATTTAATCTTTTCTCAACTGGGTTCAAGAACAGTGTTAGTAAAGACACCATTCACGACAAACCCAAATCACATTCGATATTCAATACAAGGCTCTGAATAGAAAATATATCGACTTATATTCAATATCAAATTCTACGACTAACAAATGTCGTATTGGAAATAACGATATAAATATATATATCTTTCAAATTTCCATAACAACACCTGTATAATCACGAATTCCAACATCGAAATATTCCGAAGACAATTTCGATTCAAATCCACTCCAATGCAATCATTGGAAATTTTGGTTATTTTTAAAACCCTTTTTAAATTCAATTTATTTATTTAAAAATAAATAGAATTATATTTCTAGTTCAAAACTAGTTCATTTCGATAAAAATCCATTTTTATCTTTTCAAATATGGAGTTTTTCATCCCAAATCTTCACAAATCATTTCTTATGATTTTACACAAATTATTACTATTTTTAATAATTTTATCAAGGCCCGTACGGTCGATTTCCAACAATGGCCATCGAACTGCACTTACAGCGACCTTTTTCGAATTTGATTTGGACATAATTCCAAATCCAACCGTTAGATTTCAAATTTCTAATATTCGTTAGAAAGCTCTTTTCGATACGAACCCAACGGTTCCGGTTTCAGGAGAATCCGACGGTCGGATCTCCCGCAATGTCCGTTTGAAATAAATGGTCGAAATTCGCGAACTGCCGCGGCGCGGCGCGTTCTATTCAGGCCATTATATTATATATATAATATATATAATATATATTTCGTCGATTTCTATTTAAAACGAATTATATAAATAGTTTTGAATTCGTTTCAAAAGCAATTTCAACTTCCATTTCAATTCAAATCAAAATTGAATTTTTCTTTATAAATTCGTTTTAAAAATTCATTTCTATTCAATTCAAATTTCAATTCAATTTGAATTCATTTTCAATTCATTTTCAATTCAATTTGAATTCGTTTTCAATTCAATTCATTTCGAAATCGTTTTCAATTCAATTCATTTCGAAATCGTTTTCAATTCAATTCATTTCGAAATCGTTTTCAATTCAATTCATTTCGAAATCGTTTTCAATTCAATTCATTTCGAAATCGTTTTCAATTCATTTCGAAATCGTTTTCAATTCAATTCATTTCGAAATCGTTTTCAATTCAATTCATTTCGAAATCGTTTTCAATTCAATTCATTTCGAAATCGTTTTCAATTCAATTTATTTCGAAATCGTTTTTAATTCAATTCATTTCGAAATATTTGATTTCAAAATTACTTTTCAATATTCATTTCAAAATGAATAAAATCGATAAAAATATCGTTCACGTCAAAATGGCGCATCTAATCAACACGGCTTCATATATTTCCATTTTCAAATATTCTATTTCAAATATTTCTATTATTAAAATATTTCGTTCAACACATGACCAATCTCAATGGATGAGTACTGTCAACACATGAACCTTTATTTTATAATATTCTTTATTTTTCAAACTGGAATGAGGCCCAATCCATTACCATATAACGTTAATTATATGGATTTTCATACAACACATGTATATAATAGCATTGAAAAATAATCAACCATATGAATTTCTATTCAGTTCATTCTTTATATAAAATGATAATTTTATTTTTCTAACATATTTTAGAAAATTTCGGCGGCATAACGGCACGATACTATAAACGGGACGAGGCCTAGCCTTATCCCCGGTCTAGTGAAGGCCCACGCCATTCACACATCAATCAAATCACTTTCGTTGTGCAAACCACAAAATTTGGAGTAAGAGTCTAACCTAGTCTTACTCCTTCGCCTTATAACGGCGCACGTCTAATCCTAACCAATTTATCGATTCGATTTTTCACACCACAAACCACATTCAACCCTATATCTCAATCAATCACCAAACAATCCAAACAAACAAGTCCATGGTATGTGGACGGGTGTCGGGTGCTTCTAATAAGCACCGTCTGCATCCTAGTATATATATATATATAACTAGAAAAATAAATTGAAAGGTGAGAAATTCTCACATATAGCTATCCTAGCTCCACGGCTCTTCATTTGCAGAAGTCTTCGTCGTTTCGTTTTTTTTTTGTCACCTTCGTTATCCGCTTTCACTACATATGTAAAAATCGAATTTTTACTTCGCTTTTCAATATATAAAAATCACATTTTTAATACGAAGTTCAATATATAAAAATCATATTTTTCTATCGAAGTTCAATATATAAAAATCGAATTTTTAGTTCAAAGTTCAATATATAAAAATCGAATTTTTAGTTACGCTACTATATAAAAAGATTTCGCCTTTCCTAAAATAAAGATTTCGCCTTTATAAAAACGTGGACTTTGCTTTCTCAAATTTAAAGATTTCATCTTTATAAAAATCTCATTTTTATTTTTCTACATATATAAAGATGACATTTTTAATATCCCGATCATGTAAAAATTATATTTTTAACTCTCTACACACATAAAAATCACATTTTTACCCTTCTACTATATGAAAGATTATATTTTTGATACTTTAAAAATATAAAAATCATATTTTTATTCCTTTAAAAATATAAAAATCATGTCTTGCTCCTTCTACATAATAAAAATCCCGTCTTTTCTCCTTTTAAAAGTATGATTTTTATTTTCTTTTTAAATCAGTTTTTAAAAATCATTTTAAATCAGTTTTTAAAATCATTTTAAATCAGTTTTTAAAATCATTTTAAATCAGTTTTTAAAATCATTTTAAATCAGTTTAAACATTTTTAAAATTCATATATAAAAAAAACAGTTTTAACTTAATATAAAAAAACAGTTTTAACTTAATATAAAAATCAGAAATACTTACAGCGGGGGGGGGGGGGTCTTCGTCGACGTCTGAGGGGGCTTCAACGAGGCGGAGGGGGGAAATGATCGGAGGAGGGGCGCGAGGCATCGGTGGGGGTTTCAGGGTTGGGTTTTTTTTCTGGCGCGGGGTTCTAAGCGGGAAGGAGAAGGACGGAAGAGCAGGAGTGGGAGGTCTGGGCGGAGGCGCGGCGGTTCCTGGAGGGTGGGGCGGCGTCGATCATCGGGGGGGGGGGGGGGGGGGGGGGGGGCGGCGGCGACGAGTTTCCCCCCCGTCTTCCTCTTCTTCTTCTTTTTTTTTTTTTATACTGAGAATTCGATTTCGTAAAGAAAGGGGGAGGGGCCAGAAGTATAAAGGAGAAAGGTTTTTTTTTTTTTTATTATATTATTATTTAATTCAACCTAATGTTGACTTTTTCATACGACCTCGAAACGAGGCCCACCGCCTGTCGTCCATAGCGTATTACCCCCATTCCGAACACAACGGGATATGTATCGCAAGCTGATTTGATCGTTACAATCAATTTCCTTTTGAATTTTCATTTAAATCACTGTATTGAATTTTAAACGTACATTTCAAATTACCGGGGTCACATACTAACTAGAAAAATTCCCGAAAAATATTTTCTAGCTTCGTATTGACGATACGGTCCTAACAAAACTAGTTTCGTCGAATTCTGAGACCGTTAGAAAAATGGCCATTTTCCAGTCGATTAAAATCAACTGAAACTGGTCAAAACACGTTTTCCTTTACCACGCTCACATACTGATTCGAAAAATTATGAAATTTAAAACCTAGCAATAACATGACATCACGGACCCAACAAAACTGGTTTCGTCGAAATCCGAGGTCGTTTGCAAAATGTCCATTTTTAAGGGCCTGAATTCCATAGCGACTATTCAGAATTTTCAACTGGACATATCTTTTGATTCCCGATATGAAATTTCGATCTTTCGGATTCGTTGGAAAGATATTACCAATTAGATCCTAATGTTTTTGGTTTCATTAAAATCCGGATTGTTTTGCATCCGGTACATTCAATTGAAGTTTGAAATCGAATTATCGAACTACCGCGCCATTTTCGATTCCTTTTATAATTATATATAATTATTATATATTCTAACGACGACGTATATAATATATACGTTCGAATTCTATTCAAAATAAATTTATCGTCGATATTATTTAAAATAATTCATTTTAAATATTCAAAATCCGCTAAAATTGCCAAAATAAAATTTTCAAACTGGCTCGCATTTTACGGGTTGTTACATTATCATATAAAAGTATAATTAACATGTTCACATTTTTCTATATATCCTAGTATCGAAATAAAGAACATTTATTTGTTTTCATCCAATGTATAATCACAAAACGACATTTATGATTTTGATTTTTTTTCCAGTTATTATTTAAATAAATTATTTTAAATAGCCAAAACTCATTAAAATAACTTAAAATAAATTTTAAATTAGCCCCAAAATTCAGGGTTGTTACACCATGGGGTGTCAGTTAGAATAAACTCAAGTAGGTGTAGAGATATGGTATGGGTGCGATAATACATTCAACACTTCCTTAGCTTGTGACACTTTCCTATTTTCAGTATATATCTATCATGCCCTTTTCTTATTCACATACTGAAGAGTTACTAGAATTACTCAGGCTTTATGTATGACTCTATTTTCTTTTCGTCTTCTTTTCTTTTGTTTCCCCCTAGGTCCACAGGGAGGAAACAGCTCAGCTCAGTCAGGCTCTTTACAAGCTCCAAGACCGTAGATGTATGATTTGAATCTCTTTTGCTCGGACTATGGCTTTGGATATCACTATGGGGATTTATGTCACTTTATTTATGTTTTATTCTTCTTTAATAATCAAGACAGTAATGAGGTTGTAATGTTGGAAGTATTTTGAGACAATTATGGAATGTTATGTTTTGAACACGTATTGATGAAATAAAAGTATGTTTGGTTTCCGCTATTTAAAATATGTGTATTTATATCTGTCTTGAGTTTATATGTGGATTTTACTTATAAACCTCCACCAAAATTAAGGCATTCCCTTTGTGAGTGACCTTAACGGAGGTGGGGTGTTTCATCGACCCACCTTCGAACAGGCAGTAGTCTGTATCTAGACTTGTTTTCTTGTTTTATTCGTGCTGACTCTGCATGATGTGTCTTTAATGGTTTGATTAAATAACCTAATATCCTATGGTTTAGATTATCCTAACATATCTATAAATAGGCTAGCAACCTCACTCATTTTCTTGCACAAACATTTCTTCATCTTCTTCCTCCTTTATGTTATGTTCTGAAACAAAATTAAGAAAATGTAAAGGTGCTGCCAAAACATAGATTGAAGGGATAATTCTAGTTTTTCTACTACAACTATTTCAAAGAGCTATTTTGGATATGATACATATCACTTTGAGTTCTATGTTATTTTTTGACCTGCAATTTAAAAAGGATTTTTAATAATAAATATGTTGAATCTGGAAATTATCAGTATTTATAAGTTTATACTTATATGTTGTTGTTCTTTTAATTATTCTCAATTACCTTTTTAGATGTACATCTTTATCCCTTTCTGTCTTAGTTTTATTTACTATCTTATTATGCCCATTTTTCAATTATTTCATTTCTTAGTTTGATCTATTTTCTCCTTTTCCTTTTTGTTTTGCGCTGAGCGTAGGCCACATAAGCCTAGGCCATTTCTATTTGAATTTCATAAAATCGGGATAAATTGGGATAATATGTAACAATAGTAAAAAGGAGATTTGGGGTATATTGTGATTTGACTATATAATTGGGATAATTAAAATGAAGAATATGCACGCATGTTAATCTGAATAGGTTGGACTTAATCTGATATTAAGTAAAACATGTTATGAAAAGTTATGAGAATAATATGTAATTAAGTAAAATGAGTTACTATAATCTTTATACATCTAGCCAGGTGCTTGTATGATTTGGAATTGGGGTTATACATGGAACTACATTTAATAAGAAATGTTATTTACAACCCGTAATGAACTAAATATTCGACGCCCGAATTCCAACAATAATACATAAACTTGTATCACTTTCCAGAACATAAGTATCAAAAACACAGTTAGTTTTTAGAAAGAAATTAGAGGGTGAGATAAGAAAGAAAAAAGTTAGAATCAGAATCTCACATCACAAAGGGAACAAAATATAATATAGAAATAAATCTTTATTGAGAGCTTTGAAATAATGCTTACAATTATCAGAGTAACACATCTGCACAGTTATAATATCTGTCCTTATATACAACACACAACGGAAACACAATTATAAAATATCATATGTTTGAACTCTTCCAGCTCGTCTTTTCACTGCATTCGATAACCTGAACCTGTACAATCCGGTCTAACCCAAGCATTACAAACACCGGATCAGTCTGGTGAAACAGAATAAGAAAAACACACTAAGTTTAAAGTATCATCCAACTTGGTTTTAAAGCCAAAACCTTTTCGAAGAAAAGGATAACCATAAGACCAAATCCACAAATAAATAAGGAATATTTTTACCTAACCCAAAACATTTTTGAAATCAGTATCTTTTTTAATATTATAATAATGTCTAAATACAAATAAATATCAATTAAGCGGAAAGCTTGCATCTCACGCTCCACGTACATAGTATACAATCAAAATCATGGGTGCTTATTGGAGAATGGATTTCCTAGCAAGGTATGGGACCACCTTCCCGATAATGTACCTTTAGAGATGAATACATTTGGGTTCAACAAGAACATCTTGCAACCCAGGCTAAACATGACCGACCCCTCACTTCTTTTGAGAGTACCGAATATATCATTACCACGGCTAGGGGCCAGCCAATCGAACCGATAGCATACACACAAAAATAAAAAGGGATAACCAAAGGCATTTGATTTCTCCAGATCAGGGAATGATATACCCCTTTTGATGGATGCGACCCACGTAGCCATGCGAGCTATCCGATTTTCTACCATTACCCAATTGATGAAGCTTGAGGTTAAGCTTACCATTTAGAACATCATATCATCATTCACTTTGGATGCCACATCATCAAATCCGCTGGATATCACTAATTAACGCCCACAAAAATACTCTGGGTGTTTAAGAAGAAAGAACGAATTCCTCCACCACCAACAGAAGTACGTTTGTAGAAACCATTGTACGTGATCCTTTGGAAATACTTTGTCAGACATTCTTCAATACAAGTCATCCAGGAACAGGATGAACTGAACGCACCCTCCTGCCACATCCTAGGAATCATCCTATAGATTAGTAGTGAGTAGTCCTTGCAATACGTAAATTCTCAACCACGACCGAATCACGTCAAAGTGCCTCTAGTTGCAATCCCAATTCGACAAATAATCCTTCCGCTTATGAAAATCCACAATCTTCAATTGCTCCATCTTCAATCAGCATCTTCACGTATTTGCTAGTTTGGAATGGTTCTCGAATATAAAATTCGATCCCGCTCTTTCCGTACTGAAATCGTGTGGGTCAGATTTGACAGTCAGTTATTTAACTACCAATAAATAATCATGAAAATAAAATGAGTTCACTGATTCAGTATTCGTCAATACTTGGACTTTTAATTAAAATAATTAACAACGGTTAATTCAAAACTCTTAAATCTTTAAATACTACGAATATAACTTTTTCATTTCTTATTTGTAAAAACCCGTAACTTCCCCGGTGAGGGAAAGCGCAGATAGTTTTAGAACAAGCCACAACAGAACGCGGACGGGAGAACATTTCATTGTATATTACAACAATTCCATCAGAATACAAGAATATACAGAGCATAAATGAATAAATATTACACAGAAAATATCAGAGATTACAATACATTACATAGCAGCGGAAAATAATACAAAATACAACTGAAGAAGATACACAGATACAAAGCTTTCCGGTTATCGTTCCAGCTGTAAACCAGGTTCCAGTGAATATAAATCTGCAAAACCAAAACTACTAGCTGGCCGTATCGAAATAAGGGCACCCAGAGTTTAGGTTAAAACAATAAACTCTAGGTCAGTCATGGGACTGGTGTGAGAACTAAAACAGTTATTAATCTTTATTTTAAAATCAGGTAAATCAAGGGACCACGCCGTATAACAAGGAACGGGTTTCCTCCCAAGAATACCAGTGCATAAAACAACAACGCAATGCTAAATAAAGAAAAATGAAACTATTATAAGACCCAGGTCCTATCACACAATGCAAAGCAAGCCGGGGGATAGGGTTTTTACCTTATAATAGCCAAGAATGCTTGATACGTTTAAAACAAATCTTTTGATACTATAATTGGTGTACAATGTATAAAACAACTTCAAATCACAAGTATCAATCATAGACGGCATGAGTGCCCCATCCCACTATGTCGCCATATATAGGATTACAACTAAAATCGAAACGTCACGTATTGGAAGTTGGATTTCCATCTGTGAACCGAGGCAAGAGATAGTCCTCTACCGATTCGAGACAATTTAGCCTACCATGTCTCAGGATCAGAATGCATCGACCCTTGGAGCGACAGGGCCGGTCCACCGATGTGGATTAGACGAAATCCTGAACACTGCGTCTCCTCGCCCTATGGGGCGCAAATGAGCCAACAAATGACTCCATCGGTCCCGGATCGACCGATATATCCGAGGCGCCTCGCCACAGCAACAACCACATAAGTCAAACTCGTCAGGGCATGTAAAACCACTGACGCCACTTCTGGCTAGAAAGAAACGAAGGTCCTCCCTGAGGACCTTCTCCCGTTTTTGGTTCACCACCGGGGTGTGAGGCTCGCGATTCAACGTTACACAAAGCTACGCCACAAAGGCCGTGCTTTGATCATCAACCACAAGACTCTGCTTTTCAATAGAAGCCTTGATCATTTGCATCTTAGCATGCCACATAGGCAAACCACTCTATGCAACCGGTATCAATCACATAGAATGAAATCCAATGTCAGACACACAGTCCATTTACAAGTCCATTCTGGGTCTGAACGAAACTGGAGGCACCTAGTACCCCGCATATCCATCGATCTCCAAGTACGTCTGGACGATCACCACTGTTTCCATCTTCTTGGGTGTACATCCCAATCAAGATCATCAGTAATTATCCAAACAACGTGAAGACCTCCGGTCTTCGACCACCGTCTTCATCTTTGACTTATCGTCGTATCAGTTATTCAGAATGGGATAAACCCAGTCTTTCCGAATTACTCGCGTATATTATAAACAAGTGTTACGCAAACACAACATACGCCTCATTCCAATTTATCAGTCACTAACCGTAAATTAACAAGAGAATAATTCCCCAAATATTAACCTCGAAGGCCGAAACCAACATCAGATCAATATCCAGAAAACCATTCTGCTTAGCTAACCGACAGTTAGTTTCTAAATTTAACATTCATAGGGAAAGGTTCCCATTAATTTTATCAAAGATAAATCCTTTATATTTATTCTTTAATCTACTTTTGAATATCAATTCAAACTAGTCGGGATTAACGAACCTTACCGAAGTAGTCATTTGTTTTAATCTCACAATCCCAACTTATTCATCCCATGAAGTAAAACTGGTTATACTTCATATCTAACACCACGGTATCATCGGTAAATTCAATTACCATTTCACGTTTAAATCTAATTAAAGATTTAACTATCGCCTGGAGCAAAACTGGTGATACTCCATTCTCGATCATTTCAATCTAATTAAAGATTCATTAAAACTCCACTTAGTTTTAATCTGTGACTGGGTTAAAGAATCAGTGTCATTTAAAACACGGTTCACGATAAACCCCAAAATCACATCACATTTCAATCAGTCCCTAATCGTAAATTAGCAAGTGAGCAATTCCCTAAGTATTAACCCCGAAGGCCGAAACCAACATCAGATCAATACACAGGAAACCATTCAACTTAACTAATCCCCAGTTAGTTTCTGATTTTCTTAACTCCTTTAGGTCTAAGAGCAGTATTATTGAAGATACCATTCACGACAACCCAAAATCACGTTTCATTAATTATCGGGTTAAAGAATAAGTGTTATTTAAAACACTGTTTACGATAAACCCAAAAATCAATACCAATTCAATTCCAATTAAATATTTTTTAATTGGTACACTTCATTAAATCTAAATAAAAGGATTTAATCCTTTTTCTCAACTATGTTCAAGAACAGGGTTAATGAAGACACCATTCATGACAAACCCAAATCATATTTGATATTAAATACAAGGCTCTGAAAAGAAAATGCGTCGGCTTATATTCAATATCAAACTCCACGACTAACAAATATCGTATTGGAAATAACGATATAAATATATCTTTCAAATTTCCATAACAATATCTGTATAATCACGAAATCCAACATCGAAATATTCCAAAGACAATTTCGATTCAAATCCATTCCAATTCAATTATTGGAAATCCTGGTAACTTTTAAAACACTTTCAAATCAAATTTATTTATTTAAAAATAAATAGAATTTTAATTCTAGTTCAAAACTAGTTCATTTCGATAAAAATATATTTTTATCTTTTCAAACATGGAGTTTTTCATCCCGATTTTTCCCAAATCATTTCTTATGATTTTTCCCAAATTATTACTATTTTTAATAATTTTATCAAGGTCCGTACAGTCGATTTCCACCAACGGCCATCGAACTGCACTTATAGCGACCTTTTCCAAATTTGATTTGGACATAATTCCAAATCCAACCGTTAGATTTCTAATTTCTAATATTCGATAGAAAGCTCTTTTCGATACAAACCCAACGGTTCCGGTTTTAGGAGAATCCGACGGTTGGATCTCCCGCAATATCTGTTCGAAGTCAATGGGCGAAATTCGCGAACTGCCGCGGCGCGGCGCGTTCTATTCAGGCCATTATATTATATATATAATATATATTTCGTCGATTTCAATTCAAAACGTGCTTTATAAATCGTTTTAAATTCATTTTCAAAATGCTTTCAAATTCATATTCAATTTCAAATCAAAATTGAATATTCCCTTATAAATTCGATTTAAATTCATTACAAATTGATTTCAATTCAAATTGATTTCAATTCAAATTGATTTCTAATTCAATTTCAGTTCGTTTCCAGTTCGTTTTTAGTTCAATTCAATTTCAATTCGAATTCATTTCTATTCGATTTCGATTTGAATTCATTTCTATTCAATTTCAGTTCGAATTTCAATTCTTTTCAAAGTATCAGATTTTGAAATCACTTTCGATATTCATTAAAAAAATGAATAAAATTGATATAAATATCGTTCACGTCAAAATGGCGTCAATCTAATCAACACGGCTACATATATTTCTATTTCCAAATATTCTATTTCAAATATTTCTTTTTCAAATATTTCTATTTCAAAACTGAAATGAGGCCCAATCAATTACCATATAATGTTAATTATATGGATTTTCTACAACACATGTATACAATAACAACGATGAATAATCAACCATCATCCAAAGTGCATTCTACACTGTATAAGCATCAAATATAAATATTTAACGCTCATAACAGTCAGTCAATCAATCGATCGACATACAACTAATTATTGGGATTAGTGTATGTCATCTATCATCCCAATACCCGTGTGGGGTTTCAAACAATCAAATACAGATTTTATTTGTGCAGTTGGGCGATGTGTAAAATTTATCGTCCCAATCAATATTAGTCAAATGTGTGTATATAAACAAATTGTCCGATTTGTTTATTTTTATTTCATTTATATACACGTTAAAAATTCTATTTTTAACTATAAAATATTTTCCACTATAAATTATTTTATTTCAACTATAAAAATAATTTATTTCATTTCATATAACATCACACAATCACTTCACATCAAAATCAAACAAACAAGCATACAAGCCGTCCATGGTCTGTGGACGACGGGTGTCGGGTGCTACTAAACACTGTCTGCATCCTAGTATATATTTTAACTAGAAAATTAAATTAAAAGTGAGAAGTTCTCACCGATATGCTAATCCAAACGCCACGACTCTTCTTATGTAGGAAATCTTCGCTGTGTTTCTTCTTTCATCACTTTCGTCATCCATATTCACTACATAAATAAAAATCGAATTTTTACTTCGCTATTCAACATATAAAAATCGAATTTTTACTTCGCTATTCAAGATATAAAAATCGAATTTTTACTTCGCTATTCAACATATAAAAATCGAATTTTTACTTCGCTATTCAACATATAAAAATTGAACTATTTAACATATAAAAATCGAATTTTTACTTCGTTATTCAATATATAAAAATCGAATTTTTACTTCGCTATTCAATATACAAAAATCGAATTTTTACTTCGCTATTCAATATATAAAAATCGAATTTTTTACTTCGCTATTCAATATATAAAAATCGAATTTTTACTTCGCTATTCAAGATATAAAAATCGAATTTTTACTTCGCTATTTAACATATAAAAATCGAATTTTTACTTCGCTATTCAACATATAAAAATCGAATTTTTACTTCGCTATTCAACATATAAAAATCAACTCTTTGTTTATTCGAAAATCTTGTCTTTATATATTTTTTTCAAAATCAAGTCTCTTACATTTTAGAAATCAAATCCTTCATGACAGTAAAAATCAATCCTTTCATATATTAAAATCATATGTCTACTATATAAAAGAAGAAAAAAAAAGAGTGTTTTCTAATTTAAAGCTTTAAACAAATGAAGATTAACAAAAAAAGAGGAAAACCTTATAGTAAAAAGCGGGTGTGGGGTTGTGGTTCATCGTTGGAGGGGCGGAGGCTCGCGCAGGGGGAGGGGACGGTGGTTGCAGCCGGCAGCGGGTCTTTAGGGCCCGGAGGCGCTCGTTTTGGGTCCGGGTTTCGGGGGTTAGAGGGGGAGAGAGCGTAGAGAGGAGGGAGGAAGGAGAACAGCCGGAGGAGGAGGGGGTTGTACCCCACCGCGGTGGCGCCTGGAAGGGGGGGTGGGCGACGGTGGGATCCGATCTAGGAGGGAGCGGTTTTGGGAAAAAGGGGGAGTAGCGTGTTCTGAGAGGATAAGGGCTTGAAGGGGGGATTATATTATATTTATTTAATTATTTATTTTAATTTCCATGAGGTTGACTTTTCGTTCGAGCCCCAATCGACACCCAACGATTGTCGCCCCTAGCTAATTACCCCCATACGAACACAATGGGATATGTCCCGTAAGCCAATTCGACTGTTACGGTCAGTTTTTGATAAATTTAAAATATAAATCTATATATTCAATTTAAACGCACATTTCAATTTACCGGGGCCACATACAGCTTATAAAAATTCCCGAAAAATATTTTCTAACTTCGTATTGACGATACGGTCCTAACAAAACTAATTTCGTCAAATTCCGAGACCGTTGGAAAATGGCCATTTTCCAGTCGATTAAAATCAACTGAAACTGGTCAAACGCGTTTTCCTTTGCTATGCTCACATATTTTTTCGAAAAATTATGAAATTTGAAATCTAGCAATAATTTGACATCACGGATCCAACAAAAGTGGTTTCGTCGAAAACCGAGGTCGTTTGCAAAATGGCCATTTTCAAGGGCCGAAATTCCATAGCGACTATTCTGAAATTTCAACTGGACATATCTTTTGATTCCCGCTATGAAATTCCAATCTTTCGGATTCATTGGAAAGACATTCACAAATAGATCCTAATATTTTTGGTTTCACTAAAATCCAGTTTATTTTGAATCCTGTACATCCATTTGAATTTTGAAATCGAATCATCGAACTACCGCGCCATTTTCAATTCCTTTTATATATATAAATAAATATTTATATTCTAACGATGATTTGAATAAATATATACGTTCGAATTCCATTCAAAATAAATTTCTCGTCGTTATTATTTAAAATAATTCATTTTAAATAATCAAAATTCGCTAAAATTCCCAAAATAAAAATTTTAAATTGGCCCAGATTTCCGGGTTGTTACATTCTCCCCCACTTAAAACTTTTCGTCCCCGAAAAGGAACAAAGCCAAAAGTTGTTTCACAAATCAACTCAACTTCTAGTGTTTTCACTACGGCTTAAGTTCTTCAACTTTTCAGTTTCTAAGAACTTTTCAAATTTTTCAAAAATTTGGCTAACACCCTAAATTTTCGAAAAATTTCGCCATAACCTCCCCTGCACCGGGAGCACCGGGAAAATCCC
This sequence comes from Allium sativum, assembly GCA_030737875.1. NCBI lineage: Eukaryota > Viridiplantae > Streptophyta > Magnoliopsida > Asparagales > Amaryllidaceae > Allium > Allium sativum. The sequence goes on along the minus strand of CM060923.1, from coordinate 6,070,270 downwards.
GAAATTGCCATATAGGCCCTCTGATCTCAAAAAGAAAAAGAAAAAGCCAAGCGGCTAGCCAATCGGCTCATAAAATCATCATCACCCAAACAAAACAGTAAATTATTTTAAACATGTACCTATTTGTCGGGCAAACAAATTTTATTCTCTGCTCTAGCCTCCTTGCTATGACCTATTCAATGTAAGTACATGTATATGCAAGCAAATGCGACAAAATTTCAATACAGTTCAATATTTGGTTCAATTAGGCTAAATGTTTCAAAATTATCAAACAAATAAACAAACAACACAACCATCAATCTATTAGTGAATTAGAATTCCAAATTCATAATTTTGATACATATATACAGAAAATCATGTTTTTGATGCCAAATCACAACAATAAATCTATCTAGTTAAATTTTGGTTCTCACACCAGTCTAATGGAAATATATAGAAATCACACCTTCGAAACACGAAAATAAACCAATGATGCCGTACGTCATCAGTGGAATCATCCCCGGGCTACTAGAGTGCGATTCTATATCTATCCAGTATATTAAAACTTCGAATATACGTTCATGACGTGTATATGCAAAATCTTTATATATTGGATTGTCCAAATTCAATACAAATAAATATTCAAATACGTATAAAACGATTTAAATTTCAAAACAAAATTGTTTTCATTAGAAAAATATACTCTTCACACTCGTTCTAGGATACTACTGATCCTATCTTTAATGAGTCATTCTAATTGGATGTTACTATTTTAATATCTGATGAATTCTTTCGTTCAGTTCTAATGTGTCTTGTTCTCGAGCTCTGTAAACCAAAGCTCTGATACCAACTGTAAAAACCCATAACTTCCCCGGTGAGGGAAAGCGCGGATAGTTCGAGAACAAGCCAAAACAGAACGCAGACGGGAGAACATTTAATTGTATATTACAACAATTCCATCAAAATACAAGAATATATAGAGCATAAATGAATAAATATTACACAGAAAATATCAGAGATTACAATACATTACATAGCAGCGGAAAATAATACAAAATACAACTGAAGAAGATACACGGATACAAAGCTTTCCGGATATTGTTCCAGTTGTAAACCAGGTTCCTGTGAATATAAATCTACAAAACCAAAACTACTAGCTGCCCGTATCAAAATATAGGCACCCAGAGGTTAGGTTAAAACAAAAACTCTAGGTCAGTCATGGGACTGGTGTGAGAACTAAAACAATTATTAATCTTTATTTTAAAATCAGGTAAATCAAGGGACCACGCCGTATAACATGGAACGGGTTTCCTCCCAAGAATACCAGTGCATAAAACAACAGCGCAATGCTAAATAAAGAAAAATGAAACTATTATAAGACCCAGGTCATATCACACAATGCAACGCAAGCCGGGGGATAGGGTTTTTACCTTATAATAGCCAAGAATGCTTGATACGTTTAAAACAAATCTTTTGATACTATAATAAGTGTACAATGTATAAAACAACTACAAATCATAAGTATCAGTCATAGTCGGCATGAGTGCCCCATCCCACTCTGTCGCCATATATAGGATTACAACTAAAATCGAAACGTCACGTATTGGAAGTTGGATTTCCATCTGTGAACCGAGGCAAGAGATAGTCCTCTACCGATTCGAGACAATCTAGCTTACAATGTCTCAGGATCAGAACGCATCGACCTTGGAGCGACAGGGCCGGTCCACCGATGTGGATTAGACGAAATCCTGAACACTGCGTCTCCCCGCCCTATGGGGCGCAAATGAGCCAACAAATGACTCCATCGGTCCCGGATCGACCGATATATCCGAGGCGCCTCGCAACAGCAACAACCACATAAGTAAAACTCGTCAGGGCATGTAAAACCACTGACGCCACTTCTATCTAGAAAGAAACACAGGTCCTCCCTAAGGTCCTTCTCCCGTTTTTGGTTCACCACCGGGGTGTGAGGCTCGCGATTCAACGTTACACAAAGCTACGCCACAAAGGCCGTGCTTTGATCATCAACCACAAGACTCTGCTTTTCAATAGAAGCCTTGATCATTTGCATCTTAGCATGCCACACAGGCAAACCACTCTATGCAACCGGTATCAATAACATTAAATGAAATCCAATGTCAGACACACAGTCCATTTACAAGTCCGTTCTGGGTCTGAACGAAACCGGAGGCACCTAGTACCCCACATATCCATCGATCTCCAAGTATGTCTGGACGATCACCACTGTTTCCATCTTCTTGGGTGTACATCCCAATCAAGATCATCAGTAATTATCCAAACGACGTGAAGACCTCCGGTCTTCGACCACCGTCTTCATCTTCGACTTATCGTCGTATCAGTTATTCAGAATGGGATAAACCCAGTCTTTCCGAATAACTCGCGTATATTATAAACAAGTGTTACGCAAACACAACATACGCCTCATTCCAATTTTTCAGTCACTTACTGTAAATTAACAAGAGAATAATTCCCCAAATATTAACCCCAAAGGCCGAAACCAACATCAGATCAATATCCAGAAAACCATTCTGCTTAGCTAACTGACAGTCAGTTTCTAAATTTCACATTCATAGGGAAAGGTTCCCATTAATTTTATCAAAGATAAATCCTTTAAATTTATTCTTTAATCTACTTTTGAATATCAATTCAAACTAGTCGGGATTAACGAACCTTACTGAAGTAATCATTTGTTTTAATCTCCCAATCCCAACTTATTCATCCCATGAAGTATAACTGGTTATACTTCATATCTAACACCACGGTATCATCGGTAAATTCAATTACCATTTCACGTTTAAATCTAATTAAAGATTTAACTATCGCCTGGAGCAAAACTGGTGATACTCCATTCTCGTTCATTTCAATCTAATTAAAGATTCATTAAAACTCCACTTAGTTTTAATCTGTGACTGGGTTAAAGAATCAGTGTCATTTAAAACACGGTTCACGATAATCCCCAAAATCACATCACATTTCAATCAGTCCCTAATCGTAAATTAGCAAGTGAGCAATTCCCTAAGTATTAACCCCGAAGGCCGAAACCAACATCAGATCAATACACATGAAACCATTCAACTTAACTAATCCCCAGTTAGTTTCTGATTTTCTTAACTCCTTTAGGTCTAAGATCAGTATTATTGAAGATACCGTTCATGACAACCCAAAATCACGTTCCATTAATTATCGGGTTAAAGAATAAGTGTTATTTAAAACACTGTTCACGATAAACCCAAAAATCAATACCAATTCAATTCCAATTAAATATTATTTAATTGGTACACTTCATTAAATCTAAATAAAAATATTTAATCCTTTTTCTCAACTGGGTTCAAGAACAGGGTTAATGAAGACACCATTCACGACAAACCCAAATCATATTTGATATTAAATACAAGGCTCTGAATAGAAAATGTATCGGCTTATATTCAATATCAAACTCTACGACTAACAAATATCGTATTGGAAATAACGATATAAATATATCATTCAAATTTCCATAACAATATCTGTATAATCACGAAATCCAACATCGAAATATTCCGAAGACAATTTCGATTCAAATCCATTCCAATTCAATTATTGGAAATCCTGGTTACTTTTAAAACCCTTTCAAATCAAATTTATTTATTTAAAAATAAATAGAATTTTAATTCTAGTTCAAAACTAGTTCATTTCGATAAAAATCTATTTTTATCTTTTCAAATATGGAGTTTTTCATCCCGATTTTTCCCAACTCATTTCTTATGATTTCACACAAATTATTACTATTTTTAATAATTTTATCAAGGCCCGTACAGTCGATTTCCACCAACGGCCATCGAACTGCACTTATAGCGACCTTTTCCAAATTTGATTTGGACATAATTCCAAATCCAACTGTTAGATTTCTAATTTCTAATATTCGTTAGAAAGCTCTTTTCGATACGAACCCAACGGTTCCGGTTTTAGGAGAATCCGATGGTCGGATCTCCCGCAATATCCGTTCGAAGTCAATGGTCGAACTTCGCGAACTGCCGCGGCGCGGCGCGTTCTATTCAGGCCATTATATTATATATATATATAATATATATAATATATATTTCGTCGATTTCAATTCAAAATGTGCTTTATAAATCGTTTTAAATTCATTTTCAAGACGGTTTCAACTTCATATTCGATTTCAAATCAAAATTGAATATTCCCTTATAAATTCGATTTAAATTCATTTCAAATTGATTTGAATTCAAATTGATTTCTAATTCAATTTCAGTTCGTTTTCAATTCAATTTCAATTCGAATTCATTTCTATTCGATTTCGATTTGAATTCATTTCTATTCAGTTTCAGTTCGAATTTCAATTCTTTTCAAAATATCAGATTTTGAAATCACTTTCGATATTCATTAAAAAAATGAATAAAATCGATATAAATATCGTTCACGTCAAAATGGCGTCAATCTAATCAACAAGGCTTCATATATTTCTATTTCCAAATATTCTATTTCAAATATTTCTTTTTCAAATATTTCTATTTCAAAACTGGAATGAGGCCCAATCAATTACCATATAATAATTATATGGATTTTCTACAACACATGTATACAATAACAACGATGAATAATCAACCATCATCCAAAGTGCATTCTACACTGTATAAGCATCAAATATAAATATTTAACGCTCATAACAGTCTGTCAATCAATCGATCGGCATAAAACTAATTATTGGGATTAGTGTATGACATCTATCATCCCAATACCCTTGTGGGGTTTCAAACAATCAAACACAGATTTTATTTGTGCAGTTGGGCGATGTGTAAAATTTATCGTCCCAATCAATATCAGTCAAATGTGTGTATATAAACAAATCGTCCGATTTGTTTATTTTTATTTCATTTCATATACACGTTAAAAATTCTATTTTTAACAATAAAATATTTTCCACTATAAATTATTTTATTTCAACTATATAAATATTTTATTTCATTTCACATAACATCACACAATCACTTCACATCAAAATCAAACAAACAAGCATCAAGCCGTCCATGGTCTGTGGACGATGGGTGTCGGGTGCTACTAAACACCGTCTGCATCCTAGTATATATTTTAACTAGAAAATTAAATTAAAAGTGAGAAGTTCTCACCGATATGCTAATCCAAACGCCACGACTCTTCTTATGTAGGAAATCTTCGCCGTGTTTCTTCTTTCATCACTTTCGCCATCCGTATTCACTACATATATAAAAATCGAATTTTTACTTCGCTATTCAATATATAAAAATCGAATTTTTACTTCGCTATTCAATATATAAAAATCGAATTTTTACTTCGCTATTCAACATATAAAAATCGAATTTTTACTTCACTATTCAACATATAAAAATCGAATTTTTACTTCGCTATTTAACATATAAAAATTGAATTTTTACTTCGCTATTCAATATATAAAAATCGAATTTTTTACTTCGGTATTCAATATATAAAAATTGAATTTTTACTTCACTATTCAATATATAAAAATCGAATTTTTACTTCGCTATTCAATATATAAAAATCGAATTTTTACTTCACTATTCAATATATAAAAATCGAATTTTTACTTCGCTATTCAATATATAAAATTCGAATTTTTACTTCGCTATTCAATATATAAAAATCGAATTTTTTACTTTGCTATTCAATATATAAAAATCTAATTTTTTACTTCGCTATTCAACATATAAAAATCGAATTTTTACTTCGCTATTCAACATATAAAAATCAACTCTTTGTTTGTTCGAAAATCTTGTCTTTCTATATTTTTTTCAAAATCAAGTCTCTTACATTTTAGAAATCAAATCCTTCATGACAGTAAAAATCAATCCTTTCATATATTAAAATCATATGTCTACTATATAAAAGAAGAAAAAAATGAGTCTTTTCTAATCTAAGGTTTTAAACAAATGAAGATTAACAAAAAAAGAGGAAAAGCTTATAGTAAAAGCGGGTGTGGGGCTGTGGTTCATCGTTGGAGGGGCGGAGGCTCGCGCAGGGGGAGGGGACGGTGGTTGCAGCCGGCAGCTGGTCTTCAGGGGCCGGAGGCGCTCATTTTGGGTCCGGGTTTCAGGGGTTAGAGGGGGAGAGAGCGTAGAGAGGAGGGAGGAAGGAGAACGGTCGGAGGAGGAGGGGGTTGCGCCCCACCGCGGTGGCGCCTGGAAGCTAATTACCCCCATTCCGAACACAACGGGATATGTCCCTAGCTAATTCTACTGTTACGATCAGTTTTTGCTAAATTACAATATAAATCTATATATTCAATTTAAACGCACATTTCAATTTACCGGGGACACATACAGCTTATAAAAATTCCCAAAAAATATTTTCTAACTTCGTATTGACGATACGATCCTAACAAAACTAATTTCGTCAAATTCCGAGACCGTTGGAAAAATGGCCATTTTCCAGTCGATTAAAATCAACTAAAACTGGTCAAACGCATTTTCCTTTGCCATGCTCACATATTTATTCGAAAAATTATGAAATTTGAAACCTAGCAATAATTTGACATCACGGATCCAACAAAAGTGGTTTCGTCGAAAACCGAGGTCTTTTGCAAAATGGCCATTTTCAAGGGCCGAAATTCCATAGCGACTATTCTGAAATTTCAACTGGACATATCTTTTGATTCCCACTATGAGATTCCAATCTTTTGGATTCGTTGGAAAGATATTCACAAATAGATCCTAATATTTTTAGTTTCACTAAAATCCGGTTTATTTTGAATCCTGTACATCCATTTGAATTTTGAAATCGAATCATCGAACTACCGCGCCATTTTCAATTCCTTTTATATATATAAATAAATATTTATATTCTAACGACGATTCAAATAAATATATACGTTCGAATTCCATTCAAAATAAATTTCTCGTCGTTATTATTTAAAATAATTCATTTTAAATAATCAAAATTCGCTAAAATTGCCAAAATAAAAATTTTAAATTGGCCTAGATTTCCGGGTTATTACAATATTAACTTAAGATTAATTTCACAACTAGTTTATTTTAATACTTAGGAAAATATTCTATAATCCTATCTAATTTCTAGTTTACTGTCAGTATCAAAACATTTGCTACATCATTTATCATGATCTATAATTAGGAAGATTAATTCAGCTTATCACTCATAAAACAACTTTGCAAAATCTATTTGTTTTATTCTTTGAAAACAATAATCAACTCTTATATTTTTAGAATAAATCTATTCCAACTCCACATTTTCATTTCCTTTTAGGTCAAAACTCGAAAGTACCTTTATAATTTCACACCATCTCCTTTTATTTCCTTTACTTCGGAAATATTATTATATATATATTCTCAATTATTCTCATCTCCTTTACCTTGGAAATTACTTTTTATATATATTCTTTAATCCTTTTTATTTCTATTACTTTGGAAATCTCAATATATATATTCTCAAATCTTGCGATTAACATTGCATTATTATTTCCATATGGAAATAATAAATTATTCTTAACCTCTTTCCCATTACAAACTAATATCATCCTTAGATAATCCTGAAGTCATTCAAGTTGGAACATTTATTTACCTCTCAGACCTTGATCAACATTATTATCTTAATATAGATATGAGTTGTAATTCAAAAACTGGTATTTATTTTAATATCAAACCAAATACCATTAAACTATTTTATTAAAAACATAATTTATAAAACCTTCTTACCTTTGAAAATATCTCTTTTTAAATATAAATTATTATTAATTAATATGTTGATTTAGTTATTTATTAATAAAAACCACTTCTTAACCTTAACTTCTTTCAAAGAATTCATTCTATAACTCGAATTATTATTACCAAATCCCATTACCAAATCCTTTACCAAATTCGGTTACAAATCCCTTTTTAATCATTCTTTTTTTGAAAAAATTATTTTGATTCCATTCATTTTTCTCAATTCCATTATTTGATAATGTTAAATTAAAATTAGCACTTTAACTTCACATTTCTTTTTATAAACCTTGTTTATAAAACTTAGGTTAATTGTGACACCCCTTTTACCTTTATTTCCTATACTTAATTCAAATATTAAGTAAAAATTTATTTTATACTTTCATATTCATTTAAAATATTCTTTTATAACTTCATTATAAAATTTGGGTTTTTAATATAAAAACCGTTCCTAGCTCCTTTCACATTTCAATTAGATTTCATTACAGCTTCACTTAAATTATTATTAAAATAATAGTTTACTTCATCATTAACTACTGTAAAAGTAGTTAACTTCTTTATTAACTAAAATAAATAGAAAATTTCTTTTTAAAATCTTATTAAAATTAAAAAAAATTCATTAAACTATTTTATTAAACTAATTTAAAACAAAATAATTTAATAATCAATCCTAGTTAAAACGGTCGACTTAGTCAACTCAAAACACGATTAATTCGTGAATCGATTCTAGTTAGTCCTCACTTTAAACTAATTAATAATATAATTAATTTAAATAATTCCATTTTATTTTTTTTCTTAAAAAAAATTATATAACTCTTAACCGTTAAGTTAATTTCTATGCCTTTACTTATAAATCTGGTTAACATCAGAAATTTTCTTTATAAAATCATTTAATAATTACTTAAAAACATAAATATTAAATACATATTTTCTTTAATACACTTTTATTGAAAATAATATATTTAAAAAAAACCTATCTTCAGTTATAAAATAAATTTTATAACTTTAGTTATATTGATTCACCTGACGGTAAATCGATATTTATAAAATGATTGATTTATAAGCCATGTACTTCCAATTACTCAACCAATTTTACCCATTGGTTTAAACAAAATAGGTGTTGAATTTCAGGTCAGTGGTTAACAACCATATCAATCATTTAATCAGAACAGTTCATATAATGATAATATGAAAATATCCAACACCTAATATATTTTAGGAATCTAGTTGGATACCTCTAACCTATTCTTCCCTGCATTGAAATAGATTATCACAAATAAACTTATTCAATTCAATTTAACTGATTATTCTATAATAGTAAATAACGACTATTTAACATCAACACAAAAATTCAAACAATTCATTACATTTAACACGTTTATTTAATAAACGTGACCAACAAAGTAAGTTACCTTCATTGGGTCCACTCGTTAAAATAATGATTTGGTTTTTCACTTAAATTAAACAACGTTTAATTTCATTGGTTCAGTAAATATATGAATATGTAGTTAACAAACAATCAACTACTAGCAACCATAGCACACAGTTATAAAACCCGACTTATATACATTACAAATGGGAAGAACTAAGTGAGTTTAACTCACCTTGTCTTTGTTCGCTGTTTAGACAATTCGTTTCAGTCAAATTAAAAAAGTGTTTAATTTGACAGAAAATCCAGTTGATTCCAGTCGCGTCCCCATGACGTAGATCTTCATGATACAGTTCCAATGTTTCTTGTCTGGTTAACTTCTGATAACCTAGACATAAGTTATAACCATTATAAATTCATGTGGTTTAATTAAATACTTAATTCCTTAATAAATTTTTATGCTAAACTAATTTTGTTTTTAAAATAGTGTAATTACATTAGCTTTCGAATATTTGGGCCGACTTAGGATCCTTCTCCCCGATTGTTTACTGTTGCAATTGTTTACAAACCCAAGAGCAAGCCTGTACATCTCATATTTAAGTAAATATTATTTTAAATTAATGAGTTAGTTAAACTAAATTTGCTTAATCTTAATCGCTATTAATTTAAAACTAATTACACACTTAGTGTTAAAACCCAAATTAGATTTTAAAACCAAAGGTACAAAACTAGTACTTCACTAATAAGGTAACAGATTATAAGGAGTCACAATCATAAATGCAAGTAAAAAGAAAACTACTTTTATGGCGGTTCGATCTTAGGAAAGATCTACGTCCACTTTGAGAGAAATTTTCATTATCTTATGCAAATTTACAAAGCTTGGATATTCTCCCATTACATAGATTTTCATCCTCACACACTCATCTCTTGACTTAACCCCAAAAAGCGAAAATAAGTAGAGAAATTCTCCAAGTATAGCAACTTGAGAAGCAGATCCTTGATTCACCAAGCTTTTAGGTGGATTTCCATGATTTGATGGAGAATTCCATGTTTGATCTTTGATTGGAGAAGTTAGAGAGGAAGAAATCACTTAGAATTGCTTAGGAAATAGTTGGAAAGCCGTTCGGGGTCATAAAATTCGGTCCCCATTAATGATGGGTTCATCCCCTATTTATAGGAGTGAGGAGGAGCCAAAATATAGCATACAGGTCGTCGGTCGGTCTGGAACTTATTTATGGAGTATGCCACTGGCTAGCTGTACCCAGTTGTCAACAACCTTTGTGCTCTATCGACCGGTACCCCCATCAATGTAACCGACCGGTGTCCCTGAACCTAACCGATTGGTATGCCTGGATCCTAGCAATCGACCGGTATGCCTATACCTTACTCACGTAGTGTATATCTGCTTCTTTACCGATCGATGCCTCTGTGTTCTAACCGACCGGTGTCTTCTTCTCCTCTAGGTAAAGTCGTGCAGTACCGATCGGGGTTCACTCTGGCTACCGGTCGGGTCTTTTACTTTGACTATCCTAACCGATCAACACTGTTTCAGCCTTTCCGATTTGTAAAAACATGTCCATGATTTTTCAATGGATAACGTTTGCCCCTCGAGGTTTATATTTTTTTTCATAAAAATTGTGAACTCCAATACAAACATTTTATTACAAACCAAAGTGGATGTACATGTTTTGTTTTAATTTGGATCGTCATGGCATCAACGTGATCGGTTTTACTAGCTTATGGTGTGATCGGTCAGTTAGAATGGATTGGGCAAAGTGGGCTTTCATGGATCGAACGATCTGTGCAATACTTTCTTATATATTTCTTCCACGACTATATTTCTTCCATGACTATTTTTCTTCCATTCACTTCATTTTCCTAGACTAATAAGAAAACTTTAACGGTGGCTTAGAATTTCTAATGAACCGTTCGACTTCTTTCAATTTTCAACCTCGTTCTCATCTTGATCTCAACCGCCGGGTGTCTCATGCTTTGCTCCGCTGTCTCGAAGTTGTAACCCTTAACTTTAATCCCTTTCCAGCACTCTTGAATCTTATTCAAACATCATTACTCAAGTTCAATCACTTACAGGTATCGGTCTCTTATGGAATTTACGATTTTCATTTGGGAACACCTGGGTTTGAATTCATAATTAACCAGTTTGGTGCAAAGGTGACCGATCAGCAAATTTAAGGTTTTGGGTTATTAATTTTTGTATTAAGATGTCTTGAGAGGGGATTGGATTTAGTTGTAATGTATTTGTGGTTGCGTATGAGAGTTTTGTTGCACAACGATCATCTAAAAATCAAATTTCCATTATATGCACATAAGGTGTTTGTTGATTTGTCTGACTTAGGGATTTTTAGCTTTGTATGCTTTATTCTATGTCGTTGGGACACCGTATGTACTCAATTTGAATGTGATTGCTTGTCTTGAATCTTGCGAGTCTTATGTACACCATTTCTGTCATCGTATTTGTCGATGAATTTTGATGATTCTTGTGAGCGTATTGGGTGTTGTAGGACTTTATAAGTTGCATTACAATTGGTTAGAATTGCACTGGACTATGGCCTTTAGGAATTCAGTAATGTATTGGGGTTGACCGTCTATCACTAAACCCTTGGAAATCAACCGTACCGACTGGTCAGTTCTCGGGCACCAATCGGTCAATTCTAGGACACTGATCAGTCAATGTGAGTCCTCTGGGAGTTGACTGCACAGATCGGTTTACTTTGAGCACCAGTCAGTTAGTTCTGCTCCTTTAGCAGTTTGATAGTACCGGTCGGTTACTATCAACTTTCTGGGAAACTATTCATACCGGTCGGTCACTCCTAGGCGTCGATCTATTAGCATCAGTCTCTTGGGGAATTGGCTATTCCAACTGGTCGGTATTGGACACAGATCATCTCACTACACTTTATACCATTCCCATAACTTTCCCCAACCATTAATCTATGTGCAATCCTTCTTTTTTCTACCATCAGACCTGTAATAAAACGCTCATTTTGGGCCACTTATACTCTGTCGTCGACTACCTGTGTCAACAACACGTCAGTTAAATATTTTAGAGAATTTGTACACATCATTTTACTACCTATATTCAAATGGTATGCTTGTGCTGAAGTGATTAAGAGATTATTTTTAGTTTAATCACCCACTTCACACAAATTTAAACATTTAACTATGAGTTTGTATTATAACTAGAGAATGATCGATATGTTGCAGATTTCAAATCCCACTTTCATGTTGCTACATATAAAACCTCTTATTTTAGGAAAAAATACACTTATCTGTGTAGAATGATAACCCGAAAACAATTGTGTGAACAACCTGAGGGTATATCTGAGCCCGATCAAGTTGGATCTTCTGCTCAAACTGTAACGGCTAATGCCCCTGGATATGAGATTACTCAAGAATTCCCAGTGCCAAAACCTCTTACCATAGCACCTAATGAAAGGAAATCGATGAAATTTTCCGAGCAGGAATATAAGAGATTATGTGATAAGTTTCGCATTTCAAAGGATGATGCTAAATTTCCAAAAAAAAAAAAAATGAATTTGCTGATCCCCCATCTCCAGGATTAGTTGCTGTTTATCGACAGATGTTAGTGATGGGAGTTGTCCCTCCTTTTAATCCTTTCTTAGAAATGGTTCTTAAACGCTTAGTCGTTGCCTCCGTGTAGTTACACCCGAATGGTTATGCCATTTTAGTCGGTTTATATGTGCTTTTTATAGGGGTTAAGCAATGTCCGCCCACTTTCCAGGAGATTTGTTTTCTGTATGCCTTTAAAAAGAGCCCAGGACCAATTCTATTTATGGAAGCGAGGCATTCCAAGATCATCATAGACTTATTGGACAATATCAAAAGATTTAAAGAAAATTACTGCTTTGTCCGGTGCCCTGATAGATTCTATGGAAGATGGATGGAAGGAGGTAAAGATTTAATTGTTTGAAAATCTTCCATTTCTTTTTATGTTTAAGTCTTGGACTTTACATTCTTTATCTATTATACAGAAATTCCATTTGTCGACCCAGAGATTTTTGTGGATGGGGATTTAATTGATACTGTAAGAGTTGTTGACGAGAAAGAAAGAAGCAGAAAGTTCTTGATCACAGAGGAGTTTTTTTGTCAATACCACTTGCTTGATCCTTCTCGTAATCTTAAATTAGATTTGACTTTTAGAAAGGAAGTTACCACGAAATCCCCTGCTAAAAAGGCTTCTTTAAAGAAATGCTCGGATATTGCAGGCAGTAGCAAAACACCTCCTAAGCACAAATTGACCTCCATTAAAAAAGGAAAGTCTAGACATCACAAGGATGAGAGCCAACAGATTGAGAGAGATGATAGAGAGGGCACCGGTTCAGAATCTGCACATAAAACTGATCATGTTGGGGAAGATAAAATCGCACTAGAGATTGACCCGAATACCGAAACGATGACTGAGAACCCTCTTGTTCAAGATGCAACAGAGGAAGTCCCGCAGGTACATTTGCCAATTTGGGTGATCTTAACTCGGCTAAGTACCAAAGTTAGGATGACATTATTACTCAGCCTTTTGATCCTCAGAACACCATCAATGCAGCTAGTATAATGGAGGCTCCTGTTTCTAAGCCAGGAAAGTTGTAGATATCTCTAAGAATTTCCTTAGAACCAACTAGGAAAACCGGTTCGTTAATAGTAGCACTTTAGAAAACATGTTTAATATGCATATATTTTAATATTTCTTCAAAGTTTTTACCATTTACCGCAGTACTTTATAGTCTAAGTGTTGAAAACTTGCTCTTGTCTTATTTTAGATTAAGATATGCATGGGAAATATGTTTTATATTTTAGGAAGAAAAGCAAAGCATACGATCCGAAGCATTTGCTACAATCCATCTCTTTGCAATAACCGCATTATTCTAAGCAGTCTCATCCTCCCCTGCCCCTAAAATCTTCTCACAGGCCTTCACACTTACCAAACTTGGAATTGACTAATGAGCAAAGGCAAAAGATACGTGAGGAAGAAGATGAGGAAAGAAGAAGACGCGTTTGGCTTAGAGATGATTCTTATAATTAAGAAGATTGCTGAGAGAAGCAAGGGAAGGATAATCAAGGGAAGAATGGCTCTCATTAGCGTCCTCGGCTGGAGAAGCTTCCTATTGTTCCCCGATAAGTTCCACCTTCCAGTCCTCCCGACCCTTCTGTTGAAATCCACTCAATTATTCGCAAGCCCCGTTATGAACCCGAGCCACCAAACACTACTCTGGCTGGATGATTCAAGGGTTGGAACTTGAAAGGGATATTTTTCGACCGTGGTGTAAACCCACCTGATGGTGATGACATAGCTGAAGAAGTAGATGCCGTAATAAGGCAAACACATACTGAGCTCGATGTTGTTAAGAGCCAACTCGACACGAAGCTGAGTACGGTCAGGGACAATGCTAAGAGACGGCTAAACAGACGAATTTTTTTTGGCAATGATCTCAAAAAGCGTAATGACATTAATCTTTCTAAGATTGCAGCTTTGGAGAGTGAAAAGACCAAGTGGGAGGAAGTCTTGGATTCTCATGATGCTACCATCTCTTCCCTTACTAAAAGAATTACAGAACTGGAGGGATTGGATATCGAGAATAAGAGACTCAGGGAGGAATTTGAAGTTGCTAAGCATAAGGAAAAGGAAGCCCCAACCACCAAATGCAACGCTGAAGCTACATTATTTGTGAAAAAGGATTTTTCTAAACAATATCGGGACGAAGCTGCCTAACTTAGAGAATCCATCAATTCCTTAAAAGCTTCCAATCATACATTGGCAACTAAGGTTGAATCTCTTAAGGTGGATAAGAAGATTGCTAAGGAAACTCACAAAAATGATATGCACGAGGCCGATGCCGACATATTTCGGTTTTATGTTTTCAGTCATGAGCCGTGGGAGTTTACACTATCTAGGAGACAGTTTTCCAATCACTTTAGCACTCGTCTGGGAACAAGCTCTTGAAATTAATGGTGGTGATCTTAGTAGGCGAATCAAAAATGGATTCTAAGTATGACACGGTATAGTCAATTTCGATTTTACCTGCATCCAGAAGGTTTTCCTAGACATCTCTTACTCAGTTCTACAATTGTTTATGTTTTCGTTATCATCTTCATCATCTCCATCATGTTCCTTTGTAACGTTCTCTATAGTAATGCACTTTTCAGAGCTTACGTCCTTCTCTGTTAAAGTGATAGGAGCATTCACATGAATCTTTGACAAGAAGCTTCAATAGTTGCAGGATCGATGGGAGGATCAATATTGGTTTCACTTAGAACTTTCCCTTTGGAAGCACTAACCGTATTATTTGCCAACCGGGCTTTTCCCCTCAGCTAGAGCCTTCTTGGACCTATCATCTAAAAGATCATTAATTAGGTCATCTTTGTCTCTAGCCTCTTATGCTCATTATTCCATAATTAGGTTTAATTTCACCCCTATCTTCTCCCACTATAGGTAAGGCAATAACACTTGAAGCTGCTATAACTGACTCTCCCCTGATGACTATTCCTCTTGCTTCTGTTATCACTTCCCTTCCCCTTAGTAACACATCCTCGCTTGTCATTATAGTTCCCGGGTCATAGGATGCTAAATTTGGTGCGCTCTCCGACTTAGAGGATGTCGATTACACTCTTAGTGATGATTCTGGAGACATAAAAACAGATGAAAGCCCGAAAGATGCTGTTAAGGGTAAAGGAAAGAAAACTGCCAAGTCCTCATCATCTACGAAGCGCCAGAAGAAGAAGAAGCGTGCTATTAAGAATACGGAAGCTATCACTCTATCTTCTCAAGAAAATCCAAGTGATGTGGCAGAGACTCCTCCTCCTCCTCTTAACAAACCAACTCTAACGTCAGGTGACAGGAAGAAGTAGTGCTTTGTACCAACTTATTTTGCTTCTTGATTACTCTCTTTTTTATGTTGTATTCAGATCAGTTGTATATGCGGGTGTCGGTCCCTGCTTACTACTTTATGTTACTCTATGTCTGAAACTTCTGTATTAGATTCGTGACTTTGTGACTTGACTTGTGATTTTGCTATCTGGTTTTGTGCTGCTGAAATGAAACTGTATTCTGCGTACTGTACTTAAGCTTTTACTTTTAGCTTTGTTGTATCTTCTTTTTTTGCATTCCACACCTATTTTCTTTTCATGTTTACAGCAAGAATTTTACACTACAAATCATTTGTTATTGCAATGTTTGTTACTATAATGACCTTGTAGCACATTTTGTAAATTGGTTTTTCAGTTGTAGCCACGAACCATTATTAGTTGGATTTATCTGACCAATTTTACCGAATTTCCTTGATTCTGACTGGGGAAAATTTAAGACTTCTTTTCTATGAATAGTCACCCTTGTGCTTATCACAGTATCAAAGTTTTTGGGTTTGCCTTAGCCATTTCAAGGTTCGGCTTTGTTGGTCAAAGCAATCCTTGTAGGTGCCGAACTGTCAGTACGAAGTTGTGACAGACTTATGGTATGTTTAAGTGAGCATTATTAAATTTCCTTAATGCGGTGGTAATGCCTCCATACCAAAATTTGTCACGAACTTTAAAGTTCGGGCATGACATTTATGATCGATTATATTTGGAACTACCTAGCCATGTGTTTTTGCCATTTCTTGACTTGGCCATGACCCGAGGGTTCCTGGTTTAATCGATCAAGCTCATACCTTTTAGTGAAGAGGAATCTTTGTTACTGTGACCCTTCTTGAGAGGCCTTGTATTTTATCATTTTCAATCACGTTTCCCACTAACCTGGAAATCCAGGCCCTTCGGTGATCAGATTTGAACATGTGCCTCCAAGAGGTCTGTTTTCGTGCCTTCATAGAGGTCTTTTGTAAACCCATTATTCGTTGTGGCTGAACAATTCAGCCACTTGTAGAATTTATAAGGCGCCTTCAAAAAGATCTTTGGGTCCGTTATTTACCGAATTTGGAAAATTCGCCTTATGGTCGGATGGCCCCGAAGAGGTCTTTTAAATCCCTAGGTTTGTCACAATCGGGCCATGTATTAATGGCACTGACAATTGATCTGGTTCCCCTTGGGGAGGTCTTTGTTTTTAAAGCCCAGTGTTTTTCGTAGTCGCACCATGGCACCGGCCATCGACTAGGTTCCCCTCGGGGAGTTCTTTGGTTCAAAGACCCAGTTTTTGTCACAACCGGACCATGTATTGATGGTATTGGCGACCAACTGGGTGCCCCTCGGGGAGGTCTTTAGTTTAGAGGTGCATCGTTTCACGGGGCGGGCACTAGTTCATTTATCGAGTTCTACCACGATTTAGAACTAGGGTACTTGACCTTTCAATAATGAAGGCGCCCCTTTGGTGAAATTCACAAATTCATTTATAGTTTAACGCCGCATCATTTGACCGTTCAATTAATGGAGTCCCTTATTTACAATGTTGTGCTCCACACCTTCGTATTCGCTGCGAATGATGTTTTGAGTATTGAGCAGTTGGCATTTGAGCTATCCCCATCGGGACATGCTATAATGGTCACTAGGCTTCATTAGGTCATAAATGCGTCAACGTTCTTTTAGGGGATCTGCAATCAAAATCGAATTTAAGAAACTTGTAAACAAGAGTTTGCAAATGTGCGATTTGGGCAAGTAAAGCAATTTCTTTCATTAATATGTACAAAGATTTAGACAACGTTGCATGGTATTTACAATGCCTGATGTTTACAACTTGTCAAATGAAAGAACTATTAAATGAAGTAATGGCGAAGATGTATGCTATTCCATGCTCTTGGAAGTTGGATGCCATCCGTAACTTTTAACTCGAACGTGCCATCTGAGGATTTTTGGCTTATCATATACGGCCCTTCCCAGTTGGGTCCAAACACTCCAGTTCCGGTCATAATTCTTTTTAGAACATGGTCCCCAACTTGGAAAGTTCTCCGTTTTACTTTAGTATTAAAGTGGCGGGCTATCCTTCTCTGATGTGCAACGATTCTGAGTTCTGCCTCTTTCCTTTTTTCTTCGAGTAGATCGAGTGCTTCGAGTGCAGCTTCTCATTCTCTTCTTGGTAGAAGTGGATTCTTCGATGAGTGGGAACTTCCAACTCCACCAGAATCATAGCCTTGGATTCAAATGTGAGTGAGAATGGAGTGTGCCAGGTCATAGTTTTATGAGTTGTACGAAATGCCTATAGTGCAAGAGGAAGCTTGTCTACCAAACCACCTTTAGCTTTTTCAAGACGCTTCTTGATGTTTGACTTCAAAATTTTGTTGATTGCTTCGACTTTCCCATTGGCTTGCGGATGAGAAGCAGCTACCAAACTCTTCTTAATATTGTATTTAGCACAAAAATCTAGGAATTCACTACTCTCGAATTGAGATTCGTCATCGGTGATTATTATCCGAGGCACCCGAATTTGCAGATAATGTTCTTCAAGACAAAGTTGATCACCTTTTTCAAAGTAATAGTTGCTAACGATTCGGCTTTGGCCCATTTAGTGAAATAATCAACGACCATGATTGCATACTTCATACTTGACTTAGCTGTAGGCAATGCTCTGATCAAATCTATGCCCCAGACGGCAAATGGCCATGGGCTGACCATTTTAGTCAGTTCCATGGGAGGTGCTCTCGAAATCTTTGCAAAACTTTGGCATCTATCACACTTCTTGACATAGGTCATTGAATCCAGGTTCATATCGGGCCAAAAGCAGCCATATCGCAGAATTTTCTTGGCTAGTGTTTGACCGCCTGTGTGACATCCGCTCCTCATGTAATTCTGCTTTGGACTCCTCTTTGGTTACACATCGCAGTATGGCATAAAGAAACCTCGCCTATATAACCTTCCATCTTGGATAAGGTACCATGGAGCTATGCGCAATATTTTCCTCCTCTTTTTCGGCTTTTCCGGAAGTGCTCCATTGAGGATATATTCCTTGATTGGTGTCATCCAAGACACAAGTTCTTCAGTAGTCTCCATAATCCAATCAACATCTGCTTCTTCAATTACGGGAGTCGAAAGGAATTCGATGGGAATCAAACCCACCAACTCTGCACCTGAGGAACTGGCATACTTGGCGAGAGAATCTGCCTTTGAATTTCCATCCCTAGGAATGTGAGATATAGTGTAGTAGTCGAGGTCATTGAGAAGTTCCAAAACTTTGGCAAGATAAGCAGGTAGGTTTCCAAGTTTGGTTTGGAATTCCTTTAGAACTTGACATACTACCAACTACGAGTCACTAAGGATTTGTAAGGTTTTCAGATTCAATTCTTTTGCTAATTTTAGCCCTGCGATTAATGCTTCATATTCGGCCTCATTATTGGTCGATGGGAATTCCAATCTTAAGGCATAGCATAAAGAATGGCCATCTGGAGTTTCTAGGACAATTCCGGCTCCTAAAAAGTAATCATTTCTGGATCCAACGATGTATAGCTTCCAATAGCCACCATCTCTATTGTTTCCTCTGTTTCCTCTCCCCTATCCATGAACTCGGCGATGAAATCCGCTAAAGCCTACCCATTAATAGCTCTTCAAGGATGGTAGGTGATTACATATTGACTTAGCTCTATGTTCCATTTCAATAACCTTCTCAAAGTTTCTGGGCGAAAGAGAACTTGTCTTAGTGGTTGATCAGTGGGATCCTTTATAAGATGGGATTGGAAATATGGTCTTAGCTTCTTTGAGGCGATAAGCAGACAATACACAAGTTTTTTTAACTTTGGATAGTTCAGTTCTGCCCCAGCAAGCTTTTTATTGATATAATAAACTGGCCATTGAACCTTAGCATCCTCCCGGACAAGTGCAGCATGTAAGGCATGAGACGAGACAGCTAAATATAGGAATAGCCCCTCTCCATCCTTGGGCTTAGAGAGCATTGGTGGCGACTCCATGTGCTTAATCAATTCTTCGAAGACTGTTTGGCACTCAGGAGTCCACTGGAAATCTTTCTTTCCTTTCTTCAATGCATCAAAGAGCGGAATGCATCGATCTGTTGGCTTAGAGATAAATTGGTTAAGCGTAGCTACTTTCCCATTTAGGCTTTGAAGCTCTTTCTTTTTCCTTGGATCACGCATTTCTCGTAAGGCTGTGAGTTGAGAAGGATTTGCTACAATGCCCCTAGCATTGACTATGAACCCAAGAAATTATCCTGATGAGACTCCTAATGAGAATTTAAGCGGATTTAGTTTCAACCCATATTTCCTGAGGATATAAAACATCTCAGCTAGATTCTCCAGATGATCATTAGATTTTTTCGATTTTACCAGCATATCATCTACATAGACTTCCATTGTGTTTCCAATTTGAGATTTGAACATGGAATTCACAAGGCACTGGTATGTTGCTCCTGCACTTTTTAGTCCAAATGACATAGCTTTATAGCAATACAAGCTTCTATCTGTTATGAAACTTGTGTTCTCTTCATCTGGCTTATGCATCATAATTTGTTTGTACCCGGGGTACGCGTCCATAAAGGATAACAGTTTGTGCCCTACCATTGCATCGACAAGTTGATCAATTCTAGGTAATGTGAAACTATCTTTGGGACACGCTTTGTTGAGATCTAAATAGTCTATGCATACCCTCCATTTCCTATTGGACTTTTTAACAAGGACCGGACTGGAAACCCAATCTGGATATGTAGATTCTTGAATAAATTTATTCTTGAATAACATATCTACTTCTTCGTTTAATGCTATAGATCTTTCAAGTCCTTGAATTTGTCTTTTTTGTTTTACTGGAGTTAATCTTGGATTAATATTCAACTTATGCACAATTACATCTAGTGATATTCCGCACATATCGGAATGTGTCCAAGAGAAGACATCAAAATTTGCTTTTAAAAACAAAGTTAACTCTTTCTACAATTTCAGTCCCAACTGAGAACCGATTTTTAGGACTCAGTCAGGATCTTTATTATGGACTGGAATAGAAATCATGGCTTCTGCTGGCGCCGCTTTATTTTCCCCCACACTGGCTTTCCTATGATCAATTTCCTTCTGAGCTCCGCTGTGCTCGCCAGTGTGGGAGCCCCGGTCTAATTGCTATAAGGGAGGTCACGAATGCGGAGCGGAGGCTCCACATCCTTATTTCGAGCTTCAACAAGTTCCACCATATAACACTCCCTTGTCACCTGTTGGTCCCCTTTAATCACTCCAACTCCATTTTCGGTAGGGAACTTCATAGTCAGGCACCATGGAGCCTCGGTTATCCTGAAGGCTGTGAAAGTTGGTATTCCAAGGAAGGCATTATATGCTGAAAGCTCATCGATTATGACAAAATCTTGTTTCATAGCAGCCTTCTATTTTCCTTCTCCGAGTTCGACAAGCAGCTTGATGATGCCAATTGGTTTAGTAGGTTGCCCTGTGAACCCATGGATCTTATTCTGATAAGCTCTCACATCATCCATGGAAAGGTTTATCCTTTTGAATGCATTAATGAAAAGGATATTGACAGATGCCCCACTGTCAATCAATACTCTCCTGACTATGGCTAGACCCAAACCAATGGTAATCACCATTGGATCTACCGTTGGTATTAGCAATCCGTCCGAGTCTCGTTCTTTAAACACAATATCATCCTATGGAATCTTTGGCATCCTTGCTGGAAAGGCTTCGTTCATGATCATGAGTTCTTCTTCTTTAGGAAGGCTCTTCATCTCATTAGTGTACTTCACAATGTCTCCCCAGTTTCTTCCGGCTGGGTAAGGCCCACCTGAAATGGTATTGATGATCAGTCTTGGAATGACATCAACTGGAGTGCTTTCATTCTGTCTAGGTTGTCACATAGATGCTCCTTGTTCCTGAGCGGTCTAAGTGTTCTGTGGGTTCTTTGTATACTGTTGGAGTATGTTCTTCCTTATTATTCCCCAATAAAATTCTTCAGATGTCTACACTCATTCGTATTGTGGCCCGGTTGGTTATGAAACCGGCAGAACCTTTCTGATTTTATCGCGGCATCACTGACCTTTGCTTGCTTCGGTATTGGATACTCTTCAGTATCTTTAGTTGCCATGAAGATATTTTCTATGGTGTCATTCAAAGGAGTTCTGAATTTTTAAAGCAACGAAATTTCTAGTTGGCTCGATTATCTTTTTCCATCATTGCCCCTTTTCTGACCACCTGCATTCTTCTGGCCACCTTCTGCATCATTATTTTTCTTTTCGGGTTGTGTGCTGCTTTCAGGAACATCCATGGTATAGGCTGGATCCTCTTTCACACCTACATATTCCTCAGCTTTGTCAAACAGTTGCTCAAGCATATTTGGTTTTTTCTTCTTAATCCATCGTCCAAGTTTGGTCTTCTTGTTTGTGGCTTCCTTTAAAGCCATTAAAGCCAAACGAGGCTCATAATTCCTAACCTCAGCTGCGGTAGTATTGAAGTGGGTGAGAAAAGCTCTGATGGGCACTCCTAGCCTTTTATCAAGCTCGTTCAACTCCATGATGTCCCGCACCTTCATAGCTTGGAGTCTGAACTGCTCTTTGAATAGCTTGGCCAAAGCAGAAAAATCATCTACAGACTTGGGTGGTAGCTTTGTGAACCAAAGTGAGGCCATCCCTTCAAGGTAAGTTGTAAAGTATAGGCATTTCAACTCGTCTGCGGTGCGTGCTCCATCCATATGTTGATCATATTTGAACAAGAACACGTTGGGACAACTAGTCCCATTATAAGATTGCACCATCGGAGGTTTGAACTTATTTGGGTATGGAGCCATTTTGATCCTCTCTGTGAGTAGGGTTTTGGTAGGAGCAAACCACCATTCCTTCTCATCGGCTTGCTTTTTCAAACTTTTCTCCATGATTTTGCGAACCATCTCCGATATACACTCCTCTTCGTTAAACATGGAAGACGCCATCATCCTTGCCGGATGTTTGCCTAAGTAAACGGTCACAGTTCGGATTCCGGGGCCTTGGGCCTCCCGCATGGAGAGGTGCCCCTTTGGTGGTTCCAAGCGCTTGTCGAGAGGTTGCTTTATCGGAGTCGTTGCACGTGGGCAGTTCAGCTTCCTTAAGTCGAGGATCGTTAGGATTTGAAACCTCTTGGACGAAATTTCCTTGATTTAGACTTGAAGACGAAGAACCCGCATTTTCTGTATGATCTGTCTGAGCTGATTTAGCACGAGCAGTATTCATGGTAACTTTTGCCATAGTGGCTTGCATGGCAAACATAGACTCAAGCTTCTTTTTTATGGCATTGTTTGTGACATCCATTTGACTTGTTAAAGCCGCAACAACTTCATCCAACTCTCTTCTCGTTACATCCATTCTAGCCTTAGAAGTTTATCCAACTTTAAATTGGTTGGTGAGTGGAGAATTTTCGTTGTTGGCAGTGTGTAACAACCCGTAAAATGCGAGCCAGTTTGAAATTTTTATTTTGGCCATTTTAGCGAATTTTGATTATTTAAAATGAATTATTTTAAATAATAACGACGAGAAATTTATTTTGAATATAATCAAACGTATATATTATACGCGTCGTCGTTAGAATATAAATAATTATATATAATTATAAATAGAATTGAAAATGGCGCGGTAGTTCGATAATTCGATTTCAAACTTCATTTGAATGTACCGGGTGCAAAACAATCCGGATTTTAGTGAAACCAAAAATAATGGAATCTAATAGTGAATATCTTTCCAACGAATCCGAAAAATCCAAAGTTCGTAGCGGGAATCAAAAGATATGTCAAGTTGAAAATTCTGAATAGTCGCTATGGAATTCAGGCCCTTAAAAATGGACATTTTGCAAACGACCTCGGATTCCGACGAAACCAGTTTTGTTGGGTCCGGGATGTAAAGTTATTGCTAGGTTTCAAATTTCATAATTTTTCGAATCAATATGTGAGCGTGGCAAAGGAAAACGCGTTTGACCAGTTTCAGTTGATTTTAATCGACTGGAAATTGGCCATTTTTCTAACGGTCTCAGAATTCGACGAAACTAGTTTTGTTAGGACCGTATCGTCAATACGAAGCTAGAAAATATTTTTCGGGAATTTTTCTAGTTAGTATGTGACCCCGGTAATTTGAAATGTACGTTTAAAATTCAATATAGTGATTTAAATGTAAATTTAACGAAAACTGATTGTAACAGCCGAATCAGCTTACGATGCATATCCCATTGTGTTCGGAATGGGGGTAAAACACTGTGGACGACGGGCGGTGGGCCTCGTTTAGAGGTCGTATGTAAAAGTCAACCTCTTTGAAAATAAAATAATTAAATAAATATTTAAATAAAAAAAAAATATTCTTCTTCTCCTTAACCAGGCCCCCCCGTTACAAATCATTTCAAAAGAAAGAAAAAAAAAGAAAAAAGGAGAAAAAGATAATCGCCCCAGCCCCTTTCCCTCGTCGGAGCCGCCACCCTCGCGTCGGCCTCCTCCTCCAATCGCCCGCCACTCAGTCGAAGCCCCTGTCCCCTCTTCAGCCTCCTCCATTCGATCCATCAACGAAGACCACCGCAACCCTAGCCCAGAGCAGACCTCGACAGCACCTCCTTCCCCTCGTCTCCTCCTTCAGATCGACCGCGCTCTCCCCCCCCAAGCTCCGACGAACAACGGCACCCCCCCCCCCCCCTTCGCTGAAATCGGTTCGTTTTTATTTTATTTTATTTGTTTTCTGTAAGTATTTTTATTTTTAAATTCTTAAAAACTGATTTTTTTTAAAGTATCTAAAAACTGTTTTTTCAAAGTATATAAAACTGTTTTTTTTTTAAAGTATAGAAAAACTGAATTTTTAAAGTATATAAAACTGATTTTTTACTTTATTTATAAAACTGATTTTTACTTTATTTATAAAACTGATTTTTACTTTATTTTTAAAACTGATTTTTACTTTATTTATAAAACTGATTTTGTTTTAAAAGTTAAAACTGATTTTAGGAATTTTAAAAAAACTTTGATTTGAAAAAGGTATTTAAAACTTTAAATGAAGAAAAGATTTAAACTTTAAAAGAGAAAAGATTTAAACTTTAAATGAAGAAAAGATTTAAACTTTAAAAGAGAAAAGATTTAAACTTTAAATGAAGAAAAGATTTAAACTTTAAAGGAGAAAAGATTTAAACTTTAAATGAAGAAAAGATTTAAACTTTAAAAGTGAAAAGATTTAAACTTTAAAAGTGAAAGGATTTAAACTTTAAAGGTGAAAAGATTTAAACTTTAAAAGTGAAAGGATTTAAACTTTAAAGGTGAAAAGATTTAAACTTTAAAAAGTGAAAGATTTAGATTTTAAAAAGGAAAGGATTTGAACTTTGAAATAAAAATTCGATTTTTATATATTGAACTTTTAGGAATAAAAATTCGATTTTTATGTATTGAACTTTTAGGAATAAAAATTCGATTTTTATATATTGAACTTTGAAATAAAAATTCGATTTTTATATATGGAATAGCGAAGTAAAAATTCGATTTTTACATAGGTAGTGAAAGCGGACAACGGAGGTTCAAAAAGGGCGAAACGACGAAGACTTCTGCAAATGAAGAGCCGTGGAGCTAGGATAGCTATAGGTGAGAATTTCTCACTCTTCAATTTTATTTCTAGTTATATATATATACTAGGATGCAGACGGTGCTTAGTAGCACCCGACACAATCGTCCACAGACCATGGACTTGTTTGTTTGACTGTTTGGTGATTGATTGCGATATTGGTTTGAATGTGGTTTGTGGTGTGAAAAATCGAATCGATAAATTGGTTAGGATTAGACGTGCGCCGTTATAAGGCGAAGGAGTAAGGCTAGGTTAGACTCTTACTCCAAATTTTGTGGTTTGCATAACGAAAGTGAATTTGATTGATGTGTGAATGGCGTGGGCCTTCACTAGACCGGGGATAAGGCTAGGCCTCGTCCCGTTTCTAGTATCGTGCCGTTATGCCGCCGAAATTTTTTAAAATATGTTAGAAAAAAAAATATCATTTTATTGTGTAAATGAATAATAGAAATTCATATGTTGGAATAAAATGTTCTATCGTTAAAAATATAATTTTTAACGTGAATATGAATATAGTGAAAGTGAATAAATAAATATTCATTTACAAACCAGACGGTTTGTTTATGTACACCTATTTGAAGGACATTGATTGGGTCGATAAATTTTACACATCGCCCAACTGCACAAATAAAACCTGTGTTTGATTGTTTGAAACCCCACACGGGTGTTGGGATGAAATTTGAAGTTCACTCATCCTGATTTATTAATTATGTCGATCGGTTGATTGACAGGCTGTTTTAAGCGTTGAATATCTATATTTGATGCTTATACAGTGTAGTGCACTTTGGTTGATGGTTGATTATTTTTCAATGATATGATATACATGTGTTGTATGAAAATCCATATAATTAACTTTATATGGTAATTGATTGGGCCTCATTCCAATTTGAAAAATAAAGAATATTATAAAATAAAAGTTCATGTGTTGACAGTACTCATTCATTGAGATTGGTCATGTGTTGAAAGAAATATTTTGATAATAACAACTATTTTGAAAAAGAAATATTTGAAATAGAATATTTGAAAATAGAAATTTATGAAGCCGTGTTGATTAGATTGACGCCATTTTGACGTAAACGATATTTATATCGATTTATACGATTTCGAATAGAAATGAATTGAAAACGATTTCGAATAGAAATGAATTGAAAACGATTTCGAATAGAAATGAATTGAAAACGATGTCGAATAGAATTGAATTGAAAACGATTTCGAAATGAATTGAATTGAAAACGATTTCGAAATGAATTGAATTGAAAACGATTTCGAAATGAATTGAATTGAAAACGATTTCGAAATGAATTGAATTGAAAACGATTTCGAAATGAATTGAAAGCGAATTGAAAAGAATTCAAATTGAATTGAAATTTGAATTGAATAAGAAATGAATTTTAAAACGAATTTATAAAGAAGAATTCAATGTTGATTTGAATTGAAATGGAAGTTGAAAATGTTTTTGAAACGAATTCAAAACTATTTATATAATTCGTTTTAAATAGAAATCGACGAAATATATTATATATATATTATATATATAATATAATGGCCTGAATAGAACGCGCCGCGCCGCGGCAGTTCGTGAATTTCGACCATTTATTTCAAACGGACATTGCGGGAGATCCGACCGTCGGATTCTCCTGAAACCGGAACCGTTGGGTTCGTATCGAAAAGAGCTTTCTAACGAATATTAGAAATTTGAAATCTAACGGTTGGATTTGGAATTATGTCCAAATCAAATTCGAAAAAGGTCGCTGTAAGTGCAGTTCGATGGCCATTGATGGAAATCGGCTGTACGGGCCTTGATAAAATTATTAAAAATAGTAATAATTTGTGTAAAATCATAAGAAATGATTTGTGAAGATTCGGGATGAAAAACTCCATATTTGAAAAGATAAAAATAGATTTTTATCGAAATGAACTGGTTTTGAACTAGAATTATAATTCTATTTATTTTTAAATAAATAAATTGAATTAAAAAGGGGTTTTAAAAATAACCAGAATATCCAATGATTGCATTGGGGTGGATTTGAATCGAAATTGTCTTCGGAATATTTCGATGTTGGAATTCGTGATTATACAAGTGGTGTTATGGAAATTTGAAAGATATATATTTATATCGTTATTTCCAATACGACATTTGTTAGTCGTAGAATTCGATATTGAATATAAGCCGATATATTTTCTATTCAGAGCCTTGTATTGAATATCGAATGTGATTTGGGTTTGTCGTGAATGGTGTCTTTACTAACACTATTCTTGAACCCAGTTGAGAAAAGATTAAATCTTTTTATTTAGATTTAATGAAGTGTACCAATTAAATAATATTTAATTGGAATTGAATTGATATTGATTTTTGGGTTTATCGTGAACAGTGTTTTAAATAACACTTGTTCTTTAACCCGATAATTGATGAATGTGATTTTGGGTTTATCGTGAACCGTGTTTTAAATGACACTGATTCTTTAACCCAGTTAACGATTAAAACTAAGTGGAGTTTTAATGAATCTTTAATTAGATTGAAATGATCGAAATGGAGTATCACCAGTTTTGCTCCAGGCGATAGTTAAATCTTTAATTAGATTTGAACGTGAAATGGTAATTGAATTTACCGATAACACTGTGGTGTTAGATATGAAGTATTACCAGTTTTACTTCATGGGATAAATAGGTTGGGATGGGAAAATTAAAATAAATGATTACTTCGGTAAGGTTCGCTAATCCCGACTAGTTTGAATTGAGATTCAAAAATGGAATAAAGAATAAATTCAAGAAATTTATCTTGGATAAAATTAATGGGAACTTTTCCCTATGAATGTGAAATTTAGAAACTAACTGTCGGTTAGCCAAGCAGAATGGTTTTCTGGATATTGATCTGATGTTGGTTTCGGCCTTCGGGGTTAATATTTGGGGAATTATTCTCTTGATTAATTTACGGTTAGTGACTAATGAATTGGAATGAGGCGTATGTTGTGTTTGTGTAACACTTATTTAAAACATACGCGAGTTATTCGGAAAGACCGGGTTTATCCCATTCTGAATAACTGATACGACGATAAGTCGAAGATGAAGACGATGGTCGAAGATCGGAAGTCTTCACGTCGTTTGGGTGATAACTGATGATCTTGATTGGGATGTACACCCATGAAGATGGAAACAGTTAGTGATCGTCCAGACGTACTTGGAGATCAATGGATATGCGGGGTACTAGGTGCCTCCGGTTTCGTTCAGCCCCAGAACGGACTTGTAAATGGACTGTGTGTCTGACATTGGATTTTAGTCTGTGTGTTTGATTTCTATTAAATATATATCTGTTCGGCGGCGGAGAATTTATTCTCTTGCTTAACGCCCTTCTGTGAGACGTACGAGCTCAGGGGTTATATATTGATGGATATCAAACGCATGGAGTGAATTGCCTGTGTGGCATGCCTAAGTGGCAATTGATCGAGGCTTCTGTTGAAAAGCAAAGTCTTGTGGTGATGATCAAAGCACGGCCTTTGTGGCGTAGCTTTGTGTAACGTTTACCTCGCGTGTTTCACACCAGGTATGAACCAAAAACGGGAGACGGACCTCAGGGAGGGCATGCGTTTCCTTCTAGATAAAAAGTGGCGTCAGTGGTTTTACACGCCCTGACGAGTTTGACTTATGTGGTTGTTGCTGTTGCGAGGCGCCTCGGATTGATCGGTCGTTCTCGAACCGATGGAGCCATTCGTTGGCTCGTTTACGCCCCAAAGGGCGGGGGAACGCATGTTCAGGGTTTAAGTTTAATCCACATCGGTGGACCGGCCCTGTCGCTCCAAGGTCACTCGAGCTCTGACCTGAGACATGGGCTAGATTCAATCGAATCGGTTGAGGACTATCTTTTGCCTCGGTTCATAGACGGAAATCCAATTTCCAAATACGTGACATTTGCGGTTTTATTTGTAAACCTATATATGGCGACATGATATATGGTACCCATGCCGCCTATGATTGATACTTATGATTTGAAGTTGTTTTATACACTGTACACTTATAATAGTATCAAATGATTTGTTTTAAAACGTATCAAGCATTCTTTGGCTGTTATAAGGGAAAACCCTATCCTCGACTGCGTTGCATTGTGTGATGGGACCTGGGTCTTATAACAGCTTCATTTTTCTTTATTTAGCATTGCGCTATTCGTTTTATGCACTGGTATTCTTGGGAGGAAACCCGTTCCGTGTTATACGGCGTGGTCCCTTGATTTACCGAACTTTAAAGACAAAGATTAATAACTGTTTTAGTTCTCACACCAGTCACATGACTGACCTGGAGTTTATTGTTTTAACCTAAACTCTGGGTGCCCTTATTTTGACACGGGCAGCTAGTAGTTTTGGTTTTGCAGATTTATATTCACAGGAACCTGGTTTACAGCTGGAACGATATCCGGAAAGCTTTGTATCCGTATATCTCTTCTAGTTGTGTATTGTATTATTTTCCGCTGCTATGTATTTAAATGTAATT
Organism: Allium sativum; assembly: GCA_030737875.1. Classification (NCBI taxonomy): domain Eukaryota; kingdom Viridiplantae; phylum Streptophyta; class Magnoliopsida; order Asparagales; family Amaryllidaceae; genus Allium; species Allium sativum. The sequence continues at coordinate 6,040,269 of CM060923.1, read as the reverse complement.
AAATCTCTGATATTTCTGTGTAATATTCATTTTTACTCTGTATATTCTTGTAATCTGATGCATTGTTGTTATATACAATGAAATGTTCTTTTATATACGTTCTGATGTGGCTTGTTCTCGAACTATCCGACGCTTTCCTTTACGGGGAAGTTGCGGGTCTTCACACAGTGTTGTCAATCTCTTCGACAATTTTACTAGCATTCTTCCTTAATGGTTTACCAATGATTTCATACAAGGACTTAAATTTGAAAGAAAGTTCGTCGACTAGCTTAGAATGTAGTCTTGTAGGATCTACGGCAGAAGTAGGCTAAGAACCTCAATGCAAGGCCTTCAACCTTGTGAGAGAGTGTGAGAGAAGGAAAAGCGAATGCGGTCCCACGGTGGGCACCAAATGTTAAGACCAAATTAAATTTTAACACCAAAGGTACAAAACTAGTACTTCACCAATAAGGTAAGAGATTATAAGTAGCCACTATCATAAATGCAAGTAAAAAGACAATTATTTTTATAGTGGTTCGATCTTAGGAAAGATCTACATTCACTTCGAGAGAAATTTTCATTATCTTATGCAAATTGAAAAAGCTTGAATATTCTCTCATTAGATAGATTTTCTTCCTCACACACTCTTCTCTTGATTTAACCCCAAAAAGCCAAAAGAAGTAGAGAAATTATCTAAATATAGAAACTTGAGAAGTAGATCTTTGATTCACCAAGCTTTTAGGTGGATTTCCATGATTTGATGGAGAATTCCATGTTTGATCTTTGATTGGAGGAGTTAGGAGAGGAAGAAATCACTTAGAATTGTTTAAAAAATAGTTGGACAGCCCTTCGGGGGCATAAAATTCGGTCCCCGTTAATGAGGGGTTCATCCCTTATTTATAGGAGTGAGAAGGAGCCAAATATAGTATATGGACCACCGGTCGGTATGGAACTTATTTATGAAGAGTGCCATTGGCCAGCTGTACTCAGTTGTCAACAACCATCGTGCTCTACCGACCAGTACCCCCATCAATGTAACCGACCGGTGTCCCTGAACCTAACAGATCGGTATGCCTTGGACCCTAACAATTGACCGGTATGCCTACACCTTACTCACGTGGTGCGTATCTACATCTTTACAATCGGTGCCTCTGTGCTTTGACCGACCGGTGTCTTCTTCTCCTCTAGGTAAAGTCATGCAGTACCATCGAGGTTCCCTCTAGCTACCGATCGGGTCTTTCATTTTGACTAGCTTAACTGATCAACACTATTTCAGCCTTTCAATTCGTAAAAAAATGTCCATGATTTTTCGATGGATAACAATTAGTGAAATAATTTCGTTCGAGACATTATCCTTCTCTACGAATTACTGTTCTCCACTTTGAATTGCAGAACCTATATGTCATTTAGAAAAGCTCCACCTTGTCTTGGAAAAAATAAACTATGATTTAATAAATTATAATGTAATTAACTTCTTTAATGATGGTTTAGTATTGGCTAATTACTCTTTGTTTACGTCGAATAGTTTCAAACAAGCTGATTATCATCTGCTCCTTTGTCATGCTTTACTTCCAGAAACCCACGTGCATCCCCTACTTCACCAACCGTACCCACGATTTTCACTGCCATAATCACCCTCGAACCGTCAGAACTCCAAGGATCGGCACTAGAACATGCGCCCAAACCCCATTGTCCTACGCTCCATTCTTCGAGCCATCTGACTTCGCCAATAGCCTCACCAACGTCAAAACTTACTGCACTGGTTCTGGCCGCCCTGGCCACCGAAACTCATTACGACCGTTAAAATTCAGGCTCTTGCTAAGCTCTACAAGTTCGTAGTTGGATATTTTCTAGAATTGGTTAATATATTTCGAAATATTTAAGGTATAAATTGAGTGAATTGGGTCATTCAATACTTCAGTGGAGGTGCATGTCTAAGGTTTACCAGACAAAACGATATTTTAAGGTTAGAAATGTATAGCCATATTTATGGTATAAGGGTTAGAATATAAAATTATTAAATCAAACTTAACAGCAAAGTATCATCTCAAAATACCCACATACGATCTCCAGTCGAGATGAGACTCCTAATCTTAGCATAGAAAAATATTCCGGACACGATGGAATAGGTTTCGTCGAATTCCAAGGTCGTTTGTAAAAAGTCCTTTATAAATCATAAGCTAAAAATCACGCGTTTAAAGTTCCCATGATCACAAAATAAATCCAATCAACTTGATACTTTAAAATTTTACTTGTCCTTTTCCTTACGGATCCAAAAAAATTTGTTCTATTAAAATCGGGGTTCGTTCGGCCAATCGTTTATTCCTTTAAGGTTACCCCTGTCCGAATTGGCCAAAATAATATAAATGATTAAGGCGTTTATCATTTCGACGATCAAATGGTAAGTCCGATTGACACCAGAATCAAAGTCTTATAATAATTAATTAATACAAATCCAATGGTACAAAATTTCATTGCATTCCGAGACTCTTTCCCGGTATGTTATTTTTATATGCCAAACAACACTATTTTTGACACCGAAATACCTGATGTCCAAAAATAACAAACTACCTACCTATTCTAACTCTAAACGTCGATATGAACTCAATGGAATTGGTGTCATGGCTTATTTCGATCATCTGCTCAAGTTATACACAAATACCTCGCTTTTAAATTAAATTAATTACGCGCTATAGAAAATGATTGGGCGTTTACGACTGCCGTTATCACATACGACAATGGTTTGCCACGAAATTTAATATCGTATAATAATTTGATGTTGCGGTTCCAATGAAACTAGTTTCATCGAAAACTAAGCTCGTTTGGAAAATGGTCATTTTAAGGCACATATAATATTAATAAAATATTGTATAAATTCCAAAATAATTGAATTAAATAATAATAAATCATTATTATCATCAGTATCCCAATAAAATTATCATATGGTTTTCAATATAGACCAATATAGGTTATATAACTCAAGATCATCAACTTCGAGTTAAAACCGTATCGAAATTATTAAACGTTATATTTTTTATAACGATTTCCATGCCGACTATTTTAAAATTTGATTTGGACATAACTGTCAATCTATAACATGAAATCTGGATTTTTCTCTATCATATGAAAATTGTAATAAACAAGATTCAAACGTTTCTTGTTACACAGAATTCCGAGTTAAAACGAATTCTGTATATTGAATCGAAGTTCAAAACTCAATATTACGAACTACTGTGCCATTTTGAGCTCGTTTTAAAATATAAATAACTTTAACGTTCAAGCTTTGCTTTGTAAATGAGTAAATATTAAAAACCATTAATATTCCAAATATAATATTTTAAACAATAAAATATTTTAAATATTTGACTGCCAAAAATATGGGACATTACACAACCATTATGTTTGTTAATGAACTTAAACCTGCTAAGTTAAACCTGTTTTGATTAATAAGCTAAGAGGTTCCATGTTTGCTATTAATAAGCGGGGGGACTCTTATAATACTAGTTTACTTAGGGACACAAGCCTAGGGTCGGCTTATCTTAATCTATTGTTGCTTAGAACGCGTATCAATCAGTATCCCAATTGGTATCACCTCGGAGCATCGCACTAGGTAAAGAGGCTAGGGCACGTTTATTGATTTGGATTATAAGAGATTCAAATCTTTGAGGTGTGTGCGGACGCATTCCGGTGGAGTCATGAGAGTGCATGTGTGACAACCGCCCCGGACCAACCGACATTTCTCCGAAATGCGCTGTGCTAATGCCTGACTAGCATGGGACGGTCGTCAAAAGAAAAGGGTTTGAAACTATGAACCACCAAAGAACCTATAGTATATCTCACAGCGCATGGAATAAAATATAATAATAACATAACTTGACATAAAACAGCCGAGACAGTGCATAAGCTGAAAACTATAACATGTCCATCTGAGTAGCAGAATCCAAAATACAGCTTATGATTCAAACCATTGTTACTACTTCAAAATACTGTCTCTAAAAAGGAAATAGAAAAGGTACACTACTAACGCCCAAAGTAGTGACCAACAACAACACAGGGAGAATATATGTAAATAGTACGGGGAAGCCTCCTACTCGTCTACGGACAGCTACTCGTGCATAACCACCTAACATGTCTCTATTCTTCTCGTTTAGGAGCACCCAGAGTAATAAGAAGAGATATAAAACTCTGGATCTGACAAAAGTCTGGTATGAGCGATAGCAGCAAAATAAAACAATAACAGGTATAAATAATCATACCTAAACCTGGACCTGGACCTGCAACCAATGAGTTAGCACAACAAGATGTACTAAGGTAACACTAGCATAGAGTGTAAAAATGGGAGTGTGTGTATCATGGTGAAAGCAAACATCAAACATAGCAATCATCCTCACGTCCCTCACTCAATGCATAAAGTATACGATATCTACTGCTTTGATCACCAAATCTATTGGGGCTATGACGGCAACTCCGTACAACTATTGCTATGACCATACTTCCCTGGTCTATAGTCAATAACCCTACCCAGTCCAGACATCCGTAGCTCTAGGTTAAGGGCCAACCAGTCCACACTTTCCTGACTCTGGTTCGTCTACATGCTCCATCTCTTCATCGATGAACCAAAGTAATAGATATTGATAACACCTTTGCACACATCCCATAGCAAAGTCCAACTCTATAAGTTAACTCCTTGGTTCCCATCTGGATCCTAAGTAATAACTTCTCATTTGGACTTCCTTTGCATCTCGGGTTTTGGTCTTCTCTGGTTCGGTTCAGGTCTCTTCCTCCTATTTGGTTCGATTCGGGTACCCTCCTCCTATCCGATTCGGTTCAGGTCTCCTCCTCCTATCAGGTTCGGTTCGGGACTTCCTCCTATCCAGTTAGGATCAGGTCTCCCTCCTAACCGGATCGGGTCTTCCTTCTAACCGGTTCTGGAACTCTGCAATTTTTCCAGCAAGCTATTTTCGCGAAACGACGGTGTTTTCAACCGTTTCCTATGCAATCATAAAACATCCCAAACAACAGTAACAACATATATATTCAATCAAAAAGATAAAAATATCAAGCATATATGTTATTTTAGATCAAACATACCCAAAAAGCATGATTTTCCCCTTAATCCCCTCAACCATGTTTTAACTACAGGATTAGCAAACTTAATCCAAATTAACCCAAATTTTCACCAATGACATAATATTTTAGAATTTCTACATATTTTTTTAGATTTTAATGATGCATAATTTCGCTAGTTGTCACTAATTACCCCTAATTAGCTGTAATTAGGGAATAAAATTGCAAATCACCCACCTTAGCCACAAATGAAATCTTAGATCTGAACTCCACTGATTTGGCTCGGATTCCTATGTATAGCAGCAACTCTACTCCAATTTTGATGCTAATCCGCCTTGATTTTATGTAGATTTGGCTAATATGTGATTAGAAAGTGATTAAAGAGAGATTTGGATGATGGAGGCCATTGTTAGGGTTCAAGGGAGGTTAGCGGCGGCTAAGAAAATGAAATGTTTTACCAAACCCTTTCAGGCCTCCCATAACCCTAATCCAGAAATGGGTTATGGGTCTAGCTGCTAATTACTTTGTTAATCCCAATTAAGCTGCTTTTCCATCTTCCAAACCTTATTTCATCCATATCTCCCAAACGGTAGGTTCGTTTGACTAATGTGACCACTCCACGAAAAGGTAAACCATCATCCGAGTCCAATGGAAGTGGTTTCAGGTCAAAACTTCTTACCAATCAAAAGTGGTAGATGAAACTAGATTCACCAAGGGCAAAACATTCGTTTAAAAATTGGTAAAAATCGTGAACGTGGGAAATGACCCCAATAGTCGCTTCCCATAGTTACATGACCATACGACTTTGTATGAAAATGAAATAAATATTCTACGATCCTCCGATGCATAGAATGCGGGTCGTTACACTCTCCCCCCTAAGAAATTTGGTGTCATAAATTCCTTAACTTAGAAAACATATAATGGTGTCCCGCATGCCTATCAACCATTAAAAACAATCAAACATACACATTAAAAAAAAACAAGCTTATCTTAGCATGTGGTTTACTTAAAAGGGAATAATTAAATCACGATAAAAATCTTACCTGGCAAAGAGTTCTGGATATGAGTTCCTTATGTTCTCCTAGGTTTCCCAAGTACAATCTTTCTCATTATCGCTCCATAGAACCTTGACCAGTTTCAACGTCTTCCTTCGAAGTTGTTTCGTATCGTGTTCGACAATACGAATCATCCTATGGCTCTCAACTGCCTCGGATTCTACCTCGATATCATCCAACTGATCTGGTGAAATAGACATATCAGAATCGTGCACGAACTTCCTTAATTGGGGAACATGAAATACGTCGTGAACTCCCGCCATCTTGTTAGGCAATCGAACTTTATATGCCAAATTCCCAGTTTGTTCGAGAACTGGAAATGGACCAACAAACCTTGGTGCCAATTTACCTCTCCTACCAAATCGAATCACACTCCTTAACGGAGAAATTTTGGCGAATACCAAGTCGCCAACGGAGAATTTCAATTCTCTTCTTCTTTTATCAGCATAATTCTTCTGCCTTTCTTGGGCAGCCTTCATTCGTTGTTGAGTAACCTTTATCTTATTTGACATTTCTCTTATTACATCTGGACCAAGCACAAACTTCTCTCTGGTGTCCAACCAACATGATGGTGAGTTGCATGACCTTCCATACAAAGCATCAAATGGAGCCATGCCAATTCTGGACTGATAACTATTATTATATACGAACTCAACTAGATGAAAATAGTCATCCCGTGACCCTCCAAAATCCACTATGAAAGCTCTCGAAAGATCCTCAAGTACACGATTCACCCTGTCTGTTTGATCATCGGTTTGAGGATGGTAAAAGGCACTGAGATGTAGTTCTGACCCTAAAGCCTCGTGTAAGCTCTTCCAAAATCCACTAGTAAATAATCGATCTTGGTCACTCACAATACCTTAAGGTACTCCATGAAATCTCACTACCCACTTCATATACAGTTCTGCTAACTTAGTTGTCGTTCTATTTGTCTTGACTAGTATAAACCTTGCACTTTTGGTCAATCGATCTATAATCACCCAAATACTATCATGACCTGATCTAGACCTTGGTAAACCATCAATGAAATCCATTGAGACTTGTTCCCATTTCCATTTGGGAATTTCTTACGGTTTTAACAAACCACTTGGCTTCTTTTGCTCGGCTTTAACTAACTAGCAATTCATGCACTTGGATATAAACTTCCTCACATCTCTCTTCATCTCTTCCCAGTAATAGGTATGCCTCATGTCTCGATACATCTTGTTACCACCAGGATGTATAGTCAGTTTTGAGTGATGACATTATCTAAGCTCTTCATGTCTCAATCCATTGACATTGGGTGCAACGAGTCTACCGTTTTTTTGAAGCCATCCTTGTTGATCAAGTCCATACTTCTTCATATCCTCACCATCGATATCCATCACTGCCTTGGAGATGACTTCCAATATGTTAGGATCGTCCCTGTGACTGGAACCAATCCACTCAATCAAAGTCAGTCTGACCGTCAAATTTGCTAACATCTCTAGATCCAATTTTTACTCAGATCTGAAATCATATCCTGTGATATACTCCAATTGCTTCCATTCAAGAAATATAGCATCCAAACTGGCATGTCTCCTACTGAATGCATCAGCTACCGCATTGGCCTTTCCGGGTGTGTATGCAATATTAAAATCATTTGAAGCCAAGAACTCTAACCATCTCTGCTGACGAAGATTTAAATCCTTCCGAGAGAAAAGATATTTAATGACTTTTGATCGGTAAACAACTCGAATCTTTCTCTTAAGAGATAGTGTCTCCACATCTTCAATGCGAACACGATCGCTGCCAATTCCAAATCATGGATAGAAAATATTTTCTCATGCGGTTTCAGTTGCCGACTAGCATAAGCTACAACCCTACCTCCTTGCATCAGTACAACACCTAGTCCGGTACCACAGGCATCCGTGTATACCATCACCTCTTCATTCCCCTTAGGAATGACTAACACTGGTGCACACGTCAACTTTTCCTTTAGACTCTTAAATGCATTCTCACACCTTTATCCCAGATGAAAGCTTGATTCTTCTTGGTTAGCTGAGTTAACGATGCCGCTATCTTAGAGAAGTCTTGAATAAACTTGCGATAATATCCAGCTAATCCCAAGAAACTTATCACGTCCATTATATTCTTGGGCGTAGACCAATCTTGCACCGTAGCCACCTTCGTAGGGTCTATGGCAATACCTTTTTTCTGAAACAACATGGCCCAAGAATCTCACATCCCTCCTCCATAAGTGACACTTAGAAAATTTCGGTTTTAATTGGTGTTTTCTCAATACCTCCATCGCTATCCTCAAATGTTCCTTGTGTTCTTCCTCTATCCTTGAGTAAACCAAGATATCGTCCACAAACACAAGAACAAAGTTATTTAGTTGATCCCTGAAAACCCCATCCATAAGATCCACAAAATAAGCGGTTACATTGGTCAACCCGAATGGCTTGACCGACCACTCATAGAATCCAGACGGCGTCCGAAATGCCGTTTTTGGAATACTCTCAGCTGCTACTTGGAGCTGATGAAAACCTATCGCGAGACCCAACTGGGAAAACACTCTTGCTCCATTCAGTTGATCAAACAAATCATCTATCGTGGAAGAGGATACTTATTCTTCTTAGTCACCTTGTTCATCTCGCGGTAGTCTACAAATAAGAGAAGGGAACCATCGGCCTTGATAGCAAATACAAATGGTGTTCCCCACTCGGAAACACTCCTTCAGATAAATCACTTCTTCAAAAGATCACCCACTTGCAACTCAAGCTCTCGCTGCTCCCTTGGCGCCATACGACGAAGTGGCATCACAATAGGCCTGGCGTCTTTCACTAAATCAATCCGAAACTCGATCTCTCGGTGTGGCGGAAGTTCTGTCATTTCCCTGAAGATGTCCGGATACTCGCCAGCAATAGGCTCATCGGATAACTCATCATGCGGGATGTCGAGGGAATTTAGAAAACTAGCCATCACCCCATCACTAGGTACGCAACCCAATACCACCCTCCGCCCATTATTCGCTCTAATGGTCGCCGAAGACCGCTCACTGTCTACCACCACTCCATACCTTTGGAGCCAATCGACTCCCAAAATAATGCCAAACCCAGTAAAGCCCAGAACAATGCATTACAAGCAAACATACATCCATGACTCGATAAGACCAATCTACGGAAAATCATACTAAGGCTAGTCGAACCACCGATCAGGTTCGTCATAACTAAAGGTTATCGACTATCTCGGGTTCCAATTCCAACCTATCAACCAGGTAACTAGATACGAAGGAATGAGAAACCCCAGTATCAAACAATACTCAAACAGGGACATCATAAATAGAAAGCATACCTTGAATAACGACACCTTTTCCCTTATACGCCGTAGTTGGGGCATTCAACGAAGAAGGAAAACATTAATAGCATATGTTTTCACGATCTGCTTCTCCTTAGGGGGTTGTGGACATTCATTCTTAAAATGCTTCACTTGGCCACAGTTGACGCACTTCTTTTCCCCTGGCTTTGCTCGACACTCTTTGGCATAGTGACCCTTCTTGCCATAGCAATAACACTCGATATCTTTCTTATTCTTATTTTTCTAACCATCCTTGGTTTGGTTTTGCTTCCTCTTACTCTGGGAATTATTCTTGCCTTCACCGCTTGCCAGCGGCTTTGGCTCCTCTACAGATGTAACAGCAACCTCAATTTTTGACTTAGGGTAAAGTCTCTCAGACCTCAATGCCTTTCCCACAATAGATTTGAATATCTCATTGATATGGTTTATGAGTCTTTCCCCTAAGTACTCATCTAGGCCAGTTATGAACTCTCGTTCTTCTTCTCGGCAGAATCAATGAGAGATAATCCATATTTTGACAAGGTATCGAATTCAGCAATATAATCCGAGACTGCCCTACCATTCTGCTTAAGCTCTAAAAACTTCCTAAAAATTTTTGATTTTTGAGTAGCTGGGATAAACTTATCGCTGAAGCGGATCTTAAATTGATTCCAAGTAACTGGATCCTCCGGAGTAGCTGCTTTAATAGAATTCCACCAATTAATAGCCCATTCTTGAAGCTGACGCAATGCTAACTTTTTCTTTATTGCATCCTTGATCCCCAAATCCTCGAAGATGCACTCACAACTATCAAGCCAATCTTGAACCTTCGTAGCCGACTCCGTTCCGTTGAACGGCTTCCCATCAAGACTAGTATAATCCTTCCTGAGCTTGGAAAAATCGGCTCTAGGCACCTGCACTGCTGCACCACCACCATTAGCAGCATTAGGAACTGCTCCCTGAACATCCCTAAGCATTTCCCTCATGAAGGTAGTAAACATCGTCCTCATAATAGGGACATTCCCATTGTTGGCTCCTGAACCTGTACTCCTCGTATTTCGTCTCATCGTTCAATTTGTAAAGAGAAAATGATTACCCATCTCCTTAGTTGTGCCAGTGCAGTGCGACTTCATGTTTGATATACTAATAGTATATATATAGTTTTTTTGAAAAACCAAAATATCACAAATATGCGCTCTCATATATGTATACTATATCTCCTTGATGTCTTCCCCTAGGTTAACTACGCAACCTAGGCCCTGATGCCAAGTGTGACGCCCCCCCCACCAGACCAACCAAAATTTCTCTGAAATGCGATGTGCTAATGCCCGATTAGCATGGGACAGTCATCAAAGGAAAAGGGTTTGAAACTATGAATCACCAAAGAACCTATAGTATATCTCACAGCGCATGGAATAAAATATAATAATAACATAACTTGACATAAAACAAGCGAGAAAGTGCATAAGCTGAAAACTAAACTATGTCCATTAGAGTAGAGGAATTCAAAATACAGCTTATGATCCAAACCATTATTACAACTTCAAAATACTGTCTCTAAAAAGGAAAAAGAAAAGGTACACTACTAATGCTCGAAATAGTGACCGACAACAACACATGGAGAATATATGTAAATAGTACGTGGAAGCCTCCTACTCGTCTCTGGACAGCTACTCGTGCATAACCACCTAACATGTCTCTAGTCTGATCTTTAGGAGTACCCAGAGTAATAAGAAGAGACATAAAACTCTGGGTCAGAAAAAAGTCTTGTATGAGCGATAGCAGCAAAATAAAACAATAACAGGTATAGATAATCATATCTGAATCTGGACCTGCAACCAATGAGTTAGCACAACAAGACATACAGTACTCTAAGGTAACACTAGCATATAGTGTAAAAATGGGAGTGTGTGTATCATGGTGATAGAAAACACCAAACATAGCAATCATTCTCACGTCCCTCACTCAATGCGTAAAGTATACGATATCTACCGCTTTGATCACCAAATCTATTGGGGCTATGACGGCAACTCCATTCAACTATTGCTATGATCATACTTCCCTGGTCTATAGTCAATAACCCTACCCAGTCACACATCTATCGCTCTAGGTTAAGGGTCAACCAGTCCACACTTTCTTGACTCTGGTTCGTCTACATGCTCCATCTCTTCAATGATGAACCAAAGTAATAGATATTGATAACCCCTTTGCACACATCCCGCAACAAAGTCCAACTCTATAAGTTAGCTCCTTGGTTCCCATCTGGATCCTGAGTAATAACTTCTCATTTGGACTCCTTTGCATCTCAGGTTTTGGTCTTCTCCAGTTCGGTTCGGGTCTCTTCCTCCTATCCGGTTTAGTTTGGGACTCCTCCTACTATCCGGTTCGGTTCAGGTTTCCCCTTCCTAATTGGTTCGGTTCGGGTCTCTTCCTCCTATCTGGTTCGGATAGGGTATCCTCCTCCTATTCGGTTCGGTTCGGGTCTCTTGCTCCTATCTGGTTCGGTTCGGGTCTCCCCCTCCTACCCGGTTCGGCTCGGGTCTCCTCCTCCTATCCGGTTCGGTTCAAGTCTTCCTCCTATCTGGTTCGGATCGGGTCTCCCTCCTAACCGATTCGGGTCGCGCCTTCCTCCTAACCGGTTCTGGAACTCTGCAATTTTTCCAACAAGCTATTTTCGCCAAACGATGATATTTTCAACCATTCTAACTTTACTATGCAACCATAAAACATCCCAAACAATAGTAACAACATATAGATTCAATCAAAAAGATTAAAACCTCAAGCATATATTTTTATTTTAGATCAAACATACCCAAAAAGCGTGATTTCCCCTTAAAACCCTTAACCATGTTTTAACTATAGGATTAGCAAACTTAATCCAAATTTTCACCAGTGACATAAAATAATATTTTAGAATTTCTACATATTTTTCTAGATTTTTATGATGCATAATTTCGCTAATTGTCACTACTCACCCCTAATTAGCTGTAATTAGTGAATAAAAGTGCAAATCACTCACCTTAGTCGCAAATGAAATCTTAGATCTAGAACTCCACTATTTTGGCATGAATTCCTTTGTATAATAGCAGCTCTAATCGAATTTTGATGTTAATCAGTCTTGATTTGATGTAGATTTGGCTAATATGTGATTAGAAAGTGATTAAAGAGAGACTTGGATGATGGAGGCCATTGTTAGGGTTCAAGGGAGGTTAGTGGCGGCTGAGAAAATGAAATGAAATGTTTTCCCAAACCCTTTCTGCCCTCCCATAATCCTAATCTTGAAATGGGTTATGGTCTTAGCTGCCAATTACCATATTAAGCCTAATTAAGCTGTTTTTCCATTTTCCAAACCTTATTTTAGCCATATCTCCCAAATGGTAAATCCGTTTGATTAATGTGACCACTCTACGTAAAGGTAAACCATCATCCGAATCCAATGGAGGTCGCTTTAAGTCAAAACTCCTTAACAATCAAAAGTTATAGGTGAAACAAGATTCACCAGGGGTAAAACGGTAGTTTAAAAATCGGCAAAAATCATGAATGTGGGAAATGACCCCAGTAGTTGCTTCCTATAGTTACACGACCATATGACTTCGTATGAAAATGAAATAAATATTCTATGAACCTCCGATGATAGAATGCATGTCCTTACAGCATGGGTCCGACGGGGAAAGATAATACACTGTAACACCGAAGGATAGGGCTGTGTCTTTAAAGTTAACGGGTTCAGGACCGATATCCCCGACTTCGTGGCTGGCACAAGTTATTTTCGTTTGTAGGGAGTCTCTCACTTGGGAGTAATTAAGGTAAAACATAATCCTTATAGTTGGTGCAGAAATTTGTTCTTGGATATGAATGAGAAGCTTACTCGACCCTAACTTTTCTCTTTTATTTTGTACTTGTATATTTTACTATATTTCTTATCCAGTACAATTTATCTTTCTTGATACTTCTTACCTTATGTTTATGCTAAAAATCACTAGAACTCTCCAGACTTTATGTCTGGCCTATTTTGTTTTTCCTTCTCTCTCTTCCTTCCCTCCCCAAGGTTCTCAGGTTGGTGGATTGCAACGGTGACCATGATTCTTTCTTTCAGTTTGGATTTGGATTATTTCTTACTCGATGTACTGTTTCGACTTCTGTTCTTTTATTGTTATGACTTGTGGGGAGGGATATGATACTATGGTTTTATACTTGTACTCTGATGGTTTATGTTTTCACGAGAAGATTCTTATTGACTATGATTTTATGGTATTTCGAAATGTAATGATGTAATGTTTGTTTAATAATAATAAATGTTTTCCGCTGCATTTTATATTATGTCTTGTGAATCTTAGTTATTGTATACTATTGCGCTTCACAGGACTTAATGCATCCTCATATGGGTAACATTAAGGGCGTAGGGTGTCACATTTGATATCCGAGCCTAAGGTTACTAGACCAGAGAAAATGATTTTGAAAAAATATTTTCAAAGCAAAGTATTTTCAAGTAAAACCTATTTCTGAAAATTATATCCCCTCAAGCCATTTACAATATTCCTTTGATCTTTTTTGAATCCTTGTTTCTTTTCATTTTAACATATTCGGGGCTCCTAACTTCCTCGAGGGCATGCATTCACATTCCGACATGGTTCCATAGATATGTAGAGGTTATGGTACATATCGAAGTGCAAGGAAATGCCCCACCCCTAGCTGAAGCCGCAGTAGCTCCAACTCATCCTCTAGTCAATTTTTTTAAGCTTTGTAAGAATTTTTGTACGATGGAAGGTAAGTCGTTTCTTGGAGGCACACAATTTGCTTTGAAAGAGAGAGAATGTGCTCAACTTGTTGAAGCTTGATAATAGAAAAAAGATTCAGTTGGCCACTTGGAAACATAAAGAAGAAGCTATTGGTGGGAGGTGACTCAAGCAGTGCAGGTGGTGGGCACTTGGGATGAGTATAAGCGCAGAATTGAGATGAAGTTCTTATCGCAGGCTGAGGGAGGGATGCAAATGGAGAAATTCTTAAGTTGGAAACAAGGAGATATGTCAGTGAAGGAAATATGTTAATAGTTTTACTAATTGGCCAGATTTGGTTTGGATTTGGCAAACACTCCTCATAAGAAAGTTTTAAGATTCGCGAGAGGGTTGAATCAACGTCTCCCAGGACTAGCATTGATGCGCATCCTGATGGGGGTGACTTTTGAGAGGCGGTAGATATGGCCTTGATGCATGAGGACATGAATGAGGAGAAGAAAGAAGTTAAGACCGAGGAGGAAAAACCCAATACCGAGAAAAAGAATTGGTGGCCTAAGAAGGGTGCACCTAAGAAAGGAGGAAATCATGATAAGATTCAAATCAAGACAGAGGTTAAATTCTATGGTTATGGGAATTTGGGACACTTCTTTAGAGATTACAGAAATACAAAGAATGCTTGTTTAAGTTGTGGTCAAGTTGGAAATTTCAACAAGTAGTGCCCTAACAATCAAGGTCACAAGGTAGCGACGTCTGGAGCTAAAGATAGCTCAGGCTGGAGGATTGGATTAAGGTAGGAAAGTAACCGTTGAAGGCTTGATTTCCTTTTTTGACTCTTCCATTAGGACTCTCTTTAATTTCGGTGCTTCTCATTCATTCATATCAAGTTCTATGATAGATAATCTGCACCTAGACACTTTTAAGGTTTCTGATGTTGTTGTGATCTCAAACCCAATAGAGGTATGGCTCACTTGTCTATGATATGTAGAGGTTTGAGAATTTTAGTTATAGGCGTCGAGTTTGAGTGTGACACATATGTCCTTGGCTTTACGGGTTATGATTCTAGGAATGGATTGGCTAGCCATGTATGGTGCCATTATAGATTGTGAGAGAAGAGTTATTAGTCATCTGATGTGCCACGAGAGAATTCTCGAGATTTCTTGCGACCCACGGGGTCAATTATGCTCAGTTTCCTAGATTCGCTTGATACTTTCGTTGATGATCTTCGATCAGTAACCATAGTCAGAGATTTTCCAAATGTGCGCGATGAGGTTAGAGGATTACCTCACAGATGAGAAATAGACTTCCGAATTTATCTGGTGGAGAATGCAAATCCTGTCGCTTTACTGTGCGCTATATGACTCCTAGGGAGAGGAGCGTGACGACCGCCCATAACTCCCGCACTAAACAAGAGGAATAATGCGCTAAAAGGCATACCAGGCAGCTATGGACGATCATCAGGGTAGGTAAACACAAGCGAAACCTGTCGTAAACTCACAGTGCAAGTATAAAATGTATTAGAACATATACAACAGGTAGTAATAGTAAAGCAGAAACACAAGACTTTCATACAACCAGAAAGTAATATCCACAACTTGGAAATAGTGTTTGTACAAAGTTGCCCACTACATCACTCAGAAAAGAAAACAGCGGAAATCCAATTATTATATAGTAGTAAAACTGGTACATGAGTCTCATGCATGTCATCGATCAACATAGTCGTCCTCATTAAAGCATTACCTGTCACGTGTTACTTAGTCTGCCCATCCACAACCGAATGAACAACCCAAGGTAATAAGAGGAAACATAAAACCTTGAATCAGACAACAGTCTTAGTGAGCGATAAAACAGCTAACAAACTTCAACAATAAAGTGTATGAAAGGGGATAGATAAACATACTAATCTACCCACGACACCCAAGAAGAACTCAACCTTATCCTCCCCACATCGGACAGTGATAGCCTTTACAATAAACAATTCAACCATTCATCCATGGAAACCAGAATACCCATTCAATCATGGAAAACACAAATAACATCTAGATTATATAAATCTCACACAGACAACCCTAATCGAGTTTAATATCCCCCAAGTACTCTTCCTAGAGGCCTAAACCAATATCAGTTAAGCACTCAAAGAACATCTCCCTCGACTTTGGATAATCTATGTGAGATATACAAACAGAACAACAATCATCCATGACTGACTCTGGCTATCACCACCAATCCTGCTTTGAAACCATCGTTAATTGTATGACGACCAACCTTGCCATATGTCAAGGGCTAATTGTAACCCCAGTTCTAGCATAAACTCCATATGTCCAACCTTGACAATGTCCAACCTTGACAACTAGGCCTTTCCCCAAGACCTTGGGTACTAGAACTTACGACAACGATAATCCCTCACCCTTCTCATCTCTAGTCATCCATCTTGACGACTTTTCATAGTTCGAGCAACCTTCTCGAGTAATCATTATCCACCAACTCATGACCTTTGAGTTGAAACTACATTCGTTGCATCTCCTCGACCAACGAACTCCCCAACACTTCGAACATCCCCTTCTGGACTATCATCGAAGCCACCATCATCGTTGAACCAACCAACATCTTTATAAGGTTCAAAGCAATCCATAGCATTATTTCAGCCCTTCCTAACTTCCCAATTGAATTTACTTTGAAGTCACATCATCATCGGAAATGTCTGATCAGAAAAACTTGCCCAGAAATGTGAAAAATGGCTGACCAGAAACGGCTGTCCAGAATAGCCCGACCCGAGCCACTTTGGTCCGACCCGACCCCTCCTAAATGGGAAGACCCGACCCCTCATAAATGGGAAGACCCCTCCTGAATGGGAAGACCCGACCCCACATGAAAGGGAACACCCGACCCGACCCCTCCTAAATGGGAAGACCCCTCCTGAATGGGAAGACCCCTCCTAAATGGGAAGACCCCTATTGAATGGGAAGACCCGACCCCCTCCTAAATGGGAATACCCCTCCCGAATGGGAAGACCCGACCCTCATAAATTGGAAGTCCCCTCCGAATTGGAAGATCCCTCTTGAATGGGAAGACCCGACCCCTCATGAATGGGAAGACCTCTCCCGAATGGGAAGACCCGGCCCCTCATGAAAGGGAAGACCCCTCCCGAATGGGAAGACCCGACCCCTCATGAATGAGAAGACCCCTCCCGAATGGGAAGATTCGACCCCTCATGAATGGGAAGGCCCTTCCCGAATGGGAAGACCCGACCCCTAATGAATGGGAAGACCCCTCCCGAATGGGAAGACCGGACCCCTCATGAATGGTAAGACCCCTCCCGAATGGGAAGACCCAACCCCTCATGAATGGGAAGAACCCTCCTGAATGGGAAGACCCAACCCCTCCCGAATGGGAAGAACCGACCCAAAACCTGCACTTCTCCAATTCTACTCCGATTTCGACCAAAACTTCACCAAACGACGAACCTGACGAAACCAACTCAACCAAAATCATCAAACACAATCATAAACATATCATAACATTACTAACCACATGAATATGACGATTACCACAAAAAATATGTGAATCTCACCAAAAACCATTAAAATGAACATACGATCAAAATGAGAGATCTAACTAACATAAACATGTAAAATAACATAAAATTTTCAAGTAAAACTTGCTGGATTAGATCATAGGGTGATTCATATGAAAATGGACATGGAATGGTGTAAATCTATGGTAGAACATTCCAGTTTGATGAGAAACATGCACAAACACTCATATACTTCATTGCATTCATGTGAGAGATGTAAATCACTCGCCAATTATCCAAAGCAAAGAAAAATGATGAAATAGAATTCCAAACAGTGAAGAGATAGCTCCTAGCCCTTCGATTTGATGAATCCTTACTTGAAATGATGTAGATCTTGCCTTAGATGGTGTAGATCTACGATTTCCCCTTGGATTTGGATTTTTAGTGGTGGAAAAGTGTTAGAGGAAGGAGGAGATCAAGGCCTCCTAATGAGAGAATAGGAGAAGTAACCTATTCTCCATACCCCTCACCTCCAATTTATAGTTTCCACCATCCCACTAATGGGCCTCCCCAGTTCAACCCATTAGGCTCTCCAAACTTGAACAACCAACTGAAAGACCTTAAAACAGCGATTTCTCCTAAACCAATGAGCCAAATCTTAAATGTAACCACTCTATGGAAAGGCAATCATCAATTCCTTTCCAATGGCATGGGTCTCACCCTTTGATTCGACCAAAGTCAAAAGTTATGCCCTGTACAAGGATGATAGGGGCAAAATGGTCACAAACAAAATCGGTAAAAATTATGGACAAGTCTTACATCCCCATAAGCAACATATTAAAAGATGAGAATGATCCACCCCTCAGAGAATGAAATAAAAATATTTCATGATCTTTCGATACATAAAATGCAGGATGTTACAAGTAGGGAGCTGAGCAAGCAATTTGGTGAGTTATTCGAGAAGGGATTCACTGGACGGAGTATTTCTGAATGGGGAGCTCCAGTCGTCTTTGCGACAAAGGTAGATGGCTGTGTCCATCTATGCATGGACTATAGAGAGCTGAATAAGCTCGCCAAGAAGAATAGGCACCCACTCCCATGGATTGATGTCTCGTTCGACCAGCTAGTAGGTGCTTCGGTTTTCTCATAGCTGGATCGATCCATGGTATTTCATCAGTTGAGAGTAGCATATGATAGTATAGATAAGATTGTTTCAGTACTCTAGACGGTTTCTTTGAGTGGCTGGTCACGCCTTTTGGGCTGACTAATGCACCCGCGTACTTTGTAAATTTGATGAGTCAGGTGTTCAAGGAGTACCTGAATAAGTTTGTTGTAGTTTTTGTGGATGATATTCTAATTTTCTAGAGAAGTGAGGAAGAGCATGCCATACACTTAGAAGAGGTTGTCCGAACTCTCAGATCGCATAAGCTTAAGGCTAAGTTTTCTAAGTGTCATTTTTGGAGGAAGGAAGTAAGGTTCCCAGGGCATGTTGTCTCCAAGGATGGAGTAACAGTGTATCCTACTAAAGTTGTCAGGTTCAAGATTGGAAAGCCCCTAAGAACACGATGGAGGTTAGGAGTTTCTTGGGGTTGACGGGTTATTACAGAAAGTTCATTATGGACTTTGCACGGATATCAGCTCCTCTCACCTGTTTGATAAAGAAGAATATGGATTTTACTTGGAGCATTGATTGCTCGGACGCATTCCAAAGGTTAAAGAGGGCTCTTGTGACGACCTCCCTATACCTCCAGCACCAAACTAAGGAAAATTGCTTTGTATGACATGCGAGCCTGATATGGAATGATCGTCAGGGTAGAATAACTCGAAATGAACCTATCATATAACTCACAGATAATGGATAACATATGATAATGAAATATACAACAAGATATAATAGTGAAGCATAACCAAGCAGAAAATAAAATCTTCTTAGACCATAGAATCTCAAGTATAATACATCTTAGTACATGAATTTATGAATATAATATGCCTCATTGTATCCCTCAAAGTCTTAATAACATCAAACAGTGGAAATAGAAAAGAGTTATCTAAGTAGCAGGTAATAATAATACACCATCTCCTGCTCATCACCGCACAATGTCAACGGCACCAAACCTGCCCCCTGCTAGTCAGTCCGCTCATCAACAACATTGATGAACAAGCCAATGTAATAAGAGGGAAACACAAAACATTGAGTCAGACAATAGTCTTAGTAATGATAAAATACCTAACAACAGTTACAAGGTATAAATATGAGTATAGGCGGAGCAATCATATGATCTTCCCAACAGTCAACAAGATAACATGTGAAAACCACCCATCACACGCTATTAAAGAATAGGAAAGGAATGCCTCAAATCCTGCTTCTTTTCGACATCCTACGGTTATAGCCTACACAGAGAACATAGAGAAGAAAACATACACAATCAACCACAACATCCATAGAATCAAAATCCTATCAATCACTGAGTACAACCTTGAATCCACCAATAATCAAACTTGATTTTAACGATCAAAAGGGCTATTGTAAAACCTCGGTTCTAGCCAAACTACCATACACCATCGTGACTCATGTGCTTGTCTCTTCCATTCTTAACAACTAGGCCCATCATGACTGCCCAGAGTATCTGATCTATCGAATCTGATCCAAATGGGTATCCCCACGATATCCCTTCTTTGAGTTTGTTAGAACACTTCGTTTACTGATGATTCATTAGCATATAAAAACTGCCATCGTTTCATCTCGGCGACTCAATCTATCCTCGAACCATTCATTATCTTCAACAATTGACTGACATCCTATCAATCCATCATTGTACTGGATAGTATGTCGAACCATGACTAGTTTCACATCAATCCAGCTCCGACCACTCCAACGCAAGTTCATAATCAAAGCACCATCCGTCTTTGAGTTGCACATTAATCGTCTGATGTCCATTTGCAACCAAACTTTACCAGCAACCTTAGGAAGTCATAACAATCTTTCCCACAAAGTTGTGACTCCCCACGTTCCACCTCCCATCATGCGTCGATGTCGACCCGTCTACTTAGCCTAAATTGGCTAAGTAACTTATCCTGATCCATTCATGCTTCGAGAACTTCCTGTTGGTCCATTCTCTCATCGATTCGATGCTTCCACAGTAACTTATGCTGGTCCATTCATCTCTCGAGAAATCAGTCTTCAACCCATCCAAAACACATCCGATCGACTTGGAAATTCACTAGTATCCTTGATTCACCACCACATTGCCACACGCCAAGATCCACGACCACACGACCCTCCCTCATGTGTTGGTGCCGACCCATGCCTTTACATTTATGGGCATGAAAATTTTCATGCCCTATTTTCTTGTCTTCCAGAGCGCCTCTGCCAAGTTTTGTCTGATTCTGATCATTTGAACCTCCGATTTGCTCTTTTCTTCAATCCTAAGATCTATGGCAAACAATCTAACAATCAACTCAAGCAACTCAATCAGTTCAATCAAAACATATATCAATTCAGTAATACATGATCATACAAACGTGAACAAATTCCAATTAAAACATAATCATATCACAATTATGATATCTAGCATGTCAGGATCTAAGCATATGAATCAACATGATTGATTTAACAATATATGATCAAATTAGGTTTCCTAAAATTTCTAAATCTGAGTTAAGCATATATGATCAGATCTAAGGGGATTATAACATATATGGGTGAAATTAACATAGATCTAACTCATACAACCCTCTGCTTCTATGTGAGAGATATCTACCACTTGCCTAATCCTTGATTTGATGCAAATTCAATCAGATAAGATCTAGACAGCATTGAAGCGCCTTTGATGTGATCTAATCATCCTTGATGAAGTTCTATCTTTCAAATGCAATTTACTATGTATATGAATGAAGAATATGAAAATAGTAACCCTAGTTCTCTCCACAAGCACCCCTATTTATATCTGTCGGTAACTGATCTACTGGGCATGGTTATTCAGCCACTAGCTGCTGACCAATCTTCCTAACTACAACTGAAACTAAAAACAACAATTCTTCCGAAACCGCTGAACCTGATCCTTAATGTGACCACTCTGTTGAATCATAAACCACCATTACGGTCCAATTAAATTGATCTCAGCACCTAATTCAATTCCTATCAAAAGTTATAGCCTAAACTGTAAAATGAAGTGCAAAATGGTCATACTTGAATTTTGTAAAAATCATGGACATGTCTCACATCCCCAAGAAAACATATCAAAACTGAGAATGGTCCGACTAGTAGGGAATAAAATAATCATTATACGATCGGTCGATACGTAAAGTACGGGTCATTACATTCTCCCCTTTTAGGAATTTCGCCTCTGGACTCCCAAGTAAACACGAGCAAACAAGGTATTCCGTATGCCTACCATCCACAAGCAGCCAATCCACCAAGTAATATAGCATCCAATAATCCATGCATCTAAAACCCTATCCTAGCATGTGGAATGTCTGACAGCACAAGTAACAATGGTACAAGTAAGATACGGTATATGGGAAATACCACTCAAAGAGCTTTGCATGGGTCAACTTCATACTCTCTTCCATTTCCCATGTGCAATCGTTATCACCCTCACTCCACTATACCTTCACTAGCTTAACAACCTTCCTCCTAAGTTGTTTTGTGTCATTCCCCATGACGCGAAGCGTATTACGAGGCCAAGAAACTTCAGGCTCAACTTCAAAATCTTCAAGCTGATCTAGGGATACTGCATCATTTGATTCGTGCATGAACTTCCGTAGAAATGATACATGAAAAACATTATGCACACTCTTCATCTTCTCAAGTAATTCCAAACTATAAAGGAGCTTTCCAATACGCTTGATAATCAAAAATGTCCCAACAAACCATGGTGCTAACTCCCATTTCTTCCCAAAACGAACCATATTCTATAGAGGCAAAATCTTAACAAATACTAAATCCCCAACGGAAAACTCCAAATCCTTTTGTCGCTTATCAGCATAACATTTCTAACAATCTTAGGTCGCTTTCATTCGTTATCGAATAAGTTCAATTTTACCCATTGTTTCTCTTATCATCTCTGGTCGAATTACCAACTTTTCGCCAATTTCAAACTAATGAGATGGAGAACTACACGGTCATCTGTATAATGCCTCATATGGTACCATCCCAATACTCGACTAGTAGCTATTGTTATAAGCAAACTCGACTAAATGCAGATGGTCTTCCCACAGTCCTCCAATGTCCAATACATAAGATCTTCCAATACTCGATTAACTCTCTCGGTCCGGCCATCTGTTGGGGATGATAAGCCGTACACATGCATAGCTCAGTTTACAATATCTATTGCCAACTTTTTCAAAATCTATTGGTAAACAACGGATCTCGATCGCTAATAATACTCTTTGGAATTCCATGGAATCGAACTATCCATTTAAGATATAACTCAGCCAACTTCCATGATGTCCTAGTCGGTCTGACCAGAATGAACCTTGAGCTTTTGGTCAAACGACCCACGACGACCCAAATACTATCATTTCCTACCGTTGTCCTAGGTAGTCCATCAACAAAGTCCATCGACACTTGCTCCTATTTCCACTTAGGAACATTCAATGGTTGTAACAATCCACTCATCTTTTTCTACTTTGCTTTAACCAACTGACAATTCATAAGTTTCGAGATGAATTTGCAAACATCCCTCTTCATACCTTCCCGGCAGTAAACTCGTTTAATATCTCGGTACATCTTGTTACCGCTAGGATGAATCGTCAATCTAGAGCGATGACATTCCCTTAAAACTTCATCTCTTAACCCATCAAAATAGGGAACATTTAATCATCCATTCTTGCGAAGCCAACCATCTCGATAGACTTCGTAATCCTTAAATTCCTTAGGTTCCATTCTCATTTTTAACCCTCAAATGATTTTGGTGATTTTATCGTTTCATTTTTGGATTTTGCTAATCTTTTCGATGAGAGTTAGTTTAATCGACAAACTTGCTAACATCTCGGGTTCTAATTCGCAATGAAGTCTAAAATCAAATCTAGATAATTACTCGAGATGCTTCCATTTTGAAAACATGGCTCCTAAGCTCGTATGTCTCCTACTTAACGCATCGAGCACTGCGGTACACTTTCCTAGAGTATAAGTTATCCCAAAATCATATTACGCTAGAAACTCCAACCATCATTGCTATCGAAGATTCAAATACTTCTAGGAGAAAAGATACTTCAATGACTTATGATCTGTAAACAACTCAAATCTAACTCCCATAAATAATCCCAAAATCATTAGAGCAAGTACTATCGCCGCTAACTCTAAATTGTGAGTCGGGTAATTCCTTTCATGTGGCTTCAGTTGTCGACTCGCTTAGGCTACAAATATATCTTTCTATATTAGCACTGCTCCAAGTCCAGTCCCACATGCATCAGTCTATAATATCATCTCCTTATTCCCACTTGGGATAGTCAAAACAAGAGCACTTGTCAATCTTTCTTTTAAAATTCCTAAAGCTGGTTCACACTTTGCATCCCACGCGAAGACCTAATTCTGCTTCACCAATCCAGTTAACGGTGCATCTGACTTAGAGAAATCCTTGATAAATAATCCATAATATCTAGCTAAACTGAGGAAAATCCTCACGTTCGTCCACTCATGGGTCGATCCCAATCTTGTATCGCTGCCACCTTAGCGGGATCCATCGCTATTCCTAGTCCTAATACGACATGACCCAAAAATCTTACTTCCTCCTTCCAGAAGTGATACTTTGAAAACTTAGCTCTTAACTGATGTATTTGCAAGATTTCCAAAACAATCCTCAAGTGTGTATTGTATTTCTCTTTACTCTTAGAGTAAACCATATCTTCCACGAACGTGAGTACGAACTTGTTCAACTAGTCTCTGAAAACTCGATTTATAAGATCCGCAAAATATGTCGGCACGTTAGTCAATCCAAATGGCATTACTAACCACTCATAAAATCCGGATGGTATTATAAAAGAAATCTTTGGCACACTATCCTTAGCCACTCTCAACTGGTGAAATATCGTTGCCAAATCCATTTGGGAAAATACCTTAGCTCCGTGAAGCTGATCAAACAAGTCATTTATTCTTAGCAATGGGTACTTGTTTTTCTTGGTCACCTTGTTCAGCTTACAATAATCCATACATAATCGCAACGATCCATCAGCCTTGGTTGCAAACATGACTGGTTCACCCCACTCAGATATGCTTCTCCAAATGAATCTCTTACTCAGAAGATCGTTCACTTGAACCTCTAACTTTTGCTGTTCCTTAGACGCCATTAGCCTAAGAGGCATAACAACAGGTCTGGCTCCATCTATTAAATCTATCCAGAACTCAATTTATCGATGTGGCAGCAACCTTATGACTTCATCAAATACATATGAAAACTCTCATACGATTGGCACAGATGACAAACCATCACATGGAATCACAGGAGAATATAAAAAGCTAACCAGAACTCCATCCTTTGGTATACAATGTATCACAATCGTTCATCCTTCCACATTACTGATTGTCATCTCGAGCCTTTCGCAATCCACAACAACCACGTACTTCTTAAGCAAATCCATACCCAAGATAATTCCAAATCCAGCAAAATTCAAAACAAAACAACCATACACAAAAGAGAAACCATGACTTGATAAAACTAGACTAAGACAAAGCATACAAAGACTAGACGAGCCTCTGCTGGAATAGTCATGACTAATAGTCTATCAACAATCTCAGGTTCTAAACCTAAACTTACAAACAAGCTCATTACAAATAAAAGAATGCGATGCTCCAGTATCAAACAAAACTCGAATAGAAACATCTCTAATAGAAAGCGTACCATGCACAACAACATTCTTTCCTTCTTCTCCGTAGTTGGATCTCTCGAGGAAGATGACACGGCTTCCAAAGCATACACTCTCACAATTTGTTTATATTTTGGTGGTTTCAGACAATTCTTCTTTATATGTATGGTCTTATCATAGTTAAATCACTTATTTTCCTTTTTAGCATTCTTACAAGCCTTGGAAAGTTGGCCCTTCTGTTGATAGTTATAACAAGTAATCTCTCCCTTTGGCTTCTTCTAGACATTCTTTCCCTGCTTTTGCCGGTTTCTCTTATCATTCCACTATTTCTCATTATTACTACCTTGTTGTGGTTTCAGATCCTTTACTCTCAACAAAAGCCTCAACCTTTGGTGGAAACAAACTCTCTTTTCTTGAAGCCTTCTCGACCAATTTATCACAAGGATCATCAATATGGTCGATCAATTGTTTCCCAAGACTCTCATCCAAACCAATAATAAAATTTCTCATTCTTTTGATAAGAAGTCTCGGTATACGAACGAGTATACTTAGATAAGGCTTCAAACTCAGTCATATACTCAGAGATAGGCCTTCCTTCTTGTTTTAACTCAACAAACCTCTTAAAATGTATCAACCTTTTGGACCATAAAAATGAACTTCACCTTAAACTTAGTTCTAAAATGATCCCATGTTATCTGGTCCTCTGTTGTATCTAAAGAAATAGAGTTCCACCAAACCATCGCTCGACCTTGCAGTTGTCTCGATGCTAGTTTCCACTTAGTTGCATCGTCAATTCTTAAGTCTCCAAAAATTCGAACATAAGTATCCAACCAATTCTGAACTTCTGTTGTCGGTTATGTCCCAACAAATGGATTTCCACCCAGAGAAGTGTAATCCTTACACAACTTAGCAAAATCCACCGCCCTAGGTGCCTGCATAGGAACCCCACCATCTACCACCGCTCCAGGAGTAGGCATCCTCCTGATGATCGCTGCCATCATGGCCTCAAACATAGAATGATAATCGGCCATAGCAGCTGCAGCTGCTGACTGTCTACCTTTGCCTACCCCTTTAGTCGGAGGCTCATTCCTAGCAGCATGTTCCGAAGTTCGTCGACTTGTTCTTACTCTGAAATGATAGTCAATCCATATTAGAGAAAACCGCATTGGTGTTCAAGTGCTTACTAACCTACTATATACTATAATATACTATACGCATATAATATAGTAATCATCCAAACAAAATTACAAATACGTCTCTCACACACGTTTACGTTTGCGAACTTAGAGTAAAATCGATTAACCAAAGTTCTGATGCCAAATGTGATGACCGCTTCGTTCCTCCTGCACTGAACTAAGGAAAATGTGCGCTTTATAACGTGACAGGCCAATACGGGACGATCATCAGGGTAGAATAACTCAAAATGAACATGTCATATAATTCACAGTGCATGGACAACATATAATAATAAAATATATAATATGATATAGTAGTGAAGCATAACTGAACAGAAAACCAAAATTTCTTAAACCGTAAAATCTCAGGTACAATATATCTTAGTACATGAATCTTTGAATATAATATGCCTTACTACATCCCTCAGACTCTCAATAACATCAACGTACAACGGAAATAGAAAAGAAATATTAAAATAGTAGGTAATAATAGTACGCCGCCTCCTTCTCATTACCGTAAAGTATCAACGGTAACAAACCTGCCACTTGCCACTAAGTCTGCTCATCAACAACATGGATGAACAACCCAAGGTAATAAGAGGGAAACATAAAACCTTGAGTCATACAATAGTCTTACTTAACGATAAAATAGCTAAAAATAGTTACACAGGATAAATATGAGTATAGGTGGATCAATCATCCGATCATCCCAACAATCAACAAGAAAACATTTGTACCATCTATCACACGCTATTACATAATAGGAAAGGAAAACCCTAATCCCTCTTCCCTTTGACGTCCTATTGTGATAGCCTACCCAAATAAAATAGAGAAGTAAACACACAGAATCAACCATAGCGTCCATAACAATCAATATCCTAGCTATCACCAACTACAGCCTTGAATCCATTGATAATCGAACTTTCTTTTAATGATCAAAAGGGATAATGGAAAACCCCAGTTTACGCCATCGTGACTCGTATGTTTGTCATTTCCATTCTCGACAACTAGGCCCATCACGAATGCCCAGGGTATACGATCTATCGAATCTGATCCAAACGGGCGTCCCTACGATACCCTTGCTTTAAGTCTGCTAGAACACTTCGATTACCAACGATTCCATGGCACATCAAAACTGTCAGCCTTTCATCTCAGTGACTCAATCTATCCTCAAACCATTGCATTATCATCCATGATTGACTATGATCCTAGCAATCCATCATCGTACTGGATCATATATCGAATCACGACTAGTTTCACATTAATCTAGCTTCGACCACTCCAATGTGAGTTCACAATCGAAGCACCATCTAACTTTGAGTTGCAGATCAATCGTCTGGAGTCCATTTCCAACCAAACTTCACCAGCAATCTGAAGAAGTCGTAACAATCATTCCCACAAAGCCAACACACCCACATGTCGACCCATCATGGGTCGGTACCGACCCATCTATTTTGCCTATATTGGCTAGGTAGCTCGCCACGATCCATCCATGCTTCGAGAGCTTCATGCCAATCCATTCTCTCATCGATTCGATGCTTCATATAACAACCCAGATTTTCAGAAACAATTTAATTTTTTTTATTTTAGCTATTTTAATGAATTTTGAGAATTAAAATGATTTATTTTAAATAATAACAAATAAAAATTTATTTAAATCAAAGTTAGAACGAATAAATTTATTTTTCTGGAATTTTTGGAGTCAGTATGTGGCCCCAGTAAATTAAAATGTACGTTTAAATTTAATATATATTGATTTATATTTTAATTTAAACAAAAACAGATTAAAACAATCGAATTGGCTTATGAAATATATCCCATTATGTCCGGAATGGGGTATTTAGCTAAGGGGGACAGTTGTTGAGTTTGATTTGGAGTTCGAATTGATAAGCATGTATTATTGGAAATAAAGGAATTAAATAATAATTTAATATATATATATATATATAAACCCTAGATATCTCTAACCCTAATTCACTACTCTGATTTCCGCCGTCGACGGTTTATTTCAAGGGCTAAGAACGCTCCAATCTTTCTCCTCCAAAAACTTTAAATCCATTAAATGATTTCATAAATTAACAGAAGCAAAATTAAAGAGCAAGTTTCGATCTTTAAAACGATATTGGTATGATCATTTTTAGGGGTTTGCGATTTCATGGTGGAAAGGTTCGAATGTTGGAGTCGATTTCCAGCGCTGTCTGAGGCACGAGTTGGCCAACGATTTTGCACGGGAGGGGGGGGGGGAAGTGGTGGGGGTGGTGCTCCGATGCACGAGCCGGTGGTGACTGATTGGCTCCGGACTGCCTTTTTGGCATGCGAAGTTAGGGATTGGCAAGGAGGATTTTGGGTTTCTTTGGCCTATAGAAGACGGTGAAAGGAATTACCATGGACAATAAACAGTTAAGAGAAGTAACTAGAGATAATTATACAATTAATTATATTATTTAATGATAAAATGTTTAAATGGCCATAATTCTTTCAAACTAAATCAGAATTTCGCAAAACTGGTTGCATTGGAATTGTGTTGAAGAGATCTATAGCATGGAGCTGAGTAGAATAGAAAACAAGCCAGTTTGGATTTTGAGCAAATTCAAATCATAAATTCAGAAATTAAAACTGGAGGAATGGAAACTGACTGTGAGAACTCTTTCTCACTAAATTTAATTTACAGTTAAATATATACTAGGATGCAGGCGGTGCTTAGTAGCACTCGACACCATGTATTGTACAAACCATGATTGGTTGTTTGTATTGAATGGACTATATTGTGGTTGTTGATTGTATGTGTTGAATTAAATGTTAGAACAATAAAAATATCATTTTTATTGTATAAATGAACTGTACAAAATATTCATGTGTTGAGTAAAATATTTTATCGTTAAAAATATAATTTTTAGCGTATATACGAACGGCGTAAAATTCTCCTGAAATGAAAACAAATATTCATTTACAAATCGGATGACTTGTTTATGCACACCCATTTAACTGACATTGATTGGGACGATAAATATTACAAATTGCCCAACTACACAAATAATATACAGTATTTGTTGGTTGAAACCCCACAAGGGTATTGGGATGATATTTGACTTACACTAATCCCATTTGTTTAGTTACATGCCAATCGATTGGTTGACAGACTGTTGTAAGCATTGATTATTTATATTCAATGCTTATGCAGTTGTGTAATGCGCTCTGGATGATGGTTGATTGTATATCATTATTGTTGTGTACATGTGTTGTATGAAATCCATATAAATAACATTATATAGTAATTGATTAGGTCTGATTCCAATTCAGAAAGAACGAATATTTTAAAATAAGGAAATATTTTAAAATAATGAATATTTTAAAACAGTATTCAGTAATGGATCAAAATATGGTTCTGATATCCGATTTGGGATGGACAAGAAAATATTGAAATATATATAACGACGTGTTGATTAGATATGCGCTATCTTAACGCGAACAATATTTATATCGATTTTATTCATTTTTACACAGAATATCGAAAAGGAAATGATTTCAAAATCTGATATTTTGAAAATATTATAATTTGTATATTATAATGATATGGAATATTCAATTTTGATTTAAAATTGAAAATGAAGTTAGAATCGTTTTAAACGAATTTATAAACGATTTATAGAATATATTTTAAATGGAAATCGATGAAATATAATATATATATATATATTATATATTTAATGGCCTGAATAGAACGCGCCACGCAGTGACCGTTCGCGAATTTCGACCATTGACTTTGAATTAACATTACGGGAGACTCGACCATCAGATTCTCTTAAATCCGGAACCTTGGGTTCGTATCGAAAAGAGCTTTCCAACGAATATAAGAGATTTGAAATCTAACGGTTGGATTTGGAATTATGTACAAATCAAATTTGGAAAAGGTCGCTATAAGTGCAATTCGATGACCGTTTGTGGAAATCGACTGAAAGGGCCTTAATAAATTTTTTAAAAATATTAATAATTTGTGCAAAATCGTAATAAATGATTTGGAAAGAATTGGGATGAAAAATTCCATATTTGAAAAGAGAAAAATATATTTTCATCGAAATGAACTAGTTATTAACTAGGATTATAATCTAATTATTTTTAAATAAATAAACTGGATTGAAAATGGGTTTTAATATAACCAGAAATTCCTATATATGGATTGGAACGGATTTGGAAGGGAAATAATCTTCGGAATATTTTGATATTGGATTCTGTGATTATACGGATATTGTTATGGAATTTTGGAAGATATATATATATATATATATATATATATGTATATATATATATATGTATATATATATATATCATTGTTTCCAATTGGATATTTGTTGGTTTCAGAATTTGATATTGAATATAAGCCGATATAATTTCTATTCAGAGCCTTATATTTAGTACCAAATGGGATTTTGGGTTTGTCGTGAATGGTGCCTTTACTAACACTGTTCTTAAACCCAGTTGAGAAAAGAATAAATCTTTTAATTATGATTTAGATAAGTTTACCGATTAATTAATATTTAATTGGAATTGAACTAAGAATTGGATATTTGGGTTGATTGTGAACGATGTTTTAAAGACATTTGTTCTTTAACCCAATTAACAGTGAAATGAGATGTGGAATTTATAAATCTTTTAATTAAGATTAATCAGATTTTCCAAAGTAAAGGTTTCCCGTTTAATACATTAAATTGGAATAAAATGGAATTCAAGTTGGTAAAGATCGAAGTGAACTTTTGTGGAGGAAGACTGTTAATGTAAGTGGAATTTAAAAGGCTTTGTCGTTATTCTATTTATATTATTAGTCGGATATGGAAATTTATATCGATTATATATATTGATCTGTTTTCTATGAAAATTCCGTAATAAATGGAATGTGATTTTGGGTTTATCGTGAACTGTGTTTTAAATGACATTAGTTCTTTAACCTAGTTAAAGACAGGATTACATGTCTAACATTGTATTTCGAACTATATGGTTGAACTCTACAAAATATATATCTGTTTGGTGGTGGAGAATTTATTCTCTTGCTTAACACCTTTCTCTAAGGCGTACGAGCTTAGAAGTTATATATCAGCAGAAATTAATAGTGTGCTGTAGATTGTCGATGCGACATGTTTGATTTCCCAAAGTTAAGTAATCATTAATATTGATTTTTGGGAAGATTAAAACTAAGGGGAGTTTTAATGAATCTTTAATCAGATTGAAATGTGAAAGTGATATTTTAAATTTTCAAATTTGTGAAATGATCGAGAACGGAGTATCACCAGTTTTGCTCCAAGCAATAGTTAAATCTCTAATTATATTTGAACGCGAAATGGTAATTAAATTTACCGATAACACCATGGTGTTAGATATGGATTATTACCAGTTTTTCTCCATGGGATAAATAGGCTGGGATTAGGAAATAAAATAAATGATTACTTCGGTATGGTTCGCTAATCCCGACTAGTTTGGAAAACCATAATTTGGTTTAAATTGTGAAAAGAACATTTGAATAAAAGAATATTCTGGATTGGAATGAGGCGTATATTGTGTTTTTATAGCACTTGTTTATAAGATACGCGAGTTATTCGGAAAGACCGGGTTTATCCCATTACGAATAATTGATATGACAATAAGTCGACGATGAAGATGGTGATTGAAGACCGGAGGTCTTCACATCATTTGGATGATTATTGATGTCTTGATTGATCTGTACACCAAAGATGAGGTAATAATTGGTGATCATCCAGATGTACTTAGAGATCGACCGAATATGAGAGGGCCTCTCTCCTGTTTTGGACATATGGGACGAGGAATAAGGTGCCTCCAGTTTCGTTCGGACCCAGAACAAGCTTGTAAATGGATGTGTGTCTGACATTGGATTTTATTCTGTGTTGATTGATCTGAATTAAATATATATTGTTTGGTGGTGGAGAATTTATTCTCTTGCTTAACACCCTTCTCTAAGACGTACGAACTTAGAGGTTATATATCGATAGACATCAGTCACATGGCATGAATTACCTGTGTGGCATGTTGAGATGCAAATGATCAAGGCTTCTGTTGAAAAGCAGAGTCTTGTGGTTGATGATCAAAGTACGGCTTTAAATATCATAGCTTTGTGTAGCGTTAAATCGCGAGCCTCACACCCCGGTATTAAAAAGAAACGGGAGAGGACTGCAGGGAGAATATGCGTTTCTTTCTAGCTAGGAGTGGTGTCATGGTATGGAGCCAGACATTTTACTCATGTGCATGTTGCTTATTATTTGATGGATAGTGAGGTACCTTGGATATATTGGTCACTACGGGGCTAATGGATATGATGGTCGACATACTGACCAGGTTTATGCCCCAGAGGGCAGAGAAACGTATTGTTTAGGTATTACTAATCACTAACGGGTGACCGACCCCGAAGATCCAAGGGCGAACCTGAGTCTGGGTCCTAAGACATGGTGCTAGATTGTCTTGAATTCGGTAAGAACGATCCCTTGCCTTAGTTCATAGATGGAATCCAATTTCCAATACGTGACTTTTCGGTTATAATTTAGAGCCTAGTATGGCGACGTAATATATGGGTACCTACGTCGCCCATGATTGATACATTTATATTGGAAGTTGATTTCTTCACTTATACTGATAATAAAATATGAAATTTCATGTACCAAGCATTTTTGGCTATTATAAGGTAAAAACTCTATCTTCCGGCTTGCGTTGCATTGTGTGATGGAACCTGAGTCTTATAGTAGCTTCATTTTTCTATTTAGCATTGCGCAGTATGTTTTATGCACTGGTATTCTTGGGGTTAAACACGTTCCCTGTTATACGGTGTGGTCCCTTGATTTATCTAACTTTAAAATCAAGTTAATAACTATTTTAGTTCTTACACCAGTCCCATGACTGACCCGGAGTTTATTGTTTTAACCTAAACTCTGGGCGCCCTTATTTTCTACACGGGCAGCTAGTAGTTTTGGTTTTGCAGATTATTTCTTTCCAGGATCCTGGATTAACAGCTAAGGCTATCTTCGGAAAGCTCTATATCTGTGTATTTCTTTCAGTTGTGTTATGTATTATTTTCCGCTGCTTTGTAATTTAGTCTCTGATATTATATTTTCAATGTGTAATGTTTATTTATACTCCAGAATTGAAACACGCCATGTCCGTTAATGTCACTCACTAAGGAAATGCAATAAGTTTCGTGAAGCATTATAGGTAAATAGACACAGAATAATTACAAGACAGATATAAATAAGGCAGAAGCGGAAAATTTAAACATTCATTTCAAACGTAAGTCATAATACCGTGGTCCATAATTTCATAAGTCACAAAATCCATTATAACAAAATAACTTCTATCTTGGTTTATTAGAGTACATACGTAAATAAAAAAGAATCATTCCCCAATTAAAAGAGTTAAGCCATAGTAGAGACAAGAACTTGAGCCATACTTTAGAAGTAGCTCCTAACAAGATGATATCTGATTCCTGATTAATTCTGAGTGTTTCCTCCTTGAGAACCGGGGGGGGGCGCAGAAGAAAGAAGTGGAAATAATAGGGTCATACATAAAGTCTGGCGAGTCTAGTTACTTCTAGGCAGTAGATAAATAAAAGCAACATGATAGGCATATAAAGTGGATAAGAGAGATCACTACATAAATGGCAGGTGTGACAAGGTAAGCAAGATAAGGTGTGAATGCTTCACTAATGATTACTCTGCATTATTACTAGTATAACTAGAAATGAGATGATCCCTTCCATTATAAGTTGGTAGACTTAGGGCATACGTCCGAGTGTACCCTAACCACTACCCTAATCGATCGGCTCCCTACCCTGTAGATACCCTGTGCTGGCCCCATAGTAGGAGGTATCACTTCCTAAAGTTGCAACCCAAAGTGTGCACAACCATATCTACTGGTGTCAGGGTCGTCTTCGCCCCCTCAGGCCGGCCTAGGCACGCACATGTCCCCGGTCGGTTTGCATGCCCACACCATCCGTCTTATTTGGATATCTTACAATCAATCAGTAAGCGTGCCCTTTCTCCACCTAATACAGAGTTCTTTACTTGATACCAACTCCAGGTTACTGACTAAAATGGGTCCCACACAATATGATAGAAGCTCTCCCCCTTGTCTTGTATCCCCACTAGGTTTTCCACTGACTATGTATACCCTTAGGTGTCTTTAATTACACAGCCCTATACCAGTTATGCTTACCCTAAAGGGTGTTTTTAAGTACATAATTTCATTACATTATCTATCGGTTATATATATCACTAGGTGTCTTTAATTACAAAACCTTATTACATTATCTACCGGTTATGTATACCACTAGGTGTCTTTCATTACATAACCTTATTGGGTTAAGTTCATGGGCCTATATGTAAATATTACCCACTCCCTCTAATTTAACCCACCCACTACCCATCCAATTTTACTTAACCCTAACTTAAGTTCATAGTTATACAATCTTTATGGATTAAATTAGGTTAATTAGTCTAATTCTTTACCATGTCCATTTTTGGTTTTACAATAGGCTAGACCTCCCAAATTAGGCCTGCACATGTGGATGCTAGATACTCCTCTCCGGTCTGGGCAGTCTTATTCCACAGTTGGGCCTAACCTCGTGTCTTAGCCCGATTCGTATTTGTGTTCATAGACCTCCCACGTTAGGTTCAACATTAGTGGCTGCTGGATATTCGGTCGGGTCCGGGCAGACTTCCACCACTAATGCAACCTAACCTCGTGTCATAAGTACAATTTACAATTACTAATTGTAAACTACTAAACATTCCAAATTAATCCAAATCTGCCTATGTCATTATAGGTAACTATTTATATATTTTTCCTAATTTGAATTACATGTCCCATTTCATGTAAATATTACATAAATTATGCCAATTATAATAACTTTTCCCCGTTTCCTCCCTAACGTATTTGTATGTGTTTTGGCGGCATCTAGGCTATAAAGTAGGCTGGCTACAACAATGAAAAAGGAATATGACGAAGGTGATAGTTTCAACATATCTTGGCATAAACATAAACTAGTATGATAGCAAGGTGAATGGTCATGTAATCATCATGGCAAGGTAGGCGTAAAAGTGATGAACTTGTAGTAACTACGATGTCAAAGCAACATAATGAGATCTAAATTAACCATAAGGTGTCCAATTATTTTGATCTAACATGGCTATGGTGACACAGTAACATGTTTAGATCTATAGATGGATTCACATGTCAAATTTACAACATATCTCAATGGATCACAATATGATAGGTGAAAGGTGATTAACATAAAGAACTAGATCTAAGCAATGTTACAACTGTCCAAATTAATAGATGTACATTCACCATAACATGGTTACAAGTCAAGATCCACATAAGCAACATAATCAAAAAACCAAAATTTTATTAGATCTAGGAAAATAGATCTGTGATGACATAGTATAGAATTATATGTTAACACAGAATCATATTTTGCAACATATCCAATTCATAGACTTTCAAAATGTACTTTTATTTGTCTAAACCTAAAAACAACTCGAACTCACAGCGTTAGGTTTAGAGAATTGAGGAAGAACGGATCTAGAATTTCTGAATTGGATTTGTAGAATACGTTGTTGTAGAAAACGCTTCAGTTCGCACTCCAGCAGCTTATGTCCTCCATGACTTCCAATGAAAGAAAATATGAAAAATAGGACACATACATATAGCTTCCAGACCCCCTGAAATAGAGTGTCACGTCAGCCCTAGGGGTGTCGACATCCCTGTGGGTGGGTCGACCCCGAGGTCGACACCCGTTCAGGGGGGTCCACCCTTAGATCGACACCCCTCTAGGGCTGTCGACCCCCTAGTGCGGGAATTTTGCCACTCAGAGGAATTTTTCGAATTTGAATCCTCTGGATAGAATTCTGACTCATCTCTTACTTACCTCTGACTCATGCATATGTATGAAATATTTCTGTGCATATACAAACTTAAAACCCTTGTAACTTCTTCATACGTTGTCCGTTTGACACAAACCAAATGTCTATCTTGACCAAAATTTCGAGACGGATGCAATGGTGCAGTCTGTTTCCTCTAATTCTGAATATTAAATTAATTATTTTTTAATTTATTCTCTTTAATATCGTTTAAAATTCAGGGTGTTACATTCTCCCCTACTCAAAGAATTTCGTCCCCGAAATCTCTAAGTTGAGAAGAATGCATACCGAAATCTCTAAGTTGAGAAGAATTCATATCCTACCATCCATCATCCGTCTACTCATCCACCAATCACTGGCATCCATTGTCCTTAAAGATTTATAATGCTTATATGAATATATGCAAAGGTATTTGTATATGTCCCAACACTAATGCGAAGATTAGGCGGTCTACTGAATTAGTTGGCCTCCTTAATGCAATGTATGTTAGTGTCATGAATCCAATATATATGCAAATAAACCTACTGTATCATATCAATTCTATATGTGTGCACACCCATCCATCCAAATGCAACATCCATATGCCAGTTCATCCATTTCATCCATAAAAGAAAAGAAAATGTGCACACATCCATATGCAATATGAAATTTATTGAGCCAATCTTAGTGCCTAATGTGTGTGTATAAGCATCCACCGGCAACCACTAGCAAACACTTGCATCGACTTGCATCCATCAATCATAACATGTTTCAAACACATGTTTACACTCATAGGATTCCTATCTAAAGGTCGAAAATACGATGGATAAGATATATTCTATTGACAGAAACAAGTACTGATAAAACTTAGGAAAGGAGTTAAGAACATGCCCTCGAAAAGAAAAGGGTACGAAGCACAAATCTTGTCGTCGGTCTCCCTAGTCGCATCTTCTGGGATATCTCCCGATTGAACCTTTAACAACCTGATTTCCTTATTGTGCAGCTTCTTAACTTCTAACCTAAGAATACAGGTAGGGACTCGTCTAACTGTCGCCTCCCGTTCCACTTCGACTTCTTCCAACATACTCGACTCAACTACTTCCGCGGTGTCATGCAGGCACTTCTGCAGATGAGAGACATGGAAAACGTCATGAACACCGGATAGATTTTCTGGAAGCTTTATTCTGTAGGCCATTTGGCCAATCCTCTCGGTTATAGGGAACGGTCCCACAAACCTAGGTGCCAACTTCCCTACTGATCCAAAGCGAACCACATTCCTCAGAGATGATACTTTGATAAAAACTAAGTCCCCCACTTTGAATTCGATTTCTCTTTTCTGCATAGGACTTCTGCCTATCTTGAGTTGTCTTCATCCACCATCGAATAAGGTCAATCTTTTCGGACGTTTCTCTAACCATATTTGGTCCAAGTAATAATCTTTCTGTAGATTACCACTAATAAGTTGGCGATCTACAGGGTCGTCCGTACAATGATTCGCAGGGTGCCATGCCGATACTAGCTTGAAAACTGTTATTATAGGCAAACTCTACTAAAGGAAGATGCTCTTCCCAAGTCCCTCTGAAGTCAAGGATACACATCCTTAAAAGATATTTTAGAATTTTTTCACCCTCTCCGTTTGCCCATCGGTCTGAGGATGATAAGTGGTGCTTAAACACAACTATGTACCTAATGCTTCTTGTAAGCTCCTCCAATATTCGTTGGTAAAGATGGGGTCACGAACGCTCACGATGCTAGAAGGTACTCCGTGAATACGAACTATCTCTCGGACTTAAATTGCTACCAACTATGATGTCGTCCTCTTACTTTTAACTGGAGTAAAGTGAGCGCTCTTAGTGAGTCTATCCACCATCACCCAAATACTGGTATAACCTTTCTTCGATCTAGGCAAACCGTCTATGAAATCCATAGAGACACTCTCCTATTTCCACTGCGAAACCTCCAACAGATGAAGTAGTCCACCGGGCTTCTTTTGCTCAGCTTTGACTTGCTGGCAAACTAATCATTGAGAAACAAAATCGGCCACATCCTTCTACATCCCACCCCAAAAGAAAACCCTCTTTATGTATCTATACATTTTATCACCGCCTGGATGAATGGTCATCTTAGAATGGTGGGATCTTCTAGGACTGCCTTTATCAAGCTTCCAATTTGAGGAACACAAAGCTTCCATCTCGTCACAACCACCCCTTTTCATCTATGGCATACCTACTGAGGTGACTAGAATTCTCCCCTCTTTTGAGCTTATCCATGATGTCTAGAATCTGTGAGTCACCTTGTTACGAAGCTCCTACCTGATCCACAAGAGCCGCGCGTATCACCAAGGATGCAAATAAATCAGGCAAAACTTCGATGGAGGGTCTAAAATCAAAAGCTGATATGAACTCTGTAACACCCCACCTCCGCTAGGGTCACTCACAAAGGGAATGCACTAGGTTTGGTGAAGCATTATCGAGGTAAACATGCACAGAAATATTACAAGACAGAACATATATAAAACAGCGGAAGTAAAACAAATTTCATTACCTTATAAATTAAGGTCTAAAGCCTTTTACATCAGAATACATCAAAAACCTGTCTTGCAATAGTAAAGAAGCATAAAACCTTTTCATAAATTATTCCCCAAAATAAAGCGGTGAAGCAGCCATAGCCAAGAGAAGACCACGCTATACATGATGACCTTCAAGCATATGAGGTCCGAACTAAACCACATCATTTCCTCCCTGAAAACCTAGGGGGGGGGGAACGGAAGACAAGAGGCGAAAGAAAACGGGGTCAGTCATAAAGACTGGTAAGTCCTATCTACTTCCAGCATAAAAACAGGTAAAGGTAACATGACATGCATAAACTGAAAGTAAACATAAGGATGACGACAAGATAGATAAGCTAAGCCAAGATAACTGGATGAACTACTGTAGTAAGATAGACTAAGGTATCATGATAAACTACGGTGTTAAGATAAATCAAGGTATCACATCGTCAGGTTTCTATCCAGTATACTACCCCAAGGTACCTATCATGTCAAACATCCCACGGTATTTATCATGTATATTTGCTCTGCACCCCTCGTACTAGTATCCCAACCTGCGTCATGTGTTAACTATGAATGTCCCTTGCCCAATGTCATGTAATGGTCCATGTCAACGTAATATATAACATATGTAGGTTTTCCCCACTCGTATGTTTCTTTCCATGTATAAGTTCAGTCCTTTGCCGTAGGCCGTACGGGCTTTCCCATGTAAATCTATACCACCTCAACGTAGTACCATTTTATCCTTGAAGTTGTTTTCGACTGCTACCCTTGATCTAGTTATGTCTTCTTACCATGAACTATCGCGTGTTCACTTAGGATTTATGCCACCTAGGACCACTAGGGATTATGCTACCTAATGAACGTTTCTGTGTCTCGGTTTGGGTTCAAGCCACCTAGGGCCACTAGGGATTATGCCACCCGTCAACCGCGCCCTTTATCCCGCGTATGTATCGTGAATCGTTTTCCATGTCTAGACGCACATGTTCCTCAATGTGCCATCCGAGTTCCGTGCCAGGGCAAATCAAGAAATACGGAACTCGGTCGGGAGCTTTAAGTCGTCTGCTAATGCAGATATCAAGGTCTGTTTTTGTGTCCGTGGCTATGGTCCCACGTGACCCCTCCCTCAACTACTGAAAGGTAATCCAAGAAAAATCGTGTATGAGAACCACATCCCGGCCCCACTATAGCCCCACTTTCCTATGGGCCAACCTCACCCATGACTTGATAGCAAGAACATGGTCTGTTGGGACTTCTCTGCCTTTCCGTTCGTACCCGATTGACTAAAGATGGTAGGTAGTCGGCGACGTGCTATCCAGGGCAAAATCAAGTATCGTCGACTCCACGCTAATCCATCCCAGTCTTTAGGTCGCTCGCATAGCAACCAAGGCATACTCTTGGCTCTTCTACCGCAGACCTTAACCACTATGAGGCCGGGTTTCATGGACCATCTGCCACCTCACAGAGGGATACCAAGAGTACCCTCACGTCCCTCCGAAGCTACCGCTTCATCACCCAGTTCGTTGGAGCCTTTATCCCAGTCGGAT
This sequence comes from Allium sativum, assembly GCA_030737875.1. Taxonomy (NCBI): domain Eukaryota; kingdom Viridiplantae; phylum Streptophyta; class Magnoliopsida; order Asparagales; family Amaryllidaceae; genus Allium; species Allium sativum. The sequence goes on along the minus strand of CM060923.1, from coordinate 5,999,655 downwards.
AATTTGCTCCTCCTTCTCGTGTGTTTAAGCGATGACCTACCGTATCGGGTTACTCATCTCTCTGTGAACCGGTCCAAATGTCTTGACTAAGAATTATTACTTAGTTTCCTAAACTAAGGTTTACCACTTAGTTTCCTTTCCCGTTATCCTTGTTAATCCCGGTTTTCCACCTAGTCCCCTGAACTAGGGTTTTGTCTAATGGGTTAAGTATTGTCATTTAAGTTCATGACTTAACTTGCCTACGAATCATGTCAAGATTTGGCTAAGTATTCAAGACCAAGACCTAGCCCTACGAGTTGGTTAAGTATACCAAGAAGCTCATGACTTAACCCTATTCAATCATCAAGTCAAATTGGTTAAGTATTTGTTTATCTTAACCCTATCAGATTATCGTGTTAGATTGGTTAAGCATAGATTATCTTAACCTCATAGGATTATCGAGTCGGATTGGTTAAGTATAGGTTAACTTATCCCCATCCAATAATCGTATTAGAATGGTTAAGTATATTTAAACGGTCTTGTGACTTAACCCTATCAAGTTCTCATATTAGATTGGTTAAGTATGGTAGCTTAACCTCATCCAATCATCATGTATAGTTGATTAAGTATAAGTTACTTAACCTCATTAAATTATCATGTTAAGTTGGTTAAGTATTGGTTACTTAACCACATTGAATTACCAAGTTTAGATTGGTTAAGTGTTTAACTTAACCCCGTCGAATTACTGTGTTTAGATTAGTTAAGTGTAGGTTACTCAACCCCATCTAATTACCGTGTTTAGATTAGTTAAGTGTAGGTTACTTAACCCCATCTAATTACCGTGTTTAGATTAGTTAAGTGTAGGTTACTTAACCCCATCTAATTACCAGGTCAGATTAGTTAAGTGTAAATTACTTAACTCCATCCCCTAATCGTCTTGTATGGTTAAGTGTCATTCAGAAATCAAGCCCGGTCCCACTTAACCTACCCATTCGTGTCATATCGGTTAAGTGTCATTAGTTAAATTTACTTAACCTTATCATGTGGCATTAATTTAATTAATGCACTCTCAACCACTCACATTAGATCTTGTTGTGGTTACTAGTTAAGCCGGGCGGGTCCGGGTAGTTTTACACCACAACCTAGTCTAACCTCGGGTCTTAAGCGCGATATGACCAACTTCTCACATTGGATCCTATTGTTTGTAGCCACTAGTTAAGCCGGGCGGGTCTGGGTAGATTTATGCTACAAACTCAACCCAACCTCGAGTTGGCCACTTTCATGTTCGGTCTAGTGTCATATTACACTTACAACCCATACGTGTCTAGTTTCAAGTCCCATGTTTACCACCACATGTCATGTCCCCATTTAGGTGTATCATGAGTGTCATATTTTCATGAAATCCTATGTCAAATTATCATGTCATAATCACGCTCGTCCATCCTACCCCAAATCGTGTTTCCCACCCAAGTAAAAGCGAGTCAACATAGTAAGGATACTATGCTACATATTGGCCTCAAAACATGCACGATGCCAAAAAGGGGTTGGCCACAAATATGCACGGTATCACAAGGGGGTTTGGCCTCAAAATATGCATAGCATCATAAGGGGTTTTTTTTGGCCACAAACATGCATAGTATCATAAGGGAATTTGGCCACAAACATGCATAATATCATAAGGGAATTTGGCCACAAACATGCATAATATCGTAAGGGAATTTGGCCACAAACATGCATGATAACATAAGGGGTTTGGGTTCATTTACATGCATAAGCCCCAAAGTCAAATCTTTGCCAATGTTTCACAAGTCAAATGGTTCCCAAAGGTTCGTGCTAGCATTCCATAGATAAAGATTCAAACTTGCAAGATAAACTAGGTTAATCATAACATGAATAGCATGATTTAGTCACTAAGCATAGCCAAAAGTCATTGGTTCAAGCAAAAGAGGCATGACAAGGTTCATATACGCTAGCATACTTAGTTTAATCTCGTTTTATTCCATGCCATCATTAAAACTACCGTTTAGACCTAGAAGTAGCTAGAACTTACATAGCGTGGCAAGAGATTTAGGAGCATGAATCATCTTGTCGAAGAAAGGTGGCTCCTTTGTTGAAGAATCGTCATGAAACTTGCGTAGCAACGTTGATCCCTCCTCGATTTGGTGTAGAAAGCTTGCACCTTCTTCATGGATCTAGCTTTGGATGCTCAAGCCTTTGGAGATTGGAGATGGAGGCCATGATCACTTGACATTTGGGCAGCACTTCATGGCATGAGTGAGTTATGAGGGTTTAGGCTAGGTCTAGGGGTCTTTTTATAAATGTTAGGGTAGTTTTAGGCCGTAGGATAAACCCTAGGATAGATCTGAATCATCAAAATCCGTCACAAGCCTCCAAAACCAAGCCAAACCCAGAAGCAGGTGCACCAGGTTGGGGTTCTACAGGGGGGGTCGACCCAGGGGTCGACACCCTGTGTGTCTGGCGGGAATTTTCCCGCCTTCTCTTTTTGGACTGAATTCAAGTCTGTTTTCGGATTTGAATTTTTCGTGAAACTTCGCGAGGCCATATCTCGGTCATACGGACTCCGATTTACGAAATTTCGGACTCTATTTCGCGTATTTTTCCGAGACGAATGCAACGGTGCAACCCGTTTATCCTGATTCAGGTTTTATAATTTAATTCTGCGTTGATTCTTGTCTAAACACATTGTTTAAAATTCGGGTTATTACATTCTCCCCTCCTTTAAGGATTTCGTCCCCGAAATCTCCAAGTTAGGAAGAACATATCCTACCATCCATCATCCATCTACTCAAAACATCATCCACAGGCAACCATTGTCCTTAGACGATTTCTAATGCCATATGAACGTATGCAAAACGTGTGTGTACATGCTCCTTAGCTAATGCTAATGATCAGGCCTGAATGATCTTCCTAATGCAAAATATGTTTAGTGCCATGAGTCCAACATGTGTGCAAATAGTCCTAGTCATATAAGTACTATATGCGTGCACAAAAATTCATCCACATTCAACATCCACATGACAACACATTCGATTTCATCCATAAACAAGTATAAATACTCGTGTATATGCAACATGAAACGTGACCGCGTCAATCTAGTATCTAATGTGTATTCGTGCATCCACGAGCAACCACTTGCAACCACTTGCAACCATATCAATCATAACATGTTTCAAATACATGTTTACATCCATAGAGTTCTATCTAAGGTTCTCACGATAGGATCGAGGAGATAAACAAGGTAAACTCCCTACGGGGTTTGCAACAGAAACAGGACCGAGAGGATATTCACCAAAAGATAACATGCAAGCAAGCTCTACAGGAAAAACCAGGGATCAAGGATACACTCTTTAAAAAGAGGTACGATGCGCGTGTCTAGCCTTACGTCTTCTAAGTCGCGTTTCCTTGAGCTTAATTCCTCGGTGCCTTGACCATCTTTTTAACTCCATGATCTCGTAGCTCCTTGATTCCTATTTCCAAGATATGAGTTAGAACTCATTTCGTTGTTGCCTCTTATTCCACTCTCACTTATCCTTTTCCTAGTATACTTGGCTCAAACGTATTTGCGTAATCATGCAAGCTCTCCAAAATCCACTAGTGAATTCTGGATCTCATTTTCCGATGTCAATTTATGTTAACACGTGCACTTACTAGGGTGATTCCTATAACCCATGCTCAAGCGGAATGAACCATCCGCCTTATTGGCGAACGTTACTCGATCGGATCAGAGATTTCCGATAAATACATCAAGAGATTCTAGGTAGCTAACCATGACAGAACCCAAAAGGTTATACAAGACTTCGAGGGTATTACCAAGGTGAGTCGAGAGTCTAACTACCCTCTTTCCAAAACCGAGAATGGCACCCATTATTGGGTGACCACTTTATCCCTAGAATCCATCCGTAACCGAGACATGTCATTCTCAAATCCAAACAAGTCATGAAGAAATGGACCAACTCTCCAACCAGATTTTGGGACAAAAACTGGGATCCTCTACCATGCTAGTACTAAGGTGCAGAGACTCAACTATCCAAGCAGACTTAAATGATACGATGAGCAAGACAAAGTCTGGATGGGATGATAGAAAAGAACTGCTAAACCTTCACCAAAAACGGTACCATCTCTTTTAGGTACCCTAGAAATGGGAGCGTACAATTGCCCTCTCCAATGATCCTGTCCTTGTCCTCCTTGATGGACTAAGCCATACCAACAAGTTGCTTATCCTTAAGCTCGCGTCCTTTATCCTTACTCTTATTATCCTTCCTTGTACCACGACAACAGGTCTCTCGAGAACAACCTCCATCGTACGGGAAATCACTTACGTAGCTAGACAAGGATTAGTCGCAGTTAAAACTACTGTGACTACAGATGGAGGAAAGAAAGGAAAAGAGGTTCAATCAAGGAAACAAAGGATAGTGCTAATGGCTTTTGGGGAATAGCCTTTAAAAACTTTTCTTGAAAAATGCTTCTTTGTAAACGGTTTTTCAAATAGTTTTCAGAAGGTTTTAAAAACTTTTGCCCAGTCTGGTAACCTTCTGCTCTGATACCAAATGTAACACCCCACCTCCGCTAGGGTCACTCACAAAGGGAATGCACTAGGTTTGGTGAAGCATTATCGAGGTAAACATGCACAGAAATATTACAAGACAGAACATATATAAAACAGCGGAAGTAAAACAAATTTCATTACCTTATAAAATAAGGTCTAAAGCCTTTTACATCAGAATACATCAAAAACCTGTCTTGCAATAGTAAAGAAGCATAAAACCTTTTCATAAATTATTCCCCAAAATAAAGCGGTGAAGCAGCCATAGCCAAGAGAAGACCACGCTATACATGATGACCTTCAAGCATATGAGGTCCGAACTAAACCACATCATTTCCTCCCTGAATACCTGGGGGGGGGGACAGAAGACAAGAGGCGAAAGAAAACGGGGTCAGTCATAAAGACTGGTAAGTCCTATCTACTTCCAGCATAAAAACAGGTAAAGGTAACATGACATGCATAAACTGAAAGTAAACATAAGGATGACGACAAGATAGATAAGCTAAGCCAAGATAACTGGATGAACTACTGTAGTAAGATAGACTAAGGTATCATGATAAACTACGGTGTTAAGATAAATCAAGGTATCACATCGTTAGGTTTCTATCTAGTATACTACCCCAAGGTACCTATCATGTCTAACATCCCACAGTATTTATCATGTATATTTGCTCTGCACCCCTCGTACTAGTATCCCAACCTGCGTCATATGTTAACTATGAATGTCCCTTGCTCAATGTCATGTAATGGTCCATGTCAACCTAATATATAGCATATGTAGGTTTTCCCCACTCGTATGTTTCTTTCCATGTATAAGTTCAGTCCTTTGCCGTAGGCCGTACGGGCTTTCCCATGTAAATCTATACCACCTCAACGTAGTACCATTTTATCCTTGAAGTTGTTTTGGACTGCTACCCTTGATCTAGTTATGTCTTCTTACCATGAACTATCGCGTGTTCACTTAGGATTTATTCCACCTAGGACCACTAGGGATTATGCTACCTAATGAACGTTTCCGTGTCTCGGTTTGGGTTCAAGCCACCTAGGGCCACTAGGGATTATGCCACCCGTCAACCGCGCCCTTTATCCCGCGTATGTATCGTGAATCGTTTTCCATGTCTAGACGCACATGTTCCTCAATGTGCCATCCGAGTTCCGTGCCAGGGCAAATCAAGAAATACGGAACTCGGTCGGGAGCTTTAAGTCGTCTGCTAATGCAGATTTCAAGGTCTGTTTTTGTGTCTGTGGCAATGGTCCCAAGTGACCCCTCCCTCAACTACTGAAAGGCAATCCAAGAAAAATCATGTATGAGAACCACATCCCGGCCCCACTATAGCCCCACTTTCCTATGTGCCAACCTCACCCATGACTCGATAGAAAGAACATGGTCTGTTGGGAGTTCTCTGCCTTTCCGTTCGTACACGATTGACTAAAGATGGTAGGTAGTCGGCGACGTGCTATCCAGGGCAAAATCAAGTATCGTCGACTCCACGCTAATCCATCCCAGTCTTTAGGTCGCTCGCATAGCAACCAAGGCATACTCTTGGCTCTTCTACTGCAGACCTTATCCTCTGTGAGGCCGGGTTTCATGGACCATCTTCCACCTCACAGAGGGATACCAAGAGTATCCTCACGTCCCCCCGAAGCTACCGCTTCGTCACCCAGTTCGTTGGAGCCTTTATCCCAGTCGGATAATTTGCTCCTCCTTCTCGTGTGTTTAAGCGATGACCTACCGTATCAGGTTACTCATCTCTCTGTGAACCGGTCCAAATCTCTTGACTAAGAATTATTACTTAGTTTCCTAAACTAAGGTTTACCACTTAGTTTCCTTTCCCGTTATCCTTGTTAATCCCGGTTTTTCACCTAGTCCCCTGAACTAGGGTTTTGTCTAATGGGTTAAGTATTGTCATTTAAGTTCATGACTTAACTTGCCTACGAATCATGTCAAGATTTAGCTAAGTATTCATGTCCAAGACCCAGCCCTACGAGTTGGTTAAGTATACCAAGAAGCTTATGACTTAACCCTATTCAATCATCAAGTCAAATTGGTTAAGTATTTGTTTATCTTAACCCTATCAGATTATCGTGTTAGATTGGTTAAGCATATATTATCTTAACCTCATTGGATTATCGAGTTAGATTGGTTAAGTATAGGTTAACTTATTCCCATCCACTAATCGTATTAGAATGGTTAAGTATATTTGAACGGTCTTGTGACTTAACCCTATCAAGTTCTCATATTAGATTGGTTAAGTATGGTTGCTTAACCTCATCCAATCATCATGTATAATTGATTAAGTATAAGTTACTTAACCTCATTAAATTATCATGTTAAGTTGGTTAAGTATTGGTTACTTAACCACATTGAATTACCAAGTTTAGATTGGTTAAGTGTTTAACTTAACCCCTTCGAATTACTGTGTTTAGATTAGTTAAGTGTAGGTTACTCAACCCCATCTAATTACCGTGTTTAGATTAGTTAAGTGTAGGTTACTTAACCCCATCTAATTACTGTGTTTAGATTAGTTAAGTGTAGGTTACTTAAACCCATCTAATTACCAGGTCAGATTAGTTAAGTGTAAATTACTTAACCCCATCCCCTAATCGTCTTGTATGGTTAAGTGTCATTCAGAAATCAAGCCCGGTCCCACTTAACCTACCCATTCGTGTCATATCGGTTAAGTATCATTAGTTAAATTTACTTAACCTTATCATGTGGCATTAATTTAATTAATGCACTCTCAACCACTCACATTAGACCTTGTTGTGGTTACTAGTTAAGCCGGGCGGGTCCGGGTAGTTTTACACCACAACCTAGTCTAACCTCGGGTCTTAAGCGCGACATGACCAACTTCTCACATTGGATCCTATTGTTTGTAGCCACTAGTTAAGCCGGGCGGGTCCGGGTAGATTTATGCTACAAACTCAACCCAACCTCGAGTTGGCCACTTTCATGTTCGGTCTAGTGTCATATTACACTTACAACCCATACGTGTCTAGTTTCAAGTCCCATGTTTACCCCACATGTCATGTCCCCATTTAGGTGTATCATGAGTGTCATATTTTCATGAAATTCCATGTCAAATTATCATGTCATAATCACGCTCGTCCATCCTACCTCAAATCGTGTTTCCCACCCAAGTAAAAGCGAGTCAACATAGTAAGGATACTATGCTACATATTGGCCTCAAAATATGCACGATGCCAAAAAGGGGTTGGCCACAAATATGCATGGTATCACAAGGTGGTTTGGCCTCAAAATATGCATAGCATCATAGGGGTTTTTTTTGGCCACAAACATGCATAGTATCATAAGGGAATTTGGCCACAAACATGTATAATATCATAAGGGAATTTGGCCACAAACATGCATAATATCATAAGGGAATTTGGCCACAAACATGCATGATAACATAACGGGTTTGGGTTCATTTACATGCATAAGCCCCAAAGTCAAATCTTTGCCAATGTTTCACAAGTCAAATGGTTCCCAAAGGTTCATGCTAGCATTCCATAGATAAAGATTCAAACTTGCAAGATAAACTAGGTTAATCATAACATGAATAGCATGATTTAGTCACTAAGCATAGCCAAAAGTCATTGGTTCAAGCAAAAGAGGCATGACAAGGTTCATATAGGCTAGCATACTTAGTTTAATCTCGTTTTATTCCATGCCATCATTAAAACTACCGTTTAGACCTAGAAGTAGCTAGAACATACATAGCGTGGCAAGAGATTTAGGAGCATGAATCGTCTTGTCGAAGAAAGGTGGCTCCTTTGTTGAAGAATCGTCATGAAACTTGCGTAGCAACGTTGATCCCTCCTCGATTTGGTGTAGAAAGCTTGCACCTTCTTCATGGATCTAGCTTTGGATGCTCAAGCCTTTGGAGATTGGAGATGGAGGCCATGATCACTTGACATTTGGGCAGCACTTCGTGGCATGAGTGAGTTATGAGAGTTTAGGCTTGGTCTAGGGGTCTTTTTATAGATGTTAGGGTAGTTTTAGGCCGTAGGATAAACCCTAGGATAGATCTGAATCGTCAAAATCCGTCACAAGCCTCCAAAACCGAGCCAAAACCAGAAGCAGGTGCACCAGGTCGGGGTTCTACAAGGGGGGGGGGGGGGGTCGACCCAGGGGTCGACACCCTGTGTGTCTGGCGGAAATTTTCCCGCCTTCTCTTTTTGGGCTGAATTCAAATCTGTTTTCGGATTTGAATTTTTCGTGAAACTTCGCGAGGCCATATCTCGGTCATACGGACTCCGATTTACGAAATTTCGGACTCTATTTCGCGTATTTTTCCGAGTCGAACGCAATGTCGCAACACGTTTATCCTGATTCAGATTTTATAATTTAATTCTGCCTTGATTCTTGTCTTAACACGTTGTTTAAAATTCGGGTTATTACAAACTCCAAGTTCTTTCTTTCCACAAACAGAGTACTCAGGGCCACCCTCTGCCTACTTAGTGAGTCTGCCACCACATTACCCTTGCCAGGGGTATAAGCAATTTCAAAATCATATGAAGCTAAGAACTCCATCCACTGTTGTTGCCTTAAGTTGAGATCCTTCTATGAGAACAGATACTTAAGAGATTTACGATCGGTGTGTAACTCGAACTTTTCTCCAAGTAAATAATGATGCCACGTCTTTAATGCGAATACTATGGCGGTTAGCTCCAGATCATGGGTGGGGTAGTTCTTCTCATGAACTCTCAACTGTCTACCCCCATAACATATCACTTTCCCTTCTTGCATCAGAACCGTACCAAGCCCTGTATCGCAAGAATCAGTGTAAACAGTAAACACTTTACTCCCATCGGGCAAGATCAAGACTGGGGTTATTGTCAGAGCTCTTTTTAGTCGTTGGAAAGCAACGTAACAGTCTACGTCCCATGAAAATGCCAAATTCTTCTTTGTTAGCCTGGTGAGAGGGGATGATATCTTCGCGAAGTCCTTAGTGAACTTCCTATAATAACTTGCCAACCCAAGAAAGCTCCTCACCTCGGTTGCATTGTTAGGAATCTGCAAATCTTGTACTGCAACCACCTTCGCGGGATCTACAACCATCCCTTCTTTGGAGATACATGCCCCAAGAATCTCACCTCCTTTCTCCAGAAATGGCATTTGGAGAACACTGCTTTTAGCTGATGGTCACATAGAGTTTTCAAAAATTCTCCCAAATGCTGGGCGTGCTCTCCATCACTCTTGGAGAAGATCAAAACATCATTAACGAAGACTACGACGAATTTGTTTAGGAACTACCGAAACACCCTACTCATCAAATCAACAAAATAGGCAAGTGCATTTGTCAACCCAAAGGGAATAACTAGCCATTCAAATGAACTGTCTGGAGTTAGTAGTCTTATCTATGCTGTCCTCAACCACCCTCAACTGATGGAACCCCGTAGCCAAGTCCAACTGAGAAAATACCAAGGCACCTACAAGCTAATCAAATAAATCATCTATCCTCGGAAGCGGGTGCCTATTCTTCTTAGTGAGCTTATTTAACTCTCTATAGTCAACGTACAAATGAAGCGAACCATCCGCTTTAGTTGCGAGTACTACTAGAGCACCCCACTCAGATATGCTTCGTCTGATAAACCCTTTTGCAAGTAGCTCCCCTACTTGCTTACTCAGCTCCCTCCTTTCTCTTGGAGCCATGTGGCGCATTGGTAATGCAACTGGCTTGGCATTGTCCACCAGATATATGCGGAAGTCGATCTCATGCCATGGAGGTAAACCCCGTACGTCATCAAAAATATTGGGATAATCTCGAACTACCGGAACTGATTGCAAATCTTCTATGGATGCATCTAGATATTCTAGGAAGATAAGCATAACAGACACTTAAGGGTCACAAGAAACTTCGAGGGTCTTTCCATGACAAGTCAGGAGTCTAACAACCCTCCTCTCACAATCCAGAATGGCCCCATATGTAGTAAGCCAATTCATTCCTAGAATCAACCCATAACCCACAAACTCGAGCACATATGCGTCGCATTCAAACTCGACGCCTAACATGGATATTTTCAAACCTCGACAAATCATTGATAAATGAGCCAAACCACTAATGGGGTTTGAAACAACTACGGGATCTACTACCATACTAGTAATTAAGTGCAGAGATTCAACCACATAACTAGATATAAATGAGTGTGAAGCACCAGAATCAAAAAGTGTTCTAACTGGATGGTTTGAAAGATAAACTAAACTTTCTACGGAAAATTTTCTACCTCTTTCAGGAGCACTGATCGCGAGAGCATGCACCTGCCCTCCTGAAGTCCCTGCTCTTTGCCCTTGTCCCTGCGATCCCTGTTTCTTCAGGCACTCTTTAGAGAAGTGTCTGAGCTCTTCGCAATTAAAGAAACTGACCTTCCTTCTTTTACAATCTTTGATCAAGTGACCCTCCTTTCCACAATTGTGATACTTTCTCTTATCCCTTACTTTGTCATCTTTCCTTCCTTTCTTCTGCTGTTGCTGCCATTTCTTGGGCCACGCCTTCTTATTCTGCGATGTCCCCTCAGTCTTTGCTTCCTTCTTCTCTCCCTTGTCCTCCTCATGAGTTATGGACATATCTACAAGCTTTTCAAAAGTGGCCCCCATTGGAATATGGGACATGGATAAACCATGTAGAGCCTTTAGCAAACCGCAAAGCCCTTTTGTGTGGTGTGTCTACCAACTCTAACCCGAACCTTGCCAGCTGGTTGAACTTGTTCACATACTCCTTCACCGTCAAATTTCCTTGTTTGAGAGTTAAGAACCTCTCCATCTGTATGCTTCTCTCTGCTTGGTAAAGAAATTTCATTTCGAACCTTTGTCTAAAGTCTTCCCAAGTTTCTACCGGACGTCCAGCTTGGATGACTTTCCACCAAAATGAGGCTTCGTCCTTTAGCAGCCAAGCAGCTAATTGAATTTTCCTTCGGTCATCCACTTCAAAGATTACAAATAACTCCTCTGTCCCCTTAAGCCAATTCTGAGCTTCTACGAATGTCTCGCTCCCATGGAATGACCTTCCTCCCATAGCCCGGATGTCTTTGCAGATCTTGGCAATGTTATCTGCTCTTGGAGGGGGAGGCGGAGAAGGAATGACTGGTGCAGTTGGAGGAGGAACATTTTCTTGGCCTTCGGTAGGGGCCGTGGCCTCCAAATACCTACGGAACCATCCAGGTATTGTGACGCCCTCTGGGATATTAGGGATGTTTTGTTCCCCAGACATGCTGGAAAAGGGAAAAGGAAGAAATTTAGATAAAGGACCGAAGGATACTACATACGACTTTTTGGGGAATGTTTTTCAAAATAGACTTTTCTTTTGAAAATGCTCTTCTTTTAAAACCTTTATGAAAGTGATTCCCAAAAACTTTTATCTAATCTGGTAACCTTCAGCTCTGATACCAAGTGAAACACCCCACATCCGTTAATGTCACTCACTAAGGAAATGCATTAAGTTTCGTGAAGCATTATAGGTAAAAAGACACAGAATAATTACAAGACATATAAATAAGGCAACAACAGAAAATTTAAACTTTTATTTCAAACATAAGTCATAGTACATTAGTCTACAATTTCATAAGTCAAAAAAACCATCATAATAAAATAACTTCTGTCTTGCTTCATCAGAGTACATAAGTAAATAAAAAAGCATCATTCCCCAATTAAAAGAGTTAAGCCATAGTAGAGGCAAGAACTTGTGCCATACTTCAGAAGTTGCTCCTAGCAAGATGATATCTGATTCCTGATTAAGTTTGAGTGTTTCCTCCCTGAGAACCTGGGGGGACGGAAGAAAGGAGGAGAAACAATAGGGTCAGACATAAAGTCTGGCGAGTCTAGTAACTTTCAGCTAGTAGATAAATAAAAGCAACATGGTAGGCATATAAAGTGGATAAGAGAGATCACTACATAAATGGCAGGTGTGACAAGGTAAGCAAGATAAGATGTGAATGCTTCACTAATGATTACTCTGCATTATCACTAGTATAACTAAAAATGAGACGATCCTTTCCATTATAAGTTGGTAAACTTAAGGCATACGTCTGAGTGTACCATAACCACTACCCTAACCGGTCGACTCCCGATCCTGTAGGTACCTTGTGCTGGCCCAACATTAGGAGGTATCACTTCCTAAAGTGGCAACCCAAAGTGTGCACAACCATATCTACTGGTGTCACGGTCATCTTAGCCCCCTCATCCTGGCCCATGCACGCACATGTCCCTGGTTGGTTTGCACCGCCCACACCACCCGTCTCGTTTGGATCTCTTACAATCAATCAGTAGTGGTGCCCCTTTTCCGCTTAGTACGGAGTTCTTTACTTGATACCAACTTCGGGTTATCGACTGAAATGGGTCCGACACAATATGATACAAGCTCTCCCCCTTGTCTTGTATCCCCACTAGGTTTTCCACTGATTATTTATACCCTTAGGTGTCTTTAATTACATAGCCTTATAACAATTATGCATAACCTAAAGGGTGTCTTTAATTACATAAATTCATTACATTATCTATCGGTTATGTATACCATTAGGTGCCTTTAATTACATAACCTTATTACATTATCTACCGGTTATGTATACCACTAGGTGTCTTTAATTACATAACCTTATTGGGTTAAGTTCGTGGGCCTATATGTAAATATTACCCATTCCTTATAATTTACTTAACCTACCCACTACCCATCAAATTTTTCATAACCCTAACTTAAGTTCATAGTCAATCTTTATGGATTAAATTAGGTTAAGTAGTCCAATTCTTTACCATGTCCATTTATGGTTTTATAATGGGCTAGACCTCCAACATTAGGCCTACAACATGGGGATGTTGGATATGCTGGTCGGGTCCGGGCAGTCTTATTCCACAGTTGGGCCTAACCTCGTGTCTTAGCCCAATTCATATTTGCGTACTTAGACCTCCCACATTAGGTTCAACATTAGTGGCTGCTTGATATGCCGGTCGGGTCCGAGCAGACTTCCACCACTAACATAACCTAACCACGTGTCATAAGTACAATTTACAATTCCTAATTGTAAATTACTAAACATTCCAAATTAATCCAAATCTACCTATGTCATTATAGGTAACTATTTCTATGTTTTTCGTCATTTGAATTACATGTCCCATTTCATATAAATATTACATAAATTATGCCAATTACAATATCTTTTTCCCCGTTTCCTCTCTAATATATTCGTAAGTATTTTGGCGGAATCTAGACTATAAAGTAGCCTAACTGCAACAATGAAAAAGGAATATGACAAAGGTGATAGTTTCAACAATATCTTGGCGTAAACATAAACATAAACTGGTATGATAACAAGGTGAATGGTCATGTAATCATCATGGCAAGGTAGGCATAAAAGTGATGAACTTGTAGCAACTACGATGTCAAAGCAACATAATGAGATCTAAATTAACCACAAGGCGTCCAATTATTTAGATCTAGCATAGTTAGGGTGACATAGTAACATGTTTAGATCTAAAGATGGATTCACACGTCAAGTTTACAACATATCTCAATGGATCACAATATAACAGGTGAACGGTAATTAACATGTAGAACTAGATTTAAGCAATGTTGTAACTGCCCAAATTAATAGATGTACATCCACCTAACATGGTTACAAGTCAAGGTCCACATAAGCAACATAATCAAATAACCACAATTTTATTAGATCTAGGAAAATAGACCTATCATGACATAGTATAGAATTCCACATTAACACAGAATCATATTTTGCAACATATCCAATTCATAATCTTTCAAAATATAATATTATTTATGTAAACCTAAAACAACTAGAGCTCACAGTGTTAGGTTTAGAAAATTGAGGAACGACGGATCTAGAATTTCTGAATTGGATTTGTAGAATATGTTGTAGAAAAAGCTTCAGTTCGCACTCCAGCAGCATATGGCCACCATGACTTCCATTGAAGAAAACATAAGAAAGAGGACACGTATATATAGCTGCCAGACCCCCTGAAACCGAGTGCTAGGTCATCCCTAGGGGTGTCGACACCCCTATGGGTGGGTTGACCCCTAGGTCGACACCTCTAGGGGCCGAGGGTTGACACCCTAGAGCGGGAATTTTGCCGCTCTGAGGAATTTTTCGAATTTGAATCCTCTAGACAGAATTCTGACTAATCTCTGACTCACCTATGAGTCATGCGTATATATAATATATTTCTGTGCATATACAAATTAAAAACCCTCGTAATTTCTTCATACAATGTCTGTTTTATGCAAACCAATTGTCTATCTTGACCAAAATTTCGAGATGGACGCAATGGTGCAGTCCATTTCCTCTAATTCTAAATATTAAATTAATTATTATTTAATTTACACTCTTTAATGTCATTAAAAATTCGGGGTGTTACAAGAATATTCTTGTACTCTGGTGTAATTGTTGTAATAGCAATGAAATGTTCTTTTGTTTGTGCTTTGATTGTCATGTTCTCAACTCAATCCGCTATTTCCCTTCTCTTCGGAGATCGGGGGATTTCGGGTCGCTTCAGTTGGTATCAGAGCTTTGGTTTACAAAGCTCGAGGAAAAGAACATTAGAACCGAATGAAAGAATTCATCAAGGATTGGATTAGTAATTTCCAATGAGAATGAATCATTAGAGATGGGATCAGTATTATCCTAGAATGAGTTTCAAAGGGTGTTATTTTTAAAATAAAAATGAAAGCAAATTTTGTTTTAAAAATTTAAACCTTATTATATGTATTTGAGTATTTTATTTTATTTTGGACAATCAAGTATATAAGGATTTTGCATATACGTCTTATCCATGTGTATACGAAGTCTCAAATATACTGGATAGATATAGAATCACACTCTATTTGCCCGGAGATGATTCTGATGATTACTCGAGTATCATCAAAATTTATATTCGAGTTTCAAAGGAGGGGCATCTATATATTTCCAATTGACTGGTGTGAGAACTAATACTTAGTTAGATTTATTGTTTGTGATTTGGCACCAAAAAAATATGATTTTTGAATAAATGTAAAAGTATATGCTTGAAAAGCTAATCAACTAACTGATTGTTGATTGTGACGTTTGATTATTAGTTTAACTAATAAAAATATTGGTGTGATAATTAATTTAACCAATATGAGAATGAAAGGGTAAATTTAGCCAAATCAAATAAAATATTGAACTAAATTGAAAGTTGGATTGGAATTGCATGCACGTACATATATATGTGTGATCTGGTCACAACATGGACGCTAAGAAAAGGAATAAAATTGTATGCCTGACAAATAGGTACATATTTTGCAACACCCCACCTCCGTTAAGGTCACTCACAAAGGGAATGCATTAACTTCAGTGGAGCATCATAAGTGTATAGAACAGATAAATTACAAAACAGACAAAATTTTTAAACAGCGGAAAATATATAAAACATTACTTCATTGATAAAACAACAGCTTGGTAAAACAGCTTTTACAAAGATTGTTTTCCAATACCAAAACACCCTTACCCATTACAACAAGCATCTGTCTTGTTTGACAAAATAAGGAAGCATAAAAACGACAATGATATTCCTCAATAAAGCATGAGCCAGCCATAACAGTAGAAAAGAGAGTCCAAATTAATACATCGTCTATCTTCGAGCTTGGAAAGAAAACTGAGCTAAGTGGTGATATTCCCTCCCTGTGGACCTGGGAAGGGGGGAACCGAAGAAAAGAAGGTGAAAGAAAACGGGACTGGCATAAGTCTGGTAAGTCCAGTGATTATTCAGCATGTAAATAGGTAAAAAGGATCATGACATGAATAAACTGAATACCAGACATAACCATGATAATAAGCATAGCAAGACAGCAAATGATGATCGTTATATATGACAAGGTAGGATACACTGAATCCGCTTCGGTTCTTTCTCTGATTTCCTAATTTCTCTACACCACCCAAATAGCATCCCAACTAGTGTCTTTTATAGAACGATTCGTATTCCCTACTAGTGTCCCAACAAGTATCCTATGAAAAAGGACCTGTATCCTCTACTAGTGTCCCAACTAGCATCCTGTGTTATAAATTAAGGTGATCCCAACCCCGCAATTGTGGTAGCCTTCCGGTGTACATCTAGTATGAGGATCTTACCTCAATCTGCCTAATTGCCATGAAGATGTTAGATGTACCCTTACTACCCTATCGATCGGCTCCCTATTTGTATTAATTTTTCCTTGTGTCTGTGTCAATCGACCCTCTCTTGCGTGTAGATACCTATGCTAGTCCCATCATAAGGTGTGTCAATCCCTATGATAGCGACCCGACACGATTCAAGATACACAGTGTATGCTACTAATGCCCAGTGCCTGCTTTTCCACTCCGGAGCACGTGCATGCCCATACTCCGTCGAAACTACATTGCTGCACCTCCTGCAGCTATTTTGACCGCTTATAATCAGCCCAGTAATCGTGCCCCACCCTGCCTAGTCCAGGGTACCGTGATACACCTACGTGGGTTATTGCTGAAATGGGTCCCTGTTACTAGGGTTTTCTAGGGTCTATTCGTATACACCCCAAATTTGTTAAGTGTTATCCATCCATTCAAGTTAACTTAACCCATCCATACGTCATGTCATGTTAGTTAAGTGTTTCTTATTAACTTAACCCTTCTCATTCAATCATGTTGTAATTGGTTAAGTGTTTCCCCTTAGCTTAAACCCATTCGTTCATCATGTTATATTGGTTAAGTGTTTCCCATTTACTTAACCCCACTCATTCATCATGTTATATTGGTTAAATGTTTCCCATTAACTTATCCCCACTCATTCATCATGTTATATTGGTTAAGTGTCATCAATCCAGTCGAGTTAACTTAACCCATCCACTTGTCATGTTACATTGGTTAAGTGTTGCCCTCTTGTGTTACTTAACCCTATCACACATCATGTTGTATTAGTTAAGTGTTGCCTTCTTGTGTTACTTAACCCTATCAAACATCATGTTATATTGTTTAAGTGTTGCCCTCTTGTGTTAACTTAACCCTACCACTCATCATCTTACATTGGTTAAGTGTTGCCATCTTGTGTTAACTTAACCCTACCACTTGTCATGTTACATTGGTTAAGTGTTGCCCTCTTGTGTTAACTTAACCCTACCACTTGTCGTGTTACATTGGTTAAGTGTTTCCCTGTTGTGTTAACTTAACCCTACCATTCTTAGCCTGTATGTTTCTTAGCTTAAATTCATTCATTAAAGCACCAACCTCTCACATTAGATCAAAATTGTTGCAGTCGCTGGAGGTGCCGGCGGTTCCGGCAGTCTTACACCGCAACTCAATCTAACCTCGGGTTTTTGGGATTAATGCGCTAACCTCTCACATTAGATCTATATTGTTACGGTTGCTGAATGTACCGGGCGGTTCCGGGCAGTCTTACACCATAACTCAATCTTACCTCGGGTTAGGCATATTCATTTTTTAATTAATTTACATATTTACAATTTTATGTTCATATGTAAATTATCCACAAGTGTTGTCAATTCAAGTCATTCCCCATTTACCCTCTAAATTATGTCCATAATCCTAGTTATACAAATTCTACCATTTCATGCTACTAATTATTTACATGACTATGAGCCAATCTATGCCAATAGCATGTAGTTTAATATTTTTCCCTACGTCTCCCTCGTTATTCGTTCGCATAATTCACATAGAATGTTAGGATCGCAAATTAGCCTAACTTATAAACAAAAGGGAAAAGAAAGGGACCTGTAACATTCCAACATGCCTAAACAATATAGATCAACATGCGTAGTATAAATTTGGGATAGAACGACATAAAATTAATTAAGCACATGAACGTGATGTTACATTTAAATTAGATCCAATTAACATGCGAATTAGCATATATCTAATTGTATAAGCATGAACGTATATAGATCTTAAATATGGGTACTAGCTTGGATCTAAACATATAAACATAACTTATCATGTAATTTGCATATACAGCTTGGTAGGTTTAATTGTGTCAGTCCAATAGTCTCATAGGCATAGGGTGTACAACATGATAAATCAATCGCAACAGTTCCATAGGCATGATAGGTTCAATTTTGTCAATCCAATAGTCTCACAGGCATGTTAGGTTTCATTATGTCAATCACAGTAGTCTCATAGGCACGATAGGTGTCACTACATCAATCACAATAGTCTCATACGCATAGACAATTCAGAATTGACAAAAGGATAGGAACGAATATAATTAGGCATAGATCTAGATCCTGTTATTACAGTCATGATTTCTTATTAGGTGTTCACATCTTAACAATAACTGTACTTACAGAAAAAGGACGGATCTTGATTTCTGGGATCTGATTTATGAATTTGAAAAGCTATCCTTTGATGTAGACGTTTGATTCTCTAGTTATTCTAATTGATTCGTAGTTTGAATTTAATTCTCTAGTTTGGGGTAGATGAATGGAAGCTAGGTCGGTTTGTAGACGAGCAACATGACGGCTTCATAGAATGGCTTCTAGGGTTGAGGTTTGGGGTGATTATATAGAAGTCTACGTCCAATTCTAGCCTTTAGATTAGTCTATGAGAAATCATAGCCATTAAACCAAAGAGATGTGTCATCCAATCAACCATAGCATGACACATAAGCCCAAATACCTCAGAAATTAGTCATAGGCCAATCGGAGAAGGCCACATCAGCTCAGGGCTTCAAAAATTCGTCATTGGAAGAGGATCTCAAAGGGGTCAACTCCCTATAGGGGGGTCAACACCTATGTCGACACCCCTATAGGGGGGGGTCAACACCTATGTCGACACCCCTATAGGGGGGGTCAACACCTATGTCGACTTCTCCTAGGGGGGTCGTGTAATGACCCGAAAATTTGCGACTTTGATTATCCGATATATAACACATTTCGAACATCAAGATTCGAAAATACCGGATGGTTAATGAAAGAAATTAGAGGGTGAGGAAAGATAAGATAGAAACTTAGAATAGAAGAAGAAGAAGAAGATACAACATCGTAGTAACACAAATCTCACAGCGGAACGAACAACATATAATAGATAACATATCCTTGAAATAAAAACAGAATATGTATACAGTAACATTTTCAGAGTAAAACACTTACAACACAGCGGAAATAACTATAGCTATATAATCCTGAAGCCTTCTGCTCCATGCTCTTCAAATATCTGTAAATCCCGACTACTTGACTGCCCGTACAAAATTGGGCACCCAAGAGTTTAGGGAAAACAAAACAAAATAAACTCCGGGTCAGTCATGGGACTGGTACGAGTAAAACAGTTTAAAACAGTTTGAACAGGTAAACGATATCTCATAAGACCACGCCATATAATGGAACGGGGTTTTCCCTTATGAGAATCCAAATATATATTTATATCAAAAACCTTTTGATATTATAATAATGTCTATCAACCACAATATAATAATCATCTAGCAGAAACGCTTTCATCTCACGTTCTACATATATAGTATACAATCAAAACCGCAAGCACGTATTGGGTAATGGATTTCCAACTATGACAAGGTATGGAACCACCTTTCTCTAGTGTACCTCTAGAGAGGAATACACTGGGTACAGCAAGAACATCTTGCAACCCGGCCAATGGAACCACCTTTCTCTAGTGTACCTCTAGAGAGGAATACACTGGGTTCAACAAGAACATCTTGCAACCCGGCCACACATGACCGACCACTCATTTCGCTTGAGTGTATCGAATGTATATCACCAAGGTTGGGATCAGCAACCGTTTCCCGAATGGGACAGCTTCGATAATAGATTTTTAGAAGTAAATGAAACTCTAGATCAGGTGATTATACACCTTAATAGGTGCGACCTACATAGCCATGCTGCCTGCCCGATTTCTGTCATTTCCCGGTTGTGAGGCTAGAAGCTACGCTTATCTTTTTACATACCATATCCTCATTCACTTCGAAGGCCACATCGTTATACCCACCAAATCACAAATTGATTTATCCAAAAATAACATGGGTATACAACTAAGAGAAACGAATTCCTCCGCTACCAAACGTGAAAACGTTTGAAGAGATCAACTTACGCGATCTATTGGATATACTCTGTCAGACCTTCTTCCATACAAGTCGTCCTGGGACTGGACAAACCGAAGGCACTATTCAGTATATCCATCTTAGGCACTGTTATCTAAGATTTATACAATAGCCCTTGCACTTTACTCCGTCTTCAATATATTCAGCATACTTGATTCGCAACGCTTATGCCAATATGGAGTGGTTCTTTGGATAATAATCCAACTGGTCTCTCCATATTAACAACGTTAAAATGGTCGAAAACTTCGATAGTCGGTGAGTTAACTATCAAAGAAAAACAAGTGTGCAAACAACGATATTATTTCCTGGTGGAAATTATATCGATCAATCATCATTTAACATTTATCTCTTTAGTTCATTAATTTATTTATCTCCTGTTTCTATTTATTCTAGAATCTTATTTTCTATTATCAGAAAACATTTCCGATTTTTATTTGGAAAACATTTCCAAAACTCCTTCACGATCAAACCTTACCATCCCTTAGTTAAGAAGGAAGTCAATCAAGTTGGTGTATAAGTACCTCTCAGACCTTAACTGAACAACATTTTAACTTCGAAATGGTCAAAGTTTATCTTTAATCTTTAACAAACTTCCTTAAGAAACTTTAGATTCTATTTACGAATTCACTTCTTTATTGAAAACATTGGTTATAACGATAACGTTATAATCCCTACTTTCGAAATATTTAACTTCCATTATAACTTTTATTCTTTAATGTGAATAAATAAATAAACACCTGATTTATAAATAAATAAATATTGATTTAAACACCGGAAAGTATAAGTACTTTCCCGAATTTGATATAATCAAATTCAACGTATAACTCTCTTTCGAGTAATCTCCATTTGATTTACTCTCCTTCGAATATCTATATTCGATTATCTCCCTTTCGAATACCATATTCGATTTATCTCACTTCGATTAAACTAATCAATAACTCCTTTCGAATACCTAGATTCGATAACTCCTTATTCGACTAACTCTAATCAATTTATTCTAATTCGATTAACTCTATTCAATTACTCTGCTGGTTAACTCTAACTCTAACTGGTTAACTCTAACTGATCAACTCTAATTGGTCAACCCTAATTGATTAACTCTAACTGATTAACCCCAACTGATTAACTCTAACGGGTTAACTCTGACTGGTTAACTCTAACTCTAAACGAGTAATTCTAACTCTAATCGATTTATTCTAATTCGATTAACTCTAACTGATTTACTCCTCTAACTCATTTTGATTAACGCATTTTGATTAACACTATTCGAATAACTAATATTCGATTAACTTCTTTGAATAACCAGTATTCGATTAACTCCTTCGAATAAATTATATTCGATTAACTCTCTTCTTCGAATAACTAAATTCGAATAATTCCTGTCGAATAACTAAATTCAGTTAACTCCTTTCAAATAATCTGTATTCGATTAACTCCTTTGATTTATTCCTTTTCTGTTTGTTTACTTAACAAATGACTATTCCCTTTTCAATACTATTTATTTAACAAATAAATATTTCTTTTATCTTTTCTATTTATTCTCTAGATAAATAATCCTTTTATTTTAATTTATTTACTAAATAAATAACCCTTTTACTTTTATTTGTTTTCTATAAATAAATTATCCTTTTATACGTATCCTATTTACTTTCTAAATAAATATTTCTTTATTCAATATCATATTTATTTTTACAAATAAATATTTCCTTTTACACTTTATTTATTTACCAAATAAATAAATTCCTTTTCGATTCTATTTGTCAATGGTTTACAAATATTTCTCTTTCTATTTTATTTGTTTAACAAATAAATATTCCATTTTCATATTTGTTTTACAAATATTTTCCCTTATCTTTGTTTTACAAAAAAATTCCTTTATATTCGTTTTACGAATCTCTTTTTTTCTTTTTAACTCTTTGATTTTATAATTATCTCCTTTTATAAAATCCTTTTCCTTTTATATATAAAATCCATTGATGTTATATAATGATTTATTTTCAAAATATACTTTGAAAATCCCCTTTTTGCATCCTAGTATTTCTCACGGTATTTAAAATACCATATAACAGTGATCGGTATCATTCAAACATATAAAATCCTCAACAGATTTCATATCACATCATATAACAAAATATATGAAACAAAACAGTATTTATATATTGAGGAACCCAGTTGGGTACCTCCAACCTGTTTCCCTGCATCACAGATGTTAAACAATATAATTAACATCGATTTCATTTCAATATGAAATATTCTGCTGAACAGAATCAATATTCGATTAACGATTTAAATAAATATATATATATATATATATATATATCTTTATCTATGATTACAATCAACACACAAACAATTCAACCAAATAGTTAACACATAGCAATCAGTCATCATTTATTAGTCCTTAACATACGTTATAAAAATAGAACTGTTCAGAGTTGCTGAATTTTATTCACATTGGACGATCATCGTTAATAACGATAACCATCGCTTGATTCAGATGGACAATTTATTTTTCAATAAATTGTAACAAGCTTCGATTCACTCCCAGTCAGTTCCATTTGGTAGTGTATGTCCATAGGATCCCAATGGATCTTGTTTTGTCGGATTCTGATAATGTACGGATAAAATATTAGTTTTACAAGTTACAGTCTATATAATGGTCATTAATGATATACTTAACCCACTAATTACCCTTTAATCCCATCTTTAACAGCTTGACCGTGTACTCATCTTCTTCCAATAGATAATACTGTTCCTTACGGTGAAAATGCTACAGCCGAATCTTGTCCTAACCAATTCATCCTTCTTCACTTACACAAATCCAAACTAAAATCACCAATATCTCCTTATTAAAAACACTTCACTTCCCTACTCGATTTTTTTATTGAAATTCGATTCCCATTTCCTTGCGTCGTACTTGAATTCTTTATCACAACATGGAACCCAACTCCATGCTCCAGACTGTTAACCGCCATTTCCAACTTGTTGTTTCACCAATTTTCTAACATCATTATACCATCCAATTTCTTCATGTCATAACTTCCAACACTCCTTCCCTTGAAAACCTCCTCTTTCCCTGTTTACCTTTTCCACTTCAAAACAATGCTCTTCTAACTTTCGATATCCCGTACCCAGTATTACCCTATCACTGTATCTTCCTTTTTCAACTGAAAAGCTCTGCACCTGCTCCTCACCATTACGGCCGCTCCTAATACCTCATTCCATCACCGGAAACTCAAATAACAAACACCATCTACCCCCGACGCCTGCATCACCAGGAAAATGAACCACAGGTCCACTATCGAAGTAGGCTTCGAACCAAAAATCACCACCGAGTCCCTGAAAACTTTTGACCAAGCTTCACCATATTGATATCATCCTGAAGCCCTTGATTCGCTGAATAAAACGATTCTAAGATTATAAGATTTCACTTGGTATTTGATTTTTATTTGTGGTTTGAAGATCCTGATTTTTGCTGTTGGAAGAGATTGTAGTGGCGGCTTCAAATTTTCGTTGCTTGGAGAATCAAGTATTAGGGTAAATATTTGGGTGTTTGGGGGTAGTTATAGGCTAATTTACTTTGGCCTTAAGGACCGAATTGCTTGGCTACCATGTTTAATTCATGACCACGGAACGATTTTTGCTGTTCGAAGTAAACTTGAAAAAAAAGGAATTGTATCTTGCCCCTTCAATTCGTTATACTCTATGATCTACCCCTTTACAATTCGTTACAGGGTGTTAAATAAACCCAATCCATAATGACTCGTTTCAAACAATATCCATGTTATTCTGCCATTCTTTGTCATGCTTACTGTCTTGCGTTTTATTAATACTATTTTAGTTTAGCGTACCATTACGTAAAATTTCGTTTACTTATGAACAAAAATAAAAATACCATCATAACGAGCAATGTCGCGCGATCCCAAAAATATAATAATACCGGTAGATTAACTCTTATTTTGAAACCCCAAAATCGCTGATTAAGGGTGCAAAATACTCCAAATAAAAAGTTGCTTATTTAATTAATTAAAAATTACAGTAAAATTCTAAAAATTAAATTATCACTACGTCTCAAAAGAACCTTTTCTAAATCCAAACCTGATATTCAAATATATTGAAAACTCTTTTATAACGTAAATAAAGCATTGCAAATTATAAAGGAATTCCACAGCGAGTTTTCTGAAATTTGATTTGGACATAAATCAAAATATACTCGACGAAATCAAGATTTTTCTCCTCCATCAGAAAGATATACTTCACCAGCTCCGAACGTTTCTTATTTCACAGAAATCCGGCTTAAAACGAATCTTGTACATTCAGTTGAAGTTCGAATCGCCAAATTATGAACTACAACGCCATTTCAAGCTCGATTTTAATTATAATATAATTATATGTTCAACTATCGTTAATTAAATATATGCGTTATTATAATTTAACTTTAAACTGAATTAAATATTTTGAATTGCCCAATTCACACCATATCGCCATTTCAGCCCATTCTGATTATTTCAGAATTAAATATATTATCTAATTATTATTTTAATTAAATATTCACTAAAATTTAATTAATTGACCATTTGAATTCTAAATCACTGTTTATATAATTAAATAAATTAATTATTTATATCACTGAAAAATGCGGGTCGTTACATTCTTCCCCACTTAAAACAATTTCGTCCTCGAAATTGCTAAGGTAGAAATCAAACCCTATTAATAGGTTAGGACATATTTGTTCATTTCTTAACTTCAATCTTAACTGAACCAATTTTAATTTTAATTAAAATATTAATTAATACTTATCAACGAAAATTTTCAAAAATCCTAAATTTTTTCTAACACCTTAACTTTTCGAAAAATTTCGCCAGCACCTTCTTTGTACTGGTCAATACGCCAGACTCCAACTCGCCTCTTTGGGCCATCTCAAACCCAAAAGAAAATCAAACAGCCAAGCAGCTTGCCAATTCGGCTCATAAATCTTATGTCCAATAGAAATATAAACTTGTACCTTTTTGTTGGCATATCATTATATCCTTTCCACCTGTTATCAATTCAGGAGATACAAGGGTCATCCCAATCAAATTCCAATCTGTTTTTATCCACAAATCCAACCATTCGCTTATACCTAAGTCGAATTTAATTTCAACTCAAGTTTTACTCTCGATACCAACTCTTATTTTACCAAACCAATTCTAATCCAATTCAGTTACCACTTAACTGGCTTTATTTTAAATCCCAATTTTCTTTCTCCATTTACTGTTTAATTTGTTCTCAATTCAAACAATCTTCTTCCTGGGAGTTTTTAAACAGTTTACCTCTTCAAAAAAAAAAAACTTTCCTTTTTGAAATTCGAAAACTTGTTTTCCCCAAAACAAATTCAAAATGAATTCCCTTGGTAGTAATCCGTCACTTAGAACTTGAAAATGAACACTGATGATGTGGCCATCATCATCAGAGTTATTTCCCAGCTATCAAAGTGAGTTCAATACTATATCACTTTTTAAAACCCATATTTAAACATTTCCAGTTTTAAATCAATTTAAAATATCATTTACAAGGCTTGTAAAACAATTTAAAATCTCCCAGGATCTTAAATTTTCCTTAATTTTAATCCAAATCCATTTACAAACACTTACCTAATTTTCCAGAGTTTTAATTTCAATTCTGATTTGAATTTCAGATTTAATTCATGTCGTAACACTTATATGAATTTTACTTGGTTATTTATATAACCATTTCATTTATAATCATTCCAATATAAATTCTTTATCAAAATATAATTTGGGTAAAATTACTTCGTTTACCCTCTTTTCAAAACATACCATGACGGTTCATCGTATTCGAGTGTTTAGAAACTTCTACCAATACAGTGGATCAAACTGATCGACCAGAACTCATAAACAACTCAACCAATAAATCACCACAATATAAAACAATTTTCTATTGAATAACAAATACGCTCTCGTATATATACACTCAAACTCAATCTAGGGTATTACTAACCCTATCTCTATCGAGTCACGTCATAGAGCCAAGGTAATTCACTTAACCTTGAGCTCTGATACCAACTGTAACGACCCGAAAATTTGCGACTTTGATTATCCGATATACAACACATATCGAACATCAAGAGTCGAAAATACCGGATGGTTAATGAAAGAAATTAGAGGGTGAGGAAAGATAAGATAGAAACTTAGAATAGAAGAAGAAGATACAACATCAGAGTAACACGAATCTCATAGCGGAACGAACAACATATAATAGATAACATATCCTTGAAATAAAAATAGTATATGTATACAGTAACATTTTCAGAGTACAACACTTATAACACAGCGAAAATAACTATAGCTATATAATCATGAAGCCTCCTGCTCCATGCTCTTCAAGTATCTGTAAATCCCGACTACTTGACTGCCCGTACAAAATTGGGCACCTAAGAGTTAAGGGGAAAACAAAACAAAATAAACTTCGGGTCAGTCATGGGACTGGTATGAGTAAAACAGTTTAAAACAGTTTGAACAGGTAAACGATATCTCATAAGACCATGCTGTATAACGGAACGGGTTTTTCCCTTATGAGAATCCAAACATTTATTTATATCAAAAGCCTTTTGATATTATAATAATGTCTATCAACCACAATATAATAATCATCTAGCAGAAATGCTTTCATCTCATGTTCTACATATATAGTATACAATCAAAACCGCAAGCATGTATTGGGTAATGGATTTCCAACCATGACAAGGTATGGAACCACCTTTCGCTAGTGTACCTCTAGAGAGGAATACACTGGGTTCAACAAGAACATCTTGCAACCCGGACACACATGATTGACCACTCATTTCGCTTTTGTGTATCGAATGTATATCACCAACGGTTGGGATCAGCAACCGTTTCACGAATGGGACAGCGTCGACAATAGATTTTTAGAAGTAAATGAAACTCTAGATCAGGTGATTATACACCTTAATAGGTGCGACCTACATAACCATGCTGCCTGCCCGATTTCTGTCATTTCCCGGTTGTGAGGCTAGAAGCTACGCTTATCTTTTTACATACCATATCTTCATTCACTTCGAATGCCAAATCGCCATACCCACCAAATCACAAATTGATTTATCCAAAAATAACACGAGTATACAGCTAAGAGAAACGAATTCCTCTGCCACCAAACGTGAAAACGTTTGAAGAGATCAACTTACGTGATCTATTGGATATACTCTATCAGACCTTCTTCCATACAAGTCGTCCTGGGACTGGACAAACCGAAGGCACTATTCAGTATATCCATCTTAGGCACTGTTATCTAAGATTTGCTGTGACGATCCCAAAACCCCGTGACACGGTGTTAAGGATAATCATTGGAATATAACACATAAATCATCATTAGCAGATCACAGATAATAGCATAAACAGAAAATAGAATAATTTACACACATATGACAGCGGAATCATATAGATAACATCACATCAGAGAGCACAGTACAGGATACAACTTAGTGCATAATGATACATAATCAGTCACCATCGCCCGAGGCGGAATCATACATAAGAGTACACAAAAGGAATATCAGTCTACATCGCCAGTGGCGGAATCATAATATAGATACACTAATGGCGGAGAAAATCCAAGTCAGCACGGTGTAGTCAAGCCTCGCCATGAGCCAAAAGGTGCGTCAGAAACCTGTAACTAGGCTGCCCGTGTGAAAATGAGGGCACCCGAGTTTGCAAGGTGAAACAAACTACGAGTCAGTCATGGGACTGGTATGAGAAATCTACTCAACTTATTAACAACAATAATAAGGCAAATCAAAGGACCACGCCACTTTCGCGGAACGGGTTTACTCCAATGAGTGCTAGTGCATGAAATAAAATAAATGATTAAATCAACGCAATGCTTTTTATAAAATGAAGCCATTATAAGACTCAGGTCCCATCACACAATGCAACGCAAGCCGGAGGATAGAGTTTTTACCTTATAATGGCCAAAGATGCTTCATACGAATAAAACAAAAGAGTTTGATATTATTACTAGTGCATATATGTTTCAAAAGCAATTCAATCATAAATATTAATCCTAGGCGGCATAGCTACCATCTACTATGTCGCCATACTAGTAATACAATCACATCCGCATATTTCGTATTGGAAATTGGATTCCTTCATGAGTCGAGGCAAGGGGCAAGCTCCTCTCCGTTCGAGACACTCTAGCAAATGTCCCAGGACCCCACTATGATCCTTGGAATCAGCTGGGCCGGTCCTCTCTTACTTTTGAGGATTGGCAATTCCTGAACACACGTTTCCCGGTCCTTACAGACCTATAATCGAGGCGCCTCGCATTCCAACAACCACACAGGTGAAAAGTATATATAATGTCGGGGCTGGTAGGTCACTGACACCACCATAGCTAGAAAGAAACGTCGTGCACTCCCAGCGGTCCATCTCCCGTTTTTGACTCATACCGAGGTGTGAGGCTCGCGAATTCACGTTATACACAAAGCTACGTCACACAGACCATGCTTTGATCATCAACCACAAGACATTGCTTTGCAACAGAAGCCTTGATCATATGCCACTTAGGTGTGCCACACAGGCAATCCACTCCATGCGACTGATTTCTGTCAATACATAACCTCTGAGCTCGTACATCTCAGAGAAGGGCGTTAAGCAAGAGAATAAATTCTCCGCCGCCAAACAAATATATATTTAACAGAGATCAATCAACACGGAACAAAATCCAATGTCAGACACACAGTCCATTTACAAGTCCGTTCTGGGTCTGAACGAAACCGGAGGCACCAATTCCTCGCATATCCGTACAATCAACAATATGTTTGGACGGCTACTACTTCAATTCCTTCATGGTAGCTACTCCAATCACGAGCATCAGTAGCGCCCATCCATCCAATGTGGAGATCGTCGGTCTTCAACCATCTTCGACTCTTCGACTTCTCAACGTCGATCGATTATTTGAAATGAGATAAACTCGGCCTTTTAAAATAGTCCACGTATATTTAGATTTTCAAACCAATTAATCACATGGTTGAGCTATTCAACATTCACATTTCAGTTATTTAGTTAAAATTTTCATGTCAAATACATTCAGCCATCACATCTCAAGCCAACACAACAAAATTGGTTCATTTTCACTCTATATCGTCTATAGCACTTCATAACGATATATCGCCATTTTTATTTAATTTAAAACGGCCATATTTAATTAAACGACGTTTCAGGTCATGTCGATGCACTGGCGCTGCTTTCCACTAATTTTGTTTTACACATATCTGAAAATCTAACCGTTGGATCTTCACAAATTTTACATCATTAGGAAGGTCATTTCAAAACAAATCCAACGGTTTCAGTTTTGGGAAAATCCGACGGTCGGATTTTCCACACCAACCATTTGAAGTTACGATTTCAATTTACGAACTGCAGCGTCGTTATTCGATTTAATTTAATTATATTTATATATATATAAATATAATCGTTTCTGGCGCTGTTTTTCTTCAGTTTTGAATTAAACATTCCAGACAATTCAACCGTCGGATCTTCACAAAGTTGGTGCCGTTAGAAAGATATTTCCAAGGCGAGCCCAACGGTTGAGGTTTCGGGAAAATCCAATGGTTGGATTTCCCGCACTAGTCGTTCGAAATCACGGTTTCAAAATATGAACTGCACGGCCACGTTTCGTTTTAATTCTATTTATATTTATATATTTATATAAATATAGTTCATTCAAAAATTCCTATATCGTTTCCATTTCAATTATCTCACTAACGCCTTTAAATTTTGGAAAATTTCGCCATAACCTCCTTTGTACGGGAGGGTCTGGGAAAATTCCCAAATAGCCACACGGGCGTCTCATATCAAAAAGAAAAAGAAAAAGCCAAGCGGCTAGCCAACAGGCACATAAAATCATCACCCAAACAAAGCGGTAAATGTGTACCTATTTGTCGGGCACAAAATTCTATTTCTCTTCTCTAGCCCCTTTTTGCTTTAACCTGTTCAATAGATATGCATGTACATATATACAATTTCTAACATTTATCATTTTCCATTCAATTTCATATTTGATTTGCTTTGGTTTAAAAACACCATTCATTCTAATATCGCATGCATAGGCTAAAATCATATCATTAGCTAGTTAATGTATATTTCAACTCATGCACGTTTATTTGAAAAAGTGGCTATTTTTAACACTTCACATTTCAAAGATGATAATTTTGGCGAACTAAAATAGATTTCAACACATGACTATTTTCTTTAGTTCCTATGCATGTTAAAAATAATATTTCTATCACAAATATTTATATCAACGTCAGCATATCTTTAGCACTTCACACATATGATAAAAATGATATTTTTATCGTTCAAATATTTATTCAACCAATGTATGGTTTCAACACTTCATAGTTTCAATAAAAATGTAATTTTTATTGTTCGATCTTTTTATTCAACACATGAACTTTTCCACTACACACACTTCTCAACAAATGAGTATTTCCACACATGGACATTTTATTTATGTTGTTCATATTAGAAAGATGGGATTTTTATGGTTGAAATTATTTATATAAGGCAAATATTTTTGATACTTCATATATATATAAAAATGTGATTTTTATTGTTAAACACTTCACTCATTCACAAATGAATTTAATTTTCATACAACACTTTTCAACACATGAATAATTCCACACATGGACATAGTTTCAATATATGACTTTAATTTCAATGCATGTAAAATAATTTCAACATATGAAAATAATTCTAACACACAAAGATTATTCGAAATTTCGGCAGCATAACGGCAGGGTAGTTAAAACCGGCACCGTCCCTAGTACGGCTCCTCGCTCTACCTTAAAACCTCGCGGTTTTGACAATGGGGATTCATGCATCTAATTCGCATGCAGGCGGCATGTTTATTTTTATTTCCACAAATATTTCCAATTCATTTCAATCACCAACGGGTATTTTTCAACCACAACCAAACAATATCAACCACAAACAATTATTCAACCATTCGTATTTTTCACCCAATATTTCACACCAATTCACCACAATAAATATCGTCCATGGTTTGTGGACGAAGGGAGTATATATATATAATATATTTTTGCTATATTTCACTTGCATTTCAACACATATATCAATTATTCTATGCATGTAACAATTCATACTTCGCTCATATAGCTTACACTACGCATGTACATGAGGTATACAACGCGTATGTAATTTATATTTCGCTTATATAAATTATACACGACATTTTCGATTCAATTTCACGTTAATTTAGATTTCTCACCTTGGTTTTCTGAGCGCTAAAAATCGATACGATGTCAGAAAAATCCGCAGCTTCTTCTATTGGGTAGAGAGCTTCCTTGCGGTCTCGATGTTTCCTGTTTCATCGAATTTCGTCAACACACCAAAAAGATATGATTTTTCAAAGTGTACAGATCAAAGAAAAACGCACTTTCAGAAAGCTTCAAAACTAGGTTTGCGAAAATCGCGAGATCCGTTGATCGTTGAGACGATCGGCCTGCACCACCACGTCGGCCTTGGAGAGGGCTCTCCGTCGATGGTCACCACCCTCAGTTCGATGGCGGCAGGAAGGCAGGGCGGCGCTCGATAGGGTCGGACTTTGGAGGCTCGATACGGGCGGCACAGGCGATGGGGGGCGGCGAGGCTTAGTCGGATTTGGAGGTGGAGGGAAGGGCTGTCGTTTTTGGGTAGTGGCGGCATCTGAAAGTGGCGGAGGCGGCGGCGATCTGGTCTGGAACGGGGAAGCACGAGTCGCCGTTGAACGGGGGGGGGGGGGTTTCTCTTTTTTTTTATTTTTTTTTATGAAAGAAAAAATATGATTGGCCGAGACTATATTAAAATTTTAAATAGTGTTTTCTTAAACGAACTCCTTTTTAAACCCAACGACTGTCGCCCCTAGCTAAATACCCCCATTCCGGACACAATGGGATATGTTTCGTGGGCCAATTCGACTGTTACAGTCAGTTATTTTTCAAATTAAAGTATAAAACATTTAATTTTTAACTCTGAACACGCATTTCAATTTGCCAGGGCCACAAACTGATTCGAAAAATTCCAGAAAAATAAATCTAGCTATGTTTTGACGCTACGGTCCCAACAAAACTAGTTTCGTCGAATTCTGAGGTCGTTTGAAAAATGGCCATTTTCTGGTCGATCCAATTTAACAGAAATCGACCAAACACATTTTCTTTTGCCACGCTCACATATTAGCTTCAAAAATTATGAAATTTGAAACCTAGCAATAGTTTGACATCCCGGACCCAACAAAAGTGGTTTCGTCGAATTCCGAGGTCGTATGCAAAATATCAATTTTCCAGGGCTATATTCTATATACCGACCCCTCTGAAAATTCATTCGGCCATAACTTTTGATTCCCGTTATGAAACTTCGATTTTTCAGATTCGTTAGAAAGGTATTGAATAACAGATTTAAATATTTTTGGTTTCACTAAAATCCGTTATATTTTCCACCCTGCATAGTCAGTCAAAGTATGAATTTAAAATTTCAAACTGGCTCACTATTCCTAACTTACTATTTTATTGAAATATTCTATTTCAATTGTTCAAATTCCTTTGGAATAACCAATTTAAAAATTTTAAATTGGCTCGTATTTTCCGGGTTATTACAATCTCCCCTACTTAAAACTTTTCGTCCTCGAAAAGGAAACAACAGTAAAGTAGGAAATAAAATGTAAGTGCAAGGTATTGTAAAGGTACCTTGCACCGAAGTTAGTCAGAGATATCCACTCTGCATTTGGGGTAAGCTTGCTTAATGCTCTCCTCAATTTCCCAAGTACAGTCTCTAGGATCACTGCTCCACTGCACTTTAACTAAATGAACCTTTTTGCTTCTGAGTTCTCTAGTTTCTTTGCCAACAATTTTTAATGGCTCTCTTTTGAGTGCTAATTCTGGAGTTATCTCCACATCCTGCTGCGCTGCTTCTTCTACAACAAGATCCGGATCATGCACATGTCTCCTAAGTTGAGATACGTGAAATACATTGTGCACTCCAGGCAACCAATCTGGCAATTGAACCCTATAAGCAAGAGTTCCAATTCGCTCAAGTATAGGAAAGGGACCAATAAATCTCGGTGCCAACTTCCCAGTCTTTCCAAATCTGATTACTCCTCTCATCGGAGAAACCTTTAAATAAACATGATCACCAACAGCAAATGTCAAATCTCTCCTTCTAGAGTCTGCATAACTCTTCTGTCGGCTTTGGGCGGTTTTCAATCGCTTCTTGATGAAATCCACTTTATCAGATGCTTCCCTAATCATATCGGGTCCTAGTACAAGTCTGTTGCCCGGTTCTACCCAACATGCTGGAGATCTGCAGGGTCTGCCATATAATGCTTCAAATGGTGACATTCTCAAACTTGCTTGATAGCTATTGTTATATGAGAATTATGCCAAATGCAAATGATCTTCCCATGACCCACCAAAATCGATTATACAAGCCCGCAATAAATCTTCTAGAATTCTATTCACCCGCTCAGTTTGGCCATCTGTTTGTGGATGATAAGCGGTGCTCATATTCAGTTTTGTCCCCAATTCTGTCTGGAAAGCCTCCCAGAACTTGCTAGTAAATAGGGGATCTCTATCACTAACTATGCTGATGGGAATTCCATGCAGCTTAACAATTTCTTTGAAATATATCTATGCTAGACTTTGGGCAGTTCTATTGGATCTGACAGGTATAAAATGGGCAGTCTTCGTGAAGCGATCTACGATTACCCAAATGCTGTCATTACCTTTCTTGGTTCGCGGCAAACCATCTATGAAATCCATGGAAATCTGTTCCCATTTCCAGCCTGGGACTTCCAACGGTTGTAACAGTCCAGCTAGCTTCTGTTGGTCACTCTTGACCAATTGACAAGTAGGGCATCTGCTAACATACAAAGAGATATCTCTTTTCATTGCCTTCCACCAGAAAGTGCGTTTGATATCGTTGTACATTTTACTCACCCCAGGATGGATGCAAAATTTGGACTTATGGCATTCGTCCAGCACTTCTCTTCGAAGGCCTGGAATATTTGGGATGCAAATCCTGTTATTTAACCTGAGAACCCCCTTATTGTCAATACGGAAACTCGTGGTTTCACCTTCCTTGACTCTCTTACTGATTCTCTGAATGAATTCATCGCCTTTCTGAAGGGCTGAAATCCTATGAATCAATCCAGGTGTAATTATAAGATGGGCAACGATTGCGGTCTTTCTACTAAGTGCATCCGCTACTACGTTAGCTTTCCCCGGCGTATATAGGATATCAAGATCATACGCTGCAAGAAATTCTAGCCAATGCTGCTGTCTCAGATTCAGATCTTTTTGGGTATATAGATACTTCAATGATTGATGATCTGTGTACAGTATAAATTTCTCGCCCAATAAGTAATGTCTCCAGATTTTCAAGGCAAATACGATGGCTAGCAACTCAAGATCATGAGTCACATAATTCTTTTCATGCGGTTTCAATTGGCGGCTTGCATAAGCGACTACTTGGCCTCTCTGCATTAACACTGCACCAAGACCTCTAATAGAAGCATCTGTCCAAACCGTTAAATCCTGATTGCCATCAATAATAGTTAACACTGGAGCGGTGGTCAGCTTCGATTTCAATTCCTGGAAAGCTTCTTCACAGTCGGAAGTCCACTTAAACTTCTCATGTTTCTTTGTGAGCTTCGTTAACGGACCGGATATCTTCGAAAAATCCTTAACGAACTTTCGATAATAACTAGCCAACCCCATAAAACTTCTAACTTCTGTGGGAGTAGTGGGTTGTTTCCAGTCTTGAATCGCTATTATTTTGCTTGGGTCAACAGAAATTACTTTATCGGACACGACATGGCCAAGGAATTTGACTTCTTCTTGCCAGAAGACACATTTAGAGAATTTGGCTTTGAAGACGTTCTTCCCTAGAATCTCCAATACTTGTTCTAAGTGTTTTTCATGCTCGGGTTTTGATTTGGAGTAGATTAAAATATCATCGATGAATACGAGGACAAATTTATTCAGAACTCCCCTGAACACTCTATTCATTAGATCGACAAAGTATGCTGGAGCTTTGCATAGGCCAAACGGCATTACTAACCATTCATAAAATATGTCTGGGCCTCTGAAAGCGGTCAAAGGAACACACTCTTCTTCTATTCTCAATTGATGAAAACCTGTAGCAAGGTCCATTCGGGAAAATACTTTCACCCCATTCAATTGGTCTAGCAAATCATCAATGCGGGGTAGTGGATATTTATTTTTAAGTGTCTGTTTGTTGAGGTCTCGGTAATCAACACATAATCTAAGAGTACCGTCTGACTTCGGGACAAACACAACAGCTGCACCCCAATTGGAAAAACTCGGTCTGATTAGACCTTTCCACAACAGTTGACGAGTTTGATCGCCTAATTCTTCTTTTTCTTTCGGAGTCATTCTACGAATTGGATGCACCACTGGTCTGGCATTGGGAATTAGATCGATTCGGAATTCTAATTCTCTTTGCGGAGGTAAGTTTTCAACTTCTTCAAACACATCCGCATAGTTGCTAACAATCGGAATCTTTTCCATGGAAGTGGGGATAAGTTCCAATGCTGACCAAAATTCTTCTCTATTCGGATTCGAACCATGACAAGGAACCGAAATATATCCAAGCTTCGTTCGAATTTTAACGATTCTTTCCGCACAATTCACTTCAGCTTCATGTTTTGTCAACCAATCTAGCCCGAGAATGATATCGAATTCGGGAAAATCCATTACGATTAAATCAAAAGGAAACTTGTATCGAGAAAAAGAAATAGGTACTTTACAATATGAACCGAGAGTAATAGGACCCCCTATCGGGTTATGAACTTCAACCGATTCTTTAAGCTTTCGCTGTTTTAACTTTAATTTGTGCACTGTGTTTCTAGCAATAAAACTACGTGATGCACCTGTGTCAAATAATACAGAAACAGGAATATTTTTAATTGTAAGGGTACCTCCCAAAACATCGGGTTTACCTGCTCCGTCGGAAGCAGCTGGCGGGCTAGACCCGTCATAGACATGAGCTACAGTAGCTTTCTTCAACAAAGGACAGTCTTTGACCAGATGATCGGTCTTGCGACAATTGAAGCACGAGCGAGGGCTCTGAGAGCCTTGGCTCGAGCCTTGAGAATTCGTTTTCTGTTTCTTCGGAGTTGTGCAGACGTTTGAGTAGTGCCCCGGCTTACCACAGTTAAAGCAACTTCCTCTTGGCGGCTTGCCAGTCTGAGGTTTGGAAGATGCTGCTTGGCTTGACTCGCCCTGATTTACAGCAGGCTTGCGCTTGTTTCCGGCTTGGCTTCTAGCGCGATCCTGATCCAGATGCCTTTGATCAAGGTCTTCATAGTTGCATGTCATTTCCACTAGCTCATTGAAATCCAGCTTGACATAAGCCATGGCTCTATCATGATATTGTCGTCTTAGTCCAAAGATAAACCTCTTATTTTTGGATTTCGCAGTGGCAACGAGCTCTGGAGCATTGGGCGACAGCATTGTAAATTTGTTCAGATAATCCTGCACAGAAAGATCCCCTTGCTGGAGATTGGCGAAGTCATCGTGCATTCTTTCTAGAGCTTGTTCTGGGACATATTTCTCCTTGAAGAGTTCTTTAAATCCATCCCATGTTCTTCCAGCTTCTCTATTCCCGACGGTAAGAGATTCCCACCACAATTCGGCTTGTTCCTGCATAAGCCAGGCGCCCATAACAGCTTTGTCTTCGTCTCCTACCCTTAGGCCTTCAAGAATTTTCTCGCATGTTTTGAGCCATGCAAGGGCCTCTATTACGGTGCCAGTTCCTGAGAAGGTCTTGCCTCCTAAGTTCTTATATCTCTTAGCTACACGGTCGAGCTCGAAGTATTGAGCTGCCGGAGGTTGTATCAAAGGTCCTTCTTGAGCTGGGATTTCTCCCCTTCCTCGGCCTCGGCCGGCACGGCCTCCTCTAGCGGCGGCTGCTCTGGTAGCCATTTTTCAAATTCTGTATAAGCAACAAAAAAAAAGTCAGCTAACAGAAATGATAGTCTATTGCATAATTAAGCAGAAATTTCTACGGAAAGATAACGATGGACTGATCAATTGTTTTTGCTATTCTGCTCAGCTCATTCTAGGACTTTGTTAGTCCAATCTCTAATGAGCAATTCGCCTTAGAATACTACTGATTCTATTTTGACGAAGTGTTTAATGTGTTAGACTCCAGAACTAAGGTTAACCAAAGCTCTGATACCAGCTGTGACGATCCCAAAACCCCGTGACACGGTGTTAAGGATAATCATTGGAATATAACACATAAATCATCATTAGCAGATCACAGATAATAGCATAAACAGAAAATAGAATAATTTACACACATATGACAGCGGAATCATATAGATAACATCACATCAGAGAGCACAGTACAGGATACAACTTAGTGCATAATGATACATAATCAGTCACCATCGCCCGAGGCGGAATCATACATAAGAGTACACAAAAGGAATATCAGTCTACATCGCCAGTGGCGGAATCATAATATAGATACACTAATGGCGGAGAAAATCCAAGTCAGCACGGTGTAGTCAAGCCTCGCCATGAGCCAAAAGGTGCGTCAGAAACCTGTAACTAGGCTGCCCGTGTGAAAATGAGGGCACCCGAGTTTGCAAGGTGAAACAAACTACGAGTCAGTCATGGGACTGGTATGAGAAATCTACTCAACTTATTAACAACAATAATAAGGCAAATCAAAGGACCACGCCACTTTCGCGGAACGGGTTTACTCCAATGAGTGCTAGTGCATGAAATAAAATAAATGATTAAATCAACGCAATGCTTTTTATAAAATGAAGCCATTATAAGACTCAGGTCCCATCACACAATGCAACGCAAGCCGGAGGATAGAGTTTTTACCTTATAATGGACAAAGATGCTTCATACGAATAAAAAACAAGAGTTTGATATTATTACTAGTGCATATATGTTTCAAAAGCAATTCAATCATAAATATTAATCCTAGGCGGCATAGCTATCATCTACTATGTCGCCATACTAGTAATACAATCACATCCGCATATTTCGTATTGGAAATTGGATTCCTTCATGAGTCGAGGCAAGGGGCAAGCTCCTCTCCGTTCGAGACACTCTAGCAAATGTCCCAGGACCCCACTATGATCCTTGGAATCGGCTGGGCCGGTCCTCTCTTACTTTTGAGGATTGGCAATTCCTGAACACACGTTTCCCGGTCCTTACAGACCTATAATCGAGGCGCCTCGCATTCCAACAACCACACAGGTGAAAAGTATATATAATGTCAGGGCTGGTAGGTCACTGACACCACCATAGCTAGAAAGAAACGTCGTGCACTCCCAGTGGTCCGTCTCCCGTTTTTTACTCATACCGAGGTGTGAGGCTCGCGAATTCACGTTATACACAAAGCTACGTCACACAGACCATGCTTTGATCATCAACCACAAGACTTTGCTTTGCAACAGAAGCCTTGATCATATGCCACTTAGGCGTGCCACACAGGCAATCCACTCCATGCGACTGATTTTTGTCAATACATAACCTCTGAGCTCGTACATCTCAGAGAAGGGCGTTAAGCAAGAGAATAAATTCTCCGCCGCCAAACAGATATATATTTAACAGAGATCAATCAACACAGAACAAAATCCAATGTCAGACACACAGTCCATTTACAAGTCCGTTCTGGGTCTGAACGAAACCGGAGGCACCAATTCCTCGCATATCCGTACAATCAACAATATGTTTGGACGGCTACTACTTCAATTCCTTCATGGTAGCTACTCCAATCACGAGCATCAGTAGCGCCCATCCATCCAATGTGGAGATCGTCGGTCTTCAACCATCTTCGACTCTTCGACTTCTCAACGTCGATCGATTATTTGAAATGAGATAAACTCGGCCTTTTCAAATAATCCACGTATATTTAGATTTTCAAACCAATTAATCACATGGTTGAGCTATTCAACATTCACATTTCAGTTATTTAGTTAAAATTTTCATGTCAAATACATTCAGCCATCACATCTCAAGCCAACACAACAAAATTGGTTCATTTTCACTCTATATCGTCTATAGCACTTCATAACGATATATCGCCATTTTTATTTAATTTAAAACGGCCATATTTAATTAAACGACGTTTCAGGTCATGTCGATGCACTTGCGCTGCTTTCCACTAATTTTGTTTTACACATATCTGAAAATCTAACCGTTGGATCTTCACAAATTTTACATCATTAGGAAGGTCATTTCAAAACGAATCCAACGGTTTCAGTTTTGGGAAAATCCGACGGTCGGATTTTCCACACCAACCATTTGAAGTTACGATTTCAATTTACGAACTGCAGCGTCGTTATTCGATTTAATTTAATTATATTTATATATATATATTAATATAATCGTTTCTGGCGCTGTTTTTCTTCAGTTTTGAATTAAACATTCCAGACAATTCAACCGTCGGATCTTCACAAAGTTGGTGCCGTTAGAAAGATATTTCCAAGGCGAGCCCAACGGTTGAGGTTTCGGGAAAATCCAATGGTTGGATTTCCTGCACTAGTCGTTCGAAATCACGGTTTCAAAATATGAACTGCACGGCCACGTTTCGTTTTAATTCTATTTATATTTATATATTTATATAAATATAGTTCATTCAAAAATTCCTATATCGTTTCCATTTCAATTATCTCACTAACGCCTTTAAATTTTGGAAAATTTCGCCATAACCTCCTTTGTACGGGAGGGTCTGGGAAAATTCCCAAATAGCCACACGGGCGTCTCATATCAAAAAGAAAAAGAAAAAGCCAAGCGGCTAGCCAACAGGCACATAAAATCATCACCCAAACAAAGCGGTAAATGTGTACCTATTTGTCGGGCACAAAATTCTATTTCTCTTCTCTAGCCCCTTTTTGCTTTAACCTGTTCAATAGATATGCATGTACATATATACAATTTCTAACATTTATCATTTTCCATTCAATTTCATATTTGATTTGCTTTGGTTTAAAAACACCATTCATTCTAATATCGCATGCATAGGCTAAAATCATATCATTAGCTAGTTAATGTATATTTCAACTCATGCACGTTTATTTGAACAAGTGGCTATTTTTAACACTTCACATTTCAAAGATGATAATTTTGGCGAACTAAAATAGATTTCAACACATGACTATTTTCTTTAGTTCCTATGCATGTTAAAAATAATATTTCTATCACAAATATTTATTTCAACGTCAGCATATCTTTAGCACTTCACACATATGATAAAAATGATATTTTTATCGTTCAAATATTTATTCAACCAATGTATGGTTTCAACACTTCATAGTTTCAATAAAAATGTAATTTTTATTGTTCGATCTTTTTATTCAACACATGAACTTTTCCACTACACACACTTCTCAACAAATGAGTATTTCCACACATGGACATTTTATTT
Source organism: Allium sativum (assembly GCA_030737875.1). Taxonomy (NCBI): domain Eukaryota; kingdom Viridiplantae; phylum Streptophyta; class Magnoliopsida; order Asparagales; family Amaryllidaceae; genus Allium; species Allium sativum. The sequence continues at coordinate 5,958,575 of CM060923.1, read as the reverse complement.
ATGTTGTTCATATTAGAAAGATGGGATTTTTATGGTTGAAATTATTTATATAAGGCAAATATTTTTGATACTTCATATATATATAAAAATGTGATTTTTATTGTTAAACACTTCACTCATTCACAAATGAATTTAATTTTCATACAACACTTTTCAACACATGAATAATTCCACACATGGACATAGTTTCAATATATGACTTTAATTTCAATGCATGTAAAATAATTTCAACATATGAAAATAATTCTAACACACAAAGATTATTCAAAATTTCGGCAGCATAACGGCAGGGTAGTTAAAACCGGCACCGTCCCTAGTACGGCTCCTCGCTCTACCTTAAAACCTCGCGGTTTTTGACAATGGGGATTCATGCATCTAATTCGCACGCAGGCGGCATGTTTATTTTTATTTCCACAAATATTTCCAATACATTTCAATCACCAACGGGTATTTTTCAACCACAACCAAACAATATCAACCACAAACAATTATTCAACCATTCGTATTTTTCACCCAATATTTCACACCAATTCACCACAATAAATATCGTCCATGGTTTGTGGACGAAGGGAGTATATATATATAATATATTTTTGCTATATTTCACTTGCATTTCAACACATATATCAATTATTCTATGCATGTAACAATTCATACTTCGCTCATATAGCTTACACTACGCATGTACATAAGGTATACAACACGTATGTAATTTATATTTCGCTTATATAAATTATACACGACATTTTCCATTCAATTTCACGTTAATTTAGATTTCTCACCTTGGTTTTCTGAGCGCTAAAAATCGATACGATGTCAGAAAAATCCGCAGCTTCTTCTATTGGGTAGAGAGCTTCCTTGCGGTCTCGATGTTCCCTGTTTCATCGAATTTCGTCAACACACCAAAAAGATATGATTTTTCAAAGTGTACAGATCAAAGAAAAACGCACTTTCAGAAAGCTTCAAAACTAGGTTTGCGAAAATCGCGAGATCCGTTGATCGTTGAGGCGATCGGCCTGCACCACCACGTCGGCCTTGGAGAGGGCTCTCCGTCGATGGTCACCACCCTCAGTTCGATGGCGGCAGGAAGGCAGGGCGGCGCTCGATAGGGTCGGACTTTGGAGGCTCGATACGGGCGGCACAGGCGATGAGGGGCGGCGAGGCTTAGTCGGATTTGGAGGTGGAGGGAAGGGCTGTCGTTTTTGGGTAGTGGCGGCGTCTGAAAGTGGCGGAGGCGGCGGCGATCTGGTCTAGAACGGGGAAGCACGAGTCGCCGTTGAACGGGGGGGGGGTTCTCTTTTTTTATTTTTATTTATGAAAGAAAAAATATGATTGGCCGAGACTATATTAAAATTTTAAATAGTGTTTTCTTAAACGAACTCCTTTTTAAACCCAACGACTATCGCCCCTAGCTAAATACCCCCATTCCGGACACAATGGGATATGTTTCGTGGGCCAATTCGACTGTTACAGTCAGTTATTTTTCAAATTAAAGTATAAAACATTTAATTTTTAACTCTGAACACGCATTTCAATTTGCCAGGGCCACAAACTGATTCGAAAAATTCCAGAAAAATAAATCTAGCTATGTTTTGACGCTACGGTCCCAACAAAACTAGTTTCGTCGAATTCTGAGGTCGTTTGAAAAATGGCCATTTTCTGGTCGATCCAATTTAACAGAAATCGACCAAACACATTTTCTTTTGCCACGCTCACATATTAGCTTCAAAAATTATGAAATTTGAAACCTAGCAATAGTTTGACATCCCGGACCCAACAAAAGTGGTTTCGTCGAATTCCGAGGTCGTATGCAAAATATCAATTTTCCAGGGCTATATTCTATATACCGACCCCTCTGAAAATTCATTCGGCCATAACTTTTGATTCCCGTTATGAAACTTCGATTTTTCAGATTCGTTAGAAAGGTATTGAATAACAGATTTAAATATTTTTGGTTTCACTAAAATCCGTTATATTTTCCACCCTGCATAGTCAGTCAAAGTATGAATTCAAATTTTCAAACTGGCTCACTATTCCTAACTTACTATTTTATTGAAATATTCTATTTCAATTGTTCAAATTCCTTTGGAATAACCAATTTAAAATTTTTAAATTGGCTCGTATTTTCCGGGTTATTACATTTATACAACAGCCCTTGCACTTTACTCTGTCTTCAATATATTCAGCATACTTGATTCGCAACGCTTATGCCAATACGGAGTGGTTCTTTGGATAATAATCCAATCGATCTCTCCATATTAACAACATTAAAATGGTCGAAAACTTCGATAGTCAGTGAGTTAACTATCAAAGAAAAACAAGTGTGCAAACAACGATATTATTTCTCGGTGGAAATTATATCGATCAATCATCATTTAACATTTAACTCTTTAGTTCATTAATTTATTTATCTCCTGTTTCTATTTATTCTAGATTCTTATTTTCTATTATCAGAAAACATTTCTGATTTTTAGTTGGAAAACATTTCCAAAACTCCTTCACGATCAAACCTTACCATCCCTTAGTTAAGAAGGAAGTCAATCAAGTTAGGGTATAAGTACCTCTCAGACCTTAACTAAACAACGTTTTAACTTCTAAATAGTCAAATTTTATCTTTTAATCTTTAACAAGCTTCCTTACGAAACTTCGGATTCTATTTACGAATCCACTTCTTTATTGAAAACATTGGTTATAACGATAACGTTATAATCCGTACTTTCGAAATATCTAACTTCCATTATAACTTTTATTCTTTAATGTGAATAAATAAATAAACACCTGATTTATAAATAAATAAATCTTGATTTAAACACCAGAAAGTATAAGTACTTTCCCGAATTCGATATAATCGAATTCGACATATAACTCTCTTTCGAGTAATCTCCATTTGATTTACTCTCCTTCGAATATCTATATTTGATTATCTCCCTTTCAAATACCATATTCGATTTATCTCACTTCGATTAAACAAAAATCGATAACTCCTTTCGATTAAACTAATCGATAACTCCTTTCGAATACCTAGATTCGATAACTCCTTATTCGACTAACTCTAATCGATTTATCCTAATTCGATTAACTCTATTCAATTACTCTGTTGGTTAACTCTAACTCTAACTGATCAACTCTAACTGGTCAACCCTAATTGATTAACTCTAACTGATTAACCCTAACTGATTAACTCAGACTGGTTAACTCAGACTGGTTAACTCTAACTCTAAACGAGTAATTCTAACTCTAATCGATTTATTATAATTCGATTAACTCTAACTGATTTACTCCTCTAACTCATTTTGATTAACACTATTCAAATAACTAATATTCGACTAACGTCTTTGAATAACCAATATTCAATTAACTCCTTCGAATAAATTATATTCGATTAACTCTCTTCTTCGAATAACTAAATTCGATTAATTCCTGTCGAATAACTAAATTCGGTTAACTCCTTTCGAATAATCTGTATTCGATTAACTCCTTTGATATATTCCTTTTCTGTTTGTTTACTTAACAAATGACTATTCCCTTTCCAATACTATTTATTTAACAAATATATATTTCTTTTATCTTTTCTATTTATTCTCTAGATAAATAATCCTTTTATTTTTATTTATTTACTAAATAAATAACCATTTACTTTTATTTGTTTTCTATAAATAAATTATCCTTTTATACTTATCCTGTTTACTTTCTAAATAAATATTTCTTTATTCAATATCATATTTATTTTTACAAATAAATATTTCCTTTTACACTTTATTTAATTAACAAATAAATAAATTCCTTTTCGATTCTATTTGTAAATGGTTTACAAATATTTCTCTTTCTATTTTATTTGTTTAACAAATAAATATTCTATTTTCACATTTGTTTTACAAATATTTTCCCTTATCTTTGTTTAACAAAAAAATTCCTTTATATTTGTTTTACGAATCTTTTTTTCCTTTTAACTCTTTGATTTTATAATTATCTCCTATTATAAAATCCTTTTCCTTTTATATATAAAATCCTTTGATTTTTTATAATGATTTATTTTCAAAATATACTTTGAAAATCCCCTTTTTACATCCCAGTATTTCTCATGGTATTTAAAATACCATATAACAATGATTGGTATCATTCAAACATATAAAATCCTAATCAGATTTCATATCACATCATATAACACAATATGTGAAACAAAACAGTATTATATATTGAGGAACCCAGTTGAGTTCCTCCAACCTGTTTCCCTGCATCACAGATGTTAAACAATATAATTAACATCGATTTCATTTCAATATGAAATATTCTGCTGAACAGAATCAATATTCGATTAACGATTTAAATATATATATATATCGTTATCTATAATTTCAATCAACACACAAACAATTCAACCAAAAAGTTAACACACAGCAATCAGTCATCATTTATCAGTCCTACATATACGTTATAAAAATAGAACTGTTCAGATTTGGTGAGTTTTACTCACATTGGACGATCATCGTTAATAACGATAACCATCGCTTGATTCAGACGGACAATTTATTTTTCAATAAATTGTAACGAGCTTCGATTCACTCCTAGTCAGTTCCATTTGGTAGTGTCCATCCATACGATCCCAACGGATCTTGTTTTGTCGGATTCTGATAATGTACGGATAAAATATTAGTTTTACAAGTTATAGTCTATATAGTGGTCATTAACGATATAATTAACCCACTAGTTACCCTTTAATCCCTTCTTTAACAGCTTGACCGTGTACTCATCTTCTTCCAGTAGATAATACTGTTCCTTACGGTGAAAATGCTACAACCGAATCTTGTCCTAACCAATTCATCCTTCTTCACTTCACACAAATCCAAAATAAAATCACCAATATGTCCTTATTAAAACACTTCACTTCCCTACCCGATTTTTTTATTGAAATTCGATTCCTATTTCCTTGCGTCGTACTTGAATTCTTTACCAAGACATGGAACCAATTCCACGCTCCAGACTGTTAACCGCCATTTCCAACTTGTTGTTTCACCAATTTTCTAACATCATTATACCATCCACTTTCTTAACTTCCAACACTCCTTCCCTTAAAAAACTCCTCTTTCCCTGTTTACCTTTTCCACTTCAAAACAGTTTCTAACTTTCAAAATTCCGTACCCAGTATTACCTTATCACCGTATCTTCCTTCTTCAACTGAAAAGCTCTGCACCTACTCCTCACCATTACGGCCGCTCCTGCCACCTCATTCCATCACCGGAAACTCAAATAACAAACACCATCTACCCCCGAAGCCTGCATCACCAGGAAAATGAACCGCAACTCCACTATCGAAGTCAGCTTCGAAACAAGAAATCACCAACGATTCCCAGAAAACTTTTGATCGAGCTTCACCATATTGATATCATCCTGAAGCCCTTGATTCGTTAAGTAAAACGAGTCTAAGATTATAAGATTTCACCTGGTATTTGATTTTTATTTGTGGTTTGAAGATCCCCATTTTTGCTGTTGGAAGAGATTGTAGTGGCTGCTTGAAATTTTCGTTGCCTGGAGAATGAAGTATTAGTGTAAATGTTTGGGTGTTTGAGGGTAGTTATAGGCTAATTTATTTTGTCCTTAAGGAACGAATTGCTTGGCTACCGTGTTTACTTCATGACCATGGAACGATTTTTGCTGTTCGAAGTAAACTTGGAAAAAAGGAAATGTATCTTGCCCCTTCAAATCGTTATACTCTATGTCGTTACAGGGTGTTAAACAAACCCAGTCCGTAATGACTCGTTTCACACAATATCCATGTTATTCTGCCATTCTTTGTCATGCTTACTGTCTCGCATTTTATTAATACTATTTTAGTTTAGCGTACCATTACGTAAAATTTCATTTGCTTACGGACAAAAATAAAAATACCATCATAACGAGCAACGTCGCATGATCCCAAAAATATAATAATACCGGTAGATTAACTCATATTTTGAAACCCCAAAATCGCTGATTAAGGGTGCAAAATACTCCAAATAAAAAGTTGCTTATTTAATTAATTAAAAAATACAGTAAAATTCTAAAAATTAAATTATCACTACGTCTCAAAAGAACCTTGTCTAAATTCAAACCCGATATTCAAATATATTAAAAACCCTTTTATAACGTAAATAAAGCATTGCAAATTATAAAGGAACTCCACCGCGACTTTTCTGAAATTTGATTTGGACGTAAATCAAAATCTACCTGACGAAATCAAGATTTTTCTCCTCCATCAGAAAGATATACTTCACCAGCTCCGAATGTTTCTTGTTTCACAGAAATCCGGCTTAAAACGAATCTTGTACATTCAGTTGAAGTTCGAATCGCCGAATTACGAACTAGAGCGCCATTTCAAGCTCGATTTTAATAATAATATAATTATACGTTCAACCATCGTTAATTAAATATATTTGTTATTATAATTCAACTTTAAACTGAATTAAATATTTTGAATTGCCCAATTCACACCATATCGCCATTTCAGCCCATTCCTATTATTTCAGAATTAAATATATTATCTAATTATTATTTTAATTAAATATTCACTCAAATTTAATTAATCGACCATTTGAATTCTAAATCACTGTTTATATAATTAAATAAATTAATTATTTATATCGCTGAAAAATACGGGTCGTTACAGGTCGACACCTCTGAGCGGGGAATTTCCCGCTCAGCCCGCTCTGATCGAATTTCGAATTTTGAACAGTTTTGACCTTTGATTATTATTTTAATTTAATTTCTGTTTAAACTTGATATCTTCTGAACTCCATAACTTCTTCATACGGAGCCTGATTTATGCAAACTCGGACTCTATCTCAAGCAGAATTCCAAGACGAACGAAGTGGCGCAACCCGTTTCACTTAATTCTTCTTCTAAAAATTAAGTGCTCTTAAATTTTTTAATTTTAATATTTAAAATTATGGGGTGTTACATTCTCCCCTCCTTAAAGGATTTCGTCCCCGAAATCTCAAATTCAAGAAGAATGTATATCCTACCACCCATCATCCATCTGCTCAACCATTCAATCACAGGCATCCATTGTCCTTAAAAAGATTCCTAATGCTTTCATGATCATATGCATAGTGTGTGTGTGTATGTCCTTATCTAATGCAAAATTAGGCGATCTACTGATTCAGTTGACCTCCTTAATGCGAATTATATCAGTGCCATGAGTCCATTATGTTTGCAATTATTCCTAGTCGTATCTTATAACCTCTACATGAGTGCACAATCATTCATACAAATGCAATATCCATATGATAACACATCAAGTTTCAATCCATATACAAATACATACATGCATATGCAATATGAAAGTGACTGAGCCGATCTAGTGCCTAATGTGTGTGTATATGCATCCACGAGCAACCACTGGCAAGCACTTACATCCACCAAACATAACATATCTCAAACACATGTTTAAGTCCATTGGCTTCTACCTAAGGATCGAGGATAGGACCAAGAGGATATACTTAAAAGATAAAGACTAGCATATAAATAAACTTTACAGAAAAAGAGAGATCAAGGATATACCCTCAAAAAGGGTATGATGCACATGTCTATGTAGGATCAAAATTAACCCTAGAGGGGGGGTGAATAGGGTTTATCATAGATTTTCACAGAGTAATTAAATAATCACAGCACAGAATAAATGCGGAAATTAAATAACACACAGATTTACTCAACTTCGGCAAAACCCTGCCTACTGCTGCATTCCCCAAGGTTTCTACTAGGAGTTAAAACAATCTCTATGCTTACAATCCCCTATAAAACCCGCGACACTCGCTCCCAACTGTTCTTAACCCTACGCTCAAAACCCTGCACTGGTTTTTATCCCCAAAACCAGATTTCCCCGAATTACAAACCCTGTAATTCGTCTCCCTAGTTTTAGAGGCAAACTAGAAAACTCTAGCCCTGATAACAAATTGAAATTAAAGACGAACAAAATCAAAACAAGAAAAAAACCCTTAAAAAACTTTGAAAAACCCTAGGAATTAAATAGGGGTTATCCCCTTTTAAAACCAAAGTTGGCCGGCCCCCTTTGTATTGCTTCACTACTTTATTTGACCCGATCTTCTTGTCTTTGTAAAAACATGGTGGCCTAGGGTTTTCATCTAGCTTCTGGAAACAACTAAAGCGATGGCGATCTAGGGTTCTAGTTCTCTGATTCAGGACAGCCTCTCTCCTCTCTGATGTCCTTCGATTTCCAATTGCAATCTTCTCTGGTTGAATTGAAGAAGCTAGATGCCGATCCAAGTAGATTTGGTTATTTGGTATGATTTTATAACTCGAATTTCTCTTTTATTTGTTCGAACTTGGATGGATTTAAACCAGTGATGAATGTTGTATTTATAGGATTAAAATCCTAGATATATGCTCTGATTTCGTATGAGACTCGGTCTGATATTTTCATGAATTTTGGAGCTTGAAATCTTCTGGAATTCTTATGATTTCTTCGATTCAAATTTTGTGGAGTAACTTGCGTTTATCCTGTATACTTTAAACTTGAATTTCCTGCTTTTAAATCAATCGCTTGATTTTTGAAACTTGAAATCTTCAAACTTTTTGAAAAAATTGTGTGAGATTTTTTGAAATGGTCTTTGATTCTTTTGGCTTTGAGTTAGTTCATTAATTTCTGGAATTTTAATCATGAAGATAACTTCATACTGATGCTACACTCGGTCTACCTTTGAACAAATTTAATATCCTGATTTGTTTGGAATTTGATTAAGTTTGAAATTTTCAAACTTTGTGGAGTAACTTGCATTGTGATTTCTGGACTTTTGAATTGATCTGTTACTTCCTTCTTTGCCGTGTGCATCACAGATGATGTTGTATAGATGTTTTTCTTGATCATTTATGAACATTTAATATTGCTTTTGATAGAGATAACACTTGACCTTGCTAAACTTGAATCATTGATTGTATCACTGTTTTTTCACCAAATTTAAACTGATGCTATACTTGATTACTCTCAACTGATGCCTTGATTTCTGGTACATCAAATCTTTGACACCTTGCATGACTTACTTTGATAAGAGCAGATATTGTGCTTGATTTTGCATATATGATCTACTTCGTTGTTATACTGCACTTGGACTTTTCATTCGACATGCTTGTGAAGTGCCACTTTCGTCTGCTTGCTTTCCTTTGAACTTTAACACACTGAAAACTGATACTTGCTTGAGTACATGACTTGTGTTTAGAACTAGTAAATAATGTGCTCGACTTGATGTATATTGTGTTGAATCATTTGTGTTGTGCGGCATGTTTTGATTTCTTGGTGCTGAATATGATACTGCCTATGACTTGTTTGATACTACTCGACTGTTTTGCTGCCTTAAACATTTGCAAGTAACTTTTTGGAATCAAGTTTGTTTGCACCACCTTATTTGACCATGTATTACTGTTTTGTATCCTTACTTTTCTATGCTGCAACTTTTGTGCTATATCCATTCACATGTACCATGCATGTTTGCTGTTGTCTTACCTTGTAGCTGCACCATGTCCACTCATTGTTCCTTATATTTGAGTAGCTCGACCACTGTGACTTGTTCACCCAGTTCATGCTTTTATTCAAATCTTTGATCGTGCTGTTTGGCACTTGCTTGATTTAACCATTGCTTAGCTACTTGGTTTTGTTGCTGCATTGTGTGCTTGGGCTACCATGCATTGTATTGCACCATGTCCTTATTTGTATTGCTGCCGTATACATGCTGAACTGCTTCCATCTAAAATCACTTGTATTTGTTCTTACACCTTGCTGAGTGTAATCTGATTTGCCAAAACACCACTTTAAAAACTTTTGCTCGATCACTCGTGCCTTGTATCTTCACTTTTGATTTTGACCATAATTTGCTGTGTTGACTTTGTTTTGTTGTTGCACTGAGTCGAGACGGTCCTTGTGGCTACTCCTCAGTTGCTTGCTGCTTGGCGAGGCAGTGCACGCATGTATATTTATACACGTGTGTACATGCAGTCATCAGACAATTTTTCTGTCCCTGCATATCAGACCAAGTCTAGAAAAATGATGAGAAACACACCGTAATTCTGAGGCAAATAAAATTTAAATAAATTTTTTATTTGCATTTATTTAATTTTATTTTTTGTTGCAGTCTACTGTGTGTGTTCTTCTGTATGAACAGGTATGAAGATGACTGGATTGACTGTGGAATGCTGTGAAGTCAAGAAGACTGAAGATGATGATATTCATATGTGTCGGTATATACGAGTGAACTGTATAGAAATGTAGTGTATATGAAAGTGTAAGTGTTGTAAAGAGGAGCTAAGTACGAAATTGAATATATTGAAATGTATATCAGTGATGTATGTACAAATAGTGGAGTTGTAAATCTGTACTGTTTAAATATCAAAATAAAATATTCTTATTCAAATAAAATACCGTGTGAATATTTAAAATACTGTGTGAATATTTAAATTTCTGTATAGTTGTATTTTATTTAAATACAAATATTATATTCCTGTCTGAGGTGTAGTATACCAGTACAGTTATAAACACATTCAATAATAAAATATATTTGGTTGTTATCATCAAACAAAAATCATATAATTGTGTATACAACACTGTTATATACAATAGTCTAGTCTTTAGCCTTATAAGTCGCATCTTCTTGAGCTTCACCCCATTGTGCTCTGACTGTCTTAACTTCACGATTGCGTAGCTTCTTAATTTCTATTTCCAAAGTATGAGTTTGAACTCATTTCACTGTCGCCTCTTGTTCCACCCTTCCTCCTTCTATTATACTCGGGACTACAACTTCTGCTGTGTCATGCTAACATTTCCTCAAAGGGTCTTCAGAATTCACTAGAGGGTATCCATGTAGAAGAACTATCTCTTGAAAATAAACAGATGCTAACCATGTTACCAAGTGCATTTATTAAGGTGTTTAGCGGTATCTTCTCAACTTAACTTATCCATTGCATCAACTATCTGAGAGTCTTTTCTTTGTGAAGTCCCTATTTGATCCAAAAGCTTAGGTTTTACTCCTAGCGATGCCAACTGCTAACTTATCCGAAGGTTTTAAAATCAAGGGTTGATATGTATTCTGAATTTTTCCTTTCCACCTAAAGAGTACTTGAAGTCAACCTTTTTCTTCTTAAGGGATCTGCTACGACCTTACCCTTCCTTTTCACATTAAAATGGCGCCCAATCCCGTGCTGCATACATCCATGTATACCGTAAACCTTTTACTACCATAAGGTAAAAGTCAAAACTGGGGCCGTTGTAAGAGCCCTCCTTGATCGTTGGAAAGCGACATCACAATCAATATCCTGAGCAAAGGTTAGATTCTTCTTCGTTAATCCAGTAAGTGGGGATAATACCTTCGCATAGTTCTTAATAAACTTCCTATATTAACCCGCTAGTCCAAGAAAGCTCCTTGCTTATGTTGCATTCCTTGGGACCTTTCAGTCTTGTACCGCAATTACTTTTGCGAGATTTACTGCTAACCCTTATTTGGATGCCACATGACCTAGAAACCTTAGTTCTTTTCTCCAAAAATGGCATTTGGAGAATTTTGCTTTCAGTTGATGTGAACGAAGAGTATCCATAACTTCCCTTAGATACAAAGCATGTTCTTCTCCACTCTTAGAGAAAACCAAAATATCATCTATGCACAAGCGATGTGAACCTTCCGCCTTTGTAGAGGAAACAACTGGAGCAACCCATTCAGAAATACTTTGCCTTATGAACCTTTTCTCAAGTAACTCTTTTACTTGTTTACTACGCTCTTTCCTTTGCCTTGGAGCCATGTGTCTAACGGGTAAGGAAACAAGTTTTCCATTATCAACAAGGTATATGCAGAAGTCTTTCTCTCGCTTTGGAGGTAAGCCTTTCACCTCTTCAAAGGCATCCGCATATTCACGGACTACTCTAACAGATTGCAAGCTTTCAACAGACGCATCAAGAGATTCTAGGTAACTAAGCATAACGGAATTCATGGGAATACAAGAGATTTCAAGAGTGTTACCGAAGCGAGTCATAAGTCTAACCACTCTCCTTTCAAAACCGAGGATGGCACCATTATTGGATAACCATTCCATCCCTAGAATCAACACATAGCCCATGAAACCAAAAACGTTAGCATTACATCTAAACTCAACGCTTGGTATAGATATTCCCAAATCCAAACAAATCATAGATAAATGAGCCAAACCACCAATTGGATTTGAGACAATAATGAGATCTTCTACTATACAAGTACTAAGGTGTAGAGACTCAACAATGGAAGCAGATAGAAAAGAATGTGAAGCGCCAGAATCAAACAAAGTTCTAACAGGATGATTGAAAAGAAAAACTAAACTCTCAACAGAAACGTTCCTACTCTCTTAGGTACACTAGTAGTGAGAGCATGCAACTGCCCTCTAGAAGAGTATGTTCTTTGCCCTTGTCCTTCGACAATCCTTGATAAGAGGCCCTGCTTCACCATACTGAAAACAACTACCTGTTTTCTTCTTCCTACAATTAAATGACCCACTATACCACAGAAATGACACTTCCTCTTGTCGTAGGATCTATTATTTCTTCCACCCTTCTTATATTCCAATCCCTTGCATGTGATTCTTCCACTTTGGCCTCTTTATTTTCACCTTACTCCTTCTGTGAGGATTAAGCCATATCAACAAGCTTCTTATCTTTGGGCTTGTGCTCCTTAGCCCAACTCCCTTATTCTTATCCTTACTATCCTTGTGTAGCTTGTTGATAAATTTCTCGAGACTACCTCCATGCACGGTAACCTACAAAGCTTGAAAGAAGATTAGCCGCAGGTGAAACTACTGCAGCCACAGATGGAGGTTGGGCACTACTTCGCCCTCGACATGTGCCGTATGCCTACCAAACTATGGTGAATAGAAAGGACGAAGAGATTCAAATAGAGAATCGAAAGGTAGTGAATATGGCTTTGGGGAATATGCCTTTTAAAACAGTACTTTTCTCTTGGAAAACGCTTCTTAAAACATGTTTCTGAAAATACTTCTTTATAAAAATGCTTTTGAAAACGGGTTTCAAAGTCCTTTATCTGTTATGGTAACCTTCAGCTCTGATACCACGTGTCACACCCCACCTCCGTTAAGGTCACTCACAAAGGGAATGAATTAACTTCAGTGGATCGTCATAAGTGTATAGAACAGATAAATTACAAAATATACAAAAATTTTAAATAGCGGAAAATGTATAAAACTTTACTTCATTGATAAAACAACAGCTTGGTAAAAGATTGTTTTCCAACACCAAAACACCCTTACCTATTACAACAAGCATTTGTCTTGTTTAACAAAATAAGGAAGCATAAAATGACAATGATATTCCCTAATAAAGCATGAGCCAGCCATAGCAGTGCAAAAGAGAGTCCAAAGAAATACATCGTCTATCTTCGAGCTTGGAAAGAAAACTGAGCTAAGTGGTGATATTCCCTCCCTGTGAACCGGGAGGCGGGGGAGGGGGTGGGGCGGAAGAAAAGAAGGCAAAAGAAAACGGGTCAAATATAAGTCTGGTAAGTCCAGTGATTATTCAGCATGTAAACAAGTAAAAAGGATCATGACATGAATAAACTGAATACTAGATATAACCATGATAATTAGTATAGCAAGACAAAAATGATGATCGTTAGATATGACAAGGTAGGATGCACTGAATGCGCTTTGGTTCTTTCTCTGATTTTTTAATTTCTCTGCACCACCCAACTAGCATCCCAACTAGTGACTTTTATAGAACGATTTGTATTCCCTACTAGTGTCCCAACTAGTATCCTGTGAAAAAAGGATCTGTATCCCCTACTAGTGTACCAACTAGAATCTTGTGTTATAAATTAAGGTGATCCCAACCCTGCAATTGTGGAAACCTTCAGGTGTCCATCTAGTATGAGGATCTTACCTCAATCAGCCTAATTGCAATTAGGATGTTAAATGTACCCATACCACCATATCGATTGGCTCCTTACTTGTATTAATTTTTCCTTGTGTCTGTATCAATTGGCCCTCTCTTGCGTGTAGATACCTTGTGCTGGTCCCACCATAAGGTGTATCAATCCCTATGATAGCGACCCAACACGATTCAAGATGCACATCGTATACTACTGAAGCCTAGTGCCTGCTATTCCACTCTGGAGCACGTGCATGCCCGTACTCCGTCGTAACTACACTACTGCACCCCCTGCCGCTATTTTGACCGCTTATAATCATCCCAGTAATCGTGCCCCACCCTTCCTAGTTCAGGGTACCGTGATACGTCTACGTGGGTTACTGATGAAATGGGTCCCTGTTACTGGGATTTTATAAGGTCACTTCTTATACCCCCCCAAATTGATTAAGTGTTATCCATCCATTCAAGTTAACCCATCCACACGTCATGTCATATTGGTTAAGTGTTCCTTGTTAACTTAACCCTAATCATTCAATCATGTTGTTATTGGTTAAGTGTTTCCCCTTAGCTTAACCCCATTCGTTCATCATGTTATATTGGTTAAGTGTTTCCCATTAACTTAACCCCACTCGTTCATCATGCTATATTGGTTAAGTGTCATCAATCCAGTCGAGTTAACTTAACCCACCCACTTGTTATGTTACATTGGTTAAGTGTTACCCTCTTGTGTTACTTACCCCATCACACATCATGTTGCATTGGTTAAGTGTTGGCTTCTTGTGTTACTTAACCCTATCACACATCATGTTATATTGGTTAAGTGTTGCCCTCTTGTTTTAACTTAACCCTACCACTTGTCATGTTACATTGATTAAGTACTTCCCTCTTGTGTTAACTTAAACCTACCACTTGTCATGTTACATTTGTTAAGTGTTGCCCTCTTGTGTTAACTTAACCCTACCACTTGTCATGTTACATTAGTTAAGTGATGCCCTCTTGTGTTAACTTAACCCTACCATTCTTAGCCTGTCTGTTTCTTAGCTTTAATTCATTCATTAAAGCACCAACCACTTACATTACATCTATATTATTGCGGTCGCTGGATGTGCCGGGTGGTTCTGGGCAGTCTTACACCGCAACTCAATCTAACCTCGGGTTTTGGGCTTAATGCGCTAACCTCTCACATTAGATCTATATTGTTATGGTTGCTGGACGTGCCGGGCGGTTCCGGGCAGTCTTACACCGCAACTCAATCTAATCTCGGATTTTTGGGATTATGTGCTAACCACTCACATTAGATCCATATTGTTACGGTTCCTGGATGTGCCGGGCGGTTCCGGGCAGTCTTACACCGTAACTCAATCTAACCTCGGGTTAGGCATATTCATTTTTGAATTAGTTTACATATTTACAATTTATGTTCATATGTAAATTATCCACAAGTGTTGTCAATTCAAGTGATGCCCCATTTACCCTCTGAATTATGTCCATAATTCTAGGTATACGAATTCTACCATTTCATGCTACTAATTATTTACATGATTTTGAGCCAATCTATGGCAATAGCATGTAGTTTAATATTTTTTCCCCATGTCTCCCCCGTTATTTGTTCGCATAATTCACATAGAACGTTAGGCTCGCAAATTAGCCTAACTTATAAACAAAAGGGAAAAGAAAGGGACATGTAACATTCCAACAGGCCTAAACAATATAGATCAACATGCGTAGTATAAATTTGGGATAAAACGACATAAACTTAATTAAGCACATGAACGTGATCTTACATTTAAATTAGATCCAATTAACATGCGAACTAGCATAGATCTAATTGTATAAGCATGAACTTATATAGATCTTAAACATGGGTACTAGCTTGGATCTAAACATGTAAGCATGTATGAACATAAATTATCATGTAATTTGCATAAACAACTTGGTAGGTTCAATTGTGTCAGTCCAATAGTCTCATAGGCATAGAATGTACAACGTGATAAATCAATCACAACAGTTCCATAGGCATGATAGGTTCAATTTTGTCAATCCAACAGTCTCATAGGCATGTTAAGTTTCATTATGTCAATCACAATAGTCTCATAGGCACGATAGGTCTCATTACATCAATCATAGTCTCATAGGCATAGGCAATTCAGAATTGACAAAAGGATAGGCACAAATAGAATTAGGCATAGTTCTAGATCCAGTTTTTACTGTCATGATTTCTTATTAGGTGTTCACATCTAAACAATAATTGTACTTACAGAAAAAGGACGGATCTTGATTTCTGGGATCTGATTTATGAATTTGAAAAGTTATCCATTGATGTAGACGTTTGATTCTATAGTTCTTCTAATTGATTCCTAGTTTGAATTTGATTCCCTAGTTTGGGGTAGATGAATGGAGGCTAGGCCAGTTTGTAGACGAACAGCATGACGGCTTCATAGAATGGACTCTAGGGTTGAGGATGGGGTGATTATATAGAAGTCTAGGTTCAATTCAAGCCTTTAGATTAGTGTAGGAGAAATCAGAGCCATCAAACCAAAGAGATGTGTCATCCAGCCAACTATATCACGACACATAAGCCCTAATACCTTAGAAATTTGTCATAGGCCAATCGGAGAAGGCCACATCAGCTCAGGGCTTCAAAAATTCGTCACTGGAAGAGGATCTCAAAGGGGTCGACTCCCTACAGGGGGGGTCGACACCTATGTCGACTCCCCTATAGGGGGTCGACACCTATGTTGACTCCCCTTGGGGAGGTCGACACCTCTGAGCGGGAAATTTCCTGCTCAACCCGCTCTAATCGAATTTCGAATTTTGAACAGTTTTGACCTTTGATTATCATTTTAATTTAATTTCTGTTTAAATTTGAAATCTTCTGAACTCCATAACTTCTTCATACGGTGCCCGATTTACGCAAACTCGGACTCTATCACAAGAAGAATTCCAAGATGAACGAAATGGCACAACCCGTTTCACTTAATTCTACTTCTAAAAATTAAATGTTCTTAAATTTGTTAATTTTAATATTAAAAATTATGTTGTGTTACATATTTGCTGTATTTATTGGGGTTTTGATGCTTTTATGAGCCGATTGGCTAACCGCTTGGCTTTTTCCTTTTCTTTTGGATTGGTGAGGGCCCTATGAGGTAAGTTGAGGTTTTAAATATCAACCTGTACAAAGGAGCTTATGGCGAATTTTTTCGAAAATTTAGGGTGTTAGCCATATTTTTGAGAAATTTGAAAATTCTTAGAAACTGAAAAGTTGAAGAATGAAAGCCAAAATGAAAGTTAGTTGGTTAGTTAAACAATTTTCAGCTCCGTTACTTTTTGAGGACGAAGAGATTTTAAGTGGATGAGATTGTAACAACCCAGATTTTCAGAACCAATTTTTTTTTTTTTTTTTTTTAGCTATTTTAATGAGTTTTGAGAATTTAAAATGATTTATTTTAAATAATAACGACTAAAAATTTATTTAAATCAAAGCTAGAACGAATAAATTTATTTCAATTATAAAACGAGCATGAAATGGAGCGGTAGTTTGAAAATTCGATTTTAAATTTCAAATGAATGTACAGGATTCAAAATAAATCGGATTTCAGTAAAACCAAAAATATTTGAATCTGTTTAATAATATCTTTCTAACGAATGTAAAAATCCAAATTTCATAATATAAATAAAAAGTTACGTCCAGTTTAAAATTCAGAATAGTCGCTATGGAACTTACATATATTTTTATATAATATATAGCCCTTAAAAATAGTCATTTTATAAATGACCTCCATTTTTGACGAAACCATTTTTGTTGGATTTGGAATGTCAAATTATTGCTAATTTAAAATTTCATAATTTTTGGAATTAATATGTGAGCGTGGTAGATTAAAACATGTTTGGTCAATTTCAGTTTGAATTGGATCGACAAGAAAATGAACATTTTTCAAATGGTCTCCAAATTTGACGAAATTAGTTTCGTTAGGACTGTATCGTCAAAAAATAGCTTGATTCATTTTTCTATTTAGCATTGCACTGTATGTTTTATGCACTAGTATTCTTGGGGTTAAACCCATTCCATGTTATACGGCATGGTCCCTTGATTTATCTAACTTTAAAATCAATTTAATAACTGTTTTAGTTCTCACACCAGTCCCATGACTGACCTGGAGTTTGTTGTTTTAACCTAAACTCTGGGTGCCCCTATTTTCCACATGGGCAGATAGTAGTTTCGTTTTTGCAGATTATTTCTTTTCCAGGATCCTGGATTTACAGTTGAGGCTATATACGGAAAGCTCTATATCTGTGTATTTCTTTCAGTTGTGTTATGTATTATTTTCCGTTGCTTTGTAATTTAATCTCTGATATTGTATTTTCAATGTGTAATGTTTATTCATACTCTAGAATATTCTTGTACTCAGTTGTAATTGTTGTAATAGCAATGAAATGTTCTTCTATTTGTGCTCTGATTGTCATGTTCTCAACTCAATCCACTATTTCCCTTCTCTTCGGGGATCGTGGGATTTCGGTTCGCTTCATTTCTAAAGAAACTTACGTCGGTCTATTCATCTCTCGAGAAATCAGTCCTCAACTCATCCAAAATGCATCCGATTGACTTGGAATTTCACCAATGGCCTCAATTCACCACCGTGATACCACACGCAAGATCCATTCCTACACGGCCCACTCTCATGGGTCGATACCGACCCACCATGGGTCGATCTCCAACCACGCCCTTCACATTTCCATGCATGAAAATTTTCATGTCCTATTCTCTAATCTTCCAGAGCGCCTCCGCCAAGTTTCTTCTGAATCTGATCATCTAAACCTTCAATTTACTCTGCTCTTCAATCCTACGATCTACAACAAACAATCTAATATACAACTCAAGTAACATAATCAATTCAACCAAAAAAAATATCGATTCAGCAACACATGATCATGTAAACATGAAAAAATTCCAATTAAAATATAGTCGTATCACAATTATGAGATCTAGCATGATTTGGATCTAAACAAATGAATAAACATAACTAATCTAACAATTATCTGGTTAATATGATCAAATTAGGTTTCCTAGGGTTTCTAAGTCTGATTTAAGCATATGTGATCAGACCTAAGGTGATTATAACATATACAAGTGAAATTAACATAGATCTAACCCATACAACCCTCTGCTTATGTATGAGGATATCTATCACTCACCTAATCCTTGAATTGATGTAAATTCAATGAGATCAGATCCGGATAGCGCTGAAACCCCTGGAATTCGATGAAAATTTGATGTGATCTAATCTTACTTGATGATGATCTATCTTCTAGATGCAATCTACTATGTATATGAATTAATAAGAGCAATCTACTATGTATATGAATAAAGAAGATGAAGAAATAGGATTCTAGGTTGAATTGGAGAATCATAGACGCCCAACCTAAAACTTAGAATGAAGAGAGTAACCCTATTTATCTCCCTAAACATCCCTATTTATATCTGCTGGTCACTAGTTTGCTGGTCACTAGTCTATTGGGCTTGACAGTTTAGCCCATTAGCTACTAACCAGTCTGCCTAATTATGGCTGAAACTTAAAATAGTGATTCCTCCCAAGCCGCTAAAGCAAATCCTTCGTG
The DNA here is from genome assembly GCA_030737875.1 of Allium sativum. Taxonomy (NCBI): domain Eukaryota; kingdom Viridiplantae; phylum Streptophyta; class Magnoliopsida; order Asparagales; family Amaryllidaceae; genus Allium; species Allium sativum. The sequence continues at coordinate 5,939,077 of CM060923.1, read as the reverse complement.
TGACCACTCTATGTAATCGTAAACCACCGTTTCGATCCAATGAAATCAATCTTAGTACTGATCTGATACCTATCAAAGTTTATATCCTAAATAGTAAAACAAAGGGCAAAATGGTTATACATGAATTCGGTAAAAATCATGGACTTGTCTCACATCCTCTTGAACAACATATCAACACCTGAGAATTATTCGATCACTAGGGAATAAAATAATTATTTTAGGATCTGCTGATACGTAAAATACGGATCATTACAGCTTTGACAACAGCTTACGTTCTGACTTCACTTGATGGTTCCAAGATGTTATAGTCTACACGAATGCTTATGGCATAGAATTGGTGTCGTGCTGATGCAAGAAGGTAGGTTAGTACGCTATGAAGTAGAGAGTTGAGGGTCCACGAGAAGAACTACCCTTCCCATGACTTGGAGTTGGCTGCAATATTGTTTACACTTAAGTCTTGGCGACACAATTTACTCGGAGAGAGGATTGAGCTCTACATGGATCACAAGTTGCTTAAGTATTTGTTTCCGTAGAAGGAACTCAATTTACGGTAGTAATGATGGATGGAGTTCTTTGCGTCCTATGATTTTGAGAAAGCTTGTACCCCAGGCAAGGGGAATGTTGTTGCAGATGCATTGAGTAGGCAGAGGATGACCTTGAGTCCTCTATTCATAGAGAGGCAGAGCTTGGAATTTATCTTGACATTTGATTTTAGGCCATCTATGGATTTTACGTCTGATTTTTTGGCATCGTTAGAGGTGCGACCTACTCTTATGGACTGCATTGGATCCACATAACGAGAGGATCAGCAGTTAGCGAGCATCTTGGACAGACTCAGTGGAGGAGTGACCTCTAGTCACCTAGCTATATATTATGTGGAGAGAAAGTATGGCTACGTCGAGATGGAAGTTAGAGACTTGTTAAGGACAGTTCTAGAGGAGGCTTATAAATCTCGGATAACTATCCATTCAGACGGTGACAAAATGTACCAAGACATGAAGAGAGTTTTCCATTGGACCAGTATGAAGAAGGACGTTGCAGAGTTTGTGGCCCGATGTTTGACTTGCCAACAGTAAAGGTTGAACAAAGGAAACCTGGAAGATTGCTTCAGCCCTTAGATGTCCTATAGTGAAGTAGGAGAGTGTCTCTATGGATTTTATCGATTGTTTGCCTAGATCAAGGAAGGGAAACACTAGGATATGGGTTATAGTAGACAAACTAACTAAAAGCGGTCACTTTATTCCAGTCAAGAACAAGAGAATGATGACTTCGTTAGCTTCGATATACCTTAGAGAGATCGTCAGACTTCATAGGGTACCCTCCAGTGTAGTTAGTGACTGTAACGCCAACTTTACGAATGAGTTTTGGAGAAGCTTGCAGGAGGCACTTGGTACACAGTTACGACTTAGCATATCTTGTCACCCTAAAACCGATAGACAAACTAAGAGGGTCAATAGGGTTCTCGAGAATTTATTGAGACTGTATATCCTAGACATCGGAGGGACTTGGGAGAAGTATCTCCCATTGGTTGAATTAGCCTACAATGATAGTTATCAGTCGAGCATCGGTATGGCACCCTTTGAGGCACTTTATGGACGACCTTGTAGATTGCCGATATGTTAGTAAGAGTCTACAAACAAACTTCTACTTGAGTTTGAGATGATTAAAAAGACTTATGAGAAGATATATCTTATTCGCAGACGAATGAAAGAAACTCACGACAGGAAAAAGTCGTACGCTGACTAGAGGAGGACTGATAGAGTTCAAGGTAGGATATATAGTCTTTATCAAGGTATCACCTCTAAGAAATGTTGATCGCTTTGGTTAGTAGTGAAGTTGGCTTCGAGGTTTGTAGGTCCATTCCCTGTACTGAGAGGATAGGCTAGATGGCCAACATAGTTAGACTACTAGAGAGGCTGGCGGGAGTACACGACCATGTTTCCCACTTAAGGAAATGTCTACATGATTCAAAAGAGGTAGTAAAGCCAAGTACACTGGAAGATATTGAAGTTAAAAATGAGGTATTAGTTAGAAAGTTCCTACTTATATTCTTGGATCGAAAATAAAGAAGCTATGCAACAAGGAGATCAAGTTAGTAAAGGTGCAATGGGTAGATGATCGTGACGATGCGACATGGGAACCCGAAGACAAGATTTTCACTTCTTACCCTTTTCTCTTTGAGAGTACATTTTTAATTCCTTTTTAAGCTTTTAAATTCAAGTTTGTTTTCTTATCATTTGAATCTCGATCTTTATATAGGAGCCTATAGTTGAAAACATGTGTTTGAATCATGTGATGATTGATGGTTGCAAGTGGATGCAAATGTTTGCTAGTTGATGTACATACACACATATTAGGCACTAGATCGGCTCAAGCACTTACATACTACATATCGATGTGTACGCATTTTAATTTTCAATGGATGAAAATTGTTGAATCATCATATGGATGCTGCATTTGAGTGAATAATTGTGCACATATATAGAACTTATATTTAACATTAGGATTCTTTTGCGTACATATTGGATACATGGCACAGACATATATTGAATTAAGAAGATCAACTAAATCATTAAACCTCTTGATTTCTGCATTAGGGTAGGGACATTTACACAATACCTTTGCCTATGTTCATATAAAACATTAGAAATTTTAAGGACAATGGATGTTATCGGTTGATGGATAAGTAGATGGGTGTAGGACTGATTGATAACATTCTTCTTAACTTAGAGATTTCTGGGACGAAATCCTTTAAAGAGGGGATAATGTAACACCCTATAATTTAATACACCGTAAAGAAGAAAATAAAATGAATATTAATTAATAAAATATTCAAAATTGAGTAAAACCGACTTTACTGTTGTGTTCGTTATGAATTTTTGGTTTAGATACTCTTTGTTTTCATTAATCGGGCTAAGCATGAGAAAGTTATGGTTAAAAGAAGTTTGAACTAAAATAATTTAAATAATCAACTTAGGAAATGCAACGGTAAAAGGTCGACTAGACCCTACATGGGTCGACACTTGTGTCGACCCATGTGGTAGGTGGGCCGACCGACCTTCGAACAGGCAGTAGCCTGTATCTGGACTTGTTTTCTAGTTTTATTCGGGCTGACTCAGCATGATGTGTCTTTAAATGTTTGATAACCTAATATCATATGGTTTAGATTATCCTAACATATCTATAAATAGGACTACACTCATTTTCTTACACAAACATTTCTTTATCTACTTCCTCCATTGAGTTATGTTCTGAAATAAAATTAAGAAAATGTCGAGGCGCTGCCAAAACATAGATTGAAGGGATAATACTAGTTTTTCTACTACAACTATTTCAAAGACCTATTCTTGATCTAATACACAGCATTGTGAGTTTTATGCTATCTTCAGACTTGCGATTTAAAAAGGATTTTTGATAGTAAATATGCTGGATTAGAAAATTATCAGTATTTATAAGTTTATGCTTACATGTTGTTGTTTTTTTAATTACTGTCAAATACCCTTTTATATGTACATCTTTATTCCTTTCTGTCTTAGTTTTATTTACAGTCCTATTATGCTCATTTTTTCAGTTAATTCATTTTTGAGTTGGATTCATTTCCTTCTTTTGCTTTTTGTTTTGCGCTGAGCGTAGGCCATTGAGACTCTAGTCCATTTCTATTTGAATTGCGTAAAATTGGAATAATATGTAACAAAGGTAAGAAGTAGATATGGGGAATATTTGGATCTGACTGTATAATTGGGATAATTAAAAAGGAAGAATATGCAAACATGTTAATTTGAATAGGTTGGACTTAATCCGATATTAAGTAAAACAAGTTATGAAAAGTTATGAGAATCAAGTGTAGTTATGTAAAATGAGTTACTATAATCTTTATACATCTCAGAAGGTGCTTGTATGATTTGGGAAGAGAGTTGTACACGGAATTACATTTAACAGAAATGTTATTTACAAAGGTTATGCTTATTAATGAAATTAAACCTGCTAAGTTAAAACTGTTTTCATTAATAAGCTAAAAGGTTCTATGTCTGTTGTTAATATCCGGGGGAACTCTTAAACTCCTAGTTTCCTTGGCGGCATAAGCCTATGAGTGGCTTATGTCAATCTGCTGTTGCTTGGAACCTGTATCAGTCAGTATCCCTGTTGGTAAGATCTCGTAGCTTTGCACCAGGTAGAGGCCAGAGCACGCTTTACTAATCTGGATTATAAGAGATTCAAATCTTTGAAGTACGTACAGGCGCATTTCGGTGGATTCATGAGCGTGCATTGGTCCAATGAGGGAAGATAAGATGCTGTAAAACCGATGAATAGGGTTGTGTCTTTAAGTTGATAGGTTCGGGACTGATATCCCCAATTGTCATGGCTGGCATAGGTTTTTCGCGTCTGTAGGGAGCCGATCACTGGGTTGTAATTAGGGTAAAACCTAATCCTGATAGTTGGTGCATAAACTTGTTCTTGAGATATGAATGAGAAGCTTACCCGGCCTTACTTATCTCATTTATTTTGTACTTATGTATTTTACTATATTTCTTATACAGTACCATTTATCTATCTTGATACTTTTTACCTTATGCTTATGTTAAAAATTACTGGAACTCTCCAGACTTTATGTCTGACCTATTTTGTTTTTCCTTCTCTCTCTACCTCCCCTCCCCTCCTAGTTTCTCAGTGTGAAACCCCACGTCCGTTAATGTCACTCATTAAGAGAATGCATTTAATTTCGTGAAGCGTTATAGGTAAACAGAAACATGAACATTACAAGACATATATAAAATAGAAGCGGAAAATTTAAAACTTTATTAATCATAAAGCATCGTAGTTCAAAACTTGGTTATATCATATGTCTGAAATACATAAAACCCAGTACATCATTAAAACTTCTGTCCTATACTTAAAACATCAGAGTGCAATAATAAAAGAAGCATAACCCTCAAAAGAAACAGCCATAGTAGAAAAGGTAAGAGCTCGAGCAATATATCTAAGAAACTCTAAGCAAGACGATAGCAGAATCCTGATCAAGCTTGAGTATTCCCACCCTAAGAACCTGAGGGAGGGGGGAACAGAAGAGAAAGAAGAGGAAATAAAGTAGGTCAGACATAAAGTCTGGCGAGTCCAGTTACTTTTAGCATATAAATAAGTAAAAGTATCATAACAGGCATATAAAGTGGATAAGAAAGATAACATCATAAAAGGTAGGTATGACAAGGTAAACAGGAAAAACATGATAGAGTGTATACGCTTCACTAATGATTCCTAGGCACTAATACTAGTATAACCAGAATGAGATGATCACCAACATGTGTAAGATGGTAGACTTAGGCATACTTTCTGGCAAGAGGTTTTAACCCCATACAATCCATAGGCAGCCCAATAACAGGCTCCTAAACTTACTAGAGTCTAGATGTACCCTAACTACTACCCTAATCGATCGGCTCCCTACTCCGTAGATACCTTGTGCTGGTCCCACAGTAGGGTGTATCACTCACTAAAGTGGCAACCCTTCATTTTCAAGATGTTCACAACCATATCTACTAATGTCACAACGTCTTATTTTCCCGAGTAGGCGGAGTCATGCACGCATATGACCCCAATGGAACGCGCCGTCAGACATCGTCCCCGCTTTTGGATCTCTTACAATCAGTCCAATAAGCGTGCCCCAACTCTGACCTAGCTCGGAGTACTCGTTTGATACCTATATATGGATTACTGACTGAAACGGGTCCCATACATAAGATGATGCAAGCTCTCCCCTATGTCTTGCATCCCTACTACTAGGTTTTCCATAGGTTATGCCCTACCAGTTTAAAAGATCGCATAACACCATAGGTTAAGTTTGTGGGCCAATATATAAATATTACCCCCTCCAACCCCAGATTTACTTTAACACACTCATTGTTTCAAACAATTTTACTTAACCCCTAATCAGTTTAATATGTTCATACAATCCATATGGATTCAACTAGGTTAAGTAGTCAACTTTATTTCCATATTCATTTATGGTTATCATGTGTTAGACCTCCCACATTAAGCCTACCGCTTGAGGATGCTGGATGTGCTAGTCGGTTCCGGGTAGACTTCTTCCACAAGTTGGACTTAACCTCGTGTCTTAGCACGTCTCATGTTTACGCACTTGGACCCCTCACATTAGATTCACCACTTGCGATCGCTGGATATATCGGGCGGTTCTTGGCAGACTTCCTCCAAAAGTGTAATCTAACCTCGTGTCTAAGCGTGGTTACATTTTCTAATTAATGTAATCCTAGGCATTTCCATTATTAACCAATTTACCTATATCCTTATAGGTTTTTCATGTCCCTTTCCCAAGTCATGATCATAATGAACCATATGCCCCAAATTAATATTATTATACTTCATTCATTTTATGCCCAAATTCCCAATTACAAGTTATGCCTCAATTTAACTTGTTCCCCTCGTTCCTAATCTAACGCATTCGCATATTTCAGCAGCATGCCTAGGCTCGAAGGTAGCATGGCTGTATAAAAATAAAAGGGAAAAGATAGAGGGAAAAGGATAGAGATGATCATACTAACAAAGGTTAACATGTAATGGCATAAACATGTAGTGGCATAATGACAAGATAAGCATATAGGGTGAACATGTGATAATAGCACTGATTATAACATAATAGGAACATGCATGATGTGATCTAAACAATGATTTAGATGTCCAACTAATTACAAATCTGATTTGGTCATAAACATAATAGAACATGTATAAGGTGATCTAAACAGTGAATTAGACTGACAATCAATGGAAAATATGACAAGATAAATAGGTATAGGTTCAGATCTAGATCATAATCATGTCAGAATAACTTAGATAAATAGGATATAACAGATCTGATGTGATTCAAATGGTTATTGGTATAGATCCATGTTATAGTCATATCAAGTTTTACTTTTAAATATTTAGATCCAAAATTAACATGGTCTCACATTATCTGGATCTAGAAAAATAGAAAAGGGATTGCTAGCGTTGAATCATAGATCTCAAAGTTTGAATAACTTGATTTCAGAAGAAGAAAAGATTTGATTTAATCTAAGAAGAGGCAATATCTAGTTCTCCAATATTTTTGGTGTGAAAAAAACATGTGAAATGAGGCTATATTTATAGCCGTTAGCCCCCTAGCAAAAATCAGCCCTAGGGGGGTCGACCTAGAGGTCGACACCCCCCTTATGGGGTCGGCACCCCTGAGTGGGAAATTTCCCGCTTCCCCAGTTCTGCGCGATTTTTAATTTGGACCTAATTTTGAATTTCTAGACTCAATATATATACATAAATATATATATATATATATATATATATATATTCCTGCGTGCATACAAACTTCAAACCTTAATAACTTCTTCATATGGTGTCCGTTTTACGCAAAACAAGTGTCTATTTTGACCAGAAATCTAAGACGAACGCAATGGCGTTGTCTGTTTCACTTAATTCAGAATACCACATAATGAAAACTCTTTACATCCAAAATACCACAACTATGACAAAACCTCGTATAATATCCCATATTTGAGCAAAAATAGCAAAATACTGAATAATAAAAAATACAATGGTGTACTATAGTGGTAAACCAATCAGTTTGAACAAACTGATGTCCGCACACACGCTTGGTCGAGCTGTCATGCTAAGTATATATTCTAGGAATGGGTCCTACCTCGTCCATTATCTAATTTTCGCACGAAGCAGCATAGGCTTCGATGAGATCATGAGTTGGTGGATTTGAATAGTTGGAAGTATATCATAAATGCAGATTCTCTTTTGTACGCAACATCTGAACATATATGATCCATCTCTCTGAACTTTTTTGAGGGTAATCTCCTAAATTTTTGAACAACATGTTAGCAACGGGGAACTAATATAACGACAAGCATAAAGACTGTCATACAGTAATAAACAAATCGCAGTGATTTGTTGCTGCAAATAAAACGAATGGAACTGTAAGGCTTACCTTAGCAATTTCCTTAAAACTTTTATTTGCAGTGTTTCTCAAGAAACAACATAATATTTCTATATGAGATTGTAATGAGTATGCCAATTCTATGATTTATATAAGAGGTAGCGGCAGTAGTAAAGAATAGAGAAGGAAGAAAACTGGAAAAATCGTATGGAGAATGTGATCAGTATTCTCCCCTAATTATATTTTCTCTTGTTCCCCTTCGAATAGTCGCATCTGCACTAACAGGTCGCACCTTCCCATCTTTTTCTGCTGTTGTTCAACAAAAGATGCACATGTCCATCTTTTTATGGTGTTATTTGCCAAATGATTCACCAGCCCGTTGGTGACATCTAATAGGTCGCATCGGTTCGCCATTTACCAAAGGATGCGCCTCTCTAAACAAATTGCGCTTGCTTTTGTCTGAATCCAAGACCCGCCCAGTTTCTGTTCGAAGCCTGCAACTGATAGAAAATGGCCCAGGTTTCAAAGTAAAAATATGGTCATATTAGACCCAAATCCAAGTACGATCGCAGCCAGGTTCTGTCGAGTAGTGGCGGTAGTGTGTGTTCGGTAGTGAAGCATGACCTCCCTCCTCACAACAAAGCACACGTTTGGGAACCCCAAGGCCCCAACCTTCTCATGAGGAGGATACACATATACTTGAATACTTTTTCTAATTTTAACGATGTGGGACAATAGTATCTTTCATTTAATTCATGTTAACTTTAATAATCCCCAACATGAATGATAATATACTTTTCCCCACACAAAGTAGAATATCACAGAGTACATATGAAATAATGCTTTATTGTGGATAAGTTGATATTTCACTTTGAACTTTCCCTAGTTAACAAATTAACTGGATTTACTCCACTAATCGGTGAATTATTTCATCTTGAATCATCATCCTTAATTGTATATTCAGACAATAAGCTTTACGAAGCATCGACCCCCTTCTGATCAAATCTCTTAGTTTTGTCCAATTTATTCCTGAACACTTTTTGGTTCTGTGAGTTTTATAGAGAACTTAAGCCTGTAATATTCTTGTAAAGCCGACCCAGCTCACACTAACATAGGTGATTGCAACCATTTGGAGTATCCTACATATACCAAACTTGTTATTTTCAAGATATCGTCATCACTAAGAAACATAGTTCTAACCTTGTAGTAATTTTGTAAGTATGCATTTATATTTTACACCATAGACATGGAGTAGGACTATGTCCAAACAAAAGTATTACGCCTTTAGTTATTCCTAATTAGTTTGCCTATTGATCCTAACTCATGGGATCTTCACTCACTAGGATAAGTTTTCATATAAGATAACTCTTATTGGTTTAGGCTTTTAAACTCATTCCCTTCGATGCGCGGTTAATTTCTCTTTTGATAAAACTTTAGTAAATGGATCCGCTAGGTTATCATTTGTTTTTACATAATCTATGGAAATAGTTCCAACTGAGAGTAACTTCCTAACTGTATTATGGCATCTACAAATGTGTCGTGACATTCAACTATACACAGAGTTTTGCGCTCCACTTAACACTGCATGATCATACAATGTATACATATGACCGATACAGGTTTAGGCCAAAACAGAATACTTTCTAAAAAATGACGAAGTCATTCTGCTTCTTTGCTTGCTTTATCTAAAGTTGGGCGGTTAATGCCTCGCTATTACACCGCAATATCCCCACTACATCATGTAGCGGATTTCTACTACTACACTATTCCTAAATAGCCTTTCCGCTTTAATCCCCTATATATTCAGATATATCCCATTATTTCGGCTATATTCCTCTATTTCTGCTATGTCTTCTATAAAATAAATGAATTTAAAACTAACATTTATACATTGAAAATTTTATAAAACTAGTTTTTTAATATAATTTTTAATATATATATCTTTTGGAATATGAAATACTATCAAATTCTATTAAATTTAATTAAATTAAATAAAAGTTTACATTTATTTACATATATTTGCTTATGCTTTTAATTAAAATTAAGAATGCACTAATTATAACTAAGTTGAATGTTAATTTTCCATTTATTTATCATTTATATATTTGTATAAGCTTTAAATACGAGTTTTATATGCTATTTTATACTCAACTTCTATATCCGGCTATATCCTCACTTTATCTCCACTACAACTTTTTGCACCTCCACCGCATTAGTCCCGCTGAGTGTTTTAACTTCATAGATCTAAAGGATGAACTCTGATTCCATAATGGATTGAGCTATACATGTTTTTTAGTAGATATCCATGACACTGATGCTTCTGCTAAGGTAAATACTTAGTCGCTAGTTGGTTTTGATTCCTCTGAATCAACAATCCAGTTTGCATTATTATATCCTTCAAAGATGGCAGAATATTTTCCATAGTGTAATAATAGTTTGCAATATTTTTTAAATATCCAAGCACTCTAATTGGTACTTTATAGTTTTCCTTTCTTGGGTTGCGTATATACCTGTTGAATCGACTTACTACATAAGTTATATTTGGTCTTTTGCAATCCATGAGATATAGTAGGCATCCTGTTATATGAGAGTATTTCAGTTGCATTACGCTCTCGTTGGTGTTTTTATGTAGTACTTACGATGGATTAAAATGTATTTTATTCTTCAATTCAATTTTTTTGAAATCTTTCAATCACTTTGTCCATATAGTGCGACTGAGGTAATTCAATTGCGTTAGGTGTTCTTATAATTTTGATTCCCAAAATAAAATCTGCAGCTCCTAAATCTTTCATATCGAAATTGTTTATTAACAGTTTCTTTATGGTCTCTATTACCTTAGTATCTGGACAAAAAATATGATATCATCCATACATAAACAGATCATTACATATGTTTGTCCATGATTTTCACAATAAACACATTTATAATATTCTTTATACGTAAATTATTTTTCAACATGATACTGTTAAATTTTGCGTGCCGTTGTTTTGGAGCTTGTTTTAATCCGCATAATTATTTTACAAATTTATAGACTTTTTTCATTTCCCTTGGAAATAAAACCTTCGAGTTGCTCCACATAGATCTCCTCATCGAGATCTCCACTTAAAAATGCTGTCTTTTCATTCATTTGATGAATTTCTAAATTATAGGTCAATGATATTATTCTTAACATTCCTACAGAGGTTATTTGCATTACCAGAAAATATTGTTTCATTTTCTTCTTAAAGATCCATTTACATCTAAGTGGTTTTATTTCTAGTAGAATATCAACTATTTCCCAAGTTTTATTGCTCAGAATTGAATCAGTTCCACTTTGGATTGCTTCTTTCCAGTATGCAGATTCAGAAGATGTCATTGCTTTATCGTACGTTTGAGTTCGTTTTTTAACATGTATGTTACAAATTCCAAACCAAATGTCTTTGAAGTTCTTGCCCTTACGTTGTTACCTTGTTCAACATCCTCAATTTCGTGGAAAGTTTCATCTTCATGTGAATTACTTGATTCTTCACTTGTCTTTTCAAGGACATTATTTCCTTCATTTCTTTTGCACGGAAACACATTTTCAAAGAATGAGGTGTCTCATGATTCAATGATTGTATTTACATTAATATAGATATATCATACTTAAATACCAAAAATCTATAGACATTATTATTTTAGGCTAGCCCCAGATGTAACAATCAACATTTTTTGGCCCAAGTTTAACTTTGTTTGGAGGGGGAAATTGAGCTTTTGCCAAGCACCCCCACACTGTGAGGTATTTAAAACTTGGTTTATGTCATTTCCATAGCTTATATGGAATAGTTCTTGCTTTAATTTGAATAATCTTATTTAAAATGTAATTAGACATATTTTAGGCTTCCACCCATAAGGTCATCAGTGAGCTAGAGGTCAATGGCATCACATTAATTGTATTTATAATGTTCTATTCTTTGTCTTAGCAACATCATTTTTCGTTGGTTAATATGAGGTTGTTTATTGCTGTGCAGTTAAGCGCTTAGTGGATCTAATGCGGCAGAGGTCTAAAAAGTCATAGCGGGGATAAAGCAAGGAAATAGCAGGATATAACAGATAACTTTAAAATAACATATATATATATATATAACTCCTTCAAAATGTTTTTATGAATATATAAATGATAAATAAGTGAAATACTAACAGTTTATTTAACTTTAGTTAGTACATTTTTTATTTTAAATACGAATATGTGCAAATATCAACAAATAAACATAAACTTTGTTTGAATTAATTAAATTCAATAACATATTAGAATTTTTTTTCTAAAAGTAGATATCAAAAAATTCAATTGAAAAACCTAATTTACCAATTTTTAATGCATAAATTTCTTTTTTGAGTTCATTTCTTTCATCAAAGATATAGAGAGAATAACAAAATATAGCGGAAACAACAGGATATATCGGAAATAGCAGAATATAGCTGGGCTTAAAGCGGAAAGGCTATATTAGAGGCAATTGGAGTAAAAGTGTAACGACCCGCATTCTACGCATCATATGATCGTAGACTATTTATTTCTTTCACATACGAAGTCGTATGGTCATGTAACTTTGGGAGACGACTATTGGGGTCATTTCCCATGTTCATGATTTTTGCCGATTTTTAAATAACCGTTTTGCCCCTAGCTGATATTTTTTTGGCCATAACTTTTGATTGAAAAGGAGTTTTGACCTGAAACCACTTCCGTTGGCTACAGATGATGGTTTACCTTTCCATAGAGTGGTCACATGAGCCAAACGGACTCACCGTTTGGGAGATATGGCTGAAACAAGTTTCAGATAGTGAAAAACAGCATAATTGGGCCTAACCGGGTGATTAACAACGAGGCCCAATGGGGGATTTCGGGATTAGAGGTACTTAAGGGCTGCTAGGGTTAGGATTTCAGTTTTTTCACTCATTTTCCAACCGCCACAAACCCTCTCTTCAACCTAACAATGGCGTCCAACCTCTAAAACACCTCTAATCACTTCTTAATCAAGTTTTGGCTTAAACTACATCAAATTAAGGAGAGAAAGCACCAAAGCAAGGTTAGAGCTGCTGTGTTGCATTGGGAATAGTGCCAAACAGAGAATCATTTCAGATTTGGTATTTTATTTGTGGCCAAGGTGAGTGATTTGCATAGTTCCTCACTAATTATGGTTAATTAAGAGTAATTAGTGATAATTAGCAAATTTATACATGTTAAAAATCTGGAAAAAATATTTATAAATTCTTAAATGATGTTTTTGACCTCTGTTAGAAACTTGGGTTAATTTGGTTAAGTTTTGACAATCCTATCATTAACTATGCTAGAACATGCTTAAGGGAAATATGGGGGTTTGGCTATGTTTGATCCATTTTAACCTATCATATTGAAGTTTTGGTGTTTGGGGTCACTTCTACTTGTTGTTATGACTGTTTGGTATGACTTATGATTGTTTAGAATAGTTAGAATGATCGAAAACACAGTCGAATGACGTAAAACACTCGCTGGAAAAGTTACACGAAATTGGTGCAGGTTTTTGGATCGGATCGGCGGGATGGGCTCGGACTGGATAGTGGACTGGGAGAGAGATCATCGAACCGAACCGAGGCTTGGCACAAGAGAGAGTATGGCAGAAAGGAAGGTGACTATGGTTGAACTGGGATCGGATCGAGCTAAGGAAGGGGGAACCAGATTAACTTGAAGGGAAGTAAGGGGGATCAGAGCAGAAGAGAATGGGGAAGTGGATCGGAACGTGACTAGGAACCCGAACCGAACCGATGGAGCAAGGGTACAACGAACCGAACCGAAGCATGTATATCCGAACCAAATCAATGCGATGTGGAGGATTCGAACCGAAACGATGGCCAGTGACTGGGACAACCCGAACCGATCCGATGACTAGGGAGAGATCCGAACCGATCCAGTGATGACCAAAAACCCGAGATGCAAGGGTAGTCCAAATAGGAAGTTATATCTCAGGATCCAGTTGGGAACCAACGAGTTCACTTCATGATTAGACTTTGCTGTGGGACGTGTGCTAAGGGGTTATCGATGTCTATAACTTTGGATCACTATGTGTAGGGAGTACGTGAACGGATTCAGGGCCACAGTGGCCTAGGTACGACTAAAGAGCTATAGACCAATGAAGTGGGGTCATTTGTAAAGATTTGGTCGTGACTCCATGTGGTAAGTTTGATAGTAGCAGTAGTTGTACAAGTTGAACTCCGTCACTATTTTAATGAGTCTATTGATCGAAGCGTTAGATATCGTATGCTTTACGCACTAAGTGAGAGATGTGAGGATGGTTGCTATGTTTGATTTGTTTGCCATCACTATGACATTCACACCCCCACCCCCATATTCTATACACCATCTTTTTAGTGGCAGCTTAGAGTAATGTACGGTATGTAGTGCTAACTCTTTGGTTGTAGGTCCAGGTTCAGGTATGGTTTAGTATACCTGTTATTGTTCTATTTAGCTGCTTATCGCTCATACCAGACTTTTTGTTTGACCCAGAGTTTTATGTCTCTTCTTATTACTCTGGGTGCTCTCACGAGCAGACTAGAGACAGGTTAGGTGGTATGCATGAGTAGTTGTACCGAAGATGAGCAGGAGGCTTCCACGTATGATATATATATATATATATATATATATATATATACATTCTCCCTGTGTTGCTGCGGTCACTACTTTGGGCAACAGTGGTGTACCTTTCTTTCTTTTGTTTAGAGACAGTAATTTGGAAAGTTGTAATAAGCTGTATTTAGATTTCCGCTACTCTGATGATGATGCTGATGTTGGTTTTAGTTATCAGCTTATGCACTGTCTCACCTGTTTTATGTCAAGTACATTATTATTATATTTTGTTCCATGCGCTGTGAGACATTCTACAGGTTTCTGATTAGTTCATTCTCTTCTTTCCTTTCTTCGGCGACCGTTCCGTGCTAGTCGAGCATGTGTACAGCGCACTTTCAGAGGAAATGCCGGCTGGTGCGGGGCGGGCCATCACACTTGGTATCAGAGCTCTAGGTTGCGTAGTTAACCTAGGGAAGTCATCAGGGAGAGATAGTATACGTATATGAGAGCGCATATGTGTGATTATTTTGGTTTTCAAAAGCTATATATGTACTATTAGTATAGCTAAGGATGAAGTCGCACTGCATTGACACCACAAAGAGGATGTTTAATCGTTTTCTCTTTACAGATTGAACGATGAGCCGATACGCAAGGAGTACCGGTAGAGGAGCCAATAATGGGTATGCTACTGAAATGAGGACGATGTTTACTGACCTCATGAGAGAGATTCTTAGGGATGTGCAGAGGGCAGCTCTCAATGCTGGTAATGGTGGTGGTCCAACAGTGCAGCCACCTATGGCCGATTTCGCCAAGCTGAGCAATGATTATACTAGTCTTGGTGGGAAGTCGTTCCACGGAACGGAGTCGGCTACGGATGTTCAAGATTGTTTGGATAGCTGCGAGCGTATCTTATAAGATTTGGGTATCGAGGATGCGATGAAGAGAAGTCTAGCATCCCGTCAGCTGCAAGGACAGACAATGAACTGGTGGAATGCTATAAAGGCAGCTACTCCCGAGGATCAGATTACTTAGGATCAGTTTAAGGTTCGCTTTAGCGATAAGTTCATTCCAGCTGCTCAGAAACTAGTGTTGTTTAAGAAGTTCTTGGAGCTTAAGCAAAATGGCAGAGCTATCTCGGAGTATACTGCTGAATTCGATACCTTATCGAAATATGGGTTATCTCTTATTGATACTGCCGAGAAGAAGAATGAGAATTCATAACTTGCTTTGATGGATACTTAGGGGAAAGGCTTATTAACCACATCGATGAGACGTTTGAATCGATTGTGGGGAAGGCTTTAAGATCGGAAAGTCTTTACCCCAAGTCGAAGACTGAGGTTGCATCTGCAGAGGAGCCAAAGCCGCAAGCAAGCGGTGGAGGCAAGAATGGTTCTCAGAATAAGAGAAAGCAGAATCAGACCGATGATGGCCAGAAGAAAAGGAATAAGCAAGACGTTGAGTGCTTCAGCTGTGGAAAGAAGGGCCATTATGCTAGTAATTGTTGGGCCAAGCCAGCGGATAGGAAGTGCTTCAACTGTGGCCAAGTGGGACATCACAAGGACAAGTGTCTGCAACCCCCTAAAGAAAAGCAGATGGTGAAATCATATACCCTTAATGTTATTCCTTCTTCCTCGAATGCCCCAACTGCGGCGGAGAAGGGAAAGAATGTCGTTATTCAAGGTATGCTTTCCGTTTATGATGTTCCTGTTAGAGTTTTGTTTGATACCTGGGCTTCCAGTTCTTTCATATCTAGTGACCTGGTAGATAGGTTGGGATTGGAGCCCGAGATTGTCGATAGACCTTTAGTAGTGACGAACCCGATTGGTGGTTCAACTAACCTTAGCATGATTTGTCGTAATGTGGTCTTATCAAGTCATGGATGCATATTTGTTTGTGATTGCTTTGTTTTGGGCTTTACTGGGTTTGGCATTATTTTGGGAGTCGATTGGCTCCAAAGATACGGGGTGGTGGTAGACTATGAGGGCTTTTTGGTGACAGCTAGAGCGGATGATGGGCGGAGGGTAGTGTTTGGTGGTCTACCGGTGATGGGGTAATGGATAGTTTTCTGAATTCCCTCGACATCCCGCATAGTGAGTTGTCAAGTTTTCCCGTGGTTGGCCAGTATCAGGATGTTTTCGAGGAAGTGACCGGGCTTCCACCACACCGAGAGATTGAGTTCCGTATTGATTTAGTGAAAGATGCCAGACCTATAGTGATGCCACTTCGTCGTATGGCACCAAGGGAGCAGTGAGGGCTCGGGGTGCAAGTCAGCAATCTTTTGAAGAAGGGATTTATCAGAAGGAGTGTTTCTGATGGGGAGCACCAGTTGTGTTTGCTATCAAGGCGGATGGTTCCCTTCGTTTGTGTGTAGACTACCGCGAGTTGAATAAAGTGACGAGGAAGAACAAGTATCCTCTACCGTCGATAGATGATTTGTTTGATCAGTTGAGTGGCGCGAGAGTATTTTCTCAATTGGATCTCGTGACAGGTTTTCATCAGCTTAGAGTAGAAGCTGAGAGTATAGCTAAAACGGCATTTCGGATGCCGTCTGGATTTTATGAGTGGTTGGTCATGCCATTCGGGCTGACCAATGCCCCAGCATATTTTGTGGATCTTATGAATAGAGTATTCATAGATCAGTTGAATAAGTTTGTGCTTGTGTTCATGGATGATATACTTTTTTATTCGAGGAAGAGGAAGAACACAAGGAACATTTAAGAATAGTGATGGAGTTGTTGAGAAAACACCAATTGAAAGCAAAGTTTTCTAAGTGTCACTTCTGGAGGAGGGAAGTGAGATACTTGGGCCATGTTGTTTTAGAAAATGGTATCGTCGTGGACACTACGAAGGTGGCTACGGTACAAGATTGGTATATGCCCAAGAATGCAACGGACATAAGAAGTTTCTTGGGATTAGCTGGATATTATCGTAAGTTTATCCAAGAATTCTCCAAGATAGCAGCACCGATCACTCAGTTGACCAAGAAGAATGAAGCCTTCATCTGGGACGAAAGGTGCGAGAATGCATTCAAGAGCCTAAAGAAAAGTTGACATGTGCACCAGTTTTAGTCATTCCTAAGGGGAATGAAGAGATGACAGTATATAGGGATGCATGTGGCACAGGGCTAGGTGCTGTATTGATGCAAGGATGTAGGGTTGTAGCTTATGCAAGTCGGAAACTGAAACCGCATGAGAAAAGATACCCTACCCATGATTTGGAATTGGCAGCGATCGTGTTTGCATTGAAGACGTGGAGACATTATCTCTTGGGAGAAAGATTCGAGTTGTTTACCGATCATAAATCGTTAAAGTATCTTTTCTCTCAAAAGGATCTAAATCTCCGACAACAAAGGTGGTTAGAATTCTTAGCTTTCTATGATTTCGACATCGCATATACACCAGGAAAGGGCAATGCGGTGGTTGATGCATTGAGTAAAAGACATGTCAGTTTAGGGGCTATGTTTCTAGAATGGAAGCAACTGGAGTACATCGTTGGGTATGATTTCAGACCAAAGTGCGAGTTGGATACAAAAATGTTAGCAAGTTTGACGATCAGGCCTACTTTGATTGAGCGGATTGGTTCCAGTCAGAGGAACGATCCTAACCTATTGGAAATCATCTCAAAGTTAGATATGGGAATCGACAGAGAGATGAACAAGTATGGGTTTGATCAAGATGGATGGCTTAGAAAGAATGGAAGACTAGTTGTACCCAATGTCAATGGGTTGAGAGATGAAGTGCCTAGAGAATGTCATCACTCAAAACTGACTATACACCCCGGTGGTAACAAGATTTACCGAGACATGAAGCAGACCTACTACTGGGAAGAGATGAAAAGAGACGTTAGGAAATTTATATCCAAATGCATGAATTGTCAGCTAGTTAAAGATGAGCAAAAGAAACCTAGTGGTTTTTTACAACCATTAGAAATTCCAGAATGGAAATGGGAATAAATGTCGATGGATTTCATTGATGGGTTACCAATGACTAGATCGGGCCATGATAGCATTTGGGTGATTGTGGACCGACTGACTAAGAGTGCAAGGTTTATACCCACCAAGTCAAACAGGACGGTATCTAAATTAGCGGAACTGTATGTAAAGTGGGTAGTGAGATTTCATGGAATACCCAAGGGCATTGTGAGTGACCGAGATCCGTTGTTCACTAGTGGATTTTGGAAGAGCTTACAAGAGCTGTTAGGATCAGAACTACATCTCAGTACCGCGTATCATCCTCAAACCGATGGACAGACAGAGAGGGTGAATCGAGTGTTAGAAGATCTCTTAAGAGCATGTGTATTGGATTTTGGTGGATCATGGGATGACCATTTGCATCTAGTAGAGTTTGCATATAATAATGGTTATCAATCCAGTATCGGTATGGCTCCGTTTGAAGCTTTGTATGGAAGACCGTGCAACTCACCGTCATGTTGGGTAGAAATTGGTGAGAAGTTTGTGCTTGGACCCGATATGATAAGAGAAACTTTAGCTAAGATTAAGATTATCCAACAGCGAATGAAAGCTGCCCAAGATAGGCAGAAGAGTTATGCTGATAAGAGGAGAAGGGAATTAAAGTTCTCCATTGGCGACTTGGTGTTTGTCAAGATTTCTCCGTTAAAGAGCGTGATATGATTTGGCAGGAGAGGCAAGTTAGCACCAAGATTTGTTGGTCCATTCCCAGTTCTTAAGCAAATTGGGAATTTGGCATACAAAGTTGAATTACCAGAGAAGATGGCAGGAGTTCACAACGTATTTCATGTTTCCAAGTTAAGGAAGTTCGTGCACGACCCAGATGTAACTATTTCACCTGATCTGTTAGATGATATCGAAGTCGAACCCGAGGCGGTTGCGAACCGCAAGCCTATGCGTATTGTTGGGAACGATACGAAGCAACTTCGAAGGAAAGCGGTGAATCTAGTCAAAGTTCAGTGGGGCGAGAATGAGAATGACTGTACTTAGGTGGCATAGGAGAGCATTAGGAAGACGTATCTAGAACTCTTCGCCTGATAAGATTACAGTTTCAATTTAGTCTTTCCGCATGCTAGGATAGGTTTGCTTTGTTTGTTTTGCATGATTGATTGTTGTATATGGCTGGTAGGCATGCAGGATCCTTTGTGTGTTTTGGGTTAAGGAATTTCGAGGACGAAATTTTTAAGGGGGAGGGGGGAGTGTAACGACCCGCATTCTACGCATCATAGGATCATAGAATATTTCTTTCTTTCACATACGAAGTCGTATGGTCATGTAACTTTGGGAGACGGCTATTAGGGTCATTTCCCATGTTCATGATTTTTGCCGATTTTTAAATGACCGTTTTGCCCCTAGCTGATATTATTTTGGCCATAACTTTTGATTGGAAAGGAGTTTTGACCTAAAACTACTTCCATTAGCTTCGGATGATGGTTTACCATCCCGTAGAGTTGTCACATTAGCCAAACGGACCCACCATTTGGGAGATATGGCTGAAACAAATTTCATATAGTGAAAAACAGCTTAATTTGGCTTAACCGGGTGATTAATAGCTAGGCCCAATGGGGGATTTCGGGATTAGAGGTATTTAAGGGCTGCTAGGCCCAATGGGAGATTTCGGAATTAGAGGTATTTAAGGGCTGCTAGGGTTAGGATTTCGGTTTTTTTCGCTCATTTTCCAGCTGCCGCAAACCCTCTCTTCAACCTAACAATGGCCTCCAACCTCTAAGACACCTCTAATCACTTCTTAATCAAGTTTTGGCTTAAACTACATCAAATTAAGGAGAGAAAGCACCAAAGCAAGGTTAGAGCTGCTGTGTTGCATTGGGAACAGCGCCAAACAGAGAATCATTTCAGATTTGGTATTTTATTTGTGGCCAAGGTGAGTGATTTACATAGTTCCTCACTAATTATGGTTAATTAAGAGTAATTAGTGATAATTAGCGAATTTATACATGTTAAAAATCTGGAAAAAATATTTATAAATTCTTAAATGATGTTTTAGACCTCTGTTAGAAACTTGGGTTAATTTGGTTAAATTTTGATAATCCTATCATTAACTATGCTAGAACATGCTTAAGGGAAATATGAGGTTTTGGCTATGTTTGATCCATTTTAACCTATCATATTGATGTTTTGGTGTTTGGTGTCACTTCTACTTATTGTTATGACTGTTTGGTATGACTTAGGATTGTTTAGAATAGTTAGAATGGTCGAAAACGCCGTCGAATGGCGTAAAACACTCGTTGGAAAAGTTGCAGGAAATTGGTGCAGGTTTTCGGATCGGATCGGCTGGATGGGCTTGGACCGGATAGTGGACTGGGCAAGAGATCCTCGAACCGAACCGAGGCTTGGCATCAGAGAGAGTATGGTAAAAAGGAAGGCCACTATGGTTGAACTTGGATCGGATCGAGCTAAGGAAGGGGGAACCAGATTGACTTGAACGGAAGTGAGGGGGATGGGAGCGAAAGAGAATAGGGAAGTGGATCGGACCGTGATCAGGAACCCAAACTGAACCGATGAAGCAAGGGTACACCGAACCGAAGCATGTATATCTGAACCGAATCAATGCGATGTGGAGGATCCGAACTGAGACGATGGCCAGTGACTGGGACAACCCGAACCGAACCGATGACTAGGGAGAGATCTGAACCGATCCACTGATGACCAAAAACCCGAGATGCAAGGGTAGTCCAAATAAGAAGTTAGAGCTCAGGATCTAGTTGGGAACCAACGAGTTCACTTCATGATTAGACTTTATTGCGGGACGTGTGCTAAGGGGTTATCGATGTCTATAACTTTGGATCATTATGTGTAGGGAGTACTTAAACGGATTCAGGGCCACAGTGGCCTAGGTACGACTAAAGAGCTATAGACCAATTAAGTGGAGTCATTTGTAAAGATTTGGTCATGAATCCATGTGGTAAGCTTGGTACTAGCAGTAGTTGCACAAGTTGAACTCCGTCACTACTTCGATGGGTCTAGTGATCGAAGCGGTAGATATCGTATGCTTTACGCACTGAGTGAAAGATGTGAGGATGGTTGCTATGTTTGATTTATTTGCCATCACTACGACATGCACACCCCCACCCTCATATTCTTTACACCATCTGTTTAGTGGCACCTTAGAGTAGTGTACGGTATGTAGTGCTAACTCTTTGGTTGTAGGTCCAGGTTCAGGTATGGTTTAGTATACCTGTTATTGTTCTGTTTAGCTGTTTATCGCTCATACCAGACTTTTTGTCTGACCCAGAGTTTTATGTCTATTCTTATTACTCTGGGTGCTCTCACGAACAGACTAGAGACATGTTAGGTGGTATGCACGAGTAGCTATACCGGAGACGAGCAGGAGGCTTCCACGTATGATATATATATAGACATTCTCCCTGTGTTGCTACGGTCACTACTTTGGGCATTAGTGGTGTACCTTTCTTTCTTTTGTTTAGAGACAGTAATTTGGAAAGTTGTAATAAGCTGTATTTGGATTTCCGCTACTTTGATGATGATGTTGATATTGGTTTTAGTTATCAGCTTATGCACTGTCTCACCCGTTTTATGTCAAGTACATTATTATTATATTTTGTTCCATGCGTTGTGAGACATTCTACAGGTTTTCAATTAGTTCATTCTCTTCTTTCCTTTCTTTGGCGACCGTTCCGTGCTAGTCGGTCATGTGTACAGCGCACTTTCGGAGGAAATGTCGGCTGGTGCGGGGCGGGCCGTCACAAAAAGCGTAGCGGTGGTAGTGTGCTACAGGATCTAGCGGGGCATTAACTACATAGGTTTGTTGTGAATTATTCCACTTTCTGCACATAATTGTTCAAATGATGATTCATATTCTCCACCTTGATTAGATCTCAATGTCTTGATCTTTTTATTGAACTGATTTTCTACTTCATCCTCGTACTTTATAAACAATGTAATTGCTTCATCTTTACTATTCAATAGATATACATAGCAATATCGCATATAATCGTCAATAAAAGTAATAAAGTACTTTTTCCACCTTTTATAGGTAATGATTTAAAATCACATACATCTGGATGAACCAAACCTAGTGGTTCGGTGCTTCTATCAATAATATGAAATATTTTCTTGACCATTTTTGCTTCTACAAATGTCTTGCATTTGTAATTTGTTATTTTCTTGGAATTAGGAATTAATTCTAAGTCTGCTAGTTTTTTGTGCTCCTCAATCTATCCTTCTATAATAAAATTTCATACTCAAGAAGGTAAGAAACCTAAATTTTATTAATAACACAATAAGAATACATAGTTTTATTGTCGATTACCGCTACATTTGCAATAGACCATCACATAAATATCCTTTTCCTATGTACATTCCAGTTGGACAAAACCATCTTGTCTGATTCGAAGACCATTTTGAATCCTTTCTTTAATATTATTGAATAAGAGATGAGATTCTTGCGTATGTCTGGAATGTGAAGGACATCATTCAACTTGATAGATTCTCCTGAAGCAAACTTTAGGATTATTATGACAATACCTTCTATTATAGAAACCGCAAAATTACCCATATAAAGTTTTTCTTCTTAATCGAATCTATGATACGTAAAAAACATGGATTTATCAGAGAAAACGCGACGAGTAGCAACTGTGTCTACCACCGTTGTGCAGGATTCTGAAACGAATTGCATTTCGATAAAATTACCGTTAGATTCTTCTACTTCCATGTTGTCCACCATATTTGCCACTGAGTTACATTTCTTCATGTGTCTGTAATCTCTAGCGATGTCTCATATTTTCCATAAACCCAACACTCGCAATTAAACTTCATGGTTTGTTTATTATCTTTGGGTTTGGTTTTAGGAGCTTTCCTTTTTTTGAAAATTCTTCTTTTTGTTTTTGGTCTTTGACCCTTCAGCTATAAATGCTTCCTCGCTTTGTTTTGTAACTCCATGTTTGTCTGCCTCCATGGAAATAAGGTCCCATAAAGAGATTTCCTTCTTTTTATGTTTTAGATAGTTGCAGTAATCTCTCCATGACGGAGGTAGTTTTCCTATGATGTCTTCAACCAAAAATGACTCTTCAATCTTATGACCCGAGTTCATAAATGATAATATGAAGTCCATGCGGTTGAGTAGTCACCGGTTTTGAGTCAACAATCTTGTACTTCATAAATTTGTCTATAATAAAATTCTTTAAGCTAACATTCTAGATCTTATACTTCGTAGGAAATGCAATCTATAGAACCTTTGCTGCTTTAGACGCTGATATACTTTGTATAGCACCTTGTCGCGACAGTTCAGAATATAGTTTCCACAAAGGAAGTCTGAATGCTTCCATGCATTAAATACAAGAATCCCATCCTTGTCCGTTTCATTCCCTTGTGCAGCAATTGGTTTCTCCTCCTCGAGATTCCTTTGCAAATCGAGTGTGGCGAGATAAAACAACATCTAATTCTACCATGTTAGAAAATCTTCACCATCTCCCTTGAAAGGATTAGACCTATTGTGTGTAGCGCTTTTATTATATTCCAACTACTGTCGTTTCTTGTTGCATAAAACATGTTAGAAAATATGAATAAGAAATAACAAATACTTGACAACAAACAAAACGTAGACGTAAAGTTCGCAACTTTCTAGTTTAATGAAAATACCCTGAATTTTCAAAATGTTCTGAGTTTGTTATTTACCAGGAGCTAATATAACAAGAAATATGAAGACTGTCGTACAAGAACAAACAAATCGCAGTGGGTTTTCACTACAAAATTAGTAAACGGAATTCTGAGGCCTGCCTTAGTAATCTCCTTAAAGATTTTATTTGCAAAGTTTTCCAAGATACATTAGAATATTTCTGCATGAGATTATAATGAGTATGTCAATTCTATGATTTATATTAGAGGTAGCAGCGGTAGTAGATAAGAGAGAACGAAGAAAATTGGAAAAATTAGATAGGGAACGTGATCAATATTCTCTACTAGTTATATTTTTCTCCACACCCACTTCGAACAGTTGCACCTGCCCTCCATTTCTTACTGATGTTCGACAAAAGACGCACCTGTCTGGATTTTTCCGCTGTTGTTCATCAAATAATGCACCCGCCTGTCGCTGCCATCCAGTGGGATGCACCTGTTCGCCATTCGCTGAAGGATGCGCCTTTCTTGGAAAATCATGCATGCTTTTGTTTGAATCTAAGCCCGGCCCAACTTCTGTTCGAAGCTTTCAACTATTACAAGACAAACCTGTTTTTCGAAGTAAAAATCAGGTCATATTAGATTTGAACCCGGTTTGGTTGGTAGGACTGGAAATTTTGTTTGAACGTCCGATGTTAGTTCGTGTCCGTGACCGAAATACGTCTGTTCGAGTCCGTCCGATTTTCATTTAAAACACAAGTTAAGACAACAAAATTTTTACGAGAAAAAAATTATGTTAGGTCTGTGTTCGACCGAATTTCTTGTAATTAAGTATGTAGTTAAAAGACAGGCTAATAACAAGTATAAAATTTGATGTAAATAGGCATGTCTGACCGGGTCCGTTTGTCTTCGAAAAACACATGTCCTTGTCCGGCCGATTTTATTTAGGACACGATATATGACAACAAAAATTTTATGAGAAAAATATCATCATGTTCATGTCCAGTCCGACTTTATTTAGAATAGAAACTGAACACAACTTTGTCCGGTCCGACTGATTCACACCCCTATCGTTTAGACGACGGTGGCGGTGGCAGCACATACGTGTGTGGTAGTGAAAGATGACTTCCATCTAGGTTTGACAATTGATACCCGAAAAATCCGATATCTGTCCGCATCTGTATCTGAAAAGCGGATAAATATCTGATATCCGAAAAAAGGATGCGGATACGAATACATAGATATCCACATCTGAAAATTATCTGTCCAATTATTTTTAACATTATGCTCAAAATTATATGTATTTTAGAACAATGAATAAAATTTATTTATTTCTTTATTAAGTCTAAGGTTTTTATTATATGCACAAAATGCATACTAGCTACTTATATCTGTTTAATTTCATCATATATGTTTATTTTTAACATTTTAGTGATCAATGTAATTGAAAAACATTTATGCTAAAGTAGAAATTTTCATTTCTATTTCTTGTTTTAACATTTTAGTGATCAATGTAATTGAAAAACATTTATGTTAAAGTAGAAATTTTCATTTATATTTCTTGATTTAATAATCGTTGCTGGATAGGATGATTATCCAATATCCGTCCATATCCACGGATACGAATATAGCACAATCCGTATCCGAAAGTATCCGTTGACAGCTCTACTTCTATCCTCATAACAAAGGCACATTTGGAAGCCCCAAGGCCTCAATCTACTTATAAGAAGGCTAATTCATATACTTTAATGCTTTTTATAATTTTGGCGATGTGGTACAATAGGATATTTCATTCAAATAATATTAACTTTAACACAACATTATCGATCTACCATTCATCGGTGCCATCAAGTAAGTCATGTATTGAAATTGATGATTCAAATATTTGTAGAGAAGGAAAGATTAATTGTCAATCATGTAATTGGCTCCTATATGGAATAACTTGGGTGCCAAGTTTACTTGGAGGTCAAGAAAACTTGGGTGCCAAGTTTACTTGGAAGTCAAGAAAACTTGGGTGCCAAGTTTACTTGGAGGTCAAGAAATCCCTCTATATAAATAGAGGTCGTGTTATTGTATGAAGAAGGCAATCCACCATTAATCTTCTCTCTATTGTAATCTTCCTCCTCTCTTATGTACTCATTTCTTCATTGAGAAATAAAAGTTGTTGGGTCTCCGTGGACGTAGGATATTCATATCTGAACCACGTTAAATCTTCTGTGTCCTTTTTTGTTCTTTGTTTTTCGTGAGATTTCATAATTATTTTTGTTATACTCCATTGGTATCTAAATAAACAATACTAGATCCTCATCAAAATTCCGCATAAAACACTACAGTTTGGTATCAGAGCTGGTGTCATTGTTTCTATTTGGATATTAATGGCTACTTCTAGTAAGTCTGTTGGAAGATCTGGCATCAATTATAGAGTAACACGTTTTGACGGAAAAGGAGATTTTGGTACTTGGAAGATAAAGATGGAGGCCGTATTGAAAAAGGAGAAGACTTTTAAAGTTGTTTCTGCGCCTGAGAAATTGAAAGATGTTGATGCAGCTGAATTGGAGGAAATGGAAGACGAAGCTCTCACAACAATTCAGCTGAGTCTTTCAGATGAAGTCCTTAGAGAATTTTCTCAGAAGAAGACGGCCAAGGAACTATGGGATGCATTATCAGATGCATATCAAGACAAGTCTCTCACAAATCGGATTATTCTACAACAACAACTTTATTCGTTTAAGATGAAGCCTGGAGCCGATCTTATGGAGCATGTAGATGCCTTGACCACTTTAGTTATGAATTTGAAGGCAGCAGATGTTGATATTACTGATGAGGCTCAAGCTGTGATCCTCCTTTGTTCCTTGCCTAAAGAATATACTGCTTTTGTCAATTCTATGATTTATGGCCGTAGTAAAATTAGCCTTTTTTAGGTAAAGGCTGGCCTTCATAATGAAGTGTTAAGAGGTAGATTGGAGAGCGCTAGCATTGATAGTGATACCGAAGGCTTACCTATTCAGAGAGGTAGAAGTCAAAGCAAGTCAAAGAAAGGTGAAGAACGGAATTCTTCGAGGTCCCAGTCTAGGGGGCCTAAGAAATTGACTTGCCATTATTGTAAGAAGCCCGGGCACTTTATTGCACAATGTCCCAAGCTTGAAGGAAAAAGAAAAGACCCAAAGCAAGCTTCAGCCTCTACAGCGGAGAAATCAGATACAGAGAGTGACACTGATGTGTTTACAGCTTCTAGTTCTTCTGGGAAGAGCACCCTATGGTTGATTGTTTCTGGCGCATCCTATCATATGACACCTGATAGGAACTCTTTTTCCGCTTACCATGAGATTCATGGAGGAGAAGTTTTGATGGGAAATGATGCTTCTTGTCGTATGGTTGGTGTTGGTAGTGTAAAGATCAGGATGTTTGACGGTGTTATTCGAACCATTACTGATGTTAGGCATGTACCTGATTTAAGGAGGAGCTTGATTTCTGTTGGGGCGTTGAGTAGACTTGGACTAAAGATTGTAGTTGAAGAAGAGAAGATAAAAATATCTAAGGGTTCCATGATCGTTATTAAAGGAGTGAGGGCAGAAAATCTCGATTTACTAAAGGGCACTACTGTAGTTGGTGAATCAGCTTCAGTTACTTCAGCTGATTCATATTCTTCCAGATTATGGCACTTGCGGATGGGCCACATTGGCGAGCGCAGCATGGATGAGCTAAGAAAGCGAGGTTTGATTGACGGAGTTCGGCATTCAAAGCTTGGTTTTTGTGAAGAGTGTGTTCTTGGTAAGCAGACGAAGATTTCTTTTGGTGTTGGTGAGCATAAGGCAAAAGTTGTTTTGGATTATGTTCACACTGATGTTTGGGGACCTTCCCCTTGCCCATCTTTAGGTGGAGCCAGTTATTTTGTTTCATTTATAGACGAATTCTCTCGTAAAGTATGGGTATACTTTCTGAAGTCCAAAAGTGAAACCTTTACTAGATTTCATAAATGGAAATCCATGGTGGAGAAGCAGTCAGGGAAGAAGTTGAAAGTTCTCCGTTCAGATAATGGTGGTGAATTCATATCATAGGAATTCATCGATTATTGTGAGTCCGATGGAATTAAGAGGCATTACACCACACCAGGCGACCCCCAGTCCAATGGAGTTGCAGAAAGGATGAATAGGACATTGTTGGAGAGAACTAGGTGCCTCAGATTGACTGCTAAGTTAAAGAAGGGATTTTGGGCCGAAGCTTTATCTATGGCGGCTTTCCTCATCAACCGCACACCTTCTACTGCCATAGATACGAAGATCCCTGAAGAAATATGGAAAGGAGAGCCTGTTAGCTATTAATTCCTCAAGGTGTTTGGTTGTCTAGCTTATGTGCATGAGAGTCGAGGAAAGCTGGAACCTAGAGCTCGCAAGTGTATCTTTCTAGGTTATAGAAGAGGAGTAAAAGGATATAGGTTGTGGTGTCCTATTAGCAAGAAACTTAATATAAGCAGACATGTAACTTTTGATGAGAAGGCTATGTTGAAGGTGGAGCCTTCCTCATCGGATGATGATGAGAGAACATGTGAAGAATACCAAACACAAAGCAAATCATCTATTAATTCTTTCCATAGACATTCAAATGGCGTTTCCGATGACGCCGTGGTTGATGAGGATAGTATGGATACTGGCACAGAAGATCAAACTCAAGGTGGAGCTCATACAGAGACTAGACCTGTTAGAGAAAGAAGAAAGACCAGATGGCTTGATGAGTTTGTTGGTTTGAGCATCAAAGACATTGATGATATGGCAACATATGCAGTAAATGTTGTCCATGATGAGCCCAGAGATTATAGAGACGCTATTACATCAGTTGACAGTTCCAGTTGGTTAGTAGCAATGGAAGAGGAGATCGAATCTTTACAGAAAAATCACACTTGGGATTTGGTGCCACTTCCTACCGACAAGAGAGCTATTGGATGTAAGTGGATCTATAGTGTAAAAGACGGTGGCAGTGGAGATTTTAGATATAAAGAAAGACTAGTAGCAAAGGGGTATGTTCAAAAGAAAGGGGTAGAGTATCATGACATCTTTGCTCCAGTTGTTAGACATACTTCCATTCGTATTCTCTTGGCATTAGTTGCTCATTATGACGTGGAGTTAGAGCAACTAGATGTCAAAACTGCTTTCTTGCATGGTGATCTGGATGAAGAGATTTATTTGCGGCAGCCGGAAGGGTTCACTGATAGCAGTAGGCCAGACTATGTTTGTAAACTTAACAAATCTCTTTATGGACTGAAGCAGTCTCCTAGACTATGGTACAAGAGATTTGATAAGTTTATGCTTTCACAGGGATACTCCAGAAGCTTCAAAGACCAGTGTGTTTATTTTAGGAGATGTGATGATGACATGAATTATTTGCTGTTATATGTTGATGATATGTTGATTGCATCCCAGAGTATGGTCAAAATTAAGGATTTGAAAGCGGAGCTCATTAGAGAGTTCGATATGAAGGATTTGGGAAAGGCACAAAGAATATTGGGTATGGAGATAAGCAGGGATAGGAAGCGGAGAGAGTTAAGGCTCACTCAGGCACAGTACATCGAGAAAGTCCTCGCTCGATTTGGGATGGAGAAAACCAAACCGGTAGGCACTCCTATAGGCTCTCATTTTAAGATGTCGAAAGCCCATTCTCCTACATCGGAAGAAGATAAAAGGTATATGGCTAATATACCTTATTCTAGTGTTATTGGTAGTCTCATGTATGCGATGGTGTGCACGAGACCAGATTTGGCCCATGCAGTTGGTGTTGTCAGTCGATATATGTCTAACCCAGGCAAAGTACATTGGCAAGCAGTGAAGTGGATTCTTAGATATCTTCGAGGCACTTCTTCGGTGGGTTTGCTATATGGTGGAGTAGATGGTGACATCCTTCTTAGAGGATACTGTGATTCTGATTATGCTGGGGATAGAGATGCTAGAAGGTCAGTGTCGGGCTATGTTTTTACACTTGGCATAGGCTCGATTTCATGGAGATCAAAGCTGTAATCTATCGTAGCTTTGTCGACTACCGAAGCAGAGTTGATATCGATTGTGGAAGCAACAAAGGAAGGATTGTACTTATTTCAGTTATTGAATGATCTTTCAATGGTGCAGCGGACAGTGGAGCTATTTTCAGACAGTCAGAGTGCTATTCATCTTGTTGAGAATCAAGCCTATAGTTCACGGACAAAGCACATTGATGTTAGAAGTTTCTTTCTTATGCTTGAGGAAGAACGGACCAAGATCAAATTATTGAAGGTGGGTACTTCGGATAATCCTTCAGATATGATGACCAAGTCACTTCCAAATGACAAGTTTGAGCATTGCTCGAACTTGATCAGTTTGCTTCCTGTTACTTAAGAGCCATGAGGCGTTGGGCCCAACGACTTCTATGTTGATTGTTGAAGATGAGATGATGAAGAAAGACTGTCATATTTGAATCAAGGTGGAGTGTTAAAATTGATGATTCAAATATTTGTAGAGAAGGAAAGATTAATTGTCAATCATGTAATTGGCTCCTATATGAAATAACTTGGGTGCCAAGTTTACTTGGAGGTCAAGAAATCCCTCTATATAAATAAAGGTCATGTTATTGTATGAAGAAGGCAATCCGCCATTAATCTTCTCTCTATTGTAATCTTCCTCCTCTCTTTTGTACTC
The DNA here is from genome assembly GCA_030737875.1 of Allium sativum. Lineage (NCBI taxonomy): Eukaryota > Viridiplantae > Streptophyta > Magnoliopsida > Asparagales > Amaryllidaceae > Allium > Allium sativum. The sequence goes on along the minus strand of CM060923.1, from coordinate 5,908,376 downwards.
ATTTCTACATTGAGAAATAAAAGTTGTTGGGTCTCCGTGGACGTAGGATATTCATATCCGAACCACGTTAAATCTTCTGTGTCCTTTTTTGTTCTTTGTTTTTCATAAGATTTCACAATTATTTTTGTTATACTCCATTGGTATCTAAATAAACAATACTAGATACTCGTCAAAATTCCGCATAAAACATTACATCATGTTCTGCTTCCCACAGTCCACACCCATTCGTTAAAAGTCTATTAGAACCAACCCAGAAGCGCTTCAAGTTTTCTGCTTGTTCTTCATTTGGATATGACACTAGTAGTATCAAATTGTGCGTTTGAATCCGCAGTTGCGACTGCTTAAAAACTGTGGATGGAATGAACTTTCCCAAGTAATTGGTTCAAAAAAATATCAATAAACGCTACTTTTCTCCCTTTGGTCCATAACGCAATGGGTTGTGAGGAAACGGAAGGAGTAGATGATCTGGAAGGGTATGTCATAACATTGTAAAATGAAAATTTGAAAATGTTTTATAAAACCTTTTTAAAAAATGTTGTAGAAATGGAAAATTGTAGAATAATGGAAAAATATATGAATCAAACGTCACTTATCATTAGAAAAATTTGGAAAAGGTGGAATGCCGGTTGGTTTTATGGTTGAGGAGAAGTTGAAGGGGAGGAGATTTTAGGAGTGGCAGTCAGACCCGACCCAAAGGACTCGGATCCGACCCGACGTGACTCAACTCTAGATGGGTTGGATTTTGTCGGGTATGTACTATACATTTTAAAATTTTGGACCTAACTCGACGTGAGCTTCGGTTCTGCTCAGGTCGGATCGGTTTAGAATTGGTTGGATAGTAACAATAAAAATACATATATTTTAACGTTTTTTGGTTGAGTATTTCCGATCGATCAATTCGGCTCAGATTTGATCAGCTCTTAATTGTATTTTTCATCACCTAGACCCGATTCGAGACCCGCCGAATTCTGGATTTGGGTTCGGGTCTTTTCGGACTGGTCCAGTTCGGGTTTTCAGTTCTACTTATTAACCCTATGAGTTTTACGAGGGAAGAACGATTGGAATTAAGTCGATTGTTTTGGGTAAATTACAACACGATGTGTCGGGCGCTAATTACTCGTTTTCACCCGTTCATCCTAAATGATCAAATTTTTCTTCACTCACGCAACCACGTTACATGCACAGCCAGCGCGAATGAATGTCGTAGAAAAGGGCTGTGAGCATCACCTTACTATATGCATTAGTGGACTCACATTTTGACGCAAATATAGGGGGAAGCTTGGCTAATTATTTATCATCCTTTTGTGCAAACCTAAATATGTAAATGTTGTAAGTTCCAACAAAACGTTATGGTACGTGCCAATTCTTGTAAAGATATATATTACCAGGTAACATAATAATCGTTTGAAATGACCATAAAAAGATAACCGCTATGTACTTCTGCTATCCTCAGTCGTCGTTAAAGAAAGATTGACATGGGAAAGATTGTTAAAGTTTTAGACGTTGAGAGAATAGCAATTTAAGTTACATAATTAAGACCTAGAGATATCTTATTCGGAAAAATGGTAGGATATGTTGTTTTGTTTCTGTGTTGACCTGTTAACCGCATTAGCAGTGTGTCAAAATATGACCCAACCCGTTTACCCAACCCATTTACCCTATCCACAAATGGGTTGGGTTAACCCATTTATGAATTTTATTAAATGGGTAATGGGTTGGGTTGACCAATTTTTAAAAGGGTCATAAATGGGTAACCCATTATATCCATTTATAAAAAACTTAAAATCTAAAATTAAAATCACACATTTATAAAAACTTAAAATTTAAAATTTAAAAATGTCAAAATTACAAAACTACCCTTTATTTTGGAAAAAGTGAAAAAAATGGAAAATTTTAAAAAATTCAAAAAAATTACAAAATGAAAGGTTAAAAAAGAATTATTTTAAAATAACGATTTTTAAAGCTAGAAGGACCAAAATTACGAAAATGCCCTTCATATTGGAAAAAATGAAAAAATTTTAGAAAATCCAGAAAATTACGAAATGAAAAGTTGAAAAAGAATTAATTTAAAATAACGATTTTTAAAGCTAAAAGGACCAAAATTACGAAAATGCCCTTAATATTGGAAAAAGTGAAAAAATTTCAGAAAATCCAAAAAATTACGAAATGAAAAGTAAAAAAAGAATTATTTTAAAATAACGATTTTTAAAGCTAAAAATGCTAAAATTGCGAAAATACCCTTCATTTTGGAAAAAGTGAAAAAAAATGAAAAAATTTCAGAAAATCCAGAAAATTACAAAATGAAAAGTTAAAAAAGAATTAATTGAAAATAACAATTTTTAAAGCTAAAAGAACCAAAATTACGAAAATGCCCTTCATATTGGAAAAAGTGAAAAAAAATGAAAAAAAAATCAGAAAATCCAAAAAATAACGAAATGAAAAGTAAAAAAAGAATTATTTTAAAATAACGATTTTTAAAGCTAAAAATGCTAAAATTACGAAAATACCCTTCATTTTGGAAAAAGTGAAATAAAATGAAAAAATTTCAGAAAATCCAGAAAATTACAAAATGAAAAGTTAAAAAAGAATTAATTCAAAATAACGATTTTTAAAGCTAAAAGAACCAAAATTACGAAAATGCCATTCATATTGGAAAAAGTGAAAAAAATGAAAAAAATTCAGAAAATCCAAAAAATTACGAAATGAAAAGTAAAAAAAGAATTATTTTAAAATAACGATTTTTAAAGCTAAAAATGCTAAAATTTCGATAATTCCCTTCATTTTAGAACAAGTGAAAAAAATGAAAAAATTTCAGAAAATCCAGAAAATTACAAAATGAAAAGTAAAAAAAGATATTTTAAAATAATGATTTTCAATATAATAAATTTTTTGGATTTTTTGAAATTTATTTATTTTTTCACTTTTTTCAACATGAAGGGCATTTTCGTAATTTTGACATATTTAGCTTTAAAAATCATAATTTTCAAGTAATTCTTTTTTTACTTTTCATTTCGTAATTTTCTGGATTTTTTAAAATTTATTTGTTTTTTTCACTTTTTTCAACATGAAGGGCATTTTCGTAATTTTGACATATTTAGCTTTAAAAATCGTAATTTTCGAATAATTCTTTTATTACTTTTCATTTCGTAATTTTCTGGATTTCTTAAAATTTATTTAATTTTTTCACTTTTTTCAACATGAAGGGCATTTTCGTAATTTTGACATATTTAGCTTTAAAAATCGTAATTTTGGAATAATTCTTTTTTTATTTTTCATTTCGTAATTTTCCGGATTTTTTAAAATTTATTTGTTTTTTTCACTTTTTTCCACATGAAGGGCATTTTCGTAATTTTGACATATTTAGCTTTAAAAATCGTAATTTTCGAATAATTCTTTTTTTACTTTTCATTTCGTAATTTTCTGGATTTTCTAAAATTTATTTGTTTTTTTCACTTTTCTCAACATGAAGGGTATTTTCGTAATTTTGGCATATTTAGCTTTAAAAATCGTAATTTTCGAATAATTCCTTTTTTACTTTTCATTTCGTAATTTTCTGGATTTTTTAATTTTTATTTATTTTTTCACTTTTTTCAACATGAAGGGCATTTTCGTAATTTTGACATATTTAGCTTTAAAAATCGTAATTTTCGAATATTTTTTTTTTTTACTTTTCATTTCGTAATTTTCTGGATTTTTTGAAATTTATTTATTTGTTTCACTTTTTTTTTAAATGAAGGGTAATTTTGACCTTTTTAACTTTAAAAATTTAGCATTTGTTTTTATTTGCTAAATCAACTTTAGATACCTGGATTAAATGGGTAACTCACTTATTAGTGGGTTGGGTTACAAACGGATTGGGTAATAAATGGGTCAAAGAGAATGGGTCATAAATGGGTTGGGTCAAAACTCGACCCAACCCATTTAGACCCAACCCAACCCATTTGACACCCCTAATTAGCACATAGTTTACTGGAAGTAATTTGCTTTGAAATACCTGTCACTGTATCATTACCATTATTAGAAGTAATTTCACTCTTAAGCTACTCACCACCATTATCTCGTCCATAGATTTTAGTAGGATTATTATTTATTAGGATTGTTTGGCATATTATATGGTGATAAGGAGAGACCGTACGGATTGAAACCGAAATTGTCCCACATCGCTAAATAAATTAAAAAGATAATGTATTGGTTGCTTATAAACTCTCACAAACATTTGCCCACACTATTTACAAAACAAACATCAGCAATGGCAGTATCTCAAAAATCATCAGTCCTCATATCCTTGGTAGCGATACTTGTACTGAATGCCTTGATCACAACCAGTGCTCGATTGGTTGGAGATGAACCAGTAAACGATCTGATGGCAAATGCACCATCCAGTGGTGATCCTACATGCATTAAAAAATGCAATGAGACTGAAAAGGAATGTGAAAGCTCCGATGACTGCAACAATCAGAAAGTCGGTAGCTATAAGGCGATGAAGTGTATAAAGCGGTGTCTAAAGGCAAATCTGATCTGCAAGTCCAAGTGCAAGAAGCAGGCTATTGGCATCTAACTTTATATGGCCCCTGTTCATGCTCAGCAATAATTGTACTCTTTGAAAACATTCAATGTTTTGCTAAATAAAAGAAATGGATCAGTATTTCTTACTTTGGCTTGTTTTTATAATTTCTGGTTTTACTGATTGGCTCGGAAATAGAAAAAAAAGATGTTAACAAGCTACAAGACCTACAACAGGATAATGAAAAAACTCTCCAACCTTTTTTGTTCATTTTTAAGTTCCGGAAGACAATGTATATGCTTACTGCCTAGCGTGGATAGACCCAATATAGATCTAGCTATAAACTTCTGAGAAAAATAATTTATGACTATTCTCTTAATTCATGAAATCTATAGTTACCTGTTGTTAACTTTCTATGAGAAACAAACGTATGAGACGGTTCGAATCAGGATATCTATCATTCAGCAAATAATCATAGATAATAGTAAATTGCATGCATGCATGCCCAACGCAAAAACCATGCATTCAATATACTCATGCACACACATACTATGCTGCTACCGATGAATGAACTCATCCTATAAGTTGCCTCTTATCTTCTAATTCGGCATACCTCGTCGAATTGAACATTCGCTCTTCCATAATTGTTTGATATGACTCAAGTATACTGTTCGTTCATCCAGCACAGATATTACTGTGTACATGCAATTGGATACTCCGTCAGTATATTAGATATCTAAATAAGTAGGGGTGTCAAAATATGACCCAACCCGTTTACCCAACCCATTTACCCTATACACAAATGGGTTGGGTTAACCCATTTATGAATTTTATTAAATGGGTAATGGGTTAGGTTGACCCATTTTTAAAAGGGTCATAAATGGGCTACCCATTATACCCATTTATAAAAAACTTAAAATCTAAAATTAAAAACACACATTTATAAAAACTTAAAATTTAAAAATGTCAAAATTACAAAACTACCCTTTATTTTGGAAAAAGTGAAAAAAATGAAAAAATTTAAAAAATTCAAGAAAATTACAAAATGAAAGGTAAAAAAAGAATTATTTTAAAATAACGATTTTTAAAGCTAGAAGGACCAAAATTACGAAAATGCCCTTCATATTGAAAAAAATGAAAAAATTTCAGAAATTTCAGAAAATTACGAAATGAAAAGTTAAAAAAGAATTAATTTAAAATAACGATTTTTAAAGCTAAAAGGAACAAAATTACGAAAATGCCCTTACTATTGGAAAAAGTGAAAAAAAATGAAAAAATTTCAGAAAATCCAAAAAATTACGAAATGAAAAGTAAAAAAAGAATTATTTTAAAATAACGATTTTTAAAGCTAAAATTGCGAAAATACCCTTCATTTTGGAAAAAGTGAAAAAAATGAAAAAATTTCAGAAAATCCAGAAAATTACAAAATGAAAAGTTAAAAAAGAATTAATTCAAAATAACGATTTTTAAAGCTAAAAGAACCAAAATTACGAAAATGCCCTTCATATTGGAAAAAGTGAAAAAAATGAAAAAATTTCAGAAAATCCAAAAAATTACGAAATGAAAAGTAAAAAAAGAATTATTTTAAAATAACGATTTTTAAAGCTAAAAATGCTAAAATTACGAAAATACCCTTCATTTTGGAAAAAGTGAAAAAAAATGAAAAAATTTCAGAAAATCCAGAAAATTACAAAATGAAAAGTTAAAAAAGAATTAATTCAAAATAACAATTTTTAAAGCTAAAAGAACCAAAATTACGAAAATGCCCTTAATATTGAAAAAAGTGATTTTTTTTTCAGAAAATCCAAAAAATTACGAAATGAAAAGTAAAAAAAGAATTATTTTAAAATAACGATTTTTAAAGCTAAAAATGCTAAAATTACGAAAATTCCCTTCATTTTAGAAAAAGTAAAAAAAATGAAAAAATTTCAGAAAATCCAGAAAATTACAAAATGAAAAGTAAAAAAAGATATTTTAAAATAATGATTTTCAAAATAATAAATTTTTTGGATTTTTTGAAATTTATTTATTTTTTCACTTTTTTCAGCATGAAGGACATTTTCGTAATTTTGACATATTTAGCTTTAAAAATCATAATTTTCGAGTAATTCTTTTTTTACTTTTCATTTCGAAATTTTCTGGATTTTTTAAAATTTATTTGTTTTTTTCACTTTTTTCAACATGAAGGGCATTTTCGTAATTTTGACATATTTAGCTTTAAAAATCGTAATTTTCGAATAATTCTTTTATTACTTTTCATTTCGTAGTTTTCTGGATTTTTTAAAATTTATTTATTTTTTTCACTTTTTTCAACATGAAGGGCATTTTCGTAATTTTGACATATTTAGCTTTAAAAATCGTAATTTCGAATAATTCTTTTTTTATTTTTCATTTCGTAATTTTCCGGATTTTTTAAAATTTATTTGTTTTTTTCTCTTTTTTCAACATGAAGGGCATTTTCGTAATTTTGACATATTTAGCTTTAAAAATCGTAATTTTCGAATAATTCTTTTCTTACTTTTCATTTCGTAATTTTCTGGATTTTCTAAAATTTATTTGTTTTTTCACTTTTTTCAACATGAAGGGCATTTTCGTAATTTTGACATATTTAGCTTTAAAAATCGTAATTTTCGAATAATTCTTTTTTTACTTTTCATTTCGTAATTTTCTGGATTTTTTAATTTTTATTTATTTTTTTTTAATTTTTTCAACATGAAGGGCATTTTCGTAATTTTGACATATTTAGCTTTAAAAATCGTAATTTTCGAATATTATTTTTTTTACTTTTCATTTCGTAATTTTCTGGATTTTTTGAAATTTATTTATTTTTTTCACTTTTTTTCCAAAATGAAGGGTATTTTCGTAATTTTGACCTTTTTAACTTTAAAAATTTAGCATTTGTTTTTATTTGCTAAATCAACTTTAGATACCTGGGTTAAATGGGTAACCCACTTATTAGTGAGTTGGGTTACAAACGGATTGGGTAATAAATGGGTCAAAGAGAATGGGTCATAAATGGGTTGGGTCAAAACTCGACCCAACCCATTTAGACCCAACCCAACCCATTTGACACCCCTATAAATAAGTACCAGATTGTTCTTTTTATCAGATAATTATTAAGTTCTTTCAACTTTTGCATCTAAGTAGGATTCAGAAGATTTCGTTAATGTAAATATTAATAAGTTGGTACTGACCAGTAATATCGAATCATCATACTGGAATCCATGTGGGTTAATATTCAAAATTAGAAAAACTCTATTATATCTTTATTAATAGTTAATTTGGAAAAACAAACTTTTTCCAATCATAAACTTCTAAATCTATCGTTTGTATAAGACATGTTTTTTTTATTTTTATTTTTTTTATTTTTTTTGTTAATGTATAATTAATGGGAACAACAATTGGAGTGCAAAGTTAAACACAAAATTTGATATACGAATTGTAGATCATTAAATTTACTTGTCTTCTTTGCAGTGTATGGAATTGTGGGAGAATTAATGATTGAAATTTAGTGAATATTAGGTGCAGATCTTTAAAATCAAACTTGATATACAAAAACTCTTTCCCAAAATTGAATTATAAATTAGCTTTTTAAAATTTAATGGATACTTGTTTCAAGGACACATTTCAAAAGAAAATTAGATCTAAGGACAATCATTGGCATCTTGCAAATATTTTAAATTGAGGACACACATTGGCATCTTGCAAATAATAAAAATTAATAAAAAATGTTTTTTCTTCTGATTATTACATTAATAAAATTTAATTAGAAAATGTTTATGTTTTATACAAATATAGAAAAAATGAATATAAGAAAATTCAGGACGGAAAGCTAAATAAATATAGCTTTGCTTTTTACATATAGCTTTTTTGGGTGTAAAAAACATTAGCTTTAAAATGACTTAGTTCTGTGTTTACATGATACAATATAAAGCTATATATTTGAGTTATAAAGATATATTCATTTAGCTTTCCGAGCTGATTATTTTTATATGTTCATAATTACATTAATAGACTAAAATAATTTTGAAATTACATTTTTTTAATAAAAAATTTGATGGTTTTTTTTTCTTTAATTGATTTAGTAATGATGAGAAATCTAAGTGATTTCATGTTGATATAGTATATTGTGGAAAATAAGATGAAGAACAAACTTAGCCAATTTTTTGGTGAAAAATATGCAAAGTTTGGAACTTAGAGAGAAGGAAACATTTTAGTGTAAAAGGGGAAAGGATAGTGGGCCCCATGAATTTCACTTTTGCCCTAAAATGCGTCATTCTCTCTAAATTCCAAACTTTAATTACTGAATTATTATTGTAAAACTTTGCATACCTTTCTCTAAATTCCTAAAATTTAATTACTGAATAACTGGTGAAAACTTTGCATGCTTTTCTCTTAATTCCTAAAATTTATTTCCGAATAATCAAGGAAGATATCGTAATTATTCTTTGAATAATTGCAGACATTTATATCAAAATATTGCATAGATATTTGCAATTTTTCTACGAATAATTTTTGTAATTTCCACAACTTTTTTGATGAATAATTGTTGCAATTTCCACAACTTTTTTGATGAATAATTGCATAGGTTTCTATAAATTTTCGTTGAATAATTGTAGTGATTTCTGCAATTTTTGTTACAATTGCGCATTAATTTCCACAACTACTTACTGAATAATCGCGTAAACTTATGCAATTATTGGTTAACTTAATTTTGGGGACCTAATTTACATACCGATCTTTGGCAAGGATTTTTTTGGCTATTTTGAAACTTAATAGAGATTTTAACCAAACTATGTGAAAATTTTATTATATTTGATTTCGTGTCAATATTTTGTGTAGGTTGAGTTTCCCATAATCAATTTAAACAAATCTAAATATTTTGATTTCTTGTACATCATATTAGGAGAATTTTGAAATTCAAGATTATGCATTAAGTTATATAAATATATAATACAAATATCAAACAGAAACGTGGAAATGATCTGGTTAGTTAATTCCAATTAATTTTTTTTGCAATGCAAATGTAATTAATTCCAATTAATTAGTTCAGGAAAATGAGTATATCTTGATTTATTTTACACAATGTTTGGATATTTATTAAATTTCAAGATTACACATTAAACTATGAAAAAATGGCACAAATATTGAAATGGATTAAAATGTTGAAAACAACTTGGTTGGTTGATTTTAATTGAATAATTTAAAAAACTGAATAGATCGTGATTCATTGTATATCATAACAAAAAATTTAGTAAATGATACAAATATTAAATAGAAATGGCTTATAATGTGAATGATTTAATTAGCTGATTCTAATTAATAAATTAAATAAATGAACATATCTAGATTCATTTTATAATATATCTAAAGATTTAGTAAATGATACAAATATCAAAACCAATTTGTTTTTACAATGTTGAAATTGATTTAATTAGTTGATTCTAATTAAATAATTTAGACTAACGAATATGTCTTGTTTATTGTATACCATATGACCCATGTATTAAGATTTATGAATTCCAAGTACATGCACTTTGTTGTGAATAAATGATCGTCTTTCTTAATAGTTGGGTTTGAAGCGTAAATTTTTGCTCTGATCATGAACTTCCAAAATTGCTCTTTAAACAAAACATGGAAGAAATATGTGTATAATTAATTTAAACAAGGAATGTATCTGTAATGTGCCCACCGTTTCAAATCTCGAAAATATCGCTCGAGATCTCCTTCGAGATCTCGTTTTGGGCTCCTTCTGAAACGAAACAGCAAATATCACTGTAAATCTCCTTTCGAATATATCGCCCGAGATATTGCAATATCGACCGATATATAGATCGATACGAAATACTGTAATATCGTCCGATATCTTGGTTTTTTTGGATAATATTTAAATTTGTGCCTGAACCAAAGTTATATTTTAAAAACTCAAATCCGGTCATGTTAATCTTATACTATTTTACATTTTGCATGTTAAATGGCCATATTGTATGTTCATATATGTTCTATAATGCTTATGATTTTCAAATTCATCTTTTTTAAATATATGTTACCTATGAAATTATGTATTTTATGGTCTACTTATGCTGTATTTTTTAATGTTTTGGATCTTTTTAATGTTTTATGTCTAACAGTAATTCATTTTCATGGATTATATGCTTTAAGCACCAATCTACTTGCATTATGCTATATTTCTATTTTAAACATAATACGATTTAGATTATGAATGATCTTTCGTAAATTAAGAGTAATAAAGTGATTTTGCAATTCAAGTTTAAGTTACTATGTTTTTAATAGCATTCATAAAATTCATTTTGTAAGAATATCATTTTTTTACATATCATGCACCCCGATATTGTTCCGTTATGAACTTTCAGATCCGAAATGGAAATCCGAGACGAACCCCCGAGTTAGACTCATCTCGTCCGAGATCTCCCCCGATACGAGATCAAGCCTCTAAAATCCCAAAGACGAAACGCGACCGGTATCCGAGATTTAAAACCTTGAATGTGCCGGATTTTTTAACAACTAAATAGTTAATTTATTTAATTATTTGAATAGTGATTTGACAATTTAAATAACTTGAATTAAATAGTTTTGATTATTTAATTGATATAAATAATGGAATAATATAATTTAATTCATACAGATTGTTTTATCAACTTTTCCATGTGTACACATAATACAACATACATTTTTACATCAATAAATTACTTACAAAATAGAAAAATAATAGATTTAATATTGCTTCTCCTTGACATCAATAACAATGGTCCTGTAATGTCAAATAAACAGTCAAAGCATTAGCAATTGTTATCGTATATTGACCAAACAAAAGAAACCATGCAAGCTCCAAAGATCCTGCATTGTTCATAGATAATTTATTGTTCCTGTTAGATAAAGAAATAAATGTAATTATAAATTATTATTGATTATTCATCAATTTTGACATTTTTTTTTATATTTTCAAGTTAGATGTAGTGAGATGAGACAAATGTATCAATAAAAGAAAAATATGTAATCCACTGTAGTAGAATCACTTAAAGTATTCCAGACCTAACAAGATAACCCATTATTGTTCCATTATGCCAATATTAGGTATATTTTGGTTACACTGAAGTTTCAGGAACTGGATGTCAGACATAATAAATTGGACTTTTCAAAACCAAGTGTAATTCAATTTTTTTTCCTGCTTATGCATGCTCTAATCACATCCTAACCATATTTCCAACTTAAGTACAAGCCAAGGTGGAACCATGCATATTCAAAATGGGATTTAACTTATCCAACTACTGAGAATTGGGATAAATCATTTACAAATTGACACTCTACTTCTTCGGTGTGGCAAGAAGAAAATTAAAAAGCAGTCACCTTGATGTTATACTTAACTTGCATCTAATTTTTATTGACTATTCATAGCTGCTTCAGTCTTTTCTATTGAGTGTTCATAGAGCAATGCCAGTATTTTCTATTCCAATAAAACAGGTGAGCATGATTAATACTATAGCAAATGATCTTACCTTGATTATTTTTAACTTAAGCACAAAACCGACCTTTGTACTTTTTGCAACTGGCATGACTTGTCTTTTCCGTGGAAGCTTTCCATGTTGTTTCCAGGCTCACTACAACAAAAATACCATTTTGCAACTGCCAAAACCACTTGTAATAGGTTTATTACAACTGACGGTTGTCAGTCTTTATATCCATTGTTGTAATAGAGCAAGTTTATTTAATAATTGTTTTGGACAGTTGCAAAAGATCCCTTTTACAACTGCTTATATTAGTTGTTAAAGACTTATTCACAACTGCCTTCAATACTTGTAAAAGATCATTTTATAACTACTTACAGGTCTTATTAAAAGCATTTTTACAACTATTATTTGCGGTTGCAACTAAGTCTATTCCAAGAGCTGGTAGCTGTTTTTATTAGACAAATTATAACTGTTAATATCATTTGTTATTTCATATTTTACAACAATTTTTGATAGTTGCAAAATAAATTCAAAAATTAAAATAATAATTAAATGTATCTTATATACTATAATACAAATTTAGATGTATTCAACAATTTAAGGAGCAACACAAATATTATCAAAAAATAACCAAAAACGTACATTTTAAAAAAAATTAAACAAAATAATATATATTACAAAACACTAAATAAATTTACATTTTCAAAATTATAAGTAATATAATACATAATCCATGAGAAGCACCTTCCCACTTCACCCCATCCACAGAACTGCAACTGACTTCACTAACCAACATCAGCCTTTATCCTAAACCTTCATCTCACCATTGCTTGCTCTACATGCATTGCCTCATTATCAGTTCCTTTTTCTGCCATAGTCAATTCGCCTCCTAGCCCAAAGCATGGCTGCATGTCCACCCATAAATGTAAAAAGTTAGATCAAGCTACTTGCGCATGTTAACAAATAATTAATTTGTGATATTTCAAATGTATAAAATACTCAATGTTAGAGTTATATCATAAACAAGCATTTTAAAAAGCAGTCTTCATCCTACCTTGTATTTGTTTAATCATATAATACTACATCAACTTAAAATTGTTGTGATGAGACCAAAATTCAAATTATCACTCTGACTTTATGAGGAGCACCCAAAACAAAATTTCCAACTATATATGCTCCAATCATAAGTCAAGCCATCAGTTTCCACCGAAAAATCCATCAAATACTCATTATCTTACTAACTCTTACAAAAAGCAACACCATACAAAGGTTCTATCTAACACAAGCTGCACTCAGCAGTCCTGAACACAACGCAGGGTGAATAAGTGTTTATGACAAATGACAAACGGATAGCAGAGAAATTAAAAGGGGAATTTGAGCATTCATTGAATATGCTCGGTTGCTAAGGAGTAATTTAAGCAAAGAAATTGCAGTGTGTATTTCATATTTATAATTTACTCGAATTAACTTTATAATTAAATCATTTTGATATGATCGTAACGTGAAAAAACTACGTTTTAAATGGCTTTCATTTGCATAGTCTATTAGTTTTAAATGTTTTTGAAATTATGATTCAAATCTATTTTAACGATTAAAATGTTAATAATCCCGCTTAATATACAAACTCACCACAGATCTCCATTCAGCTCAAAGCATTATCGTGTGGACCAGCTTTCATTGGAGTATCTGATGTGTCAAAAACGAAGTGTGGAATGATTATGTTATGAACGGTACCTAAATGTAAAATGATAACATGTTCAGTAAAAAACATCATTTATTATAGGAAACAATGGATAAAAATATAAAAGTGTGTGCAGTGGAGAATAGTCAAAAATCATGTTATTAAAAATAACGTATATGTACATTCTGTAGTTGTCTTAGGAGGAAGGCACTCGATCCAGCACTTATTTCAAACTCTTTTACATGATCTAGCAATTATCTCAATCCCGAACTACTACCCAAATTAATTAGCAAAAAAAAGTTCCTACGAAACTCTAAAACATAAACTCTATACAACTCCAAACTTTTGAAACACCACGTGTGCCGTTATCATACGTCAACCAACTGCAAAGCATTCCAAAAATAGTTACAAACACTAACATACAAAACACGTAATAATCAGCAACACAACATCGGGTGGAATTGCACAAAAGCATAACTAGCATAACTAATTATAATTAATAATTGAAAACCAACTGCTGTAGGATGCCAATACATGGTCATCATCAGTCATGTAAACCACCCCTCAATTACCACCACAGAGCAAGTGTAAAAACCCAAAACAAGATCTAACACAGTAGACCAAAAAACAAGATTAAACAAAGAGAAACTCACCTATATGAAAGACGAAATTCAAACTAACCAAAAGTTGCCAATTCTAAATTGAAACCCTAAAGAGTATCTGATCTAGCACATTGAGAAAGCTCATACAAACCACTACTGAACTCAATAAATTGGCCTGGTAACACAACGGTATGCAAATGGAGAGGCAAGGGAGGCTAAGAGAAATAGATCGTGATGGAATAGCTGGAGTAAGCCGAGGAGGTGGAAGAGAAAGGAGATTGAGTTTGGTTACTCTTCCTCTACAGATCCACGCACAGATTTGTTGCGCAACCCACGAAGAATAATTCCGAACCCAAATCGATTGTAATACCAAATTACAGATTTATTTTGTGAAGAAAAGTAAGAACGAGATTGTGGAGGGAGAAAGGAATAGGTGGTGTGAAAACAAATAAGAACGCGGAAGAAAAATAAACAAGATACAAGTAGGGCTGTCAATGGATACCCGAAAAATCCGAAATCCATTCGCATCCGCATCTGAAAAGCGGATAAATATCTGATATCCGGAAAAGCGGATGCGGATATAAGCATATCCGCATCCGAAAATTATTCATTTGCTTTTTTTTTCATGATTATTTCTTAAATTATGCGTATTTTGATATAATTTAATACACTAATTAATTATTTTGCAAAATTAAATGTTTGCTAAACACATGCTAATTGCTCAAAATTATATATTATCATCATATTTATTTATTTTTAGCATTTTAGTCATCAACTGGGTTGGAAAAACTTAATATTAAGCTAAAAAAATTCATTTACGTTCATTGATTTATCGATCGATGGCGGAGCGGATAATTATCAGATATCCGTCCATATCCGTGGATGCAGATATTCGATATCCGAAAATATTTTCGGATGCGGATACGGATATGGCACTATCCGCATCCGAAAGTATCCGTTGATAGCCCTAGATACAAGCCAGAAATTTAACTTTGGAGCCAAAATTTTGTTATGGAGCCGAAATGAAATTTCCAGATCCTAAAAATGTGTGGCAGCCCTTATCCCTTCGCTTTGACGTTTGTGTCGTTTTCAAAGCACTACCAGTCCACTTTTTTATTGTATTTAAAAGAACGTGCAAACATGGTGTGTTGGCGTAAGATTGTAAAACTCTAGCAGTGTAATGATGATCACTTAATTTTTTTACGTAGTTAACGACATTTACTTGAAAATTTTATAACATAATAATAGTGAATAAATGTTTGAAATAGCAAAAACTAATTAGTCATTCTAGATTCTTATTATGATGACCTAAAACAAAGAGATGATAAAAATATGTTTATTACAACAAGAAGAAAGACATAGTTGTTAAAAATACATTCATTTATTGAGTATTTAATAGTGGTTATTTGATACTAAAAATTAAATAAATTTATTTGTTATTATGTCTAAAACGAATATTAACTCTGGTTTAATAACTATAAATGGCTAACTATGTAACGACATGAACTTTTAGCCATTAAATTAAATATTGAAAATTAGTTTTAAATTTTGATTCGAGATTTAAATAACTCAAACTCTACGATTTTGAGTATTAATTCAATTTGAATGAAAAATAATAATAAATCTAATTTTAGAATAGTATAATAAGTTGGATTTTGCAATACAGTATAAATTGGACAATAAAAATGGGTTCAATTAAATTTAGATTTGAATTATAATAAGGAAATCGTTTATTAAACGAAGTTTAAACGTACAATTTATATTTAATTAAAAATGAGCTCGCAACGTCACGGTAGTTTGTAGTTTTATGATTTGAATTTTAATTGAATATAGATGATCCAGTATAACTCGGAATTCTTTGAAGCAAGAATCGTTCGGATCTGTTGGATAATAGTTTTCTAATGAAAGAGAAAAATTGAATTTTTATCTTGTATATTTTGAGTTATGTCAAATCAAATTTTCAGAAAGTCGCTATGGAATCCGTTATAAAGCATAACGATTTATGAATAGAATAAGAGGAATTGTAATAAATTCAATATCGATATAACCTAAAATCTAAAATCGAGTTATGATAGTTGAAGTTATACTAATTCTGTCTGAACATATATGATAATAATAATGTATTATCAATGAATTTGTTTGTTGTGAAATCAAGGTATACATCTTGTAGTCAACATATATCCGCCGCCACCTTCATTTCTACATAAACTATTTATTTTAAACTAGCATTTTGAATTATTAATTATTATTTATTACCAATTTATTTTATAAATTTTAAAAATTAAGTTTTTTGAAATATCGAATAGTATACAAAATTAGTAGTTTAAATTATCTTATATTAATTATTAAATAATCAATATAATTTATTACTTATTGATTATTATCTTTAAATATTTAATATAAACATCGACTATAATTATTAACTATTATACTTTTTAATGTTAACTAACAATGTTAATTTTTAATAGTATTTAATAATATTATTCTTTTTTATTGATTATTACTTCTTAATTGTTTAATATTAATTATTATTATTAAATAATTAATTTTATTTATTATTTAGTAATTGTTACTTATCATTTTTACACATTAATATTGAATATAGTTACCAATTATAACTATTGAATAATAATTATTAAATGAGTAAGAGAGTTTACTTTTGTATAGTAATAATTTTTCAATTTATTAAAAAAATTGAAAATAGCATTATTTTTTATTAGCGAATTATTAATTATCAACAGTTATTGAATATTTTTTTTAATTCTTAATGATTAGTACTGGTTATTCATTATTAAAAGTTAATTCTGTTAAGTAATGATTAATTATTTGATAATAATGGTTACTTATTTTAATTTTTATTAAATTGTGATTATTAATATTCATTATTTTATATTTTATAATTATTAATATTTATATTAATTATTGGATATAATTATTGATATTAATTTTTAACAATATTTTTTATTAATATTGAATTACTAATTATTATTTAATTATAATTATTAGTCAGATAAAATAGAGTAGTTCAATAATCATATGTTTGAAAGGACAAAAAATAAGAGTAGGTAACAGAAAACATCTTCTGCAACTAAAAAAGACTGATGTACAAGACATCTATTACAATTAGAAAAAAGAAGAGTTGTTAAAAATATAATCTTTTACAACTGTCAAAAGGAGTTGTAATATGTATATAATGCAACTGGCAAAAAGAAGGGTGGTTAAAAATAGAAATTTTTCACAACTGATGAAAAGAATTGTAATAGACATCTATTACAACCGGTAAAAAGAACGATTGTCAAAAATAAGTATATATTACAACAGGCCAAGATGAACAATTGTAATAGGCCTCTGTTACAACTGGAAAAATAAAAGAGTTGTTGAAAACTAATCTACTAAACTATCTTAATAAAACTATTGTAAAAAATCTCTATTGCAACTGACATTTGTGACAGTTCTAATATTACATTTGTTGTAGTGGCTCCATGCAACCCTGCAATTTCTCCAAGTACAGCAACTGATAGAATGTCGCTGCCTTTCAGTATATCATTTCCATTGTACATGTTCTGTTCATGAGATGTTCACATTTATTTTAATTAGCTAAAAAATTGCATACATAAAAAACACTAGCAACATATTCGCTTTAAAATTTCTCATTTACTAATTGACCATTAACTGTTGTCCAAATGTTGCTCTAAACGTGCTTAAATAAAAAGGTTCTAGTTAGTTAAGGTATACAAAGGGGATGCATAAGATTAAAGTTTAACTAATATAATAAATTGATGCCAAAGCTTAAATAGTGATGTGCAAAAGAATGAATTTTTAATTACATCAGCTTGCAATTTAATTATTGAGTATATTTTCAAAATGATATTCTAGGAAGATTCATATTTGCCAATACACAGGAATAATTCAAATGCAGCTTTCACGTCATCCATTATTATTTTCGATCTACGTTCTAATCTTAAATTAGAATTAAAACTCATTATTTTAACTAACTTATATCACAAATATGATGAAGAATTAAGAGTGCACAGTTGCAATGTATGATTAAGTGGATAGACAATACATAGGTAGCCTAATTTGCCCAAGTAAAACAACTAAAATCACTGGTCAACAATAGTGGCTTGATCTAATCATGAATTATTTCCAAAGGAAACTTGGAGATTTAATGTTCTTCACTTGGATTTAAGAACAATCAAATTGCTACATGCTTATAAAGCATAATAATATATACGCACATATGCGATATAGCTTTGAAGTTAAGGTAGGTGCATAGGTATGTAAACAATATCTTTAATTTCTTTAGATGAATAATCGATGTTGTATATACATACATTTAATGCGTACACATCATGCTGTTAGTAATGCTTCAGTTAAAGCAGAACATGACCATTGTCACACGACAAAAATATCGTATTTAATTAGTATTTTGTTTATTATTAGTACTTAATTAGCATTATGATCATACTGTATTTAATTGGAAATGATTCGGTCAACTTTAGAACTTAGAAGAACATAAGCATACAGTAGGTTTTTATTATTATTTACATTGATATGTACGCTGACTTGTGACCACTATATTCGATAGACTCCAAACCATTTCCTGTTTATATCTTGTTGATAAAATATTTCTACTACTATCTCGAATCCACGCTCAAAACTTATCATTATCACAAAAGAACACATACTATTTCCAGCTATAGATACTTAAGGTTATAAAGATGAATACATTCAAATTTGGAATTTCTTGTAATTTATTGAACCTATTAAAAGGAAATTAAGTTTTTCTTTTTAATGTTAGCATAGGAGGAAGCTAAAATGAAAGTAAATAACCTGCTTGTATGAATCCAAAAAAAAAGAGCTTGGAAATTCATTTTAACTTGAGTTTCATAGGTTAGGACCTATAAACATATATATATATATATAATATATATAACTAAAGTTGATCGATTACCAAGGTGATTCCTCACCTTATTATATAAAAGAGAACTACATTTTGCAGGGTAATTCGAAATAGATCATCTTATCAATTTTTCCCCCAGTATCCTCAAGGTAAAGACATACAATTTCGATATAGGTCACGAGGAGGACGTAACCTATGTTGAACAACATTATTGAATAAATTCTCCTAATATATATTAAACTCATTACACAATTATTGAGTGGGAAATAATATCAAACAATTGAACTGCGTTCAAAATTACTATCGGTCTCTGCAATTAAAAGTGCAGCTCCAAATTCTTGTAGCGATCCAACAGTGACCTTTTTCACAGAATTATCAATAGATAGCCAATCTTGGAACAACCACAAATCTAAAAAAGCATAGATTCAAATAGATGTAAAAAAATGAAACCAAAATAAATGATTAAAATATACCAAACGAGCTTTTAGAGTGAGCAGATGGTAAGTGGTAGGTTGTAGGCAATAGCTGACATGAGGAAGAAGATAGGTACTTCGATTAGGTAGCGATGTAGTGATTGGATTACAGGGTGAAGCAGTAATGGCGATACTGGGCAATGCGGTAATGGAGACATCGAAACAGGCGATGTCGAGATAAGAGAGCACCGCGTTGAAGAATGTAGATTACCATGGTACTGAAGAAGTAGAGAGCGTGGCGATGGAGAAAGAGAAACTAGGATTCTTTTTGGAAATAAATTAAAACAAGAATGAAGGCGGATGTAGCTTTTAGGGGTGAACTATAGATGAAAACAAGAAGGAAGGACAAGGGTTTTGGACTTGGACCGTCGATACTGTAGAATGTGGTGATCGGGTATGGTAATCCAATGGTTGGTTTTTCAGAAAACTTTGTACATAGTTATTAATAAGCTTTGTAATTAATTATGTATGCATCAGAAAATGAAATGGATATTTTTAAATATGTATACTGTTGAAAACAATGGTTCGGCTGAGTCATGGGCTAGGTCACTTTCTTGAAGACGTTTTGGCGATCTACTCAAAGGTGCAAAGTAGTTCATACTGTTCGCCGCCGCTTCTGGGATAAAACAGCCTCTTCCTTGTTTTTCTTTCTATATCGGATCATTTGCACATATGAAGCCGATTCTATTTGCACTCAAAAAATTAATACTGCTCAAGTTTATTTTCTTTCTTTTCAAGAGGAAGAGAGAGAAAGAGAGTTTGTTTTCTTTTCAGAAAGAGAGCCAGGAGAAGAAAAGTTCTGTAGGTTGCTCTTTCTGTCTCGTTCGTTATATAGAAAAGATAAAGAATAACATATGCTGGTTTAGTGGGAGGAAAGTTGGATGTAATAAATACCTTTATTAAATCAGAGAAACGTACAAAAAAGTTGCAGTCTTTAACATGTAAATTTGCATGTTTCAAAAGAGATAAATGATAATCAATTTTAATTGATTATCATTCATTACAAGATTAAGTACCATATATTTATTCTTTTGTAACAGCTCCAAAAATAAAAGGTCACATGCATGTATGACCGTTATCGTTTAATCAATAATGGCTCATTAATATTTACATATATGTAAATATAATTTCCATTATATTTTTCAAACGGCTCTTTGCATTAATTGCATCACAATATATGTAAACATATTACCGTTATAATTTTCAATGGCTCTACTGTATTAATTGCTCAATAATAAAATGTTAGTAATGCAATTAATTCTCTTTTTTTAATAAATTCACAAAATGTTCCAACAATCCCCCACTTGAATTTCTTAAAAAATATATTTTTGAGTAGTTCATTAAAAAATACATAAGATTGTGCATAAACAAAGGTGTCATCCGACTTGAACCTTTGCATAGTGAATAAGATTCAGTTTTTACTAGAATGACATGTAGTCTTGAACTCTATTCCTGACATCAAACCACACACAACCTTTCTAGAGTGCAACCAAATAAGCCTGTGCATTTATAGCCATGCACATCTACCCCAGTTTAGTGAACGCTCTAGGAGTCTTGCCCAAAACTCCATAGGAAACGACCACATTTCCACATTCACATAGTTGAGTCTATCAAGAGTACTCCTGAAGGTTGGTACTCCACTCCAAATAGAGTATAGATCTCATTGAGAGTTTCTATTAACTCATCCCTAATCACTTCAGGAATACATGCTTCTTAATATATAAATTTAGCATGTTTATCTACTATCACTACACAACTTGTTTTTACCCATTGAACCTAGTTCTTGGGATCTCCAGTCATATAAGTCGGGTTACCTTTGTGCGTGATTCCACAATCTAAGGGCAATAGTCCCATTCTTTTAGAATCATTAAGGAATTTCATTCTGGTCAGTCCTTTCGTCAAAGGTTCTACCAAATTATCATCACTTCATATGTGATGTTCTCTAATAATACTGTGCATACGACTGTCATTTCTTACCGTTGTAATATCGGTTCTATCCTTCTTTCAATAGTCATCAAATTTTCATCACTATGTATGTGATGTTCTCTTACAGTATTGTGCTTACGACTATCGTCTTTTACCATTGTAATAACGGTTCTATACTTTTTGCAATAGCCGTGGTACTATCGCAATCGATTACACCACTGGTGTCAATTTTTCCTATATAGGGATCTCAAGTAGCAGATTTCTTTAGTTTTCTGCTTCTTCACTAGTTGTGGTTAGTGCTATTATCTCAGTCACATAGTAGACTAAGTCGAAATAGTCTGTTTCTTGGGTTTCCAAGAGACAGCTTCTCCAGCGATGCTAAATGTATAGCCATTGGTCATTTTAGAATCATCAGATAAAGTATTCCAGTCTGTATTAGAATATCCTTGAAATACAGCTGAAAACTTTTCATAATGTAATCCAAGGTTCATAGTTTATGTTAGGTATCCTATGACCCTCTCAATAGCATGTTAATGCTCTATACTAGGTTTACTGGTAAACTTGCACAATAATCCCACGACGTAAGAAATGTCGGGTCTAGTAGAATCAGTGGCATACCGAAGGCTGCCAATGGTGCTCGCATAGTCATACTGTCTTACACCTTCACCAGTGTTCTTAAATAAATTTACACTGGGATCATACAATGTACATGCAGGTTTACAGTCAAAGTAATGGTATTTCTTTAGTATCTTCTCAATATAATGAGATTGATCCAAAGAAAGTCCCTTTTTCGGACCTAGTAATTTTAATACCAAGGATTACACTCGCCTTACCTAGATCTTTTAAATCAAAATTGGCACTTAATAAGGATTTGAATGAGTTTATGGCATGAATGTTAGACCTAAAAAATGAGTAGGTCATTTACATAAAGACATATAATAGTGCAAGTATCATTCTTAAATTTGCAATGATTGCATTTGTCACTTTCATTAACTTTAAATCATGTGAAATGATTAAGTTATCAAAAAAAAAATCATGCCATTGTTTAGGCTCTAGTTTTAAACCATATAATGATTTATCTCATTTGCATACTTTATGTTCTTGACCATGTACTACAAATCCTTCAGGCTAGTCCATATAAATTTCTTCTTCTAATTCATCATTCAAAAATGCGGTTTTAACATCCATTTGGTGTATTAATAAAATATGAATGAAAGCAAGTGAGATTAATACCCGAATGGATGTAATTCTAGTTACGGGTGAAAAAGTGTTGAAGAAATCTATATTTTCTTTTTTACTTAAAACCTTTAGCTACTAGTCGTGCTTTACATTTATCAATAGAGCCATTAGGTTTTAATTTCTTTTTAAGTACCCATTTACAGCCTATAGATTTACAACCAAGGGGTAAATCTACCAAGTTCCAAGTCTTATTAGATTCCAAGGAATCCATCTCATCATTTATAGCCTCTTACCAAAAGTGGACATCTAAAGAAGATAAGGCCTCTTGGAGGTTTAAAGGATCCTCCTCTATAGTAAAAGGACAAAAATACGAACCAAAATCTTTTACGGTTCTTGCTCTTTTACTTCTTTCAGTTTCAGAATTTTCATTAACTTCTGTTCGAATAAGCATACTTGAAGTGCCCCCACTAATCCTTAATTTAAAAGGAAATTTGATTTCATAAAAAATCGGCATCATTTGATTCAATTATATTATGTGTATTTAGGTCATAAAAACTATATGCTTTGCTATTAATGGCATAGCCTATAAATACACATTCATATGCTCTACTTGCCAATTTTATTCTCTTAGGGTATAGAATGTAAACATATGCTAAATACCCAAGTTCTAAAGTATTACACATTGGGTTTATAATTCTTTAAAATTTCATAAAATGAAATTTTATTCTTAGATCTAGGGATTCTATTCAAAACATAGCAAATGGTTAATAATAAATCCCCCACCAATGTTTTGCTGCACTTGAAATTAATAAAATGGAAACTACTAATTCGGTAAAGGTCTTATTTTTTTTTTTGCTTTACCATTCATATCATGTGAATAAGGTGCAGTTCTCCCATGTATAAAGTCATGTAGTTTATAGTAATTCAGAATAGAACGAGATTCATATTCTGGTCTTCTATTACTACAAAGTCCTTTATTTTTCTTGTTTGACTAATTTTCAATTTCATTTTGAATGCCTCAATCATATCAAAAGCATCACTTTTATTTTTCATGAGAAATACATATGTGAAATCAAAACAACCGTTAATAAAAGTGATAAAATAGTGGTGTTCATATCTAATCAATGTTATTCATTTTAACATAAAATACACCCACTGATAATTAAATCTACACCGTTATCATTTCTTAATGACATTCCAAAAAAATATCATGCATGTAATTAATACCCATTTATAATGAAGATATTTCCAAATTGCATTTAATTAATATCAATTTTAGTGACATTCCCTAAATTAATGCATATAAACTTTGTCAATTTATTTTGATGCAAAAACATATTAATCCAATTAATGTTAATTCTCAATGACATTTACGCATTCTATTAATGTCAAATATTTAGTGACATTTCCAAATAATATATGCGTTCTATTAATGTCAACTTTTAATGATAATATCATATAACATACGCATTCTATTAATGTCAAATATTTAGTGACATTTCCAAATAATATTTGCATACTATTAATGTCAACTTTTAATGACATTTCCAAATAATATATGCCTTACCATAAGCAACCAAAAAATAAAATAAAAATATAAATAACAGTGGCTCTCATAACCAATGACCACGTACAAAGTCTTGCTTACATGCATCATAATATCATTCATTTTTTTTTGTCAACAAGCTATCTAGATGAGGATCTCCTTCTTCACTAAATAAAGAAATGGTTTGCATTTTGATTTTACCATTTGAACACAAAATTCGTGCTTTTTATAAAAAGGGTAATGACAATATTCAATTTTGGACCATTAGACACTGACCTAATTGTATACAGATCAAATAATGACTGTTTCTCCCAATTTTTTCATTAGAGATCCCAGTCCAAGCAATGTTATTTAACAAGCAACACAAGCGGATCTACCAAAGCAAACTGATCTTAAACTAAACAAATAGTTTATCACTTATTTATACATGTAAATATATGTAAATAGTAACAATATGATAATGAAACTAATACCTTTGTCATCTAGATTGGCCTTGAAATTTTCAAGGTCTTTGATGTCATAAAAATATTTTATATTCTGTTCACGACAGAAATATCTCTACATACCTTAGCATTTTGTCCAAACTCTCTCTTGAAAATACGAATAGTCCCAAGCCCGCATACACAAAACTGTGATCCTGTCCGTACCTTTACATGAAAAATATGTCGATACTCATTGCGGTTTCTTCAAATCCGAAAAGCGCAACGCTAAAAATTGAAACTTGGATGATGGGGCAGCATTATCAAGATTTGCAGTCGAAGCCATTGTTTTTCTGAAAATGTCCTCAAATTGTTGAAAACAATGGTTCGACTGAGTCATGGACTAGGTCACTTTCTTGAAGACGTTTCGGCGATCTACTCAAAGGTGCAAAGTAGTTCATACTGTTTGCCGCCGCCTCTGGGATAAAACAGCCTCTTCCTTGTTTTTCTTTCTATATCGGATCATTTGCACATATGAAGCCGACTCTGTTTGCACTCAAAAAATTAATACTGCTCAAGTTTATTTTCTTTCTTTTCAAGAGGAAGAGAGAGAGTTTTTTTTTCTTTTCAGAAAGAGAGCTAGGAGAAGAAAAGTTCTGTAGGTTGCTCTTTCTGTCTCGTTCGTTATATAGAAAAGATAAAGAATAACATATGCTGGTTTAGTGGGAGGAAAGTTGGATGTAATAAATACCTTTATTAAATCAGAGAAACGTACAAAAAAGTTGCAGTCTTTAACATGTAAATTTGCATGTTTCAAAAGAGATAAATGATAATCAATTTTAATTGATTATCATTCATTGCAAGATTAAGTACCATATATTTATTCTTTTGTAACAGCTCCAAAAATAAAAGGTCACATTCATGTATGACCGTTACTGTTCAATCAGTAGTGGCTCATTAATATTTACATATATGTAAATATAATTTCCGTTATATTTTTCAAACGGCTCTTTGCATTAATTGCATCACAACATATGTAAACATATTACCGTTATAATTTTCAATGGCTCGATTTTATTATTTGCTCAATAATAAAATTTTAGTAATGCAATTAATTCTCTTTTTTTAATAAATTCACAAAATGTTCCAACATATACTGCTATTATCATATTCTTAGTTGTTAACAATGTCTTTTTAGTTATTAATCATTCAGTAGTAATTATTGATTAATTAATATTAATTACTAGGTCTTTATTAACTTTTATTTACTCAATATAAACAAGTAAATATAAAAGTTCATTAAATATAAAATATAATCACTGGTTATTGACAGTAAGTAGCAACTATAATTTATTTAATAATAATCATTAATTATAATTAATTATATAAAATGACCTGTATAAGTATCACTATAACTAAAATACTCATTTTGCAACTGACTAAAATAAACTTTTAAGGTAATATTTGTTGTTTTTGAATTCAATAATTTTTTTAAATTTCCTATTTCTTTAGTTTTGAATATTTTACAAATTTTTTTATTTATTTAAGGTTCTGAAAACTTTAAAAGTTTATATTTAAACTTTATGAAAAAATTTAAATTTATTTCAGAAAATAACAAAGTTTTTTTTAAATAATACCTAGTAATAAAAAAACAATAAAATAGTTTTCAAAGAATCAACATTACTGTCCCTTTCAAATCCCTTGGAAATTCGCTGTAGAATAGCTTTAACAAAGATTTGTTGGTAAACTGCCTATATTTGCAAAGGAAATTAGCGGTGAAACATTTTTGACGGTAAAGTGATGCAATTTGCAATGGTTTACCGATGGATAATTAAAGACGATGGTAATAATTTAAAATAAATAGAATAAAAAATCCTAAATATTATCTCTTACAAATTCCATGAAAATCCGTCGTTGAATTAGCAACAGAAATTTATGCTGCTGAAATATGCAGCTATTTGCAGCTTTTCTTGTAGTGAATTATAATATAATTTAAACCGAGCTCGTAACGTCACGGTAGTTCCTAGTTTTATGTGTTGAACTTTAATTGGACGTATATGATACATTATAAGTCGAATTTCTTTGAAACAAGAAATGTTCGAATCTATTGAGCTATATTTCTCTAATGAAAGTGAAAAATCAAGACTTCATCTTATAGATTGTAAGTTATGTCCAAATCAAAATTTCTGAAAGTTGCTATGCAATCGTTTATAGATATAACGGTTTATTCAATAAATAAGAGGAGTTTTTAGTATAAATTGAACGTCATTTTAACTTGAAACTGAAATGCCAAGTATTATTCCGTATTTTTGTTTATTTCTGAAGCTATATGATATTATGTTTGGATATATGTACAATAGTAATAATTTATTATTATTAAATTGAATTATTTTGGAATAGATTTATATTATATCGACTTAATATGAAATTATAGAATAACCAATTTTCAAATGACCTCTGTTTTCAATGAAACTAATTTTATTAAATGTATAGTGATTAACTATTGTGAAATTTCTAGTTTGGGTCAATTGGATTTATTTTATAACTATGCGTAGTTTAAACGTGAATTATTTAACCGTTTGGAATTAAAAAGTAAAATTTACAAATGGACTTGGAATTCGACTAAGTAATTCCGTCGTGTCCGGAATATTAAACTATTGTAAGATTACAAGTTTCACCTCAAACAGAGCTCGTATGTGATAGTTTTTGCATGTTACTTCATGTATATGTTTCACGTAAATTAAATAATGATAAATCATAAAATCTAATAAAAGCTATAGTCCTAATCAAGTACGTCCACCATAAGAAACATACATAGGCAGACCTATATTAACAGCTACATTTCAAAAGTTTATGCTACCCTAATTCTAAAACCTATCATATGCTATACTATGCAGAAACACATGCTTATGTTATACTTAATACTTAAGGGTTAAGCTCTTCCCGTTATAAATACACTGTTGAATACTTCACTGCATTTCTTCTTGCTTCAGGAAACTTGAACACAATCCATAGCTTCCAAAAATATATTAAAATTAAACCCTCCCCATAAAATCTTTAAAATGGTATTTTTAGATTCATATAGAGCTACTCTTCCATCACTTGGGCATTTTGTTAGTTTTCTAAGAAATTTAGTTTCCACGAAAATGGCGAAAGCTGACTAGGGTTCAGGAATGCATTGGATTTAAGCATCCATTGTAGCTATTAATATTACTTTTGGGCTGTGGAGGTTCTTCTGAGCTTATATGCAGATTTTTGGAGGATTCAACGAGTATTGATGTTGAACAAGTTACAGTATACGTGCGAAAAACCTTAGAGAACATAAATTTTAGCTTCGGTTCGAGTTCTTTGATAATGGCATGGGGTAAAAGAGATTGTGGAGGAGATGAATATGGTGTTTCCAATTTTTAAATTCATGGAGAAATGAAGGCATGGGGATCGAGAAAACAATGGGGAATGGTGTCTGAAAATGCCTGGAGATGGTATGTGAAGTGGGGAAAGAGTTAAGGGTGGATCGGGTATGTGGAGTATGGTCCGAATTAATATTGGTAAGGCCTATTTTTAAAAATAAATTTAAGTTAGTTTTAATTTATATTGTACATAAACTTGTTAATGCTATATCCTGCACATATTTTGCGAGTTTCACGAACGGTCTGGGATTGCATGGACATAGGCTACGCAGTGGAACTAGTCTTGAGCGATTTGGATCTCGTTACAATTTTCAAAAAATAAAATACCTGATTGGATCTATCAATCATTAATCTTTATTCAACGATTGTTAACTCCAAAAACGACAATAACACTTGGTGAATTGTGAAAGCACCACCCCGTGACGGGGTAATAAAGCAGTAAAAGTAAATTAAAACAAGAAAGAAACGAAAAGCAAGCAAAGAAGAAGACAATTTTATAGTGGTTCATCTTGAGATCAAGCCTACATCCACTTTGAATGATATTATCATATTGCTTGCCATGCCAATTACAATGTAGTGTTGATGATTAAAGAGTTCTCCAAAGTGGAGAATAACAAGCAATCACAATTACTAATGGTTATGGGAGAATCACGATAACCAACCTAGATGAACTGAAGTAGCTATCTCTGGGGAAAAGGCTTTGTTGTTGGAGGAGAGTAATGGATGCTAGAGATAAAGGAATTTCTTTGTAGAGGTTCGGTAGAGCAAGGAAGTAGATTCCCTTTAATATTGGAGCTAGGAGGGTACTTATAGGAGTTCTGAAGAAAATTATGCCAAGCCCACTTGTAAAAAACATCAACATAACATGCGGACCCACTATAGAAAACACCATGCCAAAATACATTAAGGGCAGGGTTGGTACCTTTGATACTCGTCCCTTGTTTAGCTTGTGAGATAACTTTGGTATGAACTGACTCGGTATGGTGTCGCATTGGAACTTTCTTCTTACTACTTTGATGCTCCGTTTTGATCTGATGGACATCGTGCAAAGCGGGTTGAAACAAATTGAAATTGGGTGAGTGGCCTTCATAAAGCATTATGAAGGAGATGGCATGAGTTGCAAGTCAACACCGTTCATGTATATAGCTTGGTGCTTACCTATTATGGATCGGTGTCGACCCATTTACATAGTCATTTTGGGTTTGTGTTCTCGGGGAGTGATCCCAATATTAGTGAAGTTCCATCCAATTCTAACATCAGGTAACTTCGGTCTTCTCAATGATTCTGTGTAGATATCTGCCAAGGTTATATCCGGGATAACATTTGTCCCCAGAGCATATTCATGTTGGAAATATGATGTGCTTTAGTATGGTGTCCGTACGTTTCTCTATGACATATGACCTGCCAATGGGCTGTGAACTCTCTTGAAAAATAACTATTGAATTGACATCTATAATATGGTATTGCTCTACGTAGTACTCGAGTTTGCATCAAGACAACTTGTTTTAACTTGATATTTTTATGGTAAGGTCAAAAGTATACGTGTGTATCTACGAGAGGAGAGGACTCAAATTTTCGATGATGCAATATGCATCAGTGCTGACCCATGAATTGTGGGTCGGTTTTGATCCTTATACTTAGCCTTTTTTTCCTTTATCACTTTTATAACACACGTGTTTTACCCCTTGCCTTCATTCCTTATTCATGCTATAGAAACTAAGGTTTTGGTTCCTAATTTTTCCTGCTGTCGACCCTACTTTTCTTTCCCCACCGTAGGTTGCCTACACCGCCGCCAACTTTGAGATCCTCCTAGACCCGCCGCCAGCCTTCTTGCCATCTCCGATCCACTCCAGCCTCGTTGCCTTTGTCCTTTGCTTGAATCCGATTGATTTGGGCTTGAACCCTGGCTGCAGTCGAGCTTCTGAGTGTGGCAGCACTTGAATCTGACCATCACTAGCCCTGTTTTACTCCTTAGGTGACGATTGCTAGTTTTTTTGGATGATTCTTTACTATTTTTGTGCATTTGGGTTATTGAGACTCCAATTTGGAATGCCCAAACTTGTAGAAACTTATTTGAACTAACTCGAATGCATAATCTACCTTTGGACTGCACATCACCAATCGGGACAACGAACACACGACTTTATGCTTGAACAAGACTATCCCGAACCCTCGGGTACACACATCTTTAAGTGACAATGGATTATATAATATTGCCTGGGCGACAATTTAAATGTGTTATTACTATTTTAATTTACCCTTGAATGACCAGACTAGCTACTAAATGAATCATGAATTGTTATAGACTCATGCAAGAATGTTTTCCTAAGAAATAACGACAAGAGAGCTTTGTGCATCGAGTCAAGTGATGTATCCATTGTCGGTTACTCGTGCTGGCAAAGGATTTGATTATGTAGATGACAAGGAACCGTTACAAGTTCTTTTGGCGCTCATACGAGTCATGTTCATTGATTCTTTTCTTTAGGAAGTTCACAAGTCATATGACACATTTGCCAGGATGCAGCTTTAATCTT
Source organism: Allium sativum (assembly GCA_030737875.1). NCBI lineage: Eukaryota > Viridiplantae > Streptophyta > Magnoliopsida > Asparagales > Amaryllidaceae > Allium > Allium sativum. Next base: position 5,877,730 of record CM060923.1, on the reverse strand, counting down.
ATGCTCGGATGGCGCTTTGGTTCATGTGAACTGACACTTACTGGTTTTGGACCTTAAGCGTCGTACCTCTACACAGCATTAACACATTTATAGGTTGCACATATCTGACCATTTTGGACACAAGGTTCGCTTTGTAGAAGACTTCCCATCAACCAGAGAATATTCAATCTCGCGAGGGTGATTCTTCCAAAATGTTAGTTCAATCAACTTTCGGATGCACTCGTCATCTATACAGACAGAGGCATCTTCACATATTCCTTCCGATAAGGCGATTGTTGCGAAGGGACCAATGATTGATAGATCTCGCTCAATCATCACTCTTATTATGAATGCTTCTGATAGATACCCCTCAGTGGTGACTCACCAAACACTTCATTATTTCACCATACAATTTGGTATTCCAGAGGATGATGTCTGACTGCCAGAGAAGAATGAGACGATTGATCGTCCTTCCGTCGTGTTTATAGCCTGCCACCATTATATCTGTACCTATTGCCTTGTCCCGCCATTCAATCCTTTCTTACGGTCAGTTCTCGAGGAGTTTGGAGCAGCGCCATCCCAACTTTTTCCAAATTGTTATGCAGTACTCACTGGTCTGTACGTTCTTTTCATGAGGACTATGCGAAGCGCTCCTTATTCGAGGAGATTTGCTATCTGTGTGTCTTTAGGAGAAGAAAATAACATCCGTCGTTGATTTTTATTAAGGCGGTCAGGAATCGAAAGCTGATTCTTGGCTTGCAAGACAAAGTTCATCCTTTTATGAACTTATTCTTCTATATCAAATGTCTAATTGGATTTAACAGTTTCTTGACGAGTTTTGGTAAGATTTTTGTCTTGAGTTAGCTTTTGGTTCAGAATTCTCTTGCTTTGGTGATATCCTGACCTAGTCTCCTTTTAAATTATTTATAGCCCTGTTTACCCAAGTTATGGACTCCAAGCATTTTCCCACTTACTAGTCTCTGGTGGCAATTGTAAAAAGGGAGAGTGTGGTGGACTTCTTGTTGTAAGACAAATTCCCATACCAGTTTGGCTTCCTAGAACCCTCTCGGTCTGTCATTCCCCGCGAAGTGTCGACTCCTAAACAGGCTACGACAGGTGAATTAGCTGCTAAGAAGTGGAAGAGGGTCGAGCTGTGGCGGTTAGTATCAAGAAGGATTATGTTGTCAACCGCTCCAGTCAAAAGGTTGGTGAAAAGCATGACACTCCACAAAGCATGTCTCCTATTCGTGAAGGCAATGAGAGAGAATTTGTAAAGCTAGAACGGAAGCGAATTGCGGATATAGACATAGAGAAAGAAGAGGGAGAGATTTCAAGTGGTAGTGGTACTAGCATGGGAACCAGTGAGTGTGACTTCCAGTTCGAGAACTCCCCTGATGAGGACTCTACAAGTGATGGGTCTGACACTGACCCCAAAGATACAAAAACTGATGACCCTAAGACTTCCTCAGTTCACAATTCTCCAGCCCACGCCTCAAATGGGAATTGTTAAGATGTCTTTGGTGATTTAAGTGATATATACATTACCCCTTCAGAGGTGCTTAGGGATGATCTTGCACTAACTATTCCTCTCATTACCAGTTCAGGGGCTGCTACAATTACTCTGGTGACTACTAATCCTATGATACCCATAATTGTCTGCTCAAAAACTCCTATAGCCATTGTTTTGGATACTCATGTGGTTATTAATTCAGGCACGCTTACAGCCACCAGCTACGGAACTTCTACGACTTCGTCGCCTACTTTGCATGTTCTTAAGCCTTTTCCAACCCTTTCCAAGGCCCAGACAATGCTTACCCCATTGACGAGTCTGTAGGGGAATAAAATCCAGATAACACTACACAATTTGCACCATGCATAATTAGCACTAGCATCTTTTCTGCCCTATTATCCTTGTTTCCGACATCACCGCTAACTCATAGTCCTTTTCCTTTTGCGTGTTCCACTATGAGCCATCTGGGTGACCATTACAATGATTTTTCGTATTGCATTTCCAAGGGATTTGGAAACCGGAGCCGCTATTATCCGCATCGACGCCAGGAGAAAGATGAAGAGAAGAGAGAGGAAAGCTAGTGAAGATCGTAAAGATCATGATAGACAATATCATGAAGAGCGAGAGATCATGACCATCGCGACTGCGAACGTAGCCACGAATAAGATAAGCATAAAAAGCGAGATCAGGAAGATAAGAAGATAAGAATATACAGATTGACGTTGGAGAGTCGTGTGACGACCTCCCTTAACTCCTGCACTTAACAAGAGAAATAAAGTGCTGGAAGACGTGTCAGATGGCTATGGACGATCATCGAGGTAGGTAAACACATGCGGAACCTGTTATATAAGTCACGGTGCGAGGATAAAATATAATAAAACATATACAAAAGGTAATAATAGTAAAGCAGAATTGAGCAGAATCTTAAACTTTTTTATATCACCATGAAATATCCATACAATATTGGATTATACTTTAAAAGTTTGTAAAAAGGTGCCCCACTACAATCACTCAGAGAATCATACAACAAAAGCAACAATAGAAACAAGGTATGAGTATAAGAAAACTGATACATAACCTCCTGCACATCATCGAGCTGCAACATCGTGCACTAAGATCTGCTACCTGTGACTTGCTACTCAATCTACCATCCCAACAGGATGAAAAACCCAAGGTAATAAGGGGAAACATAAAAACTTGAGTCGGACAACTGCCTTAATGAGCGATAAAAAACTATCTAACATTAACAATAAAGTATATAAGAATAGGAAGGTAAATCAACTAATCTACCATCATCAGCAGAGAAGAACCCAAACTTGTCTTCCCCACATCAGACAGTGATAACCTTTACAATAAAGCAGAAACAAACAATAAAATCATGGAAATCAATTTTCAAGCGTTGACTATCCTAATCGATAACGACATCTCCCAAGCACAAGCCCCGAAGGCCTAAACCAACATCAGACAAGCACCAAAGAGATATCTCGTTCGACATCGAATAATCTACACAAGATGATACAAGCAAAACAATCATCATCCATGACTCTGGCTATCACCGCCAATCTTGCTTTGAAACCGTCGTCAATCGTATGACAGCTACGACATGCCATTTGTCAAGGGCTAATGGTAAACCCTGGGTCTACCAAAAACTCCATACGCCATCGTGACTCGTATCACTAGGCCTGCCATGACTGCCTAGGGTACTCGACCATTCAATCGGTCTTTTAGGCATCACCATCATACCTATGATTTGAGTCCTCTAGAACCTACGACAACGATAACCTTCATTAACTCTAATCTTCAACCCCGACAACTATTCACAGCTCAACCACCTTCTCGAGCAACCATTATCTACAACTCAACACCCTTGAGTCGTCTTCATATTCATTACAATGATCAACGAACACTTCATGATGTTTCAAACATTCCTGCTTGAATTCTTGTTGAAGCTAGAACCATCGTCGACCCAAAAACAAGCTTCGTTTGGTCGAGACTGCATTTCATAGCATTCTCAGCCTTTCGCTATGAAAAACTGGCCATAGTGTCAAACTAGCCTTTTGTAGCATTTCTGAAATGCTATCATATCTCCTGGTTCAAATCTGGCACTCTGGCACTTGGTACTTTGAAAACAGTGTAAATCCCCAGTGGACGCCTTGGCAAATCACCTATTTTACCATATGCAACACATCCTTGCACTGGGTTCTTGCAAAATCCTCAAATCTGGTACTTACCACGTTCAAAAACCACGCCGAGGGCATGGCCAAACCACCTTTTTTTCACGTGTTGCGCATGTGGAAAATCAAAACATTGTTTAGCTCAATCCATAGGAAAAAATAGCGTTTCACCAGACGCTATAATTACTGATTTTGCCCGATCCATAGAGTTGCGTAGATCCTTCGATGCGCACTCATGAAAATCCAACTTTTTCACATGCGCAGGCCTACCTGGTACTGTCTGATCCGTGCGTAGCAGTTTTAGCCCGATTCATCTCTTTTATAGCGTTTTGCAAATGCTGTGAAAGGCCAGAAATTGGTTTTTGGCCGATCCATCCGCTTAATTTTGCCCAATCTATTTACCACTTTTCTGCTCGATCCATGGCCAATAATTTAGCCCAATCCATACATTAAAATTGCCAGAACTTCGACTAATCTTCACGCTTCCACACAACTCGATTCCATAATCAAAAACTAATCAAACTTCAACTTTTTCAACGATGATTCAATCAATATAACCACAATATTTGCATAATTATCAACGAACATTAAAACAATGATTTAACAGTTAATCAAATCAATGAATGGAGCTAAATGTATAATCAACATATGATTTTATCGTTTATAAGTTGCTAGATTAGATCCTATGAAGATTTGAGATTGAAATCATACTTACATTGATTAGATCTGTACGAACTCAACTTAACATGATGAACATATGATCAAACATCCCATGTACTCGATTAAATCCATGTGAGAGATGCTTATAACTCACCAATTCTTCGAATTAGCTTGAAATCGCTAAATTCCAAATCCAGAAAGTGAAGAATTATCTCTAAATCTCTTGATTTGACGCGATCTTCCTTGTCTTGATGTAGATCTATCTTCGCTTGATGTAGATCTTCAATCCCTTTGCGTAGATCTAGAATTTTAATTGCGGAAGAGAGGTATTTAATTGAGCAAGGAATCACAAGCTCAACCAAATGAGAGAATGAAGAAAAGTAACCCTCTCTCCATCCCTCTAACCCCCTATTTATAGCCAACATCCCACTAATGGGCCACACTAATTCAGCCTATTAATAACTAGCCAAACCTGAACAAAATTTTATGAAACATTAAAAAAACAATTCCTCCTAAACTGCTGAACCAAATCTTTTTTGTGACCACTCTACAGAATTGGAAACATCATTTTCTTTCCAATGAAATCGATCTCAGCACATGATTCGATCCGAGTGAAAGTTATACCCTATACAAAAATGACATAGGCAAAATGGTCACAAATAAAATTGGTAAAAATTATGGACACATCTCACATCCCCATAAACAACATATTAAAATATGAGATGATCCAACCCTCAGGGAATTGAATAAAAATATTTTACGATTCTCCAATACATAAAATGCGGGTTGTTACATTCTCTCCCCCTTAGGAATTTCGACCCAAAAATTTCAAGCAATACAAGTGGGCGAAACAACTCCACATGCCTATCATCCTTAAGCAGCCAATTCTATCATCCAAACTAGCAGCTATCAAACCATACATCCATAGTCTTTTCCTGGAACGCGGAATTCTATTAGCAATAGTAGTACAATTACAACGGGGTAGGAATGATGTGACATTCATAGGTCATACCAACGAAGAGTTCCGAATGAATCGCCTTCATTCTCTCTTCTGTTTTCCACGTAAAATCGTCATCATCCTCACTCCATTGCACCTTGACTAGCTTAACCATCTTCCTCGTAAGCTGTTTCGTGTCATTCCCCACAACGCGAAGCGACTTTACGAGGCTTCGTAATTACAGACTCAACTTCTAGGTCTTCGTATTGATCCGTAGATACCACCACATTCGAATCATGCACGAATTACCATAGAAAAGAGACATGGTAAACATTGTTCACACTCGACATCATCTCGGGTAAATATAATCTATATGCGAGCTTTCCAATCCACTCGACTATCGGAAACATCCAACGAAACATGAAGCTAACTTTCCTCTACTTCCGAATCAAACAACGTTCTTCAAAGGAGAAATCTTTACGAAAACCATGTTGCCAACGTCTAATTCCAAATCTTTACGACGCTTATCAATGTAACTCCTCTGACGATCTTGGGCCACCTTCATTTGTTGTCGAACAATCTCGATACAATTTGTAGTTTCTCTTATCATCTCTGGCCCAAGTATCAGCTTATCTCCAATTTCTAATCAACATGCTGGAGAATTACATGGTCGCCCATACAATGCCTCGTATGGTGCCATCCCAATGCTTGACTAGTAACTGTTATTATATGCAAACTCGACTAGATGTAGTTGGTCTTCCCACGCTCCCCCGAAGTCCCATACACAAGTTCTTAGGAGATCTTCCAAAAATAAGTTAACTTTTTCGGTTTTGACCATCAGTTTGGGGATGATAAGCCATACTCAACCCAATTCAGTTCCCAAAGTTTCTTGCAAACTCTTCCAAAATCCGCTTGTGATAAATGGACCTCGATCACCGACTATGCTTTTCGGGATATCGTGGAATCGAACTATCCATTTTATATAAAGCTCAACCAAATTTGATGCTATCATAATCGATCTGACAGGAATAAATTTGGCGCTTTTGCTTAAGCAATCCACTATAACCCAAATTCCTTCGTTTCCTGCCTTGGTTGTCGGTAGTCCATCGATAGAATCCATCCATATCTGCTCCCACTTCCATGTAGGAACTTCCAATGGCTGAAGCAATCCACTTGGCTTCCTCTGTTCGGCTTTCACCAATTGATAGTTCATACACCTGGAAATGAATTTTCCAACATCCCTCTTCATTCCTTCCCAGTAGTAAGCTCGTTTCATTTCCCGATACATCTTGTTACCACTGGGACAAATCGTCAACTTCGAGTGATGACATTCCCCTAGAAACTCATTTCTCAATCCGTTGATATCAGGAACAACCATTCGTCCTTTCTTACAAAGCCAACCATCTTTATCGACTCCAAATCCCTTATTCTTCGGTTCCAACTTCTGGATGATCTCGACAAGCCTTCCATCCTGTTTTTGGCTTTCGCTAATTCTTTCGATGAGAGTAGTTCTTATCGACAAGCTTGCTAACATTTCAGGTTCCAACTCACAATGTGGTCTGAAATCAAAACCCTACAAAAACTCGAGGCTCTTCCATTCCAAAAATATCGCTTCCAAACTTGCGTGTCTTCGACTCAACCATCTACAACAGCATTACCTTTACCAGGAGTATAAGCTATACTAAAATCGTAGGATGCCAAAAACTCTAACCACCGTCGCTGCCGAAGATTTATATCCTTTTGGGAGAAAAGATAGTTCAACGACTTGTGATCCGTAAACAACTCGAATCGAACTCCCAATAGGTAATGTCGCCACATCGTCAGAGCAAACACGATCTCTGCCAACCTCAAATTATGAGTCGGATATTTCCTTTCATCCGGCTTCTATTGTCGACTTGCATAAGCCAAAACTTTATCTTTCTACATTAGTACTGCTCCAAGTCCAGTACCGTATGCATCGGTATACACAATCATATCTTCATTCCTGCTCGGAATGGTCAAAACATGAGCACATGTCAGCCTCTCTTTCAGTATTCCAAAAGCTTGTTCACACTTTACATCCCATGTGAACACTTGTTTCTTTTTTGTCAATCCTGTCAACGGCGTAGCTATCTTGGAGAAATCCTTGATAAACCGGCGGTAATAACCAGCCAACCCAAGGAAACTTATCACATCCGTCGCATTCTTAGATCTATCCCTGTCCTTGCTTGCTGCCACTTTAGCGGGGTCAACCGCTATTCCATTTCCAGAAACAACATGGCCTAAGAACCTCACTTCACTCTTCCAGAAGTGACACTTCGAAAACTTAGCTCTCAGCTGATGCTTTCGGAAGATTTCTAAGGCAAATTGCAAGTGAATCTTATGTTCTTCCTCGTTATGGGAGTAAACCAGATTATCATCCACAAACACTAGCTCGAACTTGTTCAACTGATATCTAAAACCCCTATTCATAAGATCCACAAAATACGGTGGTGTGTTAGTCAAAGCAAATGGCATCACTAGCCACTTATAAAAAACAGACGGTGTCCTAAAAGCAGTCTTTGGCACATATCCTTTGCCACCCTCAACTGGTGGAATCCCATTGCCAAATCCATCTCGAAAAACACCTTAGCCTTGTGAAGTTAATCGAGCAAGTCATCTATCCTCGACAACGAATACTTGTTCTTCTTGGTCACCTTGTTCAGCTTACGATAATCTACACATAGTCACAATGATCTGTCGACCTTGGTTGCAAACACAGCTGGTGCACCCCATTTGGATATAACCCTCTAAATGAATCCTTTTCCCGAAAGTTCACGAACCTGAACCTCTAACTCTCGTAGTTCCCTAGGCGCCATCCGCCAAACTGGCATAACGATTGGTCTAGCACCCAAGACCAAATCAATTCTAAACTCAATCTCGCGACGCGGCGACAACCCTTTGACTTCTTCAAAAACAACCTTAACTCATTGGCGATCAACACAGATGATAAGTCTTCCTGTGGAATCACAAGCGAATATAAAAAGCTCACGAAGACAACAATTTCGGGCTTACATTGAATCAAAACCCTTCTCCCTACCACATCCCCGACTCTCCCTTCAAGCTTCTCGCAATTCACTCTTGTCGCATAACAACTTGAGCTAGTCCGTACCCAAGATAATCCCAAACGCAGTGAAGTTCAAAACAAAGCAATCACACACAAAGAACCAACCATGACTCAATAACACAAGACCATGACAAAGCATAAAAAGGCTAGACGAACTCCCAACTGGATTAGTCACAAGCAATGGTCTATCAAAAATCTCCGGTTCCAAACCCAAGCAGTACACAAGCTCATTACAAATGAATGAATCCGATGCTCCAGTATCAAACAAAACTCGAACTGAAACACCTCCAACTGAAAGAGTACCTTAAGCGACGACACTCTTCCCTTTCTCATCAGTTGTAGGAGCCCTCGAAGAATACAGAACAACTTCCAAAGCATAAGTCTTCACTATCTGCTTACCCTTAGTTGGTTCTGGACAATCCCTTTTGAGATGCCCAGGTTGGCTACAGTTGTGACACTTCCTCTCAACCTTCGGAGTCTTACATTCATTAGAGAAATGGTCCTTCTGTTGGCAGTTATAACAAACCACCTCACTTTTCGGTTTCTTCTTGCCATGCTTTCCCTTTTGCTGATGTTGCTTCCTCTTCTTATTGTTATTACCCTGTTGTGGTTTCGGTTTCTACCTTGGCCCCAACAACAACAGTTTCTTCTTTAGGAAACAAGCTTTCAAGTCTCACAGCTTTTCCTACAATCTTCTCATACGGGTCATCCAGATGAACAACCAAAGGTTTTCCAATGTAGGTATCCAAATCCATCACAAACTTCTCGTTCTACTGATAAGCAGTCTCAATATACGAACGAGCATACTTGGATAAAGCCTCAAAATCAGAAACATACAATAACACTGGTCAACCATTTTGCTTCAGCTCCACAAACTTTTTTAATACAACTGACTTTTTTGCAGTCGGAATAAACTCCGTCTCAAACTTTACACTGAATTGATACCATGTAATCCCATTTTCTAGAGTTTCAACCGTAACTGAGTTTCACCAATCCATTGCTCTACTCTGTAGCTGCCTCGATGCAAGCTTTCTCTTGGTCTCCAAAAATTCGAATACGAGTATCTAACCACCCCTGAATCTCTTCAGTTAGTTTTTTCCATTTAAACGGTTTTCCTCTGAGAGAAGTGAAGTCCTTCGACAGCTTCGCGAAGTCCACATCCCTCAGTACTTTCACTTGAACCCTTACATCTACCGCGGCTGTCTCCTGAGTGGGTACCCTCCTCATGATCACTGCCATCATGGCCTCGAACCTAGCTAGGTATTCCGGTATACCGCCTTACCCCTAAAAGGAATAGTCTCCTCCCTAGCAGCGTGTCTCGATGGTCGACGACTCATTCTAAATCTGTAATATAGAATGATTAGTCCATGTACGAGAAAAACTGAAAATGGAGTTCAAACGCTATTATACTGTACACTAATATATATAGTACACATCGATTAGAAATCTACAAATACGTCTCACATATGTAATTACATCCTCGAACTTTGGCTAAAATTGATAACCAGAGCTCTGATACCAAATGTGACGACCGTCCATAACTCCTGCGCTTAACAAGAGGAATAAAGTGCCGAAAGACATGCTAGGCAGCTATGAACGATCATCGAGGTAGGTAAACACATGTGAATCATGTCGTGTAAGTCACAACGCAAGGATAAAATATAATAGAACATATACAACAGGTAATAATATCGAAGCAGAATTGAGCAGAATCTTAAAAAAATTCGTATCACCATGAAATATCCATACAAAATTGGATTAAATTTTAAAAGTATGTACAAATGTGCCTCACTACAATCACTCAGAGATTCATACAACAAAAGCAACAAAGGAAACAACAATAAGGTATAAGTAGAAGAAAACTGATACGTAAGCCTCATGCTCGTCATCGATCTACAACATCGTCCACTAAGATCTTCTACCTTTGACCTGCTACTCAGTCTGCCCATCTCAATAGGATGAACAACCCAAGGTGATAAGAGTAAACATAAAACCTTAATTCAGACAACAGTCTTAATGAGCTATAAAACAACTATCTAACATAAATAATAAAGTATATGAGAATAGAATATAAATCGACCAGTCTACCATCATCAACAGAGAAGAACCCAAACCTGTCTTCCCCACATCGGATAATGATAGCCTTTCCTATAAAGTAGAAACAAATAGTACATTCATGGAAATCAATTTTTAAGAGTAGACCATCCTAATCGATATTGACATCTTCTAAGCACAAGCCCCGAAGGCCTAAACCAACATCAGATGAGCACCCAAGAGATATCTCCTTCGACATCGAATAATCTACACAAGACGATACAAGCAAAACAATCATCATCCATGACTCTGGCTATCACTACCAATCTTGCTTTGTACCTTTCGTTAATTGTATGACAGCTATGACATGTCATTTGTCAAGGGATAATGGTAAACCCAGGTTCTAGCAAAAACTCCATATGAAATGGTGCCTCGTATCTCTAGGCCCATCTTGACTGCCTATGGTACTCGACCATTCAATCGGCCGTTTAGGCGTCCCTATTATACCCTTGCTTTAAGTCATCTACAACCTACGACAATGATAATCTCTCAGCCTTCATTAACTCTAGCCATCAACCCTGACGACTATTCACAGCTCAAGCACCTTCTCGAGCAACCATTATCTACAACTCAACACCCTTGAGTCGTCTTCATATTCTTTACCTTACAATGATCAACGAACATTTAATGATGCTTCAGACATTACTCCTTGAATTCACATTGAAGCTAGAACAATCAACGACTCAAAAACAAGCTTCATTTGGTCGATACTTTATTTGATAGTATTCCAAGTTTTTAGCTATGAAAAACTGGATACAATGTCAAAACATCCTTTTGTAGCATTTCTAAAATGCTATCATATCTCATGTTTTAATTCTGGCACTCTGCACTTGGTAGTCAGAAAACAGTGTAAATCCCCGTGCATGCCTTGGCAAATCACCTTTTTTACAATGCGCGGCACATCCTGGCACTTGGTACTTGATTGTTGCCAAATCCCTAAATCAGGTACTTGCCACGTTCAAAAACCACGCTGCATGCATGGCCAAACCACTTTCTTTCACGTGTTGCGCATGTGGTACATAACCACATTATTTAGCCCGATCCATAGGAAACAATAACGTTTCACCAAACGCTATAATTACTTATTTTGCTCGATCCATAGAGTTGCGCAGATCCTTCGATGCGCACTTATGGAAATCCAAATTTTTCGTGTGTGCAAGCCTACTTGGTACTGCCCAATCCATGCGTAGACGTTTTAGCTCAGTCCATCTCCATTATAGCGTTTTGCAAAAGCTGAAAAGGCCAAAAGGTTATTTTTTTTGCCGATACATCAACTTAATTTTGCCCGATCCATTGACCAATTTTTCGTCCGATTGATGACCAACTTTTCGCCCGATCGATGGCTAATAATTTAGCCCAATCCATACGCTGAAATTGCCATAACTACGAATAATCTTCACGCTTGCTCACAACTCGATTCCATACTCATAAACTAATCAAACTCCAACTTTTTCAACAATGATTCAATCAGTATAACTACAACAAATCACACAATTATCAACAAACATTAAAACAACGATTTAACAATTAATCAAATCATTAAATGGATCTAAACATAGAATTAACATATGATTTTACCGTTTATAAGTTGCTAGATTAGATACTATGGTGATTCGAGATTGAAATCATACTTACTTCGATTAGATCCATACGATATAACTTGAAATGATGAACATATGATCATACAACCCATATACTCGATTGAATCTGTGCAAGAGATGCTTATCACTCACTAATTCTTCGAGTTAACTTGAAACCACTAAATTCCCAATTTGTAAAGTGAAGAATTATCTCTAAATATCTTGATTTAATGCGATCTCCCTTGTTTCGATGTAGATCTAGCTTTGCTTGATGTAGATCTTCAATCCGTTTACGCAGATCTAGAATTTTAATGGTGGATGAGAGGTATTTAGTTAAGCAAAGAATCACAAGCTCAACCAAATGAGAGAATGAATAAAATTAACTCTCTCTCCATTTCTCTAGCCCCCTATTTACAACCAATAGCCCACTAATAGGCCACACCAATTCAGCCCATTAATAACTAGCCAAACCTGAACATAATTTTGTGAAACATTAAAACAACGATTCTTCCGAAACTACTGAACCAAATCTTTAATGTGATCACTCTACAGAATTGGAAACATCATTTCCTTTCCAATGAAATCAATTCAGCACCTGATTTGATTCCAATGAAAAGTTATGCCCTGTACAAAACTGACAGGGGCAAAATGGTCGTAAATAAAATTGGTAAAAATTATGAACAAGTCTCACATCCCCATAAATAACATATTAAAATATAAGAATGGTCCAACCCTCAGGGAATTAAATAAAAATATTTTATGATCCTTTGATACGTAAAATGCGGGTCGTTACCAGTCATTTAAGCATACTAAAACCGATCAACGCACACATCCTTTGGCTACCACCACTACTGTTGCTGCCCCGGTTAATCTTGCAACTATCAATCTACCAGCTACCACTATTATCAAGGCTGATATTATAACCATTGTGAAGAGGCCTCCTTGTACACTTCCTAATTCTACCAGTGAACTTTCAAAGAAATTTCCGAACATGTTTCTAAGGAGCGTTTGCTTGGACTTGGACACAACTCCTATGGACAAGAAGCAGATGCTAAATACATAGAAACCTATAAGCATGATGTGGATATTCTCACTAACTAGCAGAGGCTAGTCTCCAAAATTCAAAGGGTTAACAGATTGAAAAACGAGGCTCAACTTACATTCAAGGGTGATCATGTTGTGTGGGAGAAGGCAATGAGGTAGTGTGATGGGGAGATTGACAGGATGACCACTTCTTGTGAAGTGATGAGGGCTTATAAGAATAAAGTTGGGGATGATTTGGTGATCACAATCGAGTCCCAGTGATATAAAGAAGCTTTAACAAGTACCCAATGGAAGGATGCCCATTCTGCTCAGAAAATGGTCGAGAATTTGTTGGTGGTCGAGAGTAGGGCCACTGAGGGTTATCGAAAACAAGTGGGGACCTTACTGTTTCTTAAAATAAAGAATCTCTTAAAGTTACGAGGCTGAAGGCACAGTTGGCTAAGGTTAAACAGGAGCGCGACTAGGCCATGTAGTAAATAGCTGCTATCGAGGAGGTTCATGCAAAAACCATGGACTCTAAACACCAATATGCTTGAGTTTTATGTTGTGTCATGAGAAATGGGAGCTTGCAATTTTTAGAGGTACCCTCGTATTTTAACGGAAGTGTAGGGGAAATTATGAGGCACACGACCGTCGGCGGCTACACTGAAGAAGAGCTCATGGAATTTTATTTGGACAATAACTCGAGGACTGCTTTGGCCATTGGTAAGGAAGAGTTGAGGAAGGAGGGAGTGTTTTCATTATTGAAGGAGTTGGGCCTTCCAACGCCCCTTCTCAGAGTATCCAAACTACAACAGAGGTTCCTATTCTTCTTGGCAACCCATCTCAAAAAGGAATTGCCTATGTCGAGGCTACTGCTAGTGCTACCACTCCTACCGATGTTACTTTGTCCACAGTGGATACTGTTGATATTGTTACTGAGCAATGGTCCTTCAAACCATAACTGTTGATGGTGCCAACATTGGGGAAAAACTATCTAGTGATGAGGGTAATGGTAAGGATGCTCAACAGACCTAAATTACGGCTCAAGTGTCCTCAGAAGTCGGTAATGATGATATTACTGAGGTTCGGGGGACCCCCTCCCTTCTACTACAAGTTTGATAATTTCTTTAAACAATATTTGACTACTGTAGGACTGGATATGCCTGGAGCTCTTCCGCTTGTTGGCGGCTTGCCTTGGGGTACTCCTATCTTTACTTCTTCAGTAACCGTAACTACCGAGGTTGCACAAGGAACAATTTCTCTCTAGACACCTATGGTTCCTATTATACATTCCTCAAGTTCCATTTGTACCTCTCATCCCGGGTCACAAGTCGAACAAATTGCTTCCTTGCATGACTTGGATGACCACGTAATCTCTTAAGGAGGTACCAAAAACCCTTTTAAAGAGAAAGAAATCGTGGAGGGCAGATCGGGAAGTAAAAATGAAACCAAAAAGAGGCGTGGTAGAAAGTGCAGTGCATGCAAGAGGTTGAAAGTTACCACCATTGGCAACGAAGTGGTTTTGGTTTGCCCTACTTCCACCACAACGTCGACTATGCCTACTGAGCTCACTATTAAATCGAGTGTGACTTCTAAAGGTGGGAAGGAGGGTTGATGCTATTGCACATTACTTGCTTTTTACTTTTTTGGTCGTTGCTGTGCGAGCATAGACCCTTGATTTCGACATTTGTGCCTTGTTTTTTTGTATGAATCTTGTAAATAGCTGTTGTTGGTTGAAAACATGTCTCTCTTGCGCTGTATTGGTATATTTGATGAGTTTGTAACACTTTATACACATTTTCTGTCTTCATGTTTCACTTTGATTTCAATTCCTTGTTGTTGTTTTCCTTGGTAAGTATCCATTCTATTTTTGTATTGGGGACGACCCTGTGATATGTTTTATCTTTGAGATGATGGAGGTTGTAGTATTGCCCTCATATCATAGGGTCATCACCAGCCTTATAGCTACTTAGTTTGGGCCTTCCTGATATGGTGGCTGGTATGTCTTATTGTTCACTCGGCATTTGTTGATTGTTGTAAGCTTTTAGTAAGGTTCGACCAGTATCGATCACATCCTTCTGAAGTTAGGTAATCCTGTAATTTATTGAACGTGCCTCGTAACCGTGAGGTCTATTTTTTACTCTCAATTTTTAATTAGTGGACGCATGGCCTGGCTGGGATTGCGTGTTATGGGGTCTGACTTAGTGCACCATTTCGAGAGTGCCTCATAAAGATAAGGTCTTTGCCCTGATTTTAACCATGGTAATATGGCCAAGCCGTGATCTCATTTCCCAGGGCCTTAACTCAGCATGAAACACCAAGGTGTCTCATAAAAACAAGGTCTTTTTGCCCCCGATTTGTATCTGTGGTCGTGTGGCCTTGCCCGAACCGCACCATCCGGGGCCTGGCTTAGCGCTATGCATATCGTGGGTGTCTTGTTACGGCTAGGTCTTCTGTTAGGTTGTGTTTATTAGTTATTCATTTCAATAAGTTGTGCTTAAGTTTGTTGGACACGTTGCTTGTAAATTTTTAAATTGAATTTCAGAGTTTTGTAATCTCAAAATAAGAGAATGAAATTCGGAACTACAAGACAAAAATTCACATGGCATGTAGTCATAATCAAAAGAAAGCTTTATTAATGATTCAAATAACGTAAGTTCCCATATAATGCCCTATTATAGGCAGTGGCATATTTCAAATAGAAAAACATGAAAAACAAATAAACCATACAACCTTCAAACATTTCATGAGAAATAAGGATGTAAATGATCGTTGTTCCAAGCCCAGGGAATTGGAATCCCTTCGATTGTAGTCAACTTTAATGAGCTATCAGAGAGCTTTTGTCCTATCATAAATGGTCCATCCCAGCTTGGTCCGAACACGTCGGTGCTGGTCATTATCTTTTTCAAGACAAGGTCGTCAACTTTGAATGTGCAGTGTCAGACTCTGGAATAGAAATGCTTTGCGACATTTCATTGGTGTGCTGCTAGTCGAAGTTCTACCTCCTCCCTTTTCTCGTCCAATTGATCGAGAGCCTTCCGCATCAATTGCTCAATTTCAACTTGACTGAAGTGAATTATCTGATGATTCTAATTCAACTTAGTCATTGTTTTAGCGCCAAATGCCAAGGGGAACGTTGAATGCTCGGTTGCATATTTGTGAGTCGTTCGGTAGGCCCAAAGAGTGAGTGATAGTTCATCAACCCATCTGCCTTTGTCTCTCACCAGTCTCTTCTTGATAGTGAACTTGATAATCTTGTTAACTGCTCCCACCTGTCCATTTGCATGTGGGTGAGCTACAACTGCGAAACTTTTTTTGAATATGGAAACGTTTTCAGAAATCCTGAAACTCCCCGCTCTTGAATTAGGTTCTGTTGTCAGTGATGATATTTTGTGGCATGCCATACCTGCAAATGATATTTTTAGTGACAAAGTTAATAACTTTCTTAGTGGTAATGGTGACCATCGACTCCGCTTCGGCCCATTTTGTGAAATAGTCTAAGACAAATATTGTTGTTTAGCTCTTTCTTTGGCTATTGTAGTATTTCGATCTAGTCGATGACCTATATTGCGAATAGCCATAGAATAACCATTTGTGTGAGTTTTGATGATGAGGCTCTTGGGATTTTAGCAAACCTCTGACATCTATCGCACTTTCGAGTGTAGTCTACAGCGTCTCTATTTACTTCTGGCCAGAAATAACCATATCGAAGTATCTTTTTTACTAGAGTCTGACCGCTAGTATGGACCCCACACTCTTCCTCATGTACTTCGAACAAAATTCTTTTGGCTTCTTCGCTAGTCACAAATCATAGTAGTGGTGGAGAAAATCCCTTTTATACAATTTCCCATCTTACGTGATAAATCTTAGGGCTTTACTAAACAGCTTTTCCTTTCGACTTGATTCTTAGGATGGGTTCCATTTGTGAGATATTCTTTTATTGGGGTCATCCATGACTTTGGCTTCTCTGATGCTTCCATAATGTACCCTATTTCCATTTCATCGATGCTTGGATTGCTGAGTATCTCTGTAACAGCCTGTATTTTATGTATCGGAGGATCGTAAAATATTTATATTTAATTCCTTGAGGGTTGGATCATTCTCATATTGTGATATGTTGTTTATGGGGATGTGAGATATGTCCATAATTTTTACCAATTTTATTTGTGATTATTTTGCCCCTGTCAGTTTTGTACAGGGCATAACTTTTAACTGGGATCGAATCAGTTGTTGAGATCGATTCCATTGGTAATGAAATGATATTTCCCAATCCATACATTGGTCACATTAAAGATTTGGTTCAGCGTCTGGGAGAAATCGCTGTTTTACTACTGCACAATTTATGTTCAGGTTTTGTAAGACATTAATGGGCTTATTTGATGTGGCCCATTAGTGGGCTGGTTTGAGGCTATAAGTAGAGGGATAGAGGCATGGAGAATAATGTACTTTCTTCATTCTCTCGTTTGCTTGAGCTCGTGATCCTCCTTGCTCAATCAAATACAACTTTCCAACATTTAAATTCTAGATCTACATGTGAAGATTGATGATCTACATCTAGAAATGCTAGATCTACATCAAGTGAATGGGAATCACAGCATATTGAGAGGTTTGAAGATCATACTTTGCTGTCCGGATTGGGATTTGAATGATTTCAAATTGTTTTCAAGATTTGTGAGTGATAAGCATATCTCACATGGATTCAATCAAGTATATGGGTTGTTTGATCTTATTTTCATCATTTTAAGTCGTTTTCACCAAGATCTACATCATGGTAAGTATATTTTCATTTGAATCGCCATAGGTTCTAGTCTAGAAACTTAAATCAGTAAATTCTTATGTTAATTCATATGTTTATGCAAGTTTAGATCCCTCATTTTGTTTATTCATTGGTTTATCATGATTTGGTGAGTTTCATATGGTTATATGAGGAATAATTTTCGTTTAAGTGTTGTTAATGATTTCAGAAAGCATTGATGGTTGAATTGGATGATTTGAATGAGTTGTTTGCATCTATATTATCGTTTAGTGATGATTTGGTCGAGATTGGAGGTAAATTGGTCAGATCTGGAGTCGGGTCATTTTTGAATGGGTCGTTGATGATGTGGCATGATCAGGTCGCTTGGCTTGTTGCTCAAGAAATTGGGTCGAGTCGTTGATTTTAGGTCGTGGATGGCTCAGGATGTTGGGCTTCTGAAGGAGGCAGGTTGCTCTGCTTAGATGCAAGTCGGGTCGTTCAGCTACCAGGGGTCATTCTGGTGATGGGTCGTGTCAAGTAAGGTCGTTCGAAAGGCATCAGGTCATTCGAAGTTCGAATATACTTGGCTTTAGATCAGCCGGAGTCAGGTCATAGGAAGGCAAGTCGGTTGAAGTCACCAACGATGGGTTGTTCGGGGTGTGTATTTGTGAGCCTCGATGGCTCGTTGTTTCTAGATCAGGTCGGCCTGAGTGTTAAGATGAATCCGGTTGTTAAAGAGCATGGGTCGCAAGTATTTGGGACGAGGTCCCAAGGTCGTGTGGGCTTCATTCAAGGCTTGGGTTGTGGAGATGATGGGTCATTAAAACGACCTAGGGAGTTAGGTCGATGGGGTGAAATGACCAAGGTTAGGTCACTCGAAGATCTGACTATTGGGCAGAAAACGACCCGATTATGTTGATCCAATATTGATTAATTTTGGTCCAGTGATGGACATGGCTTTGAGTTATATTCAAGCAGGAATGTCAAAGTGTTGTGATGTGTTCGTTGATCGTCATAATGTAACGAATGTGAAGACGACTAAATGTGGTGAGTTCGTGGATAATGGTTACTTGAGAAGTGGCTTGAGCTTATGAATAGTCATCAGGTTGGATGGCTAGAGATACCAAAGCCTGAGGGATTATCATTGTCGTATGTTCTAGCGAACTCAAAGCAGGGGTATAATAGAGATGCCTAAAAGAGTAGAAATGGTCGGTCGAGTGGGAACTCGATGGGCCTAGATACGTTTTGTCGTATGGAGAATGGAGTTTAGCTAGAACCGGGGTTTAGCATTAGCCCTTGACGGACGATAAGGTGTTTGGTCAGTCATACAATTAATGATGGTTTCAAAGAAGGACTGGAGGTGATAGTCAGAGTCATGGATAATGATTGTTTGCTTGTATCTTCTTGTGTAGATTATTCTACATCGAAGGAGATATCTTTTGGTTGCTTGTCTGATGTTGATTTAGGACTTCGGGGATTGTTCTTGGGAAATGTCGATATCGTTTATGATGGTCTACGCTTGATAACTAATTGCCATGAATGTACTATTTTTTCTACTTGGTTATTTTTAAAGGCTATCACTATCAGATGTGGGGAAGAAGTGTTTGGGTTCTTCTTTGTTGATGTTGATAAATTAGTTGAGTAATCTACCTATTCTCATATACTTTATTGATGATGTTAGATAACGGTTTTATCACTCATTAAGACTGTTGTATGAGTCAAGATTTTATGTTTCCTTTTATTACCATGGGTTGTTCATCCAGTTGTGGATAGGCAGACTGAGTAGCAGGTGAAAGGTGATAGATCTTGATGAGGATGATGCTGCCAAGCGATGACGAGCTGGAGGCCGGCATATTATTTTCTACTATCTAATATATGTTATTTTCACCGTTTGATGTATTCTCTGAATGCTTGTAGTGAGTCTTATTGTATAGACTCTTATAGTGTTATCCAAGGTTGTATGGACATTTCATGATGATATGAAAGAGTTTAAGTTTCAGCTTAATTCTACTTCACAATTATTTTCTAGTTGTATATGTTCTATTATATTTTATCCTTGCATTGTGAGTTATAAAACAGGTTCCACTTCTGTTATCTTACCTTAATGGTCGTCCATGGCTACCTAGCACACCTTTCAGTGCTTTTTTTCCTCTTGTTTAGTGCAGGGGTTATGGGCGGTCGTCACATTTGGTATTAGAGCTCGGGTTATCGATTTTAGCCAAAGTTCAAAGATGTAATAACGTATGATAGATGTATTTGTAGATTTCTTATGGATATATACTATATATGAGTGTATAGTTTAAAACGTTTGAACTCCGTTTGTAGTTTTTCTCGTACATGGACTAAACATTCTATATTACAGATTTAGAATGAGTCATCGACCATCGAGACACGCTGCTAGGGAGGGGACTGTTCTTGTAGAGGGTAATGGAGGTATACCAAACTACCTCGCTATGTTTGAGGCCATGATGGCAGTGATCATGAGGAGGGTACCCGCTCAGGAGACAACCACGGTAGATGTAGGAGTTCTAGTGCAGGTGCCTAGTGCCGTGGACTTCTCAAAGCTGTGAAAAGACTTCACCGCTCTTAGAGGGAAGTAGTTTAAAGGAACAGAGCCGATTGAAGAGATTCAAGTGTGGCTTGACACTTGCATTTGGATCTTTGAAGACTTGGGAATTGACAATGCGACTAAGAGGAAGCTTGCGTCAATGCAGCTGTAGGGAAGAGCTATGGATTGGTGGAACTTTACTACTCTAGAGATTCCAGAAGATGAGATTTCATGGGAGCAATTCCAAGTCAAGTTTGAGATGAAGTTTATCTCTACCTTTCAGAAGTCTATTCTATTTAAGAGGTTTGTTGACCTTAAGCAGAATCATCGATCGGTGCTTGATTACGTTTTTGATTTTGTATCCTTATCAAAGTATGCCCGTTCATATGTCGAGACTCCATATTGGAAGAACTAGAAGTTTGTCATGGGTTTGGACAAGTACCTTGGGAATAAGCTAGTTGATCATCTAGATGACACCTATGAGAAGATTGTCGGGAAAGCTCTAAGACATGAGAGTTTGTTTCCCAAGGAAGTGACTATTGTTGCAGCTAAGGAAGAACCGAAACCATAGTAGGTGGTAATAAAAAAGGAGGAAGCAGCAACAACAGAAAGGAAAAGATGGTCAGAAAAAGCAGAAGGCTGAAGTGACTTGCTTTACCTGCCAGCAGAAGGTCCATTATTCCAACGATTGTAAGAATCCCAAAGTCGAAAAGAAATGCTTTAAGTGCGGAAATCCTGGGCATGAAAAGAAGGATTGTCCAGAAAAAGCTAAGGAAAAGCAGGTTGTGGTCCATTATTCCAATGATTGTAAGAATCCAAAAGTCGAAAAGAAGTGCTTTAAGTGCAGAAATCCTAAGCATGAAAAGAAGGACTGCCTAGAAAAAGATAAGGAAAAGCAGGTTGTGAAGGCATATGCTTTGGAAGCTGTGCCATCGTCTTCAAGGGCTTCTACGACAGAGAAGAAAGGGAAGAGTGACGTCGTTCAAGGTATTCTTTCCATTAAAGTTGTTTCAGCTCATGTATTGTTTGATACTGGTGCATCACATTCATTCATTTGTAATGAGCTTGTGTGCCTCTTGGGTTTGGAACTCGAGATTTGTGACAGGCCCTTTGTTGTTACTAATCCATTTGGAGGTTCATCTAGTTTTTGTATGATTTGTCGTGGTCTAGTGCTGTTGAGTCATGGTTTCTCCTTTGTGTATGTTTTCTTTGTTTTAAACTTCGTTGGGTTTCGGATTATCTTGGGTATGGACTGGCTCAACAGGTATGTGGAAAAAGTGGATTGCGAAAAGCTGGAGGTAACAGTCGGGAATGTGGAAGGGTGAATGGTTGTGATTTGGTGTAAGCTCGAAAATGGTGTCTTCGTGAGCTATTTGTACTTCCTCATGATTCCACGGGAAGACTTGTCATCGGTGCTGATCGCAAGTGAGTTTAAAGATATCTTTGATGAGGTCAAAGGATTGCCATCGCATCGTGAGATTGAGTTCAGAATCGATTTGGTCGAGGGTTCTAGACCTATCGTTATGCCTCTTAGGCGGATGGCGCCTAAGGAACAATGACAGTTAGAGGTGCAAGTATATGACCTTTTGGGGGAAAAGGATTCATTCGGAGGAGTGTGTTCGAATGGGGTGAACTAGTTGTGTTTGCAACCAAGGAAGATGGATCTTTAAGGTTATGTATGGACTATCGTGGATTGAACAAGGTGACCAAGTAGAATAAGTATCCGTTGCCGAGGATAGATGACTTGTTCGACCAGCTTCACGAGGCTAAAGTGTTTTCTTAAATGGATTTGGCAACAAAATTCCACCAGTTGAGGGTGGCAAATGATAGTGTGCCGAAGACAGCTTTTAGGAAACCATCCGGTTTCTTCAAATGGTTGGTGATACCATTTGAATTGACTAACGTGCCAGCGTATTTTGTGGATCTTATGAATAGGTTTTTTTGACATCATCTGAAGAAGTTCGTGCTTATGTTCGTGGATGATATTCTAGTTTTCTCCCGGAATGAGGAAGAGCATAAGACGCACTTGCAAGGTATTTTGGAAATATTGCGAAAACATCAGTTGAGAGCTAAGTTTTCGAAGTGTCACTTCTGGAAGAGTGAAGTGATGTTTTTAGGTCATGTTATTTCTGGAAATGGGATAGCAGTTGACCCCGCTAAAGTGGCAGTAATTCAGGACTGGGACAGACCTAAGAATGTGACAGATGTTTGGAGTTTCCTTGGGTTGGCGGGGTATTATCGCCGTTTTATAAAGGAATTCTCAAAGATAGTTGCACCATTAACAGGATTGACGAAGAAGAACCAAGTGTTCACATGGGATGTGAAGTGTGAGCAAGATTTCAGAATCCTGAAAGAGAGACAAACGAGTGCTCATGTTTTGACCATTCCCAGTGGGAATGAAGAGATGGTAGTATACACCAATGCATACAGTAGTGGACTTGGAGCAATACTAATGCAGAATGATAGAGTTGTAGCCTACGTGAGTCGACAGCTGAAGCCACACATAAGGAACTACCTGACTCATAATTTGGAGATGGTGGCGATCGTCTTTGCTTTGAAGATGTGGAGACATTACGTGTTGGAGTTCGATTCGAGCTGTTTACGGATCACATGTCTTTGAAGTATCTTTTTCCCAAAAGGATTTGAATCTCCGGCAGCAACGGTGGTTAGAGTTTATGACATCGTATGATTTTGGTAAAACCAATATTCCCGGTAAAGGCATCATATGAGTTGAAGCTACACATGTTTGAGAGTAATGTTTTCGGAATGGAGGCACGTAACACCCCACCTCCGCTAGGGTCACTCACAAAGGGAATGCACTAGTTTTGGAAGAGCGTTATCGAGGCAAACAAACACAAAAATATTACAAGACAGAACATAGATAAAACAGCGGAAGAATCAAAAGATAAATTTCATTGCTTTCTAAAATAGTTAAAGCCTTTTACATCAAATAGCCAAGGTCATTATTTTCCATTAAAACAAATCCTGTCTTGCATAAACAAAGAAGCATAAACTTAAAACAATAAAAGTAGCTTAATTCCCCAAAAGTAGCAGAAATGCAACCATAGCTAGCTCAAGATCAAACCGTACATGAGCTGAATCGAAAGCAACGAAATCCAAGCTAAGTGCTAGAGTTTTCTTCCTGAGAACCTGAGGGGGGGAACGAAAGAAAAAGAGGTGAAAGAAAATGGGTCAGTCATAAAGACTGGTAATTCCAAGTGACTTTCAGCATAAAAACAGATAAAGGTAACATGACATGTAAAAACTGAAAGTAAACAAACGGATGATGACAAGAGGGGCAAGATAGACTAAGATAACATGATAAATCAAGTATAAATCAAGTATAGCATCACGTATTCAAGGTGCGCTGCATCAACTATACTAGGATCCCAAACCCATGTCTTATATTAATCATGAAATGATCCCTTGGCCCAATATCATGAAATGACCCATTTCTAGGTCCAACGAAATGATCCACTAGTCGATCGGCTCCCTACAAGTTCTAGCTCGTCATGTGTCTGTGTCATATGACCCTATCACGAATGTAGTCACCTGTGCTAGGTCCACCATAGGGTGTATCAAGCCCTAGGGTGTAAACCACCGACACGAATCAAGAATGCACAGATAAACCTACTGATGCTCAATGCCTGCTTTTTCAACTTCGAACCACGTGCACGACCAAATCCCGCCTGAACCTACACTGGGGCACCAACACAGCCGTCATTCTGGTCACTTACAATCAGCCTAGTAATCGTGCCCCACCCTGCCTAGTCCTAGGGTACCATGATATATCTAGTGGGTTACTGCTGAAACGGACCACGTAACAAGGATTTCCGTCCAATAGGTTAAGTGTTGTCATTTAAATTCGTGACTTAACCCCTATCAGCCTAGCATGTCAAGTTGGTTAAGTGTTGTCATTCAAGTTCGTGACTTAACCCACCTACGAATCATGTATCAAGTTGGTTAAGTGTTGTCTTACATGTTCATGACTTAACCCTATCATGTGGCATTAAATCATTAATGCACCCCAACCTCTCACATCAGACCTGTTGTTGTGGTCACTGGATAAGCCAGGCAGTTCCGGGCAGAATTACACCACAACTCAATATGACCTCGGGTTTTCAAGTGCGATATGACCAACTACCCACATTGGATCCTATTGTTTGCAGTAACTGGATTTGCCGAGCGGTTCCGGGCAGAATTACACTGCAAACTCAACCCAACCTCGAGTTGGCCATTTTCAAGTTCATTCTAGTGTCATGTCCATGTTCAAGATCAAGTTCGTGTCAAGTTTTCATGGTAAGTTTCATACCAAGTTTCCTATAATTACCAATTTTTCCTAACGTTACCCCGTCTAAATATTAGGCTAACAATCTTAGCCTAATTTCTCGTCCGCATGATTTTTGACATATAATATTAGGCTAAAAACTTAGCCTAATTTAACGTACGCAAAATTGGCATAAAGCAATTCAATAACATAAACATGACATAGGTGTAAACTTGGCATTTTCGGCATAGTCAATATGAATATTATAGGTGTGAACTTGCAAAATAGTCAACATGAATATCATAGGTGTGAATCTTGCAACGTAGACTAAATCAACATATATAAATGTGAACTTGCAACATAGACTAAATCAACTTACATATATGTGAACTTGCAAATCAATCACGAGCATATGAATAAGTGTGAACTTGAAATATGACATTGGTTTAACATATACACCTAAACATGTAGATCTAACATTTGGTCACATATGTGATATGATTTTACAACCTAAAACTTGCATAACATGATAAACTACACAACTTGTCATAACGGGTTATACTTCAAGTTCATATACACATGAATAGACTTATTCATTATCTCCCAATTCAACATGATAATAAAATAGAACCGCATGCATAGATCAATATCATTCAATCCCACGTATAACATAATCAACATTATTCTATTATCAATCTATTTTGAAGGCATGACATAACTGAATTAATTGATTAAAACATCGCAGGCATATAGATCTGATAACATTATTGATCATGAAAAGGTTTGAATAATAATCTAGTTTCAAGAACAAGGATAGGTCTAATTTAAATAGAAAAATCCCCAAAATCAAGATCCAAAGATAAATAAAGAAAAGGTCTAAATAGAAAATCAAGCTTAGATCCGATTTCAAAGTTATAATCCTAGGCAATAACCTCATGGTCATGAATCTTATGTAATTAGTCACAATTGTCCTTGTCATAGTCATAGGCAATAGTCTTATGTTCATAGTCATAGGCATAGGCATAGTCTTATGTTCACAGTCATAGGCATATGCATAGTCTTATGTTCACCGTCACAGTCTTAGGCCATTAATAATAGTTTCAACGTCGTCGGCAATATTCCCAATAGTCAAGATCCAAAAAGAAAACAAGAATAGATATGAGTTATACATCAATCAATTCCAATTTATAACATGCCATATTAAGTTTATAATTTTTATCTAAAAGTAACTGGAACTTACAGATCGTGGTCAAAGAAATTTAGATGCAGAAGTCAAGTCTAGAAATTAGTCGTTGAATTGTTGAATCGCTGAATCTTGCTTCAATTGTAGGAGCAAACCCCCAATAAGAAATTCCTAGACATAGTCTTCAAGAAATAATCTTCATGATTTATTTTAATTTAATTTATTTTAGAGGAAGAAGAAGAAGCCATGATCATTAAGAGTTTGAGCAGCATAAGGTTAGAGAAGAATGGTGTAAAGAGAATGAGGCTAGAAGGCTGTTTATATAGGGTTTCAAACTAATTAGAGCCATAGATGAAGCTAGAATTAATCATGGCCATCCATCTCAAGAGAAGCCAATCAGAAAGTGACAAGTTAGCCCTAGTGACACAACAGAGCTCAGAAATTCGACCAGAGCCCGACCAGGACAGCCAGGGTCAAACTAGAAAGCTGTGCAGGCCTGCTGCTCGGCCTGCTGCTCGGCCTGGGCGCACCTGCCAAGTGCGCTAATGCATAATTGCATGGGCGCACTTCCCAAGTGCGCCAGTGCAATTTTGTTCTAGCGCACTTACCAAGTGCGCCAGTGCATTCTGACCGGTTTCTGATTTTTCTGCCTAACTTCGTTCGTCCATATCTTCTTCGTAGGTATCCATTTTACGCAAACTTGGACTCCATTTCAAGTAGAATTCCGAGATGAACGCAATGCCGTAACCCGTTTCCCTTGATTCTCATTTTAAAATTTAATTATACCTTGATTTCTAGTTTTAACATGTTATTAAAATTCAGGTTGTTACATTCTTCCCTCCTTAAAGGATTTCGTCCCCGAAATCTTCAAGTTAAGAAGAATGCATCCTATCATCCAATCAACCATCTACTCAACCATAATCCACAAGCAACCACTGTCCTTAAATGATTTCTAATGCTATATGAACATATGCAGAAAGTGTGTGTATATGTTCCTTATCTAATGCAAATGATCATGCCTGATTGATCTTCTTAATGCAAAATATGCTTAGTGCCATGAATCCAACATGTATGCAAATAACCCTAGTCACATAAACGGTATATGTATGCACAAACATCCATCCATATGCAACATTCACATGATAACACGTTCAATTTCATCCATAAACAAGTATAAACACTCATGCATATGCAATATGAAAATGTGTCTGAGCCGATCTAGTGCCTAATGTGTGTTCTGAAACCACGAGCAACCACTTGCGATCACTTGCAACCATTTGCAAACATCAACCATAACATGTTTTCAAGCACATGTTTGCATCCAAAAGGGTTCTACCTAAGGTTCTTTAGATAGGATTGAGGAGATAAGCAAGATAAAATAAAGCATCTAGGAGAGGAAGTTAAAGATGTACGCCCATAAGGTCCTGCTTGTGAGGCTTGCCCTTGCTTCTTAGGGCAGTTCTTGCTGATACGTCTAGTTTCACCACACTGGAAACATGCTCCCATCTTCATCTTCTTCTTTCTACAATCCTGGACTATATGACCCTCAATACCACAGAAGTGGCATTTTATTTTCTCGCGTGTCTTATTATCATTCTTGTTGTTGTTGTTCTTCCCTCCTTTCTCGAAGTCTACCTTCTTGTTTGGAGGCTCATTTGCCTTGACCTCCTTCTTGTCACTCTTGTCTTCTTCGTTTAAGAGCGCCATGTCTACTAGCTTTTCGTAAGTAGCCCCCATAGGTACGTGGGTCATAGCCAAGTTGTGAAGCGGCTCATTCAATCCTTTGACAAAACGAAGAGCCTTATGCGGGGTATTTACTAAGTCCAGTCCAAATCGAGCCAGCTGATTGAATTGATTGACGTACTCCTTGACCGTCATACTTCCTTGCTTAAGAGATAAGAATTTTTCTAGCTGTATACTTCGTTCGGCCTGCGAGAGGAATTTCATCTCAAACCTTGTCCGGAAATCCATCCATGTGTCAAAAGAGCTTTTAGCATTAGTGACTTCCCACCAATAGGAAGCTTCGTCTTTGAGCAACCATACTGCCAACTGTACCTTCTTCCTATCGTCCACCTCGAAGATAACGAACAGATCCTCAGTTTCATTGAGCCAGTTCCTCGCTTCTATGAATGATTCAGTTCCCTTGAAATCCTTTCCACCCATGGCCCTAAAATCTTTATAGATCTTCTAAAATGCAATTACA
Source organism: Allium sativum (assembly GCA_030737875.1). NCBI lineage: Eukaryota > Viridiplantae > Streptophyta > Magnoliopsida > Asparagales > Amaryllidaceae > Allium > Allium sativum. The sequence continues at coordinate 5,849,749 of CM060923.1, read as the reverse complement.
CGAGGAGGGGGTGGAGGAGGAGGAATCGCTGCAGCTGGAGGAGGAATATCTGCTGGGCCTGCATCGTTGGCCCTAGCTTCCAAGTACCTCCTGAACCAGCCAGGTATTGGCACGCCCTCTGGAAAGTTAAGATTCCCAGACATGCTGAAAATGAAAAAGAAGAGATTCAAACGAGGAAACAAAGGATAGTGCTGATGGCTTTTGGGGAATAGTCTTTAAATAAAACAAGACTTTTCTTGAAAAATGCTTCTTTGTAAACGGTTTTGAAAATAGTTTTAGAAGGTTTTCTAAAAACTTTTGCCCAGTCTGGTAACCTTCTGCTCTGATACCAAATGCAACACCCCACCTCCGCTAGGGTCACTCACAAAGTGAATGCACTAGTTTTGGAGGAGCGTTATCGAGGTAAACAAACATAGAAATATTACAATACAAAACATAGATAAAACAGCGGAAGAATCAAAAGATAAATTTCATTACTTTCTAAAAGAGTTAAAACCTTTTACATCAAATAGCCAAGGTCATTATTTTCCATTACAACAAATTCTGTCTTGCATAAAAAAAGAAGCATAAACTTAAAACGACAAAAGTAGCTTAATTTCCCAAAAGTAGCAGAAATGCAGCCATAGCATAGCTCAAGATTAAACCGTACATGAGCTGAATCGAAAGCAAGCGAAATCCAGGCTAAGTGCTAGAGTTTCCTCCCTGAGAACCTGAGGGGGGAAACGAAAGAAAAAGAGGCCAAAGAAAACGGGTCAGTCATAAAGACTGGTAAGTTCAAGTGACTTTCAGCATAAAAACAGATAAAGGTAACATGACATGTAAAAACTGAAAGTAAACATACATATGATGACAAGAGGGGCAAGATAGACTAAGATAACATGATAAATCAAGTACAAATCAAGTATAGCATCACGTATTCAAGGTGCGCTACATCAACTGTACTAGGATCACAAACCCATGTCTTATATTAATCATGAAATGATCCCTTGGCCCAATATCATGAAATGACCCATTTCTAAGTCCAACGAAACGATCCACTAGTCGATCGGCTCCCTATAAGTTCTAGCTCGTCGTGTGTCTGTGTCATACGGCCCTATCACGAATGTAGTCACCTGTGCTAGGTCCACCATAGGGTGTATCAAGCCCTAGGGTGCCAACCACCGACACGAATCAAGAATGCACAGATAAACCTACTGATGCCCAGTGCCTGCTTTTTCAACTCCGGACCACGTGCACGACCATAGCCCGCCTGAACCTACACTGGCGCACCAACACAGCCGTCGTTCTGGTCGCTTACAATCAGCCCAGTAATCGTGCCTCACCCTGCCTAGTCCGAGTGTACCATGATATCTCTAGTGGGTTACTGCTAAAACGGACCGCGTAACTAGGATTTCCGTCTAATAAGTTAAGTGTTGTCATTTAAATTCATGACTTAACCCCTATCAGTCTAGCATGTCAAGTTGGTTAAGTGTTGTCATTCAAGTTCGTGACTTAACCCACCTACGAATCATGTATCAAGTTGGTTAAGTGTTGTCTTACATGTTCATGACTTAACCCTATCATGTGGCATTAACTCATTATTGCACCCCAACCTCTCACATCAGACCTGTTGTTGTGGTCACTGGATATGCCGGGCGGTTCCGGGTAGAATTACACCACAACTCAATTTGACCTCGGGTTTTCAAGTGCGATATGACCAACTACCCACATTGGATCCTATTGTTTGCAGTAACTGGATTTGCTGGGCGGTTCCGGGCAGAATTACACTGCAAACTCAACCCAACCTCGAGTTGGCCATTTTCAAGTTCATTCAAGTGTCATGTCCATGTTCAAGATATAAGGTTCGAGAAGTCTATGCACACTCGCCACTTGCTATTTGCCATTTTGACCAAAACCGAGTTAGAGACCCTGTCCAGATATGTTGATTCTTTGATGAATCCATTATCCATAAGGAGGTTGGCTTCTTCTTTCAGGGCTAGCGATCTCTCGGGGCCTTGAATTCTTCTCTTCTGTTTCACCGAGGTATATCGAGGGTCGATGTTTAAATCGTGACTTGCCACTTTAGGTGAAATCCTACACATATCTTCATGAGTCCAAGCGAACACGTCCAAACTAGCTTTAAGAAAAACAATCAGCTCTCTCTGTACCTTTATACCAAATTGCGATCCAATATTAACATTTGGGTTGAATCTTTTGAGTCTACTGAAATAGATACTGTCATCTCTGCAGGAGATGTCCTATTGTCCCCTAAACGGTTTTTCCGAGAATCCATGACCTTCCGAGCTAGATTGTGCTCTCCAGTGTAGGGGTTGCTCTTTAGTTCTAGATGCAGAGTGCTTCCTCCACATCCTTCTTCTTTTCCTTCTTCTTGGCTTCTCGTAACTCAGTTATGTAGCATTCTAGAGCAGCATTCTGATCTCCTTTAATGACTCCAATTCCATTCTCAGTTGGGAATTTCATCATGAGGCACCATGGTGCCAGACCAATCTTAAAATCCATTAATGTCGGGCTGCCGAGGAATGCATTGTATGCTGATACTTAATCAACAACAACAAAAGTTTGGATTAATACCACTTTTCTTTCTCATTCTCCGAGCTCGACGGCCAGGTCAATTGTTCCGATTGGTTGTTGCAGCTAGGTAGAGATGCCTTGGATCTTGGCTTGATAGGCTGACACATCGATCATTGACAACTTCATCTAATTGAACTTTTTTCTGAATAGAATTCTCGTAGACATTCCTCAGTCGAAAAGAATCCTCAGTCGAAAAGAATCCTTCTTACCTGGGGTTGTATCTTTTAAGACAAAACAAGCCTCATGCTTCGGGGCATACTTTAAAGCACATGAATACCTTTCTATTTCTCCCTAGATATTCTGTGCTGGGTGTGGGGCCACATGAATGGATGAATGACCTATTTTCCATTATTTTGAACTCCAATCCGGGTACTAGGTACTAGTTGATTTACGGGGGTAGTTTGTCCCTAGTATATTGGAGATGGCCGATCTGCGCGAGATTACTTGACATACTGCTATAACTTCATATCCCTAATAAGCTCTTATATCAAGTTCTTTAAGTGCCTGCATTCACTAGTGGTATGTGCTGGCTAATCATGAAATTGATAGAATCTGCTGGAATTTCTTTGTCCGTCGGTTACCTTCATAGGAGGTGGCATTGAATACCGTTCATGTCTGTCTGTGGCCAAGAAGATGTTTTCAGGCATATCGTTTAATGGTGTGAAATCTCTGGTCTTGAAGTGTCTAAGGTGTTTTCCATCCTTTTTACCTCTACCTTTTCCGTCGTTAGCTCTCTTCTGACCTCCCCCCTTTCTTCCTTCCTCTTGGTTGGAATCATCTTCCTTGTGTTATCAGGTTGGTTTTGTGTGGGACTAACAATATCCATGGCTATCTGATTTTCCTCTTCCCGTCTGAGGAGTTCTTCGGCCTTCTTATAGAATTTCTCCAGAGTGTTAGGTTCCTTCATTTTTACCCATTTTCAAAATTTGGTTTCCTTATCAATTGCTCAGACCAAGGCCATTAGTACCATCCTTGGCACCGAGTTACCGACTTCAATTACCATAGTACTAACTCAAATCAAAAAGGACTTCAAAGGTTATTTCGGCTTCTGAGCCATCCCTGAAAAAGACATGATAAATTTTGCCTTTTATGTGTACAACCTAAACTGTTGCTTGAACTTTTGAGATAAATCTTCGAACTTATCGACTAAATTTGGTGCAAGCTTTGTAAACCACAATGATGCCAATCCTACCAAGTACACAAGGAAATAACGTCACTTTAACTCATCAGTTGCATGAGATTTGTTCATATGACAGTTGTACTTAAATAGAAACATGTTAGGGTCTGTTATTCCATTGTACTTTGGCGTGGATTGCGGGAAAAACTTATTAGGATAATCGGCCTGTAATGTCTTGCGAGTGAAAGGAGTCTTGCTTGGAGCAAAACCAAGATCCACCTCCTCTTCTTTTCCGACCAAACTTTCCTTTATAATCTGTTTTCTCATCTCCAAGATATACTCTTCGATATGTTTTGCTTTGGGGTAGGATGCCAACTACCCGGGTGTCTGGTTAGACAAACGGCCTTGGTTAATGGGTTGGGATCCTGATCCTCCAACTCGCGAGGGTGCCTCTCTAGTAGTGCTCACGATTTTCTGGGAAGAAGGTCTCACGGGATTTCTGCACTTACATTGTCAAATTCATCTCCTTCATTTCCAACATTAGCGTTATTGTTGGGATTATCATTGGAAACCAACATCCGATCATGATCATTACCATCATGAGCCTACCATTCCATTTTTTTCCCGTACTTCTGTTTCTGGGGACTACACCACTACTTCTTTCGGCATTGGCCTGAGCAACATTAGCATTATTCAACCAGTATGTACTCTTTGGATCTCCCTTCCTCCGATTCGAAGCTGAAGAATATGCCTGTTCTTACAAATCAATTTCGACTCTATCAATCCTCGGGTTTGGCCTGATATTCGACAGAGCATCCAACTTTTCCGTCAACATCCGGTTTAAAACTTCCAATCATTGATTTATTATATCCATCACACTGTCCAGTTCTCTCCAGGTGATAGTTTCTCTAGAGGTTTGAGCTACTATAGGATCACTAAATACAAGGGGGATTTGAGTATCGCCAACAGCGTTCCCGGAAACTCCTGCTGCCCCGGATTTGCTTTTACTTGTGTTTCTTCTCGGAGGAGCCATAATATCTACCAGCCCTGTTTTACTTCCTAGGTGTGGATTGTAAGTTGTTTTGGATGATTGTTTATTGTTTTTGTGCATTTGGGTTATTGAGACTTCGATTTGGAATGTCCAAACTTATAGAAACTGACTTGAGCTAACTCGAATGCATAATTTGGCCTTTGGACTACATATCACCAATCGGGAAAGCGTATACATGACTTTATGCTTGAACAAGACTGTCTTGAACACTCGGGTACACATATCTTAAGTGTCAATGGATTACATAATGTTGTCGGGGCGACCGTTTTAAACGTGTTGTTACTATTTTAATTTACTCTTGAATGACCAAACTAGATGATAAATGAATCATGAATTGTTGTTAACTCGTGCGTGAATTTTTTTCTAAGAAACAACAAGAAGAGAGCTTTATGCGTCAAGTCAAGTGATGTATTTGTTGTCGATTACTCATGCTGGAAAGTGAATAGATTATTTAGATGACAAGGAAGCATTACAGGCTCTTTTGGCGCTCATACAAGTCATGTTTGTGGATTCTTTTCTCTAGGAAGTTCACAAGTCACAGGACACATTTGTTGGGATGCAGCTTTAATCTTATGCACGGATGGCGCTTTGGTTCATGCTAATTGACACTCTCTAGCTTTGGGCCTCAAGCGTTGTCCCTCTACACAACATTAACACATTTATAGGTTGCACATATCTGACCATTCTGAACACAAGATTCTCTTTCTAGAATGACTTCCCATCAACCAGAGCATATTCAGTCTTGCGAGGGTGATTCTTCCCAAATGTCAGTTCAGTCAACTTTCGGATGCGCTCATCATCTATACAGAAGGAGGCATCTTCACATATTCCTTCCGATAGGACAATTGTTGTGAAGGAACCACTGACTGATAGATCTCGCTCAGTCATTAGGCTTATTATGAATCCTCCTGAGAGATACCCCTTAGTGGCGACTCACCAAACACTTCATTATATCAGCATACAATTTGTTATTCTAGAGGATGATGTCCGACTGCCAGAGAAGAATGAGACAGTCAATTGTCCTCTCGTCGGGTTTACATCCTGCCACTGTTATATGTGTACCCATGGCGCTATCACGTCGTTTAATCCTTTCTTACGGCTAGTTCTCGAGGAGTTAGGAGCAGCGTCATACCAGCTGCATCCAAATGGTTATGCTGTACTCACTGGCCTATACGTTATTTTCATGCGGACTATGCGACACGCTCCTTTCTTCGAGGAGATTTTCTATCTGTGTGCCTTTAGGAGAAGAAAAAATTGTCTATTGTTGATTTTTATTGAGGCGACCAGGAATCAAAAAATAATTTTTGGCTTATAAGAAAAAGTTCATACTTTTGTGAACCTATTATTCTATGTCAAATCCCTGATTGGCTTTAATAATTTCTATATGAGTTGCGGTAAGCTTTTTGTCTTGAGTTTGCTTTTGGTTTGGATTTCGCTTGCTTTGGTGATATCCTGACCCAGACTCCTTTTAACTTCTTTTTAGACTTTCCTACCAAAGTGAAGAACTCTGCATCTTCCCACCTACTAGTCTCTAGTGGCAGTTGTTAAAAAAGAAGGGTGGTGAACTTCTTGTTGCAAGACGAATTCATGCACCAGTTTGGTTTGCTAGAACCCTCTTGAGTTGTCATTCCCCGCGAGGTGTTGATTCCTACACAGGCTGTGGCAGGTGAATTCACTTCTAAGTAAGTGGAAGAGGGTCGAGCTGAAGGGGCTAGTCTCGAGAAGGATTCTATTGTCAGTAGCTCCAATCAAAAGGTTAGTGAGGAGCATGGCTCTCCACGAAGAATGTCTCCTATTTGTGAAGGCAATGAGAGAGAATTTCTATAGCGAGAAGGGAATCGAATTGTGGACATAGACATGGTGAAAGAAGAAGGAGAGCTTTCGAGTGGTAGTGATACTAGTATGGGAACTAGTGAGTGTGACCCTCAGTTCGAGAACTCTTATGATGAGGACTCTACAAGTTATGGTCAGATACTAACCCCGAAGTTACAAAAACTAACGACCCTAAGACTCCCTTAGTTCACAATTTTCCTTTCCAAAACTTAGGCCGGAATGGTCAAGATGTCTTTGGAGATTTAAGTGATATATATTACCCCTTCTAAGGTGCTTGGGGATGATCCTGCGCTAACTACCCTCCCATTACCAGTTCAGGGGCTACTACAATTACTTGGGTGACTTCCAGTCCTATGATTCCCATAATTGTTGGCTCAGAAACTCTAACGACCATTGGTTTGGATACTCTTGCGATTACAAGTTCATGCATGCTTGCATCCACTAGCTCGGGAACTTGTGCGACTCCGTCGCTTACTTTGCATGTTCTTAATCCTTTCCCAACCCCTTTCAAGGCTCCAACAATCCTTACCCCGTTGACGGATCTGTAGTGACATCGAAATTAGATAACACTACACGCACTTTGCACCATGCATACTTAGCACTAGTATCTTTTCTTTCCTGTTATCCTTGATTCTGACGACATTGCTAACTCATAGTCCTTTTCCTTTTGCAGGTTCCACTATGAGCCATCCAAGTGACTATTACGGTGATTTTTCGCGTTGTGTTTCCAGGGGGTTTGGAAACTAGAGCCACTATTATCCGCATCGACGACAGAAGGCCAATGAAAAGAGGAGAGAGAGAGGAAAGCTCGCGAAGATCGAGACCGCAGAGATCGTGAAGATCGTGGTAGACAACATCGTGAACAGCGAGAGAAGAGAGATCATGACCGTCACTATCGTGATCGTAGCCATGAGGAAGATAAGCATAGAAAGCGAGATTGGGAAGATAAGAATATGGTGGTTGACGATGGAGTGTCATCTAAGTGTACTAAAACTGATCAACACACACTTCCTTTGGCTATCGCCACTACTATTGCTGCCCCTGTTAATCTTACAACTGTCAATCCACCAGCTACCACCATTAGCAAAGCTGATATTACTATAATTATGAAGACTCCTCCTTATACACTTCCTAATCCTTTCAGTCAACTTTCAAAGAGGTTTCCGTACGTCTTTCTAAGGAGTGTATGCTTTGACTTGGACATAACCCTATGCACGAGAAGCAGGAGCTAAAAAACATAAAACCTACAAGCATGATGTGAAGAGGCTCACTAACTGGTAGAAGCTAGTCTCAGAAATTCAGAGGGTTAAAGATTGAATTACGAGGCTCAGCTTACGAGAGTGTTCGTGCTAGGTGGGAGAAGGCCCTCATGGAGTGTGATAAGGAGATTGAGAGGATAGATACTACTTGTGAAGTGATGTAGGTTGCTAGGAAGAAAGACGAGGATGATATGGGAATCACAATCGAGTCCCATCGATAGAAAGAAGCTCTTACAAGTACATAATCGCGTGATGCCCATTCTTCTCAAAAAATGGATGATGATTTATTAAAGGCCGAGAGGAGGGCTATCGAGGGGTTATCGCAAAAAGTGGTAGACCATACTGTTTCTTTAAATAAAGAATCTCTTGAAGTTATGAGGCTGAAGGCACAGTAGGATAAGGTTGAATAGGAGCGCGACCGGGGTGAAGGAAAAAGCTGCTATCGAGGAGTATCATGCAAAAACCATAGACACTCTTAACAATATGATTGAGTATTACATTCTTTGTGTCATGGGTAAGGGGAGCTTGTAATTTTTAGAGGATAGGTACCCCCACACTTTAACAAAAGCGTGGGAGAAAATTCTGAGGAGCACGATCGTCGATGACTACACTAATGAAGAGCTTCTAGAATTTTATTTAGATGATAACTCAAGAGCTTCTTTGGCCACTGGAAAGGAAATGCTGAGTAAGGAGAGGAGTGCTTCCATTGTTGAAGGACCTGGGCCTTCCAATGCCCTTTCTCAGATATCTAAACTATAACAGAAGCTCATATAATTCGGGCGACCCATCTCAAACAAGAATGGCCTCTGTCAAGGCTACTTCTAGTGTTACCACTCCTGCTGACATTACTTTTTCCATAACAACTTATGTTGATATTGTTACTGGAGAAACTGTCCTTCAAACCATAACTGTTGATGGTGTCAACATTGGGGCAAATCTGTCAAGTGACGAGGGTAATGGTCAGGATGCTCAGGAGTTCGAAATTATGGCTCGGGTGTCCTCCGAAGCAGGTAATGATGGTATTGAATGTGGTTTGGGGGACTCCCTCCTTCCTACGTTTTAGTTTGATGATTTATTTGAATAATATTTTATTGTTGTAGGACTGGATATGCCTGGTGCTCTTCCGTTGAATGGCAGTTTGCCTCGGGATACTTCTATCTTTAATCCTTCAGTAATCATAACTACCGAGGCCATGCTAGGAACGATTTCTCCCCATACACTCATGGTCCTTATTATACTTTCCTCAAGTTCCACTCCTGCCTCTCGTCCCAGGTCACAAGTCGAACAAATTGTTGTCTTGTAGGACTTGGATGACCCAACAATCTACTCAGAAGGCAACGAAGGCCCTTTTAACGAGAAAGAGACCATGGAGGGCAGATCAGGGAGTAAAAAGGAAACAAAAAAGAGGCGTTGTAGTAAGTGCAATGAGCGTAAAAGGTCGAAAGTTACCACTACCACTGGCGACAAAGTGGTTTTGGGTTGTTCTGCTTCTACCACAACATCGACTAGTCCTACTAAGCTTATTATTAAATCGAGCAGGACTTCTAAATGTAGGAAGAAGAAGGATTGAAGCCACTGCACATTGCTTTCTTTTTGCTATTTTGGCCATGATTGTGTGAGCATCGGCCCTCGCTTTTGACATTTATGTGTTGTTGTTTTCTGCATGAATTTTGTAAATAGTTGTTGTTGGTTGAAAACATGTCCCTCTTTTGCTGTACCGTTGTATTTGACTGGTTTGTAACACTTTTGTGCATTTTATGTCTTCATGTTTCACTTTGATTGCAACTCCTTATTGTTGTTTTCCTTTGCAAGCATCCATTCTATTTTTTTATTGGGGACGACCCTTTGAAACGCTTTACCTTTGAGATGATGGATTTTGTAGTATTGCCCCTATATTATAGGGTTGTCGCTAGCCTTGTAGCTACTAGTTCAGGGCAACCTGATATGGTGGCGGGTAAGTCTTGTTGTTCACTCAGTGTTTGTTGATCGCTGAAAGCTTTTGGTAAAGTTCAACCTGCAATGGTCACATCCTTCCTAAGTTGGATGTTTCTGTAATGTATCGAACGTGCCTCGTAACCGAAGGTCTTTTTTTTTCTCTCAATTTTTAACTGGTGGTCGCGTGGCCTGGCCGGGATTGCATGTCCCAGGGCCTGATTCAGCGCCGTATCGAGAGTGCCTAATTAAGATTACGTCTTTACGCTAATTTTAACTATCGATTGTGTAGCCAGGCCAGGATCGCGTTTCCCAGGGCCTTAACTTAGCTTGCAACACCAAGGTGCCTCATAAAAGCGAGGGATTTTTCCCTCGATTTGTATCATTGTGTGGCCTTGCCAGAATTGCACCTTCCAGGGCTTGACTCATCGCGATGTATATCATGGGTGCACAAATTAATATTAATGTTAAAAAAACGACACTAAAGTGACAGGAAACAGCTCGACAAATTGCTAGTAGTGTTAACAAAATGGCACACCATCACCAAATATGCTCAGCACAATGACAAGGTAGGACAAACCTCCAGATCACAACCTTATGAAGTTGCATCTAGCTTTTCATATAGCACCAGTACAATGAAAATAAGAGTGACCAAATGGTCATCACTAGTAAGTGCCAGCTTGATGGGAATGAGCAAAAGACTACCACCCACCCAAAGCAAGTTGAGATCCTAGGCTTCACCATGTATGCTTAAATTGGTGGAAATCCGGATCCTCACTCCCCCCAGAACTAGCAACGCATCTCCAAGACAAAGCTCCAAATTCGAAAGAAAACAACCCATAAACACCTCAAGTAACAAACATCAACCCATAACACACTACCCTTAAAGAGACATCCCAAACTATCATTGAATATCATACTCCATAATTTCACCATCACAACCACCTAGGTTAGTGGCGAAACAAAAACAGATCACGATGTTGCTGCTTGCCTAGGTAGCTCCATATTGGCACCAAAGACCTTCACTTCCTTTGCAAGCCGAAACCACCGCCAAGACAATAACCCACTAACTCTTGAAGTCAAAGATCCAACTATCGCCAGCATCGACCCCAACATCCTGACATAGTCAGATTACACCGAACTATAGACACCAAGAAATGTATAGCTATTAATTGCGAGGACCCTTAGCGAAGCACATTATAGGTATTTTTCAGTTGGAAATTGCGAATAAACTTCAAAGGAAAGAAATGAGCAAGAATTATTTGGGGGGAGGCCGCAACGCACGAGAAGAAAAAAGGGAGGAAGAGCGGGAAGGGAAAACTGGTGCTTTCGAGGAAATCAAGGCTTTAGGGGTTATATATGAAACGATTCAAATGGGAATTTGAGTAGAGGCCACATAAGCAAAATACGGAAAAAGAAGAAGGGAGAACAGGATTGGGAAGTCGTTCAAAATGGAGGAAGAAAGGAATTGAGGGAGAGAAACACGATGAATTGTAGAAAAAAAGGGGAAGAACCCATATCGCCATTAACAACCTCACTCAGATCCAAACCCTTGATTATAAATTAGAATTCGATCAATATTTGAAAAGTAAAATTTTTATTAATCGTTTGTCTTATATTTTGTTTATATTTTAATTACTGCTTTAGTAAACATATACTAAATTATACAAGATTTTTAGAAACTTTATATTAAATAAACACTAAATGGTTCATTGACGTTTATGTGTCTTCTGTGATTATTGATCATCCTACTTACCATTACAAACACAATAGCAACTACATTCCGTAAATCATATCATTTTAATTGATTTCCAAAAATTTCAGCTGAACTTCCTCCATGTTCCTTGTATCGTACACAAATGCGTGTGCACAAGGAATGAAAAGTAAACGCCTTCAGAATTTATTAAACCATTTAAAGTGATATGATTACGAAACGTAATTACTTTATAGTGTTTGTAACTTGTCCAATATAGGGACAAATCAGACAAATGTTGTATTAGATGAATATGGATATCCGTTTTGTAACAAAAATGGATATCCATACAACGAATATATATAACACAAGTCAGATGGGGCCAAGTAACAACTAAATTAAATGGGTTTAATATTTGTTCATATTAAATTTAAATATATAATTTATTTATATTTGACCGTTTTATTACATATGTACTAAGTTATATATTTTTACTATTTCGCATAATATTTTGATCGCTTTTGCTTATGTACTACATTATATTCTAAATAAAAATTATAATTTTTTTGTATACTTAAATTATACTATGTAACGAATTCTAACTACGATGAATCCTGTCAACATCATTTGAAACCATTCAAAACTTATTATACACCAAATCATTCGCGTGTTTGCATAAGTATATAACTATTGTTCGCATAAATTATCCAAAAATACGATCAATCCTAACATAATATATACTTCTATTTGCATAAATTATACTATTTGCAAACCCTATCATATACCTACATTCAATACAAACAAAATCATCCTAAATATACAAAATAGGCTAAATTAGAAAATTTTGCAATTATTAAAAATTTGACCATTGTGATGATAATAATAGCCGTTAGCAAGTAATATAATGTAATAAACATACACTAGCAATTAGGAATCAAACATAATACAAAATTAGGCTTAAATAAAAAACATAACTAAAAAAGGTTTTGGCAAAAAAAACTGATTTTGTAAGTTTTTGAGAGTGGAGAGGGGAAGCAACACGTAGTAGGTGACGCCGGAAGTCGTTTGGAGGGTTGTGGGAGTGGTCGCAACATTCAGGATATTGGGGAAGGAGGAGGGAGTGAGGAATTTCTGCTTTTTGGGGGTGGAGGAAGCAAATGAATAGTAAGTCGCGGGTTCTAGAAATTACATACAAGGAATTTCCAATGGCTCCCAATGACCGCAAACTCTCATTATTCCTACAGCTACCAACGGCTTCAAATGGCTAGTTTATTAAAATAACAATTTTACGAAGAAATCAACGTGCTATTGATATCCGTTGGAAAGGCAGTTGGAAATTGCCCGTGGCAATACACTATAGCTAGTAGTGTTTGATGCGTTATGCTATCCATTACATTAGGTCGATCCGACTTATGATGGGGGTGTGATACCGATCCCTATGATAAGACTCATTTCGATCTGACATGAGCTATTGAATTTAGACCGATCCAGTTCTTAAGCCCTGTTTTTTCATGTTTATCCAATTCCAACGCTTCTACCAAACTAATTTGAGTACCCCGAACTTGAAACTATCATCTACACTCGATTCCTGAGCTATTCAACCATCTCCACGAGCTATTCGCATTGCTGGTTAAGTGATCCGGCTATCTAAATCTAAAGCATAACTATATTTCAAAAAGTTGGTTTAATGTGGCATTAAGTGTGACACGCCGACGAGAACACATTTTTGGCTATGAACGTTGTATTGAGTAGGTTATTTAATTTTTTATTTTTATTTTAATTATATACGAGTTTGATAATTGTCAATAATAAATTTACAATAACTAGATTATTTATTACACACTGCTATCGGAGATTTAGCCATATGTCAAATAAAATAAAATAACTATGGAACACAAACAAGTAAAAACTCATATATCTTACCATCATCTCATTAGGAAAAGTCTTCACTATATCCAAAATATAATACGAGTAGGTGGAATGTTAGTTTTATGGTGGAGGAGAGGCTGAAAGGGAGAACGAGCGAAATTAAGTCGATCATTTTAGGTAAACCGCACGACGTGTCCGATGCCAATGACTCGTTTTCACCTGTTCATGCTTAATGACCTAATTTTTCTTCAGCCACGCTGCCGAGTTAGATGCACCACCAATGCGAACATTAAAGAAAAGGGGTGCTAGCGTCACCATACTATATGCATCAGTGGATTCATATTCAGACGCAAATATAGGAGGAAGTTTAACTAATTAAATATCATCCTTTTGTGCAAAGCTAAAAATCCTGATATTGTATGTTCCAACAAAAGGATACTATACACACGAATTCTTGTAAAGTATATATTACTAGGTAACATAATAATCATTTGAAATGACCATAAAAAGATAACCATTATGTACTTTTGTTATCCTCGGCTGTCGTCAAAGAAAAATTGGCACGGGAAAGATTGTTAAAGTTTTAGATGTTGACAGAACTGCAATTAAGGTTATATAATTAAGTCCCACAACCATAGTTTTGAAGACCGGACCATGAAGCAAACAGTAATGCTTCAAGGTCGAATGTTTCGAAGGTTGGATCGGTCGAACCGTATCAATTCTATATATACTCAATTTCATTAAAATTAACATGTTAACTAAAATTAATAGATTTATTTTTGATAATATAACAAAAAAAATAAAAAAAAGATTTTATGACTTCAAATTTGACATATGTTCACACCTCCTTGTTGTAGCCTTTAAAAATAAGTAAATTAATCCACCGTACTTAAAATGTAATTGTTTATAATAACAAATCTGTGAGAGCACTCCCAAAAATGAGAGAAAGGAGCAGAAATATGAAAAAAATAGAGGAACCCATGCTACAATAGTGTAGATTCAAGCGAGGATCCTAAACGGTTTTTAGAAAATCGTTTAGGACTTAAACGATCTTCTGAACCCCATTTAGGCCTTAAATGGTTTTTAGAAACAGGAAAATGACAACTAGGACAAAATTTAAGGTTTTTTTAACCATAAGGACAGCCCGTTAAAATTTTAATCCCAAGGACAAACCTGTTAATAATTTAATCAGAAGGACATTACATTGTTTTTTTAATACCCTAAATCAAGCATGTCGTTTCCTTCTTCGTCAATTCGATCTCGCGCATATCTTGATCGCGTCATTCATCTCTAATGCGATTTTTATTTTGCATATTTTGATCTTCAAACATCCGTATTTCTCGCGCATTTCATATTGCAAAATCGATCTCGCACATATTGGTTTGTGTTTATCCATAAAGGATCAAGCATATAATAGTAGATCAAATATGAGGGTCGATCGAACATTAGAAAAGTGATTGGTAATCGTTCAAATGATGCATGGGTCGAGAAGGAACAGGATCGAACACTCTATTGTTGATAACAAGATTTTGATCAATGCCAACAAATGAAGTTGCAATGGGAATCATATCATAGAGATAAGGTTTTATATACACACACACACATTGAGTCGTGTTATAATTATGTTAAAATCTATCCTCAAGTATACATGAATGTGCAAAACATAGTTATATATATATATATATATATATAATTTTAAGCCTTTAAAATGTAAGGAATATACAAAAACTGGAATACCAGTCGACTGGTAGAAAAAGCACTAGTCGACTGGTCAACCTATTTTTGTATATAACATCTAGTTTTCAAAAATTATATATAGACGATTTAATTCAACTAGTCAACTGATGATTTTTAACCAGTTGACTAATTCGACCATCTTTCATGAAGAGATTCCTCTTTAATAATCAAAGGAAATGGACACAATGTTTTATAGAAACCCTTCATGAAGGAATGCTACTCCTATACACTCATATAAACAACTTCAAACATGTTTTACAATCACCGATTTTACTGATTAATATTCTATACTCTCCATTATCTGAATTTACATTCTTTGCAAACAAAAGCTCTCCAAATTCAAATATTTGTTGAATCCTTGAATTGATTTATTATCGTTTGATTCAACAAGCAATTTTCTTCCTTAAATCTTCGCATTCAACTCATATACTCGTGGATCAGATTATAGGAAGTATGTACTTAAACTGTTGACTATCCGTGTTGATTCAAGAACACAAAGCAAAAGTAAAATACTTGTAATTGTTGAAGGCCTATGTAGTTTCTCAAGCCGGGGGCATCCTTGTTAAGGATCGAAACCTATTCCTCTGGGTTAAGAGAGGGCGTTGTTAGTGAATTCCGAAGAGGAGCTTCGGGACGCGACGTAAGACAAGAAGTCCAAACCAATATAAAATTCCTGTTGTCATTTTACTTTATTTATCGCATTTTTTTGTGATATATCTCTATAAGTTAGCTTTTATCTGCGTAACGATTGCATATTAACAAGTTAGCATATCAAATACATTTCTGCAATATCCATATAGACCCTGCTTAAGTCGTACACATCGACTTTCCAATAGATATCAGAGCAAGGTCATCACGTAACCGTAAAACCGTTATTTTATTTTTAGATAATATAGATAATAACACTAGTTCTAGAAATAACACCGGATATACTGAAGGCCAATCAACTGCTAGACCATCCTTCTTTAATGGCATGAACTATAGTTATTAGGCTACTTAAATGAGGATTTATATGCAAGCAAATAGCTTTGATGCATGGAATATCACACAAAAAGAGTACACACAACCTACTACACTATTCACAGAATGGTCTGCATCTGAAAAAGCATAGGCTAGTGCCAGTGCTAAGGCTATGAACATGTTGCATTGTGCTTTAGATAGAAATGAGTTCAATCAAATTTGTATGTGCAACAATGCATATGAAATCCAGAGAACACTTAAGATTACTTATGAAGGTACTAACAAAGTTAAACAGAGCAAAATATCAATGCTCAAGAATCAATTTCAAAATTTTAAGATGAGTGAAAATGAATACATAAATGATATGTATTCATGCTTTCAAAACATTTATCACTCTTTTCTAGGATTAGGAGAAAAGTATTCCGACTTTGATATAGTATCAAAAAATTTGAATTCTTTAATGGACGAAAGGGATAGAAAAGTATTAGCAATCGAAGAAGCTAATGATCTCTCTGCCATGAAATCGGAAGAATTAATCGGTAATCTAATGCTTATGAAGTAAATTTGCAGGCAAAGAAAGCACAGGTACAAGATAAGAAAATTTTAGCTTTCCATGCTGAAAAAGAAGATTCTGATTCAGATGAAGAAGTTATTGCATTTGTTGCTAATAATTTTAGAAAATTTCTAAAATACTGAAAAGGACAAAGAAAAAAATGTAAAGAAGAACTCATCAAAAGAACCTGACCCTGCTCTAGTAGAATGCTTATACTATCACAAGACTGGACACTATCAAAAGAATTGTCTAGAATTAAAGAAGATTAGCAAAAATGAGAAATCAAAGAGACGAGCATTTTCTGTCACTTGGGATAACTTGGATTCATCTTCTGAAAGTGATAGTAATAGTGATATTGAGCAAGCAAACGTGTGCTTCATGGCTAAGGATAATGATGTAAGTGATTTTACTTTTGATGAATTAGTAGAAATTAATACTAAAATCTTAGAGTTTAGAAAAATGTTTAAGCAAAAGTTTAAACAAGCTAACGAAGATAAAAATAAAGCAGAATTTGAGAGAGGTCTTTTGAAAGATGAAAAAGAAATTTTAGAGGAAGAAATTATAAAATTACAAGAATCTCTTTCGATAGCAAATTCTCAAGTTTCTATGTTAAGTCAAGAAATCAAGACTCAAAAGAATAAAAATGATTTATTGGTTTCTGAAAATCATGAATTAAATACTAAATTTAAGATCATAGAGTTAGAAAATTCTAGTTTAAAAACCAAGTTAGAAAGCATTTCTAAAAATGTAAATAATTTTTACAAGGGTAGAGAGAATTTATCTAAAATATTAGAAAATACTCAACCGTCTTTTAGTAAAAAAGGACTTGGGTAAAATAAAGAAATTAATTTAAAAAAATTCTAATATTAAACCAAAAATTTATAGTAGTAAACTAAAAATTTCTACTAAGAAAAAATATCCCGATAATATTAGCATATGGATTCCAAAGACAAATAATGTTCTTATTAGGAATAAATATATTAAAAACTTTTTAGATTCTGTTCATTATAATAGTAATTATTTTTTCAAAAAGGACCCTAGGCCCTCTTGGGTTCGGCTTCCTAAGACTTAACCCTTAGGACCATAACGGAGTAAGTGGGTACCATGTTAATTTTATTGTTTTGCAGGTACCACTGAAATTTGTGTCTGTAACTAGCTCAACCAAAACGGAATTCTCAAACTCGTACTCTTTTATGTAAGTATTTTATTTAAACGTTCTATAAATACTATAGTATATATTTTATAGTTGTTGTTTTGAATAAATTAGATATAGTATAATTTAGCTCCTTTTATAATTCATTCATTATTATATTTGCAAAAGAATATAGATGTTATGCAAAAATTCATAGCTAGAACATAAGGAAGGAGTTTATCTATAGTTACTCATTTTTTTTAGTATCTTCTATTAAAACTAATTCGTTCTACCTTATATATAGTTTGTTCATGTAAGTTGCTGAAATAGACATACTATAATTAAATCATTTTTCTCTATCGTGCAATTTATCCTAGTTTTTAGCAAAACTTAGTTCAGTTTTAAGAAATGGTTAATATTAACATAAACATTCATTTGGAACACTATATTTAGCATATATGTTTGTATAAATACAAGAGAAAAACGTTTAGTTTTTAAAACAAATGAAGAAACGATAGCCAATTTTTTTTATCATGTCAAAGAAAGAGGATTCCCTGTCAAATCCAACCAAATCTTCTGACAAAACTTCATCGGATTCAATTAGCATCATTACATCACCCACACCAAACGAAGAACCGACTCTTCATTGGCAAGAGTATCGAACCGAATTCACTTCGGACGCAAAGAAAAGAAGAGAGAGTTCTGGGTCTTCATCAATAAGAGGTAAAATTGATGATATACGACATTATCAAAATGAACAACTAAAATTACAAAGGGAATTATATAATGAGAAAAAGTAAACATCGGACAAACTAACATTTCTAGAAACTACAGCACTTCAAATATGTAGAAGATTAGTTGTTTTAGAGCCAAGACATTATCCTTATTCTATGACTCCTAAATCATCAAAGAGACCCACTACTTTATGGAGTGCATGGAAGAAAACCAACAAGAGTAAGAAGGAAAGTAAAAACTCATGGGAAAAGAACTATCAACAAAATGAAGGAGCTAGGACACCAAGGAACTTGACCTCATCTGAAGAATAGTTATCGGATCATGTGATTTTTTCTTTTCGCTTAATAAGATTTGCATCGATCAATAATGAAAAAAAAATCTGATGCTTTGGTTAAAGTATTTATTTTGAATTCTCTGTTTAATAATGAACATATATATAGCTATTCTTTTCATTTAATAAGTTTAAGATCAATAAACATTCAAGAGATAAACTTAAAATTAAAAACAAAGGTTGTTGTTCAGAAAAAACAACAATCAGTCGACCGGTAATATATCCACCAGTCGAATGGTTAACTGGAACCTGAATACCTGGTTCCAGTCATACACGTTCTATTGTAACCCTACCTCTTTCTTTATTTCTCCTTTCTCGAACATTCTAAAAATATATAAAACCCTAGAAAAAATTCAAAACTTTCTATTATGGCTCCCAAACGTCAATTAGACAAGGGATCATCCTCAAGAACCAGATCAAAGAATATAGCAGAATCATCAATTGATCAATGGCTTTGGAATGACCTAGCCAAGAAGAGATGGAAAAAAATTTCTAAGCTAAAATTCATGGTAGGCCCTTTTGCAAAGTTTGAAGATTTCAATTCTTACGGTCTACAAAAACTAGCTCATTAGGGTAGACTTGAATCCCTTTTAGATTGTAATCAGAATAATATTAAAAATTAATGTCACCATGATAAAGCTCTTTTTGGCCAATATGAACTTGGATCATCAAAACCCTTCTAATTCACGAAATTGTGTGTGGAGTCTTGCATGTGGTCAACCTATTTTCATTACTATTGATAGACTTGGAGAAGTTCAAAACTCACCAACGGATGGAATAGCCTTATCCGAATTGAATTGTGAATACGGTGTAAGGGATGAAGTTTGTCATCTATTTATTGATGATGACTCGAATGGTTCTCGAACCAAAGGATATGACCTAATGCTAGGATCCTTCACCATGTTCTTACTCAAACAAATTTACCAAGATCTGGAACTCACGATCTTGTGTATTCCGACACCTTTAGAGCTTTGTATGCAACTTTTGATCATGTGAAGATTAATTGGATGCAAACAATTATGGAGCATCTTCTTCTTTATACCCAAGGAGTAACAACATATTTTCATTATGGTGAAGTTTTGATGCGAATCTTCGAAAGTGCAAAAATTCCAAACCAGACTCAGAAGAAACTGAAATAAAAATATTGGATAAGAAAATTTTGAAGCAAATGCATATGCCTCCTCTGACCATTTGAATCATGAGTTTAAAGGATTAGAGAAAAAAATTTGAATAAGCCACCATGCTGATCCCGAAGTTGTCCGTTTAACGGAACCGTCTCAAACATCAAGACAAGCACTTGACATAGTTGCGCGCAACCAACTCCTTCTAGAAATAAGTTTCAAAAGGATGGATAAGAAAATGGACAAAAAGTTTGACAAAATTAAGGACTTTCTTGGACGGATGTGGAATTCAATTTCTTGCAGTCTTGTAAACACTGGACATGTGACGGACCCGGGGAAAAAGCCTATGTCTCCTCCTAATTGGACCTCTTCTGAAGAAACCAAATCCTGTGAAGACTAAGTAGGAAGTACGTAGGAAGTATTATTTGCTTTATTATCTTTTCAAACTTATATTTTTGTTGTGTAATGACTTTTATATTTTGGTTGTGTAATAATTTATGGTAGGACTTCTATGCTTTTGGGTTATGATAAACATCATGCACTCTGGAAATGATTATGTTTTATTTAGCATGAAGTTGATCTTCGATTACTTTGTGCTTATGATATCTCAATTTCTTTTTAATCGATGACAAAGGGGGAGAAATATCTTTCATGCTATCTGTGTTATATACCATTTTTATGGTTCCATGCTGATACATTCTTATGTTTCCATGCTATTGGAAAATTTGTGCTAACATATTTTGTTGCAGGAATCAAATGGTAAGGTTATCAAAATTACGAACAAACAAAATATTGCAGTAATTCAAAGGGAGCAAAAAATTCTGGGGGAGAAAATCCAAAGTGTTGTCATCAATAAAAAAGGGGGAGAATGTTGATAACAAGATTTTGATCAATGCGAAAAAATGAAGTTGCAATGGGAATCATATCATAGAGATAAGGTTTTATATACACACACACATTGAGTCATGTTAGAATTATGTTAAAATCTATCCTCAAGTGTACATGAATGTGCAAAACAAAGTAATATATATATAATTATAAGCTTTTAAAATGCCAGGAATATACAAAAATTGGACCACCAGCCGACTAGTAGAAAAAGGACCAGTTGACTGGTCAACTTGTTTTTGTATATAACGACTAGTTTTGAATTTTTTTATATAATCGATTTAATTCAACCTATCAACGGATGATTTTTAACCAGTCGACTGATTCGACCCAGAAACTAATTTATGAAGAGTCACAATCTTTCATGAAGAGATTCCCCTTCAATAATTAAAGGAAATGGACATAACGTTTTATAGAAACCCTTCATGAAGGAATGCTACTCTTATACACTCATATAAATAATTTCAAACATGTTTTACAATCACCGATTTTGCTGATTATTATTCTATATTCTCCATTCTCTGAATTTACATTCTTTGCAAATAAAAGCTCTCCAAATTCAAATACTTGTTGAATCCTTGAATTGATTTAATATCACTTGATTCAACATGAAATTTTCTTCTTCGCATTCAACTCATATACTCGAGGATCAGATTATATGAAGGTTGTACTTAAACTGTTGACTATCGTTGTTGATTCAAGAACACAAAGCAGTAGTCAAATACTTGTAATTGTTGAAGACCTGTGTAGTTGCTTAGGCGACAGGCATCCTTGTTGGGGCTCAAGTGTACTGACCTATTCCTATTAGTCAAGAGAGGGCGTTGTTAGTGAATTCCGATGAGGAGCTTCGGGACTGGATGTAGGACGGGAAGTCTGAACCAGTATAAAATTCCTGGTGTCACTTTACTTAATTTATCACATTTATTTTGTTTTGTGATATATCTCTATAAATTAGCTTTTACCTGCATAACTATTGCATATTACCAAGTTAGCATATCAACCATATTTCCGTTATATCCATATAGATCCTTCTTAAGTCGTACACATCAACTTTTCATCTATAAGGTCGAACAGGTGTAGGGGTTGAGCATCCCCAGGGTCGAACAGACGTAGAGGTCAAACATCCCCAGGGTAGAATAGGTATCCTATGGATTGGTCGAACATGGTACTTCAGGTGGGGTCGATCGAATGTGCCTCCTATGGGTCGGTCGAACATGACTTCAGGAAAACAGCTCGATACAGCTATCAACAACTGGCAGTGGCATTTCTGTAATTACTCATATGTTCGACCCACAGCCTGCATATAGACATTTAAGCACACCACTTTACTCGAACTTCTCCTATAAATACGCCATGGCTTCTCTACTTTTGGGGTTCGATTTCAACGACCCCGAAGGGCTGCCGAATTGCATTTACTCCTTTCTGAAGAGATGCTAACACCTTCTACCATTCCAAGACAAAGATCAAGCGTCGAATCCATCAAGAAATCTACCAAAATTGCTCAAGCATCTTAGAGAGCGAAGATCGTCCACCCTTCTCCTTGCATTTGGTGGAATCTACTTAATTCTTCGCTGATTTTCTTTGATTAGAGAGAGATCAAAGTGTTGAAGAAAAGATGAATGTATTTTTGAGTGATTCAATGTTTGTACCTCTTGAATTACTAATGGAAATTATTGCTAAAGTGGATGTAGATCTATCCTAAGATCGAACCACTACAAAATCATTGTCTTTTTATTTGCATTTTTGATTGTGGATCCTTTTAATCTCTTACCGCATAGGTGAAGTACTATTGGTGTACCTTTTGTGTTTTAATCCAATTTGGGTTTTAACATTTGGCGCCCACCGTGGGGCCGCGTTCACAACTCCTTCTCTCTAGTGCAAGAGCTTTACATTAAAGTTCTATGCCACCTCCTTATCCAACATAATGGTGAAGTCTAAGAAGACCGTAAGTAAAGATGTCGGAAATGCCGATAATATCGCTAATGAAGAAACACCGATTGCTAACTGTTTAGATGTTGGTGAAAACTCGGTAAGTGGAGCTGGTGTGACTAAAAATGAGGTGAATGCCGCCATTGCCAATGTGAATCAAAGAATGGATGCTTCTACTAAAGATATGATGGAGAAACTTGACGCCATCCTTAATGCTCAACCGAATCCAGCCCCTCCCCTCCGAAAGTCCATGTTGATCTCGAAAAGAAACACAAGTCTCTTACTTCCGATCATAAATGCAACGACAACATGGAAGACGATTATGATTGGATAAGTGAGAAGGATGAAGCTAACGTCGAAAAATTGAAATCAAAGGTTAGGAATCATTCCGAAATGAATGCTTAAAAGGCTACTAATCCCATCACGGGGGTACTTCCTCATCGAGAAGTACCTAAGCTCTCTAATCAAGACCGTTTTCCAAGATGAACATTTGGTAAGGAACTTAGGTTCGCAGAGCGATATAACACTGAATAATATATCTTGGATATGATAGACAAAATCATGAAGAAGAATCAAGTTAGCAAAGATGATGAAAGAGAATGGGACTTCCCTCCTAACAGGACTCCATTCACGAAAGAATCGTTGAAGCAGAGTGTCCGAAGAAGTTCATTCCTCCAACTTTGCCTCCGTACAATGGCCTTGTTGATCCTAATTACTTCCTATTCAAATATGAATGGCATATGAGTGTGGCTAAGGCGACTAATGAGATGAGATGCATATATTTTCCTCTCTACTTAGAAGGTGCTGCATCATTATGGTTCACAAAGCTGCCACCTAAATCTGTTGACTGGTTCTCCGACCTCACTAAACAGTTCAAGGAGTAGTTCCGCTTGTACGCTACCAAGGCCAAGGATGCTACAATGCTCTCGGCAATGAAGTAGAAGCCAGGGGAAACTGAATATAGACAAAACAAGTTCAAGGAGCAGTTCCATGGAAACGTATAATTCTTATGGCCTTACTCGACGCTATAGACAAAACAAGCGAATTCGGGAAATTGAAAAAGATGAAGGAACCGAATATGCTGGACAAGTTATATAAGACAGCAGAGGAGTTCATGAGAATGGACGATAATCCTGTGCCTCCTTAGATCGTTGGTGCTAACCAAATCCTCGAAGCTCCTAAATGTGCTGCTATTCAATCCAATCAAAAAAACACATAGGGATAGAAGCGCACAAATGACAGGAACGACAATAAGTCTAATAAGAAGTGTAATGACCTGAATTTTGAACAATTTATTTTTAATATTTTGTATGGTTTTAAATATTTAGTTGATAATATAAATGAATTTTTATGTTAAGTTATCGAATTAATAATCAATTTCGATTTAATATCAAATATATTAAATTATCATAATTCGAAATATAATTAAAATCGAAGTTTAAAACTGAGTCAAAAACAATTCAGACGAGTAATATAAATTCTGTTTGTAAATAAACGATAATAATTATAATTTATTATCGAGAAAATGATTAGTTCTGAATTTAAATTATATTATATTAATTTAATATGGTATATACGATCAAATTAAATTTCAGAATATATACCGTTCAATTCAGTATAGCGTTATAACATTTAAACGTCAGTCATTATGTTAAATTAGCGGTTCATGAATTCATGTAATGAACCACGAGATATTTGTAATGGATATGATCGAAATCGAATTGAAAATCAAATCAATATCTATTTAAAAAAGGTAAAAATTTCTTTATTTCAAATCGATTAAAATTCGGAATCAAATCACATTAAAAACTGGTATTTAAGCTACCCTACCATATGTACCTTCGCTGACCTAAATTACTTCGTGCCTAAGTATTTTATTCTATAAATCGTGATACGTTTTCCCTTTTCTTTTCCTTTCAAAAATCGTTCATCTGAATCATTCAATGCTTCAACAGAAATGAATAATTAAAAGGACGCCCCTTTCCTCAATACCTAAATCGAAAATAGGCTCTCATCTACAAACCGCAAAGTCAAAATCAATCCAAACGAAATCCAAAATCCCTATAGAAAACCAATTAGGAGTTCTCGGGTGATTCGGTTCCACTTCCCGTAGTGGAAGTGCATGCGATTCAAGTACTGGGTTCAACAGTTTTATTTGGGCAAGGCTAGGGCAACGCGATTGAGTGATAGCAAAGTTCAGGAGGGGGTTCGAATGGCAACGAAAGGATCTAGGCAAGGCGCACGAGCTGAATCGCTCGAAGATCTTGGTCATCGTGGAGTTAAGGTTTCGTACAACTCAACATCGCAAGTGGTTGAAGCAGTTCACCTTTTTATTTAAGGGGGTTGCGAACGGAAATCAAGGGAAGGAGGAAGCAAAATCGTGGGTTTTTCCCTCTCCTGGTAATGCGATGATAAAAGGTGGCATTTTGATGATGCCATGTGGACCAAGGTGCTATAGTTATGTTTGGGAGGATGTCGCGAAGGAATTGATGTGGAAGATGGAGCTGGCAACAAGTAGGGTAATAAAGTTGGGAAGGTTGGCAGTTAATTAAATGGGATATTTGAGCTGTGTTGATCTGGGATGGGTGAACGAGAAAGTTGCGACAAGGTTTTTGGTTCAAGATAAATGGAGTTGAAGCGAGTGTGCTGGTGAAGTCGAGAGAATGGAAATTACTTGAAACATGGATTGGTATAGGGTGAAAGAAGGCGACTTCCTGATTTAGGGAAAATGATGAGCATGGTATTTTCGATTTTTTCTTTTTTAGTTTAAAATTTAAATGCATGGAGTAATCAATTTATTTATGCTAACATTAATTTAAAATAAATAGTCGTTTAACCATTAAATAAAAATCAAATGATCGTAGGAACAAATAAATTCATTCAAGACAATTCGAGCAGATTCATGGCGCGATGATATTGAATTTAATGAGATATTCGACAGTGGAAAATCAAGGTGAGTAAAATCTCACTCATATTTTTATGTAGAATTATTTTATTCATAAAAATAAAGTTTGTTGGTAGTTTGCATGTGTTGAAATATTATTGTGGCTATTAAATATATATTAGTTATTTAGGCTTAGTGTTTGTGGTTATTATACATATATATTGGTGGTTGGATTCCCGCAGTATCATTAGCGGATGCCCGCAGTACCATTAGTGGATGACCCTATAAGCCCCACGCTATGATAGTGGATGACCTTCTATACTGCGATATCCTTCCTCGAAGCAGGATGGGTATTATTTATGTTGGCTAATGTATGTGGATGCAGGAAAGTAGGTTGGAGGGATCCAACTGGATTCCTCAAAAATATTATTATTTGTTTGTTTCATATATATTATCATATCTGATGTGTTAGAAAACATGTGATTGATAATTGGGTGTTTTGAATGTTTGAAATATCACTAGGTCTAAAATATTGATTTATAAAAATATCGTGGAAATGATATTTTGAAATTTAAAAGAGGAATCTATTTTTAAAAATAGAATTTGAATTTCGAATAGGCAATTGAAATATTAACTTGTTTTGAATATATAAAACAAGAATTGAAATTTATAAATGATGTTATAAATTAAATAATACAAGAAATTGAAGTAAATTTATAAACGGTGTTTACAAATAAAATGGTATGATTTTCATTGGATAATCAGGGAATTGAAATGAATTTATAAACGGAGTTTATAAATAAAGTGGAAAAAAATTACCATTAAATTCAAATGTGAATTTAAAAATGGAAATGTGAAATCATTTTAAAAAAATAAACGATGAAGTTTATTTTGATGTTAAAAATGTAAATTGAACTAGAAATAAATCCGTATGGATCTCTGATTTGAATTCGATTAGATCGAATTTATTTAAATAAAATATTTCTAAAATAAATATTAGGATGTATTAAATAGAAGTTAAAATTTAATATGAAAATAAATTCTATATTTATGTAGATAAGTTAAAATAAATAAAGTATTCCAAAATAAGATTTTGGTTTTAAATAGATTTCGAAATGGAACTTATCTAAATGTATAAAACAAGAAATTTATAAATGGTGTTTATAAATATAATGAATTAATTATCAAGAGATAAATTAAAATATTAAATTCAAGTGTGAATTTAAAAATAGAATTTGAAATCATTTCGAAAAGGAAACAACGGTTTTTATTCTGGAATTCAGAATATAAAAGGAATTGGATTTCAAATGGAATTTGAAACAGAAAACTTGTTTTAATATATAAAACATGGAAGTTGGATTTACCAACGATGGTTATAAATATAGTAAACTAAATTATCATTAGATAATTTAGACCTTTAAATTCAAGTATGAATTTAAAAAGTGGATTGGAAAATGGTTTGAAATAGAACGGCAAATTTTATTCCGGAATTCGAAATATAAATTGAAGTGGGGAAAATCCAATGGATTTATTATTAGAATTTGGTTATATCGAATTTTTATAAATAACTTATTTAGAAAGGGAATTGGAATTTAATATAGCAAATTGAGTATAAGTAAATTCATAACTTAGCAAATGGAAAATCGACGAATATAGATAATCGGAATATTAAGTTGAATTGGGAAAATTGGTTTAATATATATTAAAATATATTAGAATGGAGTTAAAGATTATTATAAATGAAGTTTAACGTTTTTATATATAAATATAATTAAAACGAACTCGCCGCAGCGTGGTAGTTAATATTTGGCGTTTCGAACTTCAATTGAGTATATATAATTCAATTAAAGTTGGAATTCTGTGAAAAAAGAATTGTCAGGGCCGATTGAATAATAGTTTTCTAATAGAAGAGAAAAATCTGGATTTCGTCTTATAGATTTTAAGTTATGTCAAAATCAAATTTTTAGAAAAACAGCGCCATAACCATTATAAAACCATAACGGTTTATTTAAATAAATAAAAGGATTTTTAGTAAATATAATCTGAATTTCCACTAGAAAAAAATGCAGACTTGAGATATAAAATGAATATGAAATCCAGTGAAGTAAGTGAAATGATTTTGAAACGAAAATCATATTTTTAGTTATTGAATAGAACTAACTAATTTGAATAATAATTAGTTAATCGAAATTTGAAACGAAATTGGGCTTTGAATTAATCAAGGTGATTTGAGAAATTATATTCCAGATCGAAAAGGAAACTTGAATTGAAAATGGAATGCAATTTGTTTATAAGCAAGTTAATATTTTATTTGAACATGTTATGTTCAAACAAAGAAGTGAAATAGGCAAAATAGCTAATTAGAAAATTAATTAGCGAATTGGGTTAAGACGAATGGAATGAGTTGAAACCAAATGGGAATATTTGGACATGTGTTAAGCAGGTTTGGAATGAAGTATATAAAGAGATATAAATTGAAATGCCCAACCAAAAGGTACATATTTAATTTAATATGAGATTTTTTGAGCCGAATCAGCAAGCCACTTGACCTTTTGATTTTCTTTTTGAATGAAAAGGGCCCAAAGAGGCGTTTTAGTTGTACCGAGTGACCCATGAAAAGGAGATTATGGCGAAATTTTCCAGAAATTTAAGAAGTTAGAATATTTTTAAGAAAATCTGATAGTTAGAAATCAATGTATCGATATATATAAAATTGGATAAGGAAACAAACTTAAAAATAGAATATTATAAACAGAACGGAGATCTATAATTAAATATCATAAAATTAGAAAGAGAAACGTATACGGGTTTAAAAATGAATAATTGATTTTTGTGGTGTTGAGTATTTCGAGGCAATTGATCTTGTTTGTTTTGAAGTTAATGATGATTTCAATCATAGTCTGAGAGTTAATTATACCCCAACTTGATTGATTTAATTATTCACCAATAAATAGGAGGATTCAGTCTCAGAGACAAATGTTTAAAGAAATTTTAGTTGAATGAAATATTTTAGGTTGTCGTAACGGTGTTTTATACATTCGTTTTAACCCAAGGAAGTGAAATTGTGGAAATATAATAAATAAATATTTCCTGAGTGTAGAAATGAATGGGCGATATAGAGACAAGTAATTGATATGTTTTCCAATTTCAAATAAAAGATATTTTCTAAATATAAAAATAAAAAGAGTTGATATTTGGAAATGTTTTCCAAATAGCGTAAGAGGTCAAGATGATTATTGAAAATATTTGGGTTAACAAATATTGATAAGGAAATGAAGAAGTGATTTAATTAATGAAATATTAATTAACGGCCCCAGTGATTGTTTGATGTTATGGATGAACGTTTGTTTGTTTTCTTCGATAGTTAAATAACCGACTATCGTAGTATTTTCCAATATCATTGTCAATATGGAGAGACCAGTTGGATTATTATCCGAGAACCACTCTGTATTAGCAGTAGCATTGCGAATCAGATTATATGAAAAAAATCGAAGACGGAGTAAAGTGCAAGGGCTTTTCTGTTAATCCTAGGTAGAAATTGCCTAAGATGGATTAATGGAACTTGTGCCTTCGGTTTCGTTCAGTCCCAGAACGATCATGTATGGAAGAGTGTTTGACAGAGTATTTCCAATGATCGCATATGTTGGTCTGTATAAATACATATGGTGGTAGAGAATTTATTCTCTTTGCATAATATCTAGAATATATTTATGCAAATAAGTTAATGATTAACGAATCTGACAATGTGACATTCAAAGTGGTTGTGCGATAAATGAATTGTAAGAAATCGTATTATCACCTATCTATAGAAATTCATTTCATTCTTTATTCTACTCGATGCTATCCCATTCGGGAAACGGTTGTTAATCCCAACCGTTAGTGATATACATTCGATACACTCAAGCGAAATGAGTGGCCAGTCATGTGTGGCCGGGTTATAATACATTCTTGTTGAATCTAGTGTATTATCCTCTAGAGATACACTATCGGAAGGTGGTTCCATATCTTGTCATAGTTGGAAATTCATTACCGAATAAGTGCTTGCAGTTTTGATTTTATATTATGTATGTGGAGCGAGAGATGAAAGCGTTCCACTAGATTTCTAGTTATTTGATTTAGACATTATTACAATATCAAAAGATTTTGATATGAAGATTCTCGTTTCTTTCAAAAGGATTTTGAAAGTTAAATCAAGTGTTTTGGATTCTCATAAGGGAAAAACCCGTTCTGTGTTATACGGCATGGTCTTATGAGATATCATTTATTTTCTCAAACTGTTTTAAATTGTTTACTCATACCAGTCCCATGACTGACCCAGAGTTTATTTTGTTTTGTTTTACCCAAACTCTTGGGTGCTCAAATTTGTACGGGCAGTCAATTAGTTCAGGATTTTACAGATCTATGTAAAGAAGCTTGGAGCAGGAGGCTTCAATGTTAGATATATAACATTTTTATTTTCACTATGTTGTAAGTGTTGTACTCTGATAAGTGTATGTTATACAGTTAAAATTTTGTATTTCAAAGACATGATATATTGTATTTTGTTCCGCTGCGATGTGAGATTCTGTGTTGTTATTTTTGTTCTTCTTTTACCTTTTTCTTCAAAAAAAAGATTCGTATTTCCGTGATATTTGGGTTGGACGTGTGATGTGTGTAGTCAACTCAGATTGTACGGATTTGCAGGCCGTTACAGTTGGTATCAGGGCTTAGGTTGAGCGAATACCTAGGCTAGGTTGGGATGTGCTCAATAGAGATAGGGTTAGTAGTACCCTAGAATGAGTTTGTTTTATATTGTGTTGGCTAGTCTGGTTATTGGTTTATTAATTCTGATCGAATCGTTGGAGACCACGAAGCCGATAGGGATTTCTAAACACTTGAACAGAAAATTTGACACAATATTGTTTTAAAGTGGGTAAATGGAATAATTTTACCCAAAATTCTATTTTTTGATGTAGAAGTAACAATTTCTGGAATTATTATAATGGATGTGTTGGTTGTTTTGATTATAATTAATTGAGATTATAAAGATGCGGATGGTTATATATAACCAAATATAATTTGTATGTGAATAAAATATACAAATGAGATGAACTGGAATTGAATTCAAACCAGAATTTGGAATTTAAAATCCTGGGAAGTTGCAAAATATTTTCTGAAGTATATTAAAATAATAAAGCTTTGTTTTAGAAGGATTTTTGAATAAAATTCGTTTTAGATGGACTTTAAAAGTGATAAAGCACTAAACTCACTTCAGTGGCTGGGAAATAATTTTGATGATGACTGCAGTGTCATCAGTGTTTATTTTTGAGTTCTAGGTGATGGATTGCAAACTTAGAAAAGTTTTGATGGAAATTTGTTTGGAAGAAAACAAGTTGGTTTGAAAAATTCAAATATTTTGAACTAGAGATGGATACATGTATACATATTTAGAGGATTTCTATAGGATTTGAAGTAGAAACCAGAAAATTTGAATTCTAGAAATTAAATTTAACTTAAGCAAGTTAAATGGATTGAAGCGAATAAATTGAACTAGAATCAATTTGATTGAACTGTAATTCATATGAATGGAATATGAATTGAATGTGAATATATTAATTTTAAATCATTCAGAATAAATTAATGTAAGCATATATGGTGGCAATATGCATGAAAACCAAAAGTTTGGTAAGACTAAAATTGTAGAAATATGAAATGTTGAGTTTCAGCATAAGTGTGTTTTTGGAATGCAAATGGGTTTGTAGTATTTTTCCTACCTTAGTAATTTCGAGGACGAAATTCTTTTAAGGGGAGAAGAATGTAACGACCCAAATTTTCGAACAATTTATTTTTAATATTTAATATGGTTTTAAATATTGAGTTAATAATATAAATGTGTTTTTATATTAAGGTATTGATTTAATAATCTATTTCGATTTAATATTAAATATATTAAATTATCGTAATACGAAATATAATTAAAATCAAAGTTAAAAATTGAGTCAAAAACAATTCAGTTGAGTAATATAAATTCTGTTTGAATATAAACTATAATAATAATAATTTATTATCGAGAAAATGATTAGTTCTGAATTTAAATTATATTATATTAATTTAATATGGTATATATGTTCATATTAAATTTCAGAATATATACTGTTCAATTCAGAATAGCTTATATCATTTAAACGTCAGTCGTAATGTTAAAATAGCGGTTCATGGATTCCTGTAATGAACCACGAGTTATTTGTAATGGATAAGATCAAAATCAAATCAATATCTATTTAAAGAGGGTAAAATCTCTTAAATTCAAATCAATAAAAATTCAAAATCAAATTACATTAAAAACTTGTATTTAAGCTACACTACCATATGTACCTTCGCAGACCTAAATTACTTCATGCCTAAGTATTTTCTTCTATAAATCGCGATACGTTTTCCCTTTTCTTTTCCTTTCAAAATTCGTTCATCTGAATCATTAAAAGCTTATATAGAAATGAATAATTAAAAGACCGCCCCTTTCCTCAACACCTGAATCGAAAGTTGGCCCTCATCTACAAACCTCAAAGTCAAAATCAATCCAAATGAAATCCAAAATTCCTATAGGAAACCAATTAGGAGTTCTCGGGTGATTTTGTTCCATTTCCTGTAGTGGAAGCGCGTGTGATTCAAGTAATGGGTTCGACAGTTTTATTTGCGTAAGGCTAGGGCAATGCGATTGAGTGATAACAAAGTTCTAGAGGGTTGTTCTAACGACAATGAAAGGATCTAGGCAAGGTGCATGAGCTGAATTACTCGAAGGTCTAGGTTTTCGTGGAGTTAGGGTTTTATAAAACTCAATGTCATAAGTAGTTAAAGTAGTTCACGGTTTTCTGTAAGAGGGTGGAGAATCGAAATCAAGGGAAAGAGAAGCAAAATCGTGTCTTTTTCCCGCTCCTAGTAACGCGATGATAAAAGGTGGCACCGTGATGACGCCATGTGGACCAAGGTGCGACAGTTATGTTTGGGAGAATGTTGCGAAGGAACTGATGTGGAAGATGGAGCAGGCAACAAGCAGGGTAATAAAGTTGAGAAGGTTGGCAGTTAATTAACTCGGATGTTTGAGCTGTGTTGATCTCGGATGGGTGAACGAGAATGTTGCGATGAGGGTTTTGGTTCAAGATAAATGGAGTAGGAGCGAGTGTGCTGGTGCAGTCGAGAACGTGGAAATTACTTGGAGCGCGGATTAGTACAGGGTGAAAGAAGGCGACTTCCTGATTTAGGGAAAATGATGAGCATGGTATTTTCGATTTTTTCTTTTTTAGTTTAAAATTTAAATGCATAGAGTGATCAATTTATTTATGCTAAGATTAATCTAAAATAAATCATTGTTTAATCATTAAATAAAAATCAAATAATCGTAGGAACAAATAAATTCATTCAAGACAATTCGAGCAGATTCATGACGCGATGATATGGAGTTTAACGAGATATTTGGTTATGGAAAATCACGATGAGTAAAAGCTCACTCATATTTTTATTTAGCATTATTTTATTCATAAAAATAATTGTTTGTTGGTTGTTTGCATGTGCTGAAATATTATTGTGGCTATTAAATATATGCATTAGTTATTCAGGCTTGGTGTCTATAGTTATTATATATATATATATATATCGGTGGTTGGATTCCCGCAGTATCATTAGCGGATGCCCGCAGTACCATTAGCGGATTCCCGATACGCCCCACGCTATGATAGTGGATGACCTCTTATACCGCGATATCCTGCCTCGAAGCAGGATGGGTATTATTTATGTTGGCTAACGTATGTGGATGCACGAAAACAGGTTGGAGGGATCCGACTGGATTCCTCATAAATATTATTATTTGTTTGTTTCATATTTTTTATCATATCTGATGTGTTAGAAAACCCGTGATTGATAATTGGGTGTTTTGAATGATTGAAATATCACTGGGCCTAAAATGTTGATTTATAAAAATATCGTGGAAAGGATATTTTGAAGTTTAAAAGGGGAAATCTATTTTTAGAAATAGAATTTGAATTTCGAATGGGCGATAGAAATATTAACTTGTTTTGAATATATAAAACAAGTATTGAAATTTATAAACGACGTTTATAAATTAGATAATACAGGAAACTGGAGTAAAATTATAAATGGTGTATATAAATAAAATGGAATGATTTTCATTAGATAATCAGGGAATTGAAATGAATTTATAAACGGTGTTTATAAATGAAGTGGAAAAAAGTTACCATTTGATAGTTTGAATATTTAAATTCAAATATGAATTTAACAATGGAAGTGTGAAATCGTTTTGAAGAAATAAACGATGAAATTTATTCTAATGTTCAGAATGTAAATTGAACTAGAAATAAATCCATATGGATTTATGATTTGAATTCGATTAGATCGAATTAATTTAAATAAAATATTTCCATAATAAATATTAGGATGTATTAAATAGAAGTTAAAATTTAATATGAAAATAAATTCTATATTTATATAGCTAAGTTAAAATAAATAAAATATTCCAAAATAAGATTTTGGTTGTAAATAGATTTCGAAATGGAACTTGTTTAATCGTATAAAACAAGAAATTTATAAATGGTGTTTATAAATATAATGAATTAATTATCAAGAGACAATTTAAAATGTTAAATTCAACTGGGAATTTAAAAATATAATTTGAAATCATTTCGAAAAGGAAACAAAGGTTTTTATTCTGGAATTCAGAATATAAAAGGAATTGGATTTCAAATGGAATTTGAAATGGAAAACGTGTTTTAATATATAAAACAAAGAAGTTGGATTTACAAACGATGGTTATAAATATAGTAAAATAAATTATCATTAGATAATTTAGATGTTTAAATTCAAGTATGAATTTAAAAAGTGAATTGGAAAATGGTTTGAAATAGAACGACAAATTTTATTCCGGAATTCGGAATATAAATTGTAGTGGGGAAAATCCAACAGATTTATTATTAGAATTCGATTATATCGAAATTTTATAAATAATTTATTTATAAAGGGAATCAGAATTTAATATAACAAATTGAGTATAAGTAAATTCATAACCGAGTAAATGAAAAATCGACGATTATAAATAACCGGAATATTAATTTGAATTGGGAAAATTGGTTTAATATATATATTAAAATATATTAGAATGGTGTTGAAGATTATTATAAACGAAGTTTAACGTTTATACATATAAATATAATTAAAACGAACTCGCCGCGGCGTGGTAGTTCATGATTTGGCGTTTCGAAATTTAATTGAGTATATAGATCTCAATTTAAGTCAGAATTCTATGAAACAAGAATCGTTGGGACCGATTGAATAATAGTTTTCTAGTGAAAGAGAAAAATCTGTATTTTGTCTTATAGATTTTATGTTATGTCAAAATCAAATATTTAGAAAAATAGCGCCGTTACCATTATAAAACCATAATGGCTTATTTAAATAAATAAAAGGATTTTTAGCAAATAAAATCTGAATTTCCACTAGAAAAAAATCCAAACTGGAGATATGAAATAAATATGAAATCCAGTGAAGTATGTGAAATGATTTTTGAAAAAAAAAATCAGATTTTTAGTTATTTAATTGAACTAACTAGTTTGAATAATAATTAGTTAATCGAAATTTGATATGAAATTGGGCTTTGAATACGTCAAGGTGATTTGAGAAATTATATTCGAAATCGAAAAGGAAACTTGAATTGAAAATGGAATTCAATTTGTTTAGAAGCAAGTTTGTATTTTATTTGAGCCTGTTATGTTCAAACAAAGAAGTGAAATAGGAAAAGTAGCTAATTAGAAAATAAATTAGCAAATTGGGTTAAGACGAATGGATTGAGTTGAAACCAAATGGGAATATTTGGATATGTGTTAAGCAGGTTTGGAATGAAGTATATGAAGAGATATAAATTGAAATACCAGACCAAAAGGTACATATTTAATTTAATATGAATTTTATGCACCGAATCGGCAAGCCGGTTGGCTTTTTGATTTTCTTTTTGAATGGAAGGTCCTAGAGAGGCATTTGTAGTTGTACCGAGTGACCCGTACAAAGGAGGTTATGGTGAAATTTTCCGGAAATTTAAGGAGTTAGAATACTTTTAAAAAATTTGATAGTTAGAAATCAATGTATCGATATATATAAAATTCGATAAGGAAACAAACTTAAAAATAGAATATTATAAACAAAAAGGAGATCTATAAATAAATCTAATAAAATTAGGAGGAGAAACGTATACGGGTTTAAAAATGAATAATTGGTTTTTATGGGGTTGAGTATTCGAGGCAATTGGTCTTGTTTGTTTTGAAGTTAATGGTGATTTCAGTCAAGGTCTGAGAGGTAATTATACCCCAACTTGATTGATTTTATTATTAACCGATAAATAGGAGGATTCAGTCTTGGAGATAAATGTTTAAAGAAATTTTAGTTGAATGAAATATTCTAGGTTGTTGGAATGGTGTTTTACACATTCATTTTTAACCGAAGGAAGTGGAATGTTGGAAATATAATAAATATATATTTCCTGAGTGTAGAAATGAATGAGCGATAAAGAGACAAGCAATTGAAATGTTTTCCAATTGCAAATAAAAGATATTTTCCAAATATATAAAATAAAAGAAGTTGATATTTGGAAATGTTTTCCAAATAGCGTAAGAGGGTAAGATGATTATTGAAAATCTATGGGATAACAAATATTGAAAATGAAATGAAGAAGTGATTTAATTAATGAAATATTAATTAACGGGCCCAGTGATTATTTGATGTTATGTATGAATGTTTGTTTGTTTTCTTCAATAGTTAAATAACCGACTATCAAAGTATTTGCCAATACCATTGTCAATATGGAGAGATTGGTTGGGTTATTATCCGAGAACCACTTCGTATCGACAGTAGCATTTCGAATTAGATTATATGAAAAAAAATCGAAGATGGAGTAAAGTGCAAGCGCTTTCTATTAATCCTAGGTAGAAATTCCCTAAGATGGATTAATGGAAATCATGCCTTCGGTTTTGTTCAGTCCCAGAACGAACATGTATGGACGAGTGTCTGACAGAGTATTTCCAGTGATCGCATATGTTGGTCTGTATAAATATATATGGTGGCGGAGAATTTATTCTCTTAGCATTATATCCAGAATATATTTATGCAAATCAATTAATGATTAACGAATCTAACAATGTGACCTTCAAAGTGATTGTGCTATAAATGAATAGTAAGCAATCATAGCCTCAGGCCTCAACAACCGGGAAATGACAAAAATCGGGCAGACAGCATGGCTAAGTTGGTAGCTCCCCCAATTAAGGTGTATTATCACCTATCTAGAGAAATTCATTTCATTCTTTATTCTATTCGATGTTGTCCCAATCCGGAAACGGTTGCTGATCCCAACCGTTGGTGATATACATTCGATACACTCAAGCGAAATGAGCGGTCGGTCATGTGTGACTGGGTTACAAGATGTTCTTGTTGAACCTAGTGTATTATCTTCTAGAGATACACTATCGGAAGGTGGTTCCATACCTTGTCATAGTTGGAAATTCATTACCCAATAAGTTCTCGCGGTTTTGATTGTATATTATGTATGCGGAGCGTGACTTGGAAGCGTTCTATTTATCTGATTTAGACATTATTATAATATCAAAAGATTTTTGATATAAAGATTATCGTTTCTTTCAAAAGGATTTTGAAAATTAAATCAAGTATTTTGGATTCTCATAAGGGAAAAACCTGTTCCGTGTTATACGGCGTGGTTTTATGAGATATCAATTATTTTCTCAAACTGTTTTACTTATACTAGTCCTGTGACAGACGCAGAGTTTATTTTGTTTTGTTTTATCTAAACTCTTGGGCGCCCAAATTTGTACGGGCAGTCAAGTAGTTCAGGATTTTGCAGATCTATGTAAAGAAGCTTGGAGCAGGAGGATTCAGTATTAGATATATATACATTCTTATTTTCGTTGTGTTATAAGTGTTGTACTCTGATAATTGTATTTTATACAGTTAATGTTTTGTATTTCAAAGATAAGATATATTATATTTTGTTCCGCTGTGATGTGAGATTCTGTGTTGTTATTTCTATTCTTCTTCTACCTTTTTCTTCAAAAGAAATGATTCGTATTTATATGATATTTCGGTTGGATGTGTGATGTATGTAGTCAACTCAGATAGTACGGATTTGCCAGCCGTTACAAGATGTTCCGTCTTCTTGATTCATCAGGCCTAACTCCTTTGAATGATACTACTGTGAACATCTACCTTGCCACAAAGGACACAGAAGATTACCCAGAGCCCCGGCTAATAAAAATGAATAACCATATTACCAGATCTGGAAAGTTCTGTAGGTTCCATAATCAGCCAGGCCACAATACCAATCAGTGTAGGCATATGAAGTCATTGATTGAAGAGTTGATTAGGAAAAACCGTCTATAACAATATATGAGGAATTCCAAAGATCCAAATTGAAACGACCCAAACTTCCCCGTAAAGGAAAGCCCGGATTGCTTTGAGAACAATACTCATCAGAACACAAACAGAAGAACATTTTTATTGCTATTAACACAATTACATCAGAGTACAAGAGTATTCCAGAGTACAGATAAATACCTTACATTGGAAATACAATACCAGAGTTTAAATTACATTTAAATACAGCAGCGGAAAATATAATACAAAATACAACTAAAAGAGATACACGGATACAGAGCTTTCCGAATATCGCTTCAGCTGTAGACCAGGATCCTGTGAATGTAATATCTGCAAAACCAAAACTACTAGCTGCCCGTGTGGAAAATATGGGCACCCAGAGTTTAGGTTAAAAGAATAAACTCCAGGTCAGTCATGGGACTGGTATGAGAACTCAAAACTAATTTAACTAATAAGACAAATCCAAGGACCACGCCGCTAATGCGGAACGGGTTTTGTTCCAATGGATTGTCGGTGCATAAATTAAAGTAAATCGTTTAAACAACGCAATGATTTTTGGAAAAATGAAACCATTATAAGACCCAGGTCCCATCACACAATGCAACGCACACCAGAGGATAGGGTTTTACCTTATAATGGTCAAAAGATGCTTGATACGTATAAAAACGGATTTTGATACTATTAGTGTGTATATATATGTTTTAAAACAATTTGAATCATAATGTATCAATCCTAGATGGCATGGTTACCATATAGCATGTCGCCAATACTAGTTCTACAATCAAAACCGATGGTGTCGTATTGGAGATTTGGATTCCATCATGAGTCGAGGCTAGGGGCAAGCTCCTCTCCGATTCGAGACACTCTAGCAAATGCCTCAGGATCCCCCACAGTGAACCCTTGGAAGCGGTAGGGCCGGTCCCCGCTTATGGGCAGTGGATTAGTTATACCTGAACACACGTTTCCC
The DNA here is from genome assembly GCA_030737875.1 of Allium sativum. Taxonomy (NCBI): domain Eukaryota; kingdom Viridiplantae; phylum Streptophyta; class Magnoliopsida; order Asparagales; family Amaryllidaceae; genus Allium; species Allium sativum. The sequence goes on along the minus strand of CM060923.1, from coordinate 5,810,770 downwards.
GGTCCCTTTGGACCTATAGTATGACCACCAACGGCCTATAAAAATAACGAGGCTCCTCAAAATCCATCATCCACATAAGTAAAATGTCAGCGCTGGTAGGTCCCTGACATCACTCTAGCTAGAAAGAAACGTGTGCACTCCCTACGGTCCGTATCCCGTTTTTGACTCATACCGGGGTGTGAGGCTCGCGAAGTAACGCTGTACACAAAGCTATGCTAATTAAAGCTGTGCTTCGATCATCATCCACAAGGCCCTGCTTTTCAACAAAAGCCTTGATCATATGCATCTTAGCATGTCACATTGTCAGACCATACTATATCATCAATCATCTACCAATATATAACAGGGTGTTAAGCAAGAGAATAAATTCTCCACCACCAAACAGCTATATATTAGACAGAGATCAACGAGTACAATATAAAGGAATACAATGTCAGACACACAATCCATTTATTAGTCCGTTCTGGGCCTGAACGAAACCATATCCAGTAGATCTCCTAATGCGTCTGAATGATCATCAATTTTCCATCATCTTGGGTGTACGGTCCAATCAAGATATCAATAATCATTCATTCGATATGGAAATTTCCCGGTCTTCAACAACCGTCTCCATCGTCGGTCTTCAATTGTCGTATGAATCATTCAGAATGGGTAAACCCGGTCTTCCTGAATAATTTGCGCTATTTAAAATCATGTGTCTAAAACACAACCAACGCCTCATTCCCATTAAGAAAATTTGTTTATTTAAAAATTCTTTTCATTGGAAACTCTCTTCTTTAATCTAATTTAAGATTTCTCAAAATTCTAATTAGATTCAATCTTCTAAATCATTAATTAATGAGACATTTTTCATGTTTAGAATTCAAGTAAAAGTTAACTTTTATTGTCAAATATTATTTCATTGTCATAACTTAAATAAAGTAAAACCTTCATTTTCATGTTCGTATCATTGATAAAAGAATAACCTTTATTTCTCATTTCATATTACCTGTTTAATTCAATAAATAAAAGGATAACTTTTATTTACGTGTCGTATTTCATATTCATTTCATAATTAAAAGATAAACCTTTGTTTACCATTCTTATTTTATATTCAATCCATAAATAAAAGATAAACTTTTATTTATAATTCTTATTTCATATTCATTCATAAATAAAAGATAAACTTTATTTATAATTCTTATTCCATATTCATTCATAAATAAAAGATAAACTTTATTTCACACTTTGTTTCATATTCCTTTTCAAAATAAAAGATTAAACTTTTATTATCCTACTTTGTTTCATTAAAACATGTTTGACGGTTCTTTAACATACATAAAAGAATGGCCTTTATTAGCAAAATATATTTAGCATTCCTAATCTTAATAAAAGATTAACCTTTATGAACAAAGCATATTCGACGCTCTAATCTTAAATAAAAAATTACTTTTAAAAAAAAAAAAAAAAACATATTCGCCGTTCTAAATCTTAAATAAAAGAATTGCTTTTGTTTACAAAACCTTTTTGGCTTTCTTTAACTATAAATAAAAGAAAACTTTCATTAACAAGACTTATTTAGAATTCATTAACTCATACAAAAGAAGTATCATTTATTAATAAACATTAACGTTCATTAACCCATGTAAAGAAGTATTTTTTTTTTTTAGTATTAGCATTCCTAGTTTTATAAAAGAAATAATCTTTTATTTGTTAACATTAGCATTCACAGTTGCATAAAAGAAATAATCTTTTATTAATTAACATTAGCGTTCATTCTAAATAAAAGAAAATAATCTTTTATTCCTAACCTTACGTTCATTCAAAGTCAACGGTTTAAATTCGCGAACAGTCGCTACGCGAAACGTTCTATTCAAGCCATTGAATAATAATATATTAATATTATTTAATTAATTTTCATTCAAAACGTTTCCTATTTAGTATAAATTAAAATTATTAATAATAATTGCAAACTTAGATTTAAATAATAAACAAGTTTTGACTTTTCAACTTCCTTTAATATTATATTGATATAATATTAATGTTTCACAGCGTTCACTTTTGAAATTCAACTTTCAGAATTAATCATTCATTAATGATGCATTTATGTTTATAATATTAAAAGAAATATTAACTTTTCAAAAATACATATTTTGAATTTCAAATCTCCATATTAACAAATTAATAAATTCTGCGTTAATTATTACGTTTCCCAAAATGTTACTTGGGATTTCAAATTCTCCTATATTAATTAATTAATTAGTTCTGTATTAATTATTATATTTTCAAAATTATATAATTTTAAATTTCAAACTTTAATATTAATTAATTATTTAATGCTGCATTAACCTCTCACATTAGATATATATTGTTGTGGTGGCTGGATATGCCGGGTGGGTCCGGGCAGTCTTACACCACAACTCAATCTAACCTCGGGTCAAGCAGAATCTATTCATTTTAATTATATTAAAATAAACGTAAAATTGAAAAATTTCAAATTTCAAAACTTAAATCATTTATATTTAATGAATGAAATAAATGGTATTGACCATTTTCGCCAAAAATAACGTGAAACTATCTAAACGGCTTTGTATTAATTAAATGACATTAAACGACATTTAAAACCACAATAAATTCTTTTAACGAGATAACCTTTTGAAAATGTTCAAATTCTCTTATTTGGAATGAGACCCACATAATAACATAAATGATACTTCAAATATTGCATTTACAACATTTTCCTACATTGCACAATTCACCTTACATTCGATAACATTCATTAATTTATGTAAATGACTTTCAAACAGCATACATTAAATTTGACATATCAACCATCACACAATTATCTTTAACAATAAAACAACCAAATAACAACACATTTAATTGTGCACTTGGGAAATTGTGTGCAAATATTTACCCAATCAACGTACATAAGTCAGGTCACTTATGTACGGAAGTGTAACATATATAATTTAACATAAATAACACTCGACATTAATTATCCAGTTTCATGGTTTCAATTTTCAAAACATCGCATTAATTCATAACACCAATTAACAACATCAATCCACAACCATTCATGTATAATATGAAATTAAACCACAAACAATCATCTCAAGCATTTAAAAATATTTATTTATAATAAATAAATAAATAAATAATTACTGAAATAAAGAATGAGTGAGAAAAGAGTTCTCACTCTCTATTTGACATAACAAGCCATAACTAAAAGACAATTCTAACATAAGTGATGGTTTTATTCAGATATGACAACTCTAACATAAATGATGGTTATAAATCAACCATTCTATTTTGTCAAAGATGACAATTTTATTAACAAATAATATATTAACAAATAATTCTTTCATTCTACATTGTCAAGATACAAATGACATTTGTTCCAATAAAACATATGTTAACAAATAATTCTTTTATTCTAAACTAATATGATAAGGTGATATTTTGGTTAAGTAGACATATGATTAACATATAATTATCTTATTCTAAACTAATATGTTAAAGGGACATTTTGGTCAACATTTAATCTTTTAATTGATTTATCCTATGCATTAAAATGTAGAAAATGGAGTTTTCCTATGTTAACATTTTTACGCAATAAAAATGAATCTTTTCTATGTTAACATTTTTATACAATTAAAAAAATGAAGTTTTTGATCATGTTACATTTCATATAACAAAAATGAAGTTTTTGTTATGCTAACTTTTTTATATAACAAAATGAAGTTTTTATTTCACGATAATTTATATATATATTTTATATAAATAATTTTCATGTACAACAATATCACACAATAACAAACCAAATCACAATCCCAACAAACCATCATGGTTTTGTACAATCAATAGTGTCGGATGCTGCTAAGCACCGTTTATATTCTAATATAAATTTAACTGTAAAATAATTAGAGTGAAAGGAGTTCTCACCTCAATGGGTTTAAATGGGCGGTTTTTTTTTTTTTTTTTGAGCTTTTAAAATCCGAAAATCTGAACTTTTGATCGGAAATTTTGACAAATCCGGGCGTTGTTTGACGAAACCGACGACACCAGTAGCTTCGTATCGTTGATACCTTCGTGTTGACATATAATTTGTTAGGGTTTGGAGAGATTTGGATTTTAACATGTTTTTGATGGAGAAGAGAGCAGCCATTGTTGAGAGGAAGTAGAAAGAGCGTAGCTTTAGGTTTAGAGAATAGGTTAGGGTTGGGGAATATGATATTATATAGAAGTAGGTAATTTTTTTAATTAGACCCCTAGGTTATTTAAACCTACATGTTGCTATTCTAAGTGGAATACAGATAATATATATTTGAAAAAAATAATGGAATGAGAAAACAAGAATAAATGGAATGAGAGAAGAGAGAGTAAATGGAATGTGTCTTAAAGAAATACATTAATTCTTTCCTTTATTTGTCTTTTATATCTTTTACCATTCAGGATTTTTCTTTTTCAGTCTACGAGGTATTTAACTTGATTAGTGTCATTTTTCCTTTTTACCTTTATCTTAATTGTTATTCTTTAATCCTTGCTACTATTATAAATCTTTTCTTTAGGGAGCTAGTCATATTCTACTGGGTTGGCTATGGAAACACTTCTAAAATCTATATCCATATTTATTATAGAATAATTCCTTCCGCGATTCATAATTAGAAAACACCTTTTCTGTTTTCTTTCTTTTTTGTTAGGTAGTACAAAATACATTAACATCTCTATTTTGTATTAATCTTTCTTCTTTTAACATTATCCTTGTAATGACATCCATTGCGTTTTAATAAAAATTGTAATATGAAAATCTATTCTTTTCCAACCATCCAAAATATTACTAACTTTCCAAATTAGGTTATATTAAATTCCCTTTTTATTACCCTTTTGCGTATTTAATTAACATAGTTACTAAAAAAAATCATATATAGGATTACGCCCTTTGTTGCGTCTAGCTGGATATAGCAAGAGAATTAATTTTGTAGAAAAATAAATAAGTTCGTTTTGTGCGTGTCATTTAATTTGACATTTAATAAATGATTACAAGATGGAATGACGTCGGAATTCAGGCGAATCTTGCCTAAATTACTAGATAGTATTCTAAGTATAACACCATTTTTCGTTTTAGAAAATTTGATCATCCGTGGGCTCGAATCTTTAATTTCATGCTAGAAACACACAAAAGGGGAACAACAATTGTTTGTAAATATGGTTCGTATTTTCCTTGTATTCCACAAATTGATGGATTCCTTTTATCATCATATAAAAGAAGAAAATTATTAAATGCGCATTAATAGAAATTAATTAAGCACCTATCTAATTAAACATATATAGAAATGAACACTTGTATGTTAATTAGACCTCAAAGCAACAGATGTCGCTTCCTTCCTAAAATCTACCCACGTTGCTCCCTTCCTATTATTTTTTTTTCTTCCACTTCAATCATTATTATTTGTTTTATTTGATAGCAACAAACATATAATTCGAACGATCCACAAAATCCATGTTAAACTTGAATGCATATCCGTTTTGTTATGCTGAATTCATTGGTCAAGCGTCTTGATGTATTATCCATGTTTAACTTTTTTTTTAAATAAACTGTTTTTAAATGTCCAAAACTCATTAAATTAATCAAAAATAATATTTTATTTTAGTCCTAAAATTCCGGGTTGTTACACAAATCCTTATGCAACTCCCCAGGGGCAAGGGGCATCAAATGACCAATCTGGTCCAAGCAACTTAGCTTCGACTCAAACTGATCCAGGGCCAATAATCAACTAGTGACCGTTGATGATGATCTAACATCTATGGCTCAGAATAAGCAATCGCTATCGCCTTTACTTTACTTTTTGCATTACTTTTATCTTTACTATGTTTTACTTTCTTGTAAAAAGCCTGTAATGATTTACATGCTTGAACCGAACAATGGCTTTATGAATGAAATCTTATCGTGCCTGTATAAATCTTTGTCTCGCAACATATACATGAAAATTTGCTAAAGATGATTTTCTCATTGCAGGCCATTCCATAGGCGTTCGTTTCCTTAGGTTTCGACCAGAAGAGATAGTCCTAGTAACACCAATTCAAGAGTCAAAGTGCCATAACCATCGATACGCATAACAAAAGGATGAAAAACACCATTTTGAAGGGTGAATAAGGGAAGTCCCAATGAGTCAAACGACAGAGAGAAAAATAAACAGCCACGGATCCGAAACTCCAAAGGTTCGCTGGAATTCGTTAGGTGATACGAAGCGCTCAAGTTCACTATAAGTGAAACAAAGTATGGGAGTTCGTGACACGAAGTGATGCAACCCACTAAAGGTTTGTTGTAATTCGTTGCGCGAAATGAAGCGCTGGAGTTCACTATAAGTGAAACGAAGCGTGGGAGTTCGTGGCGCGAAGCGATGCAACCCACTAAAGGTTCTCTGGAATTCGTTGCCTGAAACGAAGCGCTGGAGTTCACTATAAGTGCAACGAAGCGTGGGAGTTCGTGGCGCAAAGCGATGCAACCCACCAAAGGTTCGCTAGAATTTTATGCGCGAAACGAAGCGCTGGAATTCACTATAAGTGAACTGAAGCATGGGAGTTCATGGCGCGAAGCGATGCAACCCACCAAAGGTTCGCTGGAATTCATTGCATGAAACGAAGTGCTTGAGTTCACTATACATGAATCGAAGCGTAGGAGTTCGTGGCGCAAAGCGATGCAACCCAGCAAATGTTTGTTGGAATTCGTTGCGCGAAATAAAGCGCTGGAGTTCATTATAAGTGAAACGAAGCGTGGGAGTTTGTGTCGCGAAGCGATGCAACCAACCAAAGGTTCGTTAGATTCGTTGTGTGAAATGAAGCACAGGTGCTCAATATAAGTGAAACGAAGCATGGGAGTTCGTGGCGCGAAGCGATGCAACCCACCAAAGGTTCCCTGGAATTCGTTGCATGCAACGAAGCGCTGGAGTTCACTATAAGTGTGAAACGAAGCATGGGAGTTTGTGGCGCGAAGCGATCCAACCCACCAAAGGTTCGCTGGAATTCATCGCGCGAAACGAAGCTTCGAAATTCACTAAAAATGAAACGAAGCGTGGGAGTTTATAGCGCGAAGCGATGCAACTTCATCTCAACGTCATTGGAATTCGCACTGCGAAATGATACAAAAACCAAAAATCTCTTTCCATGGAAAAAGCAACTTGTTGGTAGAAGAAATCAACAGTGCTTGATTAAAACGACTCCCCCGAAATCTGGGGCATCCAGTGGAATCCCTGACAACAGTGCTGATCAGCAAAGTAGACAAACACCGATCTTTTTATACCAAATAACCCCCTAAGGGGGCACCAAGTCAATTATCAGTGCCATGCATGACCTGATTATAATAAACCTTGGGATACAATGGGCCTCTTCGGGAATGCATGTTCAAATCCGACCTCCGAAGGGCCCGAAGTTCCCAACATGAAAACAAAACAGGTGTGGAATGCAGAATAAGAAGGTACAATAAAGGAAAAAAATAAAAACTTAAGGTACAACAAGAAGAGCACATTTCCGCCATAACATCACAAGTTCGACACAGAAGTTTCAGATATAAAGTAGCATAAAATAAGTAAGCAAGGGCCGGCATCCGCATATACAACCGGTCTAAAACATAAGTGCACAAAAGGAAAGTAACAAAGGTCAAACAAAAAGGTTATGTCCCCTTTTCCTTCTTTCCATCACTAGGTCATTTCCCAACATAAGCAGGGCAGGAAGGAGGAGTACCAGCCGATTCTGTCTTGCCCTCATGATTTGATTATTCGGCAATAATCTTATCCCAGGACTTGAGAGCCGAAATAAGCACGGCTTTTCCTGCTCTAAAGTAGAGATGCGTTCGATGTTCTCCCTGTTTAGCCTTTGGAGATCACAAGCGAAGGTATTCCAGGCACTTAGTTTGCATGTAGTATAGTTTCAAATAAGGCCAAAATGCTTCTCTATCCAACCCCTAATAGCATCAAGTTGTGCCAGCGAATGATTATTTAGAACGTCCAGATCGTCAGGAACTGATCGTTTGTCAGATGGGTATATATCCAGGTCGAATTGGTCAAAGTGCAACCACTATAGACACCAACCCTTGAATCGCTCAGCAAGTTCAAAGCTGCATGGCTCAGAAGCATAACAGGGCCTGTCTATGATTGTTTGAAGGTCGGCCAGAGTTGGGGCAACAAAGGAAGTGGCCATGGAGGGTTAATCGGAAGTGGTCTCGGTATTAGGCGCAGGGAGCTTGTCTGATCTATGGCGTTTCCAAGAATCGTCCTTGCTCAAGACCTCCCCAATTCTTGTATGACTGGTTGATATCCTACATAAATAACGGGGTTTGAAAATAAACAACAGACGAGGTTTGTGTTTAAGAAAACCATGGTCAAAGAGAATCATTGGATCAAAAGGTGTCAAGCTATTCCAACCAAACAGCGAGATCACACTCGTTCTCAAATTACTTGAACATGCCCAAATAGGATTGAACAGGTTCGAGCCCTAGCTGGCATAAGCATGCCCGACCCATGAGAGTCGAACATGTCTAAACCCAAGCAGGGTCTAACATGTTCGAGCCTTAGGTGGGTTGAACATGACCAACTCTGTAGGGGTCGGACAAGTTCAAACCGGACAAGATCGAACATGCTTGAGCCCTAACTAGGTCGAACACGACTGACTCCGTGAGGGTCGCAAATATTTAAGCCATATTTGACTCAAGCACGCTCGAGCCTAAGTGGATCGAACGGGGTAAACTCCATAAGGTTCGGGCACGTTCAACGTTCATTTGGGTCGGGTGTGATGCATTGGTTCGAACAAAACTTGGGATGGTACAACATGAACAAATTGTTGTCGAAGTTCGGTTCAAAACTATTTACACTATAAGCATGGCAAAAACAAGCATAAAATAATGGTTACAAGACATTCAAACACAAGTGTTTTGCAGATTGGCAAGGTGAACATGAGTCACATATCACGAGCATTTAATCAAACACCTGGTGTGCATTGAATACAAGTCAGAGCTTAAAAAGTTTCGAGTAACTTGAATTCCTTACAATACATCCAATTATACATCCTCACTCCAAAATTCGATCAAGTTCATTCAAATTGGCAATGATTACATCCCTAAACATTCAGTTCGAATAAAAATTGTCCTAATTCAATTCCTAGATCCCTACAAGCCAAAAACAATGCAAAGAGGAGTGGTAAATCACTTTTGGAAAGTAAGGGAGATCCGAGTATAGGGGTAATGGCTTCTCCAAACTAATTCGAAGTTGTCTTGGTTTCGTTGTTGAGTCGAGCAAGCTTCGATGGCTGGGAGTGTGAGAGCGATAGAACTGAAATCGAGGAAAGGAAGAAGATTGAAGCGATGGCAATATTAAGGAGAAGAAGTGACCGCCATTAATCAGTTTTTCAGAGGAGGTGAGCAAAGTGGAAAAGTGAGGAGCTGAAGTAATATAAAGGACCGGAAGACGAAGAGCCATGCTCGACCTAGGTGGTTTGGTCGACCCAGAGGGTGTGTTCGACCCTGAACATGCTTGATCCAAATTGGTGAATAGACGTGTTTGAACCAGGTGGCGTGCTCGACGTGGAAGGCCTGATCGACTCAAATGGCTTGTTCGAGCCATATTGCTTGTTTGATTCGATATGTCCGCAATCAATCTCCAAACTAACTGAACTATGTTTGACCGTCCCGTGATAATTCAAATTCTGTCTATCAAGATGTGCCTTCATTAATCCTTTCAAAGCTTGTAAATTCAAAAAATTACAAACTTTGAGGGGAAAATGTTTATCCATAAAGGATCAAGCACATAATAGTAGATCAAATATGATGGTCGATCGAACAATAGAAAAGTGATTGGTAATCGTTCAATTGATGCATGGGTCAAGCAGGCACAGGATCGAACACTCTACAGGGTCGAACAGGCGCAGGGGTCGAGCATCCCTAAGGCCGAAAAGGCGCAGGGTTCGAGCATCCCCAAGGTCGAATAGGCATAGGGGTCGAACATCCCCAGGGTAGAACATGCATCCTATGGATCAGTCGAACATGATACTTCAAGTGAGGTCGATCGAACGTGCCTCCTATGGGTCGGTCGAACATGACTTCAGGAAAACAGTTAGATACAACTGTCAATAGCTGGAAGTGGCATTTCTGTAATTACTCGTATGTTCGACCCACAGCCTGCATATACACATTTAAGCACGCCACTTAACTCGAACTACTCCTGTAAATAGGCCATGGCTTCTCTACTTTTGGGGGACCGATTTCGACGACTCCGAAGGGCTGCCGAATTGCATTCACTCCTTTCTGAAGAGATGCCAACACCTTCTGCCATTCCAAGACAAAGATCAAGCGTTGAATCCATTATGAGATCTACCAAAAGTGCTCAAGCATCTTAGAGAGTGAAGATCCTCCACCCTTCTCCTTGCATTTTGTGACACCCCACGTCCGTTAATGTCACTCACTAAGGGAATGCATTAAGTTCCGTGAAGAGTTATAGGTAAATTAGAACATAATAGCACAAGATAGACATGTGAAGCAGCGGAATTAAAAAAACTTTATTTAAATCAAAACATCATGGTCCCAAATACTGACTTTACGTCATAAGTAACTAATTACATTGATAATTTGTCTTGCAAAAAATATCAGAGTACAAAAGTATAAAAACATATTTCCCTTGCAAAGCCATAAGAGAGTTGACAAGAAGTCAAAGCAGTGCATCTATATCTAAAATCCAAGCTAAGCTGAAAAAATCCAAATCAACTCTAGGCACTTCCACCGTGAGAACCATGGGGGGGGAGAAACAGAAGAGAGAGAAGAGGAAAAAAAGGGTCAGACATAAAGTCTTTCGAGTCCAGTTAATTTTAAATATAAATAAATAAAAGTATCATGGCAGGTATATAAAACTGGAAGAAAAAGATAACAATAACAATTGCGAACTGAGGAAGATAAGATGAACATGATATATTGCGCTTTTTAAATACATTTCTCTGCACCATGCAGATACTAGTACATCAGAAATAGAATGATCCCTACTAATACCATTCCACTACATTTTCTTGATTATTAGGTCACTTGGGTTAATAGCACTCAAGACTTATACGCGCATCGTATCCATTTACTTTCCCCTAGATTCACCTAATACAATATATGTAGCTATCTTTCAATATTAAGATACACCCCATCATAACCCACTCGCACGGCCTCCACCATAATGAACAAGGTTCCTCATCCAACGCCGGAGTGACGTACGGATCTCTATATATAATGTTACGTTCCACATATATCTATCATTACTATGCTATGTAAGAGTATGGACTGCCACCATCGATCGAATCAGATTCCTTTTCGGAATAATGCCCTCTACTCTACGATACACCACCCAGAGCAGATATGCATGTATCCAGATTGTCCCAAGTAAGTACTGTAATTGTAGCTCGATGCTTCAATCGCATGTCCTCTAATGTGCACCTTCTGCGGCAGGGCGATACAAGAAACACGGAACTCGGTCGGGAGCTTTTCCATAACTGTACAGGTCCGTCTTTATAGAGCCTCGATATACAGATGTACCTAGGGTCTGTTTTTGTGGTGGCTATGGCCCCATCTCGGCCCCTCCCTCAACTAGTAAAGACTGCAAGAGCTAAGCGACCGCCCCTAATAACAACCAATCTAAGCATCCATGTGGTGTATACCCTCAACCCCGTACCTCGATAGTGAAAGGTGAAATGAGATCTTGGGTTTAGCTCTAGTCTTTTCGCATCTCGCTGGCTGTCTATGACGGATATTTGACGGTCTACTATCCTTGTTAGTCGTGACCCTCTCTATCTCCTCGCGAGGCAACCGTTGAATCACCCTGGTGTCACCTCATCACAGCGTTCTTACTGCATAGCTACATCTGCAATCAAGCCCCACCCACCTAGTGGTTACGTGCAGACCAAACCTCTGCGAGTACAGCCTAAGACATCTGTCATCGCACAAAGGACTACTAGGAGCACCTTACGTACTTCAGAAAGTTGCGTGCTTCCCCTTCCCATTCCTTTGGAGCCGTTATAACAATCCAATGAATGTGCTCTCCCCTCGTGTTTTATAACACCTCGATGATCTACTCCGTTGGGTTATTCACCCTCAAACGTACAAACTGGTCCAAGCGCATTTCTTTAATATGTCGTTAGACCCTTTGTCTAAATATTCTTTTACGCGCTTGCTTTACCTCACCAGGTTACCATTTAACTTGATTATTTCCCGTTCATATTGAATTCCTATTCCAATTTACCAATTTTCTCTTGCTTATTAATTTCAATCATATAACTTAGTCCATTTAAGTTTATTAATAAGCCTATAACATGTTATTCTCTAGATTGTGGCCCAAGGTCTGTAATGTACAATCTATTTTATATTCTTGCTTGGTTACATCATTATAATAACACGTTCTCCATAATACATTATTAAATATATCCCAATTCACATGTTTCCTAATTAACATGTCACTTACCAATTATGATTAATATAACTTATTTATTTTACATGTTTTCCTCAATCTTTCTCATTTAATCATAAATTCAATTTACACCGTCACTACACCTTATTGTTGTTCACTAAATAGATTATTACACATATCTAGTTCTATCATTTCTACAAGTTATGCTTACCCTACAAGGTGTCTTTTAATTACATAACTTTATTATATTTTCCACCGGTTATGCATACCACTAGGTGTCTTTAATTGCATAACGTTATTGGGTCAAGTTCATGTGCCTATATGTAAATATTAACCACCCCCTCTATTTTACTTAACCCACCCACTACCCATCCAATTTTACTTAACTCTAACTCATGTACATAATCATAAAATCCTTATGGATTAAATTAGGTTAAGTAGTCCAATTCATTACCATGTCCAAATATAGTTATAATGGGCTAGATCTCCCACATTAGGCCTACCGCGTGTGGATGCTGGATATACCGGTCGGGTCCGGGAAGTCTTATTCCATAGTTGGGTCTAATCTTGTGTCTTAGCCCGATTCGTATTTGCACACTTAGACCTCTCACGTTAGGTTCAACATTAGTGGCTGCTAGATATGTCGGTCGGGTCCGGGCAGACTTCCACCACTAATGCAACCTAACCTCGTGTCATAAGTGCAATTACAATTCCTAATTGTAATTACTAGACATTCCATTTTTATCCAAATAATTCTACCTATGCCTTTATAAGTGTTTATGCCTCTTTTCCCAAAATTTAATTATATGCCCAATTTAGTATTCAAATTATAGACTTTTATGCCCCTTTTTAATTCATCTTTTAATTATGCACCATGGGCTCCTTTTTCCCATGTCATAAATTAAGGCATATATATATATATATATATATATTATGCAAAAACCCAAACCCACATATTTTCCAATTTATGCCTAAAATTCATATTCACATATGTTCCAATTTATGTCCCAAATCAATATTTAGACATGTCCCATTTTATACCCAATTCCATATTTACATATATTCCAATGCGTGCCTAAATTCATATTATCTAACAAGACATATGCCCCCAAACTCATATTCATATATTTCCAAATTTATGCCCAAATTTAGATCCATATTTTCCAATATCAGTTATGCCTCCAATTATGTTTTTCCCAATCGTTCCCAATTTCGCATGTTCGCATTTTTTAGCGTTAGGCTTAGGCTCGAAGGTAGCCTGGCTATATAAAAATAAAAAAGGAAAAGAGGGAGAGAAGAGAATCAAGAATAGGCATAATAAGTTAATAACGAATCAATAATAAACTGATAGAAATAGGCATAAAATGAAGAGGCATATTATGAAAAGATTTAACATAGTGGCAATATGAACATATAAAAGTAGATCTGATAATCATGTCATAATAGAACTGATTAGGCACCAATTCAAGATCCAATTTTTATATACATATCAAGGTTACTATTTAAATATTCAGATCTAAAAATAACAGAACTCACAGTGAATAGATCTAAGGAAAGGGATCCAAATTACTGCGAAGAACATTTTTAATAAGTTGTTGTAGCCATCGCTGAATTTGTTGTAGCAATCGTAGAATTTGTAAAATGTTTACTGAATTAGATTTGCAGTAGTTTAGGCCATTAAATCTTCGTTGCAGCGGAGCTTCGCCGTCACCATTGTATTTAGATGAATAAATCTTAGGTCTTGGGTCCTCTATATAGGAGTGGCGGAGCAACCAAGACCTTCAGATTGGACCAGAAGCCATCAGAATCATCCACATCAGAGAAGCTTCCAGATCCCTGAGTGGGTCGACCCCCCTTCAGGTGGGTCGACCCCGGAGTCGACTTCCTTGAGCCTGGGTCGACCCCTAGGTAGACCCAGCAGGGTCTCGGGTCGACTTCAAAATGTCGGCCCTTCCTCGATTTGCTTGACAGATTTCTGGTTTTGCTGATTTTTGAATATTTGTGAATTTTTTATGTGTATATATCTTTCCTATATGCATACAAACTTCAAACCTAAATAACTTCTTCACAAGGTGTCCGATTTACGCAAACCAGGTGTCTATCTTAACTAGAATTCCGAGATGGACGCAATGGTTGGTCAGTTTTAGTTAATTCTGAATATTTAGTTAAGTTTTCCTTAATTCATTATTAACAATGTATTTCACACTAATTATTATTTAATTCATCATCTTTAGAGTCGTCAAAATTCCGGGGTGTTACATTCTCCCATACTCAAAGGAATTCATCCCCGAAATCTCTAAGTTAGGAAGAACGTATATCCTAACATCCAATAATCATACATCCATTTAGCAATCATAGGCATCCACTGTCCTTAAGGAATTTCTAATGCTTTTATGAACATATGTAATAGTGTCTGCATATGTCCGTAGACTAATGCGAAAGATCAGGCGATCTACTGATTCATTTGATCTGCTTAATGCAATGTATGTTTGTGCCATGCAACCAAAATGTATGCAAATCATCCTAATCCATGTAAGTTCTATATGTGTGCACAACCATCCATCCACATGCAAGATCAATGTAACGATAATCCATAAAAAATTAAAAATGTACACACATCAACATGCAAAATGTAAGTGATTTAGCCGATCTAGTGCCTATTGTGTGTGTATATGCATCCACGAGCAACCATTAGCAAGCACTTTCATCCATCAAACATAACATGTCTCAAACACATTTTTACATTCATTAGTTTCCTACCTAAAGACTCGATCGATAGGAGATATTCAAATGATATATACAAGTATTAATTCGAAGCTTGGAAAAAGAAGTTAAGGACATATTCTCAAAAAGGAAAGCATATGATGCGCGAATCTTGTCTTCAGCCTCCCACGTGGCATTCTCACGGCTATTTCCCTATTGCACTCTTACTAGCTTCACTTCTTTGTTGCATAATTTCTTAACCACCGATCCAAGTGTGCAAGTCAGAACTTTTCCTATCATTGCTTGCTTCTCTACTTTCATTTCCTCTCGCAAATTTGGCTCCACTACCTCGAACTCTATACATTTTATCGCCGCTTGGATGAATAGTCATCTTTGAATGATAGGCTTCCTCAAGGACTGTCTTCAATAGGTTTCCCATCCCGATATAATTCACCTATCAAATCTCTTCTCAAGTAGCTCCCCCTACTTGCCTACAAAGTTCCCACTTTTCTTTTAGGAGTCACATGTCACAAATCATCGATAGATATATCAAGAGGTTCTAGGAGACTAAGCATGGCAGGCCCTTTTGGGGTCATAAGAAATTTCGAGAGTATTTTTATGGCAAGTCAAAAGTCTAATGACCCTCCTTTCACAATCTAGAATGGCTCCATATATGGTTAACCCATCCATCCTAGAATCAAACTGTATCTTATGAGATCAAGAAAATAGGCGTCGCAATCAAACTCAACACCTAACACAGAGATTCTCATACCCCGACAAATCATCGATAAATGAGCCATACCTCCACTGGGTTTTGAGGTAATAACAGGATCCAAGACCATGCTAGTATCTAGGTGCGGAGACTCAACTAAAGGATATAAAAGAATGCGAAGCGCCAGGAAAAGAACCATAATAGGATGATCTGAAATAGAAATCAGTCCTTCGATGGAAACTTTCCTATCTCTATCATGTCCACCAGCTATGAGAACATTAGCTTGCCCCTAGAAGTTCCTGCCCTCTGGCCTTGTCTTTGTCTCTTTCGGGCACTCCCTAATGAGGTATCCTGCCTTACCAAAGTGGTAACAAACGCCTTTTCTCTTTCTGCAATCCTTTTTCCAGATGACCCACCATTCTGAAATTATGGTATTTCCTCTTTTCTTCTTTGGGTTTTGCTCCTTAGCCCCAACTCCCTTATTCTCCTTTTTACCATCTTTGTACAACATGCTAACAAGTCTCTTGAAAGATGCCTCCATCACACGGAAATCATTACGTGGTTTGAGAGAAAATAAGATGCAGATGAAACCACTACGGCTAAAGATAGAGGTTGGGCACTTGTTTGCCCTTCGACACGTACCGTTGTATTAACATGCCTATGGAACAATGTCGAAATAGGGTTACCCTTTCGAGAGAAAATGGTTCCCCGATCAAAAAGGAAAAGAAATCAAGCGGAGAATCAAGAAGATATTTATGGCTTTGGGAAATATGCTTTTCAAAAACAGACTTTTTATTCTAAAATACTTTGTTTTTGAGACCTTTTTAAAACCATTTTCAAAATACTTTATCTGAACTTATAACCATATGCTCTGATACCAAATGTGACGCCCCACGTCCGTTAATGTCACTCACAAAGGGAATCCATTAAGTTCCATGAAGCGATATAGGTAAATAAGAACATAATAGGACAAGACAGACATGTAAAATGGTAGCAGAACGAAAAAAACTTTATTTAAATCAAAACATCATGGTCCCAAATACTGAGTTTACATCATAAGTAACTAATCAAAATGATAATCTGTCTTGCCAAAATATCATAATACAAAAGCTTAAAACCATATTTCCTTTGCAAAGCCATAAGAGAGTGAACAAGAAGTCAAAGCAGTACTTCTATTTCCGAAATCCAAGCTAAGCTGAAAGAATCCAAATCAACTCTAAGCACTTCCACCCTGAGAACCTGGGGGGAGAACGGAAGAGAGAGAAGAGGAAACAAAAAGGGTTAGACATAAAGTCTGGCGAGTCCAGTTACTTTTAAATATAAATAAATAAAAGTATCATGGCAGGTATATAAAACTGGAAGAACAAGATAACAATAACAAGTGCGAACTGAGCAAGATAAGATAAACATGATATATTGTGCTTCTTAAATACATTTCTCTGCAC
Source organism: Allium sativum (assembly GCA_030737875.1). Taxonomy (NCBI): domain Eukaryota; kingdom Viridiplantae; phylum Streptophyta; class Magnoliopsida; order Asparagales; family Amaryllidaceae; genus Allium; species Allium sativum. Next base: position 5,793,503 of record CM060923.1, on the reverse strand, counting down.
CATGCGGATACAAGTATATCAGAAATAAAATGATCCCTACTAATACCATTCCATTACATTTTATTAGTTATTAGGTCACTTGGGTTAATAACATTCAAGACTTATACGCGCATCGTACCCATTTACTTTCCCATGGATTCACCTAATACAATATATGTAACTATCTCTCAATACTGAGATACACCCCATCGTAACCTACTCACGCGGTCTCCACTGTAATGAACGCAGTACCTCATCCTACGCCGGAGTGACGTACGTATCTCTATATAAATTGTTACGTTCCGCATATGTCTATCATTACTGTGATACGTAAGCGTATGGACTGCAACCATCAATCAAATCAAATTCCTTTTTGGAATAATGCCTTCTAGTCTATGATACACCACCCAGAGCAGATATGCATGTATCTAGACTGTCCCACGTATGTATTGTAATTGTAGCTTGATGCCCCAATCGCACGTCCTCAAATATGCACCGAGTTCTGCAACTGGGTGATACAAGAAACACGAAACTCGGTCGGGAGCTTTTCCATATCTATACAGGCCCGTCTTTAAAGAGCCTTTATATACAAATATACCTAGGATCTGTTTTCATGGTAGCTATGGCCCAACCTCGGCCCCTCCCTCAACTTGTAAAGACTACAAGAGCTAAGTGATCGCCCCTAATAACAACCAATCTAAACATCCATGTGGCGTCTAACTTCAACCCCGTACATCGATAGTGATAGATGAAATGATATCTTGGGTTTAGCTCTAGTCTTTTCGCATCCCGCTAGTTGTCGATGATGAATGTTCGATGGTCTACTATCCTTATTGGTCGTGACCCTCTTTACCTCCTCGTGAGGCAACCGTCGAATCATCCTCGTGTCACCTCATAACAGCATTCTGTCTGCATAGCTACATCTACAATTAAGGCCCACCCACCTAGCAATTACGCGCAGACCCAACCTCTGCGAGTATAGCCTAAGTCATCGGTCACCGCACAGAGGACTTCTAGGAGCACCTTATGTATTTCAGGAAGCCGCGTGCTTCCCCTTCCCATTCCTTTGGAGTCGTCATAACAATCAGATGAATGTGCACTCCCCTCGTGTCTTATAACACCTCGATGATCTATCCCATTGGGTTATTCACCCTTAAACGTATGGACTGGTCCAAGCGTCTTTCTTTAATATGTTGTTAGACCCTATGTCTAAACATTCTTTTACGCGCTAGCCTTACCTCACTAGGTTCCCATTTAACTTGGTTATTTCCCGTTCATATTGAATTCCTATTCCAATTTACCAAGTTACTCTTGCTTATTAGTTTCAATCATATAACTTAGTCCATTAAAGTTTATTAACAAGCCCACAACATGTTATTCTCTAGATTGTGGCCCAAGGTCTGTAATTTACAATTTATTTTATATTCTTGCTTGGTTACATCATTACAATAACATGTTCGCCTTAATACGTTATTAAATATATCCCAATTCACATGTTTTCTAATTAACATGTCACTCACCAATTATGATTAAATTAACTTATTTATTTTACAGGTTTTCCTCATTCTTTCCCATTTAATCATAATTTCAATTTACACCGTCACTACAACTTATCGTTGTCCACTTAGCAGATTATTATGCATATCTACTTCTATCATTTCTACAAGTTATGCTTACCCTACAAGGTGTCTTTTAATTACATAGCTTTATTTTATTTTCCACCGGTTATGTATACCACTAGGTATCTTTAATTATATAACCTTATTGGGTAATGTTTATGGGCCTATATGAAGATATTAACCACCCCCTCTATTTTAATTAATCCACCCACTACCCATCCAATTTTACTTAACCCTAACTCAAGTTCATAATCATACAATCCTTATAGATTAAATTAGGCAAAGTAGTCCAATTCATTACCATGTCCAATTATGGTTATAATGGGCTAGACCTCCCACATTTGGCCTATAACGTGTGGATGCCGGATATGCCGGTCAGGTCCGGGCAGTCTTATTCCACAGTTGGGTCTAACCTCGTGTCTTAGCCAGATTCGTATTTGCACACATAGACCTCTCACATTTGGTTCAACATTAGTGGATGTTGGATATGCCGGTCGGGTCCGGGCAGACTTCCACCACTAATGCAACCTAACCTCGTGTCATAAGTGCAATTATAATTCATAATTGTAATTACAGACATTCCATTTTTATCCAAATAATTCTACCTATGCCTTTTTAGGTGTTTACGCCTCTTTTACCCATATTTAATTATATTCCCAATTTATTATTCAAATTATAGACTTTTATGCCGCTTTTTAGTTCATCTTTTAATTATGCACCATACGATCCTCTTTCCCATGTCATAAATCAAGGCATGTATATGTATATATATATATATATATATATATATTATGCAGAAACCCAAACCTACATATTTTCCAATTTATGCCTAAAATTCATATTCACATATGTTCCAATTTATGTCCCAAATCAATATTTAGACATGTCTCATTTTATACCTAATTCCATATTTACATATATTCCAATGCATGCCTAAATTCAACTTATCCAACAAGACATATGCCCCCAAACCCATATTCATATATTTCCAAATTATGCCCAAATTTAGATCCATATTTTCCAATATCGATTATGCTCCAAATTATGACTTTCCCCATCGTTCCCAATTTCATATGTTCGCATTTTTCAGCGTTAGGCCCAGGCTCGTAGGTAGCCTGGCTATATAAAAATAAAAAGGAAAAAAGAGGGAGAGAAGAGAATCAAGAATAGGCATAATAGCGAATCAATAATATACTGGTAGAAATAGGCACAAACTGAATAGGCATATTATGACAAGATTTAACATGGTGGCGATACGACAGATCTGATAATTATTTCATAATAGAACTGATTAGGCACCGATTCAAGATCCAATTTTTATATACATATCAAGATTACTATTTAAATATTCAGATCTAAAAATAACATGAACTCATAGTGAATAGATCTAAGGAAATGGATCCATATTACTGCGAAGAACATGTTGATGTAGCCATCAATGAATTTGTTGTGGCAATCGTTGAATTTGTATATTGTTTGCTGAATTAGATTTGGAGTAGATTAGGCCATTCAATCTTCGTTGCAGCGGACCTTCGCCGTCAACATTGTTTTTAGATGAATAAAACCTAGGTCTACGGTCCTTTATATAGGAGTAGCGAAGCAACCAAGACCTTCAGATTGGACCAGAAGCCATCAGAATCGTCCACGTCAAAGAAACTTCCAGATCCCCGGGTGGGTCGACCCTCCTTCAGGTGGGTCGACCCCGGGGTCACCCCCAATGAGCCTGGATCGACCCCTTGGTCGACCTAATAGGGTCTCGGGTCGACTTCAAAATGTCGGCCCTTCGTTGATTTGCGCGACGGATTTTTGGTTTTGCTGATTTTTGAATATTTTTGAATTTTATATGTGTATATATCTTTCCTATATGCGTGCATACTTCAAACCTTAATAATTTCTTCATACGGTGTCCAATTTACGCAAACCATGTGTCTTTCTTGACTAGAATTCTGAGACGGACGCAATAGCATGGTCCGTTTTACTTAATTCTAAATATTTAATTAGGTTTTCCTTAATTCATTGTTAACAGTGTATTTAACACTAATTATTCTTTAATTCATCATCTTTAGTGTCGTCAAAAATCCGGAGTGTTACACATTTGGTGGAATCTACTTAATTCTTTGTAGATTTGCTTTGATTAGAGAGAGATCTAAGTTTTAAAGAAAAGATGAATGTATTTTTGAGTGATTCAACATTTGTAACTCTTGAATTGTCATGAAAATTATTGCTAAAGTGGACGTAGACCTATCGTATTATCGAACCACTATAAAATCATCATCTTTTTATTTGCATTTTTTGATTGTGGCTCTTCTTAATATCTTACCGCATAGGTGAACCACTATTAGTGTATCTTTGGTGTTTTAATCCAATTTGGGTTTTGACAGTTTGGGAATTCGTTATCGAGATTATTATATTCTATGTTTGCATTGATTTAGATTTGTTTATTGATTATTGTTTATCTGTTTGCATCGATTTAACTTTTGTTTATTGTTATAATCGTTTTAATTTAGTGTTATAATCGTTTTAATGCTCTGCTATACAGCCAATTTTTAGGTATTAGTTTTACTGTATTTACTATGTTATGTTTTTCTTCGTATGTTCTTGATGTTGTACTTACTGTTTAGTTGTATAAAGTCTGTATTACAATTAAACTTGTTTTACTTTTATTAATCAAACCGTGTTGTAAATAATTTTTGTATTAGTTCTTTTTTTTTAAAAAAAAAAAAAAACATTACTTCTGTTTTGAGGTATCAGTTTTATATTTTTTAGGTATCAGTTTTACTATATTTACTATGTCATGTTTTTGCTCATATGTTTTTGATGTTGTACTTATTATGCGGTAGTATTGTTGCATTAAATTTGTATTACAATCGAACTTGTTTTGCTTTAATCAATCAAACTGTGATGTAAATATTTTTTATATTAGTTTTTTTTAAAACATTACAGCAGTTTTTAGGTACCAATTTTAATTTTTTAGGTATCAGTTTTACTTGTCTTTATTGTGTAATTGTATTGTTGCATTAAATGTGTATTACAATCGAACACTGGATACTATTCCCAGCCAGGTGTCTTGAGTAGCCTATCTCACTCGCGGAACGTCCGTTTCATATTATCCTACTTATTTTTAATTTGGGTTTTTGTAAAATCGAGATTATAACGGGCTTCATCACCGCCGCGACCGATGAATAGAGGTTGTTAATGCTGGTCATGCGCTTGTCCATATACTCTATACAAATGTCTATAAAAGCTGATTGTTGTTCTTCCGTCCAGTTAGCAAATGGATGGGAACTAGGGGAGGTAGAACCGGAAGATATATTGTAGTACCAAATAAAAATAAAAATAAAAACGTTATATGTTCCAATGTAAACGTAGCAACTTTTGACTGTGAATGGAGCCTAAATATGCAGATGTTGTATGTTCCAACAAAACATTATAGTACGTGCCAATTCTTTTAAAAATATATATTACCAGGTAACATATTAATCATTTGAAATGACAATAGAAAGTTAACCGTTATGCACTTCCACTATCCTCGGTCGTTGTCAGAGAAAGATTTACAGAGGAAAGATTGTTAAAGTTTTAGACGTTGACAGAACATCAATTTAGGTTATATAATTAAGACCTAGAGATATCTTATTCGGAAAAATGGGCTCGGTTATGGGGTTTTGTTTCTGTGTTGACATGTTAACCATTGACACATAGTTTGCTCGAAGTAATTTTCTTTGAAATACCCGTCCCCATATCATTACCATTATTGGAAGTAATTTCTTCCTTAAGCCACTCACAACCATTATTTCGTACATAGATTTTAGTAGGATTATTATTATTTGGATTGTTTGGCATATGGTGATAAGGAGAGACGGTGTAGATTGGAATTGAAATTGTCCCACATCGCTAAATAAATTAAAAAGATAATGTATTAGTTGCTTATAAACTCTCACAAACATTCACCCAAACTATTACAAAACAAACATCAGCAATGGCCGTATTTAAAAAAACATCAGTCCTCATATCCTTGGTAGCACTACTTGTACTGAATGTCCTGATCACAACCAATGCTCGATCACTTGAAGATGAACTAGTAAACGCTCTGATCGCAAATGCCCCTTCCAGTGGTGATCCTACATGCACTAAAAAATGTGATGAGGTTGAAAGGGAATGTGATAGCTCCGATGAATGCGACAATCGGAAAGTCGGTAGCTATAAGGCGATGGAGTGTATAAAGCGGTGTCATAAGGCAAATCTGACCTGCAAGTCCAAGTGCAAGAAGCAGGCTATTGGCATCTAACTTTGTATGGCCCCTGTTCATGTTCAGCAATTGTACTCTTTGAAAACATTCAATGTATTTTGCTAATTAAAAGAAATGGATCAGTATTTCTTACTTTGGCTTCTTTTTATCATTTCTGCTTTTACTGATTGGCTCGGAAATAGGAAAAAAAAATAATATAAAAAGGGATGTTAACAAGCTACAAGACCTACAACAGGATAATGAAAAAACTCTCCAACCTTTTTTGTTCATTTTTAAGTTGCGGAAGACAATGTATATTCGCTTAATTCATGAAAAAACTCCTACCTTTTTTGTTCATTTTTAAGTTGCGGAAGACTATGTATATGCTTACTGCCTAGAGTGGATGAACCCAACAGATCTATAAACTTCTTAGAAAAATAATTTATGAAAATTCGCTTAATTCATGAAATCCATAGTCAACCGTTGTTAGCTTTTTGTGAAAAATGAACGCAAGAGATGGTTCGAATCAGGGTATCTAGCTATCTTTCAGCAAATAATCATAGAATAATAGTAAATTACATGCATACATGCAGATGCAGGCGTTCAATATACGCATGCAAACACTTATCCAACACAAATCCAACCAGTAGTCATATATATTACATATAGTACTGAATATCGCGAGGAAGTCCGCTTTCGACCGTACCATGCTGCTACCGAGGCATGAACTCATCCTACCGAAAGATCTGTTTACATCTCGGCGTTCATTTGCTGATTTTCAGACATTCAATTTCACAGTTAAAATATTGGTAATAAAGGTTGACTTGTATTACCAATTAGAAATAGAACGTATGAGAAAATAATCAAAAGTATGGTGATCTTCCAATACAAATATTAGAGTACAATATTATTATAGACTTTCCCATATTAGTATCTGCATGTATACTTATATTTCAACCTTAGAGTCTATTACTATTAATAATAGGTCTTGCAATCTTGGGCAATGAAGATTGATTAAATACATTAGTAACACAAGTTGACGTTATAAAAGTGTAATATTACGGAAAACTGTTTAGCAAGCGCAGTTATGTTGCATAATGAATAAGTAGTTAACAAAGTGACAAATGTAATATTACTTCACACTAAACATCCACAGACTGACTAAAAACTCTCCATTCCACAAACTGTTTAGCATATGCTGTAATCTCCAATCATTTTACAGTGTATTGTATATATGTGTACTATGTTAAAAAAATTATAGAAATATCTGCAGTTTTTGCAAATAATAGCTTAATTGAATGCAATTTCTGTTTTCCTTTTCTGGTTTAGCTTGTTTAATGTAATATGCAACGTAATTGTAGTTCGAGAATTTGCTCGACTTCTATGCTGTAATCTTGTTAGATTTAGTGGATGGACCACTTCAAAACTATTTGTAGTTGATAGATTAACTATCTATCACTTGTTCCCTCATTGTATCATTATTAGTTATAATAAAAGTGACACCGTCCACTACAAAAACTGGTTGACTTTGCCAAGAAAAAATTAAAATGAAAATGGATAAAAATGTTGAAAATGACTAAGTCGGTTTATTTTGATTCATTAACTTAAATAAGTGAATAGATCTTAATTCATTGTATAATATATCTAAATATTTTGTAAACGATACAAATATTAAACAAAAATGGTTCAAAATGTTGAAAATGATTTAATTAGCTGATTCTAATTAATTAATTAATTAAAATAAATGAATACATCTTGATTCAATGCATACCATATCTTAAATTTTAATAAAATTTACAAATATCAAAACGGGGATTGTTCACAATGTTGAAAACATTTTAATTAGTTGATTCTAATTAATTAATTTAAACAAATGAAAATGTCTTATTTATTGTATATGTATGGTCCATATATTGAGAATCATGAATTTCATGTTTATGCATTTGTTGCGAATAAATGATCGTCTTTATATAGCCATTGCTTTGAAGCACAAAATTTTCATCTGATCATGAACTTCCAAAATTGCTCTTTAAACAAATGAATGTATCTTAATTTATTGTGTACCATTTCTGGATATTTTTGAATTTTCGTATGCATTAAACTGAATAAATGATACACATGTCCACTACAAGAACAAAAGTCGTTTCAAACGGCTACCAACTGTTGGTGGTCGTTCGTAAGCCGTTGATTGTCGTTGAAAACCCCATTAATATACACTTCAACGACTATCAACATCTTCCAACATCATCAACGTGCTTTTTCCAATGACTTTCAACATTTAAGGTGAGCACGTGGAAGAATTTGTTGACCAATTAGCCAATGGAAATCATTACAAAATCATTGGAAAAAAACATTTGGAAACTGTTGAAAATGGATGACTTATAAGCCATTACCAAACGTTGATAGGTGTCGAAAATCTGAGTAACATTTTTTAGAATTTAAATAGCTGAGTTCCAAGCACTCACAATCTCAAGTATATCATAACAACTGAATTTCGATAAAATAAGTACAATAACACTCATTTCTGCTTTTACTGATTGGCTCGGAAATAGAAAAAAAAAGATGTTAATAAGCTAGAAGACCTACAATAGGACAATGAAAAAACTCTCCAACATTTTTGTTCTTTTTTAAGTTTCGAAAGACTTCTCATATGCTTGCTGCCTAGCGTGGATAAACCCAATAGATCTATAAACTTCTGAGAAAAATAATTTATGAATATTCGCTTAATTCATGAAATCTATAGTCACTCGTTGTTAACTTTTTGTGAGAAATGAACATAAGAGATGGTTCGAATCAGGATATCTATCGTTCGGCAAATAATCATGGATAATAGTAAATTACAAGCATGCATGCCCAACGCAAAAACCTTGCATTTAATATACTCATAAACACACATGCAAGAGCTAATCCTATGTACCCAAAATTGTCCTTCCCCTTGTACCCAACCAAACTGGAACTCTGATTTTCACCTTTTTGCAATTAAGTCAAAGAAAAAAATAGGGTTTAATTGCGAAAAGGTGGAATTCGGGGGTGCTAATTGTTTGGTCATAGAGGTTAGAAAATTTTGGGTACCGATAATTTTATTCGGTACTATGCTGCTACTGATGGATGAACTCATCCTATGAGCTGCATTTATCTTCTAATTCGACATACCTAATTGAATTGAACATTTGTTCTTCCATAATAGTATTGTTTGATGTGACTCAATTAATTGTCGTTCATCCAACACAAATATTACTGTACATGCAATTAAATACTCCGTCAGCATATTAAATATCTATATAAGTACCAGATTGTTCTTTTTATCAGATAATTATTATGTTCTTTCAACTTTGCATCTAACTAGGATTCAGAAGATTTCATTAATATAAATTAATAAGTTGGTACTGACCAGTAATATCGAGTCATCATACTGGAATCCATATGGGTTAATATTCATAATTAGAAAAGGGGGAATTAAGATAAAGGGCTTATGTAGGTTAATTAATTAGTTTCCAGAATACGGTTAAAATTGAACTAGTTTCCAGGACACATAAAAGAAAATTACTTCGTTGCCCTTGTGCGCCGCTCAACGTAATGAAAATTAACTGACGTTATCAATTTCTCAACAAATCCCAAAAACGAGAACCGCTCCACTTCATCTCCTCCAACTTCATCCATTCTCAATGAAAATTCTTCAGACCCACATAATTCAATTCGATTAGAATTCCTACTCCAATTAGGCATCAAATTACTTCTTTTATAACCACTTTCTTATTTTCTTCAATCGTTCTCTAATTTCCCTCCAATCTAACCTCAACCCTCTGTAAATTACTTAGATCTGCCATGGCACGTAAAGCTGAAAGGAAATATGCCAGAAAAAAACCCACGGTTGAAGACACAGCTGAGACGAAGTCCGTTGTAGCCGTTAGATTTGGACGTTTAAGCTGTTTGATTTCCTGGCAATTCATGCTGCTTTAAAGTCAGCCGTGGCTGAAAAATCCTAAGCATGATGCACCGTTTCCTGAGCATATCCACTGCCAATGAATTCGCAAATATGGTGCCTCAGCCCCATTAATGTTGTCCAAAGTTTATATCTTAAGAGTGTTACTTTTCCTTTACTTAAAGGTAATTGCTTTGTGAACTAGTTGAACACAATTGCCTTGATATTGCTGCTAATGGCTTCGGGTAAGAGTAAATTATGCATCTGTTCACCTGAATCTTATATTTGCAGCTGCTTCCAATTTTGGTATGTTTAACGTTCGTTAAATGCCTTGCTTTTTTGGATATGTGAGATATTTTGGTGAGTGAAGATAAAGTAGTAACGGTTAGAGGTTTGATAACATGAATTCCCTAAAAATGCAAATAATACTGGAGTTTAATCACTAGAGTTGTCATGTCATGATCCTTTACTGTATGTGTCTGATGATTTCTTTTGTTCGTCTTATTGATGAACATTGATTTTTCTTCTATTCCACTTTTATCATGTTTTCTTTTGAGTTCTTCCTCCATGCATGTGATGAAAGGGTTCATACTGTCATAACTATTTCTTCACTTTTGTATTGGACAAATTATAGCTTGTATCATTTAAACAATTAATCATCTAGAAAAGCCATCCTACTTATAATTTACTAAATTAATTTTTTTTTTTTTTTTTTTTGCAAAAGCAATACAAGTGCAGGCTGAATACTGTCTACCTCAGATACGAAGCCTAGAATGTTGTAAGCATGCTCAAATTGTTTTTTTTTTCCGATGATCTAGCAATGATGTTGATTCCGATGATGAAGAAAACGATAACGTTAGTGGCGTTACAGTGGCTCATGGCTATGAAGATAACAGTATTCTTCATAGTAACGAAGAACTAGTGGTGAAAAGTAGTAGTAGATTGATTCCAAACATACTCAAATATACTAGATTAATGGATGCTAACAGCGAGAAGTCAAATGCTGGCATTGTGAGCCCCGTTCAGCTCCATAGAAATGGGCAGTTGTTGCCTACTGCTGGACTGGACAAAAGGTTGAGATTTTTCCAAGTGGATGGAAAGCGCAACACCAAAGTACAATCCATTTTCTTCGAAAACTCCCTATACACAACCTGCTTTCGTCAATGACGGGTCTCGAGTCATTCATCAAGCAAAAAGTTCTTTCATACATTTGATTTGGTAAAATCGAGCATCAACAAAATTTGGCCTGCAATTGGAAGAGAAGAGAAGAGTTTAGAAACATTTGAGGTTTCTCCTGATTCAAAACCGAAAGCATTTGCTGGTTTAGATGGCTACATTCTTTTAGTTTCCACTTCAACCAAAGAGCTTGTAGGAACTGTTAAAATGAACTGAGAATTCCGTTCCACAGCTTTTGTCGATAACGGAAACCAGCTGCTGAGTACAGGAACCGATGGAGAAATATATCATTGGGATATTAGTGTCCAACTTTCCAGAGACGAGAGATGGTGGTGATTGAGTGGAAGCTGGCTTCTTGGTACATTCAGGGAGGGTTATGCAGCCATAGCTTGCGTGGATAATAGGGGGCGCATGCAATGCAATATAGGAAGAAGATGCGTTTGGAGCTTTCGGTTCCTGGATGCTATCGTGGGTTGTCCATGTTTGGGGCAATGCACTAGGCTTTGGGCTAGCAAATGTTGGGGTGAGGTTTATTTTATAATATAGTTTAGTTATGTTGTTTAGTTTAAGTTAAGCTTATAAGTAGGTTAGCATGAATGTTTATGGAAGGAGACACAGGCACTTCGGGTTTCAGCCTTTCAGGTATTTTGCCTTCCGTCGGCATGCTATTGGTGACAATATCTAATTTATTTAGTTATTAGCTTAGCTAATTTGATTTTTATTTTTTCGAAATTTGTTACTTGCACACAAGTTTGATAGTATGCACCATACTAACATGAAAGGGATCCGACCAAATCGAACTGGGCATTGAACTTAGATTTAAGAATAGTGTGCCTTGTATTTTAAAATCCCGTTTCTCATGATTATTTGACTAGACTTGGTAGATTTATGATATTAAATCTAGTAAAATAATAATGCACCGAGTACATAGTTTGAGATGACTATATAGCTATTTATTTTTGAAATAAAATAGGTTATACGCATATTATTAAGAAAAATCAACATCTTCATCAAAATATTCAGGAAAACCTAACTATTTTGGCCAAGATACAATGACAAAAGGTATGCAACAGTGGTTAAAATGTACTGATATTTTGTTTAGTACATATACTGTTCGTCGTTACCCTAGCATTTATACATGAAGCGGGAAAAAAAGAAGTAAAAATGTACTACAGTGCTTTTGATTATACATACTGCTGCTTCTTGGGTCAACTAATGATTGCAAAGCATGCATGAACCAAAGATGCTACACTTTTGCATATCCCATGCTCTGTACTACTCTTGTTTAACCACATGTTGTAAGTAATTGTTGTCTAAGCACATGGGTGATATATAGTTACAATAATTGGATATTTGTAAAATAAACTTTTGTATTGCATTTGATAACGTTCTCTTTACAAAACAAAACTCTATATATAGAGTTTACAAATGAAGCAGTACAGCCCAATATGGCACGATGCAATACAAAAATAAAGAAATATTTGTTTGAGGGTTTGAGGAATACTGCGTAGTCATTAGTTCCACTCCTCAAATTTTTTTTTTCTTTCAAACTCCCAGTATAATAAATTGCTCTTCTATGCACTTCTCATGATGGTAGTTTGTTTGCAGCTGGTTCAAACAGTGGAATTATGAACATTTATAAAAGGGATGAGTACCTTGGAGGGAAAAGAATTCCATTGAAGGTGGTGGAGAATTTGACTACTGAGGTTGAGTTTACGAAGTTCAACCATGATGCACAGTTGTTGGCTATATGCTCGAGTAAGAGCAAGAATGGACTGAAGCTTGTTCATGTTCCATCTCTTACCATGTTTTCGAATTGGCCTCCTCCTAAAGCGTGTTTAAACCGTAAGCATTCGGAAATTCATTTCGTGAGACATGCGTTGTAACTAATTTTGCACGATCTTTGTGCGACCATTTATCATGTTAAAATAATACTTGTTGGTTGCCCTCGTAAATTTAAAAAAGAAAAAACCAATATCCCGTCGTTTTATTGAGTTTTCCTCCGGCATTTTTCTAACAAAAACCGAAAATATCCTCCCTTGCAGTGTCACTGCGTGGTTTCTTCACGTACCGCAAAGTAGCACTACGTGGTATCCTAAGTCACCTTATAGAGGCACTACAAGGTGACTTCAGAGTACCACGTAGTGGTAACCTGAAGACATGAAGAAAAAATTAACATAAAAAAGGTAATCTTGTCATCGAAAATTTTGACTAAAAGAAGGGAAACTTAGCATTTCTCGGAGTCAAAATAGAATTTGCCTACTTGTTGTTCTTTAGTCTTGCAACTTCTTTTCTTGTTACAGTTTTTAAAATGAAAATTGGTAAAGCATCTCTACTGGATTTAAGTGACTACTGCTGTTTACCTTTAATCGATATAACAAATTTCCTTTAATCGATATTCGTTTTTGTTGTTTAAATTGTTTGTGGCATTTTTTTTAAGTAATCCAGTTCAATTTGAAATTTTGGTAACAATAGGAAACTTGTATTTAACATGAGTAACAAATTTGGAGTTTGTTCTTTTTGTTTTTTGATTGTTAAAAACCATGTCATCTTACACCTTCATGTTAAGCATTAGCTAAATGAAATTCTAAGGTGTGTTTGCAAACATGGATTTGTGAATGCTGATTATAGAAGGGCAAGCAGGAAAAAAAAGTACATTTCAATTATCTATCAGTGAAAACACGGTTTAAACTCAACCGATATAGCTAAATACACTTAAATTATTTTAGCCAATGCCATCATCACTGCTAACTTGTCTGTTACAAACATACATGTAGAAGGAAAATATTGAGAAAGTGATCAATATAGACTTGGTGGTCAATCTGAAAATCAGAGAGGATGTACTCATAAAGAAATGCCTTGGTAGGAGGATTTGTTGTCAATGTGGTGGAAATTACAATATTGCTAACATCAATATCAAGGGTGAAGATGGTAGGCCTGACATATCAATGGCTCCTCTTTTGCCACTCGAGCACTGTGCATCAAAGCTCATTATTCGAGCTGATGATACTGAAGAGGCGGTCAAACTACGATTACACATATATTATGAGATGGCATGCATCTGCCATTTGATAACTTTCTGAAAGCTAATATGCATTATAACAAAATTTCCCTTAAAAGGTTCAATAAGAGCTAAAATTTCGCTTGTATAACTTTCTGACATCAAAAATTTTTGAGTGTCAAGAAAAATTTGGACTTAGCAAGCCTGTCAAATGAATTCAACTGCACATGCAACAAGGTTTATTCGACACTTTTTTTTTACAGAGCTAGTTTGTAGAAGTGTTTTATCGCATGCAAGGAAAGCTTTTGTAATTTGAGCTTCCAGGAGGAATTTCGGAATCGTGGCTAAAATTATTGCATGCACTGCATCTTGATAACAACGATCACAAGCAGTCTGCCGCTGCATGACATATATCAACGATGTTACCTGTAGCTAGTCTTATTAGGCAGTTTGTGCGAATGTTTGATGTTATACATGCGTGGTTACTTATATCATTTTTGAGATGAACAAAAACTTCTCTCATACTGAAACTGATAATGATATTTAAGCGCTAAGTTTGATCTGATTGTTTTGTTTGTGCACAAAGTGCAGTACATTGTATATTTTTATATTTTTGTGCAGAAAGCACATTGTATATTTCTGTATAGAAATACATATATAAAAATCTTGCAGTTATGTTGAACGTTTTTTATTTTTTGAATCCGATCGATGAAACATGCTTGGACATGTTGCATGAAAATTGATATTTAACAAGTTTTATGGTTAGAGATATATTTTTTTCTCTGAAAAGGAACCGAACTTTTGGACATAAAATAAACCATAGCTGCATAATGGTTGTGTCCCAGTTTTGTGTTGAGTTTTTTGGCATTGTCTCGTATAATGCACGCTATAACTCAAGGTGATAACTTTGGATGGGATTAATTGTTGTGCTTGAGATCCTCTTCTTTAAACTATGAATTTTAGTTTCTTCCTGGAATAAAATTTTCTTGTCCCATTTTACATTGTTTATTTTTGCATCACGTACGAAATAAAATCATGAACTAGGAAGTTTGTGCGACCAAAGCATTATATGATGATACCCAGTCATTCATGCAACACACTTTGCGTATATTTGGTTGATAATTTAATTTTTCTATTGATGTTTTTTGTATGATCTATTAAGCAAGGCTGGTATATGAGTTTTTCTGTATGATGTATTAATCAATTGTAAGATTTTTCTATTGATGATTTTTAATGCCACTTGAGTGGGTAGCATATTCACAGCGGCAACATGAGCCGTTTGATGAACCACAAATCAGATGGTGCCAAAAAATAATAGACGCATGATTATTTAATGAGCTTTACATGTACAGAACATCGTTGGTTAATGGCAAAACTGCAAAATCAATAACGGTATAGAAACGTGCTAATCTAATAAAATGGACAGGCGAGAGGCGACCGGTTGCCTTATTGCAAAACAGGAAGAATTACCTACGAGGACATGTTCTAAATCAATGGTAGATTGATTGAAATATGTAGGATGCTTATGCAAACATGACGTTAACATTTCATATTTTTTATAGCATGCAAGTACGATCACTAATTAATACTATTATATCTTTTTTTTAGCAATAAACATGATGCAGCCAAATAAACATGATACATCTCCATAGAATCGCATATATTTGCTTAATTGTTCAATAAGTTATGAGCTCAATTTTGACCATTTCAGTAAAGAATAATTTGCGTATATTTTGTTGTTGCCTCGATTATGGGATTGGTTATAGGCTCGGTTGTGGTTTAGGTTATTGGCTCGATTATGCGTACAATGTACCGGTATGACTTTGTTATATGCTCGGTCATATGCTTAATAATTAGCTCGGTTATGGGCTCAGTAGTGATTTGTTATGAAATATAAAATAAAATGTAGATCATAAATTATAAAGTATAAAATTTAAAATATGAAATATGAATAAAATATAAATAACTAATTTCAGTTACAAGCTAGATCATAACCTCGATTAAGAGCTCAATTATAAATTCAATTACAAGCTTGTTTAAGAGCTCGGTTATGAGTTTGATTTTGGCTCGGTTGCCCGGTTATGGGCTCGGCTATGGGCTAGGCTAAAGGTTATGACCTCAATTATGACCGTGGTTATGTGCTCGGTTATTACCTCAGTTATGAGCTAGGTTTAGATCTCGGTTATGTGCTAGGTTATTGGATCGGTTATGGAATAAAAGCTAAATTAGAAAATATAAAATATAAAAGACAAATTAGAAAATATAAAATATAAAATAACATATAGAATAAAATATAAATTATAAAGTATAAAATACAAAGTATAAAATATAAAATAAAAAGTATAAAGTATAAAATATAAAGTATAAAACGTAAAATATAAAGTATAAAACATAAAATATAAAATATAAAATATAAAGTATAAAATATAAAACATTAAACATAAAGTATAAAGACATAAAGTATAAAGTACAAAATATAAAGTATAAAATATAAAATACAAAGTATAAGTATAAAACATAAAATATAAAGTATAAAACATAAAGTATAAAATATAAAATATAAAGTATAAAATATAAAATATAAAGTACAAAGTATAAAACATAAAGTATAAAGTATAAAACAAAAAGTATAAAATATAAAATATAAAGTATAAAATATTAAATATAAATTATTAAATATAAAGTATAAAATGTAAAGTATAAAGTATAAAACATAAAATATAAAGTATAAAATATTAAGTATAAAATATAAAGTATAAAATATAAAATATAAATTATAAATTATGAATTATAAAAAATAAATATAAATTATAAAGTATAAAATATAAAGTATAAAGCATAAAATATAAATTATAAAATATAAATTATAAATTATGAGCTCGATTATAGGCCCAGTTATGGACTCGGTTATGGCCTCGGTATGGACATGTAATCGGTTATGGGTTCAGTTACGGTCTCGGTTATGACCTAGTTTAAAGGTTTGGTTATGATCGGTATAAAATATAAATTAGAAAATAAACAAATAAAAAATATTAATTGTTCAATATAAAATATAAAGTAATATTACAAATTATATAATATAAAGTACAAAGTATAAAATATAAATTATAAAGTATAAAATATAAAGTATAAAGTATACAAAATAAAGTACAAAATATAAAATACAAATTATGAGCTTGATTAGAGGTTTGGTTAAGACCTCAATTATGAGCCCAGTTAGGGTTTTGGTTATTGGCTCGGTTATGGTCTCGGTTATGGACTCAATTATGGATTCGATTATGGGCTTAATTACGAATTCGGTTATGAGCTCGGTTATGGACTTGGTTATGTGAAGGGTCTTAGTTATGGGCTCGGTTTTGAGCTCGGTTATGGCCTATGTTACAGACATGTGATCGGTTATGGGTTCGGTTATGGTCTCGGTTATGGACATGTGATCGGTTATGGGATCGGTTATGGTCTCGGTTATGGATTAGTTTATATGAAGGGACTCGGGTATATGCTCAATTACGGATTCAGTTATGGGCTCGGTTATGGACTCGGTTATGTGAAGGGTCTCAGTTATTGGCTCGGTTATGGAATCGATTATGAGCTCGCTTGTGGGCTCGGTTATGGACTCGTTTATGTGAAGGGTCTCAGTTATGGGCTCAGTTTTAAGCTCGGTTATGGCCTAGGTTACGGATATGTGATCGTTTATGGGTTCGGTTATGGTCTCGATTATGGACATGTGATCGGTTATGGGTTCGGTTATGGTCTCAGTTATGACCTAGGTTAAAGGTTTGGTTATGACCACAGATATGGCCGTGATTATGGGTTCAGTTATGGGCTAGGTTTAGATCTTGGTTATGGGCTTGGTTATTCCATCGGTTATGGAAATTTAAGGTAAATTAGAAAATAAAAAAATAAAAAATATTAGTTAGTTAATATAAAATATAAAATATATATTACAAATTATATAATATAAAGTACAAAGAACAAAATACAAAGTACAAAGTATAAAACATAAAGTATAAAACATAAAGTATAAAATATAAAGTATAAAGTATAAAATATAAAGTATAAAGTATAAAATATAAAGTATAAAGTTTAAAACATAAAGTATAAAGTATAAAACATAAAGTATAAAACATAAAATATAAAGTATAAAACATAAAATATAAAGTATAAAACATAAAATATAAAGTATAAAATATAAAGTATAAAATATAAAGTATAAAATACAAAATATAAATTATAAATTATGAATTATAAAAAATAAATATAAATTATAAAGTATAAAATATAAAGTATAAAGCATAAAACATAAAGCAAAAATTATAAATTATAAACTATAAATTATGAGCTCGATTATAGGTTTGGTTATGGACTCGGTTATGTGAAGTGTCTCGGTTATAGGCTCAGTTATGGATCGGGTATGGCCTCAATTATGGACATGTGATCGGTTATGGATTCGGTTACGGTCTCGGTAATGACCTAGTTTATAGGTTTGGTTATAATCTAGTATAAAATATAAATTAGAAAATAAAATATAAAAATATAAAAAAATATAAAATTTTAATTATTAAACATAAAATATAAAGTAATAATACAAATTATATAATATAAAGTACAAAGTATAAAATACAAAGTATAAAGTATAAAACATATAGTATAAAATATAAAATATAAAGTATAAAGCATAAAACATAAAGTATAAAGTATTAAGCATAAATTATAAAGTATGAAGTATAAAACACAAAGTATAAAGTATAAAATATAAAGTATAAAATATAAAGTATAAAGTATAAAACATAAAGTATAAAGTATAAAACATAAAGCATATAAGTATAAATATAAAATATAAAATATAAAATATACAATATAAAGTATAAAATATAAAATATAAAATATAAAGCATAAAGTATAAAACATAAAATATAAAGTATAAAATATGAAGTATAAAATATAAAATATAAAGTATAAAGCATAAAACATAAAATATAAAGAATGAAGTATAAAACATAAAGTATAAAGTATAAAACATAAAGTAAAAGTATAAAGCATAAAGCATGTAAGTATAAAATATAAAATATAAAATATAAAGTATAAAGTATAAAATATAAATTATACTAGGCATATTCGTATAATCCGGCCACGATTCAGCACCCAGTAGGAATGATTTAAGACTTGTAAATGCTTAATCCATATCGCAGATATAATGTAAGACCAAAATTGTGATTATTCTTAATGTTAGAAACATTTATGGGATAATCTAGTATCCTTTTCTCTAATGTATAAACAAAATAAATAGAGCAAAATAGGAGGTCACGCAGTTTCATTATTATATTGTCGGATTATTTAAACTAGTATAGATGATCCTAGGCCATCAAATTGTACACAGAAGGGTAATTTAAAGCATTTGATTGTGTTCTCTTTTAAGGGATAGTTTAAAGGTTTGGTTATGACCTTAATTATGACCGTGGTTATTAGCTCGGTTATTACGTCAGTTATGAACTAGTTGTAGATTTTGGTTATGGGCTCCGTTATTAGACCGGTTATGGAATAAGAGCTAAATTAGAAAAATTAATATAAAAAATAAATAACCTAAACTAAAAAAAATAAAATATAAAGTATAAAATATGTAGTATAAAATATAAAATATAATGTATTAAATATAAAGTATAAACTATAAAATATAAAATATGAATAAAATATAAATAACTAGTTTCAGTTACAAACTATATCATAACCTCGTTTAAGAGTCCAATTATAAATTCAATTACAAGCTTGTTTAAGAGCTCGGTTGTGGGCTCGGTTATGAGTTTGGTTTTGGACTCGGTTATGTGCACGGTTATGGGCTCAAATAAAATATAAAATATAAAGTATAAAATATAAAGCATAAAATATAAAATATAAATTATAAAAAATAAATATAAATTATAAAGTATAAAATATAAAGTATAGAGCATAAAATATAACTTATAAAATATAAATTATGAGCTTGATTATAGGTTTGATTATGGACTCGGTTATGCGAAGGGTCTCGGTTATAGGCTCAGTTATGGACTCGGTTATGGCCTCGGTTGTGGACATGTGATCGGTTACGGTCTCGGTTATGACCTAGTTTAAAAGTTTGGTTATGACCTAGTATAAAATATAAATTAGAAAATAAAAAATAAAAAGTATAAAAAAATATAAAATATTAATTATTAAATATAAAATATAAAGTAATATTACAAATGATATAATATAAAGTACAAAATATAAAATATAAAGTATAAAGTATGAAATATAAAGTATAAAATATAAAATACAAAGTATAAAGTATAAAATATAAAATACAAAGTATAAAGTATAAAATATAAATTATGAGCTTGATTAGAGGTTTGGTTAAGACCTAAATTATGAGCTCAGTCAAGGGTTTGGTTATTGGCTCGGTTATGAACTCGGTTATATGAAGGATCTCGGTTATGGGCTCAATTATGGATTCGGTTATGGACTCGGTTATGTGAAGGGTCTCGGTTAGGGGCTCAGTTATGGAATCGGTTATGGCCTCGGTTACGGACATGTGATTGGTTATGGGTTCGATTACGGTCTTGGTTATGATCTATTTTAAAGGTTTGGTTATGACCACAGTTTTGACCGTGATTATGGGTTCAGTTATGGGCTGGGTTTAGATCTTGGTTATGGGCTCGGTTATTCCATCGGTTATGGAATATAAGCTAAATTAAAAAATAAATAATAAAAAATATTAATTATTACAAATTATATAATATAAAGTACAAAGTATAAAATGCAAAGTATAAAGTATAAAACATAAAGTATAAAGTATAAAACATAAAGTATAAAATTAAAAATATAAAATATAAAGTATAAAATATAAAATATAAAGTATAAAATATAAAGTATAAAACATAAAGTATAAAATAAAAAATAAAAAATAAAAAATATAAAGTATAAAATATAAAGTATAAAATATAAAATATAAAATATAAATTATGAATTATAAAAAATAAATATAATTTATAAAGTATAAAACATGAAGTATAAAATATAAAGTATAAAGCATAAAATATAAATTATAAAATATAATTACAAATTATGAGCTCGATTATAGGTTTGGTTCTGGACTCGGTTATGTGAAGGGTCTCGGTTATAGGCTCAGTTATGGACTCAGTTTTGGTCTCGGTTACCTATGACACGAAAAAGACTTCCGCATGCAAGGCCTATTCGGATAATCCGACAACGATTATGCACCCAGTAAGAATAAGTTAACCGGGCGGGTACCCGTGATACGCAAAAGACACCCACACGCAATGCCTAATCAATTACCTATGACACGTAAAAGACTTCCGCACCCAAGGGCTAATCGGGTAATCCGACAACGATTCTGAACCTAGTAGGAATTAGTTAACCAAGGGAGTATCCGTGACACGCAAAAGTCATCCGCACGCAATGCCTAATCGGGTACCTTTGACACGTAAAAGACTTCTGCACGCAAGGCCTATCCGGGTACTCCGGCAATGATTCTGCACCCAGTAGGAATAAGTTAACCGAGCAGGTACCCGTGACACGCAAAAGACACCCGTACGCAAGGCCTAATCGGGTACCTATGGCACGTAAAAGACTTCCGCGCGCAAGGCCTAATCGGGTACTCCAGCAACGATTCTGATCCCAGTAGGAATTAGTTAACCGAGCAAGTACCCATGGCACGCAAAAGTCATCCGCACGCAATGCCTAATCGGGTACCTATAACACGTAAAACACTTCCTAATGCAAGGCATAATCGTGTACTCCAGCAACGATTTTGCACCTAGTAAGAATTAGTTAACCGAGCGAGTACCCATGACATGCAACAGTCATCAGCACGCAAGGCCTAATCGGGTACCTATGACACGTAAAAGACTTTCGCACGCAAGGCCTAATTGGGTACTCCAACAACGGTTCTGCACCCAGTAGGAATTACTTAACCGAGCGGGTACCCGTGACACGCAAAAGACACCCGCACGCAATGCCT
Organism: Allium sativum; assembly: GCA_030737875.1. Classification (NCBI taxonomy): domain Eukaryota; kingdom Viridiplantae; phylum Streptophyta; class Magnoliopsida; order Asparagales; family Amaryllidaceae; genus Allium; species Allium sativum. The sequence continues at coordinate 5,771,588 of CM060923.1, read as the reverse complement.
AATCGGGTACCTATGACAAGTAAAAGACTTCCGCATGCAAGGCCTATTCAAGTAATCCGGCAATGATTCTGCACCTAGTAGGAATGATTTAAAACTTGTAAATGCTTAATTCATATCGCAGATATAATGTAAGACAAAATTGTGATTATTCTTAATGTTAGAAACATTTATGGGATAATCTGGTATCCTTTTCTCTAATGTATAAACAAAATAAATAGAGCAAAATAGGAGGTCACGCAGTTTCGTTATTATATTATCGGATTATGATATTTAAACTAGTATAGACGTCCGTAGGCCATCGAATTGTACACAAAAGGGTAATTTAAAGCATTTGATTGTAAGCTCTTTTAAGGGCTAGTTTAAAGGTTTGGTTATGACGTTAATTATGACCGTGGTTATTAGCTCCGTTATTACCTCAGTTATGAATAGATCTTGGTTATTGGCTCGGTTATTAGATCAGTTATGGAATAAAAGCTAAATTAGAAAAATTAAAATAAAAAATTAATTACTTTAATTAAAAAAAATAAAATATAAAGTATAAAATATATAATATAAAGTATAAAATATAAAGTATTAAACATAAAATATAAAGTGTAAAATATAAATTATAAAATATGATTAAAATATAAATAACTAATTTCAGTTACAAGCCATATCATAACCTCGTTTAAGAGCTCAATTATAAATTCAATTATAAACTTGTTTAAGAGCTCGGTTGTGCGCTCTGTTATGGGTTTAGTTTTGGACTCGATTGTATACACGGTTATGGGCTCAAATAAAATATAAAATATAAAGTACAAAATATAAAGTATAAAATATAAATTATGAATTATAAAAAATAAATATAAATTATGAAGTATAAAATATAAAGTGTAAAATATAAAGTATAAAGCATAAAATATAAATTATAAAATATAAATTATAAATTATGAGCTCGATTAAAGGTTTGGTTATGGACTCGGTTATGTGAAGGGTCTCAGTTATAGGCTCAGTTATGGACTCGATTATGGCCTCAGTTATAGACATGTGATCGGTTATGGGTTCGGTTACGATCTCGGTTATGACCTAGTTTAAAAGTTTGGTTATGACCTAGTATAAAATATAAATTAGAAAATAAAAAATAAAAAGTATAAAAAAATATAAAATATTAATTATTAAATATAAAATATAAAGTAATATTACAAATTATATAATATAAAGTACAAAATATAAAATATAAAGTATAAAGTATGAAATATAAGGTATAAAGTATAAAATACAAAGTATAAAGTATAAAATATAAATTATGACCTTGATTAGAGGTTTGGTTAGGACCTAAATTATGAGCTCAGTAAGGGGTTTGGTTATTGGCTCGGTTATATGAAGGATCTCGGCTATGGGCTCAATTATGGATTCGGTTATGGACTCGGTTATGTGAAGGGTCTCGGTTAGGGGCTCAGTTATGGAATCGGTTATGGCCTCGGTTACGGACATGTGATCAGTTATGGGTTCGATTACGGTCTCGGTTATGATCTACTTTAAAGGTTTGGTTATGACCACAGTTTTGACCGTGATTATGGGTTCAGGTATGGGCTAGGTTTAGATCTTGGTTATTCCATCGGTTATGGAATATAAGCTAAATTAGAAAATAAATAATAAATAATATTAATTATTACAAATTATATAATATAAAGTACAAAGTATAAAATGCAAAGTATAAAGTATAAAACATAAAGTATAAAGTATAAAACATAAAGTATAAAATATAAAATATAAAATATAAAATATAAAGTATAAAATAAAAAATATAAAGTATAAAGTATAAAGTATAAAGTATAAAGTATAAAACATAAAGTATAAAGTATAAAATAAAAAATAAAAAATATAAAGTATAAAATATAAAGTATAAAATATAAAATATAAATTATGAATTATAAAAAAAAATTATAAAGTATAAAATATGAAGTATAAAATATAAAGTATAAAGCATAAAATATAAATTATAAAATATAATTATAAATTATGAGCTCGTTTATAGGTTTGGTTATGGACTCGGTTATTTGAAGTGTCTCGGTTATAGGCTCAGTTATGGACTCAGTTTTGGTCTCGGTTACCTATGACACGAAAAAGACTTCCGCATGCAAGGCATATTCTTGTAATTCGACAACGATTATGCACCAAGTAAGAATAAGTTAACCGAACGGGTACCCGTGACACGCAAAAGACACCCACACGCAATGCCTAATCGGATACCTATGACGTAAATTATGGGCTCGGTTATGCACTCGGTTATGACCTACTTTAAAGGTTTGGTTATGACCACAGTTTTGACCGTGATTATGGGTTCAGTTATGGGCTAGGTTTAGATCTTGGTTATGGGTTCGGTTATTCCATCGGTTATGGAATATATGCTAAATTAGAGAATAAAAAATTAAAAATATTAATTATTAAATATAAAATATAAAGTATATATTACAAATTATATAATATAACGTACAAAGTACAAAATACAAAGTATAAAGTATAAAACATAAAGTATAAAGTACGAGTATAAAACATAAAGTATAAAATATAAAATATAAAATATAAAATATAAAATATAAAGTGTAAAATATAAAGTATAAAACATAAAATATAAAATATAAAACATAAAATATAAAATATAAAGTATAAAATATAAATTATAAATTATGAATTATGAATTATAAAAAATAAATATAAATTATAAAGTATAAAATATAAATTATAAAATATAAAGTATAAAGCATAAAATATAAAAAATAAATTATAAATTATAAATTACGATCTCGATTATAGGTTTGGTTATGGACTCGGTTGTGTGAAGGGTCTTGGTCATAGGCTCGGTTATGGACTCAGTTATGGCCTTGGTTATGGACATGTGATCGGTTATGGGTTCGGTTACGGTCGCGGTTATAACCCAGTTTAAAGGTTTGGTTATGACCTAGTATAAAATATAAATTAGAAATTAGAAAATAGAAAATAAAATAATAAAAAAAATTAATTATTAAATATAAAATCTAAAGTAATATTACAAATTATATAATATAAAGTACAAAGTATAAATTAAAAATTATAAAGTATAAAATATAAAGTATAAAGTATAAAAAAATAAAGTATAAAATATAAAATATAAATTATGAGATTGATTAGAGATTTGGTTAAGACCTCAATTATGAGCTCATTTACGGTTTTGGTTATTGGCTTGGTTATGGGCTCGGTTATGGGCTCGGTTATATGAAAGGTCTTGGTCATGGGCTCAATTATGGATTCCGTTATGGGCTCGGTTATGGACTTTGTTATCTGAAGGGTCTCAGCTATTGGCTCTATTATGGACTCGATTATGAGCTCGGTTATGGACTCGGTTATATGAAGGGTCTCAGTTATGGGCTCAATTATGGATTCGGTTATGGACTCGGTTATGTGATCGGTTATGTAAAGGGTCTTGACTATGGGCTCAGTTAGGGTCTTAATTATGAGCTCAGTTATGAGCTCGATTATGTGAAGGGTCTCAGTTGTGTAATTGGTTATGGGCTCGGTTGTGCGACTGGTTATGAGTTCGGTTAAGGGTTGGGTTAAAGGTTTGGTTATGACCTTAACCATGACCGTGGTTATAAGCTCAGTTATAACCTAATTTATGTAAAAAATGCTAAATTATAAATTATAAAATATAAAGTACAAAATATAAATTATGAGCTTGATTAGAGGTTTGGTTAAGACCTAAATTATGAGCTCAGCTACGATTTTGGTTATTGGCTCGTTTATGGGCTCGGTTATGGACTCGATTATATGAGGGGTCTCAGTTATGGGCTCAATTATGGATTCGGTTATCGACTCGGTTATGTGATTGGTTATGTGAAGGGTCTTGACTATGGGCTCAGTTAGGGTCTCGGTTATGAGCTTGGTTATGAGCTCGATTATGTGACGGGTCTCAGTAATGTGATTGGTTATGGGCTCGGTTATGGAATAAAAGCTAAATTTAAAATTTAAAATATAAAATAAAAAAGCCAAATTAGAAAATATAAATATAAAATATAAAATATGAATAAAATATAAATAACTAATTTCAGTTACAAGCTGGATCATAACCTCGATTAAGAGCTCAATTATAAATTCAATTACAAGATTGTTTTAGTGCTCGGTTATGGGATCAGTTATGGGTTTGATTTTGGCTCGTTTATATGACCGATTATGGGTTAAGTTAAAGGTTTGGTTATGATCGTGGTTAAGTTCTCGGCTATTACCTCAGTTACGAGCTAATATAAAAGCTAAATTAGAAAATATAAATTATACAATATTTTCTATTTAATATAAAATATGAATAAAATATAAATAACTAATTTCGGTTAAAAGCTACATCATAACCTCGATTAAGAGATCGGTTATAAATTCAATTACAAGCTTGTTTTAGAGCTCGGTTAATAGATCTGTTATGCTTTTGGTTTTGGCTCGGTTATGTGCCCGGTTATGGGCTAGGTTAAAGGTTTGGTTATGACCTTAATTGTGATCGTGGTTATGGGCTCGATTATTGAATCGATTATGGAATAAAAGCTAAATTAGAAAATATAAAATCTAAAATCTAAATTAGTAAATAGAAAATAGAAAATATAAAAAATAAAAAATAAAATATCAAGTATAAAGTATAAAATATAAAATATTAAAGATAAAATATGAATAAAATATAAATAACTAATTTCTGTTACAAGCTAGATCATAAGCTCGATTAAGAGCACAATTATAAATTCAATTACAAGCTTGTTTAAGAACTCAGTTATGGGCCCAGTTATGGGATCAGTTATGGGTTTGGTTTTGGCTCGGTTATGTGCCCGGTTATGGGCTCTGTTATGTGCCCGGTTATGGGCTCGGTTATGGGATAGGTTAAAGGTTTGGTTATGACCTCAATTATGACCGTGGTTATGTGCTCGGTTATTACCTCAGTTATGAGCTAGGTTTATATCTCGGTTATGGGGTCGGTTATTGGAATAAAAGCTAAAATATAAAATATAAAATTTAAAGTATAAAATATAAAATATAAAGTATAAATTATAAATTTTAAAATATAATGTATAAAATATAAAATATAAATAAAATATAAAGAAATAATTTAAGTTACAAGCTAGATCATAACTTCGATTAAGGGCTCAATTATAAATTCAATTACAAACTTGTTTATGAGCTCGGTTTTAGTATTAGTTATGGGTTTTATTTTGGCTCGGTTATGAGCTACTTTAAAGGTTTGGTTATGACCTCAATTATGACCGTGGTTATGAGCTCGGTTATTACCTCCGTTATTAACTAGGTTTAGATCTTGGTTATGGGCTTGGTTATTGGATCGGTTATGGAATAAAAGCTAAATTAAAAATTTAAAATATAAAATAAAAAAGCTAAATTAGAAAATATAAATATTAAATATAGAATATAAAGTATAAAATATAAAATTTAAAATATGAAATATAAAATATGAATAAAATATAAATAACTAATTTCTGTTACAAGCTAGATCATAACCTCGATTAAGAGCTCAATTATAAATTCAATTACAAGATTGTTTAAGTGCTCGGTTATGGGATCAGTTATGGGTTTGATTTTGGCTCGGTTATGTGTCCGATTATGGGTTAAGTTAAAGGTTTGGTTATGATCATGGTTAAGTGCTCGGTTATTACCTCAGTTATGAGCTAATATAAAAGCTAAATTAGAAAATATAAAATATACAATATTTTCTATTTAATATAAAATATGAATAAAATATAAATAACTAATTTCAGTTAAAAGCTACATCATAACCTCGATTAAGAGATCGGTTATAAATTCAGTTACAAGCTTGTTTTAGAGCTCGGTTAATTGATCTGTTATGCTTTTGGTTTTGGCTCGGTTATGTGCCGGTTATGGGCTAGGTTAAAGGTTTGGTTATGACCTTAATTGTGATCGTGGTTAGGGGCTCGGTTATTGAATCGATTATGGAATAAAAGCTAAATTAGAAAATATAAAATATTAAAGCTAAATTAGAAAATATAAAATATAAAGTATAAAGTATAAAATATAAATTATAAAAAATAAAAAATCAAGTATAAGGTATAAAATATTAAAGATAAAATATGAATAAAATATAAATAACTAATTTCAGTTACAAGCTAGATCATAAGATCGATTAAGAGCACAATTATAAATTCAATAACAAGCTTTAAGAGCTCGGTTATGGGCTCGGTTATGGGATCAGTTATGGCTTTGGTTTTGGCTCGGTTATGTGCCCGGTTATGGGCACGGTTGTGGGATAGGCTAAAGGTTTGGTTATGACCTCAATTATAACCCTGGTTATGTGCTCGGTTGTTACCTCAGTAATGAGCTAATATAAAAGTTAAGTTAGAAAATATAAAATATGAATAAAATATAAATAACTTATTTCGGTTTCAAGCTACATCATAACCTCGATTAATAGCTCAGTTATAAATTCAATTACAAGCTTGTTTAAGAGCTCGGTTATAGGATTAGTTACGGGTTTGGTTTTTACTCGGTTGAGTGCTAGTTTAATGGTTTGGTTATGGCTACAATTGTGACCGTTGTTATGAGCTTGGTTATTACCTCAGTTATGAGCTAGGTTTAGATCTTGGTTATGGGCTAGGTATATCATAACCTCGATTAAGACCTCAGTTATAAATTCAATTACAAGCTTGTTTAAGAGCTCGATTATGGGCATGGCTATGGGATAAGTTATGGGTTTAGTTTTGGCTCGGTTATGGTCTCAGATTTGGGCTAGGTTAAATGTTTGGTTATGACCTCAATATGACCGTGGTTATGAGCTTGGTTATAACCTCAATTATGAGCTACGTTTAGATCTTGGTTATGGGCTTTGTTATGAGCTCGATTATTGGATCAGTTATGGAATAAAAGCTAAATTAGAAAATAAAAAATAAAAAATAAAAAAGTTAAATTAGAAAATATAAAATATAAAATGTGAATAAAATATAAATAACTAATTTCGATTACAAGCTATATCATAACCTCGATTAAGAGCTTAGTTATAAATTCAATTACAAGTTTGTTTAAGAGCTCGATTATGGGCTCGTTTATAGGATCAGTTGTGGATTTGGTTTTGGCTCGGTTGTGTGCTCGGTTATGAGCTTGGTTATGGGCTAGGTTAAAGGTTTGGTTATTACCTCAATTATGACTGTGGTTATGAGCTTCGTTATTCTCTCAGTTATAAACTAGGTTTAGATCTCGGTTATGGGATACAAGCTAAATTATAAAATATAAAATATAAATTACTAATTTCGGTTACAAGATAGATCATAACCTCGATTAAGACCTCAGTTATAAATTAAATTACAAGCTTGTTCAAGAGCTCGGTTATGGGATCAGTTATGGGTTTGGTTTTGGCTCGGTTATGTGCCCGGTTACGGGTTCGGTTATGTGATAGGTTAAAGGTTTGATTATGACCTCAATTATGACCGTGGTTATGAGCCCGGTTATTACCTCAGTTATTAGCTAGGTTTAGATCTTGGTTATAGGCTCAGTTATTAGATCGGTTACGGAATACAAGCTAAATTAGAAAATATAAAATATAAAAGCTACGTTAGAAAATATAAAATATAAAGTATAAAGTATAAAATATAAAATATAATGTATAAAATATAAATTATAATATATAAAACATCGCGGGTCCAACTCTGAAAATGGTGTTTATGTCCATATCACTACTACTGTTGTACAAATTGTAAATTCATCCAGCTTAATGTAGTTGTTACTTGTACAGAAAATAAAATAAAATAAAATAAAAGCTCAATTCCAAGGTAAAAAGGAAAAACAAATTCCAAAGTATTAATAACAAACCCAATGGTATCATGATCATAGTATTATTATGTACATATGTTAAAGTTATATTAGAACTATAACACCATAATCAAATCACAAAATCATGAGGGAGTTCTGCAATCACTTCACCAGGTACTTCCAAAGTTTACTAAGTACTCGCTGAAATTATCACATCTTATTATCCAATCAAATACTTCAATTGACTACAACAAAATACAATAAAACATGCAGCATTGTAGCTTAGCGTTAGGCGGTAGCCTTTTAGGCTGAAAAACAAAGACCTCCCAAATAAACTAATCTTCACATATGCTGTGAAGATTAGGCCTCCACAGCGAACCTCAATCTTTCTTCTTCTATGTCTTCTTCTTTCTACCTCCTTCGCCACCTTAGGACTCTCTTTTCACATTATTACATTTCTTTTCAGGCAAAGGCAAATTCAGAATCAAGTACATGCTACCATGCTTCAACTCTGCATTGGAAGACACAGCCACGATCTTACTGGAAACGCCATGCGGACAGGGTTTGCTCAAAACATGACCTGGATTCGCATCCAGTATCTCCTTAGCTTACACTTGGCGACTATAAACATCTACTTGCCCACTTAAATGAACCACTCTGATCAAATCCAAGGCTCCGCATGGTAGTAAGACTATTGCCTATTCCTTCCTAGAAAATAAAATCTTTGATCTACATATTCCAAAAAAAAGCAGGAGCAAGCCTCTCAGAATAGTGATTTTGCAGAATATTTGCGGTTTATTTGGCAATTTTCATTGGCATTGAGTTGATTATTGACCAGCCCCTGAAGTCAATTAGCCACATCATTTACTCTTGACCTTCTGGTAAATATAGCATTCTCTATTAGATATACCAGATGGCATAGCTGATTATCAAGAGACTTTATGTTCTGCATCAAAATCAGTATTGCATGTCACAACATAAGGTGCAAGTTTGAAAGTACTGCAATATCTGTATGTGAACCACATACATTTTAATCGAAGATTATATACAACAGAATTGAATATTTCTCCATCTAAAATTAGTTTGATAAACAATATTGTTTTCATGGTTCTGATACGATCAGTATCATGTACATTACAAAATCAGTCCATGTCTTCAGGTTTGTAAGTTGCCCTCCACTTTAGAATATCCCTCCACTTCTAGAGTACTATTTTCCTAGTTATATTTAAAAGTCAATGTATTAATAATTGCTTGTTTTTTAGTGTAGGCTTTTCACTATATACTGACGGTATCTCCTAAAAAATTAAAGTAATACAGCAAAAAAATATACATAATTAGCATTTAGGGGGCTACAGTGTTATAGTTTATCTGTATTCAAAACAGAATTTGAAACAGAATATAAATGTTTCTAATTTGTAACAGAATTAAAGTGTTCCAAATCAGAAACAGTACTGCAATCTGTTCAAAATAAAATGATTTGCACACAAATCAATTCAACGACAGAATTATTATTTCTGTCCAACAGTGCTACTATGATATAGCACACAAATCAAACAACAACACAATATTGCTGCAGTATACAGAATTATCCGGTATACAAATTGAAAGTTAAACAACAAAGAACTGAAGTCTATCCGAGTTCGCTTGAGGCTTGTATTCACAGTTTCCTTAAGACTTTCAGTCGAAACCTCCCAGGATACAACAGACGAGAAAGCTGCTCGAGATTGTAGTGAGTATGTACTGACAGTGACAATCAGCAATGGCAGAAATAGACAGCGGAAGGAAGAAGAAAACTGTATATTATTTCGGTTATCCATTTGATCAGAACTACCATGTATTTATAGTTTTCAAATGGATGCGTTAACGGGTCGCACCCGTTTGAAAAAACGCACCGTTGCCATCTAAGTTCAAATGAACGCGTCCGCTCATTTGAACAGTAACGGGTCGCACCCACTCATTCCAAACGGGTCGCACCCGTCCAAAAAACCCGCTCAAAAATTGCAGAGTTTTTTAGTGCAAAAATATGGTTTTATTCAAGGCCCAAAGCCCAAGCCCAAGCCCGACCCGGTCGGACCGGCGGGCGGCGCACGCGCGTGTGTGTTCATCAGATATAGGTCCTCCCTCTCGCACAAAATTACCTGACCCTAAAGGCCAATTGGAAAAATGAGGATCCTATATATGTACACACAACATTAACCCATTATTTGCCAATGCGGGACTAAATGTATTTCATTCAACTCTTTAGTAATTTCAACATACAGATGATATGGGTTATTCTTAAATCGAGTATAATAATGGTTCGATGGGATGGCTTTCAGGCGAACATGGCTGGCCGTGCTTAGAGGAAGCAAAAATAGTGATAAAATCAGTGTTTTTTTTAATGTTTTTTAAGCTATGTAAATCTATTTATTTGTTTAATATAAATATTAACCAAAATTTTAAAAAACATTTTGTAATTTATTGCAAAATGCATCAAGGTCAAACTAAATTACGTAAAATATTGTGTCCAAGGCAAATGCATGGAAGTTTGAGTCAAATACTCAGTAGAATCGGAGTACAAATGCCCCGGCATATAATATGTTGAAGAAAGCAACAATAGTTCATTTTTCGAACGCATCAAATTACTCAAATGATGTGCACACAATTAGATTTCAAAATGTAAATTCAACAAACCAGTCTAATACTACATAACAATGACACGCATCAGGAAATGCCTCAAAATGTGCAACTAAAAATGTCCAACATAAAATCAGCAACTTAATTAATGAAGCTGAGAAAAAGCTTTTCCACAACCAACATTCCAATTCAATTCACGACCTCTCTTTAAAGAGCAAGGCACCTGTATACACTCAGCTGGAATGGCCCTTCATTCAAGAAGCAATTCAGCCTATTGACCATTCTGTTGAGCCAGTAAAATTCCTGTTAATGAATTCATTGCTTTCTTTGAGGAACAACAAGAGTAAAATGGTATGTTTAAAATTTTGTTATTATTTTTATGAAACTGGCCAATGTAGAGGCAAAGACATCAAGGCTAAAGTAAGCCATGTGCCACACTGTGTCCAAGGCAAGAAAGAAAACCAAGCACATCATGTTGTAGACATGGAAAAACAGCTAGAAAGGTGCCTAAAATGTGCGGTACAAGAATTTTCCATTAATAGACCTACAGAAATTTGATGCTTAACCAACCTAACAAGAAAACTTCATAAGTTCATCTAAAAGAAGTGAAATAAATATAAACCATGAGCGAAAAACATGAGTTCAACTTAGAATACATTAACTACCTTAAACAATCAACACCCCTAAAGTATAGGCTAAAATACTGAGAGTGCAATCACATTTAGTAAAAAGAAAGAAAAAATGATAGTATAGTTTTTCTTTGCAACACCCAAAATCTTAAAATCCAAATAAAGACTTAGTAAAGCTCATAAATGCATTTGAAAGCAATAGGCAAACTTTGTAATTCCCATAAAAGTTCATCACCAAATTGATCGACAAAAATACAACAATCAGGAATAGAAAATAATTTATTGATTTATATTTTGTATAAAATGACTTGTAGATGTGTTTCCCTTCACCAAGTTGTAAGTTTTGCCTTTGGTATAGATTAAAATGAACGAGCCATGTAATTAAATGCCAAGGTTGTTCAAATGAGCATTTGATGATGATTGGGCGACATAAAGCTGTGCTTGCCTCGATTTGATGAAACAACACTGAAGAATGCACATTTGCTGAAACTGCACGTTGAAGCACTTGTATACATGTTGATATCAATGAGTTGCTGAAGCACGTATTGCTGAGGCTGAGTGATTGAATGAGGCTGAACTGTCGTATGACTAGGTGGGGTTGGTTGACCGACTGTCTGGGTGACTAAGAGAACTGGCGCTGATTGCGGCTCTTCTGCATGTAGAACTGGAAAATGTTAACAACCAACTTTAACATGCTCCTGCTTCGCCTGAGCTACAACCAAGACTTAGACCGGTCAGCTAACGGTATTAAAGAATAACCAGAGGATCATATCTCTGTGATATTTCCTGTTTTCACCAATGTTTCCAGACCAAAACTTAGTGTAATTACTTACAAGCCAAAAAGCTTCATTATATGTTCTTAATTGTATGCTTAAAAACTAAATATGGAGATAAATTATCGAATATACATATAAAAAAATAATTACACAATAAACATACTTTTGACGAAAAAGATAAAATTATTTATCTTTTTACTTAAAAGCTGATTATATTCACTGATTCAATTCAAAAGGGTTTCTTGAGATCTGCAACAAGTTGATTAATTAACCAATACTGGTGTTCATCAAACCTATTCAACAAAACAAATATTGAAAGTCAGTAAACTCAATATTATCAAAAAAAGCCTTTTGGAAAGCCATGGCCAAAGGCTACAACTGCCTCCTGAAAGATGAAACCCGACCATCCCATGATTTTCCTCAAAGTTGCTACAGTTTGGAAAACGCAATATCAAGAAAGAACACAGCTGCCTCTATTTGCTACACCACCATGAGTTCGCCAACACACACTACCGAGTTTGCTCCATCTCCACCGGGCATCGTCAGACAATGGTGGTTGGTCGGTAACTAAGGGTTTCAACTTCTGGTGTGACTTACGAAGCCAACAAACTCTCTCAAAAAACATTGTTGTTTTAGTAGGCCTAGTTGACATTGAGCATTCATTTTATTGGTCACTGTGATGGAGACAAAGAAGTTGGTTTTTTTTTGGATTCGATTATTCAGAATGAAATAGAGTGGTGATTTGATAGAATTGAGATTGAGATTGTATATTAGAATTGGGAACAGAAAAAGAGAAGGGTAATTACGGCAAGTTGAAAATATAATCGCAACCTGGAAACAATCAAAATTGGTAATGAAGTACTTGCCTAGGATTAAACATGCATTTCTGTCCTTAAAACTTAAAAGTCTAAACCGCTGTCCTGCAAAAAAATTCAACCCGATGGACAAGTACTGAAACATAATTTCCAGATTAGAAAAACTCTATTATATCTTTATTAATAGTTAGTTTGAAAAATAAACTTTATCCAACCATAAACTTTCTAAATCTATCATTTGTATAAGATATGATTTTTTTGGTAATTTTTATTCTGATCCACTGTTTTAATAAGTTAATCCATCATCTTACTTTAATAAGTTAATCCACAACTATTTTTTAAGTTAATCCACGAGTGAATTAACTTAAAGATTTCACCTTATCATATAGCTTACAATCAATTTTTGTGCTTTTTGTTTTACCATGACATTACAAAATGTCTCATTATACTGGACAATCGAATGCAGCAAACATATAGAAAAGAAGGAAACCAGACATGTTTCTATCAATTTTTCAAGATTTCAGGAAATAGCTAACAACAATTATATGTGATAATGGTGATATTAAAAAAAACAATTTTGTATACAATTAATCAACTTCAAACAAAAAATAAACAAACTACTTAATGTTATTACGTTGACTTACTCCATTTAAACTTGGATTTAGATGGTAGGGTTTCAGAAACAAGAGTACGACGCAAAACGCACAGATGAAGGTTAAAAAGAAGAAAAATATGTACTTTTTTAGGTGGATACACTAATTAAAATTAATTTTTTAGTAAAAGTCAAAGATCCTGTTTTATACGGTGGATTACTTACTAAATTGTGGATTAGAATAAAAATTACCTTTTTTTTTGTTAATGTATAATTAATGGGAACGACTATTGGAGTGCAAATTTAAACACCAAATTTGATATACGAATTGTAGATCGTTAAATTACTTGTCTTTTTTGCAATGTATGGAATCGGGGGAGATTTAATGGTTGAAATTTAGGGAATATTATGTTCAGGTCTTTAAAATCAAACTTGATACACAAAAAATCTTTCCCAAAATTGAATTATAAATTAGCTCTTCAAAATTTAATGGATATTTGTTTCAAGGACATATTTTAAAAAAAAAATTAGATCTAAGGACAAACAACTTTTGCTACATAAACCAAGGACAACTTTCATATATTAATTGAAAAAAATTCCAAATATTTTAAATTAAGGACACACATTGACATCTTGCAAATAATAAAAACTAATAAAAACATGTTTTTCTGTGATTACTACATTAATAAAATTTAATTAGAAAATGTTTTTTGTTCTACAAATATAGAAAAAGTGAATACAAGAAAATTCAGGACGGAAAGCTAAATAAATATAGTTTCGCTTTTTACATATAGCTTTTTTGGGTGTAAACGACATTAGCTTTATAATGGCTTAGTTATGTGTTTACGTGAACAATATAAAGTTATATATTTAAGTTATAAAGCTATATTCATTTAGCTTTCCGAGCTGATTATTTTTATATGTTCATAATTACATTAATAGACTAAAATAATTTTGAAATTAGATTTTTTTTTTTAATTAAAAATTTTGATGGTTATTTTTTTCTTTAATTGATTTAGTAATGATGAGAAAATCTAAGTGAATTTCATGTTGATATAGTATAATTTGGTCTTTGTCCTTGATTTAATTATTAAACTTAGTTGTCATTTGATCTAATTTTTTTAAATGTGTCAATAAAACTAAATAGCCCTAAAATTTAATTACTGAACAATCAAGGAAGATGTCGTAATTATTCTATGAATAAGTGCAGACATTTATATCAAAATATTGCATAAATATCTACAATTTTTCTACGAATAATTGTTGTAATTTCCACAACCTTTTTGATGAATAATTGTTGTAATTTCCACCACTTTTTTGATGAATAATTGCATAAGTTTCTATAAATTTTCGTTGAATAATTGTAGCGATTTCTGCAATTTTTGATACAATTGCATAAATTTCCCCAACTATTGATTGAATAATCACGTAAACTTATACAATTATCGGTTAACTAAATTTTAGGGACCTAATTTACATATCGATCTGTGGTAAGGATTTTTTTTTGGCTATTTTGAAACTTAATAGAGATTTTCACTAAACTATCTGAAAATTTTATTATGTTTGTTTTCATGTCAATATTTTGTGTAGATTGAGTTCCCCATAATCAATTTAAACAAATCTAAATATCTTGATTTCTTGTACATCATATTAGGAGAATTTTGAAATTCAAGATTATGTATTAAACTATATAAATATATAATACAAATATCAAACAGAAAATTGGAAATGATTCGGTTAGTTAATTCCAATTAATTATTTTTTCGGCAATGCAAAATTAATTAATTCCAATTAATTAGTTTAGACAAATGAGTATATCTTGATTTATTTCACACAATATTTGGATATTTATGAAATTTCAAGATTACACATTAAACTATGAAAAAATGGCACAAATATTGAAATGGAAATGGATTGAAATGTTGAAAACAACTTGGTTGGTTGATTTTAATTAATTAATTTAAATAATTGAACAGATCTTGATTCACTGTATAACATATCAAAAAAAAATAGTAAATGATACAAATATTAAATAAAAATGGTTTATAATATAAAAATGATTTAATTAGCTGATTCTAATTAACTAATTTTAATAAATGAACATATCTAGATTCATTTTATAACATATCTGAATATTTAGTAAATGCTACAAATATCAAAACAAAGATGTCTTTACAATATTGAAATTAATTTATTTAGTTGATTCCAATTAAATAATTTAAACTAACGAATATGTCTTGTTTATTGTATACCGTATGGCCCATGTATTGAGATTTATGAATTTCAAGTATAAGCACTTTGTTGTGAATAAATGATCATCTTTGTTAATAGTTGTGTTTGAAGCGTAAATATTTGCTCCTATCATGAACGTCCAAAATTACTCTTTATACGAAACATGGAAGAAATATGTGTATGATTAATTTAAACAAATGAATGTATCTGTAATGTGCCGAATTTTTTTTACGATTGAATAATTAATTAATTTAATTATTTGAATAGTGATTTGACTATTTAAATAACTTGAATTAAATAGTTTTGATTATTTAATTGATTTAAATAGTGGAATAATATAATTTAATTTCGAAATAGTCGAAAATAGTTGAATTGGCAATATTGTCTGAATTATATAATTTAAAATATTTAATTAAGTGCAGGTTCGAGTTATAATAATGAATTTATTTATAAACAAAGTTTGAACGTATTAACCACTACGAATGTATAAGTTACTGTATGATATTTCAGACATATCATTCAAACAACTTAGTATTTCATATATATTGTTATATCAACTTTTCCATGTCTACACATAATATAACATACATTTTTACATCAATAAATTACTTATAAAATAGAAAAATGATAGATTTAATATTTCTTAGCTTCTGATATTTTCTCCTTGACATCAATAACAATAGTCCTGTTAATGTCAAATAAACAGTCAAAGCGTTAGTAATTGTTATATCGGACCCGACCTAAAGGACTCGGACCCAACCCGGCGGGACTTAAATTAAAATTCATTATTTTAACTAACTTATATCAAAAATATGTTGAAGAATTAAGAGTGCACAGTTGCAATGTATGATTAAGTGGATTGACAATACATAGTAGCGTAATTTGCCCAAGTAAAACAACTAAAATCACTAGTCAACAATAGTGGCTTGATCTAGTCATGAATTATTTCCAAAGGAAACTTGGAGATTTAATGTTCTTCACTTGGATTTAAGAACAAACAACTTGCTACATGCTTACAAAGCATAACAACATATACGCACATATGTGATATAGCTTGAAAGTTAAGGTAGGCGAAAAGGCCTGTAAATAATATCTTAAATTTCTTTAGATGAATAATCGATGTTGTACATACGTACATTTAATGCCTACACATCCTGCTGTTAGTAATGCTTCAGTTAAAAGTAGAACTCAACCATTGTCACATGACAAAAATATCGTATTTAATTAGTATTATGATTATTATTTGTACTTAATTAGCATTCTGATCATGTTGTATTTAATTGGAAATGGTTCGATCAACTTTAGAACTTAGAAGAACATTGGCATACAGTAGGTTTTTTCTTACACTGATATGTGTGCAGACTTGTGATGGCTTTATTCGATAAACTCCAAACCATTTCCTGTTTATATCTTGTTGATAAAAATATTTCTGCTACTATCTCGAATCAACACTCAAAACTTATCATTATCACAAAAGAACACATACTATTTCTAGCTATAGATACTTAAGGTTATAAAGATGAATACATTCAAATTTGGAATTTCTTGTAATTTATTGAACCTATTAAAAGGAAATTAAGTTTTTCTTTTTATTGTTATCATAGGAGGAAGCTAAAATGAAAGTAAATAACCTGCTTGTATGAATCCAAAAAAATAGGGCTTGGAAATTCATTTTAACTTGAGTTTCATAGGTTACAGTCGATTCTCAAGGAGTTAGGAGCGGTGCCATGCCAGCTATATCCAAATGGTTATGCAGTACTCACTGACATGTACATTCTTTTCATGTGGTCTATGCGACGCCTCCTTCCTTTTAGGAGATTTCTGTTTGTGTGTCTTTAGAAGAAGAAAAGATCGTTTGTCGTTGATTTTTATTAAGGCGACCAGGAATCGAAAGCTAATTCTCGGCTTGCAAGACAAAGTTCATCCTTTTATGAACTAATCTTCTATGTCAGATGTTCGACTGACTTCAATATTTTATCGACAATTTGTGGTAAGCTTTTTGTCCTTAGTTTGCTTTTGGTTTGGAATTCGCTTGCTTTGGTGATATCCTGACCTAGTCTCCTTTTAACTTATTTATAGCCCTGTCTACCCAAGTTAAGGAATCCAAGCATTTTCCAACTTATGAGTCTCTGGTGGCAATTGTAAAAGGGAGAGGGAGGTGGACTTCTTGTTGCGATAAAATTCCGGCACTAGTTTGGATCGCTATAACCCTCTTGGTCTGTCATTCTCCGTGAAGTGTCGACTCCTACACAGGCTGCGGCAAATGAATTTGTTGCTAAGCAAGGGGAAGAGGTTCGAGCAAAGGGGGTTAGTCTCGAGAAGGATTATGTTGTTCGTAGCTCCAGTCAAAAGGTTGATAAGGAGCATGACTCTCAATGAAGCATGTCTCCTATTCGTGAAGTCGATGAGCGAGAATTTGTACAATGAGGAGGGAAGCGAATTGCAGACATAAACATGGAGAATGAAGAGGGTGAGCTTTCGAGTGGTAGTGATAGTAGCATGTGAACCAGTGAGTGTGACCCTTAGTTCGAGAACTCCCTTGATGAGGACTCTGCAAGTGACGGGTCTGACACTGACCCCGAATATACAAAAAGTGACATCCCTAAGGCTCCCTCGGTTCGTAATTCTCATGCCTAGGCCTCAGGTAGGAATGGTCAAGATGTCTTTGGTGATTTAAGCAATACATACATTACCCTTCTAAGGTGCTTAGGGATGATTCTGCACTAACTACGCTCCCATTACAAGTTCAGTGGCTACTGCAATTACTCGGGTGACTACCAGTCCTATGATTCCCATAATTTCCAGCTCAGAAACTCATACGGCCATTGGTTTGGATACTCCTGCTGTTATTAGTTCAGGCACACTTGTAGCCACCAGCACGAAAATTTCTAGGACTCCGTCGCAAAATTTAACTTAAGCCTTTTCTAACCCTTCCAAGGCCTCAAATCGGAAATCGCCAGTTAAATAAAAAAAGGGAGAATCGACATCGCATCTTTAATCCATGCGATTTCCTGAAGCCCTAAAGCTCGACAACGCGCTGGAGTTGCTCGCGTTTACAGAAGGTCCGTAAGGTTTATTGGAAAATTCAGAAGGGGATTTGGGCATTCTGGAGTGGTGCGATGGTTAGGGCATCGAAGTCAGCAAGGACTTGGTGTAGCAGGGGAGTGGTCATGTCGGATTCTGGTGGCCTTCGGTTTGGTTTAAGGGGTGCGATGGGCGAGCTACAGAGCTCGAGGTCTGCTCCAGGTTGCGATATCGAAAGAGGAGGTCGGTGCACTGTTGAGGACGCAGGATTTTAGGGTGCGGTGAGGTCTGCGAATCCTGGAAGAAGGTTGAAGTGGGTTTGGGAATTTTAGATCCAGTTTGTTAATGTCAGTACATGGGTGCATACACAGTTTCAAAGCAAGATAGGTTCTGAAACAAGTTCGAACTGTTTTTGGGGATGGAGTTCGATCTATTATTGAATGCAAGGTAGGAAATTGTTGGAGGCTGAGGTGTTTTAGACAGTGGTGATTGGATTGACAAAATCATTTTTTTTAATAAAAGGAGGAAAGGAAAGGCAGTGTGACGATAGTCGAAGAAGAGTTGTTTGATGAAATGCTAGAATAAATGATAGCTGTTTTGGGACTGTTCCCGCAAGGTTGATCGATGATTTCCGAGTTGGCTTCGTCAATTTGTCGAGTATTGGCAAGAAAGCAAGGTATGAATTTTTACCGTAATCTAAAAATACGAAGAATGATTTGTTTATTTACTTACTGCAGTTAATTTAAATTAAAAATAGTTTGATTTATAAATTAAAATAAATAACCATAGGTACAGGATAAATTTGGTTGAGATGATTCGAGTAAGTTCGTAAGCACATCGATATGGAATTAAACAGGAAATTCAGTAAATAAAATCAGGAGAGTAAATCTTACTTACAGTTTTATATTTAAATTTATTTTTAATCGTTAAAAATAAATTGTTGATTGCCTTGATGCATGCATGAATTGTTGAATTATTATGGTTATATGTGTGTGTGTGTTATTTAGGCTTGGTGATTGTGGCTATTATTATATATATTGGATATTCCCGCAGTATCATTAGCGGATGACCTTATCGCCCCCACGATATATGAGTGGATGACCTTTTATACCGCGATATCTTGCCTTGAAGTATGATTGGTATTATCTATTTTTTCTAACATTTGTGTGATGTGTGAATTGAATGGATGATTTGTGTGTTTTGATATTAGAATATCACTGGCCCTAGATATTATATTTAAAAATATCATAAAAATGAATTTTTAGATTTAAAAGGGAAATTTTATTTTACGAATAGAAATTGAATTTCGAATAGGTTATAAAATATAACTTGTTTTTAATAATGAAACAAGTAGTCGAATTTTTAAACAATGTTTATGATTGAATAGAAAAATTATGATTGGATAATTTGGAAATGGAAACTCAAGTGTTAATTTTAAAAAGGGAATTCATTTTCCGAAAATAGAGATTTGAAATCAAAAACTTGTTTTAATATTTAAAAGAAGAAGTATTATTTATAAACGATGTTTATAAATAAAAGAAGGAGATTTTTATTGGATAATTTATTTAAATTCAAGTACGAACATAAAAAGGGATTTATAATTTGAGATCATTCAGGGAAGGAAAACGATGAAATTTATTCCAATGTTCGGAATGTAAATGAATTGAATAAATCCATACAGATTTATGATTAGAATTCGACCATGTCGAATTTTTAAAATAAATTTATTTTTAGATAAGAAATCAGGATTATATTGAATAAAATTAAATTTGAAATTTAATTATAAAAATAGATACCATAGTGATATATATATATATATACACACACACATATATATAATAAAATATTCCAAAATTGGAATCAAGTTTTAAATAGATTGTTAAAATGGAAGTTTGTTTTAACAAGAAAGTTTAATTTATAAACAACGTTTATAAATGTGATGAAGAAATTTTCATCAAGTAATTTGGAAACAGATTTCCAAATTTAAGAAATGGAATAAAAGGTGAGATTTTAAATCGAGTTTTTGTATTACAAACTCTTATCCATCTCAAGATAAGAACGTTGTCGATCAAGGTCTAAGAGGTAAATAAAATACCCCAATTTGAACGACTTCACTATTATCAAGAGATGGTATTAGTTTGTAATGATAAGGGATGTTGAATTAATTAATTATTTGTATAAAAAGAATTTGTAATTTGGAATTCGATGACATCGATATTTTATAAATATTCGAATTGCAAGTGGATTGGAATAGAATATAGGAAATAGAGTTTTGAATAAATTCACACCTGATTTATGAATTTGGAATAAAATAAACGAGGAGTTTGAATAATCTGAATTGTCAAGTTAATTTTGGATAACGGATTCAATTTATTGAAAATGGAGTTGGAATTATTTTATAACAAAGTTCTAGAATGTTAATATTTAATTTAATTAAAACGAACTCACCACAGCGCGGTAGTTCGTAATTTGGCATTCTGAACTTCAATTGAGTATATGAAACTCGATATAAGTCGGAATTTGATGAAAATAGAAATGTTTGGATCGATTAAGTAATAATTTTCTAATGGAAGAGAAAAATCTTGATTTCGTCTTATGGATTTTGAGTTATGTCAAAATCAAAATTTCAAAAAAAACAGCGCCGTAATCGTTTTAAACCATAACGGTTTATCTAATTAAATAAAAGGATTTTAAGTGGATAAAAATCGAAATTTCCATTAAGAATTCCATATTTGAGTTAATAAATAAATATGAACTCAAGCGGATTGAGCGGAGTGATTTTTGATACAAAAATCTGATTTTTAATAATTGAATGAAGTTAAATACTTTGGAAAGAAAATTAGTTAATGAGATTTTGGATCGAATTTAACTATAGTTAAATACATCGGATTTGTAAAATAAAATTTGAAACTGAACTTGAAACTCGAATTAGAAATAGAATGTGACTTGTTTATAAGTCGATAATAATGCATTTAAACAAGATGGACTTCGGTTAAAAGTGAAACGAGCGAATGTGTTAATTCGAGTATAAATTAGCAAATTGGGTAGTGTAAATGTAAGTAATGGATTGATTTAAATGAATGGTGGAATATATGTGATACAGGTACGGGATAAAGAGTATGAAGTTTATATATTGAGTGTCCGATAAAAAGGTACATGTTTAAATTTCCATATGAGATTTTATGAGCCTATTGGGCAAGCCGCTTGGCTTTTTGATTTTGTTTTTGAATGGAAAGGGCCTAGAGAGGCGAGTTGGGGTTTGAGCTATTGACCGGCACAAAGGAGGTGCTGGCGAAATTTTTCGAAAATTTAAGGAGTTAGAATATTTTTGACAAATTTGATAACTAGAAATCAATTCGGCGATATATATATATATATATATATATATATATATGTATGTGTATATATATAGAATTCGATAAGAAACTTGAAAAATAGTTAATGAATGAGTCTACATTAAAAGGGGTCAGTGATTTTTTGATTTGTTTGGTGGATGTTTTGTTTTCCTTTGATAGTTAAATCACTAGCTATCAAATTTTTGACCATCGTTGTCAATACGGAGTGGCCGATTGGATTTAATATCCGAAAACCACTCCATATAGACATAGGTGTTTCGAATTATAATATGCTGAAGAAATTGGAGACGGAGCGAAATGCAAGGGCTAATCTGTTTGTCCAGACCGATGACAACTTGTGTGGACGAATGTCTGACAGAGTATTTCCAATGATCACGCCCGTTGGTTTTTATGAATATACCAAGTTGCAGTGGAGAAGGCAACTTCTCTTTATTCTAACACGGAGAGCGTATTTGTATACATCAAATTAGTGATTAACGAATTTAATGATGTGGCATTCAAAGTGAATGGTTACCAGATGTTCTAAAAAGTTAAACGTGACCTCATGCCTCATCAACCGGGAAATGGCAAAAATCGGGCAGGCAGCATGGCTAGGTGGGTCATTCCCAAGTAGGGTATATTGCCACCGATCTAGAGAAAATTTATATTTTGTTCTTCTTTCATTTTCAGTATCTCCACGGACGTAATGTGGGCCCTTAAAACCATATTGGGGTGACAATATATTCGATACACTCAAGCTAAATGAATGGTCGGTCATGTGTGGTCGTGTTGCAAGATGTTCTTGCTGAACCCCAGTGTACACCCTATAGGGTACACTAATCGGAAGGTGGTCCCATACCTTGTCATGTTGGAATCCAATCTCCAATAAGCGCCCTGCGGTTTTTGATTTTATACTATATATGTAGAACGTGAGATGCAAGCATTCTACTATTTGGTTATTTACTTGATTAGACATTATTATAATATCATCGGATTTTCATATCAAAATGTTTTGGGTTATAGTAAGGTAAAAAACGTCCATATTAATGTGTGGGTTGGTCTTACTATTATCCTTTTTTTGTCAAAAGATTTTCAAAGTTAAACAATATGGTTGGATTTTACTCACACCAGTCCCATGACAGACCCAGAGTTTATTTTGTTTGTCGTTTTTCCCTAAACTCTTGGGTGCCAAATTTGTACGCGCAGTCAAGTGTTCATGTAATGTCCCGTATTTTCTGCCTGATTATTTGAATTATTTAAAATATCGATTTGAATTTAAATAGTTGAATTTAATATTTTATTTTGAATATTTTTTTATATTAATAATATAATAATATTTTAATTCCAAAATATTTGGAAAAATGTTGAATTTGAAATATAATGTGATCGGGCAATTTAAAATGGTTTAAACTTGTTTAAATTGAAATCATAGTATCAATTTCGTTTATCAAACGACGGTTGAGCGTTAAATTTATAATTATATTATAAACGAGTTGCAGCGGCGTGGTAGTTCGTAATATGGCGTTTTGAACTTTAAACAGCTGTACAAGATCCAAAATAAGTCGGATTTTCTCGAAACAAGAAACGTATGAATCTATTTGATAATATTTTTCTAATGGAAGAGAAATTTCCAGTTTTCATAGCGTAGATTTTGTTTTATGTCCAAATCAATTTTTAAAATAGTCGTTATGGAATTTCTTTATATATTATAGCGATTTATTTATATAAAATAAAGGGTTTTTATTTTTCTGAATATCGATTTGGCTTGGAATTCAACCCGTGATGTTTTATTTTGATAATATATGAAATTCTAGTCATGTATGGCCGATTACAATATTTTATTAATATTATACTGAGGTATTTTAAAATTGGTTTATTTTAATGTAAATTGGACCTTTTAAAAGGAATTATATTCAAATGACCTCCATTTTCAGCGAAACAAATTTTATTGGGACCGCAACAGTAAATTATTGCCAGATTTCAACTTGCGTGTCAATCAGAGTTATTCTGTGAGCGTAGCAAAATAAAATGCAAATAAAACGACCATTTGGACCTGAACGAGCGCCGTTTGAGCAAACGGACTCGAAATTCGACGAAACAAGTTTCATTAGGACCGTAAGATCAAATTATACTACGCCGTCCATTTTTGTCTAGAACGGAGTTTATACGTGAGCACAGGAGCGAATAAACAACGTTCGAAATTGCGATAGACACGAAATAAAATATCCTTCGTCACATCAACATAAAATAATATAGATTTTACTTATAAATATGAGCTAACTTTCAGCCTAAAAATCAGAACTCCCATCCAACATTTTTTTCCAGCGACCAATATTTGCAGAAAAGCCCCTAATCACGTTTAATTTATTTCTTCCAATATGTAAGGAATCGGCTAGGGCGACCAGAAGCAAAGTTGTAGATCGGGTTCATATCTACCTTGTGTAAAAATTTGGCGGCCTATCATGGCCTAAGGTGGCCGGAATCGGCTGAACAGTGGCAAAAATCAGTTTCGTTCTTTGCTAATTTGACGATGATTGGCTCGATTTCAGTTGTTCAGACCTATGAGAAAATGAAGAGGGAAGAGAGGGATTTCAGATGGTGGTGGTCTCGAGGCTTACGGTGGTTGGAGTTGAGAGAATCGATGAGATGAACGTGGAGTGATGTTTCGGGTTCGATTTTGTGTGTGGCGAATGGTTTTGATGGTTTTCCGACCGGAAGAGGCGAGGTGTCGGTCTAGTGTCTAATGGTCGGCGAAGGAGGGGAGGTCGGCGGTGAGTTTGGAGGTGGTCCGGCACCTATTGGTGGTCTATGGCGTTGGGTACGACGGTCTGTAGTAGTTTCGGTCTTCGTTGATTTATTGCGGCATCTGTTGTCTTGGCGGCTCGAGCTCACTTGTGAAGGTGGAGGAGGGTAGTGCGGTGTCGGAGTAGTGATCGGAGTGGGTTCAGGCAGTCATATGGTGGCACGGGGGAGCTTTGTTGAAGTCAAGGGTTGCGTTGGGGCTTCCTGAAGAAGAAGCATTGGGATTTCAGGTAAACGACGCATGGAAGCACAGTACAACGGTCTGACGTGGCCATAATTAAGGATCAATTAACCGTTAATGAAGTGGCAGCCCATAATTTAAGGTAACAAAGGTAATTACTTAGTTAAATATTTAATTAAATTATAGTTTTAAGTTAGTAATCGATAAATTAGTCATAACGTATTTATGCGATATCTTTCTCATACGATCACGAAATCTGACGAAACAGGATCCGTTGGGATCGCAAGGACGAGGCCTAGATGATGGCGTTGACTGGGATTCGATTGGAGCTGATTGGAATTTCAGATAATTTTGAACGATCGTTTAAAATTTAATGAAGAAAACGCGTCAACCTTCAACCAGAATTAAATCTGGTGAGTTAATTCTCACACCCTCTGGAATCATGTGATGTGGTAAATTCATAGAAATATATAATTTACCGTAACAATATAAATTGGTTGATTGGATGCTATGGATGCAAATTGATTGTTTATTGTTTGATTGGTTGCAGTTAATTATATTTCGTCATTATGTTATTGAAATTAAATTTGTATATTTTTATCAACTGTTATCTATGATGCAGAGAAGTACATGTTGGATGGATCCGACCGAATTCCTCAAATAAACTGTATTTTTATTTGTGGTGCATTTTATTCATATATGAATTGATCATCCTGACTGACACCAATAATTATTTAAATATTAATGGTTGAATAGATATTCATCATTGTTGCAATTAAAATCAATCGACAGTATTGATTGGGTAATTGGCAGTAAATGGCCTGAAATATATTGTTTTAAATGTCGTCCACCGTCAGGAGAGTTCATGTAGTTTTTGAAGATATAAATTATTTTATAACTGAATTTAGTTTTTTTCAATTATTCTATATAAATAATGAAATTAGAACTTTATAAATAAATATTTAAATTGAGTTATAAGAGAAATTATTTAATCGAGTTTATATAAATATATATTAACCTTGTTATTTATAAAAGTTCTAAAAGCAGAGGAGGAAACCAAGGAATTCACCTACGGGTTGGTAAAATAGAATATTTGTTTTTAAAACAATTAAATGGTGATTTTAAAGTAAGTAAGTTATTTGATTAACTTAAAAGGGGAAATGACAAATTGAATTCAGTTAATGGTTAACTGAGATGTACGATTGACAAAATCAACAATGTTTAATTAAATTTGGTAATGGAATTAAATTGATAATGGAATTAATTGGATTTTCTAAAGATTCATTAAATTTAATGAAAAATGTAAATATTAGTTAATCCCCGATTAACTATAAATCAAGTAAATTATTGAATTGTTTGGTGTTAAATATTAGTTAATCTTTGATTAACTATAATCCAAGGTAATTATCAAATTGGTTAGTGTTAATAAAGTAAATTATTATTTAACTTTTAAAAGTGATAATTATCCTATTTTTAACTAACACAAAGTTAACTATTTTTATATAGTTAATGTTAAATTATTATTGTTTTAATTAATAATAATTAGAGAAATGACTTTTAATTGGAATTCAATTAAGAAAGGATTAAGTGGCTTTATGATTTGACCAGAGAGGTGATAAGAGTTATAAAAGGGGTTAAAATCCAAGCTTTAAACTAGATTTGTAATTGGGATTTGTCGATGAACGCAGAGGTTTAAATAAGCTTTTTCCTTAATTTTTAAATTAAGTAAAGTGAAGTAAATTCAATTGAATGGAATTATTAGGGAGAATAGTATTAGATTAGAAATGGACTAAAATGTGTTTAGAATGAAATCTAAGCTAAGTTGTGAAGAGATGGTGAACGGATTGACGGATTGGTATAAACGATTTGGAAGAAATCGAAGTGAGGTTTAAAAAGGGGTTTTAAACCAAAATGATAACTTTAAAGGTTAAAGAATTGAATTAGGCAAAGCGCTGTAATTGAAATAAGGTTTCCAAACGTTTGGTATTAGATATTGATAAATGGATTCTTGGAAATTAAATCCAAGTTTACAAGGTCTTATTGTAAAGAAGGGGGTAAGCAGTCGATAGTTATGAAATCCAAGACCAAGGTTTAGTATAAGAACACCAATAGATTGAAGCAAATTATTTGATAAGAGATTTTGATTATAAATCAAAATGTTATAAGCGAAATAATGATTTAAGTTAAAAGTGATGTTTTGTTAACATTTACTTAATCAAACAAATTAAGTAAACAGATTATAGTGGAAGGGATTTCAAATGTAAGAAATGGTTTATAAAACCAGATTTGAAATCAAGGTGGAAAATGAGACTTTAGTATCAGTGGTTAAGTGACAAACTAATATTATTCTTAGATAAGAACGTTGTCGATCAAGGTCTGAGAGGTAAATAGAATACCCCACCTTAAACGGCTTCTTTATTATCGAGGAATGGTATTGGTTTGAAACGAGTAAAAGGTGTTGAAATTGGTGTGATATTCCATACGAGAAGTATTGAACATAAGTGCGAGATTTTAGAATATAAATGATACTACAATGTTAGTTTCAATGTAAATAAGGGTATTTGGTTTTAAATTATATAATTCGACATTTTCTTTACCCGTATCAGGATCGGTGATTTGTTTAATACCATTAAGTATAATACATATATGAATATATCGAGATGCCGCATTTAAGAAAAGGGGGAAAAAGGGTTTTGATAAATATAATGGTATATCCAATATTAAGGGAAACGGAAAGTTAAGTATATATATACATACTCTGAAGTGTATAAAATAGTTTTAACAATAAAATAAGGAAAAAGTATAAAATGTTTGAATATATAGGAAAAATTATAAGTTATTAACAAATTGTTAAATATACTTTAAATAGGCCAAGTAATGCCAAATACTGAATAAGTGAAATCATTTTACTTGCACGATTATTATTTGATAGTTAAATCACCAACTATCAAACCTGACTATACGATTTTTGGTACGGAAAGACCGGTATCGAATTTATATTTGAAAACCATTCCGAACCAACAAATACGAAATCATGAAGATTGAAGATGGAGCATTAAAGACCGTGATCTTCATAAGCGAAAGGATTGCTTAAAATCTCTGTGTTCCAACACAGAGATATACTGTGATTCTGTCGTGGTTGAAATCTACGAATTTGCAAGGACTTCTCGCTATTGATCCATGGGGTGATTCCTATATTGGATGCAGTAGGAGAGTGCCTTCGGTTCATCCTGTTCCTGAATGACTTGTATGGATGAATGTCGACAGAGTATTTTCCAAAAACCACGTACGTTGATTTTTACAAATACACTGAGTTGGTGACAAAGAAGGGCTCTTCTTTTATATCCAGAGTATATTTGTGGACGTCAATTAGTGATTTGATGGATTTGACAATGTGGCATTCAAAGTGAATGATAACCAGATGTTCTAAAGAAAAATTCTAGCCTCATGACTCATCAACCGGGAAATGACAAAAATGGGGCAGGCAGCATGGCTATATGGGTCACTCCCATTAGGGTGTATAATCACCTATCTAAAGAAATTTCATTTTCTTCTTTAATCTATTTCGATGTGTCCCTTTTCGGAAAACGGTTGCTGATCCCAACCATTGGTGATATACATTCGATACACTCAAGCGAAATGAGTGGTCGGTCATGTGTGGGCCGGGTTGCAAGACGTTCTTGTTGAACCCAGTGTATTCGCCTCTGGAGATACACTATCGGCAGGTGGTCCCATACTTTGTCATAGTTGGAATCCAATATCCAATAAGCGCCCGCGGTTTTGATTGTATACTATATATGTGGAGCGTGAGATGCAAGTGTTCCGCTAGATTGTAATCTATTTGTATTTAGACACTATTATAATATCAGAACAAGTTATGATTTCAAAAATGTTTTGGGTTATAGTAAGGTAAAACCCGTCCGTTTTTATGTGTGGGCTGGTCTTACTATTATCCTTTTATTTCAAAAGGATTTTCCAAAGTTAAACAAGTTATTTGTACTGTGAATTTATCACTGAAATTATTCCAGACTGACCCGGTGAATTTTGCTTTGCTTCAAATGTGCTCGGGTCAGACCGAGTACGTTCCAGGTTAGGTTCATTTGGAGTTTCAGGAGCTAGAAGCAGGAGGCTTCACCGCTAGTTATATAAAGTTATTTCTGCTGTGACTGATATATGTTGTACTCTGATGATTGGTATGTATATACAGTTCTTTTGTATAAAGAGATTTGATATTATATTTTATCTGTTCCGCTGTGAGATTCTGGTGTGATGTTCTTCTTCTTTCTTCTATTATAATATTTCTTTCTTTCTTTTCTCAACATTTAAATTCTTTCTAATAATGTCCTATGTTCTCGGTGCTTGGAAGGTCGGCATTAGATACAGTAATTGTATTTAAGTCGATTTTCGGGGCCGAAAACCCCTGGTTCGTTACAATTCAGGATTTTACAGATACACTTTGAGGAGCTTGAAGCAGGAGGCTTCACCGTTAGTTATTTAGAGTTATTTCCGCTGTGGTGTATATGTATTGTACTCTGATAATGGTATCTATATATGATACAAATTTTTGTTTTCAAAGATTATGTTATATAATATATTATATTTTATTCGTTCCGCTGTAAGATTCTGATGTTTTCTTTTGTTCTATCTTCTATCTAGTTTCTATTTCTTTAACCCTAATGACTCGTAGCTCTGTGTTATTTGAGTTGGACGTGTTTTGTATTAGTCAGCTTAGATAGTACGGATTTTCGGCCATCACAGTTGGTATCAGAGCATAGGTTGAGCGAACACCTAGGGTTTGGTGGGGCTTTACTCATTAGAGATAGGGTCAGTGGTACCCTAGAATGAGTTGAGCGTATATATATATGAGAGCGTATTTGTAAATGAATTTAAAAATTGTTTTATTTTGTGTTGATTGGTTAGTCGAGTGGTTTATGAATTCTGGCCGATATGGTAGCGCAACTGTATCGATAGGTGTTTCTAAACCCTTGAACAAAATAATTCGACACAGTATTGTTTTTAAAATGGGTAAATGAAATTGTAACACCCCACACCCGCTATGGTCACTCGCTAAAGGAATGCCATAACATTGGTGGAGTATTTTAAGTGAATATATAACAGAAAAATTACAACAAGACAGACATAAGTAATACTTGAAAAATTTAAAACATCATTTCATTGCAACGGAAAGTAAAACATGTTTGGTTACATCACAAAACCATAATAAGAGTCAAGTACAAAATATCCATCCTGATAAATAAAAGTACATAATCCCAATACATGAACTGATAGCCATAAAAGAAAGGGTAAGCTGAGCTTTACATCTATGGTCCAAGCTCCAAAAGAGTAATAAAGCAGCCTGATCAAAGCCCACTCGTGCTGGGCCCACTCTGAGAACCTAAGGGTTGGGAAAAAGATAAAAACAACGGGGTCAGACATAAGTCTGAGCGAGTCCTATAACTTTAACAATACAATCATTAAAGTAATTAGGGTATGATATAACTTGGTACGGTGTGACTGGGGATAAATGACTACACTCAGTAGCCAATCAGACTTAGAATGAACTAAGATACCGATAAAGACGCATTTACCCACCCAAGGATAATTACTACACTGCACCACACCAGTCATTACTAACTTAAAGGTTGATCCCACTAAGAGTACTTAGTAAAACTTAACGGTAGTTTCGTGTACCCCTAGCTGACTACATAGGTGTCGTCTGCCCCTATCTCCACTAGGTGTACCCACTACCCCCCCATTCGATCGGCTCCCTAACGTAGATACCCGTGCTGGTCCCACAGTGGGGTGTATCATCCCCTAAAGTGGCAACCCGATAATGTCAACGGTGCACGGCTTATACCTACACGATGCAACAACGTCTTACCTACCAGCCCGGGTCCACACACGCATATGAAACCCGTTGGACTTGCGTTGCCACCGCTAACCCGTTTTGGCCTCTTATAGTCAAGCCCAATATGCGTGTCCCGTCCTCGACTTGGGTCGAGCCCACAAAGATACGTTTGGGATATTGGCTGAGATGGGCCCCCATCACTTGGCACAAGCTATCACCTAAGCTTGGCCCCCACTAGTGAATCCCACTTAACCCTTTAACCATGTTCCCTTACATGTTATAATTTTGGTTAAGTATACTAATCGTATTTTCTATTGCCACCCAAGGCAACCCACTAGTTTTCCTCATGCCACCCAAGGCACCCACTTAACCCCTCATGCCCCACTACATGCTAATTTGGTTAAGTGTTTGTTAATTAATTAATTAAGATCATGACCTCATAAAGACCTCTCACATTAGACCACCTTTTATGACTGCTGGATATGCCGGTTGGGTCCGGGCAGACTTCCGTCATAAAAAGGGTCTAACCTCGTGTCTTTACTTTAATCACGTATTTAATTTATGACTAAGACCTCTCACATTGGGCCAATCATTTGTAGCCGCTGGATTTGCCGGTCGGTTCCGGGCAGACTTTCGCTACAAAAGGGTCCAACCTCGTGTCTTAGTTGATTAATTACACCTAATTAATCACCCCCATAATTTGTATTAATTATCCCTAATTAATTACACATTTTTAAGAATATGGGTAGACCTAACTCAATAGGTAAATTCCCAATTCCATAGTATGGGTAGACCTAACTTAATAGGTAAATTCCCAACTCCATAATATGGGTAGACCTAACTTAATAGGTAAATTCCCAATTATGTCCATTCATTTTATGGCATGCTTAATCATACCAACTTCACACCATTTTGTTAATATGCATATTAACCCCATCGTTCCCCACGTAATTCGTTCACACAACATGACATATAAATGGGAAGATTCATCATAATTATCATGGGTTCCACTTATCATAACATTAGCATTAACATGGGTTTAAAAGGTGTCAACTTGCATCATAACATTAAACCCAATTAGCATAAATCATTAACCCAAACTTGCATATATTATGCATATCATAAAAAGAGACAAACTTGCATATGAACTTGCATATAAACCCACATATGAACTTGCATAATATGTCATACATAGAGGCAAACTTGCATATGTTGTGCATATCATAAAAAGAGACAAACTTGCATATGAACTTGCATATAAACCCACATATGAACTTGCATAATATGTCATACATAGAGGCAAACTTGCATATGTTGTGCATATCATAAAAAGAGACAAACTTGCATATGAACTTGCATATAAACTTGCATATGAACTTGCATAACTAACAAATAGCATAAACTTGCAAACTAATCATCATGCACATATAGCATATGACAACCACAACTTGCATAGATCCACATTTACAACCATAGCCTCATAATATCCTATCCTAATTAGTTTAGCAATTGCTTGCTAAAGGCATAGGAACTCACAAATAACTAATTAGCACTCCAATGAGGAAGATTAAGTTGTTAGAGTGGATTAGAACTTGATTAGAGTTGATTTGAGATGCTAACTTCCTCTCAACTTTGGTGGAGGCTCCTTCTAGTTTTAATTTGACGGCATGAGGCCCTTGAATCTATTTTTAGTATGAATTAGGGTAGTCTTAGGGTGTATTTATAGATTAGGCAAGTGTTTTTGGCCATTAAATTAACCCTAAATTAGATTAGGACCATCAGATCTCGGAAGCTTCCAGAAAACAGCCCCAAAACACAGCCAAACCCTAAAATGGTGCACCAGGCCAAACTGGCCGAGCACCCCCTGTCGACACACAAGTCGACAGGGCTGTCGACTTGGTCCTAGCCAAGTCGACTGCCCAGTCGATAGGGCTGTCGACTTGGTTAGCTAGGCGGGAATTTTTCCGCCTGCGCCCAATGGCCCCAATTTCGAAATTTGAACCTGAATTTTAAATCTGTTTTGAACTTTGAATTTTCTGAAAACTTCATTAGGCCATAACTGGGCCATACGGACTCCGATTCTCGAAAACTCGGACTCTATTTCGCGTATTTTTCCGAGACGAACGCAATGACGCAGCCCGTTTCCCCCAATTCTCACATCTGAGATTATTTATTCTATAATTAGTGAATATTTGTATTAACTAAAATTCGGGGTGTTGCATTCTCCCCTCCTTAAAGGATTTCGCCCCCGAAATCTCTAAGCTAAGGAGAATGCATATCCTACCATCCAAACAACCATCTACTCAATCCATCAAACACGGACATCCATTGTCCTTAAAACAATTTCTAATGATGTATGAGCATATGCAAAAAGTGTGTGTATATGTTCCCTATCTAATGTATGAACATATGCAAACCATGATAGTGCCTTGCATCCAATATGTATGCGAGAGAACCCTATCGACACATACTATATCTACATGAGTGCACAATCATTCACCAAAATGCATCATCCATATGATAACACAACCATTATACATCCATAAATATAGCTACCTACACACCCAATTATATGCAATATGCAATATGAAGTGATTGAGCCGATCTAGTGTCTAGAGTGTGTGTATATGCATCCACGAGCAACCACTAGCAAACACTTGCATCCACATGCATCCATCAATCATAACATGTCTCAAACACATGTTTCAACCATAGGTTTACCCTATCTAAAGGTCAAAAGTACTAACGAGAGGACATACTAAAGATAGTTAAGTATTAGACAACGATAAAGGAGAAGTTAAAAGACATACCCTAAAAAAGGAATGG
The DNA here is from genome assembly GCA_030737875.1 of Allium sativum. Lineage (NCBI taxonomy): Eukaryota > Viridiplantae > Streptophyta > Magnoliopsida > Asparagales > Amaryllidaceae > Allium > Allium sativum. The sequence continues at coordinate 5,738,148 of CM060923.1, read as the reverse complement.
GTATAGTGAACGCATCTTCGCTTCCGTCTCCCAAGTAGCGTTGCTCTCATCTTCTCCCCATTGCACTTTGACTAGTTGAACCTCTCGATTCCTCAACTTCCTAGTCTCAGACCCAAGGATGCGAGTAGGAGCTCGTCGAATAGTTGCATCACGCTCTATCTCCACTTCTCTAAGCAAGCTCGGCTCTACCACCTCAGCGGTCTCATGTAGGAACTTCCTCAAATGTGACACATGGAATACATCATGTACACCACTAAGTCTGTCGGGCAACTCCACTCTATATGCCATCCGTCCAATCCTTTCCTTAATAGGTAACGGCCCTACGAACCTTGGTGCTAACTTCCCAACAGATCCAAAGCGAACCACATTTCGTAACGGAGACACTTTGACAAAGACCATGTCCCCAACTTCAAACTCAAGATCCGTCCTCCTCTTGTCCGCATAAGATTTCTGTCTGTCTTGCGTCGCTTTCATCCTTCTTCTAATCAAATCAATCTTTTCCGAAGTCTCTCTAACCATATCGGGCCCAAGTAAAATCTTATCCGTAGATTCCCACCAACATGTAGGTGATCGACAAGGCCTTCCATAGAGAGCTTCGAAAGGAGCCATGCCAATACTAGACTGAAAGCTGTTATTATATGCGAACTCCACCAATGGAAGATGCTCTTCCCATGTACCTCCAAAATCCAAGATACATAGCCTCAAAAGGTCTTCTAAAATACGATTCACCCTCTCGGTCTGGCCGTCCGTCTGAGGATGATATGCGGTACTCAAACACAACTGAGTCCCTACCGCCTCTTGCAAACTCTTCCAAAACTCGCTAGTGAAGATAGGATCTCGATCGCTCACTATACTGGAAGGTACACCATGCAATCTAACAATCTCTCGAATGTAAACTGAAGCTAGCCATGGAGCAGTCCTCTTACTCTTCACGGGTATGAAATGGGCGCTCTTTGTAAGTCTGTCTACCACAACCCAAATTCCCGTATTACCCTTCCTCGATCTCGGTAATCCATCGACAAAATCCATCGAGACACTATCCCACTTCCATAGAGGAACTTCCAATGGGTGAAGGAACCCACCGGTTTCTTTTGCTCCGCTTTCACTTGTTGGCACACCAAGCATCTAGCGACATACTTGGCCACGTCTTTCTTCATACCGGCCCAAAAAAAACTCGCTTCATGTCTTGGTACATCTTGTCCCCACCGGGATGAATGGTCATCTTTGAACGATGTGCATCATCTAAAATAGCCTTCTTCAAACCCTCGTCTTGCGGTACACAAAGTCTACCATCTTTACGCAACCACCCCTTATCATCTAGGGTGTACCTACTCAAATAGCTGGACGACTCCCCCCTTATGAGCTTCTCTACTAACTCAACCAACTGTGGGTCGTCTCGCTGTGCCTCACCAATCCGTCCCAAAAGAGTAGGTCTAACTTCCAAGGAAGCTAACAAACTGGGTACAAAGTCAACTGAAGGTCTGAAGTCAAACATCGATATAAACTCCAAGCTTCGCCATTCCACGAACAATGGACTCAAGGACAGCCTTTTTCTGCTTAAGGCATCTGCCACCACGTTACCCTTGCCAGGGGTATACGCTATATCAAAATCATAGGACGCTAAGAATTCCATCCACCTTTGCTGCCTCAAATTCAAATCCTTCTGAGAGAATAAGTACTTCAAATATTTGTGGTCTGTGAACAATTCAAACCTCTCGCCAAGAAGATAATGGCGCTAAGACTTAAGCGCAAAAACAATAGCAGCCAACTCTAGATCATGGGTAGGGTAATTTTTCTCATGCACTCTCAACTGCCTTCCACCATAGGCTATTACCCTTCCCTCTTGCATTAAGACTGCGCCTAGTCCTGTTCCACAAGCATCGGTGTAAACAACAAATGGCTTACTCCCATCTGGCAGCACTAAAACTGGAGCGGTGGTTAAAGCTCTCTTTAACCGTCGGAACGCATCCTCACAATCTATGTCCCATGTGAAAACAAGATTTTTCTTTGTCAAGCGGGTTAATGGAGCTGATATCTTCGCGAAGTCTTTGATAAACTTCCTATAGTAGCCCGCCAACCCTAAGAAACTTCTTACTTCGGTAGCATTCTTCGGAACCTTCCAATCTAGGATGGACACTACCTTCGCGGGATCCACAGCTATCCCTTCCTTAGAGACCACGTGCCCTAAGAATCGCACTTCCTTCCTCCAAAAGTGACATTTAGAGAATTTAGCCTTAAGGCTATGCGCTCGAAGAGTCTCCAACACTTCCCTAAGATGTAGGGCATGCTCTTCTTCACTCTTGGAAAAGACCAAGATGTCATCTACAAAGACCACCACGAACTTATTAAGGTACTCCCTGAACACCCTACTCATCAGATCAACAAAGTATGCGGGGGCGTTCGTCAAACCAAATGGCATCACAAGCCACTCATAAAAACCATCCGGAGTCCTAAAGGCAGTCTTCTCTATACTATCCTCAGCCACTCTCAACTGATGAAACCCCGTGGCTAAGTCCAACTGCGAAAACACTGAGGCGCCAACTAACTGATCAAAGAGATCATCAATCCTCGGCAATGGGTGTCTATTCTTCTTTGTAAGCTTATTGAGTTCTCTATAGTCTACACAAAGTCTGAGGGACCCATCCGCCTTCGTGGCAAAAACTACTGGAGCACCCCACTCCGATATACTTTGTCTTATGAACCCCTTCTCAAGCAACTCACCCACTTGCTTATGGAGTTCCCTCCTCTCACGAGGAGCCATGTGGCGCACTGGCAAAGATACTGGTTTAGCATTGTCTACCAGATATATTCGGAAGTCTATCTCCCGCTTCGGAGGTAAGCCCTTCACTTCCTCAAACACATCCGAGTACTCCCGGACCACTCTAAAAGATCGCAAACTTTCGACCGACGCGTCAAGTGACTCAAGATAACATAGCATAACAGATTCCATGGGATTACAAGAGATCTCGAGAGTGTTACCCAAGCGGGTCATAAGCCTAACAACTCTCCTTTCACAATCAAGAACGGCACCATTACCGGATAACCAGTCCATGCCCAAAATCAACCCATAGCCCGTGAAGCCCAAAACAAAAGCATCACATCTAAACTCAACGCTAAGTATGGAAATCTTCAAACCCAAACACATCATGGACAAATAAGTGGAGCCCCCAATTGGGTTTGAAACAACCAAGGGATCATCTACTAAACTGGTGTCTAAGTGCAGTGACTCAACTAATGATGATGAGATAAACGAATGCGATGCGCCAGAGTCGAATAAAGTATGGACAGGATGATCAAACAGAAAGACTAGACTTTCAACGGAAATAATTCTACCTCTCTCCTGAATCGGTGGAACTGCGAGAGCCTGAACTTGCCCCCTTGCCTGACTTGGTGCCATAAGAGCTTGCACCTGTCCTCCAGAGGTAGATCCCGTCCTCTGCCCCTTCTTAGGGCAGTCCTTCACTAGATGCCCTGCTTCGCCACAGTTGAAGCAGCCAGTCTTCTTCTTCTTGCGACAATCTTTGCTTAGGTGGCCTGGTGTCCCGCAATTGAAGCACTTCTTCTTTCCCTTGCCACTGTTGCCTTTCCCACCCTTGTTTTGCTGTTGCTGTTGAGGTTTCTTCTGATCTCCTTTCTTCTCGGGTGCCTTATTAGCATTGGGACCCTTCTCTTCCTCATGCATAAGTGCCATGTCTACTAGCTTCTCAAAAGTGGCCCCCATAGGGATGTGAGACATAGCGACTCCATGCATCGGTTCGTTCAAGCCTTTAACGAACCTCAAAGCTTTCTTCTTCGGAGTATTCACCATGTCCATACCAAACCTTGCCAATTGATTAAATTTGTTGACATATTCCTTCACCGATAAGTTTCCTTGCTTTAGAGTCAAGAACCTTTCCATGTACAGATTTTCTTCCGCTCTTGAGAGAAACTTAGCCCCAAACCTTTGCCTGAAATCTGCCCAAGAGTCAACAAGGCGTTCTCCATTAGTGACCTCCCACCAGAACGAGGCCTCTCCCTTCATTAACCAAGCCGCTAACTTAACTTTCTTTCCTTCTTCCATCTCAAAGATGTCTATCAACTCTTCCATCTCCTTAAGCCAATCCCTAGCTTCCACGAAAGTTTCTGATCCTTGAAAAGATTTCCCTCCCATAGCCTTAAATTCCTTGCAAGTCTTAGCAAATGTATCCGTGCGAGGAGGAGGAGGGGGAGGAAGATTGGGTGCAACGGGTGGTGGAGTAACATTTGCTGACCCCGTAGCGGCGGCCCTAGCCTCCATCAATCTCCTATACCATACTGGTATCGTCACACCCGGAATATTAAGATCTTCAGCCATGCTGAAACGGAAAAGGAAAGATTCAAAACGGAGAATTCGAAAGATAAAGATATGGCTATTGGGGATTATGCTTTTCTTTCAAAAACTTTTTCTCTCAAAAACATGTTTTTGAAAATACTTCTTCCAAAATGTTTTAGAAAAATAGTTTTTCTAAAAAATTTATCTGTTCTGGTAACCTTTAGCTCTGATACTACGTGTAACACCCCACACCCGCTATGGTCACTCGCTAAAGGAATGCCATAACATTGGTGGAGTATTTTAAGTGAATATAGAACAGAAAAATTACAACAAGACAGACATAAGTAATACTTGAAAATTTTAAAACATCATTTCATTGCAGCGGAAAGTAAAACATGTTTGGTTACATCACAAAACCATAATAAGAGTCAAGTACAAAATATCCATCCTGATAAATAAAAGTACATAATCCCAATACATGAACTGATAGCCATAAAAGAAAGGGTAAGCTGAGATTTACATCTATGGTCCAAGCTCCAAAAGAGTAATAAAGCAGCCTGATCAAAGCCCACTCGTGCTGGGCCCACTCTGAGAACCTGAGGGTTGGGAAAAAGATAAAAACAACGGGGTCAGACATAAGTCTGAGCGAGTCCTATAACTTTAACAATACAATCATTAAAGTAATTAGGGTATGATATAACTTGGTACGGTGTGACTGGGGATAAATGACTACACTCAGTAGCCAATCAGACTTAGAATGAACTAAGATACCGATAAAGACGCATTTACCCACCCAAGGATAATTACTACACTGCACCACACCAGTCATTACTAACTTAAAGGTTGATCCCACTAAGAGTAATTAGTAAAACTTAACGGTAGTTTCGTGTACCCCTAGCTGACTACATAGGTGCCGTCTGTCCCTATCTCCACTAGGTGTACCCACTACCCCCCATTCGATCGGCTCCCTAACGTAGATACCCGTGCTGGTCCCACAGTGGGGTGTATCATCCCCTAAAGTGGCAACCCGATAATGTCAACGGTGCACGTCTTATACCTACACGATGCAACAACGTCTTACCTACCAGCCCGGGTCCACACACGCATATGAAACCCGTTGGACTTGCGTTGCCACCGCTAACCCGTTTTGGCCTCTTATAGTCAAGCCCAATATGCGTGTCCCGTCCTCGACTTGGGTCGAGCCCACAAAGATACGTTTGGGATATTGGCTGAGATGGGCCCCCATCACTTGGCACAAGATATCACCTAAGCTTGGCCCCCACTAGTGAATCCCACTTAACCCTTTAACCATGTTCCCTTACATGTTATAATTTTGGTTAAGTATACTAATCATATTTTCTGTTGCCACCCAAGGCAACCCACTAGTTTTCCTCATGTCACCCAAGGCACCCACTTAACCCCTCATGCCCCACTACATGCTAATTTGGTTAAGTGTTTCTTAATTAATTAATTAAGATCTTGACCTCATAAAGACCTCTCACATTAGACCACCTTTTATGACTGCTGGATATGCCGGTTGGGTCCGGGCAGACTTCCGTCATAAAAAGGGTCTAACCTCGTGTCTTTACTTTAATCACGTATTTAATTTATGACTAAGACCTCTCACATTGGGCCAATCATTTGTAGCCGCTGGATTTGCTGGTCGGTTCCGGGCAGACTTTCGCTACAAAAGGGTCCAACCTCGTGTCTTAGTTGATTAATTACACCTAATTAATCACCCCCATAATTTGTATTAATTATCCCTAATTAATTACACATTTTTTAGAATATGGGTAGACCTAACTCAATAGGTAAATTCCCAATTCCATAGTATGGGTAGACCTAACTTAATAGGTAAATTCCCAACTCCATAATATGGGTAGACCTAACTTAATAGGTAAATTCCCAATTATGTCCATTCATTTTATGGCATGCTTAATCATACCAACTTCACACCATTTTGTTAACATGCATATTAACCCCATCGTTCCCCACGTAATTCGTTCACACAACATGACATATAAATGGGAAGATTCATCATAATTATCATGGGTTCCACTTATCATAACATTAGCATTAACATGGGTTTAAAAGGTGTCAACTTGCATCATAACATTAAACCCAACTAGCATAAATCATTAACCCAAACTTGCATATATTATGCATATCATAAAAAGAGACAAACTTGCATATGAACTTGCATATAAACCCACATATGAACTTGCATAATATGTCATACATAGAGGCAAACTTGCATATGTTGTGCATATCATAAAAAGAGACAAACTTGCATATGAACTTGCATAATATGTCATACATAGAGGCAAACTTGCATATGTTGTGCATATCATAAAAAGAGACAAACTTGCATATGAACTTGCATATAAACTTGCATATGAACTTGCATAACTAACAAATAGCATAAACTTGCAAACTAATCATCATGCACATATAGCATATGACAACCACAACTTGCATAGATCCACATTTACAACCATAGCCTCATAATATCCTATCCTAATTAGTGTAGCAATTGCTTGCTAAAGGCATAGGAACTCACAAATAACTAATTAGCACTCCAATGAGGAAGATTAAGTTGCTAGAGTGGATTAGAACTTGATTAGAGTTGATTTGAGATGCTAACTTCCTCTCAACTTTGGTGGAGGCTCCTTCTAGTTTTAATTTGACGGCATGAGGCCCTTGAATCTATTTTTAGTATGAATTAGGGTAGTCTTAGGGTGTATTTATAGATTAGGCAAGTGTTTTTGGCCATTAGATTAACCCTAAATTAGATTAGGACCATCAGATCTCGGAAGCTTCCAGTAAACAGCCCCAAAACACAGCCAACCCCTAAAATGGTGCACCAGGCCAAACTGGCCGAGCACCCCCTGTCGACACACAAGTCGACAGGGCTGTCGACTTGGTCCTAGCCAAGTCGACTGCCCAGTCGACAGGGCTGTCGACTTGGTTAGCTAGGCGGGAATTTTTCCGCCTGCGCCCAATGGCCCCAATTTCGAAATTTGAACCAGAATTTTAAATCTGTTTTGAACTTTGAATTTTCTGAAAACTTCATTAGGCCATAACTGGGCCATACGGACTCCGATTCTCGAAAACTCGGACACTATTTCACGTATTTTTCCGAGACGAACGCAATGACGCAGCCCGTTTCCCCCAATTCTCACATCTGAGATTATTTATTCTGTAATTAGTGAATATTAGTATTAACTAAAATTCGGGGTGTTACAGAAATAATTTTACCCAAAATTATATTTTGATATGAAAATGAATCATTTTTTAGAGTTATTATAATATATAGATGTGTTGGTTGAGATTACAATCAAATAAGATTATAAATTTGAAATGGTTATATATAACCAAACAGAACTTGTATATATGAATGAGATGAACTAAAATTGGATTGAAATCAGAATTCAGAGCTTAAATCCCAGAAAGTTGAAAAATATTTTTCCGATATATTTTAAAATAATATAGCTTTGTTTTGGAAAGGATTTTTTAAATCGTTTTGAATGGATTTTTGAAGTGATAAAGTACTGAACTCACTTCAGTCGCTGGAAAATAATTCTAGTGATGACTGTAGCATTATCGGTATTTATTTTCGAGTTTCTAAGTGAGGGATTGCTACCATAATAAGATTTCCAATTTTATAAGACAAGTTGTTTGAAAAATTCAAATGTTTTGAATTTGATTTGGAAATAAAGATATTTCTATATATATTTATATGATTTCAAAAGGAATTTGAAATAAAAACCCGAGAATTTGAATTTTGTAATTTAAAATTTAATTTATGCAAGTTAAATAATTTGAATTGGAAAAAGTGAAGCTGAAGAATTGATTTGAAAAAAGGATAATTGGTTCTTATATTAACCAGATAATACCAAATATGCATAAAAAAATTCATTAGTCATAAATGAAAATAAACAAATTGATTTAAATCAATTGGAATAATTTGAGTGCATATAAATGGAATATGATCTGAATGTGAATTAATTAGTTATAAATCATCCAAATTGAATGAATGTGAGTATATATGATATGTAATATGAATGAAATGAGGTATAAACTAAATATTGAAACTTGCATTAGCATATACATGTTAAATATACATGATCTGACTTGTTTGGTATTGAATCCATGTGTTTGGGCATTTAAATGAATAAAGTAATTGAAACCTTAATATTATGAGGATGATGAGTTAAATTGAGTAAGTACAGGTACATGGTGCTACCTGGCTTGATTTTGGATGTGTAGATTGCTTATATGCTAAGCTTGCGCGTGTGCAATAAACGCTTATAAAGGTACGCTTACACAAAATATCAAATTAGGATATATAAACTGTTTTCCGACCATATGGGTCGATGTATACTTTTTTCTCTCTTTTGGTACATTGCAAAAGCTCCTCCGTACAGGGAGAGTCTGCCAAATATTTTCCAAAATTTAGGGAGTTAGAAATTTATTGAAATTTTTTGTAAAGATAAAAGAGATGATTTTCAAATTGAATTCAATCTGAAAATGTTTGAATGGAAAATAGGAAATTAAATATTTCCATGAAAACTTGAAATTGTATGGACTTGAGTTATAGAATATGGAATACTTAGTTATAACAAAGCAGACTTTTAAAAAGTTAACGGGTCTGTAGCATTTCTTCTACCTTAGTAATTTTAGTGACGAAATTCTTTGAATGGGGAAGGAATGTAATGTCCCGGATTTTTAGCATTTAATGTTGAATATTTAAATATTATTTTAAAGGTTTAATTGGAAATATAAATAATATTAACATCGAATTTATCGGTTTAATAATCAATATACGATTTAATATCGAATATATTAAATTATCGTAATATAAGAACGATAATATATTTTAATTCTAAGTTAAAACCGAGTCGGAACAATTTAGTTGATTAATATAAATTCAATATTGGATTAGATCAATCATAATTATTTATTATTGATGAATTTTAATTGTTTAAGGTCGATTTATAAATCAGTTTAATTTAATCCGTCAATTTAATAGTGTTATTCCATATATACGACTGAATTAGATTTAAGAATACATTCCGTTAAGTTCATAATATTGTATAACAGTTAAACGATGGTTGTTACGTTAGAATAGCGGTTCAAGGAATTCGAGCTAAGGGACCGTAAGATAATTTAATTAAATAATTTAAATCAAATCAAATCAGTTTAATTGCTTGTAACAGCCGCCCTATAAATTTGTACAAGCCGACCTCTTCTTCTATACACGCAGACCTCGCCTATGTCTTCAGAGCCAATTCAATGGCAGGAAATTAGTAGCAGACCTATAGATTAAAATTGCCTAGACATTTTTCTTCAGCCCAAGCAACTGTCTCCCATCTTCAAGACAAAGTAAAGCAATATTTTTAATGTTGTGTACGTTCTGTCTACTAATATCATGTATATAAACAGCTTAAGGCCTTCTTGTTTTTCCCATTTTATGAAACAAACCGAAAGAGAATTCAAAGCCATGGCCTTCATTTCTTTTTCCCTCGTTCTAAAATTCAAGCCAATCTCCCTTCATTTATTTTCTCTGTAAAACCAAAACTCGTGCTTTCTTCTCTCAACATAGAAAAACAATTCGAGCTTGCCCTTTCTCCTAGTTCTTTTGTTTTTCAAATCGGAAATCGCCAGTTAAAAAAAAGGGGAGAACCGACATCGCATCTTTAATCCACGTGATTTCCTAAAGCCCTGAAGCTCGACAATGCGTCGGAGTTGCTCGCGTTTACAGAAGGTCCGTAAGGTTTGTTGGAAAATTCAGAAGGGGATTTGGGCATTCTGGAGTGGTGCGATGGTTAGGGTATCAAAGTCAACAAGGACTCGGTTAAGAAGGGGAGCGGTCATGTCGGATTTTGGTGGCCACCGGTTTGGTTTAAGGGGTGCGATGGGTGAGCTACAGAGCTCAAGGCCTGCTCCAGGTTGCGATATCGTAAGAGGAGGTCAATGCACTGATGAGGACGTGGGATTTTGGGGTGCAGTGAGGTCTGCGAATCCAAGAAGAAGGTCGAAGTGGGTTTGGGAATTTTTGATCCAATTTGTTAATGTCAGTACATGGGTGCATACGCAGTTTCGGTGCAGTGAGGTCTGCGAATCCAAGAAGAAGGTCGAAGTGGGTTTGGGAATTTTTGATCCAATTTGTTAATGTCAGTACATGGGTGCATACGCAGTTTCAAAGCAAGATAGGTTTTGGAGCAAGTTCGAATTGTTTTTGGGGATGGAGTTTGATCTATTGTTAAATGTGAGGGAGGTAATTAGTGGAGGCTGAGGTGTATTAGACAGTGGTGATTGGATTGGCAAAATCATATTTTTATAACAGGAGGACAGGAAAGGCAGGGTGACGATAGTCGAAGAAGATTTGTTTGATAAAATGTTAGAATAAATGATACCAGTTTTGGGCTGTTCCCGAAAGGTTGATCGATGATTTCCGAGTTGGCTTCGTCAGTTTGTCGAGTATTGGCAAGAAAGCGAGGTATAAATTTTTACCATAATCTAAAAATACGAAGAATGATTTGTTTATTTACTTATTGCAATTAATTTAAATTAAAAATAGTTTGATTTATAAATTAGAATATATAACCATAGGTACGGTATAAATTTGGTTGAGATGATTCGAGTACGTTCGTAAGCACATCGATATGGAATTAAACGGGAAATTCAGCAAATAAAATCAGGTGAGTAATTCTCACTCACAGTTTTATATTTAAATTTATTTTTAATCGTTAAAAATAAATTGTTGATTGCCTGGATGCATGCATGAATTATTGAATTATTATGGTTATATATATATATATTAGTTATTTAGGCTTGGTGATTGCGGCTATTATTATATATATAGGATATTCCCGCAGCATCATTAGCGGATTCCCGTAGTATCATTAGTGGATGACCTTATCGTCCCACGATATATGAATGGATGACCTTTTATACCGTGATATCCTGCCTTGAAGCAGGATTGGTATTATCTATGTTGTCTAAATTTTTGTGATGTGTGAATTGAATGGATGATTTGTGTGTTTGGATATTAGAATATCACTGGCCCTAGATATTATATTTAAAAATATCATAAAAAGGGATTTTTAGATTTAAAAGGAAAATTTTATTTTTCGAATAGAAATTGAATTTCGAATAGATTAGAAATTATAACTTGTTTTTGATAGTAAAACAAGTAGTCGAATTTTTAAACAATGTTTATGATTGAATAGAAAAATTATCATCAGATAATTTGGAAATGGAAACTCAAGTGTTAATTTTAAAAAGGGAATTCATTTTCGAAAAATAGAGATTTGAAATCAAAAACTTGTTTTAATATTTAAAACAAGAAGTGTTATTTATAAACGATGTTTATAAATAAAAGAAGGAGATTTTTATTGGATAATTTATTTAAATTCAAGTATGAACTTAAAAAGGGATTTATAATTTAAAATCGTTCAGGGAAGGGAAACGATGAAATTTATTCCAATGTTCGGAATGTAAATGAATTGAAATAAATCCATATAGATTTACGATTATAATTCGACCATGTCGAGTTTATAAAATAAATTTATTTTCAGATAAGATATCGAGATTACATTGAATAAAATTAAATTTGAAGTTTAATTATAAAAATAGATTCCATAGTGATATATATATATATAAAATAAAATATTCCCAAATTGGAATCGAGTTTTAAATAGAGTATTGAAATGGAAGTTTGTTTTTACAAGAAAGTTTAATTTATAAACAACGTTTACAAATGTGATGAAGAAATTTTCATCATGTAATTCGAAAACAGATTTCCAAATTTAAGAAATGGAATAAAAGGCGAGATTTTAAATCGTGTTTTTGTATTACAAACTATTATCCGTCTCAAGATAAGAATGTTGTCGATCAAGGTCTGAGAGGTAATAAAATACCCCAACTTGAACGACTTCACTATTATCAAGAGATGGTATTAGTTTGTAATGGTAAAGGATGTTGAATTAATTAATTATTTGCATAAAAAGAATTTATAATTTGGAATTCGATGATATCGATATTTTATAAATAATCTAATTCCAAGTGGATTGGAATTGAATATAGGAAATAGAGTTTTGAATAAATTCATACCTAAGTTATGAATTTGGAATAAAAAAGTCGAAGAGTTTGAATAATCTGAATTGTTAAGTTATTTTTGGATAACGGATTCAATTTATTGAAAATGGAGTTGGAATTATTTTATAACGAAGTTTTTAAATGTTTGTAATTTAATTAAAACGAACTCGTCGCAGCACGATAGCTCGTAATTTAGCATTCCAAACTTCAGTTTAGTATATAAAACTCAATATAAGTCGGAATTTGATGGAACCAAAAATGTTTGGATCGATTAAGTAATAATTTTCTAATGGAAGAGAAAAATCTTGATTTCGTCTTATGGATTTTGAGTTATATCAAAATCTAATTTTCAAAAAAATAGCTCCATAATCGGTTTAAACCATAACGATTTATTTAATTAAATAAAATTATTTTGAGTGGATAAAAATCAGAATTTCCGTTAAAGAAATCCAGATTTGAGTTAATAAATAAATACGAACTCAAGCGGACTGAATGGAGTGACTTTTGATATAAAAATTTGATTTTTTATAATTGAATGATGTTAACTAATTTGGAAAGAAAATTAGTTAATGAGATTTTGAACCGAATTTAACTATAGTTAAATAAATCGGATTTGTAATTTAAAATTTGAAACTTAACATGAAACTCGAATTAGAAATAGAATGTGACTTGTTTATAAGTCAATAATAATGCATTTAAAAAAGATGGACTCAGGATAAAAGGAAACGAGCAAATGTGTTAATTCTAGTATAAATTAGCGAATTGGGTAGTGTAAATGTAAGTGATGGATTGATTTAAATGAATGGTGGAATATATGCGAGAAAGGTATGGGATAAAGAGTATGAAATATATATATTGAGTGCCCGACAAAAAGGGACATGTTTAAATTTCCATATGAGATTTATGAGCCTATTGGGCAAGCCGCTTGGCTTTTTGATTTTCTTTTTGAATGGAAAGGGCCTAGAGAGGCGAGTTGGGGTTTGAGCTATTGACCGACACAAAGGAGGTGCTAGCGAAATTTTCTGAAAATTTAAGGAGTTAGAATATTTTTGACAAATTTGATAACTAGAAATCAATACGGCAATATATATAGAATTCGATAAGAAACTTGAAAAATATTTAATGAATGAGTCTAAATTAAAAGGGGCCAGTGATTATTTGATTTGTTTGGTGGATGTTTTGTTTTCCTTTGATAGTTAAATCATCGACTATCAAAGACTTTTGACCATTGTTGCCAACACGGAGAGACCCATTGGATTTAATATTCGAAAACCACTCCATATAGACATAGGCGTTGCGAATTAGATTATGCTGAAGAAATTGGCGATGGAGCGAAATGCAAGGGCTGCTCTGTTTGTCCAGACCCAGGACAACTTGTATGGACGAATGTCTGACAGAGTATTTCCAATGATCACACCCGTTGGTTTTTACGAATATACCAAGTTGGTGGGGAGAAGGCAACTTCTCTTTATTCTAACACCCAGAGTGTATTTATATAAATCAAATTAGTGATTAACGGATTGACGATGTGGCATTCAAAGTAAATGGTGACCAGATGTTGCGAAAACTTAAACGTGACCTCTAGCCTCATCAACCAGGAAATGACAAAAATCGAGCAGGCAGCATGGCTAGGTGGGTCATTCCCAAGCAGGGTATTTTGTCACCAATCTAGAGAAAAATCATATTTTGCTCTTCTTTCATTTTCTGTGTCTCCGCGGATGTACGGTGGGATTTTAAAACTGTAATGGGGTGACAATATATTTGATACACTCAAGCTAAATGAGTGGTCGGTCATGTGTGGCAGGGTTGCAAGATGTTCTTGCTGAACCGCGGTGTATCCTCTCTAAAGTACACTGATTGAAAGGTGGTCCCATACCTTGTCATAGTTGGAATCCAATCTTCAATAAGCGCCATGAGGTTTTTGATTTTATACTATATATGTAGAGCGTGAGATGCAAGCGTTCTACTATTTGGTTATTTACTTGATTGGACATTGTAACGACCCGCATTCTACGCATCGAAGGATCGTAGAATATTTATTTCTTTCTCATGCGAAGTCGAATGGTCATGTAACTTTGGGAGACGACTATTGGGGTCATTTCCCATGTCCATGATTTTTGCCGATTTTTAAATGACCTTTTTGCCCCCTAGATGATCTTGTTTCGGCCATAACTTTTGAATGGAAAAGGGTTTTGACCTAAAACCACTTCCATTAGATCCGGATGATAGTTTACCTTTCCGTAGAGTGGTCATGTGTGAAAAACGGACTTACCGTTTGGGAGATATGGCTGAAACAATGTTTAGAAGGCGAAAAACTGCTTAATCGGGCTTAATTCGATAGTTAATAGCTAGGCCCAATGGAGGATTTCGGGATTAGGGGTATATAGGGGCTGATTAGGGTTAGAAAACATTTCTTTAGACACTTTTTCAGCCGCCACTTTCATTCTTGGAACCCTAATAATGGCCTCCAACATCTAGAATCATCTCTAATCACCGTTTAATCAAGGATTAAGCTTAGCAACATCAAATCAAAGATAAATAGCACCAAATCCAGGTCGGAACTGCTGTATAACCTTGGGAACAGTGCCAAACAGAAGATAATTTCAGATTTGGTATTTTGTTTGTGGCTAAGGTGAGTGATTTGCATAGTTCCCCACTAATTATGGTTAATTAAGGGTAATTAGTGTTAATTAGTGAATTTAACCATGATAAAATTCTGGAAAAATATTTATAAATTTTGAAATATTGTTTTAGGCCTCTGTTAGGAAATTTGGTTAATTTGGTTATGTTTTACTAATCCTATCATTAGTTTTGCTTGAACATGCTTAAGGGAAAATATGGGGTTTTGGCTATGTTCGATCCGTTTTAACCTATCAAATTATTGTTTTGGTGTTAGTGGCCAATTTTATATGTTGCTATAACTGTATGGTATGCTTTATGATTGATCAGAAAAGTTAGATTGGTTGAAAATGCCATCGAATGGCGTAAAACCGTCGTTGGAAAGAAGTGCAGGAAATTAGCCGAACCGGATCGGATCGGAGGAGGAAAGCACGAACTGAACCGCTTTTCCCCTAAACAGTTGCATCACGAGATAAGAGCTCACGACCTGACCCGCTTAAGAGAAGTAGCTCGATCCGAACCGCGTCACTCAGCCCGAACCCCTTCCACGACCGGAACCGATGCATCATGGCTGGACTTGAGAGACTCGACCCGACCTGGGGTGCTTGGAGAGGAAGACTGAACTGGGGATGCTTGTCACGAACTGATCCGACCAGGAAGAAGACGATACGATCCGAATCGAAGGAGTGACCACGAACCGAACCGATGAGTGGAACCAATCACGAACCGAGGAGCATGATCCGAGGTGGAGCGAAGTGAAGAAACGAACCGATCCGGTGATGACCAGAAACTCGAGATGCAAAGGTAGTCCAAATGGGAAGTTGTACCCATGATCCAGTTGGGAACCAATGAGTTAACTTCATGGTTGGGCTTTGCTGCGGGACGTGTGCTAAGGGGTTATCGACGTCCATAACTTTGATTCACCATTAAGACAGATGTTAGACTACGAATCAGTGTAGTGGGGTAGTTATTACTCCATGGAGCAGAGTGATCGTAGCATGGCTATGAGCCAGTGTAGTGGAGTCATCACGACTTCATGGGGGCAGAGTGGACATAGCAAGGACTAGTGGCTATAGATCAGTGCAGTGGAGTCTCCATGACTTCATGGGGCAGAGTGATCATAGCAAGGATTTGGGTAATCAAAGCGGTGGACATCATCTGCGCACTGAGTGAGAGATGTGAGGATGGTTGATATGCTTGATTGTTTGACATCACTATGACATGCACACCCCCTCCCCCATATCTTTATACCTTATGTTTAGTAGCACCTTAAAGTATTGAGAGGTATGTTGTGCTAACTCTTTAGTTGCAGTTCCAGGTTCAGGTATGGATTAGTATACCTATTATTGTTCTGTTTTGCTGCTTATCGCTCATACCAGACTTTTGTTTGACCCAGAGTTTTATGTCTCTTCTTATTACTCTGGGTGCTCTTAAACGGGCAGACTAGAGACAGGTTAGCTGGTTATGCACGAGTAGCTGTCCAGAGATGAGCAGGAGGCTTACACGTACTATTCTATATATATTCTCCCTGTGTCGCTGCTAGTCACTACTTGGGCATTAGTAGTGTACCTTTCCTTTCTTTTGCTTTAGAGACAGTTTTAAAGTTGTAATAATGATAAAGGGGAGCATAAGATGTATTTGGATTTTCCGCTTCTGAGATGATTAGTTTTCAACTTATGCACTGTCTTGCCTGTTTTATGTCAAAGTATGTTATTATTATATTTTAGTCCATGCGCTGTGAGATATGCTACAGGTTCCTTGTTAGCTCAAATTTCTTACCTTTCCTTTCTTTGATGGTCGTCCTGTGCTAGTTGGACATCGGAACAGCGTACTTTCATTGGAAATGTCGGCTGGTGCGGGGCGGGGCGTCACACTTGGTATCAGAGCTCTAGGTTGCGTAGTTAACGTAGGGAAAGACACTAGGGAGAGATAATACATATATGAGAGCGCGTATTTGTGATTATTTTGATTTTCAAAAGTTATATATATATACACTATTAGTATAACTAAGGATGAAGTAGCACTGCACTGACACCACAAAGAGGATGGTTAATCGTTTCTCTTTACAGATTGAACGATGAGCCGATATACGAAGGGTGCTGGAAGAGGAGCCAATAATGGGAATGCTCCTGACATGAGGACTTTGTTCACTGACTTCATGAGAGGGATGCTTAGGGACATTCAGAGGGCAATTCCCAATGTTGCTAATGGTGGTGGTGCAGTGGTGCAGGCGCCTAGAGCCGATTTCGCCAAGCTTTGCAAGGATTACACTGGTCTTGGTGGAAAGCCGTTCCACGGAATGGAATCAGCTACAGAATTTCAGGATTGGTTGGATAGCTGTGAGCGTATCTTCGAAGACTTAGGTATCGAGGATGTGATGAAGAGGAAGTTAGCATCCCGTCAGCTGCACGGACGGGCAATGAATTGGTGGAATGCTATTAAGGCAGCTACTCCGGAGGATCAAGTTACATGGGATCAGTTTAAGGCCCGATTCAGTGATAAGTTCATCCCAGCTGCCCAGAAGTTAGAGTTGTTTAGGAAATTTCTGGAGCTTAAGCAGAATGGTAGGGAAGTCTCGGAGTACATTGCAGAGTTCGATACTTTACGAAGTATGGATTATCCCTCATTGACACTCCCGAGAAGAAAAATGAGAAGTTCATAACGGGCTTGGATCAGTACTTGGGGGAAAGACTTATTAGCCACATCGATGAGACGTTCGAATCGATTGTGGGGAAAGGTTTGAGACCAGAGAGTCTATGCCCTAAGTCGAAGACTGAGGTTGCATCTGCAGAGGAGCCAAAGCCGCAAGCAAGCGGTGGAGGCAAGAATGGTTCTCAGAATAAGAGAAAACATAATCAGACCAGGGATGGCCAGAAGAAAAAGAATAAGAAAGATGTTGAGTGCTTCAGCTGTGGTAAGAAGGGCCACTATGCCAAAAATGTCGGGCCAAGCCAGCGGATAGGAAGTGCTTCAACTGTGGCCAAGTGGGACATCATAAGGATAAGTGTCTGCAACCCCCTAAAGAAAAGCATATTGTGAAAGCATATGCTATCAATGCTGTTCCTTCTTCATCGAATGCCCCAACTGCTGCAGAGAAAGGAAAGAATGTCGTCATTCAAGGTATGCTTTCTGTTTATGATGTTCCTGTTTGAATATTGTTTGATACCGGAGCTTCCCTGTCCTTCATATCTAGTGACCTGGTAGATAGGTTGGGATTGGAACCCGAGATAGTCGATAGACCTTTAGCAGTGACGAACCCGATTGGTGGTTCAACTAGCCTTAGCGTGATTTGTCGTAATGTGGTCTTATCGAGTCATGGATGCATGTTTGTTTGTGATTGCTTTGTTTTGGGCTTTACCGGGTTTG
This sequence comes from Allium sativum, assembly GCA_030737875.1. NCBI lineage: Eukaryota > Viridiplantae > Streptophyta > Magnoliopsida > Asparagales > Amaryllidaceae > Allium > Allium sativum. Next base: position 5,719,769 of record CM060923.1, on the reverse strand, counting down.
ACATTATTTTGGGAGTCTATTGGCTCCAAAGATACGGGGTGGTGGTAGACTGTGAGGGCTTTTTGGTGACAGTTAGAGAAGATGATGAGCGGAGGGTAGTGTTTGGTGGTCTACCTAATGATGGGGTAATGGCTAGTTTTCTAAATTCCCTCGACATCCTGCATGATGAGTTGTCAGATGTGCCCGTGGATGGCCAGTATCCGGACGTCTTCGAGGAAGTGACCGAACTTCCACCACACCGGGAGATTGAGTTCCGTAATGATTTAGCAAAAGATGCCAGACCTATAGTGATGCCACTTCGTCGTATGGCGCCAAGGGAGAAGTGAGAGCTCGAGGTGCAAGTAAGCGATCTTTTGAAGAAGGGATTTATCAGAAGAAGTGTTTCTGAGTGGGGAGCACTAGTTGTGTTTGCTACCATGGCAGATGGTTCCCTTCGTTTGTGTGTGGACTACCGCGAGTTGAATAAGGTGAGGAGGAAGAGTAAGTATCCTCTACCGCGGATAGATGATTTGTTTGATCAGTTGAGTGGCGCGAGAGTGTTCTCCTAGTTGGATCTCGCGACAGATTTTCATCAGCTTAGAGTAGAAGCTGAAAGTGTAGCTAAAAAGGCATTTTGGACGCCGTCTGGATTCTATGAGTGGTTGGTCATGCCATTCGGGTTGACCAATGCACCAGCATATTTTGTGGATCTTATGAATAGGGTATTCAGGGATCAATTGAATAAGTTTGTTCTTGCGTTCGTAGACGATATCTTGGTTTATTTGAAGACATAGGAAGAACACAAGGAACATTTGAGGATACTGATGGAGATTTTGTGAAAACACCAATTGAAAGCAAAGTTTTCTCAGTGTCACTTCTGGAGAAGGGAAGTGAGATTCTTGGGCCATGTTGTTTCAAAGAATGTTATTGCCGTGGATCCTGCGAAGATGGCTATGGTACAAGATTGGTCTACGCCCAAGAATGCAACAGACGTAAGAAGTTTCTTGGGATTAGCTGGATATTATCGTAAGTTTATCCAAGACTTCTCTAAGATAGCAGCAACGTTAACTTAGTTGACTAAGAAAATTCAAGCTTTCGTCTGGGACGAAAAGTGCGGGAATGCATTTAAGAGTCTAAAGGAAAACTTGACATGTGCACCAGTGTTAGTCATTCCTAAGGGGAATGAAGAGATGACAGTATATACAGATGCATGTGGTACCGGACTAGGTGCTGTACTGATGCAAGGAGGTAGGGTTATAGCTTATGCAAGTCGGCAATTGAAACCGCATGAGAGAAGATACCCTACCCATGATGTGGAATTAGCAGCGATCGTATTCGCATTGAAGATGTGGAGACATTATCTCTTGGGAGAAAGATTCGGGTTGTTTACCAATCATAAATTGTTGAAATATCTTTTCTCTCAGAAGGATCTAAATCTCCGACAGCAAAGATGGTTAGAATTCTTGGCTTCCTATGATTTCGATATCGCATACACACCAGGAAGGGGCAATGCGGTAGCTGATACATTGAGTAGAAGACATGACGGTTTAGGGGCTATGTTTCTCGAGTGGAAGCAACTAGAGTACATCACTGGGTATGATTTCAGACCAAGCGAATTGGATCCAGAAGTATTAGCAAGTTTGACGGTTATAGGACCCACTTTGGTTGAGCGGATTGGTTCCAGTCAGAGGGACAATCCTAACTTATTGAAAATCATCTCCAAGTTAGAGATGGGCATCAATGAGGAGATGAACGAGTATGGGCTTGATCGAGATGGACGGCTTAGAAAGAGTGGAAGACTAGTTGTACCCAATGTCAATGGATTGAGAGATGAAGTGCTTAGATAATGTCAACACTCAAAACTGACTATACACCCCGGTGGTAACAAGATGTATCGAGACATGAAGTAGACCTACTACGGGGAAGGGATGAAAAGCGACGTTGGGAAGTTTATATCCAAATGCATGAATTGCCAGCTAGTTAAATCTGAGCAAAAGATGCCTAGTGGTTTGTTGCAACCATTAGAAGTTCCAGAATGGAAATGGGAACAAGTCTCAATGGATTTCAATGATCGGTTGCCAAGGACTAGGTCGGGCCATGATAGCATTTTGGTGATTGTGGACCGATTGACCAAGAGTGCAAGATTTATACCCGTCAAATCGAATAGAACGATAGCTAAGTTAGCTATGCTATATATGAAATGGGCAGTGAGATTTCATGGAGTACCTAAAAGCATTGTAAGTGACCGAGACCCGTTGTTTACTAGTGGATTTTGGAAGAGCTTTCAAGAGACATTAGGATAAGAATTACATCTCAGTACCGCATATCATCCTCAAACCGACGGTCAGACAGAGAGGGTGAATCAAGTGCTAGAAGATCTCTTGAGAGCTTGCATATTAAATTTTGGTGGATCATGGGATGACTATTTACATCTAGTAGAGTTTGCATATAATAACAGTTATCAATGCAGTATTGGTATGGCTCCATTTGAAGCTTTGTACGGAAGACCGTGCAACTCACCATCATGTTGGCTGGAAACCGGTGAGAAATTTGTGCTTGGGCGAGATATAATAAGAGAAACCTCAGATAAGATCAAGATTATCCGACAGCGAATAAAGGCTGCCCAAGATAGACAGAAGAGTTATGTTGATAAGAGGAGAAGAGATTTAAAGTTCTCCATTGGCGACTTGGTGTTTATCAAGATTTCTCCGTTAAAGGGCATGATTCGATTTGGCAGGAGAGGCAAGTTAACACCAAGATTTGTTGGACCATTCCCAGTTCTCGAGCAAATTGGGAATTTGTCATATAAAGTTGAATTAACAGACAAGATGGAAGGAGTTCACAACGCATTTCATGTTTCCCAGTTAAGGAATTTTGTGCACGACACTAGTGTGACTATTACACCGGATCAGTTGGACGATATCAAGGTTGAACCTGAGGCGGTTGGGAACCGCAGGCCTATGCGTATTGTTAGGAACGATACGAAGCAGCTTCGAAGGAAGGCAATGAAATTAGTCAAAGTTCAATGGTGTGGTGATGAGGAAGACTGTACTTGGGAAACAGAGGAGAACATAAGGAGGAAGTATCCACGACTCTTTGCCTGGTAAGGTTTTTATATCGGTATAGTACTCCCTTATTAAGTAAACTGCATGCTAGGATAGGCCTGTTGTGCTGTTTTGTGTGCTTTATTGTTTTGTTAATGATTGGTAGGCATGCAGGATCTTTTGGGTTAAGGAATTTCGGGGATGAAATTTCTTAAGGGGGGAGAATGTAATGACCCGCATTCTACGCATCGAAGAATCATAGAATATTTATTTCTTTCTCATGCAAATTCGTATGGTCATGTAACTTTGGGAGACGACTATTGGGGTCATTTCCCATGTCCATGATTTTTGCCGATTTTTAAATGACCGTTTTGCCCCTAGCTGATCTTGTTTCAGCCATAACTTTTGATTGGAAAGGAGTTTTGACCTGAAACAATTTCCATTAGATCCGGATGATGGTTTACCTTTCCGTAGAGTGGTCATATGTGAAAAACGGACTTACCGTTTGGGAGATATGGCTGAAACAATGTTTAGAAGGTGAAAAACTGCTTAACCGGGCTTCATTGGGTAGTTAATAGCTAGGCCCAATGGGGGATTTCGAGATTAGGGGTATATAGGGGCTGATTAGGGTTAGAAAACATTTCTTTAGACACTTTTTCAGCCGCCACTTTCATTGTTGGAACCCTAGTAATGGCCCCCAACATCTAGAATCATCTCTAATCACCGTTTAATCAAGGATTAAGCTTAGCAACATCAAATCAAAGGGAAATAGCACCAAATTAAGGTCGGAACTGTTGTATAGCCATGGGGACAGTGCCAAACAGAAGATAATTTCAGATTTGGTATTTTGTTTGTGGCTAAGGTGAGTGATTTGCAAGTTCCTCACTAATTATGATTAATTAAGGGTAATTAGTGTTAATTAGCGAATTTAAACATGACAAAATTCTGGAAAAATATTTATAAATTTCGAAATATTGTTTTAGGCCTCTTTTAGAAAATTTGGTTAAGTTTTACTAATCCTAACATTAGTTTTGCTTGAATATGCTTAAGGGAAAATTTGGGGCTTTGGCTGGAAATTAGCCGAACCGGATCGGATCGGAGGAGGAAAGCACGAACCGAACCGCTTTTCCCCCAAACTGTTGCATCACGAGTCGCCACGAGATAAGAGCTCACGACCCGACCCGCTTAAGAGAAGGAGCCCGATCCGAACCGCGTCACTCGACTCGAAACCCTCCCACAACCCGAACCGATACACCATGGATGGACCTGAGGGACTCGACCCGACCCGAGGTGCTTGGAGAGGAAGACTGAACTGGGGATGCTTGTCACGAACCGATCCGACTAGGAAGAAGACGAGCCGATTTGAATCGAAGGAGTGACCACGAACCGAACCGATGAGTGGCACCAATCATGAACCGAGGAGCACGATCCGAGGTGGAGCGAAGTGAAGAAACGAACCGATCTAGTGATGACCAGAAACCCGAGATGCAAAGGTAGTCCAAATGGGAAGTTGTACTCAGGATCCAGTTGGGAACCAACGAGTTAACTTCATGGTTGGGCTTTTCTGCGGTACATGTGCTAAGGGATTATCGACGTCCATAACTTTGATTCACTATTAAGATAGATGTTAGACTATGAATCAGTGTACTGGGGTAGTTATTGCTCCATGGGGCAGAGTGATCGTAGCATGGCTATGAGCCAGTGCAGTGGAGTCATCACGACTTCTTGGGGGCAGAGTGGACATAGCAAGGACTAGTGGCTATAGATCAGTGCAGTGGAGTCTCCATGACTCCATGGGGCAGATTGATCATAGCAAGGATTTGGGTAATCAAAGCGGTGGATATCGTCTGCTTTACGCACTGAGTGATAGATGTGAGGATGGTTGATATGCTTGATTGTTTGACATCACTATGACATGCACACCCCCTCCCCCGTATCTTTATAACTTATGTTTAGTGGCACCTTAGAGTATTGAGCAGTATGTTGTGCTAACTCTTTGGTTGCAGATCCAGGTTCAGGTATGGATTAGTATACCTGTTATTGTTTTGTTTTGCTGCTTATCGCTCATACCAGACTTTTGTCTGACCCAGAGTTTTATACCTCTTCTTATTACTCTGGGTGCTCTTAAATGGGCAGACTAGAGAAAGGTTAACTGGTTGTGCGCGAGTAGCTGTCCGGAGACGAGCAGGAGGCTTACATGTACTATTCTATATATATTCTCCCTGTGTCGCTGCTGGTCACCACTTGGGCATTAGTAGTGTACCTTTCCTTTCTTTTTCTTTAGAGACAGTTTTAAAGTTGTAATAATGATAAAGGGGAGCATAAGCTGTATTAGGATTTTCCGTTGTTGAGATGTTTAGTTTTCAACTTATGCACTGTCTCGCCTGTTTTATGTCAAAGTATGTTATTATTATATTTTATTCCATGCGCTGTGAGATATGCTACAGGTTACTTGTTGGTTCAAATTTCTTATCTTTCCTTTCTTTGACGGCCATCCCGTGCTGATTGGACATCGACACAATGCACTTTCATTGGAAATATCGGCTGGTGCGGGCCATCACAGACATTATTATAATATCATCGGATTTTCATATCAAAATGTTTTGGGTTATAGTAAGGTAAAATCCGTCCATGTTTATGTGTGGGCTGGTCTTACTATTATCCTTTTTTTTCAAAAGATTTTCAAAGTTAAACAATATGGTTTTAGTTTACTCACACCAGTCTGATGACTGACCCAGATTTTATTTTGTTTGTTGTTCTTCCCTAAACTCTTGGGTGCCCAAATTTGTACGGGCAGTCAAGTGTTCAGGATTTTACAGATACACTTGGAGGAGCTTGAAGCAAGAGGCTTCACCATTGGTTATTTAGAGTTATTTCTGCTGTGGTGTATATATATTGTACTCTAATAATGGTATTTATATATGATACATAATTTTGTTTTCAAATATTATGTTATATATTATATTTTATTCATTCCGTTGTGAGATTCTGATGTTTTCTTTTGTTCTATCTTCTATCTAGTTTCTATTTCATTAAACCTAATGACTCGTAATTCTGTGTTATTTGAGTGGGACGTGTGTTGTATTAGTCAGCTCAGATAGTACGGATTTTCGGGCCATCACAAAATGCCAAGGAGAACAGTGAATGCCCAATCGCAGATTTGTGAGTCGTTCGATAGGCCCAAAGAGCGAGTGGCAGTTCATTGATCCATCCGCCTTAGTCTCTCACTAACCACTTCTTGGTAGTGGACTTGATTATCTTGTTAATTGCTTCCACCTGTCCATTTACCTCTAAGTGAGCTACAGTTGCCAAACTTTTTTGAAAATAGTAAATTTGTAGAAATCCTGAAACTCCCCACTCTCGAATTGAGTTCAGTTGTATGTGATGATCTTTTGGGGCACGCCGAACTTGCAAATGATATCTTTAGTGACAAAGTTAATAAATTTCTTAATGGTATTGGTGACCAGTGGCTCTGTTTTGGCCCATTTTGTGAAATAGTCTTCATCAACTATTACGTATTTAGCTCATGCTTTGGTTATTAGCAGTACTTCGATCAAGTTGATGCCCCATATTGCGAATTTTCATGAGCTGACCATTTGTATGAGTTCGAATGATGAGGCTCTTGGGATTTTAACGAACCTTTGGCATCTATCGCACTTTCAAGTGTAGTCTGCAGCGTCTCTGTTTACTTTTGGCTAAAAATAACCATATCAAGTATATTTTTTGCTAGAGTCTGACCACCAATAAGGTCTCCACACTCTCCGTCATGTACTTTGAACAAAATCTTTTGGCTTCTTCCCTAGTCACACATCGTATTAGTGGCATAGAAAATCCCCTTCTATACAATTTCCCATCTTGCTTGATAAATCATTTGGCTTTTCTAAGCATCCTTTTTCCTTTCAACTTGATTCTTAGGCAGGGTTCCATTGGTGAGATATTCTTTTATTGGGTTCATCCATGACTTTGGCTCCTCTGACGCTTCCATAATGTACTGGAGATAGCATATCTTGTGAGTGAATCAGCCTTTATATTCTCTTCCCTCAGGATGTTTGTGATAGCAAAATGCTCAAAATGGTCGAGGAGATCCCATCACTTCGATAAATAAGGAGCCAATATTCTTCCTTTCGCTTGAAATTCTCTACGAACCTGACGTATCAAAAGTTGGGAGTCACTGAATATTTGGAGGGTCTTGAGATTTAACTCTCTTGATATTCTCAATCTGGCTAGTAGTGCCTCATATTTTGCCTCGTGGTTAGTGGTCGGGAACTCCAATTGCAATGCATAGCAAATTGATCGTCCTTCGAGAGTTTCCAGGACCACTCTTGTGCTTGAGCAATATTCATTTATGGCTCTGTCCACACATAGTTTCCATTGAGTTTTTACTTCTACCATCCCTTCCTCACCGTCACCTTACAGTAAGGTGAATTCTGCGATGAAATCGGCCAGTGCTTGACCATTGATTGTTCTTCGAGGGAAGTAGGATATCTCGTACTTGCTCAATTAAATGTTCCACTTAGGAGTCGCCCTGACGTTTCTTGTCTAAACAAGATTTGTTTCGATGGTTGATTTGTTAATAACTTGATTTGATGAGCTTGGACATAGGGCCGTGGTTTTCTCGATGCAATCAGTAAGCAGTACACAAGCTTTTTGAGTTCTGGATAATTTCTTTCTGCCGTTGTGAACCGCATGCTAATGTGGCATACTACCCATTGGAGTCGCGACTTTTTTCGCACTAAAGCTGCACTTAGAGCATGAGAAGATACCGCCAGGTACATGAACAAATCTTCCCCATCGTTAGGCTTAGAGAGCATTGGCAGTATGTCATTTGATTTCTTTAAAGCCCGTCTGACATTCCGTTGTCCACTAGAAGTTTTCCCCCTTTTTCAAAGCATCAAAGAAGGGTATACATCTATTAGTTTCCTTTGAAATGAACCTGCTTAATGCTACGACCTTCCCCGTTGAGACTTTGAAGTTCTTTTTTATTTTAAGGATCCTTGACTTCTTTCAAAGTCGTTACTTGTGTCATATTTCCTTCAATGCCTCTTGCACTAAACACGAACCCTAGGAATTTTCCAGACAACACACCAAATGAGAATTTCAAAAGGTTTAACTTCAACTCATACTTCAGTAGGATCGCAAAAATTTCTATTAAGTTATCGATGTGGTTATCTCCCTTTTATGACTTGATGAGAATGTTGTCGACGTATACCTCAATTGTTTTTCCAATTTGAGATTTAAACATCATGTTGACCAGTCGTTGGTATGTTGCCCCAGCATTCTTCAAACCGAAAAGCATCAACTTGTAGCAATACAATCCTAAGTCCGTAATAAAACTGGTACTTTCCTGATTGGTCTCGTGCATCATGATTTGATTATATCCTGAGTATGCTTCCATAAAAGCTATTAATTCATGTCTTGTCGTCCTATCTACAAGCTGGTCGATTCGCGGTAATGGAAAGCAGTCTTTGGGGCATGCTTTATTAAGGTCCGAGAAGTCTATGCACACTCGCCATTTGCCTTTTTGACCAAAACCGGTTAGAGACCAAGTCTCGATATGTTGATTCTTTGATGAATCCGCTATCCATAAGGAAGTCGACTTCTTCTTTCAGGGCCAGCGATCTCTCGGGACCTTGAAATCTTCTCTTCTGTTTCATTGGGGTATATCGAGGATCGATGTTTAAAGTGTAACTTGCCACTTTAGGGGAAATAATGCACATATCTTCGTGACTCCTAGCGAACACATCCAAATTAGCTTTAAAAAAACAATCAGCCCTCTTTGTACCTTCAAACAAAGTTGCGATCCGATATTCAACATTCGGGGTGAATCTTTTGGGTCTACTGAAATTGATATCATCATCTATAAGGGCGCTGCCTTGTTATCCTTTGGATTGTTTTACCGAGGATCCATGGCCTTCCGAGCTAGACTGTGCTCTCCATTGCAGGGGTTGCCTTTTGTTCGCTGTAAGATGAGTTTCTGGATGCCGAGAGGTTCCTCTACATCCTTCTTCTTGGCTTCTCGTAAGTTGGTTATGTAGCATTCTCGAGCAACATTCTGATCTCCTTTAATGACTCCAATTCCATTCTCGGCTAGGAATTTCATCATGAGGCACCATGGTACCAGAGCAATCTTGAAATCCATTATTGTCGGTCTGCCGGGGAAGGCATTGCTGATAATTCATCATCAACAACAAAAGTTTGGAATAATACCACTTTCCTTTCGCATTCTCCGAGCTCGAAGAGTAGATTAATTGTTTTGTTTGGTTATTATGGCTCGCCATAGAATCCCTGGATCTTAGCTTAACAGGCTGACACAACGATCATTGACAACTTCATCAGATTGAATGTTTTTCTAAAGAGAATGTTCACAGATGCTCTACAGTCAACAAGAAACCTTCTTACCGTTGCGAGACCAATGACGATTGTTATCACCATTGGATCGAGCATAGGAGCTTTGACCCCTTTCGTATCTCGAGCTTAGAAAACTATGTCATCGTTGAATTTCTTTTGCTACTTCGCTGGGGTTGTATCTTCCAAGTCAAAACAAGCCTCATCCTTCAGGGAATGCTTTAGAGAACTTGATTACCTTTCCATTTCTCCCTAGCACTTCTGTGTTGGGTGTGGACCACCTGAAATGGTATGAATGACCAATTTCTTGTTATTTTCTCCTCTTTTCCAGGTATTAGGTCCAGGTTTGTTTATGGGGGTAGTCTGTCCCCACGGGGCTTCTTGACATACCATTGTAACTTGTTATCCTCTTCTCTCAACTTCTTTAAGTGCCTGCATTCATTAGTGGTATGTCCAGGCTGATTATGAAATCGACAGAATCTGCCGGAATTCCTCTGTCCGTCGGTTACCTTCATAGGTGGTGGCTTTGGATACCGTTCCTGTTTGTCCGTGGCCAAGAAGATGTTTTCAAGCGCATCATTTAAATGTGTGAAATCTTAATTCTTGAAGTATCGAATGTTTTTTCCATCCTTTTTACCTCTACCTTTTCTGTCGTTAGCTCTCTTCTGACCTCCCCCCTTTATTCCTTCCTCTTTGGTGGAACCATCGCCCTTGCGATTGTTGTCAGGATGGTTTTGTTTATGACTAACAGTATCCATGGCTATCGGACTTGCCTATTCCCATTTAAGGAATTCTGCGGCCTTCTTATATAACTTCTCTAGAGTGTTAGGTTCCTCCATGTTTACCCATTTTCCGAATTCGGTTTCCTTATCAATTGCTCGAACAAGGCCATTAGCACCATCCTTGGCTCTGAGTTACCAACTTTAGTTACTGTAGTATTAAATTGACTATAAAAGGACTTCAAAGGTTCTTTCGTCTTATGGGCCATCCCTGACAATGACATGATATCCTTTGCCTTTGAAGTGTACAACCTAAATTGTTGTTTGAACTTTCGAGCTAAATCTTCGAACTTATTGAGTGAATTTGCTGCAAGCTTTGTTACCACATTGATTCCACTCCTTCTAAGTATACAGGGATATATTGGCACTTTAACTCATCAGTTGCCGGAGTGTCGTTCATATGATAGTCTTACATAAATAGAAACAAGTTAGGGTCTGTTGTTCCATACTATGTCGGCATAGTTGGTGGGATAAACTTCTTAGGATAATCGACCTATAGTATCCTTCTAGTGAAAGGTGACTTACTAGAGGCAGAACCCCAATCCTCCTCCTTTTCTTTTCTGGCCAAACTTTCCTTCATAACCTGCTTTATCTTCTCCGAAATACACTCTTCGGTATCGTTTTTCTCTACGGGGCGGATGCCAACTGCCTTTCCATGTGTCTGGTTAGACATACGACCTCAGTTAATAGGCTAGGATCCTGATCCTCCAACCCATGAGAGTGCCCCTTCGGTAGTGTTCACGATTTTCTCGGAAAACGATCTCATGGGATTTCTCTGCTTATCTTCGTCGAATTTAGCTCCTTCATTTTCAACATTAGCTTTATTGTTGGGATTATCAGTGGAAACCGACATCCAATCAAGATCATTACCATCACAAGCTTGTAGTTCCAAATTTCCTTTTGTACTTATGATTTTGGGGACTACACCACCTCTCCTTTCGGCATTGGCATGAACAACATTAGCAATATTCAACCTAGAGATACTCTTTGGTCTCCCTTCCTATGATTCAAAGCTGAAGAATGCGCCTGATCTTCCAAATCAATTTCGACTCTATCAGTGCACGGATTTAGCCTGGTATTCAACAGAGCATACAACTTTTCCATCAACATTAGGTTTTTGACTTCCAACCACTGATTTATTCTGTCCACCACACTGTCCAGTTCTCTCCGGTTGATTGTTTCTCTGGGAGTTTGAGTTGCTATAGGGTCATTAGCTACATAAGAGATCTAAGTATTGCGAACCACGTTTCTAGAGACTCCGACTACCCCGGATTTGCTTTTACTTGTGTTTCTTCTTGGAAGAGCCATAATATCTACCAATCTTCGAGTTGTTAATGCAAATTTCTCTATGGATCTGATTTGTAGACCTTGAGGGTCTATAGTAGAAGTGCATATTTAGGCCATTGATCAGTTCTCACCAAAAGCACCAAATGTCACCACCAAAATTGGTAGTAACACCTGATGAATTGCAGAAGTACCACCCTGTGATGTGGAAATAGAATAAAGCAGTAAAACTAAATTAAAACAGGAAATAAACAGAAAGAAGTTAAAGAAGAAGAAAAATTTATGGTGGTTCATCTTGAGATCAAGCCTACATCCACTTTGAATAATATTATTATATTCTTTGCTATGCCAATTACATTGTAGTGTAAATGATTACAAAGATCTCCAAAGTAGAGAATAACAAACAATCACAAGTAGTAATCGTTATTGGAGAATCACGTTAACCAGCCTAGGTGACTTAAAGTAGCTATCTCTGGAGAAAAGGCTTACTGTTGGAGGAGAGTAATGGTTGTTAGAGATGATGGAATGTCTTTGCAGAGTATAGGTAGAGCAAGGAAGTATATTCCCTTTAATGTTGGAGCTCGGAGGGTATCCATACGAGTTCTGAGAGAGTTGGGCCAAGCCCACTTACAAAAAGTATCAAAACAACGTGCCGAACCACCATAGAAAACACCATGAAATAATACATTAATGGACCAACCCATTGCCTTAACATTTTTTTTTGGCAGTGGTCTCCGCGGCATTGACACTCGTCCCTTGTTTAGCTTGTCAGTTAACTTTGGTATGACTGGAGTTGTTTGGTGTTGCATTGGAACTTGCTTCTTACTACTTTGACGTACGTCTTGATTTGATGGACACTGTGCCAAAGCAAGTTGAAACAGCTTGAATTGGGTGAAAACCCTCCTGCAAGCATTATGAAGGAGATGGAATAGGTCGCAAGTCAGCATCGCTCGTATATACTGGTCGGTGCCAACCCATGGTGGGTTGGTTCCGACCCATTTACATAGTCATTTTGGCTATATGTTCCGGGGGAGTGACTTCAATATGTTCCTAGGGCCTACTGTTGAAGTTCCATCCAATTCTAATGCCAGGTAACTTTGGTCTTCTCAATGATTCTGTATGGATATCTGCCAAGGTTAGATATGTGTTTTCATTTGCCCCCAAAGCATATTCATATTGAAAATACGATGTGCTATGGTATGGCGTCCATACGTTTCTCTATGACATATGTCCTACCAACGGGCTATTAACTCTCTTGATAAATGAACATTGAATTTAAATCTATAATATGGTATTTCTCTACGTAGTGCACGAGTTTGCATCAAGATACCTTGTTTTAACTTGATATCTTTGTAGTAAGGTCAAAAGCATATGGGTGTATCTATGGGAGGAAAGGACTCGGTTTCTTGATGAAGCAATATGGCTCGGTGCCGACCCATGAATTTTGTGTTGGTGTCGACCCTTATACTTAGCATTTTTTCCGTATCTCTTTTATAACACATGTGTTTTGCAGCTTACCTTCATTTCTCATTCACGTTGTAGAAACTAGGGTTTCGGTTCCCCATTCTTCCTGCTGTCGACCTGACTTTTCTAGCCCAAGCATAAGTCACCTACACCACCGCTGACTTCGAGATCCTCCTGGACCAGCCACCAGCATACTACCATATCCGATCCACTCCATCCCCATTGTCTTGGTCCTTTTCTCGAATACGATTGATTTAGGCTTAAACCCTAGCAGTAACAGAGCTTCTGAGTGTGGCATCACTTGAATCTGACTATCACTATCCTTGTTTTACTTATTAGGTGTTAATTGCTAGTTGTTTTGGATGATTATTTACTATTTTTGTGCATTTGGGTCACTGAGACTCCAATTTGGAATGTCCAAACTTATAGAAACTGACATGAACTAACTCAAATGCATAATCTGACCTTTGGATTGCATATCAACAATTGGACAGTGTACACTTATTCTTGAATAAGACTGTCCCAAACTCTCGGGTACACATATCTTAAGTGTTAACGGATTACATAATATTGCCCGGGGCGACGTTTCAAATGTGTTTTTACTATTTTAATTTACTCTTGAATGACCAAACTAGCTAATAAATGAATCATGAATTGCTATTGACTCGTGCATGAACTTTTTCCTGGGAAATAACGAAAATATATCTTTGTGCGTCGAGTCAAGTGACGTATTTGTTGTTGATTACTCGCGTTGGCAAGGGATTGGACTATTTAGATGACAAGGAAGCGTTACATGCTCTTTTAGTGCTCATATGAGTCATGTTTGTGGATTCTTTTCTCTAGGAAGTTCACAAGTCACATGACACATTTATAGGGATGCAGCTTAAATCTTTTTTATGGATGGCGCTTTGGTTCATGCTAACTGACACTCACTGGTTTTGGACTTCAAGCGTTGTCCCTTTAAATAGCATAAACACATTTATAGGTTGCCTATATCTGACTATTCTAAACACGAGGTTCACTTTGTAGAATGACTTCCCATTAATAAGAGCATATTTAGTATCGCGAGGGTGATTTTTCCCAAGTGCTGGTTCAATCAACTTCTTGAGTGCGCTCATCATCTATACAGATAGAGGCATCTTCACATTTCCTTCTGACAGGGCGTTTGTTGTAGGAGGACTTATGATTGATAGATCTCGCCCAATCATCAGGGTTATTACAAACCCTCCCGAGAGATGCTCCTAAGTGGTGACCCACCAAACACTTCATCGTATTTGCATATAATTATTGCAGAGGATGATGTCCGATTGTAGGAGAAGAATGAGACGGATTAACGTCCTCACATCGGGTTTACAGCCTTCCACCATTATGTGTACCCATGGCGCTGTCCCGCCGTTCAATCCTTTCTTATGGTCAATTCTCGAGGAGTTAGGAGAAGCTCCGTACCAGCTTCATCCAAATGTTTATGCAGTGCTCACTGGCCTATATTTTCTTTTCATGTGTACTATGTGATGCGTTCTTTCCTTCGAGGAGATTTGTTGTCTGCGTGTCTTTAGGAGAAGAAAAGATCGTCCATCGTTGATTTTTATTGAGGTGGCCGGGAATCTAAAGCTTGCAAGACAAATTTCATCGTTTTATGAACTTATTCTTCTATGTCAAGTATCCGAATGGATTTAACGGTTTATGGACGAGTCATGGTAAGCCTTTTGTCTTGAGTTTGCTTTGGTTTCAAGTTCGTTTTCTTTGGTGATATCCTGACCCCGTCTCCTTTTAACTTATCTATGGCCCTGCCAACCCAAGTGAAGGGCTCCAAGCATTTGCCCACTTAAGAATCTTCGGTGGAACTTACAAAAAGGGAAAGGGAGGTGGACTTCATATTGCAAGACGAATTCCTGCACCGGTTTGGCTTGCTAGGACCCTCTCGGTCTGCCATTTCCCATGAAGTGTCGACTCCTACACAGGCTGCAACAGGTGATTTAGCTGCTAAGCAAGTAGAAGAGCGTCGAGCTGGGTGGGTTAGTCTCGAGGATTCTATTGTCAGCTGCTCTAGTCAAAAGGTTGGTGAGGAGCATGACTCTCCGCGAAGTAAGTCTTTTATTCATGAAAGAAATGAGATATAATATGTATGCAAGAAAGGAAGTGAATTGCAGACATAGATATGGAGAAAGAAGAGGGAGAGCTTTCAAGTGGAAGTGATATTAGTGTGGGAACTAGTGAGTGTGACCCTCAGTTCAAGAACTCCTCTGCCTCTGCAAGTGATGGGTCTGACAATGATCCTGAAGATACAAAAACTGGTGACCCTAAGACTCCATCAATTTGAAATTCTACTGCCCAGGCCTTAGGCGGGGATGGTCAAGATGTCTTTGGTGAGTTAAGCGATATGTACATTACCAATTCTGAGGTGCTTGGGGATGATCCTATGCTAACTACTCCTCACATTGCCAGTTCAGGGGCTGCTACAATTAATCGGGTGACTACCAGTGCTGTGATTCCTACAATTGCTGCCTCAGAAACTACTACGACCATTGGTTTGGACAGTCCTATGGTTATTAGTTCAGGCATGCTTGCAGCAACTAGCTCGAGAACTTCTTCGACTCCGTCGCCTACTTTGCATGCTCTTAAGCCTTTTCCAACCCTTTCCAAGGCCTCAACAATACTTAACTCATTGACGGGTCTAAGGGGAACCGAAATTAGATAACACGACATGCACTTCGCACTATGCATACTTAGCACTAGCATCTTTTATGCTCTGTTAACCTTTGTTCCGACATCACTAGTAACTCATAGTCCATTTCCTTTCACAGGTTCCACTATGATCCGTCTGAGTGACCATTAGGGTGATTTTTTGTGTTGCATTTCCAGGGGTTTGGAAACCAGAGCCGCTATTATCCACATCGACGCCTGGAGACCGATGAAGAGCAGAGAGAGTGGAAAGCTCGCGAAGATCGAGATTGCCGAGATTGTGATAGACAACATCGTGAAGAGCAAGAGAAGAGAGATCATGAAAGTCGCGACTGCGATCGTAGCCACGAGGAAGATAAGCATAGAAAGTGAGATCGAGAAGATAAGAATACGGGGTTGATGTTGGAGAGTCATCTAAGCATACAAAAACCGATCAACACACACTTCCTCTGGATATCACCATTACTGTTGCTGCCCCTGTTAATCATGCAACTATTAATCCATCAGCTATCACTATTAGCAAGGTTGATATTACTACCATCGTGAAGAGGCCTCATTATACACTTCTTGAAACAACCCAAACTTCCCTGTAAAGGAAAGCCCGGATTGAGTTGTGAACACGACAGATCAGAAAACAAACAATAGAACATTTCATTGTTATTACAACAATTACATCAGAGTACAAGAATATAACAGAGTATGAATAAATAATATACATTTGATAAATGTCAGAGATTTACAAATTATAATGCAGCGGAAAAATAATACATACCACAATTGAAAGAAATACACGGATACAGAGCTTTTCGAATATAGTTCTAGTTGTAAATCCAGGATCCTATGAATATAATATCTGCAAGACCGACTAGCTGCCTATGTGGAAAATAAGGGCACCCAGAGTTTAGGTTAAAACAATAAACTCCAGGTCAGTCATGTGACTGGTGTGAGAATTAAAACATTTATTTAAAATTTTATTTTAAAGTTGGGTAAATCAAGGGACCATGCCTTATAACACGGAAAGGGTTTAACCCCAAGAATACCAGTGCATAAAACATACAACGCAATGCTAAATAGAAAAATGAAGCTATTATAAGACTCAGGTCCTATCACACAATGCAGTGCAAGACGGAGGATAGAGTTTTTACCTTATAATAGCTAAAAATGCTTGGTACGTGAAATTTCATATTTTATTATTACTATAAGTGAAAAAATCAACTTCAAATATAAATTTATCAATCATAGGCGGCGTAGGTACCCATATATTATGTCGCCAAATATATATTTACAACTAAAATCGAAAAATCACGTATTGGAAATTCGGTTTCCATCTATGAACCAAGGCAAGGGATCATCCTCACCGATTTCGAGACACACTAGCAAGTGCCTCAGGATTACACACTTAGGGCAACCCTTGGATCTTCTTGGCTGGTCATCCATCCATGATTAGTTATACCATAAACTATATGTTAGCCGGTTCTATCGAACCTCTAAAATGGTCAGTATGTCGACCATATCCATCGATCTCGTAGTGACCGATATATCCAAGGCGCCTCTCTATCCTTCAAGTAATAATAAGCAACATCCATATGAGTAAACAGTCTGGGCTCCATCACATGACGTTACTCGTAGCTGGAACTAACATATGTCTATTTCCATGTAGTCACTATCCCGTTTTTGGTTCATACCTGGGTGTGAAGCTCGCGAATTAACGCTACACAAAGCTATGCTATTTAAAGTCGTGCTTTGATCATCAACCACAAGACTCTGTTTTCAACAGATAACTTGATCATTTGCATCTCAGCATGCCACATAGGCAATTCACGCCATGTGATTGATATCTATGGATATATAACCTCTGAGCTCGTACGTCTCAGAGAAGGGTGTTAAGCAAGAGAATAAATTCTCCCACACCAAACAGATATATATTTAATAGAGATCAATCAACATGGAATAAAATCCAATGTCAGACACACATCCATTTACATGTTTGTTCTAGGTCTGAATGAAATCGGAGGCACCTTATTCCTCGTCCCATATGTCCAATACATGAAAGAAGTCCTCGCACATCCGGTCGATCTCCAAGTACGTCTGGAGATCACTACTTATTACCTTGTCTAGGTGTATAGCCCAATTAAGACATTAGTAATCATCCAAACGATGTGAAGACCTCCGGTCTTCAACCACCGTTTTCATCGTTGACTTATCGTCGAATCAGTTATCCAGAATGGGTATAAACCCGGCCTTTATGAATAACCCGCATATCTTATAAACAAGTGTTATAAAAACACAACATACACCTCATTCCAATCCAGAATATTCTTTTAGCTAAATATTCTTTTCACAATTTAAAACAAATTAAGGTTTTCCAAACTAGTCGGGATTAGTGCACCTTACCGAAGTAATCATTTATTTTATTTCCTAATCCCAACCTATTTATCCCATGGAGCAAAACCTGTAATACCCCATGTCTATCACCACAGAGTTATCGGTAAATTTTATTACCATTTCACGTTCAAATCTAATTAAAGATTTAACTATCGCTAGAAGCAAAACTGGTGATACTCCATTCTCGATCATCTCACAAATTTGATAATTTAAATTAGCACATTCTCATTTCAATCTAATTAAAGATCTATTAAAACTTCACTTAGTTTTAATCTTTCCAAAAATTAATATTAATGATTATTTAACTTTGGGAAATCAAACATGCCGCATTGACAGCCTACACCGTACCATTGTTTTCTACCTATATATAACCTATAAGCTCATACGTCTTAGAGAAGGGTGTTAAGCAAGAGAATAAATTCTCCGCCACCATACAAATATATATTTAGCAAAGATCAACGAATATGGTATAAAGGATCAATGTTAGACATGTAATCCCGTCTTTAACTGGGTTAAAGAACTAATGTCATCTAAAACACAGTTCACAATAAACCCAAAATAATATTCCATTAACCATGGATTCTTCACGGAAAAAAGATTAATATATAGTCGATATCAATTTCTGTATCCGACTAATAAAATAAATGGAACAACGACAAAGCCTTTTAAATTCCATATATATTAACAATCTTCCTCCATAGAAGCTCACTTCGATTATTACTAAATCGAATTCCATTCAGTTCCAATTTAATATATTAAATTGGAAAACTTTACTTTGGAAAATTACCATTAAATCTTAATAAAAAGATTTATATATTCCAAATCACATTACACTGTAAATCGGGTTAAAGAACGAATGTCGTTAAAAACACAGTTTACAATAAACCCAATTCACATTCCATTTTATTCCATTCCAATTAAATATTAATTAATTGGTAAACTTCACTAAATCTTAACTAAAAGATTTATTCTTTTCTCAACTGGGTTTAAGAACAGTGTTATTGAAGACACCATTCACGACAAACCCAAAATCCAATTTGGTATTAAATACAAGGATCTTAATAGAAATTATATCGGCCTATATTCACTACCAAAGTCTGAATCAAAAGGATATCGTATTGGGAATAACGATATATGCATCTTCCAAATTCCCATAATAATATCCGTATAATCACGGAATCGAATACCGAAATATTACGAAGATTATTTCCATTCCAAACCATTCCAAATTATTCATTGGAAAAATTCTGGTTATTTTAAAACCTTTTCAAATCCAATTTGTTTATTAAAAAAAATTGGATTATTATTCTAGTTAATAACTAGTTCATTTTGATAAAAAAATATTTTTATCTTTACAAACGTGGAATTTTTCATCCAAATTCTTTCCAAATATTTTATTATGATTTTACACAAGTTATTAATATTTTTAATAATTTTATTAAGGCCATTTCAATTGATTTCCATAAACGGTCATCGAACTGCACTTACAACGACATTTTCCAAATTTGATTTGGACATAATTCCAAATCCCACCATTAGATTTAAAATTCCTTATATTCGCTGAAAAGATTTTTCGATACGAACCCAACGGTTCCGGTTTTAGGAGATTCCGATGGTCGGATCTCCCGTAATGTCAATTCGAAGTCAATGGTCGAAATTCCCGAACGGTCGCAGCGCGACGCGTTCTATTCAGGCCATTATGTTATATATATAATATATATAATATATATTTTATTGAAAACACATTTTATAAATTCGTTTTAAAATCGATTCCCACTTCCATTTCAATTTTATATCAAAATTGAATACTCCTTATCATTATAATATTTAAATGATAATATTTTTAAAATATCAGATTTTGAAATTATTTCCTTTTCGTTATTCATTATAAAAATGAATAAAATCGATATAAATCGTTCGCGTTAAAATGGCGCAAATCTAAACAACATGGCTTCATATATTTCAATATTTTTGTGCCCATCCAAAATTGGACATCAAAATCAGATTTGGCGATCGCAATCGAGTCCCATCAACATAAAGAAGCTCTTAGAAGTACAAAATTGCGGGATTCCCATTTTACTCACAAAATGGCTGAGGATTTGTTGGAGGTCGAGAGGAGGGCTACTGAGGATGGCTACTTCTTATGAAGTGATAGAGGTTGCTAAGAAGAAAGCTAAGGATGATTTGGCAATTGCAATCAAGTCCCATCGACATAAAGAAGCTCTTACAAGTACAAAATTGCGCGTTGCCCATTCTGCTCAGAAATTGGCTGAGGATTTGTTGGAGGTAAAGAGGAGGGCTACTGAGGGTTATCGCAAACAGTGGTTGATCTTGATGTTTCTTCAGATAATGAACCTCTTGATGTTACAAGGCTGAAGGACAAGTTGGATAAGGTTAAACAGGAGCGCGACCAGGCCGTGAAGGAAAAAGCCATTATCGAGGAGGATCATGCAAAAACCATGGACACTCTTAGTACCAATATACTCTAGTTTTACTTTCTTTGTGTCATGGGCAAGGGGAGCTTGGAATTTTTGGAGGAAAGGTAACCCCACACTTTAGCGGAAGCGTGGAAGGAAATTTTGAGGTGCATGACCGTCGGCCGCTACACTAAATAAGAGCTCCTCGAATTTTATTTGGATGATAACTCTGTTGGAGAATGGAGTTTTGATTACAACAACCTTATTTCAGTTATCATTGATTATAAAATATATACTAAGATTTTATTTAGAATATATATATACACATATGTAAAATTTGTATACATGAATTAATACTGAAGACTGTACAGAGCTTTTAGAGATTCAGAATTCAGAGTAGATTCAAGACTCATGAGTAATCAAGATTTCAAGGTTTCAAGAATAATATATTTATAGAGTCTAGATTTTGTAAGACTCCAAATAGCACTCCAGGTTCAAATTCAAATTCAAACTCAAATTCAAATTTTGATTTTCAATTCTATCCTCAATCCTCTCTATTCTTGTTTTTCTTTATATACTCAGTCTTATCTATCTTGTTTTTCTATTTTATTTTCAATCCTCTCTATTTTATTTTTCTATTTAATTCTATTTTCATTCTTCTTTGATTTTCAAACATAAGTTTCATATACATACTTTATTTATATTTTATACAGTTTAAAACCTTATAACTTTATAAATATATTTATATAGTTTAAAAATATATTTTCATGTGTTTTTCTATCATATAATATTGATTTACAACATTAAAATTTTACTCAAGGATTTCCAGAATAATTTTTATATCAAAAAAACTTGAAATATGCTTTGAATTTTTTTTTACACCTGGCTATGTCGACATAGAAAAATATGTATGTCGATATATAACAACTATTTTTCTAAATTTGAAGGGAAGTGTCTTTTCACTATATGAAATGCTTCGGAACCGTTGCGACCCTTCATACCGTAAAAAAAGAGGTTAAAATCGATTGTCTAACATCTCATCTTCATCCTCTTTCATCCTACCATTATTCTTAATCATTTTTTTATTGTTTTTACCCTTATACTCTGTCGAATTCACTTCTGAATTGATCAAACTTCTTTTCTCTAAACTCTCTACTCTCTGAATCAAGTGCCATTGAAGAGTTATAGAGCTGTTTTGTAATTGGTTGGGTTGAATAAACTTTGTTGTGAGTCAAAGAGGAGTCGGTGTGTCCTTGTGGGCCGTGAAATCAAGGAAATAGGAGTGGTGTATTCTTGTGAGCCGTGAAATCAAGAAAGTAGGAATTAGTGTCTCCTTGTTGAGCCGTGAAACCAAGCAGGGTGTTATTGACTATTGAAAGAGTAATAAAACTCTGCACAACCCAGCGTTGTGTGGTACTGGACGTAGGAGTAATCCGAACCAGTATAAAATCCGGTGTGTTCTTTCCTTTTCTGCACTTTTGTTTTTGTTTATTTTGCTCATGTATTTGAATCTGTGTCTATGTTTGTTTTTATGGTTTTTGATTCATCCCATAGTTCTCTCTAGTTTTTAGTTTTGTTTAAATTCCAATAAACACAATTCACCCACTCTCTAGTGTTTTCTTTGCCTAAACGATCCATTTCGCAGTCCCTAACAATTGATATCAGATCAAGGTCTTTCAAAAAATTCATAATCTGATTTTTGAAAATTTGGTAAAATGGCATATTTTGGAATCTCTGATAATACTAGTGTCAATTCATGCATTTCATCAATGTTAAAAGAGTCTGCATATATTAATGTTAAAGAAGCATATGATCTACAGAAATATTGGTCAATACAGAAAAGGATGAGTTCTATGACTTTTGAAAACTCAAAAGTTGAAAAGATGCGTGAAGTGGCTATTGGCAATTCAAATTCTGAAAAGGTGGCTATACGAAATTCAAAACTTGAACTGGTGTGTTACATGGCTATTGAGAATTCAAATTCTGAAAAGCAACTGGTGGAAATGAAAACGAACAAATGGATACTGGATAGTGGCTGTTCGAGACATATGACTGGAAATCCAGAACTACTCAATAATCTGAAGCATGAAGATGGTGGATTGGTAAAGTTAGGAGATAATTCTAAAGAATACATCAATTGAATTGGCAATGTCGGTAATTCTAAAACTCCTACTATTTCTGATGTTTTATTAGTTAAGAATTTAAAACACAATTTGCTAAGTATAAGTCAACTTTGCGATAAAGGATATAAAATAAAATTTGAAAAGAATAAATGTTTCATAGAAGATAGGAATTCAAAGGTTATATTCGAAGGAGATAGAAAGAAAAATATTTATATATTAAGTATGAAAATTTCCAAAGATAATTTATGTCTTATGGATAATACAAGTGATCCTTGGATTTGGCATAAGAGATTCAGTCGTATAAATTTCAAACATATTTCTAGAATTTCTAAACTAGATTCGGTTAGAGGATTACCCAAAATGAAATTCAAAGTTAATAACTTATGCGATGCTTGTCAATTCGAAAAATTAAGGAAGAGTTCATTTAAATCAAAAGAAGAAATCACTACTTCAAAACCATTAGAGTTAATACACTTGGATTTATTTGGTCCATCTCAAACTCAATCAATAAATCATAACATATATGTATTTGAAATAGTTGACGACTTCTCTAGATACACTTGGACTTTGTTTCTTAAAAATAAAAGTGATGCTTTTGATCAATTTAAAACTTTTTCTAAAAGGATTCAAAATTTATTATCATTAAATATTAAAATAATACGTAGCGACCATGGTGGAGAATTCGAAAATGAGAATTTTGAAAAGTATTGTAATAAAAAGGGAATAACCCACAAATTTTCAATTCCAGGAACTCCTCAACAAAACGGAGTAGTTGAACGATACAAGAATATACAAGAACTATGTTATCCGATAATAACTTACCAAGGAATTTTTGGGCTGAGGCAGTAGCAACAACTTGTTATATTATAAATAGAATTTCAGTTAGACCTTTGACACATAGAACTCCTTATAAACTTTTGTATAATAATTAACCAAAAGTATCTTATTTTAAAATATTTGGAAGTAAATGTTTTATACTTAATACAAAGGATAGTTTAGACAAATTTGATTCAAAATCAGATAAAGGAATTATTGGATATTCTAAAAGAAGCAAGGCTTATAGAGTTTTTAATACTTGAACCAACACTATAGAAGAAACAATAAACGTATCATTTGATGAAAACTATAAAAGTATAACTCAAAACGATAAAGACGATTGTGAGGATGAAGTTAATGAAATAAATAATGAAGATAACCAACCAAATAAAAGAATTAGATTACTTAGAGACCATCCCGTAGAAAATATTTTAGGGGATATTGAATCTGTTGTTAGAACTCGTAATCAACTAAATAATAAGAGTACTATAGAACCTAAAAATCCAAAGGAAGCTTCTTCTGATGATTCATGGATACTTGCTATGCAAGAAGAATTGAACCAATTTACTAGGAATGAAGTATGAGAACTTGTTCCTAGACCATAGGATTAAACAATTATAGGAACCAAATGGGTCTATAAAAATAAAACGAATGAACGCGATGAGGTGTAAGAAATAAGGCACGAAAGTAGCACAAGGATATACTCAAGAAGAAGGAATAGATTACGATGAAACTTTTGCCCCCGTAGCAAGACTAGAAGCTATTAGAATTTTAATAGCCTTTGCAAACTATAATAATTTCAAATTATATAAAATGGATGTTAAAAGTGCATTTCTAAATGGTTTTGTCAAAGAAGACGTATATGTAGAGCAACCACCCCTATTTGAAGATGAAAAGTTGCCCGATCACATATATAAACTAAAGAAAGCGTTATATGGATGAAAACAGGCTCCTAGAGCTTGGTATGATAGATTACGAAATTACTTATTACAATCAAAATTCGAAATAGGAAAATTAGATAATATGTTGTTTATTAAGAAAAATAACAAAGACATACAATTAGCACAAATATTTGTTGATGACATAATCTTTGGGTCAACAAATGAAAAAATGAATAAATAATTTTCAGATATTGTGACCAAAGAGTTTGAAATGAGCCATATGGAAGAATTATCATTCTTTTTAGGTTTACAAATTCGTCAACAAAAGAATGGAATATTTATTAATCAAGAAAAATATGAAAGAGATTTAATTAATAAGTACAATCTGACAACAACAAATGGTAGACAAACACCTATGGCAGCTAATATTGCTTTAAGTAAAGATGATACATCAAAAGACGTTGATCAAAAACTATATAGAGGAATGATAGGATCATTATTGTATATAACTGCCAGTAGAACAGGTATAATGCATTGTGTATGTCTCTGTGCAAGATATCAATCACAACCTAAGGAAACTCATTTAACAGCCGTAAGACGTATTCTGTGATATGTAAAGCATACATCAGATTTTGTATTATTTTATCCTAAAAATGGTTCATTCGATCTAGTTTCGTACTATGACACTGACTACGCTGGATGTAAATCTGATAGGAAAAGTACTAGTGGAACATGTCATTTTCTAGGACATTCCCTTGTATCTTGGTTTAGTACGAAACAAAATACCGTATCTTTGTTCAACAACTGAAGCAGAATATATATCTGCTGCTTTGGCATGTTCACAAGTAATTTATATACAACAAACTTTAAACGATTTTGGTTTAAACATAAATAAATCACCTATATACTGCGATAATACAAGTGCTATAATTATATCTAAAAATCCTACTCATCATTCAAGAACTAAACATATTGATGTGCGACATCATTTTCTAAGAGATAATGTAAGTAAAGAAAAAAGATTTCACTTGAATTATAGAAATAGATAAACAAATAGCCGATATATTAACCAAACCATTAAATGAAGCAACATTCACTAAATTTAGGAGAGAATTAGGTATATGTTCATTAAGTGAATTAGAATAATTAAAGTAATAATATATATATACACATACATACATATAAAATTATAATAAGGAATTAAAATAATAAAATTTGTAAAACCATTATATCAAGATGAATATTCTGGTATGTCGACATATAACTGAAATTTTTTAAAATTAATTCCCACCAAAATTTAGTTATTCTAAGTATATAAATCCTTTAATTTGAATTTCTTTTCTTCATTATCATTCTTCTTCTCTGTAAAAACTCTAAATTAAAAATTACAATGGCGTCCACTAATCCAAATACTCAAAACAACTCTGATTCATACGCTGGACCATCCGAGAGTCCATTTCAACGATCTATGCTCTCTAGAGTGATCAAAAGAAGAGAAAATGGAGTATTTACTACAAATGGTGGCTGAGATGCAAGTACTTCAAATTAGAATAAGTCAAGAGCAAAACAAACAAGGAAAAGTGATGAGGAGTCTCTTAAAGTTTGTAATGGATAATGAGACTAACCCGATTATCATCAATGATGATAATCAACCAATGGAAGAAGTGGAAGAACCAGAAGAGGAACCGGATGTGGAAGAAATGATGGAGGAGGAAGAACATCAAGAGGCTCAAACAACTATTGCGGACGAAGATGATAACGTTGAATGCGTAGAAGAGGTCCTATTTTACGAAAATGGGAATGTGGTTGAAAAGAATGGAGAATTCTGTCTCCATTATCCAAATTGTCCAATTCATAAGTCTCCCATTGTCAAGTAATTTAGTGTTTAAGGATTATCTAGATTTAGCTTTATTATGTTCTTATGGTATGTCGTATTTGTATATGTATAAATCGATGTATACTTGCACATGTTTATTAAACATAAATAAAATTGTTGTTCATGATTGATATTGTTCTAAACCTTCTATAACATAAATATACGATTATTAGATTAAGGGGGAGTATTCTAAATAGTTATTAAATTTAGGAGTATTTTTAGGAATATTACTTAGATTCTACAGTTGTTTAACTTAGGGGGAGTATCTTTGTTCTTTCTTTTTGATAATGCCAAAGGGGGAGAAATTATAAAATATAGGCATAGTTTTATAAAATTCTTATAGACAGAGGGGATATAAGAAGATCATCATCATACAGGTATATACAGGTATGATATTTTATAAACTAAGGTTGTCATAAAAAAAAGGGAGATTGCTGGAGAATGGAGTTTTGATGACAACAACCTTATTTCAATTATCATTGATTATAAAATATATACTAACATATTTATTTAGAATATATATATATACACACACATACATATGCAGAATTTGTATATAGGAATTAATACTGAAGACTGTACAGTTTAAGAGATTTTAAAGATTCAGAATTAAGAGTAGGTTCAAGATTCATGAGTAATCAAGATTTCAAAAGTTCAAGAATAATATATTTATAGAGTATAGATTTTGTAAGACTCCAAATAGCATTCCAGGTTCAAATTCAAACTCAAATTCAAATTCTAATTTTCAATTCTATCCTCAATCCTCTCTATTTTTGTTTTTCTTTTTATCCTTAATCTTATTTATTTATTTTTCTATTTTTTTTTTCAATCCTCTTTATTTTGTTTTTCTATTTAAATCTATTTTCATTCTTCTTTGATTTTCAAACTTAAGTTTTATATATATACTTTATTTATATTTTATATAGTTTAAAAACTTATAATTTTGGAATATATTTATATATTTTAAAAATATATTTTCAAGTTTTTTCTATCATATAATATTGATTTACAAAATTAGAATTTTATTCAAGAATTTACAGAATTAATTTTATATCAAAATACTTGAAAAATGCTTTGAAAATAAAATTTACAGATGGCTATGTCGACATCGCAAAATATGTATGTCGACATATAACAGCTATTTTTCTAAATTTGAAGGGAAATGTCTTTTCACTATTTGAAATGTTTCAGAACTGTTATAACCATTCATATCCTGTAAAAATAGGTTAAAACTGAATTTTCTAACATCTCTTCTTCTCCATCTTCGTCCTCTTTCATCCTACCATTATTCTTAATCATTTTTATGGTTTTTACACTTATACTCTGTCGAATTCACTTCTGAATTAATCAAACTTCTTCTCTCTACACTCTTTACTCTCTGAATCAAGTGGTATTGAAGAGTTATAGGGTTGTTTTGTAATTGGTTGAGTTGAATAAACCTTGTTGTGAGTCAAAGAGGAGTCGGTCTGTCCTTGTGGGCCGTGAAATCAAGGAAATAGGAGTCGGTGGGTTCTTGTGAGCCGTGAAATCAAGAAAGTAGGAATCAGTGTCTCTTTGTTGAGCCGTGAAATCAAGGAGGGTGTAATTGAGTATTGAAAGAGTAATAAAACTTTGCATAACCCAGCGTTGTGTAGGACTGGATGTAGGAGTAATCCGAACCTGTATAAAATCCGGTGTGTTCTTTTCTTTTCTGCACTTTTGTTTTTATTTATTTTGCTTCTGTGTTTGAATCTGTGTCTGTGTTTGTGGTGTTTGATTCATCCCATAGTTCTCTCTAGTTTTTAGTTTTGTTTAAATTCCTACAAACACTATTCACCCCCCTCTAGTGTTTGCTTTGCCTGAACGATCCATTCCGCAGTCTCTAACAAACTCGAGGGCTTATTTGGCCATTGGGCAAGAAGAGCCGAGGAAGTAGAGGGTTTCTTCCATTATTGAAGGAGCTAGGCCTTCCAATGCCCCTTCTCAAAATATCCTAACTATAACACATGCTTTTGTCCTTCCTGGCGACCCATCTCAAACGGGAATTGCCTTTGTCAAGGGTACTACTAGTCCTACCACTCCTGCTGATGTTACTTTACCCACATCAGCTACTGTTGGTATTGTTACTAGAGCAATTGTCCTTCGAACCACAAATGTTGACCGTGCCAACATTGGGGAAATTTGTCTAGTGAGGAGGGTAATGGTCAGGATGCTCAAGAGTTCGAAATTATGGCTCGGGTGTCCTCAGAAGTAGGTAATGATGATATTGACTGTAGTTCGGGGGACCCTTCCTTCCTACATTTAAGTTTGATTATTCGAACAATATTTGATTGTTGTAGGACTGGATATGCCTGGAGCTCTTCCGCCTGTTGGCGGCTTGTTTGGGGCTACTGCTATCTTTACTCCTTCAGTAACAATAACTACCGAGGCCGCACTAGGAACGACTAGTCCCTAGACACCTATCGTCCCTATTATACTTTCCTCAAGTACCACTCCTTCCTCTCCTCCCGGGTCACAATTCGAACAAATTGTTGCCTTGCAGAACTTATATGGCCCAACAATCTCTTTAGGAGGCAGCAAAAACCTTTTCACGAGAAAAAGACCATGGAGTGCAGATCAGGGATAAGAAGGAAACCAAAACAAGGTATGGTAGGAAGCGCAGTGCGTGTAAGAGGTCAAAAGTTAACACCACCAAAGGCCACGAAGTGGTTTTGGGTTGTCCTGCTTCTTCCGCAATGTCGACTAGGCCTAACAAGATTACTATTAAATCAAGCGAGACTTCTGAAGGTGGAAATAAGAAGGATTGATGCTACTACTTTCACTACTACAAAAGAGGGCATATTCGACACTAATTTGTGTGCGTTGCATGAAAATTGTGGCGAAAGCTATTCTTTCTTTGATCTTCTGCAACAATATTCATTTGTTGTTGCATTATATGTGAATGCACTATAGCAGTGTGAATTCTAGTGTTTTGACATGCAACACCAGTTCAAAGCGTTGCGTTACACCAGTTAAAAGTACACCTCATCAATCCTTTCCCTCATAAATGAAAAATCACAACCATTGATCCACCTTGATCAACTCGCGTTACCCTTCCTTTATTTCCTACTAATATTTTCATTGTCGCGAAACTTCTTTTCGCTTCATTTAATAGAGAAGGACTACAAGTTCCCTTAAGATATACTTATGATTACCATTTTGAGATATTTTTAGATCCGTTCAAAAACTAAAGTCCTTTTCCAATTAAATTCCCAAAAGAATGGCGGCTTACACCTTGTTCTCTCTTTTTCTCTTTGATCGGATCGAAGAAAAAGCGTTCGTGTGAATACCTCTAGAGGCAGGGGCTTTTTCTCACACTAGGGTTTGATACGTTTTCATCTTCAATTTGGTTTCGTGGAATCTAGCAAGCCCGAAAAGGTATGGTTTTGATTTTACTCGATTTACAAATTTATGCACAAGATCCTGTTCGATTTGGTTTGAATTTCATTATTGTAATGTAATTTGACCCAAATATCTTTCAGTGATGTCAGAGCCAGGCTAATGTGAGTTTGTAGATTGAGTTCTATGAGGGTTTGATCTTTTCGATTAATAGAAAATCTGATATTATTGTGAACACTAATGTAAAGAATTAGACATAAATCAAAGATGAAATCATTGCATTACGGATCGTTTTATATATAATATGAAACAGACATGGATTTATGGATTAAAAGTCGTTGTTTCTCCTGGTTTGAAATGTTTAAACCCTGCCATATTATTACTTAGTTTTCTAAAATGAATTGATTTCAGTATAAACACAAATTTTGTTTTTGCTATAAAATCTGAATGGAATCATGAATTAATATATATTAATTCTATCTTGTTACCAGATCCTATTTATCATATTTGATGATATGAGATCTGCATATCTGGTTTAATGTTTGCCTACGTATGCTTTGTTAAATAAATATGGATCTTTTTTGAAATACCTCAAACATTCATGTGAATTAATTAATTATTAAAAGTATACATTAGTGCAATTAGTTGTTTAAAGATTGATTAAAGTTATGGTTAATCATTTTTCAGATCTACATAACTATTTTTATTTAATTTACTTAAATCAAAAACACACACACACATACAAATATATATATATATATATTACTAGATTTTATAATGATAGAATCCAATGACTCCTTGATCTTTGTATATGTATTAGAGCTTGCACCTTGCTCTGTGTTTTCAAATCTGAGTTATGAGAATAACCCTTGTAAATGTACTACCACACATTGCGACTAGTGGAGGATTGAATCAACAAAGAACAAGGGTGAACTTTAGTTTTCTACTATAAAAACCAAAATTATAACTGTGTTTTTTGTGTAAATAATGTACTGCCAAAACTAATGTAAGTCATGAATATGTCCACACTGTCATATAGTTATAGTTGACTGGATGATTCATTAAACTGCTATGAATATGTCACTGGCTTCAAGTTGTAGTCATGACTGAATTTTAGACGTACATCTGTTTCATATATGTATTAGTATATGTTTCAAATGTACATCTCTAATATATATGCATGATTAATCCATTTTAAATCCTGTTATCAATATGTAAAGACTGCCAAATCGTACATCACTCCACGATTTCCTTGATGACACAGAAAACTGTTTAACTGGGTAGTGAGTGTTACTAGGCTTGGCAAACTTCATTCTCTTGCCAACAGCCTTTTTCCAGATCCCTTTCCTATTGTCAGTATGGTCGACTTTGGTTCTAATTTCCTGAGTATCTTCTTTGACCTTATCCACTTCGATAATGTTCTCATTTTCTTCTCTACCTGCTTGCATCTTTTTGGTAACAGTCAGTACGCATTGTTTGTTCATTATTTATATGATGTCTGAATTCAGTTTGTTAACGGTCAGAAAACTGTTTAACTGGGTAGTGAGTGCATATATTTATATGGCAAATTCATAGTTTGTTCATGGATACGTTTCAGGAAAATGGTGAAACCAAGTTGCTAACAATTGTCAGAAACTAGTTGGATATGATCATGTAATGTCTGAATTTAGTTACTTGAAGTCTTTATCAATTTGGATCTTGTCGCGTCATTGATTCAATCTTATCGACTTTATTGACTCAATTAATTAGCAGCTTGTCGACTTTGTTGATTTGTAACATGTCAACAACGTTGAGTCCTATCGGCCTAGTCAATTCTCATCTTATCGGCTATGTCGATACCCTTCCTATCGACAATGTCGATACCTTTTGTATCGACTAAGTCGTTCCTCTTCCTGTCGACTAGGTTAATACCCTTCTTATTAACTACGTCTACCTCTTATTATCAACCGTGTCGATGCTTAATTTATCGACTATGTTGATATTTACCTTATTCACTCTGTTGATGCTCACTTTATCCATTTTGTCAATGTACAACTTATGAATTATGTCAATTTTTTCTTTGTTGGTTAGGATCCATTAGTGATGTTAGGGTGTTTCTTATCAGTTCTATCGAGTCTGAGCATATCTAATGGTTTGGACCATGTCGGCTAAGCTTATCCACCAAGTCAATGCTGTCATCTTCATTTATGTGTTCCATGCTTTAAATTACATCACTTAAGATGTTGTTCTTTCGAGGTCCATGACCAAGCCAGGAAAGATACCGAATCTAAAAGTGCTAGGCATGCAACTCTAAAGATGCAGAATGCCAAAAATAACCACTTACGAGTAAGGATGGTAGCGCACAGGCTGTATTTGTTGTAATGACGGTAGCGCAGAATGCCAAATGGAGCCAAGTGAGGAAATGGACATGTTGTATTTGATGTGATACTAACATCGATTCCCTCTTGTATAGGTACATACATATATATATTTCCTATTGCAATCCGATTGCTGCATATATATGATTCATATATATAAATGATTAATACATTTTGTAGATGTGGACACATGTGTATATGTTCAAAATGCGCTAATGAATTGGTCAGGAATGGAGGAAAATGTCCATTTTGGCATGCACCTATTCTTGAAGTAGTTCGAGCTTACTCTGTACGATGAAGAAAACGGACATGTAACGTAGCTGATTTTTGAGTTTTGATATTTGGATAATAATGAATCATTGCCTTTTCTCTTCGTATGCTATGATGGTTCTTTTTTGTGTACTTGGAACATCATATGTTTTGGATGGGTTTATTCTATGTACAAAATTTGTATTGCAAATTTTTTAATTAAAGCGTTGTATTTGCCTTCTTCTAATGTAGCATTTGCCATCTTCTACTGTTGTGTTTGCTTATTTTTCTGATGTTGCATTTCAAGATAATGGTGTTGCATTATATAAAACAGTGGTATTACATTAAATAAAATATTATTAATTCCACATGTCAAATGGGCCCCACAGCTGATGTGTCATGTGACATGTCGGTAGATGATGTGGAGAACCGACGTGGCGTGTGACACGTTGGCAGCCGACGTGGAAAGCTGGTGTGGCCCCATTATCGTGACCTGCAAGCCAGGCTTTGATTTCTGCTTAAGGCAACGCTGTATATTTTTGCATTACTTGCAAGTACTGTTGCAATAGGGTTGTAATGCAACACTTTCTTTCTATGGCCGTAGATAAACAAAAGCATTGCATTAGAGGGCTAATGCAACGGTCGCAGATGCTACGCCCCTCTTTTGTTGCATATTTGAAAAAATGACCTACGTCAATGCTTTTTTGATCTACGGCCACAGAAAATTAGTGTCGAATATGCCCACTTTTGTAGTAGTGTTCAGTAAACATATACTAAATTATACAAGATTTTGACAAACTTTATATTAAATAAACACATAATGGTTCATTGACATTTAAGAGTCTTCTGTAATGATCAATCGTCCTACTTCCCATTAAAAACACAATAGTAATTACATTCCTTAAATCATATAATTTAAAAGATTTCTTAAAATTTCAACAACACTTCCCCAGTGTTCCTTGTATTGTACACAACTGTGTGTGCACAAAGAACGAAAAGAAAATGCTTTCGTAATTTAGTGAATGATTTAAAGGGATATGATTACGAAATGTAATTACTTAATAGTGTTTGTAACTTGTCTAATACAGGGACAAATCGAACAAATGTTGTATTAGATGAATATGAATATTTGTTTTGTAACGAAAATGAATATCTGTACAACGATCATATACAACACAGGACAGACGGGGCCAAGTAATATCTAATGGAGTTTAATATTTGTTTATATTAAATTTAAATATATAATTTATTTATATTTCACTGTTTTTCCATATGTTTAAATATTTTTACTATTTCACATAATTTATAGCTCGCTTTTCCTTATATACTAAATAAAAATTATAATTTGTTTATAAACTCAAATTATACTATTTAACGAATTCTAACCACGATGATTCCTATCAAAATCATTTGAAACCATTCAAAACTTATTATACACCAAATCATTCGCGTGTTTGCTTAAGTCTATAACTCTTGTTCAAATAAATTATCCAAAAGTACGATCTATCCTAACATAATATATACTTCGTATTTGTATAAATTATACTATTTGCAAACCCTACCAATACCTACGTTTAACACTAACAAAATCATCCTAAATATACAAAATAGGCTAAATTTGGAAAATTTTGCAATTATTAATAATTTGACCATTATGATGATAATAATAGCAGTTAGTATGTAATATGATGTAATAAACATACACTAGCAATTAAATATCAAACATAATGTGAAATTAGGCTTAAATCAAAAAACCTAAATAAAATGGGTTTGGGCAAAAAAAAAAAAAAAAAAAAAAAAAAAACAACAGATTTTGTAAGTGTTAGAGAGTGGAGATGGGTTGCACCATGTAGTAGGTGATGCCGGAGGTCATTTGGAGGGTGGTTGGAGTGGTCGCGCTATTTAGAAAATTGGGGAAGGAGGAGGGAGTAAGGAATTTCTTCTTTTTGGGGTGGAGGGAGAAAATGAATAGCAGGTCGCGGGTTCTAGAAATTGCATACAGAGAATTTCCAACGGCCATAAACAATCATTATTCATACGACTTCAAACGGCTAGTTTATTAAAATAACAATTTTACAAGGAAACCAACGTGACATTGATATCCGTTGGAAAGACCATTGACGACCTTTGGAAATTGCTTGTGGCAACACACTGTTCATCTAGTAGTGCTTGATGTGTTCTGCTATCCATTACATTAGGCCGATCCGACTTGATGAGGGTGTGATACCGACCCCTACGATAAGACTCATTTCAATCTGATCTGAGTGACTAAATTTAGACCGATCTAGTTCTTAAGCCGTGTTTTTCCATGTTTATCCAATTCCAACGCTTCTTCCTAACTAATCCGAGTACCCCAAACTTCAAACTATCATCTATACTCGATTCCTGAGCTATTCAATCATCGCCACAGGCTATTCGCATTGCTGGTTAAGTGATCTGGCCATCTAAATCTAAAGCAAAATTGCATTGTAAAAAGTTTGTTTAATATGGCACTAAGCGTGACAAAACACATTTTTGGCTATGACCGTTGTATTGAACAGGTTATTTAATTTTTTAATTTTTAGTTTAATTATAATACGAGTTTGATAATTGCCAATGATAAATTTACAAATAACTAGTTATTTAATACAAACTGCATATCACAGATTTTGGCATATGTCAAATAAAATAAAACAACTACGGAACACAACCAAATGATAACTCATAAGTCTTACTATCATCTCATTAGGAAAGTCTTCACTATATCCAAAATATAATATGAGTAAGTGCAATGTTGGTTAGTTTTATGGTGGAGGAGAAGTTGAAGGGGAGAACAGGTGAAATTAAGTCGATTTTTTTGGGTAAATTACAGCACGACGTGCCCAGTGCTAATGACTCGTTTTCACCCGTTCATCCTAAATGATCAAATTTTTCTTCAATCGCGTTGCCGCGTAAGATGCACCGCCAATGCGAACGTTGCGTAAAAGGGCTACGAGCATCAACTTACTATATGATTTAGTGGACTCACATTTAGACGCAAATATAGGGGGAAGCTTAGCTAATTATTTATCATCCTTTTGTGCGTACCTAAATACGCAGATGACATTTGTTTCAACAAAATGTTATAATACATGCGGATTCTTGAAAAAAAATATTACCATATATAATATAATAATCGTTTGAAATGATCATAAAAAGATAACATTTATGCACTTCAACCATCCTCGGTCAGAGTCAAAGAAAGATTGACAAGGGAAAGATTGTTAAAGTCTTACATGTTGACAGAACTACAGTCCAAAAAATGGCAGGATATGTTATTTTGTTTCTATGTTGACCTGTTACTAACCGTTGACACAATTTATTGGAATTATTTTGCTTTAAAATACCCGCCACTATTATTATCAATTATTGGAAGTAATTCCCTCTTAAGCTACTCAACGCCATTAAATCGTCCAAAGATTTTAGTTGGGATTATTAGGATTGTCTTCTTCCATACGATGATAAGTAGAGATGGAATAGATTGAAATTGAAATTGTCCCACATCGCTAAATAAATCAAAAAGATAATGTATTGGTTTCTTATAAACTCTCACAAACATTTACCCACACTATTACAAAACAAACATCAGCAATGGCAGTATCTCAAAAATCATCAGTCCTCATATCCTTGGTTGTGCTACTTGTACTGAATGCCTTGATCACAACCAATGCTCGATTGGTTGGAGATGAACCAGTAAACGATCTGATGGCAAATGCACCATCCAGTGGTGATCCTACATGCATTAAAAAAATGTGATGAGGTTGAAAAGGAATGTGAAAGCTCCGATGACTGCGACAATCGAAAAGTCGGTAGCTATAAGGCAATGGAGTGTTTAAAGGAGTGTGAACATGAAAATTTGACCTGCAAGTCCAAATGCAAGAAGCAGGCTATTGACATCTAACTTTATATGGCCAGGCTTGTTCATGGTCAGCAATTGTATTGTTTGAAAACGTTCAATGGTTTGCTAAATGAAAGAAATGGATCAGTTTTTCTTACTTTGGCTTGTTTTTATCATTTCTGCTTTTACTGATTGACTCGAAAATAGAAAAAAGTTGTTAACAAGCTACAAGACCTACAACAGAACAACGAAAAAAACTCCTACCTTTTTTGTTCATTTTTAAGTTGCGGAAGACTTTGTATATGCTTATGGTCTAGCGTGGATAGACCCATAGATCTATAAACTTTTGAGAAAAATAATCTATGTACATTCACTTAATTCATGAAATCTATAGTCACCCATTGTTAACTTTCTGTGAGAAATAAACGTATGAGACGGTTCGAATCATGCATGCATGCGCAACGCAAAAACCATGCATTCAATGTACTCATACACACATACTATGCTACTTCTGATGAATGAACGCATCCTATAAGCTTTGTTTACATCTCTGATTACATTGCTGATGTTCAGACATTGTTACTGAAAGCTCTGTTTACATCTCTGCATATCAATGTGATGTACATACGTTGAATTGAATATTCGACCTTCCGTAATTGTTTGATGTGACTCAATCAACTGTCGTTCATCTGACATAATTAATATCACCGTACATGCAATTAAATACATCGTCAATAGATTAAATATCCAAACAAGTACAAGATTGTTCTTTTTATGAAATTGTTATTTGTCCTCTAGTCCTGTCGACTTTGCATCTAAGTAGGATTCTATATATTTCTATAATGGTTATTTTTATTTTAATCCACGGTTTTAATAAGTTAATCCACAATTTTACTGTAATAAGTTAATCCACAACTATTTTGTAAGTTAATCCACGAGTGGATTAACTTAAAGATTTCACCCTATTATATAGCTAACAATCGATTTTGTGCTTCTTCTTTCACAATTCTGCATTATTTCACAATTATTTGTGTTGAATTATCCTTCCCATTTGATAAAGTAGTAACAAATAAATATGTATTAAAAAAGGAGTTGATAGCACTTGAATTCAACAAAGAAGCAATCAAATAGATACAACCAGTTCACTAGTTATCTCCGAACATGATCAGACATGATATGGTAGTAGATGATTATGAAAATAAAAACTAAGATCAAGATTGCAGTAGAGAAGTTCGCATCAAATGTTTTCAAACAGCTTAATATTTTGAACATACATCACCAATTGCATAAGCAACAATAGTAAATAATAACTAAAATCAAATTCAAGATCTACATATTTGACAAATAGCAAGTAATTAAAAAATACTAACAAATCAATAAAAGAGAAAATTGTATATTATAATCGTCTAAGAGTATAAATACTTAGGGGGTCTAGATAGTGAATATTATCCAAACAGCCTATTCTCCTATTACAATATTTGAATAAAATGATATTCTACTAATGTACAATTTTTTCAAGATTTCAGAAAATATAGCTAACTACAATTATATGTGATAATGGTGATATTAAAAAAAATACAATTTTGTATACAATTAATTAACTTCAAATAAAATTAAACAAACTACTTAATGTTATTACGTTGAATTACCCCGCTTAAGCTTGGATTTAGATGCTAGGATTCCAGAAATAAGAAGATGACGGAAAACACAGAGAAGAAGATTGAGAAGAAAAGAAAATAAGTACGTTTTTTTGTGGAAACACTGATTAAAATCTAAATTTTAGTAAAAGTCAACGATCCTATACAATAGGGTGGATTAACTTACTAATTTTGTGAATTAAAATAAAAATTACCTTAAGTAATATAATATTAATAAGTTGGTACTAACCAGTAATATCGACTCATCATACTGGAATCCATATATGAGTTAATATTCAAAATTAGAAAAACTCTATTATATCTTTATTAATAGTCAGTTTGGAAAAACAAATTTTATCCAATCGTAAACTTCTAAATTTATCATTTATATTAGACATGAATTTTTTTTGTTAATGTATAATTAATGGGAACGACTGTTGGAGTGCGGAGTTAAACACAAAAATTTATATACAAATTGTAAATCATTAAATTTATTTGTCTTTTTTTGCAAAATATGGAATCGGGGGAGATTTAATCATTAAAATTTAGTGAATATTAGGTGCAGGTCTTTAAAATCAAGCTTGATACACGAAAACTCTTTCTCAAAATTGAATTGTTAATTAGCTCTTTAAAATTTAATTATTGAACAATCGAGGAAGATTTCGCAATTATTCAGTGAATAATTGCATACATTTATATCAAAATATTTCATAAATATCTTGGCGAATAATTACTGAAATTTCTGCAACTTTTTTGCTGAATAGTTTCATATAATTTTATTAATTTTTGTTGAACAATTTCAGTGATTTCTACAATTTTTGATACAATTGCATAAATTTTCACAACTATTGACCAAATAATCGCGTAAACTTATGCAATTATCTTTTAATTTAATTTTAGAGACCTAATTTACATACCTTCTTTCGCAATGATTTTTTTAGCTATTTTGAAACTTGATAGGGTTTTAACCAAACTATCTAATTTTTTTTATTATGTTTGATTTTGTGTTAATATTTCATTTAGATTGAGTTTTCCATAATAAATTTAAACAAATCTATATTTCTTGATTTCTTGTACATTGTATTATGAGAATTTTGAAATTCAAGATTATGTATTAAACTTTAACTACATAATACGTATCGAACAGGAATTGCTTTACAATAATGTTATAAATGATCTAGTTAGTTGATTCCAATTAATTAGTTTAGACAAATGAGTATATCTTGATTTATTTTACATAATATTTGGATATTTATGATCAAATTTAAAGATTACCCATTAAACTATGAAAAAATGGCATAAATATTGAAATAGGAATGATTAAAATGTTGAAAACAACTTGGTTGGGAAATTTTAATTAATTTAAATAATTGAATAGATCTTGATTCACTATATAAAAAGTTTAGTAAATGATACAAATATTAAATAGAAATGGTTTATAATGTGAAAACGATTTAATTAGCTGATTCTAATTTACTAATTTAAATAAATGAACATATTTTGGTTCATTTTATACAATATCTGAAGATTTAATAAATGCTACAAATATCAAAACGAAGATGTTTTTACAATGTTGAAATTAATTTAATTAGTTGATACTAATTAAATAATTTAAACTAGCGAATATATCTTGTTTATTTTATACCATATGGCTCATGTACTGAGATTTATGAATTTCAAATATATGCACTTTGTTGTGAATAAATGATCATCTTTATTAGTAGTTAGGTTTAAAGCATAATTTTTGCTTCGATCACGAACTTCCAAAATTGCTCTTTGTATGAAACATGGAAGAAATATGTGTATAATTAATTTAAACAATTGAATGTATATGTAATGTGCCGGAATCTTTTTACGAATGAATAGTTAATTTATTTAATTATTTGAATAGTGATTTGACAATTTAAATAACTTCAATTAAATAGTTTTGATTACTTAATTAATATAAATAGTGTAATAATATAATATAATTTAATTTCGGAATAGTCGGAAATAGTTGAATTGGCAATATTGTGTGAATTGTATAATTTAAGATATTTAATTAAGTGTGGATTCGAGTTATAACAACAAATTTATTTATATGAAAAGTTTGAATGTATTAGTTCTAATATAATTTAAACCGAGCTCGTAACGTCGCGGTAGTTCGTAGTTCTACGTTTTTAACTTTAATTGGATGTATAGGGTTCATTATAAGTCGAATTTCTTTGAAACAAGAAATGTTCGAATCTATTGAACTATATTTCTCTAATGCAAGTGAAAAATCGAGATTTCGTCTTATAGATTGTAAGTTATGTCTAAATCAAATTTTCAGAAAGTCGCTATGCAATCCTGTATAGATATAACAATTTATTTAATAAACAAGTGGAGCTTTTAGTATAAATTGAACATCGTTTTAACTTGAAATCGTAACGCCAAGTATTAATCCGTATTTTTGTTTATTTCTGAAGCTATATGATATTCTGTTTGGATATATATATGATAATAATAATTTATTATTATTAAATTGAATTATTTTGTAATTGATTTATATTATATCAATTTAGTATGGAATTATAGAATAAACAATTTTCAAACGACCTTTGTTTTCGATGAAACTAAATTTTTAAATTCCGTAGTGATTGATTATTGTGAAATTTTCAGTTTGGGTCAATTTGATTTATTTTATGATTGTGCGCAGTTTAAAGCGTATTATTTAACCGTTTGGAATTAAAAAGGAAATTTTACAAATTAATTTGTAATTCGATGAAACTAGTTCCATCGTGTTCGGAATATTAAACTATTGTAGGATTACAAGTCGGAAGCTTAAAGCTTAAGGAGCTAGCAAGCGAGGGTTCAAACACCCACAACACCAAAGTTTAAGCCTTGCCCAAAAAAATTCAAATTTCACCTCAAATAGAGCTCGTATGTGGTAGTTTTATGTGTTACGTCGTGTATATGTTTCACGTAAATTAAATAATAATAAACGATAAAATCAAGTAAAAGCTTTTGTTCTAATCAAATACTTCCACCATAAGAAACATATGTAGGTAGACCTATTTTAAAAGCTACATTTCTAATGTTTAAGCTACCCTAATTCTAAAACTTATCCTATGCTAAACTATGCAAAAACACATGCCTATGGTGTACTTAATACTTAAGGGTTAAGTTCTTCCCGTTATAAATGCACTGTTGAATACTTCAGTGCATTTCTTCTTGCTTCGGGAACCTCAAACACAATCCATGGCTTCCAAAAATAAATTAAAATCAAACCCTACCCGTAGAATCTTAAAAATTGTATTTTTAGATTCGTATGGAGTACTCTTCCATCTCATAAGCATTTTGTTAGTTTTCGAAGAAATTTTGTTTGCACGAAAATGGCGAGTGCCGACTATGGTTTAGCATACATTGATTTAAGCATCCATTCTAGTTTTTAATATTAATTTTGGGTTGAGGAGGTTCTTTTGAGCTTGTATGCGGATTTTTGGAGGATTCAACGAGTATTGATGTCGATCAAATTATAGTATACGTGCGAACACTACAACAATAAAGGAATTTAACAATGTTGAAAATATGTTGTTAAATTACATTAACAACATTTATTCTACCGTTGTCAAATCCATTGTTGCATAAATTATTCATCTTTCGCCATATGCCATTGTAAATAATGCTTATACAACATTTATTGACTATGTTGGATATCTCACATACATATCAAAAAGACTTTACACAATGGTTTCTAAGTACTGCAAAATATAGTTTTTGCACTGCACGGTAAAAATCATTGAAACGTCTTTTATAACATAAGTTCAACGTTGCATTTTATTTATTTTCTATGTTTCCAACACGTCGTAAAATAACATGGGAAAATACAACATATTCGAAATATTGTGGAAAATATTTTACACTGTGTTTACTAGAACATTTCTTGAACATTGTTGTCCTCCATTGATACAACATGTTCTGAACATTGTTGAAATCAAATTACAATATTTTTTAAACATTGCATTAGTTGATTTAATCATGTCTAACAATCGTCAAATAAGCACGTTTGATAACATCCATAATTATTGTAAAAAATAACATTTACTACAGTCCAAGTGGTACATATTTTGATGAAATGGTTCAAAAAGGTTGTAAATGTACACCGAAACATTGTCAACAACAACTATTTATAAATAATATGTAAAACTTTTAGAACATCATTCTTCAATTCATTAACAAAGTTTGTTACAGTCATTACTTAAATATTACTTACAAATAATTGGCTGCTGTCGTTGTTATTCTTGGTATTTCTCTGACACGTGAGTAGCTAGGAATCATCTGCTCCAACCATCAACTTTGAGTTAAATACAACTTCAGAGGAAAGACAATGAGCAAGAAATATCCGGGTGGAGGTACCCACACACGAGAAAAAGAAGGGGAGGAAGAGCGTGGAAGGGAAAACATTTGCAGCCGAGGTAATTAGAGCTTTATGGGTTAGATATGAATCGATTTAAATGGGAATTTGAGTAGAGGCCACGTAAGCAAAAGCAGGGAAGAAAATGAAGGGGAGAAGAGGATTGGGAAGTCATTGAGAACGGAGGAGGAAAAGAATCGAGGGAGAGAAACATGATGAATTGAAGAAAAAAGTGGGGAAGAACCCCTGTCACTGTTAACAACCTCACTCAGATCCGAACCCCTGATTATAAAATAGAGTCCGGTCAGTATTTGAAAAGTAAATTTTTATTAACCATTTGTTTTATATTTTTTTATGTTTTAATTACTGCTTTAGTGTACATATACTAAATTATACAAGATTTTGACAAAATTTATGTTAAATAAACACTTAATGGTTCATTGTCATTTATGTGTCCTCTGTGATGATCGATCGTCCTACTTCCATTACAAACGCAATAGTAATCACATTCCGTAAATCATATCATTTTAAATGATTTCCTAAAATTTCAGCAGCACTTCCCCTGTGTTCATTATATCGTACACAAATGCATGTGCATAAGGAACAAAAAGGAAACGCTTTCGGAATTTAGTGAAAGATTTAAAGTGATATGGTTACAAAACGTAATTACTTAATAGTGTTTGTAACTTGTCCAAAATAAGGACAAATCAGACAAATGTTGTATTAGATGAATATGTATATATATCTGGTTTGTAACAAAAATGGATATCTATACAACGATCATATACAACACAGGTCAAATGGG
Source organism: Allium sativum (assembly GCA_030737875.1). Classification (NCBI taxonomy): domain Eukaryota; kingdom Viridiplantae; phylum Streptophyta; class Magnoliopsida; order Asparagales; family Amaryllidaceae; genus Allium; species Allium sativum. The sequence goes on along the minus strand of CM060923.1, from coordinate 5,677,058 downwards.
GCCAAGTATTATCTAAAGAGGTTTAATATTTGTTTATATTAAGTTTAAATATATAATTTATTTATATTTCACCGTTTTATTCCATATGTTGTGTTTATATATTTTTACTATTTCGCATAAAATATAGCTCGCTTTTGCTTATATACTACATTATATACTAAATAAAAATTATAATTTGTTTATAAACTTAAATTATACTATTTAATGAATTCTAACTACGATGATTCCTATAAAATCATTTGAAACCACTCAAAACTTATTATACACCAAATCATTCGTGTGTTTGCATAAGTAACTCTTGTTCTTATAAATTATCCAAAAATACGATCAATCCTAACATAATATATACTTCATGTTTGCATAAATTATAGTATTTGCAAACTCTATCATATTCCTACGTTCAACACTAACAAAATCATCCTAAGTCTAAAAAAAAGCTAAATTTGGAAAATTTTGCAGTTAGTAATAATTTGACCATTATGATGATAATAATAGCAGTTAGTATGTAAAATGATGTAATAAACATGCACTAGCAATTAGAAATCAAATGTAATGCAAAATTAGGCTTAAATCAAGGAACCTAAATAAAATGGGTTTAGGAAAAAACGCTGATTTTGTAAGTGTTGGAGAGTGGAGAGGGGTTGCAGCACGTAGTAGATGATGCCGAGGTCGTTTGGAGAGTGGTTAGAGTGGTCGCACTGTTTAGAAAGTTGGGAAAGGAGGAGGGAGTAAGGAATTTCTGCTTTTTGGGATGGAGGGAGACAAAAAATAACAGGTCGCGGGTTCTAGCAATTACATACAGGGAATTTCCAACGGCCAAAAACAGTCATTGTTCCTACAGTTATCAACGGCTTCAAATGACTAGTTTATTAAAACAACAATTTTACAACGAAATCAACGTTCCATTGATATCCGTTGGAAAGGTCATTGGCGACCGTTGGAAATTGCTTGTGGCAATACACTTTTCATCTAGTAGTGTTAGATGTGTTCTGCTATCCACTACATTAGGCCGTTCCGATTTATGATGGGGGTGTGAGACTGACCCCCACGATAAGACTCATTTCGATATGATCTGAGTTATACTGAATTTAGGCTGATCTAGTTCTTAAGCCTTGTCTTTCCATGTTTATCCAATTCCAATGCTTCTTCAAAACTAATCCGAGTACCCTGAACTTCAAACTATCATTTATATACTCGACTCCTGAGCTATTCAACCATCTCCATGGGCTATTCGCATTGTTAGTTAAGTGATCCAGCTATCTTAATCTAAAGCATAACTGTATTATAAAAAAGTTGGTTTAATACGGCATTAAGTGTGACACGTCGACGAATACACATTTCTTGCTATGAACGCTGTATTGAAAAGGTTATTTAATTTTACATTTTTAGTTTAATTATAATACGAGTTTGATAATTGTCAGTAATAAATTTACAAGTAACTAGATTATTTATTGCATAGTGCATATCACAAATTTGGGCATATGTCGAATAAAGTAAAATAACTACGGAACACAACCAAATGATAAGTCATATGTCTTACTGTCATCTCATTAGGCAAAGTCTTCACTATTTCCAAAATATAATACGAATAGGTGGAATGTTTTTTGGTTTTATGGTGGAGGAGAAGTTACAGGGTAGAACGGGTGAAATTAAGTCGATTGTTTTAGGTAAATTACAGCACGGCGTGTCCAGCGCTAATGACTCGTTTTCACCCGTTCATCCTAAATAATCAATTTTTTCTTCAGTCAGACTGTCGGGATAGATGCACGGCCAATGCGAACATTGCGGAAAAGGGCTGCGAGCATCGCCTTACTATATGCATTAGTGGATTCACATTTAGATGCAAATATGGGGGGAAGCTCAGCTAACTATTTATCATCCTTTTGTGAAAACCTAAATATGCAGATGACGTTTGTTTCAACAAAACATTATAATACATGCGAATTCTTTAAAAAAAATAAAAAAAAAATACCACATAATGAAATAATCATTTGAAATGACCATAAAAAGATAACATTTATGCAATTTCAACCATCCTCGGTCCGAGTCAAAGAAAGATTGACACGGGAAAGATTGTTAAAGTTTTACATGTTGACAGAACTGTAGTAAAAAAATGGCAGGATATGTTATTTTGTTTCTATGTTGACCTGTTACTAGCCATGGACACAATTTATTGGAAGTAATTTGCTTTAAAATACCTGCCACTATTATTACCAATTACTGGAAGTAATTCGCTCTTAAGCTACTCACCGCCATAAAATCGTCCAAAGATTTTAGTTAGGATTATCAGGATTGTCTTCTTCCATACGATGATAAGCAGAGATGGTAATATGGTATAGATTGAAATTGAAATTGTCCCACATCCCTAAATAAATTAAAAAGATAATGTATCGGTTCCTTTATAAACCCACACAAACATTCAGCAACACTAGTACAAAACAAAACATCAGCAATGGCAGTATCCAAAAAAACACCAGTCCTTATATCCTTGGTAGCACTGCTTGTACTGAATGCCTTGATCACAACCAATGCTCGATTATTTGGAGATGAGCCAGTAAACGCTCTCAATGCAAATGCACCTTCCAGTGGTGATCCTACATGCACTCAAAAATGTGATGACCTTGAAAAGGAATGTGAAAGCTCCGATGACTGCGACAATCGGAAAGTCGGTAGCTATAAGGCGATGGAGTGTATAAAGCGATGTCAAAAGGCAAATTTGACCTGCAAGTCCAAGTGCAAGAAGCAGGATATTGGCATCTAACTTTATACGGCCCCTGTTTATGGTCAGCAATTGTATTGTTTGATAACGTTCAATGTTTTGCTAAATAAAAGAAATGGATCAGTTTTCCTTACTTTGGCTTGTTTTTATCATTTCTGCTTTTATTGATTCGCTCGGAAATAGAAAAAAAAAAAGATGTTAACAAGCTACAAGACCAACAATAGGACAATGGAAAAACTCTCCAACCTTTTTTGTTCATTTATAAGTTGCGGAAGACAATGTATATTCGCTTAATTCATGAAATCTATAGTTACCTGTTGTTAACTTTCTATGAGAAATAAACGTATGAGACGGTTCGAATCAGGATATCTATCATTCAGCAAATAATCATAGATAATAGTAAATTGCATGCATGCATGCCCAACGCAAAAACCATGCATTCAATATACTCATACGCACACATACTATGCTGCTGCCGATGAATGAACTCATCCTATAAGCTTTGTTTACATCTCTGATTACACTGTTGATATTCAATCATTATTACTGAAAGCTCTGTGTACATCTCTGATTACATTGCCGATGAATGAACCCATTTATGCTCTGCCGTAATTGTTTGATGTGACTCAATCGACTGTCGTTCATCCAACATAAATATTACTGTACATGCAATTAACTACGTCGTCAACAGATTAAATATCCAACCAAGTACAAGATTGTTCTTTTCACGATTTCCGTAATCTGTCCTTTAGTCCTTTCGGCTTTGCACCTTTGTAGGATTCGGAAGATTTCTGTAATATAAATGTTAATAAGTTTGTACTAACCAGTAATGTCGCGTCATCATACTCGAATCCATATGGGTTAATATTCAAAATTAGAAAAACCTTATTATATCTTTATTAATAGTAAATTTGGAAAAACAGACTTTATCTAACAGTAAACTTCTAAACTCATCGTTTATATTAGACATGATTTTTTTTTAATGTATAATTAATGCGACGACTATTGGAGTGCAGAGTTAAACACAAAATTTGATATACGAATTGTAGATCATTCAATTTAATGGTTAAATTTAGTGAATATTAGGTGCAGGTCTTTAAAATCAAACTTGATACACAAAAAATTCTTTCTCAAAATTGAATTATAAATTAGCTCTTTAAAATTTAATTACTGAACAATCGAGGAGGAAGATATCGTAATCATTCAGTAAATAATTGTAGATATTTAGAAAAACAATTTGAATTCTCTGAATTGTGTAAAGGTATGAAGCAGTGTTTGTAATGTATTTAGAAGCAGAGGAAAACATATTGAATTGATTAATTGAAATGTACAGCAGAGGGCTATTTATAGCCTGTATTACAGATAAACGGGCCAAGCCCAAGAGCTCAGCCCACTATCAAAAGAAAAGGAAATACATATGAAAGAAGATCCGTCATTTCTAATACCCCTCCTCAATTCAATCGGTGGTTAGGTTTTCTCCTATGGCGGCTGAAGATAAATCGAGAGAAAGATGACTCCTGAAAACATGAAAAGTGAAACGACCCGCAAATCCGTACCCTTTGAGTCGACAAATAACACAACACGTCCAACCCAAATTGCACAGAAATACGAATCATTTTTAGAAAGAAGTTAGAGGATGAGAATATAGAAAGAAAGAAATGTTAGAATAGAAGAAAAACGAAGATCACAACTCACAGCGGAACGAATAAAATATATTAGGTAACATAAACTTTGAAACACAAATCAGTAATTGTATATACATACCATTATCAGAGCACAACAGTTATCTCTGGAACAGTTATAAACACCTGTTTCCAGATACATAAACAGTACACAGCGGAAATATGATAGTCTATAGCTAACAGGTGAAGCCTCCTGCTTCAAGCTCCTCCAATCGAATCTGTAAAATCCCGACTACTTGACTGCCCGTACAAATTTGGGCACCCAAGAGTTTAGGGAAAACAAACAAAATAAACTCTGGGTCAGTCATGGGACTGGTGTGAGTAAACTCCAACCATTTGTTTAACTTTTTAAAAATCCTTTTGAAAGAAAAGATAATCGTAAGACCGATCCACACATAAACACGGATGGTTTTTACCTTACGATAACCCAAAACATTTGATATCAAAATCTGGTGATATTATAATAATGTCTACATCAAATAGATATAAATCTAGCGGAATGCTTGCATCTCACGCTCCATATACAATATAAAATCAAAAATCGCAGGGCGCTTATTGGAGATTGGATTTCCAACATGACAAGGTATGGGACCACCTTCCGATAGTGTATCTCTAGAGACGAATACACTGGGTTCAACAAGAACGTCTTGCAACCCGGCCCACACATGACCGACCACTCATTTCGCTTGAGTGTATCGAATGTATACCACCGACGGTTGGGATCAGCAACCGCCTCCCGAAAAGGGACAGCATCGATAGATTTAAGAAGCAAAAGGAATTTCTCTAGATAGGTGGTTATACATCCTAATGGGTGCGACCCACATAGCCATGCTGCCTGCCCGATTTTTGTCCAATTCCGGGTTGTGAGGCTTGAGGTATGAATTATCTTCCAGAACATCTGGCCACCATTCACTTTGAATGCCACATCGTCAGATCCATCGGAAATCACTAATTGATTCCCACAAAAATACTCAGATTTGTTAGGCTAAAGAAGTTTCCCTTCTATGCCATCAACTTCGTACGTTTGAAGGAATCAACGTACGTAATCCCCTTTGGAAATACTCTGTCAGACACTCGTCCATACAAGTTGTCCTGGGTCTGGACAAACCGAAGGCACTATCCCATAAACAGGATAGCCCTTGCATAACTCTGTCTTCAATTTTCTTCAGCATGAGTTGCTTCATAACGCTTACGCCAATACGGAGTGGTTTTCAGATATCAAATCTGATCTCGGTCTCTCCATATTGACAACGGAGGTATATAAAAAAATAAAACTTTGATAGTCGGTGATTTAACTATCAAAGAAACATCCATACAATCAACGGTCCTATTTCCAAATGGAGATTCTATCGATCAGCATCAAACAACACTGGGCCCTTTTTATATTAGTTCTTTATTACATTATCATTTCAAATTCCCATTTTCCACCTTTCGTGTTCTTTCAAAGCTCTATTTTCTCTCTTGATTATTGGGAAACATTTCCAATATATAATTCCTTTATTGAGAAAATATCTTTTACTTCAGTTAGAAAACATTTCTAAATCCTTTGAATTAACTGATGTTATAAACATCGTTATTATAACTCAAATCATAAATCATTCGTTAACTAACGATATCACTAACCAACCCTTGCTATCGAGCCTTAACCATTTCTCCGTCAATAATGCAGTTAGTCAAGTTGGGGTATAATTACCTCTCAGACCTTAACTGAACGACATTCTTAACTTTGAAATAGTCAGAGCTCACAACTTTAAACCAAACATTGCTTACACGACTCTCGGATTTGATCTACGAACACACTTTCTTTATAAAAATATTGATTATAACGGTAGCGTTATAATCGCTGTCTTCAAATGTTTGGTTTATAAAACATTGCTTTCAACAACAGCGTTAAAACCGTTGTCTAGCATTATAGAACACTTATCATAACCATAGCATTAAGATTGTTATTAAAACAGTTATTATAACGACAGCGTTAAAATTGCTATTTAGATTTACCAAGACATTTATTATAACAGCAGCGTCTAAAATTGTTGTATAGATTTACAACATCTATTATAACAACAGCGCTAAAATCGCTGTTTAGTTTTATAAAAGCATTTCTTACAAAGACAGCGTTATAATCGCTGTTTAAAATTATAAAAGCATTTCTTATAACAACAACGTTATGATTGCTGTTTTGAATAAAATACTGTGTGCGACGCACACGCTTCCGTTGTTCATTTTAAAAGATAGTCAAAATGTCTGGATTTAAACAATGCAGACATTTATCATTCTATTCGTCGAAACCCATAAGATAAAGAGTATATAAGGATAAAAATCCGGTTTCCACCCTTTTTACAACAAGATTTCTTCCTTGGATTTTTATTCCAAAAATCCAAAATGTTTAACACAAAACCGTCTGCTGTGTTTTTCCCTTATAAATATTTCACTTGCAAAATACTTCCTTTGAACCATTATCCACTTTAATCCTGAATATATTTCTTTTATATATAATCTTTTGATTTCGTACTTATACATATTCTCTTAAACCCCAAATTCTATTTATAACTTCTATTCTGAGTCTTGAACAAATCTGATTTTTATTCCAATCGTTAAAAATCTTGTTTATGATTTGCTTTACACTCTGCTAAGTTCAAATCCCATCTCAAATATTGATTTCAAATCTAATTTCCACTTTTCCATATAAATTTAAATAAAGCATTTATATTCAATTTATTCCATGATTATAAACTCGTTTAAAAAACAACTTCTTCTTTTAATAAAACAAGTTTCTACTTTTTAATTCCATTCAAAATTTAATTTCTCTGTTGGAAATAAGTTCTCTTTTTAAACCTCAATTTCTTTTCTATATTCGAAAATCCTTTATGGTATTTAAAATAACTAAATTTCCAGTGTCAGGGTGATTCAACATAGTACAATCCATCATCGTATACACATCACCATAAATAACAAACGGTAATATAAATGTTGAGGGATCCAGTTGGATCCCTCCAACCTGTTTCCCTGCATCCACAGATGTTAATAACATCAATAATATTATTTCACATCAAAATGAAATATCAGAACTAATGATCAATTAATGGTGTGATCCTATCAACCGATTCAACCATATTTACCAACTATTCAACCAATCAACCATTGCACATTATAAAAATATTTAAAACTCGTTTATATATATAAATATAAACGAGAGGGAGTTAGTGAGTTTACTCACCTTGTTTTGCAGTTGACGGTTCTGTTGTTTGTTCCATTTAAAATCAAACGAGCTTTTGATTTTACTGCGAAATTTCAATAGCTCTGTTCTTGATCACACTGGTTTTACAATGTAGATTTCCTCGCTGTGTCCATCGGCAATTGTTTGGTTTGATTCTGATATCGTACTGAATAAATTATGCATATTATAATATTAATTCAAATTAAATTAAATATTAATTATTAATTAATTACTACACCAATTATCATTTATAATTCTTTAACCGCATCTTAGTGTGAGTGCACGGTACATGCTATCAAGAGGAAATAGGGAACTTGAATAGGTTTTATCGTTGAAAGTAAGGTCAATCCATTAAAACTAGTCCACGCACACTTCATATATTAAAATAGTTATCCTTGTTACCTTAATGGCTTTGCTAATCACGCCTGTCACCAAGCTTACACCGCCCCCTTCACCTTACTTCAGCAACGCAACCTCCACTCCAACATTTACTATCGGTTAACCCTTTTACCCCTCCACTTCTACTGCAAAAACCCAACGTTCCCCTTTTGTATGCCCTTCACACCAACAACATTTGTTTCATTTTGATCTCCCAGTTCCTTCACGTGTTTGTAACCCCCCGTTTTCCTTCAAAATTTTCCTGGAACTTTTCCAATTATATTTCAAATAATTTTAACCACTAATGATCATTGTTATTGTTAATTACCGCAATTAAGTATGATTAGTCCAGGTTTAACCAGTTAGCATCGCGATATTCCTTTAGCCTCCAAGTTTGCAAGTTCTTCGAAATGAACCTGCTCCCTTCCTCCAATTTTCTAATCTTCTGTTGCTAAAAAGAAGACCCGTCACCATTTGATTCCTCTGCCAAAACCAAGTTGAAAAAGAAAACTCCCAGCTCCACTTTCTTGCCCTTAACTTCACAGTCCCACTACACACTCCAAACTCCTCTCATCCGTTTGCCTTGGACTCCTGGACACCACGTCCATACTCCCCCTGTCAACGTCAGAACCTCATCAGAGATCCCTGGGTGGCGCGCCTTCCTCCTCATGAACTTGAAGACGGCCTCCGTTCATCCTTACAGCCATCGCATCGAGACCGAGATGAAGCCCTCGTTTCAATGATGGCAACGAGCCCCAGATCGAATTTTCTTTTATATCCAGTATTTGATTTCTAATTGGTTTTCAAAGAGAACGAGATTCCGGTTGTAAAGAAGAGGAACGAAGTGGAATTGGGATTTGAGGAAATAAGGGATGCGAAGGAATGAATTGGAACCGGGAATTTCAGAAGCACGGGTGGGTTTGTTGTTTTGATTTTTGAATTAGTTAAGAGGCTTGTGAGTAATTTCTGTAAAATGGAAGAAGACAACTTGCTTTTGTTTTTCTTTGGGGAAGGCAACGGAAGCTGTATTTATAAAGTCAAATTACTTGGCAAGCACGTACATAGGGTAATAGGGTAGGTTTTATTTTCGAGGTATGTTTTTACTTTGTCGGCAAGGAGTTAACAGTAGACTCACGTGGTACGGTTCTGCATTGCCTTGGGACGCACGGAGATGTTGGTTTGGAGAGCACGGCGTTGTGATAGCTCGGAAGCCACGGAGTTGAAATCCTTGGGAGGCACGGATGTTTGTTCACTTGGCAAGCACGCTGTTTTTGAACGGAACAGTAGCCGCCATCTTTGACTAGAAATGAACGAATAATCTTATGAATGAACAGTCTGTTTACTGATAAAAAAACTAATCTTGGTGTAAAAAGGTATTCTGAATCCAAAGGGACAAGTTTCGTCGAATTCCGACATCGTTTGAAAAAATTTCCTTTATAAAACCAGAAATCAACACGCATTTAAATTTTTCACGATCACCAGATAAATTAAAACAACTTGAAACTGCGAACACCGACAATAACTTTTCGATACGAACCCAACGGCACTAGTTTCGTCGCATTCTGAGACTGTTGCCCCGGTAGACTGTTTTTGGCGCGTACCGCACTGCCCTTCTGAACACCAAATTTGCCGATCTCTAAAAATAACAAACTATATACCTACCCTGACTATATCCGATGCTACGAACTCACCGGAACTGGTTTCGTGGCCTGATTCGATCGTCTGTTCAAATTACACTCTAATATCCCTTTATTCAGTTGAATTAATTTAATTGCACCGAACGAGCGTTTACGGCCACCGTGGTTACATACGACATCGGTTTTCCACGCCACTTACCACCGTACAATAATTTAACGATACGGTCCCAATGAAACTGATTTCGTCGAAATCTGAGTCCGTTTACAAAACGGCTATTTTAACGCGTATATTTTAAATAACGATTTCCACAGCGACTATTTCAAAATTTGATTTGACCATAACTAACAAATTATAACACGAAATCTAGATTTTTCTCTTTCATATGCAAATTATAATCAATACGGTTCCAACGTGTCTGGTTTCACAGAAATCCGACTTATATCGGATCCTGTATCCTCAGTTGAAGTTCAAAACTCTATATTACGAACTGCCGCGCGATTTCGAGCTCGTTTTATAATTATATTATAAATTAACGTTCAAACTTCGTTTTTTATTTAATAAATTCCTATATGTAATTCAATTAAAAATTTTAAAACAAATTTAAATATTCAGAATTCGACGGCCGAAAATCCGGGTCGTTACAGTCCTTCCTCCTTAAAATAATTTCGTCCTCGAAATTGCTAAGGTAGGAAAAGATGCTACGTACCCTGTTAACTAGGTCCAATAATCCTTTTTTTTCTCTTCACTTCTTAACTTCCGTTTAACTGGACCAATTTATTTCAATTAAAATATTCTTTATTCTTGCCAACGAAAATTTTCAAAAATGATGAAAATTTTAACACTTTAAATTCTGAAAAATTTATGCAGCATCTCCTCTGCCACAGCTCAATCGGTACAACCACAACTCGCCTTTCTAGGCCTTCTCCAATCCAAAAGAAGATCAAAAAGTCAATTGGCTTGCCTCATAGGCCCATAAAATCATCAACCCAAACAATATTGTAAACATGTACCTTTTTGTCGGGCATAATTCTATCTCTTGCACTTTCTTCCATTCTGCTCAGCATACATATATCCATTTCCAGTTGGTTTCAAATCAATCCAACCTTTGATCTTTAACTTCTGATTGGATCACTTCTATTCACTAATCCAAACTGAGTTCTATTTTCCAAAGTCAACCCTCTTATTCTGCTTGGGCTCAAAAATAACTTAACTCCAATTAACGACATACAATATAAGTATTCAACTGGTTTAGTATAAGTCGAATCTATTTTAATATTTCGAATTTCAACATCTCTATACTTAATTTCATTCGGGATTACTTCTAATTCAATCCAGTTTTATTTAACTTAAGTTAAATCCCAATTCATTTGATACATTTTGACCATTTTCAATCTATTCAACTTTTCAAGTTAAAAAATTTCAGAATTCAAATTCCCGGGTTTTATTTCAAATTAGTTTGAAATCATATATATATTTATACGCATATTTATAATCAACTCAATTCAAAACATTTGAATTTCTAAATCATCATTTCCTTTTTAATTTTTTTTTTCTCTTTTCATTCCTAAATTACCCTGGTAGCAATCCGTCACTCAGAAACTTGAAAATGAATACCGATAATGCTGCAGTCCATTATCAGAATTATTTTCTCGCCACTGAAGTGGTTTCAGTGCTTAATCACTTTCAAACTCATTAAAAATCATTCTCATTCAAAAATACCTTCAAGTAATGCTATATTACCTTTAAAATACTTCAGAAAATATTTCTAAACTCCCAGAATTCGAGTTCTAATTCTGGTTTGAATTTAATTTCAGTTCATCTTATTTATGTATATTTCCCATATACAAATTATATTTGGTTATATATAACTGTTTCAATATTTTATAATTCCATTTGATTGTAATAACAATCCATACATCCATACATTATAATTCAGAAATTATTTCTTTTATATCAAAATAGTTTTTGGGTAAATTTATTTCATTTACCCACTTTAAAACAATACTGTGTCGAATTACTTTGTTCGAGAGTTTAGAAACACCTATCGATACAGTTGTACATCCTGTATCGACCAGAATTCATAAGCCACTCAACAAACCAGCCAACACAATATAAAACAATTTTATATCAAATCTACAAATACGCTCCCTCATATATATATATACACTCAAACTCAATCTAGGGTGTTACTAACCTCATCTCTATTGAGTCACGCCACAGAGCCAAGGTAATCACTTAACCTCGCTCTGATACCAACTGAAACGACCCGCAAATCCGTACCCTTTGAGTCGACAAATAACACAACACGTCCAACCCAAATTGCACAGAAATACGAATCATTTTTAAAAAGAAGTTAGAGGATGAGAATATAGAAAGAAAGAAATGTTAGAATAGAAGAAAAACGAAGATCACAACTCACAGCGGAACGAATAAAATATATTAGGTAACATAAACTTTGAAACACAAATCAGTAATTGTATATACATACCATTATCAGAGCACAACAGTTATCTCTGGAACAGTTATAAACACCTGTTTCCAGATACATAAACAGTACACAGCGGAAATATGATAGTCTATAGCTAACAGGTGAAGCCTCCTGCTTCAAGCTCCTCCAATCGAATCTGTAAAATCCCGACTACTTGACTGCCCGTACAAATTTGGGCACCCAAGAGTTTAGGGAAAACAAACAAAATAAACTCTGGGTCAGTCATGGGACTGGTGTGAGTAAACTCCAACCATTTGTTTAACTTTTTAAAAATCCTTTTGAAAGAAAAGATAATCGTAAGACTGATCCACACATAAACACGGATGGTTTTTACCTTACGATAACCCAAAACATTTGATATCAAAATCTGGTGATATTATAATAATGTCTACATCAAATAGATATAAATCTAGCGGAATGCTTGCATCTCACGCTCCATATACAATATAAAATCAAAAACCGCAGGGTGCTTATTGGAGATTGGATTTCCAACATGACAAGGTATGGGACCACCTTCCGATAGTGTATCTCTAGAGACGAATACACTGGGTTCAACAAGAACGTCTTGCAACCCGGCCCACACATGACCGACCACTCATTTCGCTTGAGTGTATCGAATGTATATCACCGACGGTTGGGATCAGCAACCGCCTCCCGAAAAGGGACAGCATCGATAGATTTAAGAAGCAAAAGGAATTTCTCTAGATAGGTGGTTATACATCCTAATGGGTGCGACCCACATAGCCATGCTGCCTGCCCGATTTTTGTCCAATTCCGGGTTGTGAGGCTTGAGGTATGAATTATCTTCCAGAACATCTGGCCACCATTCACTTTGAATGCCACATCGTCAGATCCATCGGAAATCACTAATTGATTCCCACAAAAATACTCAGATTTGTTAGGCTAAAGAAGTTTCCCTTCTATGCCATCAACTTCGTACGTTTGAAGGAATCAACGTACGTAATCCCCTTTGGAAATACTCTGTCAGACACTCGTCCATACAAGTTGTCCTGGGTCTGGACAAACCGAAGGCACTATCCCGTAAACAGGATAGCCCTTGCATAACTCTGTCTTCAATTTTCTTCAGCATGAGTTGCTTCATAACGCTTACGCCAATACGGAGTGGTTTTCAGATATCAAATCTGATCTCGGTCTCTCCATATTGACAACGGAGGTATATAAAAAATAAAACTTTGATAGTCGGTGATTTAACTATCAAAGAAACATCCATACAATCAACGGTCCTATTTCCAAATGGAGATTCTATCGATCAGCATCAAACAACACTGGGCCCTTTTTATATTAGTTCTTTATTACATTATCATTTCAAATTCCCATTTTCCACCTTTCGTGTTCTTTCAAAGCTCTATTTTCTCTCTTGATTATTGGGAAACATTTCCAATATATAATTCCTTTATTGAGAAAATATCTTTTACTTCAGTTAGAAAACATTTCTAAATCCTTTGAATTAACTGATGTTATAAACATCGTTATTATAACTCAAATCATAAATCATTCGTTAACTAACGATATCACTAACCAACCCTTGCTATCGAGCCTTAACCATTTCTCCGTCAATAATGCAGTTAGTCAAGTTGGGGGTATAATTACCTCTCAGACCTTAACTGAACGACATTCTTAACTTTGAAATAGTCAGAGCTCACAACTTTAAACCAAACATTGCTTACACGACTCTCGGATTTGATCTACGAACACACCTTCTTTATAAAAATATTGATTATAACGGTAGCGTTATAATCGCTGTCTTCAAATGTTTGGTTTATAAAACATTGCTTTCAACAACAGCGTTAAAACCGTTGTCTAGCATTATAGAACACTTATCATAACCATAGCATTAAGATTGCTATTAAAACAGTTATTATAACGACAGCGTTAAAATTGCTATTTAGATTTACCAAGACATTTATTATAACAGCAGCGTCTAAAATTGTTGTATAGATTTACAACATCTATTATAACAACAGCGCTAAAATCGCTGTTTAGTTTTATAAAAGCATTTCTTACAAAGACAGCGTTATAATCGCTGTTTAAAATTATAAAAGCATTTCTTATAACAACAGCGTTATGATTGCTGTTTTGAATAAAATACCGTGTGCGACGCACACGCTTCCGTTGTTCATTTTAAAAGATAGTCAAAATGTCTGGATTTAAATAATGCAGACATTTATCATTCTATTCGTCGAAACCCATAAGATAAAGAGTATATAAGGATAAAAATCCGGTTTCCACCCTTTTTACGACAAGATTTCTTCCTTGGATTTTTATTCCAAAAATCCAAAATGTTTAACACAAAACCGTTTGCTGTGTTTTTCCCTTATAAATATTTCACTTGCAAAATACTTCCTTTGAACCATTATCCACTTTAATCCTGAATATATTTCTTTTATATATAATCTTTTGATTTCGTACTTATACATATTCTCTTAAACCCCAAATTCTATTTATAACTTCTATTCTGAGTCTTGCAAACAAATCTGATTTTTATTCCAATCGTTAAAAATCTAGTTTATGATTTGCTTTACACTCTGCTAAGTTCAAATCCCATCTCAAATATTGATTTCAAATCTAATTTCCACTTTTCCATATAAATTTAAATAAAGCATTTATATTCAATTTATTCCATGATTATAAACTCGTTTAAAAAAACAACTTCTTCTTTTAATAAAACAAGTTTCTACTTTTTAATTCCATTCAAAATTTAATTTCTCTGTTGGAAATAAGTTCTCTTTTTAAACCTCAATTTATTTTCTATATTCGAAAATCCTTTATGGTATTTAAAATAACTAAATTTCCAGTGTCAGGGTGATTCAACATAGTACAATCCATCATCGTATACACATCACCATAAATAACAAACGGTAATATAAATGTTGAGGGATCCAGTTGGATCCCTCCAACCTGTTTCCCTGCATCCACAGATGTTAATAACATCAATAATATTATTTCACATCAAAATGAAATATCAGAACTAATGATCAATTAATGGTGTGATCCTATCAACCGATTCAACCAAATTTACCACTTATTCAACTAATCAACCATTGCACATTATAAAAATATTTAAAACTCGTTTATATATATAAATATAAACGAGAGGGAGTTAGTGAGTTTACTCACCTTGTTTTGCAGTAGACGGTTCTGTTGTTTGTTCCATTTAAAATCAAACGAGCTTTTGATTTTACTGCGAAATTTCAATAGCTCTGTTCTTGATCACACTGGTTTTACAATGTAGATTTCCTCGCTGTGTCCATCGGCAATTGTTTGGTTTGATTCTGATATCGTACTGAATAAATTATGCATATTATAATATTAATTCAAATTAAATTAAATATTAATTATTAATTAATTACTACACCAATTATCATTTATAATTCTTTAACCGCATCTTAGTGTGAGTGCACGGTACATGCTATCAAGAGGAAATAGGGAACTTAAATAGGTTTTATCGTTGAAAGTAAGGTCAATCCATTAAAACTAGTCCACGCACACTTCATATATTAAAATAGTTATCCTTGTTACCTTAATGGCTTTGCTAATCACGCCTGTCACCAAGCTTACACCGCCCCCTTCACCTTACTTCAGCAACGCAACCTCCACTCCAACATTTACTATCGGTTAACCCTTTTACCCCTCCACTTCTACTGCAAAAACCCAACGTTCCCCTTTTGTATGCCCTTCACACCAACAACATTTGTTTCATTTTGATCTCCCAGTTCCTTCACGTGTTTGTAACCCCCCTTTTTTCTTCAAAATTTTCCTAGAACTTTTCCAATTATATTTCAAATAATTTTAACCACTAATGATCATTGTTATTGTTAATTACCGCAATTAAGTATGATTAGTCCAGGTTTAACCGGTTAGCATCGCGATATTCCTTTAGCCTCCAAGTTTGCAAGTTCTTCGAAATGAACCTGCTCCCTTCCTCCAATTTTCTAATCTTCTGTTGCTAAAAAGAAGACCCGTCACCATTTGATTCCTCTGCCAAAACCAAGTTGAAAAAGAAAACTCCCAGCTCCACTTTCTTGCCCTTAACTTCACAGTCCCACTACACACTCCAAACTCCTCTCATCCGTTTGCCTTGGACTCCTGGACACCACGTCCATACTCCCCCTGTCAACGTCAGAACCTCATCAGAGATCCCTGGGTGGCGCGCCTTCCTCCTCATGAACTTGAAGACGGCCTCCGTTCATCCTTACAGCCATCGCATCGAGACCGAGATGAAGCCCTCGTTTCAATGATGGCAACGAGCCCCAGATCGAATTTTCTTTTATATCCAGTATTTGATTTCTAATTGGTTTTCAAAGAGAACGAGATTCCGGTTGTAAAGAAGAGGAACGAAGTGGAATTGGGATTTGAGGAAATAAGGGATGCGAAGGAATGAATTGGAACCGGGAATTTCAGAAGCACGGGTGGGTTTGTTGTTTTGATTTTTGAATTAGTTAAGAGGCTTGTGAGTAATTTCTGTAAAATGGAAGAAGACAACTTGCTTTTGTTTTTCTTTGGGGAAGGCAACGGAAGCTGTATTTATAAAGCCAAATTACTTGGCAAGCACGTACATAGGGTAATAGGGTAGGTTTTATTTTCGAGGTATGTTTTTACTTTGTCGGCAAGGAGTTAACAGTAGACTCACGTGGTACGGTTCTGCATTGCCTTGGGACGCACGGAGATGTTGGTTTGGAGAGCACGGCGTTGTGATAGCTTGGAAGCCACGGAGTTGAAATCCTTGGGAGGCACGGATGTTTGTTCACTTGGCAAGCACGCTGTTTTTGAACGGAACAGTAGCCGCCATCTTTGACTAGAAATGAACGAATAATCTTATGAATGAACAATCTGTTTACTGATAAAAAAACTAATCTTGGTGTAAAAAGGTATTCTGAATCCAAAGGGACAAGTTTCGTCGAATTCCGACATCGTTTGAAAAAATTTCCTTTATAAAACCAGAAATCAACACGCATTTAAATTTTTCACGATCACCAGATAAATTAAAACAACTTGAAACTGCGAACACCGACAATAACTTTTCGATACAAACCCAACGGCACTAGTTTCGTCGCATTCTGAGACTGTTGCCCCGGTAGACTGTTTTTGGCGTGTACCGCACTGCCCTTCTGAACACCAAATTTGCCGATCTCTAAAAATAACAAACTATATACCTACCCTGACTATATCCGACGCTACGAACTCACCGGAACTGGTTTCGTGGCCTGATTCGATCGTCTGTTCAAATTACACTCTAATATCCCTTTATTCAGTTGAATTAATTTAATTGCACCGAACGAGCGTTTACGGCCACCGTGGTTACATACGACATCGGTTTTCCACGCCACTTACCACCGTACAATAATTTAACGATACGGTCCCAATGAAACTAATTTTGTCGAAATCTGAGTCCGTTTACAAAACGGCTATTTTAACGCGTATATTTTAAATAACGATTTCCACAACGACTATTTCAAAATTTGATTTGACCATAACTAACAAATTATAACACGAAATCTAGATTTTTCTCTTTCATATGCAAATTATAATCAATACGGTTCCAACGTGTCTGGTTTCACAGAAATCCGACTTATATCGGATCCTGTATCCTCAGTTGAAGTTCAAAACTCTATATTACGAACTGCCACGCGATTTCGAGCTCGTTTTATAATTATATTATAAATTAACGTTCAAACTTCGTTTTTTATTTAATAAATTCCTATATGTAATTCAATTAAAATTTTTAAAACAAATTTAAATATTCAGAATTCGACGGCCGAAAATCCGGGTCGTTACAAAAAGGGATGTTGAGAGCATCGATTAGCCAGTAAAGGTGACCTCTGACGAAGAGAACTCCACGATTTGAAAGGCTTCATCTGCGGTGACTCAGCAGAGAACAAATGTGAGTAATTTAGTCTTCCCTTTCATTTTTATCTTCTATGCATCTCTCTTTTACTCTAAGTTCGTCTCTAAGTCTCTGAAAGTTCTTAATAGATAGGGCTTTTGTAAAAATGTCAGCTTTTTGATAATATGCTGGTATGTGACGAACTTTAAGTTTCCCTTTTGCTAATTGTTCACGAACAAAGTGTAAATCTATCTCTATATGCTTAGTGCGAGAGTGTAACACAGGATTGCTTGACATGTAAACTGTACTTAGGTTATCACACCAGAGTGTTGCTTTGTCTTCGTTTTGAATTTGTAGTTCCATTAATAATGACTGTAGCCACATGATTTCTGTCGTCGCACTTGCTACACTCCTGTATTCGGCTTCACTACTGGATTTGGACACAGTAGATTGTTTTTTTGAGCTCCAGGATACTAGGTTATCTCCAACGTATATACAGTGACCTGAAACAGATTTTCTATCGTCTGGGTCTCCTGCCCAATCTGCATCGCAATAGCCAGTAATATTTAAATGCTTTCCTTTATTGATGTGTAGACCCAAGCTTGATGTTCCTTTTAGATATCTTAGAACCCTTTTTATGCCCTTCCAATGACTGTCCATAGGATTCTGCATGAATTGAGACAATTTGTTAATACTAAAACTTATATCAGGCCTAGTAATAGTGACATATTGTAGAGCACCAATGATGCTCCTATATTGTTTAACATTGATTATAGGTTCCCCCCTGAATTTTGAGAAACTCTGACTGCTAATCATAGGAGTAGGTTGGGGATTAGCATTTGCCATTTTTGCTCTATCAAGAAGTTCGGAGATGTATTTCTTTTGATTGAGAATAATGCCAGTAGGAGACTTTATCACCTCAATGCCCAAAAAGTAGTTTAATTCTCCAAGATCTTTAAGAGAAAACTGTTGATGTAAATAGGTTATCAAGTCTTTTATTTGCTTTTCATTGTTGCCATTGATAATCAAGTCATCAACGTATATTAGTATGAAAATGGATGATATGGCAGTGATGTTAACAAATAATGAGGTGTCTGATTTGATGGACTGAAATCCTTTTTTAATAAGTGTATTTTTCAATTTATCAAACCAGACCCTAGGAGCTTGTTTAAGCCCATAAACAGCCTTTTTGAGTTTACAAACGAGACTTTTATCTTGCACATAGCCTTGTGGCTGTTGCATATAAATTTCTTCTTGTAAATCACCATTTAAAAAAGCATTGTTAACATCTAATTGCCTTATAAACCAATTTCTAGAGATAGCAATAGTAAGAACAAGTCTAATAGTAGTAGGTTTCACCACAGGAGAAAAAGTTTCAGTGAAATCAAACCCATATTCCTGAGTGTATCCTTTAGCCACCAATCTGGCCTTATACTTGTGAATGCTTCCATCTGGATTCTTTTTCAGTTTATATGTCCACCTGCAATTAATTATATTTTTGTTTTCTGGTGGCTGTACTAGCTCCCATGTTTTGTTTTTGACCAGAGCCTTGAATTCTTCATCCATAGCTGATTTCCATTGAGTATTGTTGATAGCTTGACTAAAATTTTCTGGTTCAATATTTGAGGACATAGCAGTGTATACTTTAGGCATGAATATCCCTCCTTTTGCTCTTGTTACCATTGGATGATCATTAACTACTTGTGGTATGTTTACTGTTGGTTGAGTATTACTTGATGGAGGGTTATTTGAATTATCTTGATCTGATCTGACATCTGTGTTGGAATTCCTTTCAGTGCTTTGCTCTGAGCTTTCTGAATCTGTGTGAGAAGTCTGAATAGGCTGTTTGGAAGTACACTCAATTTCTTCACTTGGCTTTGGAGATGGATCGTGAGAAGAATCACTTTCCTTTCCAGATTCCATTGTCTTAGTTGCTTCAGGATAATGAGGTAGAGCAGGTATGGATTTCTTTGTATTGTAAACCTTTTGTGTGGTCTTTAAGTGCTTGTTTTTAAAAGGAAATTCTTTTTCATTAAAAACCACATGCCTACTAATAATGACTTTACCTGCTTCATCCAGACATTTATACCCTTTTTGATTGGTACTATAGCCAATAAATGTACAAGATTTGGATCTGAAACTGAGTTTGTTTTTATTGTAAGGCCTAATACAAGGAAAACACAAACATCCAAAGGTTCTGAGAATTCTATAATCAGGTTTAATTCCAAACAGTTTTTCAATAGGACATAAACCTTTCAAAACCTTAGTTGGAAGTCTGTTAATTAAGTAAACAGCTGTGCTAAAAGCTTCAGGCCAAAACTTTAGTGGCATTGATGCTTGAGCCAGTAAGGTTAGACCAGACTCCACTATATGTCTATGTTTTCGTTCAACCAAACCGTTTTGCTCTGAAGTATAGGGACAGGTTGTTCTATGAACTATCCCTTTTTTGTGAAAATAATCAGTGAGAGTTTTGTACTCGCTACCACCATCAGTCTGTAATATTTTCATTTGATTGCCAGTTTGTTTTTCTGCCAAGACTATAAATTGTAAAACAGCATTATAAGTATCAGATTTATTCTTTAAAAATTAAATCCATGTATGTCGTGTACAAGAGTCAACAAAGGATATATAGTATTTGAACCCATAGTCAGAGCTAATAGGTGCTGGACCCCATAGGTTTGAAGCAACCATTTCTAGAGGTTTACTATAATTAGTTTCAGAGTTAGCAAAAGGCAGTTTGTGGCTTTTGCCTAATTGACAGTAGGTGCAAACATATGGAAGTGTGCAATTATCAAAGGGAATATTATTTTCAACTAGTATCTTTTTGACAATCTTTTCACTAGGGTGACCTAATTTGCTATGCCAAGTGTCAAATGTGCTATCAAGTCTGCTATTAATGACATTTTCATCAATGTTTTTGCTCTGTTTATCATCAACAGTAGCTTCAGAAAAATTACAGTTACAATTCAAACTAACAGACTTATTGCATATTACAGAGCAAAATTTATAAAGTCCTTGATCAGCTTCACCCTGTAATAACACTTCTTTAGTTAGTATGTCTCTAATCAAACAGTATTTGGGATAGAATTCAAAAAACACATTGTTATCCTTGGCAAATTGAGACACGCTGATAAGATTTTTCTTGATTTTTGGCACCCTAAGCAAATTATTTAAATATAATTGTCTTTTCCCTTTGATAAGTGCACTTCCTGTATGTGTAATGTTAATGCAGTCACCATTACCTAAACAAATTTGTTGTTTACCTTTGTACTCTCTGTTCCCAACATTAAGATTTTCAAGACTGCTAGTGATATGGTTAGTTGCACCTGTGTCTGGATACCAAGCATCATCAAGAACATGTTCTGGTCTAGCCACTTCACTTAATTGACAACTTCTGTTTGAATTAGTCTGGTCTGTTTCATCCTTTGCCTGTGTAAGGTTGACATTCCCATTGTTACTTCTTTGACTGCCTGAATTCTGACCTGGCATAAAGCCTTGAGTGAACCTGAAATAACATTTTGCGGCTGTATGCCCAAGTTTTTCACAGATCTGACATTTTGGTCTTGAGTTGTTATTCCATCTGCCTCTTCCTCTTGATCTGTTAGAAAATCCACCTCTCTGATTGTTTTGTTCACTTCTTGGATTTTGATTTTTATTCTTGCTGTTAGAGGCATAGTTAACAGACATTTCTGGATCAATAATTTTCATATGATCAATTCTTGCTTCATGAGCAAGAAGAGTAGAATACACATATTGCATGTCTGGTGTGTTTCTTTTAGATGATAAAACTGCTACAACAGCCTCGTAATCATGACTTAAACCATTCAATATGGTTAGCACTTGTTCATCCTCCCTTACTCTGTAGCCTGCAGAGCTTAACAGGTTGTATAGTTTTTTAACTCTAGCAAGATACTCTCTCATATGTTCTGATTCTCCTTTCTTGATAGTCTGCAGTTCTCTTTTATAGTGCATTGCCCTTGCTGCTGATTGTGTGCTAAATACTCTTTCTGTAGTAGCCCATATATCATGTGCAGAATTACATTCTATAACTTGAGGTAGAAGGCTGGTACTGATAGATGATAACAGCCAAGAACTTATCAATCTGTCTTGTCTATAGTACTTTGTATATTCTTTGTTGCTCACAATCTTGTTTTCAGTGTCAGTAACGAATTGAGGAGGGATGGCTATTGTACCAAAGATGTATCCTTCAAGGCCATAGCCTTGTATTGCGGTTTGAACTTGCAGTTTCCACAACAAATAATTATCTTCTTCCAATTGCACTGTTATCAGTTGACTCTGTGGACTAATGACGGTTTTGATCAGGTTATTGGCTTCAGTTGCAAGATCTGGATTGTTCTGTTGACCATGCAGAGATGATGAAGCATTTCCAGTTTCTGACTGTGAGTCTCCAGACATGATGAATCAGTTTCTTGAAGAAATGCGAGGAAAGGAATAGGAAAGAAGACTGAGCCTTCAGGTATTTACTTCTTTATTTCAAGAAATGTGATGAGAACTTAGAAATTAGAGAGCAACCGCCTTGTTGAATATTATCTTTAGCGAGGTAAGGATGGCTTCTAATGAAGAATCTGATTTCTTGAGTAAAGAAAGTGATATTTGAACTGGCTCTATTAATTTCCAGTTCAGTTTACCTTTAAGAGATTGATGATGCAGCCAAGAATTCAAAGATTCTTTGGCACGGCACTCAATTCGAAAGTGTAAACTGGATTTTATCTCCCAAGTGATGAAATTGAATCTGATGGGAGAAAATACAATAACCCACTATGATTCTTGAAATGAAGATACTCTTCAGAATAGAAGATAGTGAGCAGCTTCAATGGATCAATTTGCTGTGAAGCCTTTTTTTTTTTTAGCTCTGATACCAAGAAAGACAATTTGAATTCTCTGAATTGTGTAAAGGTATGAAGCAGTGTTTGTAATGTATTTAGAAGCAGAGGAAAAAAGATTGAATTGATTAATTGAAATGTACAGCAGAGGGCTATTTATAGCCTGTATTACAGATAAACGGGCCAAGCCCAAGAGCTCAGCCCACTATCAAAAGAAAAGGAAATACATATGAAAGAAGATCCGTCATTTCTAATATATTTACATCAAAATAATTGTAAATAATTGTTTGATTTCAGTAAATAATTGTAGATATTGCATAAATTTCCACAACTACTGACTGAATAATCGCGTAACCTTATACAATTATCGGTTAACTTAATTTTAGGAACCTAATTTACATACCAATCTTTGACAAGGATTTTTTTGGCTATTTTGAAACTTAATAGAGGTTTGGCCAAACTATCCGAAAAATTTATTATGTTTGATTTCGTGTCAATATTTTGTGTAGATTGTGTTTCCCATAATCAATTTAAACAAATCTAAATATCTTGGTTTCTTGTACATTATATTAGGAGAATTTTGAAATTCAAGATTATGTATTAAACTATATAAATACACAATGAAAATATCGAACAGAAATGGCTTTACAATAATGTTGGAAATGATCCTGTTAGTTAGTTCCAATTAATTAGTTTACACAAATGAGTATATCTTGATTTATTTTACACAATATTTGGATATTTATGATCAAATTTCAAGATTACACATTAAATTATGAAAAAATTGCACAAATATTGAAATGGGTCGGAATGGATTAAAATGTAGAAAACAACCTGGTTGGTCGATTTTAATTAATTAATTTAAATAATTGAATAGATCTTGATTCATTGTATAACATATAAAAAAAATAGTAAATTATACAAATATTAAAAAGAAATGGTTTATAATGTTGAAAATGATTTAATTAGCAAAGATTCTAATTAACTAACTTAAATATGTTAACTACTAGAATCCCATTGAGGCATTCCGTTAAACAATACAAGTGCACATATCAGCACAACCTACGTGCAAAGTAATAGCAGTCCTCACCTACATCAAAGGGTCGAGCATCGGCTTCAGGTCGCGCACCGCTTGGTGGAACAGACGAGCAGGCTACAACAGCATCACCCTTGGTCAAGCATGGGGCGAGCCAGAACTAATAGCGCCTCCAGTTGTGGTTGGTCGTGCACACCGCTTCCGGACGAGCAACGACATCAGAGGGGGTCAGTCGAGCAACTTCCCATCATTATGGGGTCGAGCACCATCTCCGATTCCTGGTCGTGCGTCACCTTGAGGCATGGCCAATACAAGTGATCCTTGGATTTGGCATAAGAGATTTGGTCATATAAATTTCAAACATATTTCTAGAATTTCTAAGCTAGATTCGGTTAGAGGATTACCCAAAATGAAATTCAAAGTTAATAGCTTATGCGATGCTTTTCAATTCGGAAAATTAAGGAAGAGTTCATTTAAATCAAAAGAAGAAATCACTACTTCAAAACCATTAGAGTTAATACACATGGATTTATTTGGTTCATCTCAAACTCAATCAATAAATCATAACAGATATGTATTTGTAATAGTTGACGACTTCTCTAGATTCACTTGGACTCTGTTTCTTAAAAATAAAGGTGATGCTTTTGATCATTTAAAACTTTTTCTAAAAGGATTAAAAATTTATTATCATTAAATATTAGAATAATACGTAGCGACCATGGTGGAGAATTCGAAAATGAGAGTTTTGAAAAGTATTGTAATAAAAAGGGAATAACTCACAATTTTTCAATTCTAGGTACTCCTCAACAAAACGGAGTAGTTGAACGTAAAAATAGAATGATACAAGAATGTGCAAGAACAATGTTATCCGATAATAACTTACCAAGGAATTTTTGGGCTGAGGCAGTAGCAACAGCTTGCTATATTATAAATAGAATTTCAATTAGACCTTTGACACATAGAACTCCTTATGAACTTTTTGTATAATAAGAAACCAAAAGTATCTTATTTTAAAATATTTGGAAGTAAATGTTTTATACTTAATACAAAGGATAATTTAGACAAATTTGATTCAAAATCAGATAAAGGAATTATTGGATATTCTGAAAGAAGCAAGGCTTATAGAGTTTTTAATACTTGAACCAACACTACAGAAGAAACACTAAACGTATCATTTGATGAAAACTATAAAAGTATGACTCAAAATGATAAAGACGATTGTGAGGATGAAGTTAATGAAATAAATAAGAAGATAACCAACCAAATAAAAGAATTAGATTACTTAGAGACCATCCCGTAGGAAATATTTTAGGGGATATTAAATCTGTTGTTTGAACTCGTAATGAACTAAATAATATGAGTACTATCGAACCTAAAAATCCAAAGGAAGCTTCTTCCGATGATTCATGGATACTTGCTATGCAAGAAGAATTGAACCAATTTACTAGGAATGAAGTATGAGAACTTGTTCCTAGACCAGAGGATTAAACAATTATAGGAACCAAATGGGTCTATAAAATAAAATGAATGAACACGATGAGGTATTAATAAATAAGGCACGACAAGTAGCACAAGGATATACTCAAGAAGAAGGAATAGATTACGATGAAACTTTTGCTCCCGTAGCAAGACTAGAAACTATTAGAATTTTACTAGCCTTTGCAAACTATAATAATTTCAAATTATTTAAAATGAATGTTAAAAGTGCATTTCTAAATGGTTTTGTCAAAGAAGACATATATGTAGAGCAACCACCCCTATTTGAAGATGAAAAGTTACCCGATCACGTATATAAACTAAAGAAAGTGTTATATGGATGAAAACAGGCTCCTAGAGCTTGGTATGATAGATTACGAAATTATTTATTACAATCAAAATTTGAAATAATATAATTAGATAATATGTTGTTTATTAAGAAAAATAACAAAGATATACAATTAGTACAAATATATGTTGATGGCATAATCTTTAGGTCAATAAATGAAAAAATGAATAAATAATTTTCAGATATTATGACCGAAGAGTTTGAAATGAGCCATATGGGAGAATTATCATTCTTTTTAGGTTTACAAATTCGTCAACTAAAGAATGGAATATTTATTAATCAAGAAAAATATGCAAGAGATTTAATTAATAAGTACAATCTGACAACAACAAATGGTAGACGGACACCTATGGCAACTAATATTGCTTTAAGTAAAGATGATACATCAAAAGACGTTGATCAAAAACTATATAGAGGAATGATAGGATCATTATTATATATAACTGCCAGTAGACCAGGTGTAATGCATAGTATATGTCTCGGTGCAAGATATCAATCACAACCTAAGGAAACTCATTTAACAGCCGTAAAACGTATTCTGAGATATGTAAAGCATACATCAGATTTTGTATTATTTTATCCTAAAAATGGTTCATTCGATCTAGTTTCGTACTATGACGCTGACTACGCTGGATGTAAATCTGATAGGAAAAGTACTAGTGGAACATGTCATTTTCTAGGACGTTCCCTTGTACCTTGGTTTAGTAAGAAACAAAATATTGTATCTTTGTTCAACAACTGAAGCAGAATATATATCTGTTGCTTTGGCATGTTCACAAGTAATTTATATGCAATAAACTTTAAATGATTTTGGTTTAAACATAAATAAATCACATATATACTGCGATAATACAAGTACTATAAATATATCTAAAAATCCTACTCATCAATCAAAAACTAAACATATTGATGTGCGACATCATTTTCTAAGAGATAATGTAAGTAAAGAAAAGATTTCACATGAATTTATAGAAATAGATAAACAAATAGCCGATATATTAACCAAACCATTAAATGAAGCAACATTCACTAAATTTAGGAGAGAATTAGGTATATGTTCATTAAGTGAATTAGAATAATTAAAGTAATAATATATATATATACACATACATACATATAAAAATATAATAAGGAATTAAAATAATAAAATTTGCAAAACCACTATATCGACATGAATATTCTAGTATGTCGACATATAACTGAAATTTTTTAAAATTAATTCCCACCAAAAGTTAGTTATTCTAACTATATAAATCCTTTAATTCGAATTTATTTCTTCATTCTCATTCTTCTTCTCTGTAAAAATCCTAAATTAAAATTACAATGGCTTCCAGTAATCCAAATAATCAAAACAACTCTGATTCATACGCTGGACCATCCGAGAGTCCATTCCAACGATCTATGCTCTCTAGAGTGATCAAAATTGAAGAGAAAATGGAGTATTTACTACAAATGGTGGCTGAGATGCAAGTACTTCAAATTAGAATAAGTCAAGAGAAAAACAAACAAGGAAAAGTGATGAGGAGTCTCTTAAAGTTTATAATGGATAATGAGACTAACCTGATTATCATCAATGATGATAATCAACCAATGGAAGAAGAGGAAGAACCAGAAGAAGAACCAGAGGAAGAACCGAATGAGGAAGAAATGATGGAGGAGAAAGAACATCAAGAGGCTCAAACAACCGTTGCGGACGAAGATGATAACGTTGAATGCGTAGGAGATGTCCTATTTAACGAAAATGGGAATATGATTGAAAAGAATGGAGAATTCTGTCTCCATTATCCAAATTGTCCAATTCACAAGTCTCCCATTGTCAAGTAATTTAGTTTTTAAGGATTGTCAAGATTTAGCTTTATTACATTCTTATGGTATGTCGTATATGTATATTTATAAATCGATGTATATGTGCACGTGTTTATTAAACATAAATAAAATTGTTATTCATATGTTGTAGCATTATACGTGAATGCACTATTTCGGTGTGAATTCTAGTGTTTTGACGTGCAACACCAGTTCAAAGCGTTGCGTTACACCGGTTAAAAGTACACCTCATCAATCCTTTCCCTCATAAATGAAAAATCACAACCATTGATCCACCTTGATCAATCCGTGTTACCCTTCCTTTATTTCCTGCTAATATTTTCATTGCCGCGAAACTTCTTTTTTCTTCATTTGATAGAGAAGGGTTGCACGTTCCCTTAAGATATATGTATGATTACCATTTTGAGATGTTTATTAGATTCTTTCAAAAACTTAAGTCCTTTTCCAATTAAATTTCCAAAAGAATGGCGGCTAGCACCTTGTTATCTCTTTTTCTCTTCGATCAGATCGAAGAGAAAGCGTTCCTGTGAATACCTGTAGAGGCAGGGGCTTTTTCTCACACTAGGGTTTGATACGTTTTCATCTTCAATTTGGTTTCATGGAATCTAGCAAGCCCAAAAAGGTATGGTTTTGATTTTACTCGATTTACAAATTTATGCATAAGATCCTGTTCGATTTGGTTTGAATTTCATTATTGTAATGTAATTTGACCCATATATCTTTCAATGATGTCAGAGCCAGGCTGTTGTTAATTTGTAGATTGAGTTCTATGAGGGTTTGATCTTTTCGATTAATAGCAAATCCGATAGTATTGTGAACACTATTGTAAAGAATTAGACAAATTCATTCAAAGATGAAATCGTTGCATTACATATCGTTTTATGTATAATATGAAATAGACATGAATTTATGGATTAAAACTTGTTGTTTCTCCTGGTTTAAAGTGTTTAGACCCTTCCATATTATTACTTAGTTTTCTGAAATGAATTGATTTCAGTATAAACAGAAATTTTGTTTTTTCTATAAAATCTGAATGGAATCATGAATTAACATATGATATTAATTCTATTCTGTTACCAGATCCTATTTATCATATTTGATGATATGAGATCTACATATCTGGTTTAATGTTTGCTTACGTATGCTTTGTTAAACGAATATGGATCTGTTTTGAAATACATCAAACATTCATGTGAATTAATTAATTATTAAAAGTATACATTAGTGCAATTAGTTGTTTATAGATTGATTAAAGTTATGGTTAACCTTTTTTTAGTTCTACCTAACTATTTTTATTTAAATTACTTAAATAAATAAAACATACACACACACACACAGATATATATATATATATATATATAGGTTAATAAATTTATAATGATAGAATCCAATGACTCCTTGATCTTTGTATATGTATTGGAGCCTGCACCTTGCTCTGTGTTTTTAAATCTGAGTTATGCGAATAACCCTTGTAAATGTACTACCACACATTGCGACTAGTGGAGGATTGAATCAACAAAGAACTGGGGTGAGCTTTAGTTTTATACTATAAAAACCAAAATTGTAACTGTGTTTTTTGTGTAAATGATGTGCTGCCAAAACTGATGTTAGTCATGAATCTGTCCACATTGTCATATAGTTAAAGTTGATTGGTTGATTCACTAAACTGCTATGAATATGTCACTGGCTTCAAATTGTAGTCATGACTGAATTTTAGACGTACATCTATTTCATATATGTATTAGTATATGTTTCAAATGTACATCTCTAATATATATGCACGATTAATCCATTTTAAATCCTGTTATCGATATGCAAAGATTGCCAAATCTTACATCACTCCACGGTTTCCTTGATGACACAGAAAACTGTTTAATTGGGTAGTGAGTGTTACTAGGCTTGGCAAACTTCATTCTATTGCCAACAGCCTTTTTCCAGATCCCTTTCCTATTGTCAGTATGGTCGACTTTGGTTCTAATTTCTTGAGTATCTTCTTTGACCTTATCCACTTCGACAGTGTTCTCATTATCTTCTCTACATGCTTGCTTCTTTTTGGGTAACAGTCAGTATGCATTGTTTGTTCATTATTTATATGATGTCTGAATTTAGTTTGTTAACAGTCAGAAAACTGTTTAACTGGGTAGTGAGTGCATATATTTATATGTAAAATTCATAGTTTGTTCATAGATACGTTTCAGGAAAATGATGGAACTAAGTTGCTAACAATTGTCAGAAACTAGTGGAATATGATCATGTGATGTCTGAATTTAGTTACTTGAAGTGTTTATCAATTTGGATATTGTCGCATCATTGATTCAAGCTTATCGACTTTATTGACTCGATTAATTAGCAGCTTGTCGGCTTTGTTGATTTGTAACTTGTCAACAACGTTGAGTCCTATCAGCCTAGTTAATTCTCATCTTATCGGCTATGTCGATACCCTTCCTATCGACAATGTCAATACCTTTTGTATCGACTAAGTCATTCCTCTTCCTGTCGACTAGGTTGATACCCTTCCTATTAACTACGTCTACCTCTTATTATCAACCGTGTCGATGCTTAATTTATTGACTATGTCGATATTTACCTTATTGACTCTGTTGATGCTCACTTTATCCATTTTGTCAACGTACAACTTATGAATTATGTCAATTTTTGCTTTGTTGGTTAGGATCCATTAGTGATGTTAGGGTGTTTCTTATCAGTTCTATCGGGTCTGAGCATATCTAATGGTTTGGACCATGTCGGCTAAGCTTATTGACCCAGTCAATGCTGTCATCTTCATTTATGTGTTCCATGCTTTAAATTACATCACTTAAGATGCTGTTCTTTCGAGGTTCATGTCCAAGCCAGGAAAGATGTTGAATCTAAAAGTGCTAGGCATGCAACTCTAAAGACGCAGAATGCCAAAAATAACCACTTACAAGTAATAATGGTAGCGCATTGGCTGTATTTGTTGTAATGACGGTAGCGCAGAATGCCAAATGGAGCCAAGTGAATAAAGGGACATGCTGTATTTTATGTGATACTAACATTGATTCCCTCTTGTATATGTATATACATATATATTTCCTATTGCAATTTGATTGCTGCATATATATGATTCATATATATAAATGATTAATACATTTTGTAGATGTGGACACATGTGTATATGTTCAAAATGCGCTAATGAATTGGTCAGGAATGGAGGAAAATGTCCATTATGGCATGCACCTATTCTTGAAGTAGTTCGAGCTTACTCTATACAATGAAGAAAACGGACGTGTAACGTAGCTAATTTTTGAGTTTTGATATTTGGATAATAAATGAATCATTGTCTTTTCTCTTCGTATGCTGTGGTGGTTCTTTTTTTGTGTACTTGGAACATCATATGTTTTGGATGGGTTTATTCTATGTACAAAATTTGTATTGCAATTTTTTTAATTAAAGCGTTGTATTTGCCTTCTTCTAATGTAGCACTTGCCTTCTTCTACTGTGGTGTTTGCTTTTTTACTGATGTTGCATTTCAAGATAATGGTGTTGCATTATATAAAACAGTGGTATTACATTAAATAAAATATTATTAATTCCACATATCAAGTGGGCCCCACAGCTAACTTGTCATGTGACATGTCGGTAGATGATGTGGAGAACCGACGTGGCGTGTGACACGTTGGCAGCCGACATGGAAAGCTGATGTTGCCCCATTATCGTGACCTATAAGCCAGGCTTTGATTTCTGCTTAAGGCAACACTGTATATTGTTGCATTACTTGCAAGTACTGTTAGAATAAGGTTGTAATACAATGCTTTCTTTCTGTGGCCGTAGATGGACAAAAGCATTGCATTAGAGGGTTAATGCAACGGCCGCGGATGCCACACCCCTCTTTTTTGTATATTTGAAAAAATGACATACGGCAATGCTTTTTTGATCTACGGCCACAGAAAACTAGTGTCGAATATGCCCACTTCTGTAGTAGTGTTTAGTAAACATAGACTAAATTATACAAGATTTTGACAAACTTTATATTAAATAAACACTTAATGGTTCATTGACATTTTACGAGTCTTCTGTGATGATCAATCATCGTACTTCCCTTTAAAAACACTATAGTAATTACATTCCATAAATCATATAATTTCAAAAGATTTCCTAAAATTTCAGGAGCACTTCCCCAGTGTTCCTTGTATTGCACACAACTGTGTGTGCACAAAGAACGAAAAGGAAACGCTTTCGTAATTAGTGAACGATTTAAAGGGATATGATTATGAAACGTAATTACTTAATATTGTCTAATATAGGGACAATTTAGACAAATGTATTAGATGAATATGAATATTTGTTTTGTAACAAAAATGAATATATGTACAACGATCATATACAACATAGGTCAGACGGGGCCAAGTAATATCTAAAGGAGTTTAATATTTGTTTATATTAAATTTAAATATATAATTTATTTATATTTCAACGTTTTATTCCATATGTTTATATATTTTTACTATTTCGCATAATATATAGCTCGCTTTTGCTTGTATAGTAAATAAAAATTATAATTTGTTTATAAACTCAAATTATACTATTTAACGAATTCTAACTACGATGATTCCTATCAAAATCATTTGAAACCATTCAAAACTTATTATACACCAAATCATTCGTGTGTTTGCTTAAGTCTATAACTCTTGTTCACATAAATTATCCGAAAATACGATCTATCCTAGCATAATATATACTTCGTGTTTGCATAAATTATACTATTTGCAAACCCTACCAATACCTACATTTAACACTAACAAAATCATCCTAAATATACAAAATAGGCTAAATTTGGAAAATTTTGCAATTATTAATAATTTGACCATTATGATGATAATAATAACAATTAGTATGTAATATGATGTAATAAACATACACTAGCAATTAAATATCAAACATAATGCGAAATTAGGCTTAAATCAAAAAACCTAAACAAAATTGGTTTAGGCAAAAAATAATAATAATAGATTTTGTAAGTGTTAGAGAGTGGAGAGGGGTTGCACCATGTAGTAGGTGATGTCGGAGGTCATTTGGAGCGGTCGCGCTATTTAGAAAGTTGGGGAAGGAGGAGGGAGTAAGCTATTTCTGCTTTTTGTGGTGGAGGGAGAAAATGAATAGCAGGTCGCGGGTTCTAGAAATTACATATAGGGAATTTCCAACGGCCACAAACAGTCATTATTCCTACGACTTCAAATGACTAGTTTATTAAAATAACAATTTTACAAGGAAATCAATGTGCCATTGATATCTGTTGGCAAGGCCATTGGTGACCATTGGAAATTGCTTGTGGCAATACACCGTTCATCTAGTAGTGCTTGATGTGTTCTTCTATCCACTACATTAGGCCGATACGACTTGATGAGGGTGTGATACCGACCCCTACGATAAGACTCATTTCAATCTGATCCGAGTTATTGAATTTAGACCGATCTAGTTCTTAAGCCCTGTTTTCCCATGTTTATCCAATTCCAACGCTTCTTTCAAACTAATCCGAGTACCTCAAACTTCAAACTATCATCTATACTAGATTCCTGAGCTATTCAATCATCGCCACAAGCTATTCGCATTGCTGGCTAAGTGATCCGGCCATCTAAATCTAAAGCATAACTGTACTGTAAAAAGTTTGTTTAATATGGCATTAAGCGTGACAAAACACATTTCTGGCTATGACCATTGTATTGAATAGGTTATTTAATTTTTTATTTTTAGTTTAATTATAATACGAGTTTGATAATGGCCAATGATAAATTTACAAATAACTAGTTATTTAATAAGAACTGCATATCGCAGATTTTGGCATATGTCAAATAAAACAAAATAACTACGGAACACAACCAAATGATAACTCATATGTCTTACTATCATCTCATTAGGAAAAGCCTTCACTATATCCAAAAAATAATACGAGTAGGTGGAATGTTGGTTAGTTTTGTCGAGAATACATCGTCAATTAATATCACTGTACATGCAATTAAATACATCGTCAATTGATTAAATATCCAAACAAGTACAAGATTGTTCTTTTTATGAAATTGTTATTTGTCCTTTAGTCTTGTCGACTTTGCATCTAAGTAGGATTCTATAGATTTCTGTAATGGTAATTTTTATTCTAATCCACGGTTTTAATAAGTTAATCCACCATTTTACTTTAATAAGTTAATCCACAACTATTTTGTAAGTTAATCCACGAATGTATTAACTTAAAGATTTCACCCTATTATATAGTTAACAATCGATTTTGTGTTTCTTCTTTCACAATTCTGCGTTATTTCACAATTATTTGTGCTGAATTATCCCTCCTGTTTAATAAAGTAGTAATAAATAAATATGTGTTAAAAATAGAGTTGATAGCACTTGAATTCAATAAAGAAGCAATCAATTTGATACAATTAGTTCACTAATTATCTCTGAACATGATCAGACATGATATGGTAATAGATGATTATGAAAATAAAAACTAAGATCAAGTTTCCAGTAGAGAAGTTCACATCAAATGTTTTCAAATTGCTTAATATTTTGAAGATACATCGCCAATTGCACCAGGCAACAACAGTAAATAAGAACTAAAATCAAATTCAAGATCTACATATTAGACAAATAGCAAGTAATTAAAAAAATACTAACAAATCAATAAAAGAGAAAATTTTATATTATAATTGTTTGAGAGTATAACTAATTAGGGGGTCTAGATAGTGAATATTATCCAAACAGCCTATACTCCTATTACAATATTTGATCAATAAAATGATATTCTACTAATGTACAATTTTGTCAAGATTTCAGAAAATATAGCTAACTACAATTATATGTGATAATGGTGATATTAAAAAAAATACAATTTTGTATACAATTAATTAACTTCAAAAAAAATTAAACAAACTACTTAATGTTATTACGTTGAATTACTCCGCTTAAGCTTGGATTTAGATGCTACGATTCCAGAAATAAGAAGGCGACGGAAAACACATAGAAGAAAATTGAAAAAAAGAGAAAATAAGTATGTTTTTTTGTCGATACACTGATTAAAATCTAAATTTTAGTAAAAGTCAACGATCCTATACAATAGGTGAATTAACTTACTAATATTGTGGATTAGAATAAAAATTACCTTCTGTAATATAAATATTAATAAGTTGGTACTAACCAATAATATCGACTCATCATATTGGAATCCATATGAGTTAATATTCAAAATTAGAAAAACTCTATTATATCTTTATTAATAGTTAGTTTGGAAAAACAAACTTTATCCAATCGTAAACTTCTAAATTTATCATTTATATTAGACATGAATTTTTTTTGTTAATGTATAATTAATGGGAACGACTGTTGGAGTGCGGAGTTAAACACAAAAATTCATATACAAATTGTAGATCATTAAATTTATTTGTCTTTTTTTTTGCAAAATATGGAATCGGGGGAGATTTAATCATCAAAATTTAGCGAATATTAGGTGCAGGTCTTTAAAATCAAGCTTGATACACGAAAACTCTTTCTCAAAAGTGAATTGTAAATTAGCTCTTTAAAATTTAATTATTGAACAATCGAGTAAGATTTCGCAATTATTCAGTGAATAATTGCATACATTTATATCAAAATATTGCATAAATATCTTGGCGAATAATTGCTGAACTTACCGCAACTTTTTTGCTGAATAATTTTATATAATTTTAGTAGTTTTTGTTTAATAATTGCAGTGATTTCTGCAATTTTTGATACAATTGCATAAATTTCCACAACTATTGACCGAATAATCGCGTATACAATTATCTTTTAATTTAATTTTAGGGACCTAATTTACATACCTTCTTTCATAACGATATTTTTTTAGCTATTTTGAAACTTAATAGGATTTTAACCAAACTATCTATTTTTTTTATTATGTTTGATTTCGTGTCAATATTTCATTTAGATTGAGTTTCCCATAATCAATTTAAACAAATCTAAATTTCTTGATTTCTTGTACATTATATTATGAGAATTTTGAAATTCAAGATTATTTATTAAACTATATAACTGCGTAATACAATTATCGAACATAAATTGCTTTACAATAATGTTATAAATGATCCACATAGTTGATTCCAATTAATTAGTTTAGACAAATGAGTATATCTTGATTTATTTTACATAATATTTGGATATTTATGATCAAATTTAAAGATTACACATTAAACTATGAAAAAATGGCACAAATATTGAAATAGGAATGATTAAAATGTTGAAAACAACTTGGTTGGGAAATTTTAATTAATTTAAATAATTGAATAGATCTTGATTCATTATATAACATTTCAAAAAATTTAGTAAATGATACAAATATTAAATAGAAATGGTTTTATAATGTGAAAATGATTTAATTAGCTGATTCTAATTAACTAATTTAAATAAATGAACATATTTTGGTTCATTTTATACAATATCTGAAGATTTAATAAATGCTACAAATATCAAAACGAATATGTTTTTACAATGTTGAAATTAATTTAATTAGTTGATTCTAATTAAATAATTTAAACTAACGAATATATCTTGTTTATTGTATACCGTATGGCTCATGTATTGAGATTTATGAATTTAAACTATATGCGCTTTGTTGTGAATAAATGATCATCATTATTAATAGTTAGGTTTAAACCATAATTTTTGCTTCGATCACGAACTTCCAAAATTGCTCTTTGTACGAAACACGGAAGAAATATGTATATAATTAATTTAAACAATTGAATGTATCTGTAATGTGCCGGAATCTTTTTACGAATGAATAGTTATTTTATTTAATTATTTGAATAGTAATTTGACAATTTAAATAACTTCAATTAAATAGTTTTGATTACTTAATTAATATAAATAGTGTAATAATGTAATATAATTTAATTCCGGAATAGTCGGAAATAGTTGAATTGGCAATATTGTGTGAATTGTATAATTTAGATATTTAATTAAGTGTAGATTCGAGTTATAGCAACAAATTTATTTATATGAAAGTTTGAATGTATTAATTCTAATATAATTTAAATCGAGCTCGTAATGTCGCGGTAGTTCGTAGTTTTACGTTTTTAACTTTAACTGGATGTATAGGGTTCATTATAAGTCGAATTTCTACGAAACAAGAAATGTTCAAATCTATTAAACTATATTTCTCTAATGCAAGTGAAAAATATAGATTTTGTCTTATAGATTGTAAGTTATGCCCAAATCAAATTTTCAGAAAGTCGCTATGCAATCGTGTATAGATATAACAGTTTATTTAATAAACAAGTGGAGTTTTTAGTATAAACTGAACATCGTTTTAACTTGAAATTGAAACGCCCAGTATTAATCCGTATTTTTGTTTATTTCTGAAGCTATATGATATTCTGTTTGGATATATATACAATAATAAATATTTATTATTAGTAAATTGAATTATTTTGTAATTGATTTATATTATATCAATTTAGTATCGAATTATAGAATAACCAATTTTCAAATGACCTCTGTTTTCGATGAAACTAAAATTTTAAATTCCGTAGTGATTAATTATTGTGAAATTTTTAGTTTGGGTCAATTTAATTTATTTTATGATTGTGCGCAGTTTAAAGCGAATTATTTAACCGTTTGGAATTAAAAAGGAAATTTTACAAACTAACTCGGAATTCGATGAAACTAGTTCCATCGTGTCCAGAATATTAAACTATTGTAGAATTACAAGTCAGAAGCTTAAAGCTTAAGGAGCTAGCAAGCGAGGGTTCAAACACCCACAACACCAAATTTTAAGTCTTGCCCAAAAAAAAAAAAATTCAAGTTTCACCTCAAATAGAGCTCGTATGTGGTAGTTTTGTGTGTTACGTCGTGTATATGTTTCACGTAAATTAAATTATAATAAATGATAAAATCAAATAAAAGCTATATTTCTAATCAAATACTTCCACCATAAGAAACATATGTAGGTAGACCTATTTTAAAAGCTACTTTTCTAATGTTTAAGCAACCTTAATTCTAAATCTTATCATATGCTAAACTATGCGAAAACACATGCCTATGGTGTACTTAATACGTAAGGGTTAAGTTCTTCCCGTTATAAATGCACTGTTGAATACTTCAATGCATTTCTTCTTGCTTCAGGAACCTCAAACACAATCCATGGCTTCCAAAAATAAATTAAAATCAAACCCTACCTGTAGAATCTTAAAAATTGTATTTTTAGATTCGTATGGAGTACTCTTCCATCTCATAAGCATTTTGTTAGTTTTCGAAGAAATTTTGTTTGCACGAAAATGGCGAGTGCCGACTATGGTTCAGCAATACATTGATTTAAGCATCCATTCCAGTTTTTAATATTAATTTTGGGTTGAGGATGTTCTTTTGAGCTTGTATGCGGATTTTTGGAGGATTCAACGAGTATTAATGTCGATTAAATTACAGTATACGTGCGAACACTACAACAATAAACAAATTTAACAATGTTGAAAATATGTTGTTCAAATACATTAACAACATTTATTCTACCGTTGTCAAACCCATAGTTGCATTAATTATTCATCTTTCGCCATATGTCATTGTAAATAATGCTTATACAACATTTATTGACTATGTTGGATATCTCACATACATATCAAAAAGACTTTACACAATGGTTTCTAAGTATTGCAAAATATAGTTTTTGCATTGTACGGTAAACATCATTGAAACGACTTTTATAACATAAGTTCAACGTTGCATTTTATTTATTTTCTATGTTTCCAACACGTCGTAAAATAATATGGGAAAATACAACATATTCGAAATATTGTGGAAAATATTATACACTGTGTTTACTAGAACATTTCTTGAACATTGTTGTCCATTATTGATACAACATGTTCTGAACATTTGTTGAAATCAAATTACAATGCTTTCTAAACATTGCATTAGTTGATTTAATCACGTTTAACAATCGTCAAATAAGCACGTTTGATAACATCCATAATTATTGTAAAAAAATAACATGTACAACAGTCCAAGTGGTACATATTTTGATTAAATGGTTCAAAAACGTTGTAAATGTACACCGAAACATTGTCAGCAACAACTATTTATAAATAATATGTAAAACATTTAGAACATCATTCTTCGATTCATTAACAAAGTTTGTTACAATCATTACTTAAATATTACATATAAATAATTGGCTGCTGTCGTTGTTATTTTTGGTATTTCTCTGACACGTGAGTAGCTAGGAACAATCTGCTCCAACCATCAACTTTGAGTTAAATACAACTTCAGAGGAAAGACAATGAGCAAGAAATATCCTGGTGGAGGCACCCACACACGAGAAAAAGAAGGGGAGGAAGAGCGTGGAAGGGAAAACATTTGCAGCCGAGAAAATCAGAGCTTTAGGGGTTAGATATGAATCGATTTAAATGGGAATTTTAGTATAGGCCACGCAAGCAAAAGCAGGGAAGAAAATGAAGGGGAGAAGAGGATTGGGAAGTCGTTGAGAACGGGGGAGGAAAGGAATTAAGGGAGAGAAACATGATGAATTGAAGAAAAAAGAGGGGAAGAACCCTTGTCACTATTAACGACCTCACTCAGATCCGAGCCCCTGATTATAAAATAGAGTTCGGTCAATATTTGAAAAGTAAATTTTTATTAACCATTTGTTTTATATTTGTTTATGTTTTAATTACTGCTTTAGCAAACATATACTAAATTATACAAGATTTTGATAAAATTTATATTAAATAAACACTTAATGGTTCATTGACATTTATGTGTCTTATGTGATGATCGATCGTCCTACTTCCCACTACAAACGCAATAGTAATTACATTCCGTAAATCATATCATTTTAAATGATTTCCTAAAATTTTAGCAGCACTTCCCCGTGTTCATTATATCGTACACAAATGCGTGTGCACAAGGAACAAAACGGAAACGCTTTCAGAATTTAGTGAACGATTTAAACTGATATGATTACAAAACGTAATTAATTAATAGTGTTTGTAACTTGTCCAAAACAGGGACAAATCAGACAAATGTTGTATTAGATGAATATGTATATCTGGTTTGTAACAAAAATGGATATCTATACAACGATCATATACAACACAGGTCAGATGGGGCCAAGTATTATCTAAAGGGGTTTAATATTTGTTCATATTAAGTTTAAATATATAATTTATTTATATTTCACCGTTTTATTCCATATGTTATGTTTATATATTTTTACTATTTCGCATAAAATATAGTTCGGTTTTGCTTATATACTACATTATATACTAAATAAAAATTATAATTTGTTCATAAACTTAAATTATACTATTTAATGAATTCTAACTATGATGATTCCTATAAAATCATTTGGAACCATTCAAAACTTATTATACACCAAATCATTCGCGTGATTGCATAAGTAACTCTTGTTCGCATAAATTATCCAAAAATACGATCAATCCTAACATAATATATACTTCGTGTTTGCATAAATTATAGTTTTTGCAAACTCTATCATATACCTACGTTCTACACAAACAAAATCATCCTAAATATAAAAAAAGCTAAATTTGGAAAAAATTTCAGTTAGTAATAATTTGACCATTATGATGATAATAATAGCAGTTATTATGTAAAATGATGTAATAAACATACACTAGTAATTAGAAATCAAACATAATGCAAAATTAGGCTTAAATCAAGGAACCTAGATAAAATGAGTTTAGGAAAAAAACGCTGATTTTGTAAGTGTTGGAGAGTGGAGAGGGGTTGCAGCACGTAGTAGGTGATGCCAGAGGTCGTTTGGAGGGTAGTTGGAGTGGTCGCACAGTTTAGAAAGTTGGGAAAGGAGGAGGGAGTAAGGAATTTGTGCCTTTTGGGACGGAGGGAGACAAAAAAATAACAGGTCGCGGGTTCTAGCAATTGCATACAGGGAATTTCCAATGACAAAAAACGGTCATTATTCCTGCGGTTATCAACCGCTTCAAATGGCTAGTTTATTAAAACAACAATTTTACAACGAAATCAACGTTCCATTGATATCCGTTGGAAAGGCTATTGACGACCATTGAAAATTGCTTGTGGCAATACACTTTTCATCTAGTAGTATTTGATGTGTTCTGCTATCCACTACATTAGGCCGATCCGATTTATGATGGGGGTGTGAGACCGACCCCCACGATAAGACTCATTTCGATATGTTCTGAGTTATACTGAATTTAGGCTGATTAAGTTCTTAAGCCCTGTCTTTCCATGTTTATCCAATTTCAATGCTTCTTCAAAACTAATCCGAATACCCTGAACTTCAAACTATCATCTATATACTCGATTGCCGAGCTATTCAACCATCTCCACGGGCTATTCGCATTGCTGGTTAAGTGATCCGACTATCTTAATCTAAAGCATAACTGTATTATAGGAAGTTGGTTTAATATGGCATTAAGTGTGGTTAATATGGCATTAAGTGTGACACGTCGACGAATACACATTTCTTGCTATGAACGCTGTATTGAAAAGGTTATTTATGCAATTTCAACCATCCTCGGTCCGAGTCAAAGAAAGATCGACACGGGAAAGGTTGTTAAAGTTTTACATGTTGACAGAACTGTAGTAAAAAAATGGCAGGATATGTTATTTTGTTTCTATGTTGACCTGTTACTAGCCATGGACACAATTTATTGGAAGTAATTTGCTTTAAAATACCTGCCACTATTATTACCAATTACTGGAAGTAATTCGCTCTTAAGCTACTCACCGCCATAAAATCGTCCAAAGATTTTAGTTAGGATTATCAGGATTGTCTTCTTCCATACGATGATAAGCAGAGATGGTAATATGGTATAGATTGAAATTGAAATTGTCCCACATCCCTAAATAAATTAAAAAGATAATGTATCGGTTCCTTTATAAACCCACACAAACATTCAGCAACACTAGTACAAAACAAAACATCAGCAATGGCAGTATCCAAAAAAACACCAGTCCTTATATCCTTGGTAGCACTGCTTGTACTGAATGCCTTGATCACAACCAATGCTCGATTATTTGGAGATGAGCCAGTAAACGCTCTCAATGCAAATGCACCTTCCAGTGGTGATCCTACATGCACTCAAAAATGTGATGACCTTGAAAAGGAATGTGAAAGCTCCGATGACTGCGACAATCGGAAAGTCGGTAGCTATAAGGCGATGGAGTGTATAAAGCGATGTCAAAAGGCAAATTTGACCTGCAAGTCCAAGTGCAAGAAACAGGATATTGGCATCTAACTTTATACGGCCCCTGTTTATGGTCAGCAATTGTATTGTTTGATAACGTTCAATGTTTTGCTAAATAAAAGAAATGGATCAGTTTTCCTTACTTTGGCTTGTTTTTATCATTTCTGCTTTTATTGATTCGCTCGGAAAAAACAAAAAAAAAGATGTTAACAAGCTACAAGACCAACAATAGGACAATGGAAAAACTCTCCAACCTTTTTTGTTCATTTTTAAGTTGCGGAAGACAATGTATATTCGCTTAATTCATGAAATCTATAGTTACCTGTTGTTAACTTTCTATGAGAAATAAACGTATGAGACGGTTCGAATCAGGATATCTATCATTCAGCAAATAATCATAGATAATAGTAAATTACATGCATGCATGCCCAACGCAAAAACCATGCATTCAATATACTCATACGCACACATACTATGCTGCTGCCGATGAATGAACTCATCCTATAAGCTTTGTTTACATCTCTGGTTACACTGTTGATATTCAATCATTATTACTGAAAGCTCTGTGTACATCTCTGATTACATTGCCGATGAATGAACCCATTTATGCTCTGCCGTAATTGTTTGATGTGACTCAATCGACTGTCGTTCATCCAACATAAATATTACTGTACATGCAATTAACTACGTCGTCAACAGATTAAATATCCAACCAAGTACAAGATTGTTCTTTTCACGATTTCCGTAATCTGTCCTTTAGTCCTTTCGGCTTTGCACCTAAGTAGGATTCGGAAGATTTCTGTAATATAAATGTTAATAAGTTTGTACTAACCAGTAATGTCGCGTCATCATACTCGAATCCATATGGGTTAATATTCAAAATTAGAAAAACCCTATTATATCTTTATTAATAGTAAATTTGGAAAAACAGACTTTATCTAACAGTAAACTTCTAAACTTATCGTTTATATTAGACATGATTTTTTTTTTTTTTTAATGTATAATTAATGCGACGACTATTGGAGTGCAGAGTTAAACACAAAATTTGATATACGAATTGTAGATCATTCAATTTATTTGTCTTTTTTAAAAAATATGGTATCCTGGTAGATTTAATGGTTAAATTTAGTGAATATTAGGTGCAGGTCTTTAAAATCAAACTTGATACACAAAAAATTCTTTCTCAAAATTGAATTATAAATTAGCTCTTAAAAATTTAATTACTGAACAATCGAGGAGGAAGATATCGTAATCATTCAGTAAATAATTGTAGATATTTACATCAAAATAATTGTAAATAATTGTTTGATTTCAGTAAATAATTGTAGATATTGCATAAATTTCCCCAACTACTGACTGAATAATCGCGTAACCTTATACAATTATCGGTTAACTTAATTTTAGGAACCTAATTTACATACCAATCTTTGAAAAGGATTTTTTTTTGGCTATTTTGAAACCTAATAGAGGTTTGGCCAAACTATCCGAAAAATTTATTATGTTTGATTTCGTGTCAATATTTTGTGTAGATTGTGTTTCCCATAATCAATTTAAACAAATCTAAATATCTTGGTTTCTTGTACATTATATTAGGAGAATTTTGAAATTCAAGATTATGTATTAAACTATATAAATACACAATAAAAATATCGAACAGAAATGGCTTTACAATAATGTTGGAAATGATCCTGTTAGTTAGTTCCAATTAATTAGTTTAGACAAATGAGTATATCTTGATTTATTTTACACAATATTTGGATATTTATGATCAAATATCAAGAGTACACATTAAATTATGAAAAAATTGCACAAATATTGAAATGGGTCGGAATGGATTAAAATGTAGAAAACAACCTGGTTGGTCGATTTTAATTAATTAATTTAAATAACTGAATAGATCTTGATTCATTGTATAACATATAAAAAAAATAGTAAATTATACAAATATTAAATAGAAATGGTTTATAATGTTGAAAGCAAAGATTCTAATTAACTAACTTAAATATGTTGACTACTAGAATCCCATTGAGGCATTCCGTTAAAGAATACAAGTGCACATATCAGCACAACCTACGTGCTAAGTAATAGCAGTCCTCACCTACATCAAAGGGTCGAGCATCGGCTTCAGGTCGCGCACCGCTTGGTGGCACAGACGAGCAGGCTACAACAGCATCACCCTTGGTCAAGCATGGGGCGAGCCAGAACTAATAGCGCCTCCAGCTGTGGTCGTTCGTGCACACCGCTTCCGGACGAGCAACGACATCAGAGGGGTCAGTCGAGCAACTTCCCAACATTATGGGGTCGAGCACCATCTCCGATTCCTGGTCGTGTGTCACCTTGAGGCATGGGTCGAGCAAGTTCCTCCAGCAGTGATCGAGCGCCCCACGTCTCGCAAGAACCTTCTTTCCATTCACTTGGTCTAGCAGAACAGTGAAACAAATAAAAGAAAGGGATGACACAAAAGGAGACAAAACTGTATAAAGTATGGTGCAGACGCACTAAGTGACACTAATGGCATAGGCATAATAATAAAGCTTGGTCACATGTTTCTTAAAGCAAGGATGCTCGCTCGTGCATTCAACAGGTCGCTCACACATGATATTTAGAGGGTCGATTGAGCAGATGGGTTCTTGGTCGCACAGTACACGGCATACAGTAGTTGTGTCCAGCTGTAAAGAAACATTGCTAGCTGATGGCGATTCAGGAAGAATGAAGTGAGGTTCTTAGGCCATGTTGTCCCTGGAAATGGGATAGCAGTTGATCCCGCTAAGGTGGCACCAATCAAAGACTGGGATAGACCTAAGAATGCAACAGATGTGAGAAGTTTCCTTGGGTTGGCTGGTTATTACCGACGGTTTATCAAGGATTTCTCGAAGATAGATGCACCAATGACAGAATTGATGAAGAAGAACCAAGTGTTCACATGGGATGCAAAGTGTGAACAAGCATTCAGAATCCTGAAGAAAAGATTGACGTGCGCTCCTGTGTTGACCATTCCAAGTGGGAATGAAGAGATGGTGGTTTACACTGATGCATGTGGTACTGGACTTGGAGCAGTGCTAATGCAAAAGGATAAAGTTGTGGCTTACGCGAGTCGAAAAATAAATTCGCAGGATAAAAACAATCCAACTCATGATCTAGAGTTGGCAGCGATTGTGTTTGCTCTGAAGATGTAGAGACATTACCTGTTGGGACTTCGATTCGAGTTGTTTATGGATCACAAGTCTTTGAAGTGTCTTTTCTCCCAAAAGGTTTTGAATCTTCAGTAGCAACGATGGTTAGAGTTTCTGACATCATATGATTTTGGTA
This sequence comes from Allium sativum, assembly GCA_030737875.1. NCBI lineage: Eukaryota > Viridiplantae > Streptophyta > Magnoliopsida > Asparagales > Amaryllidaceae > Allium > Allium sativum. Next base: position 5,632,061 of record CM060923.1, on the reverse strand, counting down.
TAGCATATACTCTTGGAAAGGGTAACGTAGTTGCAGATGCGTTGAGTTGAAGACATGAAAACAACCCGACTCATGATCTAGAGTTGACAGTGATTGTGTTTGCTCTGAAGATGTAGAGACATTACCTGTTGGGACTTCGATTCGAGTTGTTTATGAATCACAATTCTTTGAAGTATCTTTTCTCCCAAAAGGATTTGAATCTTCAGTAGCAACGATGGTTAAAGTTTCTGGCATCATATGATTTTGGTATAGCATATACTCCTGGAAAGGGTAACGGTGTTGCAGATGCGTTGAGTTGAAGACACACAAGTTTGGGTGCGATGTTTTCGGAATGGAAGAGACTCGAGTATTTTGCAAGGTTTAATCTGAGACCAAGGTATGAGTTGGAACCTGAAGTTTTGGCAAGCTTATCGATAAGGCCTACTATCATTGAAAGGATTGGCGAGAGCCAAAAGCAAGATGCAAAGCTTGTCGAGTTTATCCAGAGACTAGAACCAGAAGATAAAGAGTTCGAAGTTGATCGAGAAGGTTGGCTTCGGAAGCAAGGGCGATTAGTTGTTCCCAATATAGATGGACCGAAGGATGAGTATCTGAGAGAATGTCATCACTCGAAGTTGATAATTCATCTCGGTGGTAATAAGATGTATCAGGGCATGAAGTGAGTCTATTACTCGGTGAGGATGAAGCGAGATGTTGGAAAGTTCATTTCCAAGTGTATGAACTGTCAGTTGGTGAAAGCTGAACAGAAGAAGCCGAGTGGTTTGCTTCAGCCATTGGAAGTTCCTACGTGGAAGAGTGAGCAGGTATCGATGGATTTCATCGTTGGACTACTTAGGACCAGGGTAAGAAATGAAGGGATCTGGATCATCGTGGATCGCTTGACCAAAAGTGCAAGGTTCATTCCTGTCAAATTGACTAGGACAACATCTACGTTGGCTGAACTTTATGTGAAATGGATAGTTCGATTCCATGGTATCCCAAAGATTATAGTGAGTGAGCGAGATCAATTGTTTACGAGTGGATTTTTGAAGAGTTTGCGAGAAGTTGTGTGAACCAAGTTGTGTTTGAGCACGGCTTATCATCCCCAAACGGATGGTCAAACCTAGAGGGTTAATCGAGTTCTGGAAGATCTATTGAGGGCTTGTGTGTTAGACTTCGGTGGATCATGGGAAGACCATCTACATTTAGTTGAGTTTGCATATAATAATAGCTACCGGTCTAGCATTGGGATAGCACCATACGAGGCATTGTATAGAAGGGTGTGTAATTCTCCGGCATGTTGGTTGGAGACTAGAGATAAGTTGATACTTGGGCCAGAGATGATTAGAGAAACCTCGGATTGTATCGAGATCGCTCGACAACGAATGAAGGCGACCCAAGATCGTCAGAAGAGTTATATTGATAAGCATCGAAAAGATTTGGAGTTCGACGTAGGCGACATGGTTTTCGTGAAGATTTCGCCATTAAAGCATGTGGTTCGATTCAGAAGTAAAGGAAAGTTGGATCCTAGGTTTATTGGACCATTTCCGGTAGTCGAGCGAATTGGAAAGCTCGCATATTGACTGGAGTTACCCGAGAAGATTTCGAGTGTGCATAATGTGTTTCATGTGTCGTTTCTACGAAAGCTTGTGCATGACTCGAATGTGGTGGTATCTCCAGAGAAGTACTAGGGACCACGGATACGAGACCTCGTAAGCCGCTTCATGTTGTAGGAAATGACACGAAACATCTTAGGAGGAAGACGGTTAAGCCAGTCAAGGTACAGTGGAGTGAAGATGGCGACGATTGCAATTGTACGTGGGAGGCGGAAGAGAGCATGATGGCGACTCATCCTGAACTCTTCGTCGGTAGGACCCTTTGATATCGTATCATTGTTATATCATTGTATCTTGTTGTTGTTTGATAGAATTCCGCGTGCTAGGATAAGGTTATGGATGCATGGCTTGATGGTTGATAGTTTGGATGATATAATTTGCTTCTCATGGATGATAGCATGCGGGATCATTGTGGTTGTTTGTGTTTGCTTGGAATTTCGGGGGCGAAATTTCTGAAGGGGGAGAATGTAACATCCCGTATTTTACACATCGGAAGATCATAAAATATTTTTATTTAATTCCCAGAGGGTTGGATCATTCCCATATTTTAATATGTCGCTTATGGGAATGTGAGTCATGTCCATAATTTTTACTAATTTTTGTGTGACCATTTTTCCCCTTTCAGTCTTGTATAGGGCATAACTTTTGACCCAGATCGAATCAGAGGGTGAGACCTATGTCATTTGAAAGGAATTGATGATTGCCTTTCTGTAGAGTGGTTACATTAAAGATTTGTCTTAGGGATTTGGGAGGAATCGCTATTTATGGTTTTTCAGTTGGTTGTTCATGATTTTGAGCCACAATGGGCTAATTTGAGAAGGCCCAATTAGTGGGCTGGTGGAAACTATAAATAGAGGGTGATAGGTATGGGAAGTAGTCTACTTCCCCATTCTCTCATTTGGTGGCCTTGAGCTCCTCCTTCCTCTAGCACCTTTCAACCATTAAAAATCAAATCCAAGGAGGGAAATCATAGATCTACACCATTGGAGGCTAGATCTACATTAATTAAAGCAAGAGTTCATCGGATCAAGGGGTTTGGTGCGAGCTGCTTGCTGTCCGGATTCTTATTTCATCAATTTTAGCTTACTTTGGAGAATCGGTGAGTGGTTTACATCTCTCACATGGATTCAATGAAGTATATGAGTGATTGATCATGTTTTCCATCACATTTGAGTATTTTTCCATAAATTTATGCCATATTAAGTCCATTTTCATATGAATCACCTTATGATATTATTTAATAAGTTTAAATTGGTGATTCCATATGATTGTGAAAGTTAGATCTATAGTTTTGTTCATATGATAATTCATTATGGTTTTTGAGCGATTTGCATGATTTGGTGAAAACTTTTTTTCATGTTGTTTATGGATTCATACCGTGTTTTTGATCATACTTGATGGATTAGACAAGCTGGTTTCGTCGAATCTATCGTTTGGCGAAGTTTTGGTGAAAATCGGAGTTGTTTTGGAGAAATGCAGGTTGTGGGTCGCACATTGGGGGGTCGCCCTCTCATGGTGTGTTTTCTTGGAGAACAAGACATGAACAGGGTTTCGGTCGCACCTACGACATGATTTGTGAAATGCTGTGGTCGGTTGCGCATGGATTTCAGTGGCACCTTCGACAACATTTGTGAATTGTTGTGGTCGGTAGTGCATGGGTTTTGGTCGCACCAGAGATACGACAAACATTTGTGAAATGTTGTGGTCGGTCGCGCACGAGTTTCTGTCACACCTATGATAGCATTTATGATATGCTGGTAAAGGCTATGGTCGAGCACGACTAAAGATAGGTCGCATATGAGTTTCTTTGGTCACACCTGAGTTACGATAGCACTTCTGTAATGCTGTAAAAAGGCAGAAATACTGTAAAAGCCAGTTTTATTTAGCTTTCACACCAGATGGATGCAAAATTGAACAGGGGATATAACAGCATTTCAAAAACGCTGTAAAAGGCTGTTTTAACATTTTGTCTAGTTTTTCATAGTGAAAAGGTTAGGAATGCTGAAAAAAGGCAATATCGACCAAATGAAGCTTGTTTTTGAGTCCACAATGGATCTAGCTTCGACACGAGTTCAAGTAGGAAGGTTCGAAGTGTTGAAATGTGTTTGTAGATCGGTGAAAAGCAACGAATAGACAGACAACTCAAAAATGTTGGGTTATCGATAATGGTTACTCGAGTGGGACTTGAGTTTATGATAGTCGCCGGTGATGACGACTAGAGATGCGAAGGCCAAGAGAATATCGTTAACGTAAGTTCTAGCAAACTCAAAGCAAGGGTAGTTTGGGCAGTCATGAAGGGCCTCATACCTTGGGCAGTCGCGAAGGGCCTAGTTGTCGGGATTTGAGAAGACAAACATACGAGTCATGATGGTGTATGGAGTTGTTGCTAGAACTGGGGTTACCATTAGCCTTTGACAAATGGCAGTTATGATGGGACGTCATACGATTAACGATGGTTTCAAGGCAAAATTGGCAGTGATAGCCTGATTCTATCATGGATGTTTGAATGTCTTGATATTTTGTTATAACATCTCACTTGGATTATCCAACGTCGAGGGATATGTCTCTTGGGTGCTTGACCGATATGGGTTTAGGCCTCTAGGGAGAGTGCTTGAGGGATGTTAAACTCAATTAGGATTGTCTACATGAGACCTAGGTAATATGGATGCTATAAATGTTATTGATGGTTGCTCTGATTTCCATGAATGAATTTTTGTTACCTTGGATATAATGGATTGTAAAGGCTATCACTGTCGGACGTAGGGAAGATGGGTGTGAGTTCTTCTCTGATGCTGGGTAGTGGTTGGTAAATCTACCCATTCTCATATACTTTATTGATGAAGTTGTTATCTGTTTTATCGCTTACTAAGAATGTTGTCTGACTCATGGTTTTATGTTCCCTCTTATTACCTTGGTCTATTCATCCTATTTGCCCACTGATTCTCTATGCACATTTGGAGAGGTTCATCCTAATTGTTCCAATTCAAACAAATTTTTGAATGCCAGGATTATTTTCAATCTTTTGTGTTACTTGGTTTTCTTCTTCTACCACTGCTAATTTTAATTTTTTTCTTTGTCAATAGGTTACATGTCTGTACCATTTGGAGCACAACCATCACAACATTCACATGTGCCTTCAAATACTCTTGGAGCACGACCATCACAACATTCACCTGTGCCTTCAAATGCTCTTGGGACTGCAGAACAAAATATGACATTTTTTGATCTTATGCAACAGCAGTATCCGGTTATGCAACAACTTTCGCAACCTTCTAATTATCAAGCACCGCACGATCAGGAAGGAAATCAGCATGATGGAGGTATGGAGTGATTGGCTGTCTAGCTTTCCTTGTTTGCTTTGTTTGTTCTTTGTTGGAATAATAGATGTATGCATATAGTAGACATGCATTGCTGTTGTTATTTTCCTTCTATGTTAATATGTTTGTAGAGATTTTGAAGTTTAATATATTATGATTTGTGTTCTGTAGTTTACATTGCTGTTCATGTGACGGTGAATAAAATTTAATCGTTTGATTATCATTAATGTTGCATAGTTTATTGTTATGGATGTGCAAACATGAGTGTATACATACATACATATTTATACATACATACAATTTTTTTTTTATATATATATATATATATATATATATATATATATATATGTATGTATGTATGTATGTATGTATAGTGTGTGTGCGCATGCGTACGTGCATAATATTTGCATGTGCATTTAGGAATACAAATATATTTTTATATTATTAATGATTTAAAGACCGAGTGCAGACTGATTTAAAATTGTTAGGACACAACTTAAGACCGACTAAAAACTAAAATTCAGTCCTTAAAATTCAGTTGCTAATATGTTTGAAACTGAAATATATCGGTCTTTAAATTTAAGACTGAATACATACTGCACCTCAGTCTTTAGAGTTCAGTTTCAAAAACTTTTAAAACCGAAACATCGGTCTTTACATTTTTAAGACCGAACCTTTCGGTTATAATTTTATTTAAGACTTGACATTTAAAGACCGAAATTTCGGTCTTTGTTCAGTTTCTGAATATAGTCTAAAGATCGATTGGTTACATTAAAAACCGAAAATTTCGGTCTTTAGTTCACTTTTTTTTTGTAGTGTATGTTGACCTGTTACTAACCATTGACACAATTTATTGGAAGTATTTTGCTTTGAAATACCCGCCACTACTATTACCAATTATTGGAAGTAAATCGCTCTTAAGCTACTCAACTTCATTAAATCGTCCAAAGATTTTAGTTGGGATTATTAGGATTTTTTTCTTGCATACGATGATAAGCAGAGATGATATAGATTGAAATTGAAATTGTCCCACATCCCTAAATAAATACAAAAGATATTATAATGGTTGCTTTTTAAACCCACACAAACATTTAGCAACACTCATACAAAACAAACATCAGCAATGGCAGTATCTCAAAAAACATTCGTCCTCATATCCTTGATAGCGCTGCTTGTACTGAATGCCTTTATCACAACCAATGCTCGATCATTTGGAGATGAACCAGTAAACGTTCGGAATGCAAATGCACCTTCCAGTGGGGATCCTACATGCATTAAAAAATGTGATGAGACTGAGAAGGAATGTGAAAGCTCCGATGACTGCGACAATCGGAAAGTCGGTAGCTATAAGGCGATGATGTGTTTAAAGGAGTGTGAACATGAAAATTTCACCTGCAAGTCCAAGTGCAAGAAGCAGACTATTGGCATCTAACTTTATATGGCCCTGTTCATGGTCAGCATTTGTATTGTTTGATAACGTTCAATGTTTTTCTAAATAAAAGAAACGGATCAGTTTTTCTTACTTTGGCTTGTTTTTTTCATTTCTGCTTTTATTGATTCGCTTAATTCATAAAATCTATAGTCACCCATTGTTAACTTTTTGTGAGAAATGAACATAAGAGATGGTTCGAATCAGGATATCAATCATTCAGCAAATAATCATAGATAACAGTAAATTACATGCATGCAAGCCCAACGCAGAAACCATGCACAGGGCTGTCTAGGGCTGTTATGGTAATGGTTACCGTTACCGTTTGACAAATACCATTACCATACCATTTTTACTGGAAGCCAGAATTGCTTACCGTTACCGTTACCGATCGACTGGTATACCGCTGACTGGTATACCGATAGACTGGTAACCGTTACACTGGTAATGGTAAATTACCGTTTGTCGATCAAAGTTGATGTCTTAACATATATTTTGTACACCGTGCATTTTTATTATACTATATGTGGTGTTAGTTTATAAAAAACATAAATGAAAAAGAAAATAAGTGTATCTGGATTATTTTATTTGATTATTGAATTAAATATAATCATTTATTTGGTTCTGCGTGCATGTAATAAAGCATATCAGATGAGTATGCTTATGCTTTGAATTAACTGGTAAAATTACCGTTACCGCTGGTATTGAAGAAACATTACTGATAATTTACCGTTAAAAATGGTAAATTTACCGTTACCATACCGTTTTAACTGGTATACCGATTTTAATCAAAAATGATTACCGATCGAATGGTAATGGTAAATTTACCGTTACCGTAACAGCCGGGTCCATGCATTCAATATACTCATACAATGCTACTGTCGATGAATGAACCCATCCTATAAGCTTTGTTTACGTCTCTGATTACATTGCTGATGTTTAGACATTATTACTGAAAGCTTGTTTACACCTCTGCATATCAATACAATCTACATACGTTTAATTGAATATTCGCCCTTCCGTAATTGTTTGATGTAACTCAATCAATGGTCGTTCATCTAACACAATTAATATCACTGTACATGCAATTCAATACATCGTCAGCAGATTAAATATCCAAACAAGTACAAGACTGTTCCTTTTATGAAATAGTTATTTGTCCTTTAGTCCTTTTGACTTTGCATCTAATTAGGATTCGGAAGATTCGGTAATATACATATTAATAAGTTGTATTGACGAGTAATGTCGAGTCATCATACTGGAATCCATATGGGTTAATATTCAAAATTAGAAAAACTCTATTATATCTTTATTAATAGTAACTTTGGAAAAACAAACTTTATCCAATCGTAAACTTCTAAATTTATCGTTTATATTAGACATGATTTTTTTTTTTTTTTGTTGTTGTTAATTTATAATTATTGGGACGACTATTGGAGTGTAGAGTTAAACACAAAATTCGATATAAAAATTATAGATCATTAATTTTCTTTGTTTTTTTGCATAATATAGGATCGAGGGAGATTTAATGGTTAAAATTTAGTGAATATTAGGTGTAGGTCTTTAAAATCGAACTTAATACACAAAAATTCTTACTTAAAATTTAATTTTTAATTAGCTCTTTAAAATTTAATTACTGAACAATCGAGGAAGATATCGTACTTATCCAATGAATAATTGCATACAATTATATCAAAATATTGCATAAATATCTTGGCGAATAATTGTTAACTTTCTGTGAGAAATAAACGTATGAGACGGTTCCAATCAGGATATCTATAGTTCAGCAAATAATCATGAATAATAGTAAATTGCATGCATGCATTCAATATGGCATACACACACATACTATGCTGCTACCGATGAATGAACTCATCCTATAAGCTGCGGCTAAGTACCGGATTGAACAATCGCTCTTCCATAATTGATTGATGTGACTAAGTACAAGATTATTCTTTTTATCAGACAATTATTAATTTCTTTCAACTTTGCATCTAAGTAGGATTCAGAACATAACGTAAATTAGGTCGGAAGACTCAGTATTATAAAATATTAATAAGTTTTTGCTGACCAGTAATATCGATTCACCATTCCAGAATCCATATGGGTTAATAATCAAAATTATGCTAATCTTCCATAGGAAAACCTATAATATCTTTATTTAACGGTTAGCTTGAAAAAACAAACTTTTTATCCAATTGTAAATTTCTAAAATTATCATTTATATGAGATATGAATTTTTCTGTTAATGTATAATTAATGCAAACGAAGTAGTGGATAAAAACACTAAATTGACATACAAATTGTGGACTATTAAATTTATTTGTCTTTTTGCAAAATATGGAATCGACAGAGATTCAATGGTTAAAATGATTTTGTGTCAATATTTTGTGTAGGGCTGTCAACGGATACTTTCGGATTCGGATAGTGCCATATCTGTATCCGCATCCGGAACCATTTTCGGATATCGGATATCCGCATCCGCGGATACGAACGGATATCAGATAATTATCCGCTCCGCCAACGATCAATAAATCAGTGAACATTATTGAATTTTTTTGGCTTAATATCAAGCTTTTTCAACCTAATTAATTACTCAAGTGCTAAAAATAAATAAATATGATGATAATACATAATTTTGAGCAATTAACATGCATTTAGTAGACTTTTAATTTTGTAAAACAATAAATTATTATATTTAATTATGCTAAAATACACGTAACTTAAGCTATAATCATGAGAAAAAAGCGGACGGATAATTTTCGGATGCGGATATGCCTATATCCGCATCCGCATCCGCTTTCCCGAATATCGAATATTTATCCGTTTTTCGGATGCGGATACGGACGGATTTCAGATTTTTCGGATATCCATTGACAACCCTAATTTTGTGTGTGATAGAGTTTCTCATGATCCATTTTAAAAAATGAAAATATCTTGATTTGTTGTACATCATATCTGGAATTTCAAAATTATTTTTTAAACTACAAATAAATAATACAAATACCAAAATGGAAATGGCCTTTTAATAATGTTAGAAATGATCTAGTTAGTTAGATTAATTAATTTAAACAAATGAATACATCTTGATTTATTTTACACCATATCTGAATATTTATGAATTTCAAAATTACACATTAAACTATGAATAAATGACACAAATATTAAAATGGAAAAAGATTAAAATGTTGAAAATGACTTAGTTGGTTGATTTTAATTAATTAATTTAAATAAGTGAATAGATCTAGATTCATTGGATAACATATCTAAAGATTTAGTAAATGATACAAATATTAACCAGAAATGGTTTAAAATGTTGAAAACAATTTAATTAGCTGATTTTATTCAACTAATTTATATAAATGAACATATCTTTATTTTGAATACCGTATCTAATGATTTAATAAATGTTACAAGTGTTAAACCGGAGATGGTTTTACAACGTTGTACATATTTTAATTAGTTGATTCTACTTAATTAATTTAAATAAATGAATATGTCTTGTTTATTTTATACCGCATGGTCCGTATATTGAGATTTATGAATTTCAAGTTTATGCACTTTGTTGTGAATAAATGAGCATCTTTATTAAGCCATAGCTTTGTAGTGTACATTTTTACTTTGATTGTGAACTTCGAAAATTGCTCTTTATATAGGGTAGGGAAAAAAATACATGTATAATTAATTTAAATAAATGAATGTAGCTTAATTTATTGTATACCATACCTAGATTTATGAATTCCAATGTTATATATTAAACTGTGAATAAACGATACAAATGTCAAAAAGGAAATAGTTTTAAAATGTTGAAAAAAAATTATTTAGTCGATTCTAATTGATAAATCAGAAAAAATTAATATATCTTGAATTATTGTATATCATATTTAGAGACTTATGATTTTCGAGGTGGTATTTTTCACTTAAAGGATTTCTTAATTTTGAATAATAAGTTTTAAGAACAACACTTCTAAAAAATTGTCTTTAAGTATATTTTTTGGGAAAAAGATAAATAAATTGTCATTCTTAGTTGTATAAGAATAATGATGAATTTAGTTGATTATTTATCATTTTATTATTCCTATATAAATGAAAATGACTGATAATCTTAATGAAGAAATATGAAACAATTCATTGATTATAAAACAAGATACAGAGGAGATGGAGGCTAACAATAGAAGAGAAAGCCTTGAACAGTAGAATAACAAAAAGGTGCCTTTATATATAGGCAAAAACAGAAAAGTACTGTACTACCACTGTACTACCCTTTTAGGAAAAGTACTGTACTACGACTTTAGTACCACTGTACTACCCTTTTAGCATATTAAGTATGTTAACATCCCCCCTCAAACTCATGATGCGATAGCAATGAGCATCGAGAGTTTGTCAGTCAAAAAACGAAAGCGCGAAGGTGACAATGACTTAGTAAACAAATCTACAAGTTGTAAAATGGAAGAGACAAATGGCAATGTCAATGTACCATTCTGAAGGTGATGACGAGTAATATGGCACCCAATCTCAATATGCTTGGTCCTTTTGTGAAAAGCAGAGTTATGAGCGATCTGAATAGCACTCTTATTATCATAGTGCAAAGGATTTGGTCGCCGCAAGAAAACGCCCATATCCGCAAGCAACCATCGCAGCCAAACTATTTCACAAGTAGTAGAAGCCATAGCAGGGTATTTGGCCTTAGTAGAAGACCGAGATAAAACATCCTGCTTCTTACTTTTCTAACAGATTAGAGAATCACGTAGAAAAATACAAAAACCAGTAGTGGATTTGTGATCAGTAGAATCACCAGTCCAATCAACATCAGAGTAAGCACATAATTCTAAAGATGAAGTAGAAAAAAGCAAAAGAGCTTGAAACTGAGTGCCATGGAGATATCTCAAAATGCGAATAACAGCAGCCCAATGAACTGTAGTAGGAGAAGTAACAAACTGACTGACTATGTGAACAACATATGCAATGTCAGGGCGAGTGATAGTGAGATAAACCAAACTTCCAACAACCGTTCTATAAAGATCAGGATCTGGCAATAGAGACCCATCAGAAATAGAGTACCGAGCATTGAGCTCAATTGGAGTATCAAAGTCTTATTATCCGAGAGACGAGCACGCTCAAAAATGTCAGAAATATACTTAGATCGAGAAATAATATACTCTTTTAGAGAAGAAGCAACTTCAATACCCGAAAAATAACGAAGAGGACCCAAGTCTTTCATAGAAAAACTTCGAGTCAACTTAGACTTCAACAAGTTGATCCCAACAACATCATCGCCTGTAATAATCATATCATCAACATAAAGAGAAAGCAGAATTCGACCAGCCGAGGTACACTTGACAAACAAAGCGGAATCATGGTTACTCGGGCAAAAACCAAGAGAAGTAATCACAGTAGTGAATTTCTCAAACCAAGCACGGGGAGCCTGTTTGTGACCATAAAGAGCCTTCTTAAGTTTGCAGACTTCATCAGGTTGATGATCAATGCCAAGAGGAGGAACCATATAGACTTCTTCATGAAGGTCGCCATTCAAAAAGGCATTTTAGCATCCATTTGAGTAATATTCCAGTGGCGAACAGAAGCAACCACAATAAGAGTTCGAACTGTAGTCATTTTTGCAACAGGAGCAAAAGTCTCCTCATAATCCATACCATATTCTTGAGAATAACCTTTAGCAACCAAGCAAGCTTTATATCTTTCAATAGATCCATCAGCCTTAGTTTTAATCTTATAGACCCAACGAGAACCAATAGCACATTTTCCTGTAGGAAGAGGCACTAAATCCCAAGTATGTGTTTAATGAAGAGCAGTTAGCTCCTCAGCCATAACACTCTGCGAAAGAGGATCACGAGCCGCATCTTTGGAAGATGAAGGCTCAGAAAGACAATGAATAGAAGCAAGGAATCAAGAAAATGAACTAGAAAGACAAGAATATTCAAAATTAGGTCGTCTAGTATACTGACGATTTCGGATAGGATACCGACGTTCACTAGTATCCGCTGTCTCAGAAGATGATTGGGTAGTTGAGGAGTCAATAGAAGTGGCTGGATTTGCAGTAGGAGTTAGCTCATCATCATCAGCAATAAAAGGATCAATATGAACAAGATCAGACACAGATATACAGTGAGAACGATCGGGAATTGTAAAATAAGGAATATGTTCAAGGAAAACAACATGGCGAGAAACATATAACTTATGACTAACTGGATCCAAACAACGATATCCCTTTTGTCCTGCACCATAACCAAGAAATATACATATAGCAGACCGTGAAGTTAACTTACTCCGTTGGACATGAGGAAGAAGAACAAAGCATGTAGAGCCAAAAACATGAAGAGAAGAATAATACGGTGGACAACCATACAATTTCTCATAGGGGGACAAGCCAGAATTATGAGAAGTGGTAATTCTATTAATCAAATAAACAGAAGTAAGAGCTGCCTCCCCCCAAAATTCACTAGGAACACTAGCATACAATAAAAGTGACCTAGCAGTCTCAAGAATATGCCTATGTTTCCTTTCAACAACCCCATTTTGTTCAGGAGTATCAGAGCAAGAAGTCTGATAAATTGTGCCATCTAAAGCAAGAAGTTCCTTAAAATCATGAGAAGCGTATTCACCCCATAAATCACATCTAAAACATTTAATAACAGCTGCGTGCTGAGTTTTAATAAGAGATCGAAACTCATTATAGATGCCAAAAAATTCCGAGCGACATTACATAAGATAAATCCAACAAAAACGAGTGCAGTCATCAATAAAAGAGACACAATAACGAGAGCCTCCTTTTGTAGAAACAGGAGAGGGTCCCCAAACATCAGAATGAATAAGATCAAAAGGTGCAATAGAAAATGTATTACTTTGAGGAAAAGGCAAAGCAGAAAATTTTGCAAGTTTACAACCACTACAATTAGAAATCTCATGAGTTTTCAATTTTCCTAAAACTCCTGTAGACGCTAAAAAATGAAATTGAGAGTTAGAGACATGACCCAGACGAGAATGCCACAAATAAAACATAGAAGATGATTGACTCAAACGAAAAGACGAAACGTCCACACCAGGAACAGAAGCCGTAATCTTAGGAATTTTGAACCGATCCAATATATAATGTCCTTCTCTATGGCCGGCCGCAATGACTTTCTGAGACTTTGGATCCTGAACATAATAATCAGAAGAAGAAAAAGAAATCAAGTAACCATTATCACAAATTTTACCAACAGAAGCAAGATTTAATTCAAGTCTAGGAATGTGATAAACATTAGATAAGGACAAAGAAAGTGTAATGACTGAACCAACACCTTGCACGGGCATAGATGTACCACTAGCACTCATGACAAGCACAGAAACTTTATGAGCCAAAGAAGTGAAAGAGGATAAATTAGGTTACATATGATTCGAAGCACCAGAATCTAAAATCCAGGTAGAAGAAGATATACCTGATGAACTACATGACAAACCTATTTGAGACGAAGCTGACATGGCATGCAGTTGAGATGCAAGGAACTTCTGAAATTGTTCAATCAGTGATAGATCTAAAGGATAAGCTGTAAGTGCATTATGATGGTGTGGAAAAAGAGGAGGTCCATTATGAGGGATTGGTGGTCGATAATTCAATTGTTGAGGCTGCTGATGGGGCTACTGCTAGGCATACTGCTGCTTTCCTTTACCTAACTTTGGACATTGAGATTTCCAATGACCTTTTTATCTACAAAAACTGCATTCATCACGAGCAATAGTACCATAAGGTCTGACTTGCGAATTTGAATTTGGTCGTGGAGGCATGGCGAAGACTGACAGAGTAGAGACTTCCTTTGCAACAGAAGATTGAAGATGAATTTCCTCTGCCAAAAGTTCACTAACAACAGAATCAACAGAAAGTAGCGGATGACGAAGTAGAATAGGCCCACGAAGTCCTTCAAACTCGTCACGAAGAGCCATTAAAAACTGTACCAATCTCTGTTTCTCTCTTCGTGCAATATAAAGTCCAAAGGCGCGTAATTTAGCAGATTCTGTGAGCGCCAGCTGATCCCACAAATTTGTCATAGCATCATAAAATTCCTGAATACTCATGCTTTTCTGCTGCAGAGCACGAATATCACACACCAATTGATATTGTTTTGCAAAGTTATACCTTGTATACAATCTTGCTAGATGATCCCAAACCTCCTTAGTTGTCTCATATTTTGCTAATTGAGTACCTATCGAGTGCTTGACTGAATTATTGATCCAAGTAATAATCTTAGAATTTGCAACTTCCCACTTGTCAAACAAAGACACATAATTAGCAGCTGTGCTATCCACCGGCTCGACAATGGAACCCAAAATATAACCCTACTTTTGTTTACCCTTCAAAAAAAATTTCATCACATAACTTCAGTATGCATAATTTTTACCATCTAACTGAACACTAACTACTTGAAGCGAATCATCTCTAATTTTATCCACATTAATAAATCAGAACTTCCAAATTCAGAAAAAACAATTCCAAAATAACAAAGATAACAACAAAATTCAGATCACAACAGAACTCCAATTCCAAAATTTGAAATCAGAAATAATAAAACCTGTACCGCTGCAGATTATGGAAGTCGCTGCCACCGCCAAGATTCGTGGAAGCCGCCGCCACCCCTGCCAAGATCGAGACAATCCGCCGCCTGGATTGATGAAGCCGAGATCATCTGGATTGATGAAGCCGAGATCGAGACAATCCACTGGTTGCTGAGATGAACGAAGTTGCTGACTAGATTGAGACTGCGGATTCAATTGGCTCTGATACCATGATAATCTTAATGAAGAAATCTGAAACAATTCATTGATTATAAAACAAGATACAGAGGAGATGGAGGCTAACAATAGAAGAGAAAGCCTTGAACATTAGAATAACAGAAAGGTGCCTTTATATGTAGGCAAAAACAGAAAAGTACTATACTACGACTGTACTACCACTATACTACCCTTTTAGGAAAAGTACTATACTACAACTGTACTACCACTGTACTACCCTTTTAGCATATTAAATATGTTAACAATGACAAATTTAGCATTTTCTTTTGTTCAAGAATATCATTTTAAGTTGTATAAGAATAATGGTGAATTCAATTTATCACTTATCATTTTATTATTCCTATGTAACTGAAAATAATAAATTTATCATTAAGTATAATTTTCAGGAAAAAGATAAAAAAAATTAATTGAAAATGATAAATTTATCATTTTTAGCTATACAATATTATCATTTTAATATGTACAAGAATAACGATGAATTCACTTTATCATTTAATTATTCATATGTAACTGAAAATGATAAATTTATCATTCTAAGTACAATTTTTATGAAAAAGATAAATAAATTTAACTAAAAATGACAAATTTATCATTTTTAGTTTTCAATTGTACAAGATTAATGATGGATTCAATTTATCATTCATCATTTTATTATTCTTATCTAACTAAAAATGATTAATTTATCATTTTGAGTACTTTTCAGAAAAGGAAAAGTAAATTTATCATTTTTAGTTGTATAGGAACAATGATAAATTCAATTTATTATTTATCATTTTTATTCCTATATAACTGAAAATGATAAATTGAATTATCTTTTTCTTGTAAATTGTTGTTAAAAGTAATTTTTCAGAAGTGTTGTTCATAAAACTTATAATGCTGAATTGATAAGCCCATGAATCAAATTTCGATGTTTAAGTGTACGCGTGTTGATTCGCTTTTTGGAAAAGAGATCACATGCTAGGATTATAGTTAGCAACACGCTCAAGTCTCAAGAACATCGTCGGAAAATGCAAAGCAATTTGGTCGAAATCACGTAGTGTTTGGAAAAATTTGGATAAAATGGTTAAATGTTCAAATACGAATGCCTTAGCATGGTTGGATCACTCAAATTATGGTGATCGGGTCAATACGATCACCAAAAAGCTTAATGATCAATGTCGGATTCAATCTAATATGTTTTGGCAAATTTCATCGAAAAGTTATTTTTCACATGTCGATCACCTCAAAAGTGTTGATCGACAAAGACGGATCAAGGGGACAAAAATTAGGTCAGAGACTTGGCATTCTGGGCTTGGATATTTCGCATCACAACTCGGATGCAAAAATACTTGATCGCACCGCATTTGGCAATTCATAAATGCATGAGCGCATCAGTGATGTAATGCAAATTTTTGTGAAGAGAAACATGGGATGCAAACGATCTGCACAGGTGGGAGGCAATGTGAAATCCCCTTATCAACTCAGATCATGATGAGAAATTCACGAGCATGACACGGGGATCGAATTTGAATCTTTGAAAGGCGGAGCTGTGATACGAATTTGCCATAGCAACTTGGCAAGGTGGAGCTGTGATGCGAATTTGCCATAGCAACTTGGCAAGCATGAAAATCAATGCGGATCAGCAATTTTTACGTGATCACCTCATGCTAATCATTGTTTTTCAACATTTAATTCAGGATTTGAAATTTTGTGATGCAACATGGTTTTTTGGCTAAGTTTTCATGATGTGAATTTCACATCCTCTCGGGATATGAAATTTGGGCAGATGCATGGAAACTTCACATATAAATACCCCTTGCTTGGCATTCAAGGAGGTTGGCATTTTTGGACTTTTCTATACTTTGGCATACAAGATTGGAGCTCCAAGACACCATTAATGGCTTCCATGGTGATTTCCATGGCTTTTGTACATCTCTTGGGCTTGTAAACTTAATATAGAAATTACAAGTTTTTGGCATTCATTTGGACTTTTGGAGCATATCTGGATAATATTGGGCATTGAAGCTTTTCATGGGCCATTGTTGTCCACTCTAACACACTTTAGCCTAACGAAGAAGAAGGACATTTTGGTCAAAGTTATGAATTAACAAGATATTTGTTATTCTATTGTACAACTATGTATTTTCAAATTTGGTGATCCTTGGATTATAGGAGGCGATTTTAATTGTATGCACTCCTGTAACCAAAAATCTGGTGGTTGCCCTCCATTCATTTCTTACATTGCACCTTTTAACCAAGCTTTGATATCCTCATCTCTTTATCCAATTAGCAGTTTTGGTCCTTCTTTTACTTGGTCCAATTGTAGTAAATCTGGCAAAACAACTTGTTGCAAACTTGATCATGTATTTGCAAATATTCAATTCTTCAACTTTTGGCCTAATTTTTTCTATCAAATTCTCCACTCAACCTTATCTAATCATAAACCTTTGCTTATCCATTGGAGAGTTGAAGAAGCCATTAGTAATGGTAAATCCTCTTTTTTTTTAATTTTTAATTATTAGACTAATCATACCGGTTTCTCTAATCTTTTATTGCAGGTGTGGTCTACTCAGTTTATTAATAATCCTTTGCTTTCTCTTGTGGCTAGAATGAAAGCTCTTAAGATTCATCTTAGGGTTTGGGCTTCTACTAATTTTGGCAGGGGTTCATTGATGGCATCCTATATTCGAGCATAATTGATAAGTGTGCAAACTCTCGATCCTAATAACATCGATCTAACTAGTATGGAGCATATGCTTAAAGTTGGCTTGGCAAGTGCAATGGACTACGAATTACAGGCATCAAGGCAAATGGCACTTTCTAGAAGAGAATTAGAAGGGGATCATAATACGAAGTTTTGTCATAACTCGTTGAAGTTTAAAAAGGTTACCAATTTTATTTTCATGAATCATGATCAGTATTGTGTTTTGCATTCCTCTGAGATAGATATCAATAAGGCGTTTGTTCAGTACTTATCTTCAATTTTGGCTGCAAATGATTTTCAACCAGATGTGATTCCTATATTCAATGTTAGTATTACAATATTATCATTTCAAAAAATTGAGAAGTTGGTTAGTCTAATCACTAGTGAAGAAATCCAGAATGCAATACTTTGTCATGATGCTGCGAGCTGTGGAGGACCAGATGGTTTTAATACTTATTTTCTTCAAAAATGCGGGCAAACTATAAGAGATCATATTGTAGGTGCCATTCAATTTTTCTTTGTGAACAATGAACTGCCATCAAGTTTATCTGCCACCTCTATTGCTTTAATACCGAAAGTAGATAATCCTTCATCGGTTTCTAAATTTCATCCAGTTTCATGTTGTAATATTATTTAGAAGGTAATTTCTAAGGTTTTGGCAAGTAGAATGCAATCAGTCCTTCCATCTATTATTTCTAATAATCAAGCAACTTATGTAAGTGGAAGATCGATAAGTGGTAACATATTATTAACTCAATAGTTATTGTATGGTTACAATAGAAAAGGAATATCACCTAGATGCATGTTGAAACTGGATATTAGGAAGGCATTCGACACTTTCTCTTGGAACTCTGTAATTGCAATCATGTCAAGGATGAATTTTGAAAACCCTTTTTTTGACCTGGATATACACATGCATTTCCTCTCCATATTATTCTATTTCTACGAAGCGTAGTTTGCATGGTTTTTTCGAGGGCACAAATGGTGTTAGACAGGGTGATCTTATATCACCATATCTCTTCATAATTGTAATGGAATTGTTAAATTCCCTGATATTAGATCAAGTAAATAGGAAAAACATGGGACTTCATCCTAAATGTAAGAACCCATTGATTACACATATACTCTTTGCAAATGATTTTGTTATTTTTATAAAGCCTACCATTCCAAATATTCAATGCATATTAGCTACTTTGCCTGAATTTTATCAAATCACTGGTTTGAAAATTAATGTGAGTAAGTCATCAATTTTGGTTGCTAGAATAAACGAAGAAAAGAAAAGTGAACTTATAAATTTGTCAGGTCTAAATGAATTATCTTGTGATGCATTATATTTGGGTCTCCCATTGATCTGCTCAAGGCTGTCAAAGGATAAATGTTCTCCATTATTTGAGAAAATAATTGGAAAAATATTAATGTGGCCTAGTTGTAAGCTATCTCAAGCGGGAAGGCTCACCATTGTTCAGTCAATTGCTACAACAATGACCACTTATTGGCCACGTCGGTACATTTTGCCGATTAAACTGTTAAAAATGGTTACTACTGTGCTGAACAAATTTTTATCGCATGGTGACCCCTTCTCTAAGAAGTTAATACCCATTGCTTATAGCAAGTTGTATGAGGGTAAAAAAGATGGTGGACTCGAAATTACAAACTTATTTCTTTGGAACAAAGCAACGATATCGGTATATTTTAATAAACTGGTTAATGATGATGGCAGTCTTTGAACTCAATGGATTAAATGTAATCTGATCAGGGATAAAAATTTCTGGATGATGCAAGTCAGTCAGAACTGTAGTTGGAGCTGGAGGAGCATATTGAATCTTAAAGAGGTTTTTCTTCCTTTATTCTACAAAACTTTCAGATTAATAAGATGACTTCTTTTTGGCATGATATATGGGCAAGGAAATGACTTGTCTTAAGTAAGGTTGTGGATAATAACATTATGAGAAACTCAGGAATTCCTAGATCAGCATTGGTGATAGATTTTTTGCATGATGATGGTATTGTCTTGCCTTATTCTAGTTCAACCTCTCTTCGACAACTTTGGAAGGAGATAACTCATGAAAGAATCATTGATAGTGAATTTGGAATATTATGGAATGGTAAGGCTTTCTTGATTAGGAATGTGTACAATGGGTTGTAGTAGGTTAATGAATCTTTTGCTTGGTCTTCTCATATTTGGAATGTAGGAAGTACAACAAGCGAAAATTTTGTATTGTGGAAAGTCATGGCAAATGGGATAAATACTAAATAGAAGCTTTTTAACATGGGTTTGGTTCCAGATAATAAATGCTTATTCTGCAAAGTGGAGGCTGAAACAAATGTCCATCTATTTTTTGATTGTCCAGTCGTTTACAGTATATGATTGAGGATTTGGTTTAATGGTAACTTCTACAGGACGTCATCAATGAGCATTGTCGAGTGGTTTAACATTTTTAAAGCCACCGGATGGAAAAACTCGAAGACTAAGATTTTGCTGAAGATTTTAAAGAAATTTATATATGAGATATGGTCAGAGAGAAACAGAAGAGCTTTCGGCCATGGAATAATGAACTCTAGTGAATTATATGCTTTTATTCATAAATGTATTTTGAAGAGCTTGAAAGCTGCTTCGTGAGGTGTTAGTAATATGTTTCTGTTTTATATATTTTTTGTATTTCTTTGTGGTGATGTTGTAAGCCATTCGTTAGTTGATGTTGTTAGTAAGCCATTGTTTAGGTTGAGAGCATATGTGGTGAGATTTTATTCCTTTTTTTTTGTAGCATCAAACATTGTAAATACTGAGTGTAAATAAATTCTTTTGTCGCCTTTCAAAACTTTGTACTTTCAAATTGTCCGAACTTGGATAATATTGTAATCGACAAAACTATGATGAATAATTACTATAATGTGGACCTAGGCGTTAGTGTCGAACCACTATAAACGTTTTGTGTCCCTTTAAATTTCTCGTACTTTGGATATTTGGATTAAAGATTTACTTTTAAACTGGCTCTTAGGTTTGACATGCGCAAATAACCAATTTCTTACGTCAACATAATTGCACACCAGGTAGGGGGCGGAACAACTTCGACGTTGGCATCGGTTTTGGTTTTTGGATTTCGAAATCAACTTTGTTTCATAAACAGACTTCAGACAATTTTCATCGTGGTTAAAGGGAAGAAGCCGAGGCTATTGCCGAGGCCCAAGGCACTGGAGGTGAAGGAACTCATGAACTTTCTTCAACTATAAATCCATCAAACTTCGTCACTCGAGACGACGTTGACGAGATGATTTAGGATTTGGATATGGATTTGAATACTTGACTCGAGAGATAAGAGGAAGTGATGACTACTTTTCTCATTCGGATTGAGGCTAGGCTTGTATGTACTAGAAGTCTGACACGTCATGCAGATATTGTTGGAACAAGTACTAGTGTTCCACAAGTCACGACTCGGGACTTGGTGCCCCTTAAACTAATCAGTAAGGCGACGTCAGTCCTTAAACCGGTGTCAATCCCGCTACACTTAGGGCAATACCCCTAATCCCAACATCTCTCAAACCCATGATGCTTTGGTTGGACAAGTCATATGTTTCGGCATTGCTAATGTGGCTCAATTTCCTTTGCATACAAGTTTGGATGGTAACGCTCCCACAGTTCTGGAAATTAGGATTGCACCTATTGCGTCCTCTCAGGTTGGAATTCAACCGAAAGTTCTTTTTGCTAATGAACTGGTTCCTAACATAGACTTAAACATCTGGGGCACAAGTGTTGCTTTGGATTACTTGGAATAGTTGCTCTATTTTGGTAATGGATCTCAAATCTCGGATGTAAATCGTCGATTTACTCAAGGTAATGCCTCTTCTTTAGATTTGGATTGTATTGCTCGCAGTTCATTTTCTTTGGATTTTAGGAATTCTCGTATTCCACCGGACTTTTACTAGTATTGGAACCTTATGATGGTCGATAGGATCCAACTGCTCACCAGATGCACTACGTGCACCATGTTACTACCAGATTTCTACATAGCAACCAGGTGCAGGTGAAGGGGTATCAGAGTGTTAATAGTGCAAAAGGAAGGCATCAGAAGCATATGACCGACACTAAAGCGCTAAGGATAGCCGATACCGGAAGCAAGAAGGAAGTAAGTTCATATTGCACGTTATCGGTACCAATATGGGCAGTGTAAAAATTGTACCGGTACTAGGAAGATGGAAGCAAGGCAACACCAAGAGCAACCAACCTATTTTTTATTCCGAAAGCATAAATTTCGACACCAGATTCCAAAGGCATGAGAAGGGAAGCACGAAACCAAGCTAGGTTGTCACAAAGAAGCATTGATACCAATCTACTTAGTATTGATACCAACACCAGGAAGTAGTTCAGAAATCATCTGAAAGATCCATATGCAACGCTATCGCGTAGGAGCCATCCGAAAGCATAAGCGCTATCGGCATTAGCAAAGGGCCAAGTACTCGATGTTGTCACAAAATCATGAAGAAGAAGAAGGCATGTTACCAGCACCAACATAATTGGGAACAGTTAGCTTGGTGTCGATACTCAAAGAAGAGACAATTGATTTGGTTTTGGTACCAAGGAAGAGGAAGCAAAGTCTCAAAGCTAATACAATGGGAAGAAAATAAAAGGTGTTGGTATGATACCGAAAGCAAATAGTGAGAAAAATCCAAAATCACTTGGTCTGCCAATAGAATGAAGAGCTGTCGAAAGAGAATTAAGGCTGATAGTCAACTTAAGAGCAAGCGAAGGGGTACCAACATCGATTGATTCACTATCATTACTATTGAAGAAATGAAGTCTACTATCGAAATACGATACCATGAATAAGCAATGACAAGGGATTATCAATAAAGTAAAAGCTCCAGTAAAGGTTCTATCGCTACCAACAGGCTTGGTAGAGATACCGAAAGTAGCCAACCGATAGTCAGCACTGAAGCAGAAGCAATAAAGCAAAGAAGTTCTAACAAAAAGTGGTACTGAAAGCCAGCACTGAATGCCACGACTGACACCGACATTGAATTTTATTGACAAACCCGAAAGCGGGCTACTGCTAATCGTTACTGAAAAAGGGCCTAGTTTTTCTATAAATAAGACCCCAAGGGTCTCAGTTTGGGGGACTTGTCTCACTCTCAAATCTTGTATTCATTTCCTAGGAGAGTAAACCCTAATTTGTGAATCGATTTGGGGATTTTACTTAGAAACTTCTATGTACTCAACAAAGTGAACAATAAGGAGAGAATCAACACTTGTGAAGAAGTTCATGCATTTCTTTACTACTTATATCACTTATTTCCTTATGTCTTTCCCATAACCAAGCCTCATGCATAAGGTCAATTACTGAAATTCCCTTCTGTTTAGATTTCTAAATTGCATTGCGCTTAGGGAACCCTTATCCCAAGGTAAATGTTGGTCCTTGAGTCATGTAAGCATGATGCTCACTTCTTGAAGGAAGAGCAACTGATCTTTGGGTTTAAGACCTTGATATCTAGGCAACTGCGAACTAAGTCAAGCTTGTAGGGACTAAATAATCCCTTTGGTCCCCTTAGTTCCACATCAATAGACCTAATTCTGATGTTAACAAAAAATATCGATAACATTTTGGCGCTAGAAGGAGGGATTGAACCTCCGATTCTTTGGATAACCAACCACATCATTGGTTGTTTCATCTCGGATTAGACTAAGCTTTGAAGAAGTAAGACCACAGATAAAAGGTCTCAACAAAGATTTTCTAAACTTCGGATTGCTACTCCATGTTAAGGATGCAGATTGCATATCCTAAGGCAGAATCAACACAAGAGGGAGGGGGTGAATAGTGTTTATGAGGAAATTATAAAAATCTTAAACTAACTTAAATTACTATATGAATCACACAATGATTATCACACCAGAAATGATCAAACATAATCACACACAAAGAAATAAGTAAATATAAAATGCAAAAAAGAAAAGAACACACCGGATTTTATACTGGTTCAGATTACTCCTACGTCCAGTCCAACGCAACACTGGATTGCACAAAATTCTATTATTATCATTATCCAAGTACAACACCCTTGATTTCACGGCTACAAGGTTAACACTGATTCCGCCACCCTTGATTTCACGGCTACAAGGTTAACACCACTCCCTTTCTTTGATTTCAGGGATACAAGGAACATACCCTTTCCCAAATAATTCCTTAACAGTTACAATAGCCCTAGAACTCTTCAATAGCACTTCAAATAGAGAGTAGTTGATCGAGAATGAAATGAGAAGAAGAATGATATTATTTTTTTGAAATCGGCAGAGTATAAGTGTAGAAATCAAGAATTTTATGTATATTAATGGTGGTAAGTAAAGGGGTGAAGAAGGAGAAAAAAGAATGGTTAAAGATCTGGAATAAGCCTTTTTTATAGTGTCCCAAAAGGTTGCAACATTTCTGAAATGTTCCAAGTAGTGAAAAGACATTTCCTTTGAAAATTGAATTTATGACAGTTATATGTCGATATGCTCAAATGTGTATGTCGGCATATGCCTTGTATATTTATTTTAAAATCAAATTTCAAGTGTTAAAACTAATATATATATTCTGGAAATTCTTGAATAAAAACTAATGTTTCAAATGAAGTTTCTAATGTATAAAAACATATAAACACATAGTGATATATAATATAAACATATTTATAAAGTTATATGATTTAAAACTATAAAACTATATATACATATTATACATGGATTATTATAAAACTTTGAACCTATAAATATATATATATATATTTGAAATCATAATAATTTGAAATAATTTACAAAAGTAGTTTGAAATAACTTGAAATCAGAATTAGAATTTTGAAAACAGAATTTGAATTTTGAAAACAGAATTTGAAAACGGAGTGCTATTTAGAGTCTTTCATATAAACTAGACTCAATTACTATATTTTCTAGAGCTCTTCAAACTCTTTATATCTTGAAACTCGTAAGTCTTGATTCTCTTCTGAATCCTGAATCACTTGGAACTCTAAAACTATACAGTCTTCAGTATTAAATCTTGCATACAAACCCTGCATATATATATATATATACATATATATATACATACATATGTGTGTGTGTGTGTATTCTAGATAAAGATGTTAGTATATATTTTATAATAAATTAATAATGATAATTGAAATAAGGTTGTTTTCATCAAAACTCCATTCTCCAACAATCTCCCTCTTTTTGATGATGACAACCTTGATTTAAAAAATATTCATACCTGTTAATACTTGTTGATTTGATTCTTCGAATACTCCCCCTTACACCATGGAGCCTAACTACTCCCCCTTAAACTAAGCCTAACTAATCCCTATTTTATAATTTCTCCCCCTTTGTTGTCAACAAAAAGAATCTCAAACTATACTACCCATAAATCTATATAAATGACACTAATTTACTAAGATATTTATGACTCCCCTAAGTCTATACCTATATATCTAACTTAAGATTAAAATACTAAACTACATTATACTCCTCCTAAAACTATGCTATAATACTTAATCCTAATTACTTATTCTATAATTCTAATACTATTAAATAAGAAGGCATTGGACATAAACATTGAATAAACCATATAATTCAAACAATGTTTTACAAACCAAATATTATACAAATTAAAACATCTACGAAGAATTGTACATATTACGTCGTATTTAAGAATAAACGAGAAATTTAAACGTTTAATGATTCTTAATGATAGGGGATTTGTGAATTTGGCAATGCGGATAATGGAGACATAATTCCCTTCTTTGCTCAACTATATTCCCTTCTCTATCAAAACATACTTCGCCTACGCATATGAATTGGTCATCCTCCCCCATGCCTTCAGTTTGTGCTTTCTTCCTCCACTTCAACCATTTCTTCCTCTTCCTCTTCCAACTATTTGATTATCATCTTCGATGATAATCGGATTAATGTGGTTATCCATAACAAATTTTTGTAGATTTCGCATGATTTTTTTTCCTTTTTTCACATGCTCTTGATTCATCCTTATTTCTAAAACTTGGATTTCAGCGATCATTTGTAGAACATTTTCCATTTTCTCCTTTAATTTCGTCACACGAGCAAGAGTAGTGCATTGAAACGGACCTTTGGATGGTCCAGCGAACGAATCAGGATTGATTTGATTGTTAGAATTAGTGGAGGCCATTGTTTTATTTGGTTTAGAATTTTTCCAGAAATGAAATGAGAAGATGAAGAAGAAAATTTGAAATAAGAAGTTTAAATAGATGGTATAATTTACTTTTGGTGGGAATTAAATTCAAAAAATCTGGCAGTTATATGTCGACATACCACTTTGCACATGTCGACATATGTGTCTTTTTATTTTTATTTTTTCTGATTTTTGTTATATTTTATATTATACTTATATGTTTAATTATTCTATTTCACTTAGAGAACAAATTCCTAATTCTCTTCTAAATTTAGTGAATGTTGCTTCATTTAAAGGTTTTGTTTATATATCAGCTATTTGTTTTTAGCTTCTATGAATTCGAGTGAAATTTTCTCTTTACTTACGTTATCTCTCAGAAAATGATGTCGTATATCAATACGTTTAGTTCTTGAATGATGAGTTGGATATTTAGATATATTCTTAGTGCTTGTATTATCACAATATATTGTTAATTTAATTATATTTAATCCATAATCTTTGTAACACCCCACCCAGAGACCCACATTAACAAAGAGAATTACATAGTAATTCTGTCTGCTAATGCAGAGAATAGGGCTGGTTAGGGGTGACTAACTATAGCCTTGTCTTAACAATCTATTGAATATGTCGACAAGTGATGTCTATTTTTTTTCAACTCAAGTGGATCGACATAATCAATAAATCGATAATGAAAAGCTATAGATAACTATGGATCTATCAGAACAAAACACCATAAGTAATGACTATCTCAACATAGAACAGTACATATACATATATACATACTTACATATACAATGATACATCTCAATATAATACAAATGCTACAACAAAGTGATATGACGACCATTCTATATACGAAAGGCAAAGAATAACAATTCAACTACATCTCAAAGAAATGCTAAACAATTCCAAGAGAAGGACTCGATCCCACAAGGAAGCATCAAGAAACTGCTATGTCCAAAGAGAAGTTAGGACCTGAAAGAACTCGGTCTAACCCGAGTGGAAACACACGGGTCAGGCTAGCTAAACTCATCAGTAAAACTGAGCACTCGATAAGATTAAGTGAAAGAAAGATATTATACCCCTTTTCCCAAAAAGGATACCATGTCATAACGGGGTTACTTTCTTCTAAGAAAGAATGATATCTTTTCTTTGGAAGTAGAAGTGATAATTAGAATAAAGCTATGCTCAAGTGGCAAAATTAAACTTAAGAAAATAGAACATCAAAGAGCTAAGTTTGACATGTAAGGTTTAATTAATATAGTTTCTGCCTCATATCATAGACAAGGTGAATTAAATGTCGTTAAAGACTTCAAAAGATATGAATATCTCCCTAAGGCGAGATTAGCATAACTATACGTTAAAATGTATGTCCTTCATATAAAGATGAACATATAGATATGCCTCATCTCATTGACATATATTAAAATATCAAAAATATCATTCAACATATTATAAAAATT
Organism: Allium sativum; assembly: GCA_030737875.1. NCBI lineage: Eukaryota > Viridiplantae > Streptophyta > Magnoliopsida > Asparagales > Amaryllidaceae > Allium > Allium sativum. Next base: position 5,604,625 of record CM060923.1, on the reverse strand, counting down.
ATCTATAGAATCTTCTTAATTATTTATTCCTCCTTTCGTTGGTATAAATATAGAAAAATCTTAAATCTATTACTAAACCCGTTATAAACAAACCTCACAATACTATACACCTCGTTTCATTGGTATAGATATAAATACATCTTGAATCCATCATTCAAAAACATTTTAAAAGAATTGCCATAATTTATACCTCATATCATCGGTATAAACATAAATATATCCCAAATCCATTATTAGAATTCATTATAAAAGAATCTCCATAAATTATACCATATCTCAACGATATAATTATAAATACATTTCAACTTTATCACTAAAATTCATCATAAAAGAATCTTCACAAATTATACCTCATCTCATCGGTACAATTATAAATATATCTCAAACCCATTTTAATAGAACCCGGAAGAAGTTCAAAACATCATATTAGAAACCACCATTAAACATGCATATAAATAAGTCTCTCTCTTTTTTTTCTTACGTAAGGCAATAATAAAGTATCATCATCGAAATGGTGAAATCGAAACATCAAGAAACTTCAAGAAATACAGCACGTGCTTACATCTTGACTAGTACTACATGTTGGTACCATCCATCATGATGACTAGGGCCATAAACATCATAAACATCTTAATGACTATAGCAGGAACATCATGATGCCCTTAGTCACAAAATCCGAGTAATAACATCATGGTGATTGGAGTCATAGACATCGTGATCATCATGATAGCTATAGTCAAAATCATCGCGATGACTCCAATTATGTACTCAGTAATAGTACTAGTAATATCTTGAATGTGCCTCAACTTCTCAGATAGGAACTCATAAGGTATAAACATATGTCCCATACCATACGTTTGTGCCTAACGGTTTACTAGCCGATAGTTGATACCACATCAGAAACCTCATAAAACATCAGAAACATCGTGAAATATATATATATATATATTACACCTCATCTCATTAGCGTAAATACAACACCCTAGTTGTCCCATCTCATTGACGGATACTATTGAAATCGTGACTTGTCTCATTTTATAGTCTCGACATCGAGAAATCATCATAAAGAAGCTTGCCTCGTCTTATTGCAACTAAACTAACATCGTGATAGTTAATTATAACCATAATTCCCAAATAAGAAATTTTAATATCTAGCACGCCTCATTTTAAAAGCACTTTCGAAAGCAAGTACACGAAATCAGCAAAAATCTCATAAAATCAGCAATTAGAAACCTTTAATTTTGGCCAAGATAACTTCATAATTCTAGAAAACTTAAAGCATGAAATCATAACTCTACTTCTGAGCTTTCCAAAACATTATAATAATAAGGATTTCGATCAATATCGAGAGAGTTATGAACGAAACGGTTTCAGCTTAACAGAAAAAACGTGGCTGTCGATTTTCATCTCGAAACAGCAGTACAAAACCACGATTTTGACAATGTTAATCATAAAATCTTGTAAACTGAAAAATTGTAGCTCATAGTCTGAGCATTCCAGAACCATATAATAATAAGGATTCCAATCAATAGCAAGAGAGTTATGATCGAAACAGTTTCAGCTTAACAAAAAAAAAAAACGTGGCTGTCGATTTTTATCTTGAAACAGCAGTACAAAACCACGATTTTGACAATGTTAATCGTATTATTTTGTAAATTGAACAGCTAAAACTTGTAGCTCATTGTCTGAGAATTCCAAAACCATATAATAATAAGGATTCCGATCAATAACGAGAGAGTTATGATCGAAACGGTTTCAGCTTCAAAGATGAACAAACTTCAGTTTTATATTGAGCACAACTATTATCAAAACTTGATTTTTTTTTTGTAACTTCAAACATCAACTTTACACCAAATATGACTATATAAAACTGAGAATAGCTAGCGTGAGTGAGATTACTCACCTTGATTGGATTTAAGGAAGATTTCTAACTCGAATTGATTGCAAGAGGATGAATCAAGGCTTCAGGAACCCAAATCTGCAAGAAGCATTACTCACATGCAACAGGAAAATCTCCTTTAACTTCTCAAACCCTCAAAGCAATTGATGGAAAGTGCTCTGAATTCGTCTTGAATTATCCCCAAATTCAGAAGATTGAAGCTTTTCCTCTTTTTAATTTGAATGAGAGATTTGATTTTTAGAATTTTCCCATGAAAGGTGTGGCCATTGATTAATTTATTTCTCAAATTTTCTCTCTGGAAGCCGCCAGAAAGAAAGAAGGAAAACGACTGGGAGGAAACAAATACTTATCCTATTTTTTTCCTCTTCCAGAAAGCACTTAGGCTTTGGGTCTAAACCCACTAACCCAATAATCTAAGGGGTTGCAAATTTTATAAAGATGCAAGTTTATGTTCTTAACAACACACACAAAACAACATAAATAACACTTAACCATTCCACTTTAAATTTGTTTGCACATATTTTTCGTTGCTTATTTTTACAAAATTGCGCAAACATGTTTATAATATTCTTAAATCATGAAAATATTAATTTTGACATAAATACATTGATATTACCATGTTTTTCAAATACTCATTTCCAAATACAATGTCCTCAAATTACTAATTGTCTATTTATAATAACATGGCACTCAAATGAGAAATATACCATAGACTTATAAATTGATTACCAGTCAATATTATTACTAAATTCACCTTAACCAACAAATTATAATTTTACAAATATAGATTGGAATAAATTTCCTTTTTACAACAAAGATATTTAATTTATTCCAAAACATTCAAAATTATTGCATTTGGTAAAATCACATATATTATAAGATTTCCAATTTATAGCTCACTTTTACACTTTATTTACACTTAATTGAATTCAAAGTTACACTTTTTCAATCAAATTCTATTGTTAGCAATAATTTGCAAAATTATTGCATTTACTACAAATAATATCTTTTCACATGTATTGACTTTATTCTCTTTTATAAACAACTTAGATTATAGTACAAGGCCTTCTTCACAAATTCGTATATATTTTCTCTAATCTCAAAACACAAATTGCATCATAATTTGTTTACCTGGATACCCTAACCTCGGGTTGTTACAGATTTTCCCCCTTAACAAAATTACGTCCTCGCAATTTCCAGAGGGAAGACTATATTAAACATCTTAATCCCATCAATCAAGTGAAAGTTAGAGAAGCACAAAATCAAAATTTTCCTTATCTCTTACTCAAGACAAAGGCACGATAGAAGGAAATTTCTTGGTAATTCTATAACCTTTCCTGAACATTTACACAAGGATAGGTGAATTTTAGAAAAAATTTAAGCATCGACTCAAAATTTGAAGGTGCCTCACCTTCGAACAGAATGAAAAGGGAAAAATACCTCGCAAAATCAATCACAAGAGAAAAAAATCTCAAAATGCCTCGAACTATGTTGAGATTTAACTCAACTTTAACCCAAAATCAAGACATCAAAGGAATAATCATCCTATTTTTTTTCCATATTTCACAATGAAAAACCAAATCGGTAAGAGAATAAACTTCAAAATGGATAGGAAAAACCAAAAGAATGTGGTTTATTTCAGAGCCCAAAAACCTTAATGACCGCAACTATGTGAACAATTAGACTATTGCACTAAGGCAATGGGAACACAAGGAATTAAAATATCTCAAGAATATGGTTATAGACTTCAAAATTCTCATGGTTGGAGAAATTAATACTTAGAAAACAAAGTCTCAATCCCTCTTTATAAGAAAACTCATAAACTTCTTAATGAAGTGATTTTAAACTTTATTACCATGCATGATTGTCTCATCCTAGCATTTAAGAAATCCCTATCGATATCGTTGATCAGACGTATCGACCAGAATTTTTAAACACTTGAATGGGCGGCCCAACATGAAAGGAAATCATTTTCTGTAAAAGAAATTCTTTCATATGATTTTCAATTCATTACAAAAATAAAATTTTAACTTCCTTCTTAAACAAAACTTTACTTTTAAAAGATTTCAAAAGTACAGTTTATAATTCACTCAAAATCCAGAACCACAAAAGAAATCATCAGGATATTCTTAGAATGCTTGACTCAAATAGAATAAATTCAAATAATTACTCTTACGATAAGACATCATCAAATTAATCTGGAATACTACAGAATACATATATTCCTAGACATTTCCCAAATTATCAAATCAACGAATCGAAGAAAGACAAAAGCTTAAAGATAGGGGCTAGTAACATTTGAACTATATTTGGATGTATCGCCATATATGTCACTGTTCTATGTTTATATTATTTAGTTCTGAAATCCTGGTCTGATACCAAAATGTAACACCCCACCCAGAGACCCACATTAACAAAGAGAATTACATAGTAATTATGTCTGCTAATGCAGAGAATAGGGCTGGTTAAGGGTGACTAACTATAGCCTTATCTTAACAATCTAATGAATATGTCGACAAGTGATGTCTATTTTTTTTTTCAAGTCAAGTGGATCGACATAATCAATAAATCGATAATGCAAAGCTATAGATAGCTATGGATCTATCAGAATAAAACACCATAAGTAATGACTATCTCAACATAGAACAGTACATATACATATATACATACTTACATATACAATGATACATCTCAATATAATACAAATGCTACAACAAAGTGATATGACGACCATTCTATATACGAAAGGCAAAGAATAACAATTCAATTACATCTCAAAGAAATGCTAAACAATTCCAAGAGAAGGGCTCGATCCCACAAGGAAGCATCAAGAAACTGCTATGTCCAAAGAGAAGCTAGGACCTGAAACAACTCGGTCTGACCCGAGTGGAAACGCACGGGTCAGGCTAGCTAAACTCATCAGTAAAACTGAGCACTCGATAAGATTAAGTGAAAGAAAGATATTATACCCCTTTTCCCAAAAGGATACCATGTCATAACGGGGTTACTTTCTTCTAAGAAAGAATGATATCTTTTCTTTGGAAGTAGAAGTGATAATTAGAATAAAGCTATGCTCAAGTGGCAAAACTACACTTAAGAAAATAAAACATCGTAGAGCTAAGTTTGACATGTAAGGCTTAATTAATATAGTTTCTGCCTCATATCATAGACAAGGTGAATTAAATGTCGTTAAAGACTTCAAAAGATATGAATATCTCCCTAAGGTGGGATTAGCATAACTATACGTTAAAGTGTATGTCCTTCATATAAAGATGAACATATAGATATGCCTCATCTCATTGACATATATTAAAATATCAAAAATATCATTCAACATATTATAAAAATTATCTATAGAATCTTCTTAATTATTTATTCCTCCTTTCATTGGTATAAATATAGAAAAATCTTAAATCTATTACTAAACCCGTTATAAACAAACCTCACAATACTATATACCTCATTTCATTGGTATAGATATAAATACATCTTGAATACATCATTCAAAACCATTTTAAAAGAATTGCCATAATTTATACCTCATATCATCGGTATAAACATAAATATATCCCAAATCCATTATTAGAATTCATTATAAAAGAATCTCCATAAATTATACCATATCTCAACGATATAATTATAAATACATTTCAACTTTATCACTAAAATTCATCATAAAAGAATCTTCACAAATTATACCTCATCTCATCGGTACAATTATAAATATATCTCAAACCCATTTTAATAGAACCCGAAAGGAGTTCAAAACATCATATTAGAAACCACCATTAAACATGCATATAAATAAGTCTCTTTTTTTCTTACATAAGGCAATAATAAAGTATCATCATCGAAATGGTGAAATCGAAACATCAAGAAACTTCAAGAAATACAGCACGTGCTTACATCTTGACTAGTACTACATGTTGGTACCATCCATCGTGATGACTAGGGCCATAAACATCATAAACATCTTAATGACTATAGCAGGAACATCGTGATGCCCTTAGTCACAAAATCCGAGTAATAACATCATGGTGATTGGAGTCATAGACATCGTGATCATCATGATAGCTATAGTCAAAATCATCGTGATACTCCAATTATGTACTCGGTAATAGTACTAGTAATATCTCGAACGTGCCTCAACTTCTCAGATAGGAACTCATAAGGTATAAATATATGTCCCATACCATACGTTTGTGCCTAACGGTTTACTAGCCGATTGTTGATACCACATCAGAAACGTCATAAAACATCATAAGCATCATGAAATATATATATATATATATATATATATTACACCTCATCCCATTGGCGTAAATACAGTACCCTAGTTGTCCCGTCTCATTGACGGGTACTATTAACATCGTGACTTGTCTCATTTTATAGACAAGTGAAAAATCATCATAAAACGTCTCGACATCGTGAAATCATCATAAAGAAGCTTGCCTCGTCTTATTGCAACTAAACTAACATCGTGATAGTTAATTATAACCATAGTTCCCAAATAAGAAATTTTAATATCTAACACGCCTCATTTTAAAAGCACTTTCGAAAGCAAGTACACGAAATCAGCAAAAATCTCATAAAATCAGCAATTAGAAACCCTCAATTTTGGCCAAGATAACTTCATAATTCTAGAAAACTTAAAGCATGAAATCATAGCTCTACTTTTGAGCATTCCAAAACATTATAATAATAAAGATTTCGATCAATATCGAGAGAGTTATGATCGAAACGGTTTCAGCTTAAAAGAAAAATCGTGGCTGTCGATTTTCATCTCGGAACAGCAGTACAGAACCACGATTTTGACAATGTTAATCATAAAATCTTGTAAACTGAACAATTGAAACGTGTAGCTCATAGTCTGAGCATTCCAAAGCCATATAATAATAAGGATTTCAATCAATAGCGAGAGAGTTATGATCGAAGCGATTTCAGCTTAACAAAAAGAAAAATGTGGTTGTTGATTTTTATCTTGAAACAACAGTACAAAACCACGATTTTGACAATGTTAATCGTAAAATTTTGTAAATTGAACAACTAAAACTTGTAGCTCATAGTCTGAGAATTCCAAAACCATATAATAGTAAGGATTCCGATCAATAACAAGAGACTTATGATCGAAACAGTTTCAGCTTAACAAAAAAACGTGGCTGTCGATTTTTATCTCGAAACAGCAGTACAAAACCACGATTTTGACAATGTTAATTATAAAATCTTGTAAACTTAACAACTAAAACTTGTAGCTCATAGTCTAAGCATTCCAAAACCATATAATAATAAGGATTCCGATCAATAACGAGAGAGTTATGATCGAAACGGTTTCAGCTTCAAAAATGAACAAATTTCAGCTTTATATTGAGCACAACTATGATCAAAACTTGATTTTTTTTATAACTTCAAACATCAACTTTACACTAAATATGAGCATATAAAATTGAGAATATCTAGCATGAGTGAGATTACTCACCTTGATTGGATTTAAGGAAGATTTCTAACTCGAATTGATTGCAAGAAGATGAATCAAGGCTTCAGGAACCCAAATCAGCAAGCATTACTCACATGCAACAAGAAAATCTCCTGTAACTTCTCAAACCCTCAAAGCAATTGATGGAAAGTCCTCTGAATTCGTCTTGAATTATCCCCAAATTCAGAAGACTGAAGCTTTTCCTCTTTTTATTTTGAATGAGAGATTTGATTTTTAGAATTTTCCCATGAAAGGTGTGGCCATTGATTAATTTATTTCTCAAATTTTCTCTTTGGAAGCCACCAGAAAGAAAGAAGAAACGACTGGGAGGAATCCTATTTTTTTCCTCTTCCAGAAAGCACTTAGGCTTTGGGTCTAAACCCAATAAGCTAAGGGGATGCAAGTTTTATAAAGGTGCAAGTTTATATTCTTAACAACACACACAAAACAACATAAATAACACTTAACCATTCCACTTTAAATTTGTTTGCACATATTTTGCGTTGCTTATTTTTACAAAATTGCGCAAACATGTTTATAATATTCTTAAATCATGAAAATATTAATTTTGACATAAATACATTGATATTAACATGTTTTTCAAATACTCATTTCCAAATACAATATCCTCAAATTACTAATTGTCTATTTATAATAACATGGCACTCAAATGAGAAATATACCATAGAACTATAAATTTATTACCAATCAATATTATTACTAAATTCACCTTAACCAACAAATTATAATTTTACAAATATAGATTGGAATAAATTTCCTTTTTACAACAAAGATATTTAATTTATTCCAAAACACTCAAAATTATTGCATTTGGTAAAATCACATATATTATAAGATTTCCAATTTATAGCTCACTTTTACACTTTATTTACACTTAATTGAATTCAAAGTTACACTTTTTCAATCAAATTCTATTGTTAGCAATAATTTGCAAAATTATTGCATTTACTACAAATAATATCTTTTCACATGTATTGACTTTATTTTCTTTAATAAACAACTTAGATTATAGTACAAGGCCTTCTTCACAAATTCATATATATTTTCTCTAATCTCAAATCACAAATTGCATCATAATTTGTTTACCTGGATACCCTAAACACGGGTTGTTACAATCTTTTAAAGTTTGTTGCATGTATATTACTTGCAAGTTAGCCAAAGCAGCAGATATATATTCTGCTTTAGTTGTTGATGAGGATACAGTATTTTGTTTTTTACCCAACCAAGAAACCAGTGAATGTCCTAAGAAATGACATGTTCCACTAGTGCTTTTATGGTCGGATTTACATCCCGCATAATCAACATCACAATAAGAGATTAGATCAAATGAATCATCCTTAGGATAAAATAGTCCAAAATCTAATGTATGTTGTACATATCTGAGAATATGTTTTACGGCTTTCAAATGTGTTTCCTTAAGTTGCGACTGATATCTTCCACAGAGGCATACACTATGCATTATATTTGGTCTACTAGCGGTTATATATAATAATGATCCTATCGTAACTCTGTATGATTTTTATCAATGTGTTTTGACATATCATCTTTACTTAGTGCTATATTAGTTGACAATGGTGTTGGTCTCCCATTAGTTGTTGTTAAATTATATTTATTAATTAAATCTCTTGCATAGTTTTGTTGATTAATAAATATTCTGTTATCTAGTTGTTTTATTTGTAATCCTAGAAAAAAATAAGTTCTCCCATATGACTCATCTCAAATTCTTGTGTCATAATATCTGAAAATTCTTTATTCATTTTATTATTTGTTAATCCGATGATTATATCATCAACGTATATTTGTACTAATTGAATATTGTTTTTATTTTTTTTAATGAAAAGTGTATTACCTATTTTACCAATCTCGAAGTTAGATTGTAATAAATGACTCCTTAATCTATCATACCATGCTCTAGGAGCTTGTTTTAATCCATAAAATGCTTTCTTTAATTTATATACGTGATTTCGTAATTTTTCGTCTACAAAAAGAGGTGGTTGCTCTACATATACATCTTCTTTAGTATATCCATTTAGAAAGGCACTTTTAACATTCATTTGAAATAATTTGAAATTATTATGATTAGCGAAAGCTAGTAGGATTCTAATTGCTTCTAATCTTGCTACAGGGGCAATGGTTTCATCATAGTCTATTCCCTCTTCTTGACTATAACCTTGTGCAATTAAGCGTGCTTTATTTCTTATGACCTCGCCACATTCATTCATTTTATTTTATAAACCAATTTAGTTCCAATCACAGTTTTATCCTCTGGTCTAAGAACAAGTTCTCATACACCATTCTGTGTAAACTAATTCAATTCCTCTTGCATAGCAAGGATCCATCAATCATCGGACGATGCTTCCTTTGGATTCTTAGGTTCAATAGTTGAAATAAACGTTGAATTACTCATATTATTTAATTGGTTTTGAGTCCTAACAACGGATTCAATATCTCCTAAGGTATTTTCTACAGGGTGATCTCTTAGTAACCTAATTCGTTTATTTGGTTAATTAATTTCAATATTTGTTTCATCGATTTCATTTTCACTTTTATCTTCGTTATGTTTTGTTATATTTTCATAATTTTCGCCAACGGATACATTTATTGTTTCTTTAATGATATTAGTTTTTGAATTAAAAACTCTATAAGCTTTACTTCTATCCGAGTATCCAATAAATATTCCTTTATCAGATTTAGAATCAAATTTGTCTAAGTTTTCTTTAGTGTTAAGAATAAAACATTTACTTCCAAATATTTTAAAATATGATACTTTTGGTTTATTATTATATAAAAGTTCATATGGTGTTTTATGAGTTTAAGGGTCTTATTAAAATTCCAATTAATATATAACAAGCTGTTGCAATTGCCTCAGCCCAAAATTTCTTGGTAAATTATTATCTGATAACATGGTTCTAACACATTCTTGAGTTGATCAATTTTTACATTCAACTACTCTGTTTTGTTGAGGTATTATGGGGAAGGAAAAATTATGGGTTTGGGAAGGAAAAATTATGGGTTTTCCCCTTTTTGTTGCAAAATTTTTCAAAATTTTCATTATCGAACTCTCCACTATGGTCACTACGTAATGTTTTGAATTTTAGAGATAATAAATTTTGAATTCTTTTAGCAAAGGTTTTAAACTGATCAAAAGCATCACTTTTATTTTTAAGAAACAAAGTCCAAGTAAATCTAGAAAAATCATCGATGATTACAAAAACGTATCTGTTGTGATTTATTGACTGAGTTTGGGATGGACCAAATAGATCCATGTTAATTAACTCTAATGGTTTCAAGATTGTAATTTCCACTTTTGATTTAAACGAACTTCTTTTTAATTTTATGAATTGACAAGCGTCGCATAAATTATTTACTTTAAATTTCATTTTTGGTAATCCCTTAATTGAATCTAACAATGAAATCCTAGAAATGTGTTTGAAATTTATATGAACGAATCTCTTATGCCAAATCCAAGGGTCACTTGTATTAGCCATAAGACATAAATTATTATTGGTGATTTTCTTACTTAATATATTGATATTTTTCTTTCTATCTCCTTCAAATATTATTTTTGAATTCCTATCTTCTACAAAACATTTATCTTTTTCAAAATTAATTTTATAGCCTTTATTGCAAAGTTGACTTATACTTAATAGATTATGTTTTAAATTCCCAACTAATAAAACATCAGAAATAGTTGGAGTTTTAGAATTACCGACATAGCTGATGCCAACTATATATCCTTTAGAATTATCACCGAAGTTGACCGTTCCACCATCTTCATATACTAGATTATTCAGTAATTCTGGATTTCCCCTCATATACCTTGAACAACCATTATACAATATCCATTTTTCCTTTTTGATTTCCACCATTTGTCCATTAGAATTTGAATTTTCAACAGCCATGTAACACATCTTTTCATAATTTGAATTTCTAATAGCCATGTAACACAGCTTTTCCTGTATCAGACAACAATTCAGTAGATCACTTTATTTTTCATCATTATTGAATGCAGACTCTTCTAACATTGATGTAATGCATGAATTAAGACTAGTGTTATAAATCATTTCAAAATTTTGCATTTAACATTTCCAAAATTCAGATGATGAACTTTTGAAAACCTATGATCTGATACGAATTGTTAATGATGCGAAATGCGGATCTTAAGGAAAAATCAACACTAGAGGGGGGGGGGAGGGGTGAATAGTGTTTATGTGGAATTTATAGAAATTTTGAACTAACTTAAATGAGTATATGAGTCACGTAATGATTATCACACCAGAAATGATCACAAACATAGAAACAATCACAAACACAGAAATAAGTTAATATAAAATGGAAAATTGTAAAGAACTCTGTAACAACCCGCAATTTCTGAACCAATTAAAAATTTTTATTTTAGCAATTTTAACAGATTTTGAATAATTAAAATGGTTTATTTTAGATAATAACGACGAAAAATTTATTTTAAACGAAGCTGCGACGTATAAATTTATAATTTATATATTACGAGCCTGAAATGGCGTGGTAGTTTCAAAATTTGATTTTAAACTTTGAAAAAGTATATAAAATCGAATATAAGTCAGAATCGGACGAAACCAGAAACGTTGGGAGCGTATTGATGATATCTTTCTTATGAATGTAAGAAATTAAAATTTCAGTTTATAAATTGTAAGTTATGTCCAAATCAAAATCTCAGAAAAATACGGGAAAGTTTATATATATAATATATATGGCCCAAAAAGTTACTTTTTGCATATGAATGAATTTGGACTCGAAACCACTTCCATTGAGTTCAAAATGATGTTTACGAATTCGAAAAGTATAAACATCGATATATTTCTTGATTCGGAAATTATTCATTTAAATATGTAATTTTAATATTAAATATATATGCCTTAAAAATGGAAATTTTCAAACGACCTTCGAATTCGACAAAACCACTTTCTATGGATCCAGAATATTAAATTATTGCTAGATTCCAAAATTCGTAATTTTTGGAGTCAGTATGTGGTCGTTATTAATTTTTCAATGAAAACGGTCAATTTTTAGACTTTAAAAATCCATTAATAATTCATACGGACTCTGAATTCAACGAAACCAGTTTCTTTGGATTCGTATCGTCAAGAAGTAATTATGTTCTAATTTTCAGCAAAATTGAATAACGTATGTATTTGTACGGATTTTAAAACCTTGAAAAGGACTTAAAATGAATAAAATAATATAGCATAAGGGGTAATCATTATATAATTAAAACATGATTAAATACTCAGGGGTGTTAAAAGAATTTCCTAACGTCTATATAATATCTCATTAGCCCACCCTAACCTAATTCTAAAACCTAATCTCTCCTTCTTCATTTACATGGCGGCTACACTCCTTCCTCCAAAAATTTCTTTGCAAATAAGGCACTAGAATTCAATAATTTATAACTCCAAATACGAACAAAATCAGACCAAACCCTTTTTGGGTTTTGTTCATATCAATAACCACTACCTACCAAGAAAAATTCAAGACCTATTGTCGCACGGATTCGCCGGGATCTGAGATTGAACAGAAAATTTCAGCTTTGGATTTTGGTGAATTCCAGCCAAACCATCGAGAATTAGACGATGGTGTCAAAGAAGAAATGTAGTCGAGAGATAAACGAACAACTTTGCTTCAGAAAGTTTTGTCTGAAAGTCGACGGAATTGCACGAAAATCGAGATGAACTGAAAAGCACCAAAACAGAAATTTCCGGCGAGCTCAGAACAAAGATGATCGATTTCCGGCGAATCTAGGAAGAATCAGAGGAATTTGTCAACACGGAAGTTGTTCATCTACGTGAGGGGAAGGTGCTCACCAATTTTCATGGTGTTTGGATCAGCGAGGCGGCCTGTGGGACCCGCGAACGGAAATCCGTTCTTGGGCACAGTGGCGGCGGTCGGAGGCATAACGGCGGCGGTGGTTTACGGCGTAGGTGCGCCTCGCCAAGGCGAAGCCATTGGTGGTGGTGGCCGGTCGTCTGGAGGTCGGAGGAAGGTGCAGTGAACGGTCAAAGCATAGGAGGGAAGGGTTCACCGAATTTGAGAAGATGATGAATAGTAACTTATTAATTAATTAATTATTTAATGTATTCAAAGTTCGAAATTGTATATCTCTCTCATACGAAGTCGAAATTCGACGATTTCAGATCCACCGCGATCGTGGCGATGAGAGCTTCGCATGGACACCAAGTTTGTCCAATTTGGAGGAAGTTGAAATTTTGGGTAATTTTTACAAATTCAAATATTATTTTAATCGATTTGTTAACTTCGCAAGTGCATAACTTTTTATCACGTTATCGAAATTTCGTGGAACTGAATCCGTTGAGACCCTTATGTCAAGAGCTTCGAGCGAGTAGTAATTTTGTCCAATTCGGAGCTAGTTGAATATTTGGGTAATTTTTTACAATTTAAATCAATTATTTAATTTGGTCAAACTTCGAAAATTCATAACTTTGTGATGCGAACTCAAAATCGCGTAAAACAGAATTTGCCATGATCGGTGAATCATAAGCTTCGCATAGACACCAATTTTGCCAAATTTGGAGCAAGTTGGATTTTGGGCCAAAATTGGGTCCGAACCGTCAATTTAAAGCCAGCAAAGGTGAGGAATTTTATCTCACTCAAATTTCTGAATAGTTATTTAATTTATAATTAAATTTAAATTAATTATCTGTGTTGGAATTGTTGTTTGTTGGATAAATGTTGATTTGGATGTTGTATGGTGAAACGTTTGGAATTGGAATCATGTAGCATGTTATAATAATGTGGTTACTTTTTAATTTTCCAAAAACATGTTTACATAGCCATAACAAGTTTCCTGACTTGTTTATATTGATTGGATGATAAATTTTCACACATCGTCCAAAAGCACAATTAATAATATATTATTCGAACTTGTGTTGGTTGAAACCCCACACGGGTCTAGGGTTGATATTTGACTACACATCACCCTTGTGTTTAGTTGTAAATTGCACTTTGGCTGTTATTTGAATGTTTTGTCATTATTATGGAATTAATGCAATGTTTGAAATCCATGTAATTAAATTATATGGAAATTGTTGGGTCTCATTCCAATTTAGGATTAAATGAATATTTTAATCTAATATTCAATTAGGTAATTAAATGATGGTTTTGATATTGACAATTAAAAAGATTATATTTTTATTGTTAAAAAGTTACAATGAAAAGGTTGAGTTAAAAAGATTATATCTTTATTGTTAAAAAGTTACAATAAAAAGGATTGAGTTAAAAGATTACATTTTTAATTGTCATATTCTAAAATAAAAAGATTAATTTCAGAATTGAACATTTTGAAAAGATTTTTATTTTTATATTATAATAATATAGAATGTTCAATTTTTATTAAAAATTGAAATGTAAGTTAGGATATTTGGAAACAAAGTATTTTTAACAAATTAATAAAAAGATCATATTTTTATTATGTAGAATATTTTAATAAAGTTATATTTTAAAATAGGAGATATTTTAAAATTGTAACGACCCAGGAATTTTCGGCCCTGAAAATCGACATAAATACCCTCACCATCTATTGTTTATTATCTGAATAAATGTTGAAATATGGTTCAACCATCAACAATAACCAATCATTTCTTTTTATTCGACTGATAAATTCTATAACGATCATCAATCAATTCACATCCAATTCAAACCATTTCAAACACGTTTATAAACGTGACCAATCAAGGGGAAATTACTTTATTCAGGTCAGATCAAAACAATTGGTGTTTTTCTGAAATTAAACGATCGTTAAATTTCAGCATTTGAATCAACAATGAATATATTTAACTAGCAAACAGTCAACCAATAACGATAAACACGCAAAAATAAAAACCCAATTTATATAAATTATAAATGGGAAGAGCTGAGTGAGTTTAACTCACCTTGATTTAAATATGCTCGTTAAACGCTAATTTTTAATTAAATTAAAAAGCGTTTAATTCAATTAAAAATTCTTCTTGCTTCTGGTCCTGACCAATCTCCGCTCTATCTCGAAGTTCTCGTCCTTACGGTCCCGACGCAACTGACTGCAGCAAAATCTGATACCGTATGTTCGAGAAATCATCAAAACAAGTTTTAAATCAAATTAAATTTTAAACATGGTCCTTATATATATATGGGATTTTACCTAATCCCTTAAGCCCACAGGAACCTGACCCGCTTACTTTAAAACCCTTGCCCCGACCATTTTTCTCATTTCAACAGCCGCCTCCTCAAATTTGCTCCTCACCGAAAACCCTAAATCCCCTTCTTCCTCAGTAGCAAATTGGAATTTTGGTGGCGACGCACCCCTCGTCTACTCCATCTCCGATCTTCCTTCCTCCTTCTTCAATCACCAGACCTCCAACATTCGACGATTGCCCTAGATTTACCAACCCATCACCGAGCTTCTAAAAAATGAAGCAGCTCCCTGCAACATACACCACAAACCCACACGAACCCTAGCAGCGTGTAGGTCTTCGAACAGATAAGTTTTCAACTCAATTTTTTTTTCTTCTTTTCACTTACTGGAATTTTTCTTGTGGTTTTGAATTATTCTGGTTTACTGCGTGGCGAATGGGTTGACGAACACTTGTGCTTGGATACGTATTTATAGTGGTGGATGATAAGATAGAATCAATGTCAAAATCGTATTGTTATTTAATCACGATTCGAATCTATAGGTTAGATTTTGGTTCGGATTTAGTATACGATTTTCCCAGCACCTGTTGATCTGTTCGTAATTGATTGTGGTTATGAGTTGTGTATACAAATACGAAAGTGTATTGTCGATTCAGGTTGGATTTTCAATGTATGTAACGGTAATTTCAAAGTAGATTTTTCCTGTATATTTTCCTGTTTTGGTTTTTGCTGTATGGTTGAAATCTATACACATCTGTTTCTAGCTGTCTTAGTTATTCGAGTAGCTGTTCTTAGCTATTATATTTACCCTTGTAGACTAGACAATACATCTACAGGTTTACTTTTAGCTGTGGATTTTATTTTATTAGCTACTTCATTTTATTGTCCTTATGATGTTCATCCCAATTTCTTAGCTGTTTTGATGGGAATATATACTATTCTAACCATATTTTTCCTATTCCTCTTTCATTTTCAGATCAAAACTGAGATGATGGGTTCACTGATTCTCGACAGAACAAAGGCTGTTGATATCAAAATTGAAATCCTTTTAGTAGTTTGTATTGTTTGTATATACAGAACAAAGGTCGCTCAAAGAACTTTGTCTCTCTGATTTGTTTTATTTTCAGTTCTTTTAAACTAAAGTTGTTTTTTTTTTGGTCTGCAATAAAAAGTATATAATCATGTGGTTGTGAATTAGTTTGTTCTCACGACTGTTGTATATGCATAAATTTCTCTACAAGATTCATTAGCTAAAGGAGATGGAATGGTTTGGTATCCTCATTGAACCATCTACCATCTTCTTATCTTTATTTCAATTAGGTATTGGACAATTGAATCATTGTTAATTCTTCTTAAAAGCACATCGGCTTCATTAATTAATAAAAGCTTGTCTTCTTCAAGGCCGAGTTTGTCCTTTTGCTTTCCTTTCACCATTTTATTCACTGATCCCAAATGTATTTCAAGCTACTTTTACACTCTTTTCTTTTCTATTCTCCTTCTGTACTCTTGCTCAAATTATTTATTTAATCAGTTTTTTTTTTGCAGCACTTATATAAATACATTTTATTTGTTGTCTTGCGTATTTGAATATAATTCATGTCCATTCTATATTTAGTTGTATTCATAGTCAGACAAGCCGCGGCTTGTTAACAGGAAAACAATTAAGCGACATCAAAATCAATAAATCCTTCATTTGCTTTGCCCCCTAGAAAGATATTTCGTTTAATTTTCATGTTCGTTGCACTGAGATAATCACTCAATGTCCTATGTTCCCCGTACGAATTTGCTTTCTACACAAGCAAAATAATTACCTTATGATTCACCTAAGGAAATATTCAAGACTAAGGGAGAATATGAAGTAGAGTTATGTAATGGTTGTTGACCAACAGTAAAAATTCTGGCTTTTAAATAATATTCCATTTATATAAAAATCCTTTATATTTCAAATAAAATATATAAACTGATTTAAATATTCGAATTTAAATGGCCGAAAAATCTGGGACGTTACATTCTCCCCCACTTAAAATAATTTCGTCCTCGAAATTGTAAAGTAAGTAGAATATTCCGAATTGAATTTAAAATCATACCTTCACATTAATTTCAAAATAAATTCAAACTCTAAAAATTCTCTAAAATTTTGCCACCACCTTCTATGCATGGCTCGATCGGTATGACTATCACTGCCGTTCTAGGCCTCAACTTCTTCGAAAAGAAAATTTTAAATCCAAATGGCAATTCATTTTATTTGAATCCTGATTTACATATCCATTAAATTTTTAAATCCCAATTTATTTAAGTTCATTCTTGTAATAACCCAGAAATCTGAGCCAATTTAAAATTTTTATTTTGGCAATTTTAGCGAATTTCGATTATTTAAAATGAATTATTTTAAATAATAACGACGAGAAATTTATTTTGAATAGAATTCGAACGTATATATTTATTTGAATCATCGTTAGAATATAAATATTTATTTTAAAATTATAAAAGGAATTGAAAATGGTGCGGTAGTTCGATAATTCGATTTCAAAATTCAAATGAATGTATCGGGTGCAAAATAAACCGGATTTTAGTGAAACCAAAAATATCAGAATCTATTTGAGAATGTCTTTCCAACGAATCCGAAAAATTGAAATTTCATAACGGGAATCAAAAGTTATGTCCAGATGAAAATTCAGAATAGTTGCTATGGAATTCTAGTCCTTAAAAATAGCCATTTTGCAAACGACCTCGGATTTCGACGAAACCACTTTTGTTGGATCTGTGATGTCAAGTTATTGCTAGATTCCAATTTTCATAATTTTTCGATTCAATATGTGAGCGTGCCAACGGAAAACACATTTGACCAGTTTCAGTTGATTTCAATCGACTGGAAAATGGCCATTTTTCAAACGGTCTCAGAATTCGATGAAATTAGTTTTGCCAGCACCATATCGTCAATACGAAGCAAGAAAATATTTTTCGAGAATTTATAGAGTTATTGTGTGGCCCCGGTAATTTGAAATGTACGTTCAAATTGAATATATAAAGAATTATATTTTAAATTAATCGGAAACTGATCGAAACAGTCGAATCAGCTTGCGATACATATCCCATTGTGTTCGGAATGGGGGTAGTCAGCTAGGAACAACAGGCGGTGGGTTTCGTTTCGAGTTTGAAATAAAAAGTTGCTTTTTGGAGAAATTAATTGATTAATTAATATATATTTTCTCCTTTACCCCCCCTTCTCTCTTCTCTGAAGTCAAACCCGTTCACTCTGAAAAAAAAAAAGAAAAAAAATGGAAGACCGCCCCACACCCGTCGCCCTCCCCTGGCGATCACCACCGCCACCGCTCCACAAGCCAAGCCCCCCATCCGCTCCGATCACCTCTCCTCCTCCTTCTCTAGCCCAACTCGAAAGCCCAAGCCCCCAAACCCGCCAAGACCGACGCCGTCGCCGCCTGAAGGGATAATCAGCTTGATGTCGCGCCACCAGCACCCCACGCTGCTCCACCACCACCCCACGCTGCTCCACCACCACTCCTCCGACGCAGCAGCAACCCCTCCCCCTCGTCCGCCCGATGAACTCCCTTTCTTCAACCAAAATTCAATTTTCTTCAAAGAAGAAAAGGGTGAGTGTTATTATATAAAACCATTATTTAAATACAGTTTTTATTAGATGATTCACATTATTTAAGATCGGGTTTTATATATAATTAGCACTAAAAAGATTCGAATTTTTTTTGACATGAACATCGCTAGAAAGTTTAGATTTTTGTGTAGAAGAAGAAGAGATTTTTATTTTAAACAAAGATTCGATTTTTATTCATAGGAAAGACATGGTTTTTATTTTAATATAAAAATAAAAATACGTTTTTTTATATATACATGAAGATTTAATTTTTAAAGGTAAAACGGAATGATTTTTATCGCTATAAAGAAATGGTTCTTATCGCCAATATGAAATGATTTTTATCAAGAAGAAAAATTCGATTTTGAATCTATAAAGATTTGATTTTTATAAAGTAGAAGTAATAAAAATATGATTTTTATATGATGAAGAATATAAAAATATTATCTTTATATAGTAAAGATTATAAAAATGCGGTTTTTGTATTATATAACTAGTAAAAATTCGATCTATATATAAGAAGTAAAGAATATAAAAATATAATTTTTATTTATGTAGCGAAATAAAAATCTGATTTTTATTGTATATATAGTGAAATAAAAATGTGATTTTTATTTATATATGGACAGCGTGATAAGAAGTGTGATGGAACGGATTGAAAACAAAAAGGAATTCAGTCGATTCTGGAGTTCAAAAGCAAAGCACGGCGGAGTGGAACCCTCTGTGAGAACTCCTCACCTTTTTAATTTATTCTAGTTTGAAATATATACTAGGATGCAGACGGTATTTAGTAGCACCCGACACCCGTCGTCCACAGACCATGGACGGCTTGTATGCTTGTTTATTTGATTTTGATGTATAGTTGATTGTGTGATGTGAAATGAAATAAAATATTTATATAGTTAAAAATATTTTATAGTTGAAAATAGAATTTTTAACGTGTATTTAAAATGAAATAAATATAAACCAATCGAAGAATTTGTTTATATACACACATTTGATTGATATTGAGTGGGATGATAAATTTTACACATCGCCCAACTACACAAATAAAATATGTGTTTGATTGTTTGAAAACCCCACACGGGTATTCGGATGATATATGACATACACTAGTCCCAATGTTTAGCTGTATGTCGATCGATTGATTGACAGGCTATTATAAGCGTTAAATATTTATATTTGATGCTTATACAGTGTAGAACGCACTCTGGATGAGGGTGGATTATTTATCGTTGTTATTTTATACATGTGTTGTAGAAAATCCATATAATTAACATTATATGGTAATTGATTGGGTCTCATTCCAGTTTTGAAATAGAAATATTTGAAAAAGAAATATTTGAAATAGAATATTTGAAAATAGAAATATATGAAGCCATGTTGATTAGATTGACGCCATTTTGACATGAACGATATTTA
Source organism: Allium sativum (assembly GCA_030737875.1). Classification (NCBI taxonomy): domain Eukaryota; kingdom Viridiplantae; phylum Streptophyta; class Magnoliopsida; order Asparagales; family Amaryllidaceae; genus Allium; species Allium sativum. Next base: position 5,584,036 of record CM060923.1, on the reverse strand, counting down.
TATCGATTTTATTCAATTTTCAATGTATATTGAAAGTGATTTGAATTATATTGAAAATAATCGAAATTCGAATTGAAATTGAATAGAATCGAATTCGAACTGAAATTGAATAGAATTGAAATCGAATTGAAATTGAATAGAAATGAATTCGAATTGAAATTGAATTAATTTGAAATTCAAATTGAATTGAAAACGAATTGAAATTGAACAGAATCGAATTCGAATTGAAATTGAAAAGAATTGAATTCGAATTGAAATTGAATAGAATTGAATTCGAATTGAAATTGAATGGAAATGAATTCGAATTGAAATTGAATTAATTTGAAATTCAAATTGAATTGAAAACGAATTGAAATTGAATTAAAAATCGATTTGAATTAAAATCAATTTGAAATGAATTTAAAACGAATTTGTAAGGGAAAATTCAATCTTGATTTGAATTTGAAAATGAAGTTGAAATCGTTTCGAAAACGAATTTAAAACAACTTATAAAATACGTTTTAAAAGGAAATCGACGAAGTATATATTATATATATTATATATATAATATAATGGCCTGAATAGAACGCGCCGCGCTGCGGTAGTTCGTGAATTTCGACCATTGACTTCGAATGGATATTGCGGGAGATCCGACCGTCGGATTCTCCTAAAAACGGAACCGTTGGGTTCGTATCGAAAAGAGATTTCTAACGAATGTGAGAAATTTGAAATTTAACGGTTGGATTTGGAATTATGTCCAAATCAAATTTGAAAAAGGTCGTTGTAGGTGCAGTTCGATGGCCGTTGATGGAAATCGACTGTACGGGCCTTGATTAAATTATTAAAAATATCAATAATTTGTGTAAAATCATAAGAAATGATTTGTGAAGAATTGGGATGAAAAACTCCATATTTGAAATGATAAAAATAGATTTTTATCGTAATGAACTAGTTTTGAACTAGAATAATAATTTATTTATTTTTAAAATAAATAAATTGGATTTGAAATGGTTTTGAAAATAACTAGAATTTCTATTAATTGCATTGTAATGGGTTTGAATCGAAATTGTCATCGGAATATTTCGATGTTGGATTTCGTGATTATACAGATATGGTTATGGAAATTTGAAAGATATATATATATCGTTATTTCCAATACGATATTTGTTGGTCATAGAATTTGATATTGAATATAAGCCGATATATTTTCTATTCAGAGCCTTGTATTTAATATCAAATGTGATTTGGGTTTGTCGTGAATGGTGTCTTCGTTAACACTGTTCTTAAACCCAGTTGAGGAAAAGATTAAATCTTTTTATTTGGATTTAATGAAGTGTACCAATTAAATAGTATTTAATTGGAAATGGGATTGGTATTGATTTTTGGGTTTATGGTGAACAGTGTTTTAAATAACACTTGTTCTTTAACCCGATAATTAATGAAATGTGATTTTGGGTTGTCGTGAACGGTATCTTTAATAATACTGTTCTTAGACCCAAGGGAGTAAAGAAAATCAGAAACTAACTGGAGATTAGTTAAGTTGAATGGTTTTGGGGGGTATTGATCTGATGTTGGTTTCGACCTTCGGGGTTATTACTTAGGGAATCGCTCACTTGTTAATTTAAGGTTAGGGACAGATTGAAATGTGATGTGATTTCGGGTTTATCGTGAACCGTGTTTTAAATGACACTGATTCTTTAACCCAGTTAAGGATTAAAACTAAGTGGAGTTTTAATGAATCTTTAATTAGATTGAAAAGAACGAGAATGGAGTATCCCCAGTTTTGCTCCAGGCGATAGTTAAATCTTTAATTAGATTTGAACGTTAAATGGTAATTGAATTTACCGATAACACCGTGGTGTTAGATATGAAGTATTACCAGTTTTATTTCATGGGATGAATAGGGTGGGATTGGGAAATTAAAATAAGTGTTCGGTGTGGTTCGCTAATCCAGACTAATTTGAATTGATATTCAAAAGTAGATTAAAGAATAAATTTAAAGGATTTATCTTTGATAAAATTAATGGGAACCTTTCCCTAAGAATGTGAAATTTAGAACCGAACTGTCGGTTAGCTAAGCAGAATGGTTTTCTGGATATTGATCTGATGTTGGTTTCGGCATTCGGGGTTAATATTAGGGGAATTATTCTCTTGATTAATTTACGGTTTGTGGCCGATGAATTGGAATGAGGCGTATGTTGGGTTTGTGTAACACTTGTTCATTATATACGCGAGTTATTCGGAAAGACCGGATTTATCCCATTCTGAATAACTGATACGACGATAAGTCGAAGATGAAGACGGTGGTTGAAGACCGGAGGTCTTCACGTCGTTTGGATAATTACTGATGATCTTGATTGGGCCGTACACCTAAGAGGAGGGAATCAGTTAGTCGTCGTCCGGACGTACTTGGAGATCGATGGATATGCGGGGTACTAGGTGCCTCCGGTTTCGTTCAGACCTAGAACGAACTTGTAAATGGACCGTGTGTCTGACATTAGATATCATTCTGTATGATTGATGGATATCGGTTGCATGGAGTGGTTTACCTGTGTGGCATGCTAAGATGCAAATGATCAAGGCTTCTGTTGAAAAGAAAAGTCTTGTGGTGATGATCAAAGCACGGCCTGTGTGGCATAGCTTTGTGTAACGTGAATTCACGAGCCTCACACCCCGGTTGTGAACCAGAAACGGGAGAGGACATCAGGGAGGACATGCGTTTCTTTCTAGTTAGAAGTGGCGTCAGTGGTTTTACACGCCCTGACGAGTTTGACTTATGTGGTTGTTGCTGTTGCGAGGCGCCTCGGTTATATCGATCGATCCGGGACCGATGGAGTCATTCGTTGGCTCATTTACGCCCCATAGGGCGGGGAAACGCAGTGTTCAGGATTTTAATCCACATCGATGGACCGGCCCTGACGATTCAAAGGCTTGACTGAGTACTTTCTTGAGACATGGGCTAGATAGTCTCAAATCGGTAGAGGATGATCCCTAGCCTCAGTTCGCAGATGGAAATCCAATTTCCAAATACGTGACTTTGCGGTTTAATTGTAAAACTAGTATGGCGACATGATATATGGTACCCATGCCGTCTATGATTGATATTTATGATTTGAAATTGTTTTGACACTATGCACTTATATTAATAATAAAACATGAAATTTCACGTATCAAGCATTCTTTGGCTATTATAAGGTAAAACCCTATCCACCGGCTTGCGTTGCATTGTGTGATAGGACCTGGGTCTTATAATAGCTTCATTTTTCTTTATTTAGCATTGCCATGTTGTTATATGCACTGGTATTCTTGGGAGGAAACCCGTTCCGTGTTATACGGCCTGGTCCCTTAATTTACCGAACTTTAAAATAAAGATTAATAACTGTTTTAGTTCTCACACCAGTCACATGACGGACCTGGAGTTTATTGTTTTAACCAAAACTCTGGGTGCCCTTATTTTGACACGGGCAACTAGTAGTTTTGGTTTTGCAGATTTATATTCACAAGATCCTGGTTTACAGCTGGAATGATATCCGGAAAGCTTTGTATCCGTATATCTCTTCTAGTTGTGTATTGTATTATTTTCCGCTGCTATGTAATGTATTGTAATCTCTGATATTTTTCGAATGTGTAATATTGGTTTATACTCTGTATATTCTAGTATTATGATGAATTGTTGTAATATACAATGAAATGTTCTTCTGTCTGCGTTCTATTTGTCGTGTTCTCAAAACAATCAGGCGTTTCGAACGGTCTTGATCGGTTTAGCGACTGATTCGGATCGAGCGAAATTCCTTTTCATTACAGTTGGTATTAGAGCTTTGGTTTACGAAGCTCAGAGAACAAGACACATTAGAACCATACGAAAGAATTCATCAGATACTGGATTAGTAATATCCAATGGGAATGACTCGTTAGAGATGGGATCAGTAGTATCCTAGAACGAGTGTGAAGAGTGTATTTTTGAAATGAAAACAAGTTTTGTTTTGAAAATTTAATTCAATTATACGTATTTGATTATTTATATTGATGTGGACAATCAAGTATATATTGATTTTGCGTATACGTCTGATCCACGTGTATTCGAAGTTTTAATATACTGGATAGATATAAAGTTACACTCTAATCGCCCGGAGATGACACTGATGATAGCAGCTGCATCATCAGTGGATATATGTTCGAGTGACGAAAGTGAGATATATATATATTTCCATTAGACTGGTGTGAGAACCAAAATTAAATAGGGCTTATTGTTGTGATTTGGCATCAAAAATCTAATTTTTGACTATATATCAAAGTTATGAATTAGAAACATTAATCAACTAATTGATTGTTGATCGTGTTGTTTGATTATTGTTTAATTAATTGAATGTTGAACCTATAACCAAATTGAATCAAATAGTGAATTGTATTGGAAATTTGTCGCATTTGCATGCATATACATGTACTTACATTGAACAGGTCATAGCAAGGAGGCTAGAGCCGAAGAATAAAAAAAATTTGCCCAACAAATAGGTACATGTTTACCATAATTTACTGTTTTGTTTGGGTGATGATGATTTTATGAGCCGCTTGGCTTTTTCTTTTTCTTTTGGATTGAAGAAGGCCATGGGAGGCTATATGAAATATCCCGAAGTCCCCCGTGCAGGCGAGGTTATGGCGAAATTTTTCGAAGATTTAGGGTGTTAGCCAAATTTTTGAAAAATTTGAAAAGTTCTTAGAAATTGAAAAGTTGAAGAACTTAAGCCGTAATGAAAATAACGGAAGTTGGGCTGATTTGTGAAACAACTTTCGGCTTCGTTCCTTTTCAGGACGAAAAGTTTTAAGTGGGGGAGATTGTAATAACCCGGAAATCTGAGCCAATTTAAAATTTTTATTTTGGCAATTTTAGCGAATTTCAATTATTTAAAATGAATTATTTTAAATAATAACGACGAGAAATTTATTTTGAATAGAATTCGGACGTATATATTTATTTGAATCGTCGTTAGAATATAAATATTTATTTTAAAATTATAAAAGGAATTGAAAATGGCGCGGTAGTTCGATAATTCGATTTCAAAATTCAAATGAATGTACCTGGTGCAAAATAAACCGGATTTTAGTGAAACCAAAAATATCAGAATCTATTTGAGAATATCTTTCCAACGAATCCGAAAAATTGAAATTTCATAGCGGGAATCAAAAGTTATGTCCAGATGAAAATTCAGAATAGTCGCTATTGAATTCTGGTCCTTAAAAATAGCCATTTTGCAAACGAACTCGGATTTCGATGAAACCACTTTTGTTGGATCCGTGATGTCAAGTTATTGCTAATTCCAATTTTCATAATTTTTTCGATTCAATATGTGAGCTTGGCAAAGGAAAACGCGTTTGACCAGTTTTAGTTGATTTTAATCGACTGGAAAATGGCTATTTTTCAAACGGTCTCAGAATTCGATGAAATTAGTTTTGTTAGGACCATATCGTCAATACGAAGCTAGAAAATATTTTTCGGGAATTTATAGAGTTATTGTATGGCCCCGGTAATTTGAAATGTACGTTCAAATTGAATATATAAAGATTTATATTTTAAATTAAACGGAAACTGACCGAAACAGTCGAATCAGCTTGCGATACATATCCCGTTGTGTTCGGAATGGGGATAATCAGCTAGGGACGACAGGCGGTGGGTTTCGTTTCGAGTTTGAAATAAAAAGTTGCTTTTTGGAGAAATTAATTAATTAATATATATATTTTTTCTCCTTTACCCCCCCTTTCTCTCTTCTCTGAGGTCAAACCCGTTCACTCTGGAAAAAAAATGAAAAAAAATGGAAGACCACCCGACACCCGTCGCCCTCCCATGGCGATCACCACCGCCGCCGCTCCACCAGCCAAGCCCCCAATCCGCTCCGATCTCCTCTCCTCCTCCTTCTCTAGCCCAGCTCGAACGCCCAAGCCCCCAAACCCGCCAAGACCGACGCCGTCGCCGCCTGAAGGGCTCCTCCGCCTGATGCCGCGCCACCAGCACCCCACGCTGCTCCACCACCACCCCTCCGACGCAGCAGCAGCCCCTCCGCCTCGTCAGCCCGATGAACCCCCTTTCTTCAACCAAAATTCAATTTTCTTCAAAGAGGAAAAGGGTGAGAGTTATTATATAAAACCATTATTTAAATTCCGTTTTTATTAGATGATTCACATTATTTAAGATCGGGTTTTATATATAATTAGCACTAAAAAGATTCGAATTTTTTTTGACATGAACATCGCTAGAAAGTTTAGATTTTTGTGTAGAAGAAGAAGAGATTTTTATTTTAAACAAAGATTCGATTTTTATTCATAGGAAAGACATGGTTTTTATTTTAATATAAAAATAAAAATACGCTTTTTTATATATACATGAAGATTTAATTTTTAAAGGTAAAAAGGAATGTTTTTTATCGCTATAAAGAAATGGTTCTTATCGCCAATGTGAAATGATTTTTATCAAGAAGAAAAATTCGATTTTGAATCTATAAGGATTTGATTTTTATAAAGTAGAAGTAATAAAAATATGATTTTTATATGATGAAGAATATAAAAATATTATCTTTATATAGTAAAGATTATAAAAATACAGTTTTTATATTATATAACTAGTAAAAATTCGATCTTTATGTAAGAAGTAAAGAATATAAAAATATAATTTTTATTTATGTAGCGAAATAAAAATCTGATTTTTATTGTATACATAGTGAAATAAAAATGTGATTTTTATTTATATATGGACAGCGTGATAAGAAGTGTGATGGAACGGATTGAAAACAAAAAGGAATTCAGTCGATTCAGGAGTTCAAAAGCAAAGCACAGCGGAGTGGAACCCTCTGTGAGAACTCCTCACCTTTATTTTAATTTATTTCTAGTTTGAAATATATAATAGGATGTAGACGGTGTTTAGTTGCACTCGACACCCGTCGTCCACAGACCATGGACGACTTGTATGCTAGTTTGTTTGATTTTGATGTGTAGTTGATTGTGTGATGTGATGTGAAATGAAATAAAATATTTATATAGTTAAAAATATTTTATAGTTAAAAATAGAATTTTTAACATGTATTTAAAATGAAATAAATATAAACAAATCGAAGGATTTGTTTATATACACACATTTGACTGATATTGAGTAGGACGATAAATTTTACACATCGCCCAACTGTACAAATAAAATCTATGTTTGATTGTTTGAAAACCCCACACGGGTATTAGGATGATATATGACATACACTAGTCCAAATGATTTGCTGTATGTCGATCGATTGATTGACAGGCTGTTATAAGCGTTAAATATTTATATTTGATGCTTATACAGTGTAGAACGCACTCTGGATGATGGTTGATTATTTATTGTTGTTATTTTATACATGTGTTGTAGAAAATCGATATAATTAACATTATATGGTAATTGATTGGGCCTCATTCCAGTTTTGAAATAGAAATATTTGAAAAAGAAATATTTGAAATAGAATATTTGAAAATAGAAATATATGAAGCCATGTTGATTAGATTGACGCCATTTTGACGTGAACGATATTTATATCGATTTTATTAAATTTTCAATGTATATTGAAAGTGATTTGAATTATATTGAAAATAATCGAAATTCGAATTGAAATTGAATAGAATCGAATTCGAATTGAAATTGAAAAGAATTCAAATCGAATTGAAATTGAATAGAAATGAATTCGAATTGAAATTGAATTAATTTGAAATTCAAATTGAATTGAAAACGAATTGAAATTGAATAGAATCGAATTCGAATTGAAATTGAAAAGAATTGAATTCGAATTGAAATTGAATAGAATTGAATTCAAATTGAAATTGAGTAGAAATGAATTCGAATTGAAATTGAATTAATTTTAAATTCAAATTGAATTGAAAACGAATTGAAATTGAATTAAAAATAAATTTGAATTGAAATCAATTTGAAATGAATTTAAAATGAATTTGTAAGGGAAAATTCAATCTTGATTTGAATTTGAAAATTAAGTTGAAATCGTTTCGAAAACGAATTTAAAACGATTTATAAAATACGTTTTAAAAGGAAATCGACGAAGTGTATATTATATATATTATATATATAATAAAATGGCCTGAATAGAACGCGCCACGCTGCGGTAGTTCGTGAATTTCGACCATTGACTTTGAATGGATATTGCGGGAGATCCGACCGTCGGATTCTCCTAAAAACGGAACCATTGGGTTCGTATCGAAAAGAGAATTCTAACGAATGTGAGAAATTTGAAATCTGACGGTTCGATTTGGAATTATGTCCAAATAAAATTTGAAAAAGGTCGTTGTAAGTGCAGTTCGATGGCCGTTGATGGAAATCGACTGTACGGGCCTTGATAAAATTATTAAAAATATCAATAATTTGTGTAAAATCATAAGAAATGATTTGTGAAGAATTGGGATGAAAAACTCCATATTTAAAAAGATAAAAATAGATTTTTATCGAAACGAACTAGTTTTGAACTAGAATAATAATTTATTTATTTTTAAAATAAATAAATTGGATTTGAAATGGTTTTGAAAATAACCAGAATTTCCAATAATTGCATTGGAATGGGTTTGAATCGAAATTGTCTTCGGAATATTTCGATGTTGGATTTCGTGATTATACAGATATGGTTATGGAAATTTGAAAGATATATATATCGTTATTTCCAATACGATATTTGTTGGTCGTAGAATTTGATAATGAATATAAGCCGATATATTTTCTATTCAGAGCCTTGTATTTAATATCAAATGTGATTTGGGTTTGTCGTGAATGGTGTCTTCATTAACACTGTTCTTAAACCCAGTTGTGGAAAAGATTAAATCTTTTTATTTGGATTTAATGAAGTGTACCAATTAAATAGTATTTAATTGGAAATGGGATTGGTATTGATTTTTGGGTTTATGGTGAACAGTGTTTTAAATAACACTTGTTCTTTAACCCAATAATTAATGAAATGTGATTTTGGGTTGTCGTGGACGGTATCTTCAATAATACTGTTCTTAGACCCAAAGGAGTTAAGAAAATCAGAAACTAACTAGAGATTAGTTAAGTTGAATGCTTTCTGGGGTATTGATCTAATGTTGGTTTCGGCCTTCGGGGTTAATACTTAGGGAATTTCTCACTTTTTAATTTACAGTTAGGGACAGATTGAAATGTGATGTGATTTTGGGTTTATCGTGAACCGTGTTTTAAATGACACTGATTCTTTAACCCAGTTAAGGATTAAAACTAAGTGGAGTTTTAATGAATCTTTAATTAGTTTGAAAAGAACGAGAATGGAGTATCCCCAGTTTTGCTCCAGGCGATAGTTAAATCTTTAATTAGATTTGAATGTGAAATGGTAACTGAATTTACTGATGACACCGTTGTGTTAGATATGAAGTATTACCAGTTTTACTTCATGGGATGAATAGGGTGGGATTGGGAAATTAAAATAAGTGATTACTTCGGTGTGGTTCGCTAATCCAGACTAGTTTGAATTGATATTCAAAAGTAGATTAAATAATAAATTTAAAGGATTTATCTTTGATAAAATTAATAGGAACCTTTCCCTAAGAATGTGAAAATTAGAACCTAACTATCGGTTAGCTAAGCAGAATGGTTTTCTGGATATTGATCTGATGTTGGTTTCGGCCTTCGGGGTTAATATTAGGGGAATTATTCTCTTGATTAATTTACGGTTAGTGGCTGATGAATTGGAATGAGGCGTATGTTGGGTTTGTGTAACACTTGTTCATTATATATGCGAGTTATTCGGAAAGACCGGGTTTATCCCATTCTGAATAACTGATATGACGATAAGTCGAAGATGAAGACGGTGGTTGAAGACCGGAGGTCTTCACGTCGTTTGGATAATTACTGATGATCTTGATTGGGCCGTACACCCAAGAGGAGGGAATCAGTTAGTGGTCGTCCAGACGTACTTGGAGATCGATGGATATGCGGGGTACTAGGTGCCTCCGATTTCGTTCAGACCCAGAACGAACTTGTAAATGGACTGTGTGTCTGACATTGGATATCATTCTGTGTGATTGATGGATATCGGTTGCATGGAGTGGTTTGCCTGTGTGGCATGCTAAGATGCAAATGATCAAGGCTTCTGTTGAAAAGCAAAGTCTTGTGGTTATGATCAAAGCACGACCTGTGTGGCATAGCTTTGTGTAACGTGAATTCACGAGCCTCACACCCCGGTTGTGAACCAGAAACGGGAGAGGACATCAGGGAGGACATGCGTTTCTTTCTAGTTAGAAGTGGCGTAAGTGGTTTTACACGCCCTGACGAGTTTGACTTATGTGGTTGTTGCTGTTGCGAGGCGCCTTGGTTATATCGGTCGATCCGGGACCGATGGAGTCATTCGTTGGCTCATTTACGCCCCATAGGGCGGGGAAACGCAGTGTTCAGGATTTTAGTCCACATCGGTGGACCTGCCCTGACGATCCAAAGACTTGACTGAGTACATGCCTGAGACATGGGCTAGATAGTCTCGAATCGGTAGAGGACGAACCCTAGCCTCAGTTCGCAGATGGAAATCCAATTTCCAAATACGTGACTTTGCGGTTTTAATTGTAAAACTAGTATGGCAACATGATATATGGTACTCATGCCTTCTATGATTGATATTTATGATTTGAAATTGTTTTGACACAATGCACTTATAGTAATAATAAAACATGAAATTTCACGTATCAAGCATTCTTTGGCTATTATAAGGTAAAACCCTATCCCCCGGCTTGCGTTGCATTGTGTGATAGGACATGGGTCTTATAATAGCTTCATTTTTCTTTATTTAGCATTGCGCTGTTGTTATATGCACTGGTATTCTTGGGAGGAAACCCGTTCCGTGTTATACGGCGTGGTCCCTTGATTTACCGAACTTTAAAATAAAGATTAATAACTGTTTTAGTTCTCACACCAGTCACATGACTGACCTGGAGTTTATTATTTTAACCTAAACTCTGGGTGCCCTTATTTTGACACGGGCAGCTAGTAGTTTTGGTTTTGCAGATTTATATTCATAGGATCCTGGTTTACAGCTGGAATGATATCCAGAAAGCTTTGTATCCGTATCTCTCTTCTAGTTGTGTATTGTATTATTTTCCGCTGCTATGTAATGTATTGTAATCTCTAATATTTTTCGAATGTGTAATATTGATTTATACTCTGTATATTCTTGTATTCTGATGAATTGTTGTAATATACAATGAAATGTTCTTCTGTCTGCGTTCTATTTGTCGTGTTCTCGAAACAATCAGGCGTTTCGAACGGTCTTGATCGGTTTAGCGACGGATTCGGATCGAGCGAATTTCATTTTCGTTACAATTCTATTCGAAATCATTCTTAAATTGATTCTACTTATCCAGGTTCAGTTTTATTTCCATATCCGATTCAATTGACGAATTGGTTTTCTCTAATCAGTTCAACTTTATTTCATATTTCAAATTTGATTTCAAACCAAATCAATCAGAACAAACAAACAATTCACATTACTATCATATAGAAAATTATTTCCCTTTTCTATATAAAAATATACCTTGGGTAAAATTATTTCATTTACCCTCTTTATAAAATAATATTGTACCCATTCACTAGTTCAATGCTTCTCAACATTTGAACCAGTCAAATAACACAATACAAAACATATGTATATAAAATCTTACAGATACACTCTCATATATATATATATATATATATACTCAACCTCAATCAAGGGTGTTACTAACCCCATCTTTATTGAGTTACGTCACAGAGCCGAGGTTACTACTCAACCAATAGCTCTGATACCACAGTAACGACCCAGGAATTTTCGGCCCCGAAAATTGACATAAATACCCTCACCATCCATTGTTTACTATCAGAATAAATGTAGAAATATGGTTCAACCATCAACAATAACCAATCATTTCTTTTTATTCGACTGATAAATTCTATAACGATCATCAATCAATTCACAACCAATTCAAACCATTTCAAACACGTTTATAAACGTGACCAATCAAGGGGAAATTACTTTATTTGGGTCAGATCAAAACGATTGGTGTTTTTCTGAAATTAAACTACCGTTAAATTTCAGCATTTGAATCAACAATGAATATATTTAACTAGCAAACAGTCAACCAATAACGATCAGAATACGCAAAAATAAAAACGTAATTTATATAAATTATAAATGGGAAGAGCTGAGTGAGTTTAACTCACCTTGATTTAAATCTGGTCGTTAAACGCTGATTTTTAATTAAATTAAACAAAATTTAATTCAATTAAAAATTCTTCTTGCTTCTGGTCCTGACCAATCTCTGCTCCATCTCGAAGTTCTCGTCCTTACGGTCCCAACGCAACAGACTGCACCAAAATCTGGTACCGTATATTCGAGAAATCATCAAAACAAGTTTTAAATCAAATTAAATTTTAAACATGGTCCTTATATATATAAATGGGCTTTTACCTAATCCCTTAAGCCCACAGGAACCCGACCCGCTTACTTTAAAACCCTTGCCCCGATCATTTTTCTCATTTCAACAGTCGCCTCCTCAAATTTGCTCCAGACCGAAAACCCTAAATTCCCTTCTTCCACCGTAGCAAATCGGAATTTTGGTGGCGACGCACCCCTCCTCTACTCCATCTCCGATCTTCCTTCCTCCTTCTTCAATCGCTAGACCTCCAACGTTCGACGATTGCCGTAGCTTTGCCAACCCATCACCGAGCTTCTCAAAAATGAAGCAGCTCCCTGCAACATACACCACAAACCCACACGAACCCTAGCAGCATGTAGGTCTTCAAACAGATAAGTTTTCAACTCATTTTTTTTCTTCTTTTTTTTCTTTTTTTCTCTTACTGTAATTTTTCTTGCGGTTTTGAATTGTTCTGGTTTACTGCATTGCGAATGGGTTGACGAACACTTGTGCTTGGATACGTATTTATAGTGGTGGATGATAGGATAGAATCAATGTCAAAATCGTATTGTTATTCAATCACGATTCGAATCTATAGGTTAGATTTTGGTTTGGATTTAGTATACGATTTTCCCAGCACCTGTTGATCTGTTAGAAATTGATTGTGGCTATGAGTTGTGTATACAAATCCGAAAGTGTATTGTCGATTCAAGTTGGATTTTCAATGTATGTAACGGTAATTTCAAAGTGGATTTTTCCTGTATATTTTTCCTGTTTTGGTTTTTGCTGTACGGTTGAAATCTATACACATATGTTTCTAGCTGTCTTAGTTATTCGAGTAGCTGTTCTTAGCTGTTATATTTACCCTTGTAGACTAGACAATACATCTATAGGTTTACTTTTAGCTGTGGATTTTATTTTATTAGCTACTTCATTTTATTGTCCTTATGATGTTCATCCCAATTTCTTAGCTGTTTTGATGGGAATATATACTATTCTAACCATATTTTTCCTTTTCCCCTTTCATTTTTAGATCAAAACTAAGATGATGGGTTCACTGATTCTCGACAGAACAAAGGCTGCTGATATCAAAACTGAAATCCTTTTAGTTGTTTGTATTGTTTTTATATACAGAACAAAGGTTGCTCAAAGAACTTTGTCTCTCTGATTTGTTTGATTTTCAGTTCTTTTAAACTAAAGTTGGGTTTTTTTTTCGGTCTGGAATAAAAAGTATATAATCATGTGGTTGTGAATTAGTTTGTTCTCACGACTGTTGTATATGCATAAATTTCTCTACAAGATTCATTAGCTAAAGGAGATGGAATGGTTTGGTATCCTCATTGAACCATCTACCATCTTCTTATCTTTATTTCAATTAGGTATTGGACAATTGAATCATTGTTAATTCTTCTTAAAAGCACATCGGCTTCATTAATTAAACTAAAAGCTTGTCTTCTTCAAGGCCGAGTTTGTCCTTTTGCTTTCCTTTCACCATTTTATTCACTGATCCCAAATGTATTTCAAGCTACTTTTACACTCTTGTCTTTTCTATGCTCCTTCTGTACTCTTGCTCAAATTATTTATTTACTTAGTTTTTTTTGCAGCACTTATATAAATACATTTTATTTTTTGTCTTGCGTATTTGAATATAATTCATGTCCATTCTATATTTAGTTGTATTCATAGTCAGATAAGCCGCGGCTTGTTAACAGGAAAACAATTAAGCGACATCAAAATCAATAAATCCTTCATTTTCCTTGCAATCTAGCAAGATATTTCGTTTAATTTTCACGTTCGTTGCACTGAGATAATCACTCAGTGTCCTATGTTCCCCGTACGAATTTGCTTTGTACACAAGCAGAATAATTACCATATGATTCACCTAAGGAAATATTCAAGACTAAGGGAGAATATGAAGTAGAGTCGTGTAATGGTTGTTGACCAACATTAAAAATTCTGGCTTTTAAATAATATTCTATTTATATAAAAATCCTTTATATTTCAAATAAAATATATAAACTGATTTAAATATTCGAATTTAAATGGCCGAAAAATCTGGGACGTAACAAAAATTAAGATATTTTAAAATAAAGGATGTTTTAAAATAATATTTCCCAATGAAATAATTATAATTATAAATTACAATTGTACTTGGACACGAGGTTAGGTTGCATTTGTGGTGGAAGTCTGCCCGGACCCAACTGGCATATCCAGCAGCCAAATGTTGGGCCTAATGTGCGGGGTCCAAGTGCGCAAATACGAAACGGGTCATGACACGAGGTTAAACCCAACTTGTGGGATAAGTCTGCCCAGAACCAACCGGTATATCCAGCAACCACAAGTCGCAGGCTTAATGTGGGAGGTCTGGCCCAGTATAAAATATAAATGAATAAGATAATGAATTGGGCTATTTAATCTGTTTTAAATAACAACGCCATTTTACCCCGATCGTGTTTATCGAATTTATTTTATTCATTTTATATTGAATATTAAAAGAGCTAATTTCAAAATTAATATTTTGGAAATAATATTATTTTAATATGATAATAGATAGAATATTCAATTTAGATTTAAAATTGAAATAAAAGTTGGAATCATTTTATAAATGAATTTATAAACATTTTAGAATATGTTTAGAAAGGAAATCGACGAAATATATATCATATATTTATAATGGTTTGAATAGAACGTTTCGTGCAATGACCATTCGCGAATTTCGACCGTTAACTTTGATTTGACGTAGCAGAAGATCCGACCGTCGGATTCTTTTGAAACCAGAACCTATGGGTTCATCTCAAAAAGAGTTTTCCAATGAGTATTTAAGATTTGAAATCCAACGGTTAGATTTTGAGAAATTTTGTTAAATCATAATAAATGATTTAAAAGGGTTTTTGATAAAAATTCCAAGTTTATAAAGATATATGATATCTTTATCAGAATAACTGATTTACTTTTTTTTTTAAATAAATAAAAGGATTTTTAGAATGGTTTTATTATTATTAAGAATTTCCAATGAATATATTGAATTGAATTGGACTTAAATGAAAATTATCTACGAATTATTTCAATATTAATTTCTGTGATTGTACGGATATTATTTTGGAAATTTGGAAGATATTTAATATCGTTATTTCTGATATGATATCAATTGGTTTTAGAATTTGATATTGTGTATAAGTCGATATAATTTCTATTTAAAGTCTTGTATCTAAATATCAAGTTAGATTTTGGGTTTGTCGTGAATGTGTCTTAATTAACACTATTCTTGAACCTTTTTGAAAGAATAAATCTTTTAATTAAGATTTAAATGCGATTTTCCTAATTTAATATATTAAATGGAAAATTAACAAAATATGAATTTGGGATTATTGTGAATTATGTTTTAAGTAACATTTTTCTTTAACTCGGATTAATGATAAAATTAATTCCCTGAAGTTGATTAATCATTTAATAATGATTTTAGAAGATTAAAACTAAATGAATTTTTGAATAAATCTTTAATTAGATTGGAGGGGAAAAAAGTGATAAAAATTGTTGAATTTAAGAAGTGACGGAAATGGAGTTCCACCAGTTTAACTCCATGCGATAGTTAAATCTTTAATTAGATTTAAACTGAAAACGGTAATTAAATTTACCGGAATGAATGGAGATGAATTGGTTGGGATTGGGATTAATTAATAAATAACTACCTCGGTAAGACGTAAATCCCGACTAGTTTGGATAGACCATAATTTGGTTGAATATGGATAAAGGTTTAAATAGTATCTTTTGAAATAAAGATCAAAAGGGAAGATTAAAGAATAAATTTAAAAGATTTATTTTTGATAAAATCCATTCCCTAATAATGTGAATATTTTAGTTAAAGAATATTCTGAATTGGAAAGAGGCGTTGATATATTTATATAGCACTTGATTTTAAATCACGCGAGTTATTCGGAAAGACCGGGTTTAACCCATTCTGAATAATGAGTACAACGACTAACAGTCGAAGAAATTGAAGATGGTGGCAAGACCGACGATCTTCACATCGAATGGATGTGATGCTATTGATGTCCTTGATTGGAGTAGCTACCTTAAAGGGGCTACAGTGGTATCCGTCCGGACGTACATGTTGATTGTTCGGATATGTGAGGAATAAGGTGCCTCCGGTTTTGTTCAGACCCAGAACGGACTTGTAAATGGATGGTATGTCTGACGTTGTATTCCTTTATGCTGTATTCGTTGATCTCTGCTAAATATATATATCTGTTGGTGGCAGAGAATTAATTCTCTTGCTTAACACCCTTCTCTGAGACGTATGTGCTCAGAGGTTATATATATTAGCAGAAATCAATGGTATGGTATGGATTGACAATGTGGCATGCTATGATGCATGGATCAAGGCTTTTGTTGTAAAGCAGATCCTTGTGGATGGTGATCGAAGCAGAACTTTAATTAGCATAGCTTTGTGTACAACATTACTTCATGATCCTCACACCCCGGTATGATGGTGAATGATTTTTTTGATTAGTAGGTTTGATCAATATACTTTATCTATATATGGATTTGGTCGGCCGAGTTGTGCTGGGTATGACCGCTCCACACTTGGAGATTGGGATAGGTCATTTCAGCCAACCGAATCCCATGAGGATAGAACATACTGATGCTCATCCAAAGTGCGTAGTATATGTATTACGGTGTTTTCTCTTGCCGAGACATAAGCCATGGAGATACATTCACGATAGATCTTTTGAATCTGCAGCCATCATGATGGAAACCCAATTTCCAATATGAGCTTTACGGTCTAGTTGTATACTATATGGTGACATAATATATTATGTCGCTTACATGATATATTATGCCATCTAAGATTGATACATTTACTTTCGAAATTGATTTCTACACTATGCACTTATAGTAATATTAAAAGACGAATTTCACGTATTAAGCATTTTTTTACGATTATAAGGTAAAACTATACCCTTCGGCTTGCGTTGCATGGGACTTGAGCCTTATAATGGTTTCATTTTTCTAAAAAGCATTGCGCTGTTTATTTTTGGTATTCTTGGGAATAAACCCGTTCTGTGTAATACGGCGTGGTCCCTTAATTTAGCTAACTTTAAAAATCAAATTAATAACTGTTTTAAGTTCTCGTACCAGTCTCATGACTGACCTCGAGTTTATTGATTTAACCTAAACTCTGGGTGCCCATAATTTCCACACGGGAAGCTAGTAGTTTTGGTTTTGCAGATATTATGTTCACAGGATCCTGGTCTACAACTGAAGCGATATTCGGAAAGCTCTGTGTCCGTGTATTCTTTTTAGTTGTATTTTGTATTATTTTTCCGCTGCTATTTTAAATGTAATTTAAATCTATGATATTATAGTATTTTCTGTTGTATAATTATTCATACTTTGGAATATTCTTGTACTCTAATGTAAATTGTTGTAATAAGCAACGAAATGTTCTTCTGTTTGTGTTCTGGTGTGTGTTGTTCTCAAAACAATCCGGGCTTTCCTTTACGAGGAAGTTTGGGTCGTTTCATTTGGTATCAGAGCGAGGTTTACAGACACATTAGGACCAAACGGTAGAATTCATCAGAGATAGGATCATTAGCATCCTATAAGAATGACTCATTAGAGATAGGATCAACAGAATCCTAGAATGAGTCCGAAGAGTGTTATTTTCAAAATAAAAATGATAACAAATTTAGTTTTGAAAATTTTATCTTAGGATACTTATTTGAAATATTATTATATTTTAATTTGGACAACCGAGTATATGAAGATTTTGCATATGCGCCTAGCTAGCGTGAATACGAAGTCTCCAATATACTGGATAGATATAGAATCACGATGTAATTGCCCGAACATAATTCTGATGATTGACGCGTCATCATCAGTATTTATGTTCGAGTATTCGAAAGTGGGATATCTATAAATTTCCATTGACTAGTGTGAGACCAAAACAAGATAGGGTATATTGTTGTGATTTGCACTAAAAATATGATTTTTGACTGTATATAAAAGTTATATAAATTTGAAAAATTAATCACCTAATTGATTACTGGTTGTGATGTTTGATAATTAGTTTAACTAATTAAAATATTGGAATGATAAATTTAGCTAAATCAAATTTAATATCGAATTGAATTGGAAATTGATTAGAATTGAAAATTGAGTTGGTTAATTAAACGACTTTCAGCTCCATTCCTTTTCGAGGACGAAAAGATTTCAAATGAGGGAGATTGTAACAACCCACAATTTCTGAACCAATTAAATTTTTTTTATTTTAGCAATTTAAACAGATTTTGAATATTTAACATGGTTTATTTTATATAATAATGACGAAAAATTTATTTTAAATGAAGCTGTGACATATAAATTTATAATTTATATATTACGAGCCTGAAATGGCACAGTAGTTTCAAATTTTGATTTTAAACTTTGAAAAAGTATATAAAATCGAATATAAGTCAGAATCGGACGAAACCAGAAACGTTGGGAGCGTATTGATGATATCTTTCTAATGAATGCAAGAAATTGAAATTTTAGTTTATAAATGGTAAGTTATGTCCAAATCAAAATCTCAGAAAAATACTGAAAGTTTATATATATAATATATATGGCCCAAAAAGCTACTTTTGCGTATGAATGAATTTGGACTCGAAACCACTTCCATTGAGTTCAAAATGACGTTTCAAAATTCGAAAAGTATAAACATCGATATATTTCTTGATTCGGAAATTATTCATTTAAATATGTATTTTTAATATTAAATATATGCGCCTTAAAAATGGTAATTTTACAAACGACCTCCGAATTCGATGAAACCAATTTCTATGGATCAGGAATATTAAATTATTGCTAGATTCCAAAATTCGTAATTTCTGGAGTCAGTATGTGGTCGTTATTAGTTTTTCAATGAAAACGGTCAATTTTCAGACTTTAAAAATTCATTAATAATTCATACGGACTCGGAATTCAATGAAACTAGTTTCTTTGGATTTGAATTGTCAAGAAATAGTTGTGTTCTAGTTTTCAGTAAAATTGAATAACATATGTATTTTTACGGATTTTAAAACCTTGAAAAGTACTTAAAATGAATAAAATAATATAACATAAGGGGTAATCATTATATAATTAAAACATGATTAAATACTCAGGGGTGTTAAAACAATTTCCTAACGTCTATATAATATATCATTAGCCCACCCTAACCTAATCTCTCCTTCATTTTCATGGCGGCTACACTCCTTCCTCCAAAAATTTCTTTGCAAATAAGACCCTAGAATTCAATAATTTATAACTCCAAATCAGAACAAAATCAGACCAACCCCTTTCTGGGTTTTGTTCATATCAATAACCACTACCTACCACTAAAAATTCAAGACTTATCATTTCAAGGATTCGCCGGGATCTGAGATTGAACAGATAATTTCAGTTTTGGATTTTGGTGAATTCCGGCCAATCCGTCGAGAATTAGACAATGGTGTCAAAGAAAAAATGTAGCCGAGAGATAAACGAACAACTTTGCTTCAGATAGTTTTGTCCAAAAGTCGACGGAATTGCACAAAAATCGAGATGAACTGAAAAGCACCAAAACAAAAACTTCCGGCGAGCTCAAAACAAAAATGATCGATTTCCGCCGAATCTAGGAAGAATCAGAGGAAGTTGTCAACACGGAAGTTGTTTGTATACGTGAGGGGAAGGTGCTCACCAATTTTCATGGTGTTTGGATCAGCGAGGCGGCCTGTTGGACCCGCGAACGGAAATCCATTCTTGGGCACGGTGGCGGCGGTCGGAGGCATAACGGTGGCGAGGGTTTACGGCGTGGGTGCGCCTCGCTAAGGCGAAGCCATTTGTGGTGGTGGACGGTCGTCTGGAGGTCTGAGGAAGGTGCAGCGAGCGGTCAAAGCATAGGAGGAAGGGTTGACCGAATTTGAGAAGATGATGAATAGTAACTTTTTAATTAATTAATTATTTAATTATTTAATGTATTCAAAGTTCGAAATTGTATAACTCTCTCATATGAAGTCAAAATTTGACGATTTCAGATCCGCCGCAATCGTGGCCATGAGAGCTTCGCGTGGACACCAAGTTTATCCAATTTGGAGGAAGTTGAAATTTTGGGTAATTTTTACAAATTCAAATATTATTTTAATCGATTAATTAACTTTGCAAATGCATAGCCTTTTGTCACATTATCGAAATTGCATGGAATTGAATCTGTTGAGACCGTTATGTCAAGAGCTTCGAGCGATCAGTAATTTTGTCCAATTCGGAGCTAGTTGAAAATTTGGGTAATTTTTTACAATTTAAATCAATTATTTAATTTGGTCAAACTTCGAAAATTCATAACTTTGTGATACGAACTCGAAATCCCGCAAAACGGAATTTGCCATGATCAGTGAATCATAAGCTTCGCATAGACACCAATTTTGCCAAATTTGGAGCATGTCGGATTTTAGGCCAAAATTGGGCCTGAACCGTTAATTTAAATCCGGCAAAGGTGAGAACTTTTATCTCACTCAAATTTCTGAATAGTTATTTATTGTATAATTAAATTTAAATTAATTATCAGTGTTTTAATTGTTGTTTGTTGGATAAATGTTGATTTGGATGTTGTATGGTGAAATGTTTGGAATTGGAATCATGTAGCATGTTATAATAATGTTATTACTTTTTAATTTTCCAAAAACACGTTTACATAGCCATAACAAGTTTCCTGACTTGTTTATGTTGATTGGACGATAAATTTTCACACATCGTCCAAAAGCACAATTAATAATATATTATTCGAACTTGTGTTGGTTGAAACCCCACACGGGTCTTGGGTTGATATTTGACAACACATCACCCTTGTGTTTAGCTGTAAATTGCACTTTGGCTGTTATTTGAATGTTTTGTCATTATTATGGAATTAATGCAATGTTTGAAATCCATGTAATTAAATTATATGGAAATTGTTGAGTCTCATTCCAATTCAGGATTAAATGAATATTTTAATCTAATATTCAATTAGGTAATTAAATGATGGTTTTGATATTGACAATTAAAAAGATTATATCTCTTTATTGTTTAAAAGTTATAATGAAAAGGTTGAGTTAAAAAGATTATATCTTTATTGTTAAATAGTTACCATAAAAAGGATTGAAATAAAAGATTACATTTATATTTGTCATATGTTAAAATAAAAAGATTGATTTCAGAATTGAACATTTTGAAAAAAAAAATTATTATATTATAATAATATAGAAAGTTCAATTTTTATTAAAAATTGAAATGTAAGTTAGGATATTTGGAAACAAAGTATTTTTAACAAATTAATAAAAAGATCATATTTTTATTATGTAGAATATTTTAATAAAGTTATATTTTAAAATAGGAGATATTTTAAAATTAAAATATTTTAAAATAAAGGATGTTTTAAAATAATATTTCCCAATGAAATAATTATATTTATAAATTACAATTGTACTTGGACACGAGGTTAGGTTACATTTGTGGTGGAAGTCTGCCTGGACCCAACCGGCATATCCAACAGCCACAAATGTTGGGCCTAATGTGAGGGGTCCAAGTGCGCAAATACAAAACGGGCCATGAAACGAGGTTAAGCCCAACTTGTGGGATAAGTCTGCCCGGAACCAACCGGCATATCCAGCATCCACAAGTCGCAGGCTTAATGTGGGAAGTCTGGCCCAGTATAAAATATAAATGAATAAGATAATGAATTGGGCTATTTAATCTGTTTTAAATAACAACGCCATTTTAACCCGAATGTGTTTATCGATTTATTTTATCCATTTTATAACGAATATTAAAAGAGCTAATTTCAAAATTAATATTTTGGAAATAATATAATTTTAATATGATAATAGATAGAATATTCAATTTGGATTTAAAATTGAAATAAAAGTTGGAATCGTTTTATAAACGAATTTATAAGCATTTTAGAATATGTTTAGAAAGGAAGTCGACGAAATATATATCATATAGTTATAATGGTTTGAATAGAATGTTTCGCGCAGCGACCGTTCACGAATTTCGACCGTTAACTTTGATTTGACGTAGCTGAAGATCCGACGGTCAGATTCTTCCGAAACCAGAACCTATGGGTTCGTATCGAAAAGAGTTTTCCAATGAGTATTTAAGATTTGAAATCCAACGGTTAGATTTTGAGAAATTTTGTTAAATCATAATAAATGATTTAAAAGGGGTTTTGATAAAAATTCCAAGTTTATAAAGATAGATGATATCTTTATCAGAATAACTTTTTTTTAAATAAATTAAAGGATTTTTAGAATGGTTTTATTATAATTAAGAATTTCCAATGAATATATTGAATTGAATTGGAATTAAATGAAAATTATCTACGAATTATTTCAGTATTTATTTCTGTGATTGTACGGATATTATTTTGGAAATTTGGAAGATATTTAATATCGTTATTTCTGATATGATATCCGTTGGTTTTAGAATTTGATGTTGTATATAAGTCGATATAATTTCTATTTAAAATCTTGTATCTAAATATCAAGTTAGATTTTGGGTTTGTCGTGAATGGTGTCTTAATTAACAATATTCTTGAACATTTTTGAAAGAATAAAACTTTTAATTAAGATTTAAATGAGATTTTCCTAATTTAATATATTAAATGGGAAATTAACAAAATATGAATTTGGGTTTATCATGAATTATGTTTTAAGTAACATTTGTTCTTTAACCCGGATTAAAGATAAGATTAATTCCCTTAAGTTGATTAATCATTTAATAATGATTTTAGAAGATTAAAACTAAATGAAGTTTTTAGTAAATCTTTAATTAGATTAGAGGGGAATAAAGTGATTAAAATTATTGAATTTAAGAAGTTACAAAAATGGAGTTCCACCAGTTTAACTCCATGCGATAGTTAAATCTTTAATTAGATTTAAACGGAAAATGGTAATTAAATTTACCGGACAAATGGAGATGAATAGGTTGGGATTGGGATTAATTAATAAATAACTACCTCGGTAAGACGTAAATCCCGACTAGTTTGGATAGACCATAATTTGGTTGAATATGGATAAAGGTTTAAATAGTATCTTTTGAAATAAAGATCAAAAGGGAAGATTAAAGAATAAATTTAAAAGATTAATTTTTGATAAAATCCTTTCCCTAATAATGTGAATATTTTAGTTAAAGAATATTCTGAATTGGAATGAGGCGTTGATATGTTTATATAGCACTTGATTTTAAATCACGCGAGTTATTCGGAAAGACCGGGTTTAACCCATTCTGAATAATGAGTACGACGACTAACAATCGAAGAAATTGAAGATGGTGGAAAGACCGACGATCTTCACACCGATTGAATGTGATGCTATTGATGCCCTTGATTGGAGTAGCTACCTTTTAGGGGCTACAGTGGTATCCGTCCGGACGTACGTGTTGATTGTTTGGATATGCGATGAATAAGGTGCCTCCGGTTTCGTTCAGACCCAGAACGGACTTGTAAATGGATGGTATGTCTGACGTTGTATTCCTTTATGATATATTCATTGATCTTTGCTATATATATATATATATATGTTGGTAGCGGAGAATTTATTCTCTTGCTTAACACCCTTCTCTGAGACGTATGTGCTCAGAGGTTATATATATTGGCAGAAATCAATAGTATGGTACGGATTGACAATGTGGCATGCTAAGATGCTTGAATCAAGGCTTTTGTTGAAAATCACTGCCTTGTGGATGATGATCAAAGCATAGCATTAATTAGCATAGCTTTGTGTACAACGTTACTTCGCGAGTCTCACACCCCGATATGATGGATTTGTTTGATTAGTAGGTTTGACCAATATACTTTATCTATATATGGATTTGGTCGACCGAGTTGTGCTGGGTGTGGTCGATCCACACCTGGAGATTGGGATAGGTCATTTCAGCCGACCAAATCCCATGAGGATAGAACATATTGATGCTCATCCAAAGTGCGTTGTATATGTATTACGGTGTTTTCTCTTGCTGAGACGTAAGCCGTGGAGATACATTCGCAATAGATCTTTTGAATCTGCAACCATCATGATGGAAACCCAATTTCCAATACGAGCTTTACGGTTTTAGTTGTATACTATATGGTGACATAATATATTATGCCGTTTACATGATATATTATGCCATCTAGGATTGATACATTTACTTTCGAAATTGATTTCTACACTATGCACTTATTGTAATATTAAAAGACGAATTTCGCGTATTAAGCATTTTTTTTACCATTATAAGGTAAAACTCTACCCTTCGGCTTGCGTTGCATGGGAATTGATTCTTATAATGGTTTCATTTTTCTAAAAAGCATTGCTCTGTTTATTTTTGGTATTCTTGGGGTTAAACCTATTCCGTGTAATACGGCGTGGTCCCTTAATTTACCTAACTTTAAAAATCAAATTAATAACTATTTTGAGTTCTCATACCAGTCCCATGACTGACCTGGAGTTTATTGTTTTAACCTAAACTCTGGGTGCCCATAATTTCCACACGGGCAGCTAGTAGTTTTGGTTCTGCAGATATTATGTTCACAGGATCTTGGTCTACAACTGAAGCGATATTCGGAAAGCTCTGTGTCTGTGTATTCCTTTCAGTTGTATTTTATATTATTTTTCCGCTGCTATTTAAATGTAATTTAAGTCTCTGATATTATAGTATTTTCTGTTGTATAATTATTCATACTCTGGAATATTCTTGTACTCTGATGTAAATTGTTGTAATAAGCAACAAAATATTCTTTTGTTTGTGTTCTGGTGTGTGTTGTTCTCAAAACAATCTGGGCTTTCCTTTACGGGGAAGTTTGGGACGTTTCAAACACATAAGATTTTGTAATGGTTCAGATTATTCTTACGTCCAGTCCACGCAACGCTGGATTGCGCAGTTTTATTATTATCAATATCCAAGTACAACACCATTGATTTCATGGCTATAAGGTTAACACCGATTCCACCACCCTTGATTTCACGGCTACAAGATTAACACCGCTCTCTTTCCTTGATTTCAAGGCTACAAGGAACCCACCCTTTCTCAAACAATTACAATAGCCATAGAATTCTTCAATTGCGCTTCAACAGAGAGTAGGTGATAGAGAATGAAAAGTGAAGAAGAGTGATATAAATTTTGTTAAAATCGGCAAAGTATAAGTGTAGAGATAAAGAATTTTATGTATATTAATGGTGGTAAGTAAAGGGGTGAAGATGGAGAAGAAAGAATGGTTAAAAATTCGAAATCAACCCCTTTTTATAGTGTCCCAAATGTTGCAACATTTCTGAAATGTTTCAAATAATGAAAATACATTTCCTTTAAAAATTGAGTATATGAAAGTTACATATCGACATGCTCAATTGTGTATGTCGACACATGCCTTGAATATTTATTTTAAAATCAAATTTCAAGTGTTAAAACTAATATATATTCTTGAAATCCTTGAATCGAAACTAATGTTTTAAATGGAGTTTCTAAAGTATAAAAACTTGTAAAAACATAGTGATATATAATATAAACATATTTATAAAGTTATATGATTTAAAAATATAAAACTATATATATATTTATATATTATAAACGCATTATTATAAAACTTTGAACTTATAAATATATATTTTAAATCATAATAATTTAAAATCATTTATAAAAGTAGTTTGAAATAACTTGACATCAGAATTGGAATTTTGAAAACATAATTTGAATTTTGAAAATAGAATTTGAAAATGGAGTGCTACTTAGAGTCTTACGTATAAACCAGACTCCATTACTAGATTTTCTTAAGCTCTTTAAATTCTTGATATCTTGATACCCATGAGTCTTGAATATCTCCTGAATCCTGAATCACTTGGAACTATAAAATTGTACAGTCTTCATTATTAAATCCTATATACAAACCCTGCATACATATATATACATGCATGTATATGTATTTATTCTAGATAAAGATGTAAGTATATATTTTATAATCAATTAACAATGATAATTGAAATAAGGTTGTTGTCATCAAAACTCCATTCTCCAACACTCTAAGCATCATTGATTTAAAGACCATTTAGCCTTAAATCTCCATCCTTATTCCACATAATCTCGAAGTAAGGCACACTTTGAATTGGTTGAAGATGGATAAAAAAGTATAAAATTAGGAACAAGAGTCCAATGCATTACCCACCCTAGAAAATAGAATGCTTTTGTAATACAACACAATAAGCTGGAAACCAGAGGACCTTTTATCTCAGTAAAAGAAGCAAGTGATAAGTTGGAAATATAACATTTGGCTATGTAGATTGATTCCACCAGAAGGGTTAGTGAAGTAGGTTTATTCCAAAGGTCCTCTAGGGTGGAACCCTACAAAATAGAAGAAAAAGCAACGACATCGCAAGAACTTAAGATCCAAACGAGATTCTCGGTAAACGTTTCGAACAATACTGTTCGACAATGAAACAGACGACAAGCCAATTCAGAAGAAATTGAGGATTAAATGTCACTAGAAGATCGAAAGTTGCAAGTGATCCCTTTCTCCAGAAAAATAGTGATGGCTAAAGTTTCAGGTAAATTGGAAATGCCTTATCTCAAGTATGACAGAACAACAGATTCAGATGATCACCTTATTAGCTTTGAAAGTTATATGGATTTATATAACGCCCTAGAGCACTTCGATGTTGAGTATTCTTGATAACTCTTCCTGTGGAAGCTAGCAAATGGTGCCGACATTATCACGGCACGATCATTACATCCTGGAGACAATTGTCTACTGCATTCAGCTCACAATTTCATAAACAAAAGACCCGACACCCAAAATCTATGATCTAACCATTGTTAAACAGGGACCGAAAGAATCAATCAACAACTATCTAAGGAGATTTGATACCATGTCACACATAGTAGAAGGGACAATGGATAGATAAAATCTAATAGCTATTCGGTCAGGACTATGTGCACCATCCCTTTTTTGGAAGGAGTTTGTCTTAAGAAAATGTGAAAGCTAGAGCAATTTATATTCTAGATCTAATAGATTTATCTATATGGAGGAAATATCTAACATAGAGGAAAGCTTGAGTCAAGATTAGAGGGTTAAAAAGCTTGATTCTAATTCTTCTTCAATAGTTCCTCCAAAACTAGATAAAATAAAAAATTATTGCTCTTACCACAAAGTCACAGTACATGTCACTGTCACGATCTAATGAGAAAGAAATTAAGACAAAGGTTGAAGAAAGCTTGTTTGGAAGGGATAAAAGATAGCATGTAGAATATGGTCAGAGACACCACAAGACGAAAGTAGATTTGGAGGACAAGTCTCCTATCTCAGATAGTTATTTCTATTAGTAGTATGACTTTGTCTTTTAGTTCACAACTGAACGAATATTAACGTAAATCCAAGTGTCATTACAGGTAAAAGCTTGGCAATGGAGAAAAGGAAAATCAAGTAAAACTCTCAAGAAAAGAGATTACAGGTTATCATATTTCTATAAGAAGAGTTAACACTAAAAATGATATTTACACCCCTGATAAATGGAGTACCTCCTAAGGGGGATAATAATAATAAGTGCATTCTCCCAAATAAGGGTTTAATGTAACTCCCTTAGAAGGTGATCATTCATTTGCATATCATCAGTCATTCACACATCATCATTCATTTTGCATATCACGTGGGTTAGGAATGAGATAAGATGTTAGTATTCCAGGCCAAATGGATAACAAGTGAAATTAACTAGATGAATGGGTGGATGGCTGGATGGCTTAACAAAACTACTTTGAAGGACAATCAAATGGTTAAATTGGTTAATAACTCTCATAGCAGATTGAGCTATAAATGGAACATCGCTCATCGATAAATAGAGTGCACAGAAGATCTAACGTCATGCCCCAATATTGGTTTGCTCAGATAAAACACCATGAGAAAAGGATGTTCTTTTTCATATTCACGACATATATTTCTTGAGAAATAGATCTAAGTTTTTCAAAGGAAATGCCTGATGACTCCTGTAGAAGTCAGCCCAATAAAATTAAGTTGGTAAAAAGGATTATACAATAAGGGTTTTATTAGTCACAAGTAGTTAGTCAAGTGATAAAGCGTGAAAAGAAGTGTAAGAATCATCGAAGAAACTCTATGGTACCTTGCGTACCTCCTTATGTATCCCAGGAAATTTGGACACCATCTCAAAATCCGTTATCTTTCCACGTATGAGAAAGAAATTTAATTGGATCCCTATCTTAATTTGGAAGAGGGATTAGGTGTGTAATAGGAAAATTGATTACTCTACTGAATGAGCAAAAGCAAAGCCACACCCAAACATAACATTAGAAAAGGGATGCCAAGATTTATGATAAAGTGTATTATCACTAAATCTGGATTCTCCCATAAATCACATCAGATGATGGAACACAATTTGAAAGTGAAGGTTTCACACATTTCTACAGTGAAAATGGAATTGTAAAGAATTTATCCTCCATAGTGCACCCAAGGGAAAACAATGCCATAAAGGTTGCAAACCAAATCATAAAGAAAGTGAAAAAAGAAAACAATTAAGTCGAGCTAAATAGAATTGGGCGAATGTTACCAATGGAACATTAGACATATAGAACTTTTGCTATAATGGCGGCAGGGTGCACCCCATACTCACTAAAGTACTAAGGAGATACCATCCTTTCATTCAAAGATGAATTTCCGTTCATACGAAAGGATAGCCTATCCACTCAATCCAAGTCAGAATCTGAGGAAAAATTATGCCTATTTCAAGAGTTATGAATGAAGCTGCTATTAGAACAGCCGAAAATTAAAAGAAAATCATTAAATAGTATAATTCAAAAGTAAGAGTAAGAGCATGTCAAAAATAGGATTTGGTTCGGTTAGAATCGGCAAAAAGTGCTAAAGACTCAGGCTGGAAAAAATTCTCGGTCATCTATCTAAAAAACATAGCCAGTAAATATCAGTTCCACAAACTAGAGGGAATTCCTATACCTAGAGCATAAAATGAAGGGAATCTAAAAGCCTACTTTTCAGCAGAAAATGGATTAGGGAAAGTCTTCTTAAAGATGCCTATGCAATTAAGGTTATGGAAACCCTCCTAAATTTGGAATTACCCGAAACGGGGGAAACAACCTACAATAGTAATAAAGCCCTTGTCACCGCCAAGATGGCTAGAGCAAGGCATCTCCTGGAGGGAGGTAGGTTGTAAGCCTTTAGCTACATCCAAATCAAAAAGGGTCGGGTTAAAGCATCTAAAGCGTAAGCCTCTGATCCATGCTACAAATGGTCGGGACAGAGCATCAAAATAAGCATGCACTGCCTCTGCCTTCTACTCGTAAAAGATCATGCCCTGCCTCTGCTTCGACTAAGCACGCCTTGCCTATGCTCACAAAAAACACACTCTACCTCTGCTTATGTCTTTCGTTTCCGAAGAAGGAAATGAGAAAGAACGCTCTGCCTCTGCTCGTAGAAGAGCATGCCCTGCCTCTACTTCGACTAAGCATGTTCTACCTCTGCTCGTAGAAGAGCACGCTCTACCTCATCTTATGCCTTCATCCCGCAGAAGGGAACGAAAATTTGTAAGAGAACTGTAAGCTTGTACATCCTCTTCTTACATAATACCCCACAAGAAGGAACAAAGCTTTGGAGGAGCAATCTAAGTACACACATGCCTCTACGTACACGCTGTCCCACAGAAGGGAATGAAGAACGAAGGGAGCACTTTAAGCAAATAAATAAATAAAAGTAGCATGACAAGCATATAAAGTGGATAAGCGAGATAACTAATAAAAAAGGCAAGTATGACTAGGTAAATAGGATAGGGTGTATATGCTTCCTTAATGATTAATCTGCACTATTGCTAGTATATCCAGAATGAGATGATCCCTTCCACTATAAGGTGGTAGACTTATGTGTACGTCCAAATGTACCCTAACTACTACCCTAATCGACTAGCTCCGTAATCCGCATAGATACTCTGTGTCGGCCCCACCGCAGGATGTATTATGTCCTAAAGTGGCAACCCTTCGCTGATATGCACAACCCCATATCTACAGGTGTCATAGTCATCTTATTCCCTTCTGCCTGGCTCATGCACGCACATGGACCAGTCGGTTTGTGTCGCCCACACCGTCCTCCACGTTTGGATCTCAATCAGTCCAGTAAGCGAGGCTCTTCTCCGACCAAGTTCAGAGTACATGTTTGATACCTACTTCGGGTTACTAGCTGAAACGGGTCCTACACAATATGATA
Organism: Allium sativum; assembly: GCA_030737875.1. NCBI lineage: Eukaryota > Viridiplantae > Streptophyta > Magnoliopsida > Asparagales > Amaryllidaceae > Allium > Allium sativum. The sequence continues at coordinate 5,553,435 of CM060923.1, read as the reverse complement.
AAAGCTCTCCCCTTTCTCTTGTATCCCCCACTAGGTGTCTTTAATTACATAACCCTGTCTTTTCTACAAGTTATGCTTACCCTAAAAGGTGTCTTTAATTACATAACTTTATTATTTCCACCGGTTATGTATACCACTAGGTGTCTTTAATTACATAACCTTATTAGGTTAAGTTTGTGGGCCTATATGTAAATATTACCCACCCCCTCAAATTTACTTAACCCACCCAATGTTCAACCAATTTTACTTAACCCCAACTTTAGTTCATATTCATACAATCCCTATGGATTCAACTAGGTTAAGTATTCAAATTTGTTACCATGTCCATTTATGGTTATAATGGGCTAGACCACCCACATTAGGCCTACAACTTGTGGGTGCTGGATATGCCGGTCGGGTCCGGGAAGACTTCTTCCACAAGTTGGGCCTAACCTCGTGTCTTAACCCATCTCATCTTTATGCACTTAGACCCCTCACATTAGATTCAACATTCGTAGTTGTTGAATATGCCGGTCGGGTCCGGGCAGACTTCCACTACCAATGCAATCTAACCTTATGTCATAAGTGCCATCACAGTTTCTAATTATTATAATCCTAGGCATTTCAATTATTAATTAATTAGACCTATGCCTATATAGGTGTTGATGCCTCTTTTCCCCCAATTATGTTCATAATTAATTATATGTCCAAATTCATGTTCATAAACATTAAGTTATGCCAAACTTTCCATTTACAAATTATGTCCAATTTTATACCCTTTTTCCCTTCGTTCCCATTTTAACGTATTCGCATAATTTAATGTCATGCCCAGGGTAGAAAGTACCCAGGCTAAAATAAAAGTGACAAGGTGATAGAAATGATTATTCTAACAAGATTGACATAAACATGTGGTGGCATAATCATATAACGACATAATGATAAGATGGACATATATTAATGAATCTAGTGAACATGTTATATTAGAATCAATCTTCACATAATAGGGATGTCATAACTGGCATGATAAGATCTAAATAATAATTTAGATGTCAAACTAATAATGGATCCTATTTAACCAAAATATGATAGGAACAAGGTAGTCGAAACAGTGAAACCAAGGCAGCCTTATAATGATAATTTAGTGAAAGTTTAGACCTAAATCTAAAACATGTCCAACTAATGATTGATCCAAAATAACCACAACATGGTAGGTACCAAATGATCTAAAAAGTGAGTTAGATCCATAATCAAAACTAGATCTGACATAAATAAGGTTAAGATTCAAAATAACCTTAATATGATAGGTACAAAACGATCTAAAAAATGAGTTAGATCCATAATCAAAACTAGATCTGACATAAATAAGGTTAATATTCAAAATAACCTTAACATGATAGGTACAAAATGATCTAAAAAGAATTAGATCCATAATCAAAACTAGGTTTGACATGATAATGGTTAAGATACAAATCAACTACAACACGATAGGTACAAAATGATCTAAATAGAATTAGATCTATAATCAAAAGAAGTAGATCTAACATGATAATGTTTAAGACCCACAAATGTGACATGATAAAATAACCACAAGCGAATTAGATCTATAAAGGTAGATCAAGCATGATAATGTTTAAGATCCACAAATGTGACATGATAAATTAACCAAAAGCGAATTTGATCTATAAATGTAGATATAGTATGATAATGTTTAAGATCCACAAATGTGACATGATAAATTAACGATAAGCGAATTAGATCTATAAAGGTTGATCTAGCATGATAATATTTAAGATCCAAGAATGTCATAGATTCACAATTTATAACAAATCCAAATCACAGCCACATCATGTTTACTTTTAATCATTTAAATCAAAAAATAACTAACTCATAGTGTTTGGATTTTAGAAGATAGAAAAGAAATTGTTGGTGTTTAATCACAAATCTATTCTTGAAACACTTGAATCTTTAAACTTGATTTGTAAAAGAAGAAAGGATCAGTATCAGTTTAGGAACCGATAACATTTGGCTTCCATTGTTTTCAGTATGAGAAAACAAGAGAAATGTGGGTATATTTGTAGCTGCCAGCCTCCAGAATTTGACTGCCACCTCAGCCCTAGGGGAATCGGGCCATGGGTCGTCACCCACTTGGGTCTGGATGCCTAAAAACTACTATGGGCGCACTTTACAGGTGCGCCAGTGTAAAAAAACCTTGGCGTACTTGTCAAGTGCACCAGTGGTTCCTACTCTCATCGCCAAACTTCTACCATCCATAACTTCTTCAAACGTTATCCGTTTTATGCAAACCAGGTGTCTATCTTGACCAGAATTTTGAGACGGACGCAATGACGGAGTCTGTTTCCCTTAATTCTGAATATTAAAATAATTATTCTTTAAGTTGAAATACGGGGTGGTATAGTTGGGATCAGCAACCGTTTGCCGAAAGGGACAACATCGAAATAGTTTAAAGAAGTAAATGAAATTTCTCTAGATCAGGTGATAATACACCCTAATTGGGAGCAACCCACTTAGCCATGTGACCTACCCAGTTTTTACCATTTCCTGGTTGTGAAGCTTGAGGCCACGCTTATCTTTGACAGATCACACATTTATTCACTTTGAATGTCACATCGTCATTCCTGCCAAATCACAAATTGATTTCTCCAAAAATACTACGGGCATACAGCTAGGATAAACGAATTCCTCCGCCACGAAACATAAATATGTTTGAAGAGATCAACTCACGCGATCTGTTAAATATACTCTGTCAGACACTCTTCCTTATAGGTTGTCCTGGGACTAGACAAACCGAAGGTACTATTCTATAAACCCATCTTAGGCAATTTCTATCTAGGATTTGCCATAACAACCCTTGCATAAAATCTGTCTTCAATTACCTTGATCTTATTTGATTCGCAACGCTAATGCCCATACGGTGTGGTTTTCAGATAATAAATCTGATCCCGGTCTCTCCATATTGATGATGGAAAAATGGTCAAAACTCTGATAGTCAGTTATTTAACGATCAAAGAAAACCATCCATACACACAACAATCCTATTCCCAAATGGAAATTTTATCGATCAATCATCAATCAACATTTTTCCCTTTAAATTGATTTATCATTAATTTATTCATTTTCCCATTTCCCATTTCCGTATATTCGTAAATCCTTATTTTCTAAATTTAGAAAATAAATGTTATTAACATTGGAAAACATTTCCATTTCCGATTCATGCATCACTATTTTCCTACATTTATCAGTCTCTAACTGCAAACTAGTAAGAGAACAATTCCCTGAATATCAACCTCGAAGGCCGAAACCAACATTAGATCGATACTCAGGAAATCATTCAACTTAACTAATCTCTAGTCAGTTTCAAATTTCCTTAATTCTGTTTCTTAACCTCTTATCAAATCATTGCTTACACAACTCTTGGATTCAGTTTGCGAATCCAATTCTTTTCTGAAAACATTGGTTATAACAATAACGTTATAATCCCTACTTTTGAAATATCTAACTCCAAATTATACTTTTATTTCTTAATTTGAATAAATAGTAAATAAATAATTTTTTAAATAAATAAATCTTGATTTAAAATCCGGAAAGTAAATAGTACTTTCCTACATTCGATATAGTCGAATTTCAAATTTATAATTTTTTCTCGAATAATCTCTATACGATAACTCTCCTTCGAATAACTATATTCGATAACTCTTTTTCGAATAAACTCTATTCGATAACTCCCCTTCGAATAAACTATACTTGATAATCTTTCTTTCGAATAAACTATATTTGATAACTCATTTTCGAATAAACTATGTTCGATAATTCCCTTTTGAATAAACTATATTTTATAACTCCCTATCGAATAACTATATTGATAATCTCTCTTTCAAATAACTATATTTGATAATCTCTCTTTCGAATAACTATATTCGATAATCTCTTTTTCGAATAAATATATTCAATAATCTCTCATGCGAATAAACTATATTCGATTCACGTTACGAACTCCAGCATATTTTACCCTTTCGAGTCAACTCAATTTCTAAATTCATTTTTGAATTTAGTACTACCCAACAATTACCCATTTCCTTTAATAATTGTTTTAATTCTGCAAAACGTTTTCTTTTAAATCGTTATTCATTTAAAACGTGAATATTATTCCTTTACAGAAAACTGGACTTGTTTTATCAAATTAAAACTTGATTTCATAATTTAAATACTAACATAGGTTTAAACTCCAATTATTGAGCCATTTTATAACTTCTTATTCACATTCCATTTTATTTATCAAATCTCGTTTACATGTCAACTTCATAGTTGATTTTGTTTAATAATTCTATAATTCTCTATCGCCTTTATATTTGATTAAAAAATATTGGTTTCAAGCCGAATATTAATTATCTTGTCGAATCCCAATTATTTTAATATATATTTTCTTAAATAAATTTTATAACATTTGGCCTAATCGAATTCTAATTACAAATCTTTATTGATTTTATTTAATCCTATTCACATTTCGAACGTCGAAATAAATTCCATCATTTTCTTTTTAAAACAACTCCAAATTTCCCATTTCAAATTCACCGCCGAATTTACAATCCAAATTATCCACTGATAATTATTTTTATTTTCATTTATAAACATTGTTTGTAAATTAAACTACTTGGTTTTATTATTAAACAAGTTATTTATTTCTAGCCATTCGAAATTCCGTTTCTATTTTTAAAATAGATTTATCCCCTTTTCATTTTCATATCCCATCGTTTATAATTCCCTTTATAAATGTTAAATTTTCATTCCATTTTCAAATATCGGTGTTAAAACCGATTTTACTTCTTAATATAAATTTATACTTATATATATGTATACTTTATCCAATAATAAATATTTTAAATAAAATTATAAAATTTGCTTATAAATTAATCTTTTCAATTTATCTGTTAAAACAAATTTTTACTTAAAATCTACTTTATATCACATCTCAAAATCCCTTTATAACTCGTGAATTCCCTTTTTATAATTCTATTAATTTTCCAAATATTTCCTTTTATAAATCCGTTGATTTTATATAATACTTAAATTCTTTATCCACTTAATTATTTCCTTTTTTATATATTCCGATATCACTTATGGTATTTAAAAATACCAAACAAAAAGGATCAATCACAATATACGAAAAACAATATTATAAATATTGAGTAATTTAGTTGGAACCCTCCAACCTGTTTCCCTACACCACATATGTTAAACAATATAAATAACATCAATTTCATTTCAATATGAAATATTCTGATAAAATGAATCAATATTTGATTAACGATGTATATTTATATATATATATTACTAGATCTATAATTTCAACCAATCAATTAGTAGTTCATCCAAACAATCACCACACAAAAATCAATTATCATTTATTAATTCTAAAAATACATTATAAAATTATAAACTGGTGGAGTTAGTGAGTTTTACTCACTTTGGTCGTTTATCATTAAATAACTATAAACATTCAACAGCTCCATTCAGACATTTTATTTTTCTATAAATACAAACGAGCTCCAATCCACTCCAAATCAATTCCATTATGTAGTCGCCATTCATACGATCCCAATGGATCCAGATTCGCAGAATTTGGATAACGTATGATAAAGTTATTAATTTAATAAGTTATACTTGTTATTTAAATTAAACAAAACATTAACTGAATTACCACTGGGCCTAACCATTCCTACCCCGGCCCAATACCCGTGAGTAAGCAACAGCGCCCCCTACTTTCCAATTCACGTTCCACACTAACTGGGCTTTACCTCGTTTATTATATTCTCAGCCCACCTTTCCTTCTGAACCAAACTACTTCTTTTATAACTAGAAAATACAAGTGGTTTCCTCTTCTCCTTACTTTCCACAAGATTCATTTAAAACTATGAAGCACCGAGTTTTCGTGCATTACCCCCAATTCGTTTGGCCCCTTCTGTTCATGCGAGGCCATCCTTCACTATTCACTAGCAGACTCCACCATTCATTCTCGGCTTCTGAGCCTGTCCACTCCTCTATTAAGCCACGCCATTTATATTGAGGCTCAAGACAATGTTTGAACAAATACTTGGTCGAGTTCTCTTTGCGTCACTTGTTAGTTTCGTGTTGATGATTTTTTTCTTCTTTTCAAAATGAAAACTGTGCAAGCTCCTCCCCACTAAATTCTTCATACATTCCTGGTACAACCTCTCCATTTTGCCATCATTGCCAACGCATTGCACAACTCCTCATTTTCCATGGCCAAAACTCCTGCCATTCCTTGCTTCAAGTGTCCATAACCGAGCCCAGTATATTACAAATGGCCATCACTTGTTCCCTTGAATTCTTATTTCCCCATCTCATGAACCAACACAAGCTCACGTAAATAGAAAAAAACCGTTCCTAGATGCCATTTTCGTGCCTATCTCTTACTTTCCAGAAACTATCCCACGTTGTTCTTTATCTTGCATGCAAACGAAGTACTCCAGCTCGACACTGTAACAACCCGGAATTTCTGAACCAATTTAAAAAAATTATTTTTGCTATTTAAACAAATTTTGGATATTTTAAATGATTTATTTAAAATAATAAGGATTAAAAATTATTTTAAATGAAGTTAGAACGTATAAATTTATTTTAATTATAAATAGAGCCTGAAATGGTGTGGTAGTTTGAAAATATGATTTTAAACTTTAAATGAATGTACATAATACAAAATAAATCGGATTTCAGTAAAACCAGAAATATTTGAATTTGTTTAATTATATCTTTCTAACGAATGTGAAAAACTGAGATTTCATAATATAAATTGAAAATTATGTCCAGTTTAAAATTTAAAATAGTCGCTATGGAATTTATATATATTTTATATAATATATATCCCTTAAAAATAGCCATTTTGCAAACAACCTCCTTTTTCGACGAAACCACTTTTGTTGGATCCGGAATGTCAATTTATTGCTAGGTTTAAATTTCCATAATTTTTGGAATTAATATGTGAGTGTGGTAAATTAAAAACGCGTTTGGTAATTTCTATTGAATAGGATCGACCATTAAAGTCCCCAAATTGGATTCCGTCGTCCTCTCCCTTTTTTTTTTATATTGAATCGATTTGGGTTTTTTCGTTCGAAGAAAACTGAAGGGGGGGGGGGGTTATGTAAAGAAAACTTTATTTAATATATTTATTTAATGATTTTATTTGTAAAAAGTTGACTTTTTACATACGACCTCTAAACGAGGTCCACCGCCTGTCGTCCATAGCGTTTTACCCCCATTCCGAACACAATGGGATATGTACCGCAAGCTGATTCAATCGTTTCAATCAGTTTCCGTTAAATTTACATTTAAATCACTATATTGAATTTTAAACGTACATTTCAAATTACCGGGGTCACATACTAACTAGAAAAATTCCAGAAAAATATTTTCTAGCTTCGTATTGACGATACGGTCCTAACAAAACTAGTTTCGTCGAATTCTGAGACCGTTGGAAAAATGGCCATTTTCCAGTCGATTAAAATCAACTAAAACCGGTCAAACGCGTTTTCCTTTGCCACGCTCACATATTGATTCGAAAAATTATGAAATTTGAAACCTAGCAATAACTCGACATCACGGACCCAACAAAACTGGTTTCGTCGAGATCCGAGGTCATTTGCAAAATGTCCATTTTTAAGGGCCTGAATTCCATAGCGACTATTCAGAATTTTCAACTGGACATATCTTTTGATTCCCGATATGAAATCTTGATTTTTCGGATTCGTTGGAAAGATACTATCAAATAGATCCTATGATTTCTGGTTTCACTAAAATCCGGATTGTTTTGCACCCGGTACATTCAATTGAAGTTTGAAATCGAATTATCGAACTACCGCGCCATTTTCAATTCCTTTTTTAATTATATATAAATATTTATATTCTAACGACGACGCGTATAATATATACGTTCGAATTATATTCAAAATAAATTTCTCGACGATATTATTTAAAATAATTCATTTTAAATAATCAAAATTCGCTAAAATTGCCAAAATAAAAATTTTAAACTGGCCCAGATTTTGCGGGTTATTACAATCTCCCCCACTTAAAACTTTTCGTCCCCGAAAAGGAACAAAGTCGAAAGTGGTTTGATTATTCAGCTCAACTTCCATTGTTTTGATTACGGCTTAAGTTCTTCAACTTTTCAGTTTCTAAGAACTTTTCAAAAATTTGGCTAACACCCTAAATTTTCGAAAAATTTCGCCATAACCTCCCCTGCACCGGGAGCATCGGGGAATTTCAAATAGCTTCCCCGGTCCTTCAGATCTCAAAAAGAAAAAGAAAAAGCCAAGCGGCTAGCCAATAGGCTCATAAAATCATCATCACCCAAACAAAACAGTAAATTATGTAGTAAACATGCACCTATTTGTCGGGCAAACAAAATTTATTCTCTGCTCTAACCTCCTTGCTATGACCTGTTCAATGATATATATGTATATGCAAGCAAATGCGACCAATTTTCAATACAATTCAATATTCGATCAAATTAGGCATAATGGTTCAAAATTATCAAACAACTAAACAAACAACACAAACATCAATCAATTAGTGAATTAGAGTTTCAAATTCATAATTTTGATACATATACAAAAATCAGATTTTTGATGCCAAATCACAACAATTAGCCCTATCTAATTTTGGTTCTCACACCAGTCTAATGGAAATATATAGATATTACACGTTCGTCACTCGAATATAAATTCTGATGATGATATATCAATCATCAGAATCACTCCCGGGCGACTAGAGCGTAATTCTATATCTATCCAGTATATTAAAATTTCGAATACACGCGGATCAGACGTATACGCAAAATCTATATATACTGGATTGTCCACATCAATATAAATAAATAACCAAATACGAATTGTTGATTTAGATTTTCAAAACAAAATTTGTTTTCATTTGAAAAATATACTCTTCACACTCGTTCTAGGATACTACTGATCCCATCTCTAACGAGTCACTCTCATTGGATATTGCTAATCCAATATCTGATGAATTCTTTCGTACGGTTCTAATGTGCCTTGTTCTCTGCTTTGTAAACCAAAGCTCTGATACCAACTGTAACGAGAAGGAATTTCGCTCGGTCCGAACCAGTCGCTAAACCGATCCAGACCATTCGAAAACGCCCTATCGTTTGAGAACACGACAAAATAGAACGCATACAGAAGAACATTTCATTGTTATTACAACAATGCACCAGATTACAAGAATATACAGAGTGTAAATAAATATTACACAGAAATATCAGAGATTTAAATTACATTTAAATACATAGCAGCGGAAAATAGTACAATGCACAACTAGAAGAGATATACGGATACAAAGCTTTCCGGATATCATTCCAGCTGTAAACGAGGATCCTGTGAATATAAATCTGCAAAACCAAAACTACTAGCTGCCCGTGTCAAAATAGGGGCACCCAGAGTTTAGGTTAAAACAATAAACTCCAGGTCAGTCATGGGACTGGTGTGAGAACTAAAACAGTTAATCTTTATTTTTAAGTTAGGTAAATCAAGGGACCACGCCGTATAACACGGAACGGGTTTCCTCCCAAGAATACCAGTGCATAAAACAAACAGCGCAATGCTAAATAAAGGAAAATGAAGCTATTATAAGACCCAGTTCCCATCACACAATGCAATCGCAAGCCGGAGGATAGGGTTTTTACCTTATAATAGCCAAGAATGCTTGATACGTTTAAAACAAATCATTTGATACTATATCAAGTGCATAGTGTATAAAACAACTTCAAATCATAAGTATCAATCATAGGCGGTATAAGTGCCCCATCCCACTATGTCGCCATACTAGGCTCTACAAATAAAACCGCAAATGTCACGTATTTGGAAATTGGATTTCCGTCTATGAACCGAGGCAAAAGATAGTCCTCTACCGATTCGAGACAATCTAGCCCATGTCTCAGGTCCCAGACTCAGGTGGGCCTTGGATCGTCAGGGCCGGTCCACCGATGTGGATTATTATGCCTGAACACTACGTCTCTCCGCCCTATGGGGCGTAAATGAGCCAACAAATGACTCCATCGGACCCGGATCGTCCGATCAAACCGAGGCGCCTCGCAACAGCAACAACAACATAAGTCAAACTCGTCAGGGCGTGTAAAACCACTGACGCCACTTCTAGCTAGAAAGAAACGCAAGTCCTCCCTGAGGTCCGTCTCCCGTTTTTGGTTCATACCGGGTGTGAAACTCGCGAATCAAACGTTACACAAAGCTACGCCACAAAGGCCTTGCTTTGATCATCACCACAAGACTTTGCTTTTCAACAGAAGCCTCGATCAATTGCCACTTAGGCATGCCACACAGGCAATTCACTCCATGCGTTTGATATCCATCAATATATAACCCCTGAGCTCGTACGTCTCAGAGAAGGGCGTTAAGCAAGAGAATAAATTCTCCGCCGCCAAACAGATATATATTTAATAGAGATCACTCACACGGACTAAAATCCAATGTCAGACACACAGTCCATTTACAAGTCCGTTCTGGGTCTGAACGGAACCGGAGGCACCTAGTACCCCGCATATCCATCGATCTCCAAGTACGTCTGAACGATCACCAACTATTTCCATCTTCTTGGGTGTACAGCCCAATCAAGATCACCAGTAATCACCCAAACGACGTGAAGACTTCTGGTCTTCGACCACCGTCTTCATCTTCGACACCACGTCGAATCAGTTATTCAGAATGGGATAAACCCGGTCTTTCTGAATAACTCGCGTATATATTATAAAAGTGTTACACAAACACAACATACGCCTCATTCCAATTCAGAATATTCTTTTATTCAAATATTCCTATACTTTGGGAAAAGTTCCCATTAATTTTATCCAAGATAAATTCTTTAAATTTATTCTTTAATCTCCTTTGAATATCAATTCAAACTAGTCGGGATTAGCGAACCACACTGAAGTAATCATTTATTTTATTTCCCAATCCCAACCTATTCATCCCATGAAGTAAAACTGGTAGTACTTCATATCTAACACCACAGTGTTATCGGTAACTCAATTACCATTTCACGTTCAAATCTAATTAAAGATTTAACTATCGCTTGGAGTAAAACTGGTGATACTCCATTCTCGATCTTTTCAATCTATTTAAAGATTCATTAAAACTCCACTTAGTTTTAATCTTTAACTGGGTTAAAGAATCCGTGTCATTTAAAACACGGTTCACGATAAACCCAAAGTCACATTCATTAATTATCGGGTTAAAGAACGAGTGTTATTTAAAACACTGTTCACGATAAACCCAAAAATCAATATCAATTCAATTCCAATTAAATATTATTTAATTGGTACACTTCATTAAATCTAAATAAAAAGATTTAATCATTTCTCAACTGGGTTCAAGAACAGTGTTAGTGAAGACACCATTCACGACAAACCCAAATCACATTCGATATTCAATACAAGGCTCTGAATAGAAAATATATCGGCTTATATTCAATATCGAATTCTACGACTAACAAATACCGTATTGGAAATAACGATATAATTATATATCTTTCAAATTCCCATAACAACACCTGTATAATCACGAATTCCAACATCGAAATATTCCGAAGACAATTTCGATTCAAATCCCCTCCAATGCAATCATTGGATATTCTGGTTATTTTCAAAACCCTTTTTAAATTCAATTCATTTATTTAAAAATAAATAGAATTATAATTCTAGTTCAAAACTAGTTCATTTCGATAAAAACCTATTTTTATCTTTTCAAATATGGAGTTTATCATCCCAATCCTTTCTAAATCATTTCCTATGATTTTACACAAATTATTACTATTTTTAATAATTTTATCAAGGCCCGTACAGTCGATTTCCATCAATGGCCATCGAACTGCACTTACAGCGACCTTTTTCAAATTTGATTTGGACATAATTCCAAATCCAACCATTAGATTTCAAATTTCTAACATTTGCTAGAAAGCTCTTTTCGATACGAACCCAACGGTTCCGGTTTTAGGAGAATCCGACGGTCGGATCTCCCGTAATGTCCATTTGAAATCAATGGTCGAAATTCGCGAACTGCCGCGGCGCGGCGCGTTCTATTCAGGCCATTATATTATATATATATAATATATATAATATATACTTCGTCGATTTCTATTTAAAACGAACTATATAAATAGTTTTAAATTCGTTTCAAAAGCAATTTCAACTTCCTTTCCAATTCAAATCAAAATTGAATTCTTCTTTATAAATTCGTTTTAAAATTCATTTCTATTAAATTCGAATTTCAATTCAATTTGAATTCATTTCAATTCACTTTCAATTCAATTTGAATTCGTTTTCAATTCAATTTATTTCGAAATCGTTTTCAATTCAATTCATTTCGAAATCGTTTTCAATTCAATTTATTTCGAAATCGTTTTCAATTCAATTCATTTCGAAATCGTTTTCAATTCAATTCATTTCGAAATCGTTTTCAATTCAATTCATTTCGAAATCGTTTTCAATTCAATTCATTTCGAAATAGTTTTCAATTCAATTCATTTCAAAATGAATAGAATCGATATAAATCGTTTACGTCAAAATGGCGTCAATCTAATCAACACGGCTTCATAAATTTCTATTTTCAAATATTCTATTTCAAATATTTCTTTTTTCCAAATAGTAGTTATTATCAAAATATTTCGTTCAACACATGACCAATCTCAATGGATGAGTACTGTCAACACATGAACCTTTATTTTATAATATTCTTTATTTTCTAAATTGGAATGAGGCCCAATCAATTACCATATAAAGTTAATTATATGGATTTTCATACAACACATGTATATAATAGCATGGAAAAATAATCAACCATCAACCAAAGTGCACCACACTGTATAAGCATCAGATATAGATATCTAACGCTTAAAACAGCCTGTCAATCAACCGATCGACATATTTAATCAATCAGGATGAGTGAACTTCAAATTTCATTCCAACACCCGTGTGGGGTTTCAAACAATCAAACACAGATTTAGTTGTGCAGTTGGGCGATGTGTAAAATTTATCGACCCAATCAATGTCCTTCAAATAGGTGTACATAAACAAACCGTTCGGTTTGTAAATGAATATTTTATTTTATTCACTTCACGTTAAAAATTATATTTTTAACGATAAAAACATTTTTTTTTCAACATATGAATTTCTATTCAGTTCATTTATTCAATAAAATGATACTTTTATTTTTCTAACATATTTTAGAAAATTTCGGCGGCATAACTGCACGATACTAGAAACGGGACGAGGCCTAGCCTTATCCCCGGTCTAGTGAAGGCCCACGCCATTCACACATCAATCAAATCAATTCATTTCACCACACAATTCAATTTCAATCAAATAATCTAACTAATTTTTGCAATCAAACAAACAAGTCCATGGTCTGTGGACGATTGTGTCGGGTGCTACTAAGCACCGTCTGCATCCTAGTATATATATATAACTAGAAAAATGAATTGAAAGGTGAGAAATTCTCACAGATAGCTATCCTAGCTCCACGACACTTCTTATGCAGGAAATCTTCACTGTTCTCGTCGATATCACTTTCTTCGCCCGTATTCTCTACATATGTAAAAATCGAATTTTTACTTCGCTATTCAATATATAAAACTCGAATTTTTACTTCAAAGTTCAATATATAAAAATCGAATTTTTGCTTCAAAGTTCAATATATAAAAATCGAATTTTTACTTCAAAGTTCAATATATAAAAATCGAATTTTTACTTCAAAGTTCAATATATAAAAATCGAATTTTTACTTCAAAGTTCAATATATAAAAATCGAATTTTTACTTCAAAGTTCAATATATAAAAATCGATTTTTTTTTTAAAACAATATTTATTTATCTTCTAAACAGTACTAATTTTATATTATACTATGTTTTTATATTTTCAAAACTATGCCTTTTCTAATTTAAAAATTTCGCCTTTTCCTATTTAAAAATTTCATCTTTATCACTTCATACAAAAAAACTGACTTTCAAATTAAAATTAAAATAAGAACCAAAAAAAAAAAACTTACAGCGTTCAACTGCGCAAGGGAGGGGGGAGGGGTCTTCGCTGCTGCGCCGGAGTCGGGGTCAGGTGGTGGTGGCCACCGCGAGGCTGACGTGGGGCGGAGCAGGGGACTTTCGATCTGATGAGGGTGGGTTTGGGGTTTGAGAGGGGGTTGCGGTGGAGGATTAAGGGGAGGGGGTGTCGCGTCCAACTGACGGAGGGGGTGCGAGGTGGGGGGGGGGGGTCTTCGCTGCTGGCGGCGCCACCTGGGATTAGCGGCGATGGGATTCCGTCGTCCTCTCCCCTTTTTTTTTATATTGAATCGATTTGGGTTTTTTCGTTCGAAGAAAACTGAAGGGGGGGTTATGTAAAGAAAACTTTATTTAATATATTTATTTAATTATTTTATTTGTAAAAAGTTGACTTTTTACATACGACCTCTAAACGAGGTCCACCGCCTGTCGTCCATAGCGTTTTACCCCCATTCCGAACACAATGGGATATGTACCGCAAGCTGATTCAATCGTTTCAATCAGTTTCCGTTAAATTTACATTTAAATCACTATATTGAATTTTAAACGTACATTTCAAATTACCGGGGTCACATATTAACTAGAAAAATTCCAGAAAAATATTTTCTAGCTTCGTATTGACGATACGGTCCTAACAAAACTAGTTTCGTCGAATTCTGAGACCGTTGGAAAAATGGCCATTTTCCAGTCGATTAAAATCAACTAAAACCGGTCAAACGCGTTTTCCTTTGCCACGCTCACATATTGATTCGAAAAATTATGAAATTTGAAACCTAGCAATAACTCGACATCACGGACCCAACAAAACTGGTTTCGTCGAGATCCGAGGTCATTTGCAAAATGTCCATTTTTAAGGGCCTGAATTCCATAGCGACTATTCAGAATTTTCAACTGGACATATCTTTTGATTCCCGATATGAAATCTTGATTTTTCGGATTCGTTGGAAAGATACTATCAAATAGATTCTATGATTTCTGGTTTCACTAAAATCCGGATTGTTTTGCACCCGGTATATTCAATTGAAGTTTGAAATCGAATTCTCGAACTACCGCGCCATTTTCAATTCCTTTTTTAATTATATATAAATATTTATATTCTAACGACGACGCGTATAATATATACGTTCGAATTATATTCAAAATAAATTTCTCGACGATATTATTTAAAATAATTCATTTTAAATAATCAAAATTCGCTAAAATTGCCAAAATAAAAATTTTAAACTGGCCCAGATTTTGCGGGTTATTACAATCTCCCCCACTTAAAACTTTTCGTCCCCGAAAAGGAACAAAGTCGAAAGTGGTTTGATTATTCAGCTCAACTTCAATTGTTTTGATTACGGCTTAAGTTCTTCAACTTTTCAGTTTCTAAGAACTTTTCAAAAATTTCAAAAATTTGGCTAACACCCTAAATTTTCGAAAAATTTCGCCATAACCTCCCCTGCACCGGGAGCATCGGGGAATTTTAAATAGCTTCCCCGGTCCTTCAGATCTCAAAAAGAAAAAGCCAAGCGGCTAGCCAATAGGCTTATAAAATCATCATCACCCAAACAAAACAGTAAATTATGTAGTAAACATGTACCTATTTGTCGGGCAAACAAATTTTATTCTCTGCTCTAGCCTCCTTGCTATGACCTGTTCAATGATATATATGTATATGCAAGCAAATGCGACCAATTTTCAATACAATTCAATATTCGATCAAATTAGGCATAATGGTTCAAAATTATCAAACAACTAAACAAACAACACAAACATCAATCAATTAGTGAATTAGAGTTTCAAATTCATAATTTTGATACATATACAAAAATCAGATTTTTGATGCCAAATCACAACAATTAGCCCTATCTAATTTTGGTTCTCACACCAGTCTAATGGAAATATATAGATATTACACGTTCGTCACTCGAATATAAATTCTGATGATGATATATCAATCATCAGAATCACTCCCGGGCGACTAGAGCGTAATTCTATATCTATCCAGTATATTAAAATTTCGAATACACGCGGATCAGACGTATACGCAAAATCTATATATACTGGATTGTCCACATCAATATAAATAAATAACCAAATACGAATTGTTGATTTAGATTTTCAAAACAAAATTTGTTTTCATTTGAAAAATATACTCTTCACACTCGTTCTAGGATACTACTGATCCCATCTCTAACGAGTCACTCTCATTGGATATTGCTAATCCAATATCTGATGAATTCTTTCGTACGGTTCTAATGTGCCTTGTTCTCTGCTTTGTAAACCAAAGCTCTGATACCAACTGTAACGAGAAGGAATTTCGCTCGGTCCGAACCAGTCGCTAAACCGATCCAGAACGTTCGAAAACGCCCTATCGTTTGAGAACACGATAAAATAGAACGCATACAGAAGAACATTTCATTGTTATTACAACAATGCACCAGATTACAAGAATATACAGAGTGTAAATGAATATTACACAGAAATATCAGAGATTTAAATTACATTTAAATTCATAGCAGCGGAAAATAGTACAATGCACAACTAGAAGAGATATACGGATACAAAGCTTTCCGGATATCATTCCAGCTGTAAACCAGGATCCTGTGAATATAAATCTGCAAAACCAAAACTACTAGCTGCCCGTGTCAAAATAGGGGCACCCAGAGTTTAGGTTAAAACAATAAACTCCAGGTCAGTCATGGGACTGGTGTGAGAACTAAAACAGTTAATCTTTATTTTAAAGTTAGGTAAATCAAGGGACCACGCCGTATAACACGGAACGGGTTTCCTCCCAAGAATACCAGTGCATAAAACAAACAGCGCAATGCTAAATAAAGGAAAATGAAGCTATTATAAGACCCAGTTCCCATCACACAATGCAATCGCAAGCCGGAGGATAGAGTTTTTACCTTATAATAGCCAAGAATGCTTGATACGTTTAAAACAAATCATTTGATACTATATCAAGTGCATAGTGTATAAAACAACTTCAAATCATAAGTATCAATCATAGGCGGCATAAGTGCCCCATCCCACTATGTCGCCATACTAGGCTCTACAAATAAAACCGCAAATGTCACGTATTTGGAAATTGGATTTCTGTCTATGAACCGAGGCAAAAGATAGTCCTCTACCGATTCGAGACAATCTAGCCCATGTCTCAGGTCCCTGACTCAGGTGGGCCTTGGATCGTCAGGGCCGGTCCACCGATGTGGATTATTATGCCTGAACACTACGTCTCTCCGCCCTATGGGGCGTAAATGAGCCAACAAATGACTCCATCGGACCCGGATCGTCCGATCAAACCGAGGCGCCTCGCAACAGCAACAACAACATAAGTCAAACTCGTCAAGGCGTGTAAAACCACTGACGCCACTTCTCGCTAGAAAGAAATGCAAGTCCTTCCTGAGGTCCGTCTCCCGTTTTTGGTTCATACCGGGTGTGAAACTCGCGAATCAAACGTTACACAAAGCTACGCCACAAAGGCCTTGCTTTGATCATCAACACAAGACTTTGCTTTTCAACAGAAGCCTCGATCAATTGCCACTTAGGCATGCCACACAGGCAATTCACTCCATGCGTTTGATATCCATCAATATATAACCCCTGAGCTCGTACGTCTCAGAGAAGGGCGTTAATCAAGAGAATAAATTCTCCGCCGCCAAACAGATATATATTTAATAGAGATCACTCACACGGACTAAAATCCAATGTCAGACACACAGTCCATTTACAAGTCCGTTCTGGGTCTGAACGGAACCGGAGGCACCTAGTACCCCGCATATCCATCGATCTCCAAGTACGTCTGGACGATCACCAACTATTTCCATCTTCTTGGGTGTACAACCCAATCAAGATCACCAGTAATCACCCAAACGACGTGAAGACTTCTGGTCTTCGACCACCGTCTTCATCTTCGACACCACGTCGAATCAGTTATTCAGAATGGGATAAACCCGGTCTTTCTGAATAACTCGCGTATATATTATAAAAGTGTTACACAAACACAACATATGCCTCATTCCAATTCAGAATATTCTTTTATTCAAATATTCCTATACTTTGGGAAAAGTTCCCATTAATTTTATCCAAGATAAATTCTTTAAATTTATTCTTTAATCTCCTTTGAATATCAATTCAAACTAGTCGGGATTAGCAAACCACACCGAAGTAATCATTTATTTTATTTCCCAATCCCAACCTATTCATCCCATGAAGTAAAACTGGTAGTACTTCATATCTAACACCACAGTGTTATCGGTAACTCAATTACCATTTCACGTTCAAATCTAATTAAAGATTTAACTATCGCTTGGAGTAAAACTGGTGATACTCCATTCTCGATCTTTTCAATCTATTTAAAGATTCATTAAAACTCCACTTAGTTTTAATCTTTAACTGGGTTAAAGAATCCGTGTCATTTAAAACACGGTTCACGATAAACCCAAAGTCACATTCATTAATTATCGGGTTAAAGAACGAGTGTTATTTAAAACACTGTTCACGATAAACCCAAAAATCAATATCAATTCAATTCCAATTAAATATTATTTAATTGGTACACTTCATTAAATCTAAATAAAAAGATTTAATCATTTCTCAACTGGGTTCAAGAACAGTGTTAGTGAAGACACCATTCACGACAAACCCAAATCACATTCGATATTCAATACAAGGCTCTGAATAGAAAATATATCGGCTTATATTCAATATCGAATTCTACGACTAACAAATACCGTATTGGAAATAACGATATAATTATATATCTTTCAAATTCCCATAACAACACCTGTATAATCACGAATTCCAACATCGAAATATTCCGAAGACAATTTCGATTCAAATCCCCTCCAATGCAATCATTGGATATTCTGGTTATTTTCAAAACCCTTTTTAAATTCAATTCATTTATTTAAAAATAAATAGAATTATAATTCTAGTTCAAAACTAGTTCATTTCGATAAAAACCTATTTTTATCTTTTCAAATATGGAGTTTTTCATCCCAATCCTTTCTAAATCATTTCCTATGATTTTACACAAATTATTACTATTTTTAATAATTTTATCAAGGCCCGTACAGTCGATTTCCATCAATGGCCATCGAACTGCACTTACAGCGACCTTTTTCAAATTTGATTTGGACATAATTCCAAATCCAACCGTTAGATTTCAAATTTCTAACATTCGCTAGAAAGCTCTTTTCGATACGAACCCAACGGTTCCGGTTTTAGGAGAATCCGACGGTCGGATCTCCCGTAATGTCCATTTGAAATCAATGGTCGAAATTCGCGAACTGCCGCGGCGCGGCGCGTTCTATTCAGGCCATTACATTATATATATATAATATATATAATATATACTTCGTCGATTTCTATTTAAAACGAACTATATAAATAGTTTTAAATTCGTTTCAAAAGCAATTTCAACTTCCTTTCCAATTCAAATCAAAATTGAATTCTTCTTTATAAATTCGTTTTAAAATTCATTTCTATTAAATTCGAATTTCAATTCAATTTGAATTCATTTCAATTCACTTTCAATTCAATTTGAATTCGCTTTCAATTCAATTTATTTCGAAATCGTTTTCAATTCAATTCATTTCGAAATCGTTTTCAATTCAATTTATTTCGAAATCGTTTTCAATTCAATTCATTTCGAAATCGTTTTCAATTCAATTCATTTCGAAATCGTTTTCAATTCAATTCATTTCGAAATCGTTTTCAATTCAATTCATTTCGAAATAGTTTTCAATTCAATTCATTTCAAAATGAATAGAATCGATATAAATCGTTTACGTCAAAATGGCGTCAATCTAATCAACACGGCTTCATAAATTTCTATTTTTCAATTATTCTATTTCAAATATTTCTTTTTTCCAAATAGTTGTTATTATCAAAATATTTCGTTCAACACATGACCAATCTCAATGGATGAGTACTGTCAACACATGAACCTTTATTTTATAATATTCTTTATTTTCTAAATTGGAATGAGGCCCAATCAATTACCATATAAAGTTAATTATATGGATTTTCATACAACACATGTATATAATAGCATGGAAAAATAATCAACCATCAACCAAAGTGCACCACACTGTATAAGCATCAGATATAGATATCTAACGCTTAAAACAGCCTGTCAATCAACCGATCGACATATTTAATCAATCAGGATGAGTGAACTTCAAATTTTATCCCAACACCCGTGTGGGGTTTCAAACAATCAAACACAGATTTAGTTGTGCAGTTGGGCGATGTGTAAAATTTATCGACCCAATCAATGTCCTTCAAATAGGTGTACATAAAAAAACCGTTCGGTTTGTAAATGAATATTTTATTTTATTCACTTCACGTTAAAAATTATATTTTTAACGATAAAAACATTTTTTTTCAACATATGAATTTCTATTCAGTTCATTTATTCAATAAAATGATACTTTTATTTTTCTAACATATTTTAGAAAATTTCGGCGGCATAACGGCACGATACTAGAAACGGGACGAGGCCTAGCCTTATCCCCGGTCTAGTGAAGGCCCACCCCATTCACACATCAATCAAATCAATTCATTTCACCACACAATTCAATTTCAATCAAATAATCTAACTAATTTTTGCAATCAAACAAACAAGTCCATGGTCTGTGGACGATTGTGTCGGGTGCTACTAAGCACCGTCTGCATCCTAGTATATATATATATAACTAGAAAAATGAATTGAAAGGTGAGAAATTCTCACAGATAGCTATCCTAGCTCCACGGCACTTCTTATGCAGGAAATCTTCACTGTTCTCGTCGATATCACTTTCTTCGCCCGTATTCTCTACATATGTAAAAATCGAATTTTTACTTCGCTATTCAATATATAAAAATCGAATTTTTACTTCAAAGTTCAATATATAAAAATCGAATTTTTACTTCAAAGTTCAATATATAAAAATCGAATTTTTACTTCAAAGTTCAATATATAAAAATCGAATTTTTACTTCAAAGTTCAATATATAAAAATCGAATTTTTACTTCAAAGTTCAATATATAAAAATCGAATTTTTACTTCAAAGTTCAATATATAAAAATCGAATTTTTACTTCAAAGTTCAATATATAGAAATCGAATTTTTACTTCAAAGTTCAATATATAAAAATCGAATTTTTACTTCAAAGTTCAATATATAAAAATCGAATTTTTACTTCAAAGTTCAATATATAAAAATCGAATTTTTTTTAAACAATATTTATTTATCTTCTAAATAGTACTAATTTTATATTATACTATGTTTTTATATTTTCAAAACTATGCCTTTTCTAATTTAAAAATTTCGCCTTTTCCTATTTAAAAATTTCATCTTTATCACTTCATACAAAAAAACTGACTTTCAAATTAAAATTAAAATAAGAACCAAGAAAAAAAAAAAACTTACAGCGTTCAACTGCGCAAGGGAGGGGGGGGGGGGGGGTCTTCGCTGCTGCGCCGGAGTCGGGGTCAGGTGGTGGTGGCCACCGCGAGGCTGACGTGGGGCGGAGCAGGGGACGTTCGAACTGATGAGGGTGGGTTTGGGGTTTGAGAGGGGGTTGCAGTGGAGGATTAAGGGGAGGGGGTGTCGCGTCCAACTGACGGAGGGGGTGCGAGGTGGGGGGGGGGTCTTCGCTGCTGGCGGCGCCACCTGGGATTAGCGGCGATGGGATTCCGTCGTCCTCTCCCCTTTTTTTTTATATTGAATCGATTTGGGTTTTTTCGTTCGAAGAAAACTGAAAGGGGGGGGGGGTTATGTAAAGAAAACTTTATTTAATATATTTATTTAATTATTTTATTTGTAAAAAGTTGACTTTTTACATACGACCTCTAAACGAGGTCCACCGCCTGTCGTCCATAGCGTTTTACCCCCATTCCGAACACAATGGGATATGTACCGCAAGCTGATTCAATCGTTTCAATCAGTTTCCGTTAAATTTACATTTAAATCACTATATTGAATTTTAAACGTACATTTCAAATTACCGGGGTCACATACTAACTAGAAAAATTCCAGAAAAATATTTTCTAGCTTCGTATTGACGATACGGTCCTAACAAAACTAGTTTCGTCGAATTCTGAGACCGTTGGAAAAATGGCCATTTTCCAGTCGATTAAATTCAACTGAAACCGGTCAAACGCGTTTTCCTTTGCCACGCTCACATATTGATTCGAAAAATTATGAAATTTGAAACCTAGCAATAACTCGACATCACGGACCCAACAAAACTGGTTTCGTCGAGATCCGAGGTCATTTGCAAAATGTCCATTTTTAAGGGCCTGAATTCCATAGTGACTATTCAGAATTTTCAACTGGACATATCTTTTGATTCCCGATATGAAATCTTGATTTTTCGGATTCGTTGGAAAGATACTATCAAATAGATCCTATGATTTCTGGTTTCACTAAAATCCGGATTGTTTTGCACCCGGTACATTCAATTGAAGTTTGAAATCGAATTATCGAACTACCGCGCCATTTTCAATTCCTTTTTTAATTATATATAAATATTTATATTCTAACGACGACGCGTATAATATATACGTTCGAATTATATTCAAAATAAATTTCTCGACGATATTATTTAAAATAATTCATTTTAAATAATCAAAATTCGCTAAAATTGCCAAAATAAAAATTTTAAACTGGCCCAGATTTTGCGGGTTATTACAATTGTCAATGTTGATTTTTATCTGTTTTAATTATCATAAAATGGTGTACGGTGCCTATTATTTCACATTCATTGTTGTTTGAAAACGATGGATGATTTCATTGACTGTATTGTGTTATCATTGTAATGTTTAACATATCAAAAATAATGTTAACATTAATGTGATAGTTGAAATTAAATTATAAATATCCATTTATAATTTAAACCGTGAGATCTCTAATTTAAAATTAAAATTAATCGTGATTGCGATGCGATGTTTTTATATATACGCTATTAAAATTTATATGTGTGTTGTACGAGATTCAAATTGATTGATTTTGATTGCGATGATCGGTTGGATTGAATTAGGTAGAAAAAATTGTCAAAATTGTTTATACAATAAAATTTCCTTTTTATTGTATATGTGAATCATAAAAATTGTCAAAATTGTTTATACAATAAAGTTTCCTTTTTATTGTACATGTGAATTGTGGAAATTGTCAAAATTGTTTATACAATAAAATTTCCTTTTTATTGTATATGTGAGTTATAGAATTTGTAAAAATTGTTCATACAATTAAATTTCCTTTTTATTGTATATGTGAATCATAAAATTTGTCAAAATTGTTAATGTAATAAAGTTTCCTTTTTATTATATATGTGAATCATAGAAATTGTCAAAATTGTTAATATAATAAAGTTTCCTTTTTATTATATATGTGAATCATAGAAATTGTCAAAATTGTTTATATAATAAAATTTCCTTTTTATTGTACATGTGAACCATAGAAAATGTCAAAATTGTTTATACAATAAAATTTCCTTTTTATTGTATATGTAAATCATAAAAATTGTCAAAATTGTTTATACAATAAAATTTTCTTTTTACTGTATATGTGAATCATAGCAATTGTCAAAATTGTTTATACAATAAAGTTTACTTTTTATTGTATATGTGAATCAAAGAAATTGTCGAAATTGTTTATACAATAAAATTTCCTTTTTATTGTATATGTGAATCATAGAATTTGTCAAAATTGTTTATACAATAAAATTTCCTTTTTATTGTATATGTGAATCATAGAATTTGTCAAAATTGTTTATATAATAAAAATTTCCTTTTTATTGTATATGTGAATCATAGAATTTGTCATAATTGTTTTACAATAAAAATTTCCTTTTTATTATATATGTGGATCGTAGAATTTGTCATAATTGTTTATACAATAATAATTTCCTTTTTATTGTATATATGGATCATAGAATTTGTCATAATTGTTTATACAATAAAAATTACTTTTTATTGTATATATATGAATCACAAATATCATGTTTTAGAGATAAATCGTTAAACACTAAAAATAACATTTTTGATGTATGTTTTGATTAATGATTAAAAAGAATCACATGTTAAAATAGGAGTTGTTCATTAAAAATGTTTCTTTTAACATGTTTATTTAGATAAAAAGAATTACATGTTAAAATAGGATTGGTCATTAAAAATGTTACTTTTAACATGTTTATTTAGATAAAAAGAATTATATGCTAAAATAGGTTTTGTTCATTAAAATTGTTTAGATATTAGAAATGACATTTTTTATGTTAGTTTCATTAGAAAGAATCATTTTTTAAACAAAAATGTTACATTTAATATGTTTGTTTAGATATAAAGAATGACATGTTAAAAATAGGATTGGTCATTAAAAATGTTACATTTAATATGTTTGTTTAGATAAAAAGAATGACATGTTGAAAATAGAGTTTGTAATTAAAAATGTTACATTTAACCTATTTGATTAGAATAAAAAGAATGATATGTTAAACATGTTTGTCATTAAAAACAACATTTTTATCATGTTAAATTAGAATAAAAGAATCATATGTTAGGATATGATCTTGTTGATTAAAACATTATTTTTAACATGTTAGTTAAATCGTCGAATGATATATATATATATGTATGTATATATAAATTAAAATTAAACGAATCGCGCATAGTAGTTCGCGTTTCAGCATCGTAATTTTAAATGATTATACCGAAAGATCCGACTATCGGATTTTCCCAAAACTGTAACCGTTGGGTTCGCTTTGGAAAGATCTTTCCAACGACATTAAATTTGTTAAGATCTAATGGTTAGATTTCGAGAAATGTGTAATTCAAATTTGGATAAAAACGGCGCCAGGGCCACGTAACGACCTGAAACGTCGTTCGAATTAAATGGCCTATTTTTATATAAATAAAAATAGCGATAAATCATTATAAAGTAATATTAACGATATGAAATGATTTGAATTATATATATTCGAGAATTATTTAAAAAGACCGAGTTCAATCTCAATTCAAATAATTATACGACGATTTAATGTCAAAGACATTGAAGGCGGTAGTTGAAGACCGACGATCTTCACATCGAATGGATGACTACTGATGCCCTGGATTGGTTTGCTCCCAGGAAAGGGTTAAAGTGGTAGTTGTTCGGACGTACTTGTTGATTGTCCGGATATGCAAGAACCTCTCTTTCGTATTGGACATACGGGACAAGGAATAATGCGTCTCCGGTTTCGTTCAGACCTAGAATAGACTTGTAAATGGATGTGTTTCTGACATTGGACTTCGTTCTGTGTGAATTGATTTCTATTAAATATATATCTGTTTGGTGGCGGAGAATTTATTCTCCTACTTAACACACTTCTCTAAGATATACGAGCTTAGAGGTTATATATTGATAGACATCATTCGCAAGTGTGGATTGTCAATGTGGCATGCCAAGATGCAAATGATCAAGGCTTTTGTTGAAAAGCATAGCCTCGTGGTTGATGATCAAAGCTCATCTTTAATTATCATAGCTTTGTGTATAGTGTTACTTCGCGAGCCTCACTCCCCAGTATGAATCAAAAACGGATTGAGGACCGTAGGGAGGACTTGCGTATCCTTCTAGCTAGAAGTGGTGTCATGGTATGGAGCCCAGACATTTTTACTTATGTGGATGATGGGTTGTGAGGGCCCTCGGATATTGGTCGCTACTGGCCAAGTGATAGGTCCAATAGGATTGGGAAACGTATTGTTCAGGAATAACCAATCCGCTAAATTATTTGTGGATCGGCCCTACCGCTAACCAGGGCTTGCCAGCGTTTGAGTCCTGAGGCATTTGCTAGAGCGTCTTGAATCGGTGAGGATAATTCCTAACCTCGACTCATGATTGAAACCCAATTTCCAATACGACATTATGGATTTGACTGTAAATCTATTTATGGCGACATAGTATATGGTAGCTATGCTGTCTAGGATTGATACATTTATTTTGAAAGTGTTTTAAACTGATTAGACACTAATAATAATATCAAATGATTATTGTTTTATATGTATCAATCATGTTTGATCATTATAAGATAAAACTCTATCCTTCGGTTTGCGTTGCATTATGCGATGGGGCTTGAATTTTATAATGGTTTCATTTTTCAAAAAAACATTGTGTTGTGTTGTTTTGTGATTAGCCTTATTATTAGATAAGTTATGTAAGATTTCTCAAACCAGTCCCATGATTGACTCGTAGTTTAATTTTACTTGCAAACTCTGGTGCCCCTATTTCCACATGGGTAGTCGAGTGGCTTGTTTTGTAGATATTTATTTATTGAGCAGGAATCTGGATCGAAGCTTAAAGCTGTGTCCAGAGCATTGATAGTCTTCCGCTATGTTAGTTTATTTGTTTTCCGCTGCATTGTATTAAATTTATTGTAAATTAATCTTTCGTTGTAGAATTGTTTTTCGATGTACTCTTATATGTTCTGTACTCTGATGTTACGTTATTATGATGTAATAAAAGTCTTCTGATGTTGTTCTATGCCCATAATTCGCGTATCCGGTGATTTCCCACGAGGTGGATTTTCGAGTTACTATAAACATCGTTATGAGAAAACAGTTCACGACTTCTTCACCCACTCAGCACACTTCGCATGAACTCAAGTATGTATGTATTGTGATATTTAACGGAGAGGGACTTATTGTTTTTAGATCTCGTTTTCCATTTAAATACCGTTTGGCTGAAGGGAGAAAATGGAGTGAGTGGTCGTGTTTATATAAAGATAGGAGACTTAAGCATTAAGGAATTCATGGCACAGATTTCTGCTGCGTGGAAGGTAGACAGACATATTAGGCTTAACATAAGTGTTTTGTAGCTCACAGGCATGTATTTGTACATTTGCTTAAACTTAGTTGCTAAGAAATGAAACTTTATATTATTGTATGTTTGCTGCATTGGTTTGGCCTCCATATTATTTCATATTGAATTTATACAGTTATTGTTAATTTAACCAAACTCATGTGTGCAAAATGAACCCAAGTAGGATGGGCAAATAACCATGTAGCTATGGCAACATTAATGATCAGCACATACAAATGTTGTTATAAATTTATCAAAGTATATGATGGTAGATATTCGGTGTTACATAGATATAATATTCAAGAAAGTAGCTAGCTTAGAAGATTGTATATCAAGCCAGGGCATTGAATGTGTATTGTAAAAGTAAAATTCATTTGGATAATTCCATTATGTATAATCCTGTTTATTTACATACTGCTGTCGACAGAAATGAAAATATCATTGTGTCAAGCAGTGTGTCACGATTCCAAAAGCATAATATTATAGACAAGTTAACTTATATGGTGATATCACAAAACGCCAATTTAGGGTGTAAAATAGTCCGAATAAAAAGTTGCTTATTTTCCAACTTAAAAATTACAGAAAAATTCTAAAAATTAAATTAAGAATATGTCTCAAATATCTTGTCCAAATTCGAAACCAATATTTAATTAAAATTAAATATATCGTTATGGTTTACAAACGAATCCATAGCGACTATTTGAAAATTTGACTTGGATATAACCCATAATCTACAACACGAAATCTCGATTTTTCACTTCCATTAGATAAATACAGTTTAATAGATTCCAACGTTTCTTGTTTCGACGAAATCCGACTAATAACGGTACCTATACACTTAGTTGAAATTTAAGTTGTAATATTACGAACTGCCGCGACGTCATGGGCTCGATTATAATTTATATTATATTTAATACATTCAGCTGTCGTTCAAATAATATGTTCATTATTATAACTTGAAAAAATAAACATCGTATATCATCCAAATTACACAATACTTCCTTCTAAACATTTTCGAAAATTAAATGTATTATCTCATTTAATATATATTGATTTAAATATTCAAATTCAAGCCATTTAAATTATCAAACCACTATATTAAATTAATTAATTATTAAATCGCTAAAATTCCAAGACGTTACATTCCTTCCCCTTAAAAGAATTTCTTCCCCGAAATTACTATGTCAGAAAAATGTTACAACTCTATTAACTATTGGGTAAAAATCTTTTATTTTACTTCTTAATTTTAGTTTTGACTGAACAAATTTATTTTAATTAAAATATTAATTTATTCTTACTAACGAAAATTTTCAAAAATTCTGAAAATTTCCAAACACCTTAAATCTCTGATTTTTTTTGCCAGCGTCTCCTTTGCATGGCTCAATCAGTACAACTGCAACTCTCCTTCTTAGGTCTTCTTCGACCCAATAGAAAATCATACAGCCAAGTGGCTTGCCAAACTGGCTCATAAATCTCATATTCAATATAATATAAATTTGTACCTTTTTGTCGGACGTTCAGTTCTATCTCTTCTATTTGCTATCACCTCAGCATATACAAATGTCATCCAAATCAAACTCCAATCAATTTATCCTCAAAACCAAATCATTCGCTTATACCCAAGCCAAAATTTCATTCTCAACTCAAATCTCATTCTTGATTCCAAACTCTTACCAATCCAACTTTATTTAATACATTCTCTTTCAGTTCAATTTCCACTTAACTAACTTTAATCCAATTTCAATGTACTTCCACAAATTCTATTTAATTTGTTTTTAATTCAAACAGTCTCTACCTAGGAGATTTAAAAAGCTTTGCTTTTCTCAAAAACCAGATTTCCCTTTTCAGGATTCAAAACAACTTATTTCCTCAAAACAATTCAAAAACAAAATCTTTGGTAGTAATTCATCACTAATAACTCGAAAATGAACACTGATGATGTGGCCAGCATCATCAGAGTTATTTCCCAGCGACCGAAGTGAGTTCAGTACTATATCACATTCAAAATTCACTTTAAATCATTTCCATTTTGAAATTATTTCAAAATATCCTTCTCAATGCTTGTAAAACAATTTAAAATCTCTCAGGAATTTAAAATTCTCATATACTTAATTCAACTCCATTTACAAACACTTCTCCAACTTTTAGGAATTTTAATTCCAATTCTGATTTTAATTTCAGATTTAATTCATTTGATTTCATATATTACACTTATATGAATTCTTATTGGTTATTTATAATCATTTCGATCATAATCTTATTCGATTATAATAGCGACCAACGTATCCTATAAAAAATAATAATTCCAATATCAATATTTTCTTTATATCAATATATATTTTGGGCAAAATTAGTTCATTTACCCTTATCTCAAAACATACAGTGTCGGTTCATCGCATTCGAGTGTTTAGAAACTCTTATCGATAGAGTGAATCAAACTGGTCGACCAGAACTCATAAACAACTTAACCAATAAATCTCCACAACATAATTTTTTTTAATAAAATCTACAAATACGTTCTCTCATATATATACACACAAACTCAATCTAAGGTATTACTAACGCCATCTCTATCAAGTAACGCCACAGAGCCAAGGTAATCACTTAACCTTCATCTCTGATACCATTGTAAAGAACTGGGATTTCCAACCCAGAAAATCAACATAAAACACATGTCAATTATTCAGGCATCGAACATTCCGGATCATTAATAGAAAGAAGTTAGAGGGTGAGAAATTGATAAGATAGAAAATTAGAATATAAGAGGAAGAATAACATAACAACAGAATCAGAGTAATACGAATCTCACAACGGAACGAATAAAATATAGTATACAACAAAACTTGGAAATACAAATCTGTCATTTGTATATATAAACAAATCATCATTTGAGTATAACACTTACACCACAGCGGAAATAAACAACAGCGATATAATTCTGAAGCCTCCTACTCCAACTCTCCAAGTATATCTGTAAATTTCGACTACTTGACTACCTGTAAAAATTTGGGCATCCAAGAGTTCAGGGTAAAACAAAACAAAATAAACTCTGGGTCAGTCATGGGACCGGTATGAGTAAACAATTTAAAATAGTTTGAGAAAATAAACGATAACTCATAAGACCACGCCGTATAACACGGAACGGGTTTTCCCCTTATCAGAATCAAAACATTTAATTTAACATTCAAAATCCTTTTGCAAGAAATGAAAGCCTTTATATCAAAACATTTTTGATATTATAATAGTGTCTATCAACTGCAACTAAATAATCATCTAGTAGAATGCTTTCATCTCACGTTCCACATACATAATATATAATCAAAAACTGTGGGTTCTTACTGGGTAATGAATTTCCAACCAGCAAGGTATGGGACTACCTTCCGATAGTGTATCTCAAGAGAGGAATGCACCGGGTTCAAGAAGAACATCTTGTATCCCAGGCTAAACATAACCGGTCACTCATTTCGATTGAGTATACCGTATGTATTATCACCAACGGTTGGGATCAGCAACTGTTTCCTGAAAGGGATAGCATCGAAATAGTTTAAAGAAGTAAATGGAATTTCTCTAGATCATGTTACAATACATCCTAATTGGGAGGTACCCACTTAGCCATGCGACCTACCAGATTTTTACCATTTCCTAGTTATGAGGCTTAAGGCCACGCTTATCTTTGACAGATCACACATTTATTCACTTTGAATGTCACATCGTCATACCCGCCAATTCCCAAATTGATTTCTCCAAAAATACCACAGGCATGAAGCTAAGAGAAAGGAATTCCTCTGCCACCAAACATAAATACGTTTGAAGAGATCAACTCACGCGATCTATAAAATATACTCTGCCATTCACTCTTCCATACAGGTTGTCTTGGGACTGGACGAACCAAAGGTACTATGCTATATCCCATCTTAGGCAATTTCTACCTAGGATTTGTTAGAACAGTCCTTGCATAGACTTTATCTTCAATTATCTTGATCGTATTTGATTCGCAAAGCTAGTGCCCATACGGAGTGGTTTTCAGATAATAAATCTGATCCCGGTCTCTCCGTATTGACAACAGAAAAATGGCCAAAACTCTGATAGTTGGTTATTTAACTAACAAAGAAAAACATCCATACACAAAACAATCCAATTTCCAAATGAAAATTTTATCGATCGATCATCACTCAACTTTTTACCCTTTAAATTAATTTATCATTAATTTATTCATTTCCCCATTTCCGTTTCCATATATTCGTAAATCCTTATTTTCTAAATTTAGAAAATAAACGTTATTATCATTGGAAAACATTTCCGTTTCTGATTCGCGCATCACTATCTTCCCACATCTATTTGTCTCTAACTGCAAACTAGTAAGAGAACAATTCCCTGAATATCAACCCCGATGGCCGAAGCCAAAATCAGATCGATACTCAGGAAGTCATTCAACTTAACTAATCTCCAGTCAATTTCAAATTTCCTTAACTCCATTTCTTAACCTCTTATCAAATCATTTCTTACGCAACTCTCGTATTCGGTTTATTAATCCAATACTTTTATGAAAACATTGGTTATAACGACAACGCTATAATCCCTACTTTCAAAATATCTAACTCCAAGTTATACTTTTATTTCTTAATTTGAATAAATGATAATTAATTAATTTATTAAATAAATAAATCTTGATTTAAAAACCAGAAAGTAAATAGTACTTTCCTACATTCGATATAGTCGAATTTCAAACGTATAATTCTCTCTCGAATAATCTCTATTCGATAACTCTCCTTCGAATAACTATATTCGATAACTCTTTTTCGAATAAACTCTATTCGATAACTCCCCTTCGAATAAACTATACTCAATAATCTTTCTTTCGAATAAACTATATCCGATAACTCTTTTTCGAATAAACTATATTCGATAACTCCCTTATGAATAAACTATGTTCAATAACTCCCTTTCGAATAACTATATTCGATAATCTCTCTTTCAAATAACAATGTTTGATATTCTCTCTTTCAAATAACTATATTCGATAATCTCCCTTTTGAATAACTATATTTGATAATCTCTTTTTCGAATAACTATATTCGATAATCTCTCTTTCGAATAAACTATATTCGATTTACGTTGCAAACTCCAGTATATTTTGCCCTTTCGAATCAACTCAATTTCTAAATTTATTTTTGAATTCAGTACTTCCCAAAAATTACCCATTTCCTTTTATAATTGTTTTAATTCTGCAAAACTTTTTCTTTTAAATCGTTATTCACTTTAAAACGTGAATATAATTCCTTTATAGAAAACTGGACTCGTTTTATCAAATCAAAACTTGATTTCATAATTTAGATACTAATGTAGGTTTAAACTCCGATTATCAAGTCATTTTATCACATTCCATTTTATTTATCAAGTCTCATTTACATGTCAACTTCATAGTTGATTTTATTTAATAAGTCTATAATTATCTATCGCCTTTATATTCAATTAAAAAATATTGGTTTCAATTGAATATTAGTTATCTTATTAAAACCCGATTTATTTAATATATAATTTCTTAAAATAAAATATTTTATAACATTTGGCCTACTCGAATTTGAATTACAAATTTTTATGGATTCTATTTAATCCTATTCGTATTTCGAACATCGAAATAAATTCCATCGTTTTCTTTTTAAAACAACTCCGAATTTTCCGTTTCAAATTCACCGCTGAATTTACAATACAAATTATCCGCTGATAATTATTTTTATTTTCATTTATAAACATTGTTTAATAATTACACTACTTGGTTTTATTAGTAAACAAGTTATTTATTTCTAGCCATTCAAAATTCCATTTCTATTTTTGAAATAGATTTTTTTTCCCTTTTCAATTTCATATCCCATCCTTTATAATTCCCTTTATAAATGTTTAATTTTCATTCCATTTTCAAATATCGGTGTTAAAACCGATTTTACTTCTTAATATAAATTCATACTTATATATATTCACTTTATCTAATAATAAATATTTTAAATAAATTTATAAATATTTCTTATAAATTAATCTTTTCAATTTATCTGTTAAAACAGATTTTTATTTAAAATCTACTTTATATCACTTCTCGGGATCCCTTTAGAACTTGTGAATTCCTATTTTATAGTTCTATTAATTTTCCATATATTTCCTTTTATAAATCCATTGATTTTATAAAATACTTAAATTCAATATCCACTTAATTATTTCCTTTTTTATATATTTCGATATCACGTATGGTATTTAAAAATACCAAACAAAAAGGATCAATCACCATCTAGACACATAATCAATAACAGTTTATACACGACATCATGTATCGCAATATATAAAAAACAATATTGTTAGACCCAAAAATGGTCCAAACACCGTAGTCAATGATAATTAAGGGAAAAAACAAAGAGAATGCACGGTTTATAGTGGTTCGGCATAAAAAAGCCTACGTCCACTTTAATTGTTACTTGATGATTCAAACACAAATACGATATTGAATTACACTCCAACTCGCTTATACAATGGATAATTTCACTCAGTCTTTGTTGAAATGCGCTTTAAAAGTTGATGATGATCTGAATAAAGTGGTGAAATTCGGTGGTTGTGAAAGTTAGAGCCAACAATTTTCCAAAATATCCTTTCAAATGATGCTTGGTGGTGTATTTATAGGCAGAAAATCCCTCGGGAGGGCCTTCGGTTCTGGTACACGTGGCAGTCATCCCGTTCGGTTCGAAATTGGAAGCTTGGAGATCACAATAGAAAATCTAGATCATGGATGAACATGGGATAGTGGGTGTATAACCACTCCACATCCTCTGGAATCGTGGAGTTTAACTTCTGTTCCAGTTGTCTTTGATTCGGATCGAAAGTGCAAATGAGGTGTTCGGAACGGATAGCTCCGAACCGATCCTACTGCACCTTCTTTGCACCATTTCCTGGATTGCTTACTTTGAAGTGAAAGGGTTCGGTTCAGGTGTCTCCGAACCGATCTGAATACCTGCTGCGAACTCTTCCTTTAATTGAGTAATCTCTTTGCTTTGTGTAGCCGGATCACAAAGCGGGCTAACATTTTGCCCCCTCGAAGTATACTTTTATTGAAAAAAGTATGCTTCAAAATGATCAACTTATTCATTTGCAAATCAGTGCTAATCAGTGGTTGTTTCCATTTATCCGTAAAGTCGCGACATTTCGTGGAGTCATTTCCTTTGCTATTTATGGAACCTATAAATATGCCACGAGTTTAACAATCGCCTTTGTTATTCATCACTAGTTCTAAAAATTAATTTAAGGCCTGAAAATTTTCCGTAGGTAATCCTTCTGATTTCATTTGCTTGTTATCATTATCGGATCGGTTGCCGTATCTTAGTTTGGGTCAGATCGATCCTATCTTCCGTGTTTTCAGCATATCATCACGTAGATGGGCCTAAGGGCTTTGGACTCTTTTTCTGAGCGGGTCGGTTTGGACGTTGGGGGTCCAATGGAATATGAATAGTCCCATGTCTTCATATAAATTTGCGAAAGTCCTTCTCTCTTCTTTCACTCTCCTTCACCTTCATTTTCTTGATTTCCTACGAACCCTAATCCCCAATCCTTACAATCCCTTTTGGTTTTCAAATCAAATTAACAGGTGGGTCAATAATTTCATATAATTTGATTTTACTTATTTATTGCCCCTTAATTTCATCTACCTTTGAATTGCTACTTGGACATGAATCAACTGTCAATGCTGGGAGTCTTCATCTCGCCACTGCCATTTTTGGCGATTTCGTTGTGCTCTCAAGGTGGTGGCGATGGTGATTTAACCAAGAGAAGTTTCGATTTGGTCAAAAAACTTTCAAGCAAGGCACAAAGGAAGTGTTGGGTTCGAGCTAAGTATCTCAGAGGGATAAAGAGCATCAGCTTATGATGGAGGGTGGAATCGGTTCGGGTCGGTTGTAAGTAGAAGAAGATGGAGTTTGTCCAAAGGCACATGCAAAAGGGAGAGTCGGTGGTGCAGGGTCGGTTCAGATTGGGAAACCTCTAAAGGAGGATATTGGCTTCTAAAGATATGCTCCGGTTTGGAAGGGGCCAATGAATCTGAATCACTTTGGGTTTGTTAGATCCAATCCGATCCGGGTCTGTTTTGCTTCCATCACCGAACCAATCCGACGAGATCATTTGAGAATCCTTATTTCATTGTGATACCTTACATTGTAAAATTCCGAACCGATCCACATGAGTTGTGAACGTTCGATTCGATCCGAATATGAATAAAAACTCCGAAACAATCCGCATTTATACATCATGCAATACAACCATATTATAAATAACTTAACCAATATTAAATATGGCTCATGACTTTGTAAACAGTTAGGATAGAGCCTTTTTAGCTAAACTTTTTTGGACTGTTCATGAATGCATAACTGCGTTGTTCCTTTCTACATTGCATCTTTTTATATGTACCTTACATTTTTTAGTTCTGTCATTGCATACACATTTGCACACTTTAGCTCAAACACATGCACAGGGGGGACATGGGAAACTTTGCTCTAATTCTAGCTATTGTTTCTTCAATAGTACAACAACTATGACTGAGAGACGCTCATCCAGATTAGCAGAGAGAAGAGAGACTATGGGGATACCTGAAAGTCCTATAATTGAAGATATACCCGCCGCCTCAGTTCCGGAATGGGACAGTGAGGGTCTAGATTACGAAATGGGGACCCATGATAGTGTAGTATCATCCGGGGGTGACGTCTCCATGGATGATGAGGAAAAAGGGGGAGTATGAGATAATCGTGCTCCTGATGAGTTTGAGAATGTCTTAGTTCTATAAAAACCCAATGATTCTGTAGCATCAATAGTTGACAATGGCAAACTTGCACGAATATGTTTGAAGCATGGGATCCTCCGAAGAGATACCGAGTTGCCTTCTAAAACAGATCGGCCCCACAATCCACCCGAAGGGTTTGTGGCCATCAGTAGATTAATGTGCCTCGTTGGGGCGATACCTCCATTCACAACATTCATCATCGATTTTCTAAGACGAATGCGCATTGCTCCTATGCAACTCCAGCCTAACTCCTATCTTATATGCATACATTATATATTGCTTATAAATAAATCCTAGGTGTTGAACTTGCCTTTGAAGATGTTCACTTTTTCTACAATTTCAAGCATCGAATCCAAGATTCTCCATCGTTTGTGTATTTCGAATCAGTGCCAAAGAGGAAAATCATTGGCATTCCTTTTAGCAACAAGGTTGATGATCCCAAATCTGAATGATTTTACATTAAACATCAACCTGGGTGTGCAAGAAGATGGCTTCAATCAAGTAAAGCTCTAACTTTTCTTTCATTTTGCCCTCCTTCACTATCGTTGTGGTATTGATGTCTATTCGTTTTAACTTGCAGTTCCCATTCTGCCATAGGAGAAGCATCAGACATACTTTGGTCGTTTAAACAAACTACTCAATGGTGATAAAAAATTCTTGACCATCAACGATTGCTTAGTGGACGATTATCTTCACCGTTACCGGTTAGTAGCCATCACTCTTAGCATAGGTTATGGAGAAGGCCCTTATGTGTATATACCTCTGGTCGAGGGGCCAATTGAAATTTTTCCCGAGCATGGAGAGAGTTCAAAGGATCCGACGATACCTCGAAGAGTCCTTCTCCCAGCTCGAATCAAGACGACATATTAGCAAATATAGCAGAAAAAGAAAGAGATAAATACATCACTCCTGAGGATGTGGCCACTCCTGAAAGACCAATCTCCCCAAAAGATTTGCCTTCATTCATTCCCCAAGGAGATGACCCCCCTGCAGATGATTCCATATTTTAGGGTTTGGGAAATCTTCCCTTGCCCGAGACCCTCTATAATTCAGAAGATTTCAAGACGAATCCTCTTACCTTCACTTCCAAAGAAGAAGTTACTCCTGTGAAGACTAAGGAAACTGCACATACTGGCCTAACTTCGGGCTCTGGTTCGTTGGGGGAATATCACTTAGGATATGCACAACACACTGGCACCACATGTCACAACACCCATACTTTACATAAACATTGGCTCTGAAATTTACTTATATTATTTTGCAGGAACAATGACACGCCCCCGCTATAATGTCAAGAAAGTCCGTGCCATTATGCCTAGATTTGATTCCGACACTGAACATGAACGCCACGAGAGCCGTGGTAGGGTAGACAGGAGGCATTACAATTCCAGTCGTCCTCATTCTTCGCGCTCCCGTTTTCCTTGTCGGTCAGATCCGGACAAGCACAAGTGCTACCAAGATCGTCATGAAGGGGACAAACCAAATTTCAAAGCTATGATTCCTCCTAAAGAAAAGCATCCTCAAGAGAAGCCACCGTCGATGCATGTTGATTCACAGGATAAACATAAAGTTTTCGAGGAAAGGTCAGGCAAAGATGAAATATCCATTGTACCTACCAAGCGAAAAAATATTGAGTTATCCATATCTAAACCCATGCCACTCGATTCCAATTCCAAAGCAAAACTGGCATATTTGAGGAAACAATTTCCAGTTCATTATTTTGATCATCTGCATTTTGTCCTTGCACTTGAGTATGTTCCTTCAAAGTGGGCGGATGATGCTAAAGCGAAGATAGATTTAGACAGGCAATATACGGAGATGTATAGATATTCGCGCAATCTTTCTAAAATTATTCGGGACTTAATCAATGATATTGAACATATGAAGGAAATGGCCGATTATGACGAAAGCATTTTGAAAAATTCAGAAAAAGATTTGTAAGATGCACAGGCTTAGCTTGCCATTGCTCAACGGGATGCTGACAACTACAAGAAACAACATGAGGAGCTACAAAAGTGTTATCACACTTTGTTGGAATCTTATAGCCAAGGATGCTTAAATCGGAAGAAGAAAGCCGAGGATGCTAAATCAGAGAGTGTTAAAGCACAAATGGCTTGCACTACTCTTGAACAGAAGAAGGTTGGGTTAGCGAAGAAAAATACTGAGTTTGCAAAACGGAATGCTGAATTGGAAGCCAAACTAATAGAAGCTGAATTCAGAGTGGTCTTGGTCGAGGGGAATGCGAGCATTTCCATTAAATCTGCCAAAGAGGCCCACACACAGCTTTCTATGGCCCAGAAGTAATTAGATGGTTACAATGAGCTATTGATAGAGTTCTTTGCCCTAGTGATCCATCATCGGGACATTGCTTGGATCGAGTATTATCCGACAACTTTGGTCTATGTGTGGGACCGAATCATTGAATGGGAGAAGAAAGAGATCAAGGTGGACTCCATTGATGAAAACGAACTTATGGAAAAATTTCTAAGGGGTGAAGAATTGGTGCACCTGGATGACGGACGCAGACTTATTGCGGCGGCTATAGAAGAAGAGAAACGCCAAGCTAAAAGGAAAAATGTCCTTGAAACTAGTTCTTCTTCTACTGTCCCCGGGGATACCAGAATAGAGGGATATGATCAAGAGAATCAGGGAATACCTAAGACATCCTTTTTATCCCCTATTCCTGAAGCGACATTAGAGCCTTTAGCTACCCCAATCTGAAGGTATCTCTACCTTTTCACCTCAATTTGTTAGGGCTATTTCAACCTTTCGCTATATTATTGGACAGTCAACCAAAGACCCTATTGTTTCTCCTGAGCTAATACCAGTTAATTCTCATTCTATAGGTGCACAACTAGTTGAAAAGGCCAATGAGCAATGAGAAGAGATAATTGATACAATTTCTACTAAAGAGACCCAGAGAAACATGCTGAAGTCACTGGCTCAAAACCTGTGGAAAGGGTCGAGGATAAGGAAGAGGTTACTAAGAAAGCTCCCGTGCCATCTAGCACTGAAAACCCCCAAGACGAAGATGTGATAGATGCCTTAAAATATGACGGCGGCAATGGTGGGCATGATTAAGAGGACGATGTCGTTGTGACTGGGGATTTGGTGAACATTGATGACATGACTTTGGCTGATATGAAAGCCAAGCAGGACATGGTCCAAAAAGCCAAAGCTCAGAAGGAAGATCCCGAGGTTGTTTAACCTCTCGCGACAATCCCTCCTGGATCTAGGTTAGTTTCCAAACTCTCAACCAGGTCGATTACTGAAGAGATTGCTAAAAGTCTTCTACTGATCCCAGAGCTCCAGTTCGAGCGAACAAGAAGCCAAAGTGAATCATGACCGAGGCTGAAAAAGAGGAGAGAAGTCCACTCCGAAGTCCAAATGAAAGGCAGCTCTATCCTTTGTTTTGCCTATCCCCTGGTCTGTTGCTGTTGTAGTGAGTGCGGCCCTCGCCTTTATTTGTTTACTTCTTTTGTATAAACCTACACCTATGTAAATAAAGTAGTTTGTTTCCCACTATGTCAAATGCTTGTAAATTTATCATTTGTCTTTGTTAATATCAAGAGGTTAATAAGCATAAGCAATAGACAATTTAAGTCACGATCATGTTACCATGCAAGTGTACAGACAAGAAAATATCATTTATAGGAATTGCTGCTTAAATAAAATAAATGATCGATGACAGGAGGTGCGATGTGTATGCCCCAATCAGTCTTGAAAATAACGCCTATCTAGGGCTTATTTGAGATTGATTAGGTTCAACATTAAACTGCCCCCAGCTCTTTTGGTGGGATTAAAATTCTTCTTTATTGGTACTTATTCCTAGTACTTTTATACTCTCCTGTCGTATGGTCAGGTTAGAGTGGATTCGACGCGGTCTTTTGTCATAGTGCACCTTCACGCGTTAAGGATGTTGTCTTCCGTCCTTTATACTCTCTCTTAAGTCATTAGAGTTAGAGACGCCGTCTTCCTGTCCTCTTTAAATTGTTACGCAAATGGTTATTTCATTTTCTTTGGTATCAATTCAAATTTCTGATGTTTTTGACTTATGTTATGACAGTCACAGAATACACACAAAACAAAATTTAAATGGGAAAAGTAAATCACACACAGTATTTTATAGTGGTTCGGCCAAGTCATGACCTACGTTTACTTTATAATCTTTTGTTTATATTAACCAGACTTTTCTAGGCAAATCATGCCTTTTTACATGGCTTATAAAACAAAATAAAACAGTAAAAATTCAAGTTAAGTATTGCCGCAAATGTTGGGCATTCCAAGCTCTAGGAATTTCTTCACCATCAACGGTCGTTAGCATGAAAGCTCCCGTGTCAAGCTTCCATTGGATGGTATATGGTCCTTCCCACTTTGGACCTAAATGAACTGGAGGTGGGAAGACTCTCTTTAATACTAAATCTCCAAGTTCAAAGGTCCGATGGTGAACCTTTCTGTCATAATAGCGTGCCACTTGGCGTTGGTGCCTCGAGGCACGCAAGTCCGCTTCGTCCCTCTTCTCTTCGATCATGTCCAAGGACTCTAGAAGGAGCGCGTTGTTTGTTATCGGGTCATAATACGTCACCATATGAGAGGGGACTTTAAGATCCACCGGAACTACCGCTTCTGATCCAAATGAGAGTGAAAAACGTGTGTGATCGGTCACCGTTTTGAAGGTCGTCCAATAGGCCCATAAAGCTAGCGCTAATTCGTCAACCCTCATGGCTTTTGCTCATTCCAACCGATTTTTAAGAATGGATTTAATAACTTTATTTATCTCTTCAACTTGTCCGTTCGACTGTGGGTGAGCTACGGCAGTATACCTCTTATCAATCTTATACTTCTGGCGGGAATTTCTAAATTCCATGCTGTCGAATTGAGTTCCATTATCGGTTATAATGGTTTTTGGTATCTTGAATCGACAAATGATATTCCTGACTACAAAATTTATCACTTGTTTCGTCGTGATCATGGTTAAGGGTTTGTCCTCCACCCATTTTGTGAAACAATCCACGGCCACAATTGCATATTTAGCTCCTTCTTTGGTGATCGGCAAGGTCCCGATGATGTCTAATCCCCACAGAGCGAACGGCCATGGGCTGTCCATTAATTTGAGCTGTCTCGAGGGTGCCCTTGGAACTTTAGCGAATCTTTGGCATTTATCGCAATGTCGTAAATGATAAGTGCATTTTTATTTATGGTAGGCCAAAAATAGCCGTATCGTAATACTTTCTTCGCCAAAGTTTGGTCTCCGTTGTGGTCTCCACAATCTCCCTCATGTACTTCTCTCAGTATGCGCTTGATGTCCTCGTGTGCTACATACCGGGTAGAGGCATAGAAAATAGTTGGCGATAAAGGACGTTTTCCTACAAGACGTACCTTACGGCTTTACGTATTACAGCTCGTCTCTCGCTTTTTTTTGATGGGAGAGTTCCGCTCCTAAGGATGTTCTTAATTGGTGTCATCCATGACTCCCCTTCTGGTTTAGCTTCCAGGGCTAAGTCGACTTCCATTTGGTCAAAGCGTGGCAATTCCGCTATCTTTATTGGAACAATCTCGGTATCTTCTGGGTTGTTAGAATTTGCTAGTTCAGCAGTCAGTCTGCCTTTTGGTTTTCTATTCTCGGGATGTGAGTTATGCTATAATGTTCCAGGTTACCTAATAACTCCTCTACTTTTCAAGGTAAGTAACAATGGAGGTCCCTTGGTATCTAATTCCTTTCGAACTTGGCAGACAACTATCTTGGAGTCACAGAATATGTCCAGTGTCTTTACCCCTAGTTCTTAGTGAGACTTAGCCCGGCGATCAAGGCCTCATATTCAGAATCATTGTTGGTGGCAGAGAATTCCAACTGTAGGGCGTAGTAAATGGATCGTCCTTCAGGAGTAGTTAAAACAACTACGGCGCCGGACATTCGATCATTCTTTGACCCGTCCGTATATAATTACCATGGATTAAGTTCTAATTCATGCTCCGAAATGACAGTCTCGTCATCCAATGCTTCTTCCTTGGGAATTGTGAATTCTGCTATGAAGTCATCTAGGGCCTGTCCCCTAATTGATCTCCTTGGTTGAAAATTTAATTCAAATTGGCTCAACTCGATATTCAACTTAAGTAATCGTCACGATGCTACGGGCCATTGTAGCACTTGTCTTAGTTGATGATCAGCGTCTATGACTATCGGATGAGCTTGGAAATAATGATGGAGCTTTCGGGATGCAACCAGGAGACTATAACCAAGTTTTCTATTTTCAGATAATTTCGCTCTGCCGCTGCTAACTTGTTACTTACATAGTACACTGGCCCTTGGATCTTATCTTCTTCATGCACCAAAGCTTTGCTGACAGCATGAGATGACACTGCTAAATATACGAACAGGTCTTCGTGATCCACCGACTTCGGCAATATTGGCGATTTCTCTAGGAAACCTAATAGATTTACAAAGGCCTCTATGCAATCAGGGGTCCACTCAAAGTTTCGCTTCCTACGTTTAATTAAGTCAAAGAAAGGGATACACTTTTCCATGGCTTTGGAAATGAATCTGCTCAACGCTGTGACTTTCTCAGCCAAGCTTTGAACATCCCTAATCTTCCGTTGCTCTTCTATGTTCCTGATTGCTGCTATTTGGTCAGGATTAATCTCAGTCCCTTTAGAACTTATGATGAAACCGAGAAATTTTCCTGATGCAACCCCAAATGAGCACTTTAAGGGGTTTAACTTTATCCCGTATCTCCATATATTGTCAAACATCTCTACCAAATCTTGCGTATGATTAGAAGACTGCCTGGATTTCACGAGCATGTCATCTACGTAAACTTCCGTAGTTTTTCCGATCTGATTATAGAACATATGATTTACCAAATGCTGTAAGTGGCTCCAACATTCTTTAGCCCGAATGGCATCACCACATAATAGTACAATCCCAAGTTGGTAAGAAAACTCGTGTGTTCTTGATTCGGAACATGCATGGGGATCTGGTTGTATCCCGAGTATGCGTCCATGAAGGAGAGAAGTTTGTGTCCAGCTGTTGAGTCCACCAGCAGGTCAATCCTAGGAAGTGGGAAATTATCTTTTGGACAAGCCTTGTTCAAATCCGAAAAATCAATGCATGTTCACCATTTCCCATTTGATCTCTTGACCAAGACGAGATTCGATATCCTATCGGGATACGTCGAATCTCTAATGAACCCGTTATCCTTTAACTTCTCTACTTCTTCCTTTAAGGCTGTTGATCTCTCCGGGCCTAACATATGTCTCTTCTACTTAATGGGTGGATGTTTTGGGTTGATACTCAATGAGTGGCTCATAACGGAGGGGAATATCCCACATATATCAGCATGGGTCCAGGAATACACATCCATATTTACCTTTAAAAAGCTAGTCAATTCCTTTGCTCGAAGCAAATCTAGCTGGGATCCAATCTTTAAAACCTATGTCGAATCAACATCGTCAATGGAGATACCCACAGTCGTTTCGTTAGGGGTCGCCTTCCTGTCCTCAGGCTCTTCATCCTCTCTGGGATCTATGTCCTCGGGCAGTTCTCTAGGCGATTCCCTCAGGTCGGTCCCTTTAATTGCTATGTTGAACCCTCCTTCACAAGGGAGGAAGCACCTTTAGTTTCTATGCTTAATCCTTTTAGCAACATCTTTAGCTCCTCCATGTAGCAGGCATGTCCGGTGGCTTGATCACCTCTCATTACTCCCACTCTTGCTTCGGTTGGGAATTTCAACAATAGGCACCAGGGAGCGATGCAGACCCAGAATTCTACGAGGGCTGGTTGGCCCAAGAAGCTGTTATAGGGTGAGTCGATGTCCATAACTACAAACAGAAGGATTCTCACTCTCCGGCGGTCTCCCTGTCTAATGTCACTGACAATTCTACATATCCCATTGGAGCCATCGAGGCCCCGTTGAAGCCTCGTATCCATCCCTTGCAAGGCTTCAAATCTTTCGCTTCGAGTTTCATCTAATCGAATACTTTCTTAAAGAGAATATTAACTGAACTCCCACTATCCATTGATACCTTGTGGACTAATGCCGAACCAATGGTGGTAGTGATCACCAATAGGTTCTCGGTGGGTGATTGAACTCCAGTATCATCTCTATCATGAAATATGACATCATCTGTCATTGTTTTATGTTGCTTCACTGGGGCGGTATCTTCGAAGTTACTGCACTCCCCCACTTCGAGGTGCTTGGCTGCGTTCACATATTGGTCCATTGCCCTATAGCTATGGCCAACTGGATGGGGCCCCCTACTATAGTGTTGATGACGATTCCTTTACCTTTTTGCTGAGCTGTGGGTTTAGGAGCAGACTGATTTTGATTTGGGGCTTACCCTCCTTGCCCCTATCTCTTGGGGCAACCTTGTATTCATCTAACTTTCCTTCCTGCAGCAGTTTCTCAACAACGTCTCTTAAATGTCTATACTCATTTGTAGAGTGACTGTGGGTTTCATGAAACAGACAAAATTTTCCAGACACGAGCTCCTTCTCAGTGGAGTCTCTGGGAGGAGGCTTCTTATATTGCAAGACATTGTAAGTATCCAGGTAGATGTTTTCCCACGTGTAGTTCTCAAAAGTTTGGAATCGAGGTCTTTCTCCAGAGCTATTTCCTCGGTTCCTATTTCTTTTATTGCCATTTCTGTTCATGTTGCCGTTTCCTCTGTTTTTGTTGCCAACATTTACCTCGACCTTCTGCAAATTATCGTCGGACTATTTCATAGAAATATTACTTTGGATATATTCTTTTGAAGCTCCATCAGACTTTCTTTTTCGATTAGCGTATATCTCTTCTAGTCGTAGGCAAATATTTTCCTTTTCATACAATGCCTCCCTAGTCAATGATAGCTTTCCAGCTAGATATCCTCTGAATTCAGTGTCTGGATTGACCCCGTCTATTAAGGCCACCAAAATGGTTGGTTCGTGGGGATCACTTATTTCTGTGACTGCTAAGTTAAAGCAGTCCAGGTACGA
Organism: Allium sativum; assembly: GCA_030737875.1. Lineage (NCBI taxonomy): Eukaryota > Viridiplantae > Streptophyta > Magnoliopsida > Asparagales > Amaryllidaceae > Allium > Allium sativum. The sequence continues at coordinate 5,508,753 of CM060923.1, read as the reverse complement.
CTTTAGAGATTCTCCAGGGGCCTACTTGATTGTGGATAGTTCAATGACGCTTTTGGCTTTCCGAGCATGGAATTGGAGCAGATTCATAAAGCGCTCGCTTAGTTCTTTAAAGCTCGACACCGATCGTGGGGGAAGTCGAGTAAACCACATTAATACAACATTTTCCAGTTATATCGGGAAGGCTTTGCATTTCACAGCATCGAGCGCAATTGCGGCATTCATATACCACGCATACCTCATTAAATGTTGTCTCGGAGCTGTTCTTCCGGCATATCGGTCCATTTCTGGCAGATTGAACTGTTGAGGGAATTGGAAATTCAAGATGTCATCGGTGAACGGAGTGTGACTGCACTCAATACCCCAATCCTCGTTGGTATAACGGTGACTATCAGCCATGATTTGGCGCACCATCGCTTCTACTTCGGCGCTGGTTAGAGCCGGTTCAGGATCCACGCTTCTATTTCTTCCAACAAATCTAGCGCCTACTTCAGGCGACGCCCTTTGGTTTCGATTGGTGGCTGAACCTCCTCGCCCCCTGCGGTCCCGGCCATTCACGGGATGAATGGGCTGAAGTAGTTGCCCCTGAGTGGGATTAGTGACGTTTGGATCTCTGGGAAGGACATGTTATCCTTGCATCGGTAACAGTATTGGTTCTCTCAAACTCGGATCATCAGGTCCCAGAATGCGGGACGCATCTTCATGGGGTCCCAACGATCCGAATGTTAACTAGTCCAGATTCTTGGGCCTTTCACACGGCCTCCTTTCATGCAGGCGTTCTTCGTGTGAAGATGATGAATGACCCATGGTAGGGTGATGAGTAGGAGAGGACATTTTTTGTCTATGAAGCTCACGTATTTCGTCGCTCATAACTTTCATGTTCTCCCTTATAAGAGCACTATCATGTTTGTGATCCTTCAAAGCATCCCTAGTGCTCTCAAGCATATCAAGTAAGAACAAAAATTCTACATGTGTGACGAGCGCAGAAGGCGTAGGCTGATTATTAGTTGCCACAGCTGGTATCAGAGCATTTGTAGGGGCTCGAGTAGAGTTTCCAACCTCACCTGCATTTGGTTCGGATCGACCCGAGGCTATTTCTATGGTTCGGATCGGAGGGTAGCTACCAACAGATTTAAAAGAACCGGATCGGGTCGGGTTGGTATCACTGAATCGGTTCGGAGACGCCCTGCCAGATCGGTTATCTCTTAAACTGTGTCCCCTCGATCTTGTAAAGACCATAGCTTGCTGATCCTCACCCATTTCACTTTCCCGTGCATTTTGCACTTACTTTCCTTTTCCTTTGGTCATAGTATCCAATTTTTCGAGACTTTTTTGGAGAAAATTTCAAAGATATTGACTGTATGGACTACCTTCTTCGGACATACACACTTAAATAGTAGAATGGTAGCCCAAAATGTAGAGAATTCGAAGAGTTCTCAGTGGAAGAACCAAAATGTTAGATCCAAAAATGGTCCTAACACCCAAATCAATGATAATTAGGAGAGAAAAACAAAGAGAATGCACGATTTATAGTGGTTCGGCGTTAAAAAGCCTACATCCACTTTAAACTTTGTTACTTGTTGATTCAAACACAAATACAATATTGAATTACACTCCAACTCACTTACAATGGATAATTTCACTCAATCTTTGTTGAAATGCGCTCTAAAAGTTGATAATGATCTGAATAAAGTGGTGAAATTCAGTGGTAGTGAGAGTTAGAGCCAACACTTTGCCAAAAGATCCTTTCAAATGATGCTTGGTGGTGTATTTATAGGCTGAAAATCCCTCGGGAGGGTCTTCGGTTCGGGTACATGTGGCAGTCATCCCGTTCGGTTCGAAGTTAGAAGCTTGGAGATCATGATAGCACATCTAGATCGCGGATAAACATGGGATATTGGGTGTATAACCGCTCTGCATCCTATGGAATCGTGGAGTATAACTGTTGTTCCAGTCGTCTTCGATTCAGATTGGAAGTGCAAATGAGGGCTCCGAAATGGAAAGCTCCGAACCGATCCGGCTGTGCCTTCTTTGTACCATTTCCTGGAATGCTTACTTTGAAGTGAAAGGGTTTGGTTCGGGTGTCCCCGAACCGATCTGAATTCTTGATGTGAACTCTTCCTTCAAACCTATTCATTGAATAATCAATTTGCTTTGTGTAGCCCGATCACAAAGCGGGCTAACAAGTATTATAAATATTGAGAAATCCAGTTGGATCCCTCTAACTTGTTTCCCTGCATCATAGATGTTAAACAATATAAATAACATCAATTTCATTTTAATATGAAATATTCTGATAAACAGATAAATATTTGATTAACGATATATATATATATTACTAGATCTATAATTTCAACCAATCAATTAGCAGTTCATCCAAACAATCACCACACAGTAATCAACTATCATTTATTAATTCTAAAAATACGTTATAAAAATATAGACTGGCAGAGCTAATGATTTTTTCTCACTTTGGTCGTTTATGTATAAACGTTCAACAGCTCAGTTCAGGCATTTTATTTTGTCATAAATACAAATGAGCTCTGATCCACTCCAAATCAATTTTATTGTGTAGCCACCATTCATACGATCCCAACGGATCTAGTTTCGCTGAATTAAGATAGCGTATGATAAAATTATTAATTTAATAAATTATACCTGTTAGTTAAATTAAATAAAACATTAATTAAATTACCATTGGGCCAAGGCATTCCTACCCCAACCCAATACCCGTGAGTAAGCAACAACACCCCAACTTTCCAATTCATGTTCCACCCTTATTAGGCTTTACCTCGTTGATTATATTCTCGGCCCACCTTTCCTTCTGAACTGCAATACCTCTTCTATAACTAGAAAATACACTCCAACAAATACAATTGGTTTCCTCTTCACCTTACTTTCCACAAGGTTCATTTAAAACTCTGAAGCACCAAATTTTCGTGCATTTCCTCCAGTCCGTTCGGCCCTTCTATTCATACGAGGCCATCCTTCACTGTTCACTAGCAGACTCCATCATTCATTCCCGGCTTCCAAGCCCGTCCATTCCTCTATCAAGCCACGCCTTTTATATTGAGATGCAAGACAATGTTTAAACAAATACTTGGTCGGGTTCTCCTTGCGACACTTGTTAGTTCCGTGTTGATGATTTTTTTCTTCTTTCTAAAATGAAAACTGCGCAAGCTCCTCCCCTCTAAATTCTTCATGCATTCCTGGTACAACCTCTCCCTTTTGCCATCATTGACAATGCATTGCACAACTCCTCATTTTCCAAGGCCAAAACTCCTGCCATTCCTTGTTTCAAGTGTCCATAACGGAGCCCCAGTATTTAACAAATGGCCATTACTTGTTCCCTGGACATCTTATTTCCTCATCTCATGAACCAAACTGAGCTCACGCAAACAGAAAAAAACCGCTCCTAGATGCCATTTCTGTTCCTATCTCTTGCTTTCCAGAAACTATCCAACATTGTCCATTATCTTCCATGCAATCAAAATACTCCAGCTCGACACCGTTATGAGAAAATAGTTCACGACTTCTTCACCCACTCAGCACACTTCGCGCGAACTCATGTATATATATTGTGATATTTAATGGAGAAGGACTTATTATTTTTAAATTTCGTTTTCCATTTAAATACTGTTTAGCTTAAGGGAGAAAATGGAGCGAGTGCTCGTGTTTATATAAAGATACGAGACTTAAGCACTAAGGAATTCCTGGTACAGATTTCTACTGTGTGAAAGGTAGACAGACATATTAGGTTTCACATAAGTGTTTTGTTATTCACAGGCAGGTATTTGTACATTTGCTTAAACTTAGTTGCTAAGAAATGAAACTTTATATTATTATATTTTTTCTGCATTGGTTTGGCCCCATATTTTTTTATATGAAATCTATATGGTTATTGTTAATTTAAGCAAACTCATGTGTGAAAAATGAACTCAACTAGGACGAGCAAATAACCATGCAGCTATGGCAACACTAATGGTCAGCACATACAAATTTGTAATAAATTGATCAAAGTATATGATGGTAGATAGTCAGCGTTACACAACTATAATATTCAAGAAAGTAGCTAGCTTAGAAGATTGTATATCGAGCCAGGGCATTGAATGTGTATTGTAAAAGTAAAATTCATTTGGGTAATTCCATTATGTAAAATCCTGTTCATTTACATACTGCTATCGACAGAAATCAAAATATCATTGTGTCAAGCAGTGTTTCACGATTCCAAAAACATAATATTATAGACGAGTTAACTTATATGGTGATATCCCAAAACGCCAATTTAGGGTGTAAAATACTTCAAATAAAAAGTCGCTTATTTTCCAAATTAAAAATTGCAGAATAATTTTAAAAATTAAATTAATAATACATCTCAAATATCTTATCCAAATACGAAACCAATATTTAATTAAAATTAAATATATAGTTATGGTTTATAAACAAATCCATAGCGAGTATTTGAAAATTTGATTTGGACATAATTCACAATATATAACACGAAATCTTGATTTTTCACTTTCATTAGAAAAATACAGTTTAATAGATTCCAACGTTTCTTGTTACAAAGAAATCCGACTAATAACGAATCTGATACACTTAGTTGAAATTCAAATCGTAATATTACAAACTGTCGTGACGTTATGGGCTCGATTATAATTTATATTATGATTAATAAATATATTCGTTATTATAACTTGAAAAAGTAAATATCGTTGTTGTAACCAAAAATGGTCAAACACCAAATGATGCTAAAAAAACACGTCACCAAGTAAGTGGTATGAAATTGTGAAGCCTCGAACACAAAATAAAAGATAAAGCAATAAGAAGATGAGATTTTTATAGTGGTTCGTTTCGCTATGAATCTACGTCCACTTTCAATCACTTCTCACTACGGAAATTTCCTTTACAACACACATGAAATCTCTCATACATTCATTTCTCACTTTTCTCATTTTTATGATCTAATTACACTTGAATTTGGAAGGAAATTATGGGGATTTCTATCTTCATGATGGAGGATGTGTGAATCGTCGATCACTTTAGCATGTAGGTGCTTTGCCTCGATTTGACGATGAAGTTTGTGCTAGATCCGGATCTTTAGAGTTAGCTAATGGCGATTAAAGAGCATTAGAATCGAGTTGGATCAACTTTGAACGGAGAAATGAATTGTTATAATCTTCATATTGTTGGAGAATGATGAAGCAAAGTTTAGAAGCCATTAATGATGCTTTAGAAGATTTTAGAGAGGTGTCGGAATGGTTTAGGCAGTCCATCGGGGTCAAGAAATCGGTCCCTTTAATTGTGGAGCAAGAGGCTATTTATAGATGAAGTTTGGAGGTAGTGGCAGTTTCGTAATTATGGAGTGCGGAGTTTGGATCGGGTAGTAACTTGGATCAGACACAAGGTTAGATTGGGTGTATAGTTAGATCGGGCGTAAAGTTGGATCAGGGTAGACTCGGATCGGGGTAGTACCATCCCATACTTGTTTAATTATACCGATCTAGTTCTTGCTTCATGCCCGGTCCACTTTATCATAACATACCGATCCACTTCATCTCTAATTACAATTGTGCCACCGCGTCAATCCTTTGTACCGATCCATTATTCTCTACAGGACCGTCCCATTACAGCAAAGTACACCGATCCGTGTAGGCATTTAGGCACCGATCCAGTTCAAATAAAATGGGACCGAGTCACTTCTAGTAGTAGGACCGAACCACGTGGCTTCCATAGATGCCTGTTCCTTTTATTTAATACTGATCCTTTCATTACAAGTAGGACCGATCCAGTTTTTGTCTTTCTGTACTAATCCATTGTTAAATATAGTAGGACCGATCCATTTTGATCTTCAATACACCGATTCAGAAATAATTGTACAGTGCTGATCCAGTTTTGCATATTTTAAATACATATGTATTAACCCATTCATGAGTTCATGGCCAACCTGCAGCGTTGTTTGTAACCGATCCAGCTTTTACTTATATTGTATACTTCATTTCACGTAAAATCTTGCACTTGTATCCAAGATCATATTAGTTGTATGGCCTCTTATTCAAGTATATGTTGCAGCTTATATGGAGTATTCTAGTTTGTTTCATGAATGGTGCCAACCGATCCGGTGCTTCGCAACTGGCCGACCCAGTCCACTGATATCGACCGACCCGGTGCTTTAGCAGGGTTAATGTTTACCCCTCGAAGCTTGTATTTTTTGCTTGCGAGAAATGCGAGCTTCGAAATAAACAATTCTGTTGATATATACTGCATTAAGATCTAGTTACAACTCTTTATGTGCTATTGCGGACCACACGTTGAATTCGTATGCCTCATGCTACCTGTTCTGTAATCTAAACAAACACTTGCATTATTTTGGACTTATGCTTCACTATCAGTCATCCATATCGATAGTGGATTAGTTAATCATTAGAGAATGAAATATAGAGAATTTTATTTTGAACTGAATAAAGTGTCCACACAGAATTTTTCTACTCAGCGGTTCATAACTCACTGAATATTATTTGTACGAATACGATATTCGAATTTGAATTCGCATTTAATACTTAAAATCTGCTAATTTACTAGAGCCAACTATGGATTTCAAACATTATCGTTTTAATGACTTAAATGATGGTATCCGATACTTTTCATTTGAAAAATAGGTATTGGTAATTTATTCTCTGCTTCTCTTCGGAGAAGTTTTTGATTATTGGTGCCCCGGCTCTGGAGGTCATCACTAGTCTTCATTATGAGAAGAATTTTTTCTATAGCTCAATTTTTGTTTGCTTTGTTGATCAGTTTTGACGTTGGAGATGCCATATTCCATTGGATGCCCCGTGTTTTGGAGAGGTCATTTTAATCCAATGTTTTGTCTTCTCCTGTTGACTGACTTGACATTGTAGAGTTCATTGAATGTTGATCTCTGCTAAGGAGAGCTGCTTTTTCTATGGAAAAGATTTTTGGTTGTCGCATCGTTTTGCAATGCTATCTCCCGCGAAGTTTGGGTGAGGGGTGAGGTTGCATCGATCTATAGAACAAACATCAGTCATCGGCTGGAGTCACTTAACTTGGTGAGTGGTCGCTGCCCGACTGAGGTGCCTTGGACTTCCGCGAACTTTTGGGATAAGGTTAATGTTGAGCCGATCCACGGAGCGGGCATCAGTCATCGGTCGGAGTCAGTTCACTTGGTAAGTGATCGCTACCCAACTGAGGCATCCTGGACCTCCGTGAACCATGAGGTAAGGTTGAGCTGATTCATGAAGCGGGAATCAGTCATCGGTCGGAGTCACTTAACTTGGTAAGTGATCGTTGCCCGACTGAGGCATCCTGGACCTCCATGAACCATGAGGTAAAGGTTGGGTTGATTCACGGAGTGGGCATCAGTCATCGGTCAGAGTCACTTAACTTGGTAAGTGATCGCTGCTCGACTAAGGCATCCTGGACCTCCATGAACCATGAGGTAAAGGTTGGGTTGATTCACAGAGCGGGCATCAGTCATCGGTCGGAGTCACTTAACCTGGTACATGATTGCTGCCCGACTGAGGCATCCTAGACCTCCATGAACCATGAGGTAAAGATTGGGTTGATTCACGGAGCGGGCATCAATCATCGGTCGAAGTCTCTTAACTTGGTAAGTGATCGCTGCCCGACTGAAGCATCCTGGACCTCCACGAACCATGAGATATAGGTTAAGGTTGCATCGATCCGCAGAGCGAACCTCAGTAATCGGTCGAAGTCACTTAACTCAGTAAGTGATCGCTGCCCAACTGAGGTGCCCTAGACTCCCGTAAACCTTTAAGGTTTTGTATCCATGGCTACTTGCTAACTTCCTAGGTGTTTGACTTATCGGGACTTTCTTGATCTACCATCTAATTGGTGTTATCGGGGTTGTCTCACTTCGTCGTGTTGTGAGGAAGCAAGCGCTCACCGGATAGCCTGTAATGAGAAATCGTCTGTTAGCAAATTTTAATATAAATTTGACAAGACATAGATTTATAGAGGCAGTTAATACTTCATTTCATAATGCCATTTTTCGGTACAATGCATGTAAATCATTACAGAATATTCACAAGAAAGTATAACATAGCGGAAAGTAAAGTAATGATGGAAGTAAAGTAAATGTGATAGAGATCGCTTGTTTTGAGCTGTAGATATTAGATCATCATCAATGGCCATTAATTGATTATCAGCCATGGCATAGCATGAGCAGAAGCTTCGTTGCTTGGATCGGATTGGTCATTTGATGTCCCTTGCCCCTGGATAGTCGCGGAAGGATTTGCATCTTGAGAATTTTTCACATACTGTTGCAAATGGTTCTTCCTAATCATCTCTTCAATCAGTGATCTTAGTTGTCTGCACTTGGTGGTGTTGTGGCCTGGCTGATTATGCTACCGAAAAAACTTCCCAGATTTGGTCAGATGGTCATTCATTCTCATTGGCCGAGGCTCTGGGTAATCTTCTGCATCCTTTGTGGCAAGGTAAATGTTCTCAGGAGTATCATTCAAAGTTGTTAGATCAGACAAGTCAAGAGGACTAAACTTTTTATTAGCTTTGTTGTCATTTTCGTTGTTGGCTTGCTTCTGCACATGCGTACTCTTCTAATTAGGTTGAATAGCTGCACTTTTAGGAGCCTCAAGGAGTTGGTTACCACCAATGATCTGAAGAGGTATAGGATTATCGTCCACCCTCATGTACTCTTCTGCTTTCTTATATAACTCGTCAAGCATAGTTGGTTCCTTCATCTTTATCCACTTCCCGAATTCGCTTGTCTTATCTATAGCATCGAGTAGAGCCATGAGGACTATGCGTGGTTTCGGATTCCTTACTTTAGACAAGGCAACATTGAATCGACTAAGGAAGGCTTTGACAGTTTCCCCTGGCTTCTGCTTCATTGTTAAGAGAGTTATAACGTCCTTGGCTTTGGTAGCATACAAGAGGAACTGTTCCTTGAACTTTTTGGTTAGGTCGGAGAAACGGTCTATGGATTTGGGTGGTATCTTTGTGAACCATAATGACGCGGCACCTTCTAGATAAAGGGAAAAGTAGGTGCATCTCATTTCATCAGTCGCTTTAGCTGCGCTCATATGCCACTCATATTTGAATAGGAAGTAGTTGGGATCAACGAGGCAGTTGTATGGCGGCAAAGTTGGAGGATTAAATTTCTTTGGACATTCTGCTTCGAGGATCCTTTTAGTGAACGGAGTCCTATCGGGGGAGAAGTCCCATTCTCTTTCGTCATCTTTGCTAGCTTGATTCCTTTTCATGGCTCATTCTATCATATCCGAAATGTATTCTTCGGTGTTATGGCGCTCTGTGAAGCTGAGCTCTTTACCAAATGTTCGTCTAGGCATATGATCTCGATTAAAGAGCTTATGTGCTCTGCCTTCTCGATGAGGGGTTTCCCCCGTGATAGGGTTAGCAATCTTTTTAGCATTTACCTCGAAATGATTTTTCACTTTTGGCCTCAATTTTTCGGTATTAGCTTCATTTGCATCACTTGCCCCATCATAATCATCTTCCATGTCGTTATTGTTGTTATGATCGGTAGCGGGCGATTTATCATTTCCTTCAAGATCTACATGCACCTTCGGAGGGGCTGGATTTGATCGAGCGTTAAGAATGACGTCAAGTTTCTCCATCATCATTTTAGTAGAGGCATCCATTCGGTTGTTGACATTGGCAATAGCGGCTATTAATTCATTTCTGGTTACACCGGCTCTGCTTTCTGAATTTTCGCCAACTTCAAAATGGTTTGCGAGCGGTGTTTCTTCATTAGCAACATCATTGGCTTCTACCATGGTTTTGCTAGCGGTCTTCTTAGACTTGGCCATTATTTTGAAGAAGGATGCGACTCAAAACTTTAATGGAAAAGCGTTTAACCTTGTGAGAGTGTGAGAGGAGGTAGGAGAAGCGAACGCGGCCCCACGGTGGGTGCCAAATGTTGTAACCAAAAATGGTCAAACACCAAATGATGCTAGAAAGGCACATCACCAAGTAAATGGTATGAAATTGTGAAGCCACAAACACAAAATAAAAGTAAAAGCAATAAGAAGACGAGATTTTTATAGTGGTTCGATTCGCTATGAATCTACGTCCACTTTTCAATCACTTCCCACTACGGAATTTTGCTTTACAACACACATGAAATCTCTCATACATTCATTTCTCAATTTTCTCATTTTTATGATCTAATACACTTGAATTTGGCAAGAAATTATATGGATTTCTATCTTCATGATGGAGGATGTGTGAATTGTCAATCACTTTAGCATGTTGGTGCTTTTCCTCGATTTGACGATGAAGTTTGTGCTAGATCCGGATTTTTAGAGATAGCTAATGGTTATTAAAGAGCATTAGAATCAAGTTGGATCAACTTTGAACGGAGAAATGAATTGATTTAATCTTCATATTGTTGGAGAATGATGAAGCAAAGTTTAGAAGCCATTAATGATGCTTTAGAAGCTTTTAGAGAGGTGTCGGAATGGTTTAGGCAGTCCATCGGGGTCAAGAAATCGGTCCCTTTAATTGTGGAGCAAGAGGCTATTTATAGATGAAGTTTGGAGGTAGTGGCAGTTTCGTAATTATGGAGTGTGGAGTTTGGATCGTGTAGTAACTTGGATCAGGCACAAGGTTAGATTGGGTGTATAGTTGGATCGGGCATAAAGTTGGATCAGGGTAGACTCGGATCGGGGTAGTACCATCCCATACTTGTTTAATTATACCGATCTAGTTCTTGCTTCATGCCCGGTCCACTTTATCATAACATACCGATCCACTTCATCTCTAATTACAATTGTGCCACCGCGTCAATCCTTTGTACCGATCCATTATTCTCTACAGGACCGTCCCATTACAGCAAAGTACACCGATCCGTGTAGGCATTTAGGCACCGATCCAGTTCAAATAAAATGGGACCGAGTCACTTCTAGTAGTAGGACCGAACCACGTGGCTTCCATAGATGCCTGTTCCTTTTATTTAATACTGATCCTTTCATTACAAGTAGGACCGATCCAGTTTTTGTCTTTCTGTACTAATCCATTGTTAAATATAGTAGGACCGATCCATTTTGATCTTCAATACACCGATTCAGAAATAATTGTACAGTGCTGATCCAGTTTTGCATATTTTAAATACATATGTATTGACCCATTCATGAGTTCATGGCCAACCTACAGCGTTGTTTGTAACCGATCCAGCTTTTACTTATATTGAATACTTCATTTCACGTAAAAGCTTGCACTTGTATCCAAGATCATATTAGTTGTATGGCCTCTTATTCAAGTATATGTTGCAGCTTATATGGAGTATTCTAGTTTGTTTCATGAAAGGTGCCGACCGATCCGGTGCTTCGCAATTGGCCGACCCGGTCCACTGATATCGACCGACCCGGTGCTTAAGCAGGGTTAACAATCGTATATCATCCAAATTACACAATATTGCCTTTTAACAATTTTCGAACATTTTCAAAAATTAAATGTTTTATCTCATTTAATATATATTAATTTAAATATTCAAATATTTGAATTCAAGCCATTTAAATTATCAAACCACTGTATTAAAATAATTAAATTAATTAGTTATTAAATCGCTAAAATTCTGGGATGTTACAGTTCGGGACTTCTATTATTTCCAAATGAATATATCTAGCCTTCTACCAAATACCAAATCTAGGTTATGGTTTGGAACTTCTATTGATTTCTAGAGGTGGGCTGACTCGAGTTTATTATCATATCTATGAACCTGGGTGATTTGGAACCCAATAACTTACACTTATCCCACTCTCTATACTTCTCCATATTTCCCACCTACTCAGTTGGTCAACCCCGTTTGAACCTCATCTTTAAAAGCCACTTCTAATCGGAAGAATCTTCTTTTAATTCTTATATACATTGACATTTTTTATTTGTTGTATTCAAGGTCATTTCGACCGCCACTCTGTAACCATACAAATCAACCCGAAATGATAAGAAACTATTAAGTGGACATTGGCATATTTTAGCCGAACCACTCTAAATTGCGATTCATCGTTATTTTTCTCATTTCTCATTCATATTCTTCAATTTATTCTATAGGTGTTCATATAGGATGTTGAACTTTTTTTGATGTCAAATTTTTATGCTTTCATTGAGAAAATGAATTTCTCTCCCTTAGAATCTTTACGTCTACTATCAAGTTCTTAGCTCTGTCGAGGAGATTCCATCCCCTTAATTCTTACAATAATGGTGTTTAAGAAATGTGCTTCTTCCACCAAGATAGCAAACCAACCGCAAGACGAAGCCAGCTAATAACCTGGCAATATTGAAAATGTGGTAGCAACCACTCGTGTCGTTCCATCTTCTACTCTAGTGGCACACGATGATCTTTTGGAAGTCCTATGACACCCCCACATCTATTGATGTCACTCATTAAGAGAATGCATTTAGTTTCGTGAAGCGTTATAGGTAAACTGAATCAGAAACATTACAAAACAGATATAAAAATAGAAGCGGAATAAAAACAAATTTTATTAATCATATTGCATCATGGTTCAAAACATAATATGTCTGAATTACATAAAAACCAGTACATCATAAAAACTTATGTCTTGCACTTAAACATCAGAGTACAAAGTAAAAGAATCATAATCCCCAAATAAAAACATAGCCATAGTAGCAAAGATAGGAGCTTGAGCAAAACATCTAAGCAGCTCCAGCAAAATGACAGTAGAATCCTGGTCAAGCTTGAGTATTCCCGCCCTGAGAACTTTGTTGGGGGGGGGGGAATGAAAGAAAGAAGAGGAAACAAAAAGGGTCACAAATAAAGTCTGGCAAGTCCAATTACTTTTAGCAAGCAAATAAGTAAAAGTAGCATGATAGGAATATAAAGCGATAAGAAAAATAACATCACAAAAGGCAGGCATGACAAGGTAAACTGGATAAAGTGTATACGCTTCTCAAACGATTACTCTTATCCTCTACACTAATACTAGTATAACTAAATGAAATGATCCTAACAACTATAAGATGGTAGACTTAGGCGTACTTCGGGTGAGATTTTTAACCTCATACAATCCACAGGAAACCTAACTTAATAGGCCCCTAAACTTTTTACCAGAGTCTAGATGTACCCTAGCTACTACCATAATCGATCGGCTCCCTACTATGTAGATACCCTATGTTGGCCCCATAGTGGGATGTACCACTTCCTAAAGTGGCAACCATTGTGCATAACCTTATCTATTGGTGTCACGGTCGCTTTATCCCCCTCTGCCCGGACATGCACGCACATGCCCTGGTCGGTTTGCGACGCCCACACCGTCCTCCACATTTGGATCTCTTATAATCAGCCCAGTACTCTGACCTAGGGCAGAGTACTAGTTCGATACCTTTTTATGGGTTACTGAATGAAACAGGTCCCAAAACAGAGATGATACAAGCTCTCCCCCTTATCTTGTATCCCAACTAGGGTTTCCTCAGGTTATGTATACCTATTGGCGTCTTTAATTACATAATCCCCCTCGGCTGAAGTTTGTGGGCATATATATATATATATATATATATATATATATATAACCCACCCCCTCAGATTTACTTAACCCACCCACTGTTCAAACAAGTTTACTTGACCCCTATTCAAATTCATGTTCATACAATCCTATGGATTCAACTAGGTTAAGTATTTCAATTCATTACCATGTCCATTTATGGTTATAATGTGCTAGACCTCCCACATTAATCCTACACTTGTGGATGTTGGACATGCCGGTCGGCTTCGGGAAGACTTCTTCCACAAGTCGGGCTTAACCATGTGTCTTAACACATCTTGTATTTGTGCACCTAGACCCATCACATTAGATTCACCACTTGTGGTCGCTGGATATGCCCCACGGTTCCTGGCAGTCTTCCACCACAAGTGTAATCTAACCTCGTGTTTAGGTGCAGTTATAGTTTCTAGTTACTGTAATCCTTGGCATTTCATTATTAATCAATATTTACCTATGTCGTTATAGGTTTCATGCTCCTTTTTCCCCAATTATGTTCATAATGAATTATATGCCCTAAATTCATATACATAAACATTATTCAAGTTATGTCAAATTCCCCATTTTCAAGTTGTGGCCAATTTCAATGTTTTCCCCTCGTTCCTCGTTTAACACGTTCGCATATTTCAGCGGCATGCCTAGGCTCGAAAGTAGCATGACTATTTCAAAATAAAAGGGAAAGATGAAGGGAAGATGATGAAAATGATTATACTAACAAAATTAACATAAACTTACAGTGGCATAATGATAAGATGGCCATATATAACAGATCTGGTGAGCCTGAGATAATAGAACTGTGTCTAGCATAGTAGGGATGTCATAATAGGCATGGTAAGATCTAAACAATAATTTAGATGTCCAACTAATAACTGATCCAATTCAACCACAAACATGATAGGCAAAAGGTGCTTTAAATAGTGTATTTAGATCTTTAATCAAGGTAGATCTGACATGATAAAGGTTAAGATCCAAGTCATGGTTATGTCAGAATATCATAGATTCACAAGTTATTACATATCTGATATGATCCAAGTAGTTACAGGCATAGATCCAAATTACAGTTATATCATGTTTTACTTTTTAATTAATTAAATCTAAAAGTAACTTAAACTCACGGCGTTTGGATTTAGAAAGGTAGAAGAAGAATAGAAGAGGTTGAATCGCAAATCTACACTTGAATAACTTGATTAACATGATTGCAGAAGAAGGAAAAAGGTTTAATTCAGTCTGGGCAGTGACCACATCTAGTCCTCCATCAATTTTCAGTGTAGAAAATAAGAGAAATGGAGCCATATTTATAACCGCCATCCCCCAAACCATAACTGCCACGTTTGCCCTAGGGGGTTGACCCCCCTAAGGGGGTTAACACATGGGTCGACACCCCCTTAAGGGGTCGACTCCCCTGGGCAGGATTTTTCCCGCTCACCCCAATCTGCATGATTTTGAATTTTGAACTGAAATTAATTCCTGGACACTATATATATATATATACACACTTCTTGTGCGTATAAAAACTTCAAACCTTAATAACTTCTTTATACGGTGTCCTTTTTATGCATACCAAATGTCTATCTTGACCAGAATTTCAAGACGGAAGCAATGACGCAGTCCGTTTCCCTTAATTCTAAATATTAAATTAATTACTCTTTAATTTATCCTCTTTAGTGTTGTTAAAATTATGGGGTGTTACATTCTCCCCCACTCAAAGGATTTCGTCCCCAAAATCTCCAAGTTAAGAAGAATGTATATCCTACCATCCACATCCATCTACTCATCCACCAATCATAGGCATTCATTATCCTTAAAAGATTTCTTATGTTTATATGAACATATGAAAAGTTGTGTGTGTGATATGTCCCAATACTAATGCGAAGATCAGGTGGTCTACTGATTCAGTCGACCTCCTTAATGCAATGTATCTTAGTGCCATGAATCCAAAAAGTATGCAACAATCCTGTTATAACATGTAAGTTCTATATGGGTGCACAATCATCTGTTCAAATGCAACATCCATATGATGATACATCCATTTCCATCCATAAAGAAAAAGAAAAAAATGCACTCACATCCATATGCAGTATGAGAGTGATTGAGCCGATCTAGTGCCTAATGTGTGTGTTTATGCATCCACGAGCAACCACTGACAAACACTTGCATCCAGTTGCATCCATCAAACATAACATGTCTCAAACACATGTTTACATCCATGGGATTCTTACCTAAAGGTCGAAGATTCGATCGATAGGACATATTTAAATGATAGAAACAAGCATAAATAAAAGCTTTGGAAAAGGATTTAAGACGAAGCATGAATCTTGTCTTCAGTCTCCCAAGTCACATCCTCTGGGTTATCTCCCCACTGATCTTTCATCAACTTGACTTCTCTATTGCGTAGCTTCTTAACTTCTAATCTAAAAATACGGGAAGGAACCCATTTGACTGTTTCCTCCCATTCAACCTTTACTTCCTCCAATATACTCGGCTCAACTACTTCTGCTGTATCATGCATGCACTTCCATAAATGAGAAATGTGGAAAACATAATGAACTCTAGATAGTCTCTCTGGTAGCTTTAGTCTATAGGCCATTTGGCTAATCCTTTCCGTTATGGAAAATGGCCCTACAAATCTCAGTGCCAATTTCCCTACAGATCTGAAGCAAACCACATTCCTCAATGGTGACACCTTAATGAAAACCATATCTCCTACTTCAAATTCAGTGTCAGTCCTTCTCCTATCTGCGTAGGATTTCTGCCTATCTTGAGCGGTCTTCATTCTTCGTCTAATAAGATCAATCTTCTCTGACGTTTCTCTAACCATATCTGGTCCAAGTAATAGCCTTTCTGTAGATTCCCACTAACAAGTTGGTGACCTATAGGCTCGTTATGCCAATGCTAGCTTGATAACTGTTGTTGTAGGAAAACTCTACTAAAGGAAGATGCTCTTCCCAAGTCCCTCCGAAGTCTAGGATACACAGCCTCAAAAGATCCTTAAGAATTCTATGTACCCTTTCTGTTTGTCCATTGGTATGTGGGTGATAAGCGGTGCTCAAACACAACTGTGTACCTAATGCTTCTTGCAAACTTATCCAAAATTCACTGGTGAAAATGGGGTTATGATCACTTACGATGTTGTAAGGTACTCTATGAAGACGGACTATCTCACGAACATAAACTGCTGTCAACCATGATGTCGTCCTCTTACTCTTAACTAAAATGAAATGAGCGCTCTTAGTAAGTCTATCCACCACAACCCTAAAGCTGGTATTGCCTTTCTTTGATCTAGGCAAACCATCTATTGAATCCATAGAGATGCTCTACCACTTCCACTGTGGAACCTCCAAAGGATAAAGTAAACCACCGGGTTTCTTTTGCCCAGCTTTGACTTGCTGACAAACCAAACATCGAGAAACAAACACTGCCACATCTTTCTTCATCCCAGCCCAAAAGAAAACCCTCTTCATATCCCTATACATCTTCTCACCGCCTAGATGAATAGTCATGTTAGAATTATGGGATTCTTCTAGGACTATTGAGCCACGTCTTAAGTGCGAACACTATGGCCGCTAGCTCTAAGTCATGGGTAGGGTAGTACCCCCATAAAATACTACCTTTCCCTCTTGCATCAGAACTGCACCAAGCTCTATACCACATGCATCAGTGTATACTGTAAATACTTTGTTCCCATTGGGCAAGGTCAAGACTGGGGTTGTTGTCAGAGCCCTCTTCAATTGTTGGAAAGAAACATCATAATCTATGTCCCATGAAAACGTCAGATTCTTCTTCGTCATCCTGGTGAGTGGGGCTGATATCTTTGCAAAGTCCTTAATGAACTTCAGATAATAGCCTGCTACCCCAAGAAAGCTTCTCACCACTGTTACATTCTTTGGAATATGCCAACCCTGAACTACAACTACCTTTGTGTGGTCTACTGCTATCCCTTCTTTAGAAACCTCATGCCCTAGGAATCTCACCTCTTTTCCCAAAAGATGGCACTTAGAGAACTTTGCCTTAAGCTGGTGCGCACGGAGAATTTTCAAAACCTCCCTCAAATGTTCGGCATGCTCTTCTTCATTCTTTGATAAGATCAAGATATCACAAACAAAGACGATGACAAATTTATTTAGAAACTCCCGAAACACCCTACTCATTGGATCAAGAAAATAGGCGGGTGCTTTAGTCAACCCAAAAGGCATAACGAGCCATTCAAAGAAATCATCTGGAGTCCTAAAAGCAGTCTTATCTATATTGTCCTCATCCACCCTCAACTGATGAAATCCCATGGCCAAGTCTAACTGAGAGAACAATGATGCCCTAACAAGCTAGTCGAACAAGTCATCTATCCTTGGTAGTGGGTGCATGTTCTTCTTTGTGAGTTTATTCAACTCCCTATAGTCTACACACAATCAAAGAGAACCATCCACCTTAGTTGCTAATACTACTGGAGCACCCTATTCAGATATGCTTTGCCTGATAAACCCTTTCTCAAGCAACTCCCCTACTTGCTTGCTAAGCTCCCTCCTTTCCCTTGGAGCCACATGGCGCACAGGTAATGCAACTAGCTTTGCATTGTCCACCAAATATATACAAAAATCGATCTCACACCTTGGAGGTAAGCCCCGTGCCTCATCAAAAATATCAGAATAATGTCGGACTACTAGAATAGATTGCAGATCATCGATAGATGCATCAAGATACTCTAGGAAACTAAGCATAATAGACCATTGCGGGTCACAAGAAATCTCGAGGTTCCTCCCATGACAAGTTAGAAGCCTAACCACCCTCTTCTCACAATCCAGAATGGCACCACACATGGCAATCCACCCCTAGAATCAAACTGTAGCCCATAAAATCGAGCACATATGCGTTGCACTCAAACTCGACACCTAACACAGATACTCTCAAACCCTGACAAACCATGGATAAATGAGCCGAACCACCAATGGGGTTTGAGACAATAATGGGATCAACTACCATACTAGTATTTAAGTGCAGAGATTCAACCACAGAACTAGATATAAATGAATGCGAAGCGCCAGAATCAAAAAGAGTTCTAATAGGATGATTGGAAAGAGAAATCAAACCTTCCACGGAAACTTTCCTACCTCTATCTGGGGCATTTTTCGCGAGAGCATGCACCTGCCCTCCAGAAGCTCCTGCCCTTTGACCTTGTCCCTGTTTCTTCAGGCACTCCCTAGAAAAGTGTCCGACCTCTCTACAATTGAAGCAAGTATTCTTCCTTCTTTTGCAATCCTTGACCAAGTGAACCTCTCTTCCACAATTGTGACACTTTATCTTGTCCTTAGCCTAGTCATTCTTTCTGCCCTTCTTCTGTTGTTGTTGTCCTTTCTTGGTCCATACCTTCTTAATTTACGTTGTTTCCTCAGCCTTAACTTCCTTCTTTTCTCCTTTGTCTTCCTCATGCATCAAGGCCATATCAATATGCCTTTCAAAAGTATCTCCCATTGGAATATGGGACATAGCTAACCCATGAAGGGGTTCATTCAGCCCTTTAACAAACCGCAAAGCTTTCTTATGCGGAGTATCTACCAGTTCCAATCCAAACCTTGCTAGCTGGTTGAATTTGTTCACATATTCTTTAACAGTCATGTTTCCTTGTTTGAGCGCCAAGAACCTATCCATTTGCATGCTTTTCTCAGCTTGAAAAAGAAACTTCATTTAAAACCTCATTCAAATATCATCCCATGTCTCCACCGGAGTCCAGCTTGGGTAACTTCCCACCAGAATGAAACTTCATCTTTTAGTAGCCAGACAGCTAACTGAATCTTCCTTTGATCTTCTACTTCGAAAATTCCAAACAAGTCCTCTGTCTCCTTGAGCCAATTCCTTGCCTCTACGAATCTTTCGGTTCCACGAAATGGCTTCCCTCCCATGGCACAAAAATCTTTGCAGTTCTTGGAGAAATTATCTTCTCTAAGTGGAGGAGGAGGAGGAACGACGGGTGCAGCTGGGGGAGAAACCTCAGCTTGACCATCGGCAGGAGCCGTGGCCTCTAGATACCTATGGAACCAGCCTGGTATCATAACGCCCTATGGAATATTAGATTCCCCAGACATGCTGAAAAGAAAAGGAAAGAGATTCGGACGAAGGATCGAAAGATAGTACATATGGATTTAGGGAATATGTTTTTCAAAACAGAATTTTCTTTTGAAAATGGTATCTTTTAAAACCTTTTTTCAAAATAATTATCAAAATCTTTTATCTATTCTGGTAACCTTTAGCTCTGATACCAAGGGTGACACCCTATGTCCATTAATGTCACTCATTAAGAGAATGCATTTAGTTTCGTGAAAAGCTATAGGTAAACAGAAACATTACAAGACAAATATAAACATATCAGTGGAATAAAAACAAACTTTATTAATCATAAAGCATCGTGGTTCAAAACATCATACGTCTGAATTACATAAAAACCAGTGCATCATAAAAACTTTTGTCTTGCACTTAAACATCAGAGTACAAAATAAATGAAGCATAATCCCGAAATAAAAACATAGCCATAGTAGCAAAGGTAGGAGCTTAAGCAATACATCTAAGCAG
Source organism: Allium sativum (assembly GCA_030737875.1). Classification (NCBI taxonomy): domain Eukaryota; kingdom Viridiplantae; phylum Streptophyta; class Magnoliopsida; order Asparagales; family Amaryllidaceae; genus Allium; species Allium sativum. The sequence goes on along the minus strand of CM060923.1, from coordinate 5,488,681 downwards.
CTCCAACAAAATTATAGCAGAATCCTGGTCAAGCTTGAGTATTCCCACCATGAGAACCTAGGGGGAGTGGGAACGGAAAAAAGAAGAGAAAAAAAAGGGTCAGACATAAAGTTTGGCGAGTCCAGTTACTTTTAGCAAGAAAATAAGTAAAAGCAGCATGTCATACATATAAAGTGGATAAGAAAAATAACATCACAAAAGCCAGGCATGACAAGGTAAACTGGATAAAGTGTATACGCTTCTCTAATGATTACTCTTATCCTCTGCACTAATACTAATATAACCAGAATGAAATGATTCTAACAACTATAATATGGTAGACTTAGGCATACTTCTGGTGAGAGGTTTTTACCTTATACAATCCACAAGCAGCCCAACCTAATAGGCCCCTAAACTTTTTACCAGAGTCTAGATGTACCCTAACTACTACACTAATCGACCGGTTCCCAACTCCGTAGATACCCTGTGCTGGCCCCATAGTAGGATGTATCACTTCCAAAAGTGGCAACCCTTGTGCACAACCATATCTATTGGTGTCACGTTCCTCTTATCCCCCTCTGCCCGGACATGCACGCACATGTCTCGGTTAATTTGCGTTGCCCACACCGTCCTCCACGTTTGAATCTCTTACAATTAGCCCAGTAAGCCTGTTCCAACTCCGACCTAGGGCGGAGTACTCGTTCGATACCATTTTATGGGTTACTGACTGAAATCGGTCCTACACACAAGATGATACAAGCTCTCCCCCTTGTCTTGTATCCCCACTAGGATTTTCCTTAGATTATGTATACCTATTGGTGTCTTTAATTACAAAACCCCTCCCTTGGGTTAAGTTTGTGGGCCTATATATATTACCCACCCACTGTTCAAACAAGTTTACTTAACCCATATTCAAATTCATGTTCATACAGTCCCTATGGATTCAACTAGGTTAAGTATTTCAATTCATTACCATGTCCATTTATGGTTATAATGTGTTAGACCTCACACATTAAGCCTACAACTTGTGGATGCTGGATATGTCGGTCGGTTCCGGGCAGACTTCTTCCACAAGTCGGGCTTAACCTTGTGTCTTAACACGTCTCGTATTTGTGCACCTAGACCCCTTACATTTGATTCACCAGTTGTGGTAGATGGATATGCCGCGCGGTTCCAGGTAGACTTCCACCACAAGTGTAATCTAACCTCGTGTCTAGGCGTAGTTACAGTTTCTACTTACTTTAATCCTAGGCATTTCATTATTAATCAATTTTTACCTATTTTGTTATAGGTTTCATGCCCCTTTTTCTCAATTATGTTCATAATGAATTATATGCCCTAAATTCATATACATAAACATTATTCATGTATGCCAAATTCCCCATTTTCAAGTTATGCCCAATTTCAATGTTTTCCCCCGTTTCCCATTTAATGTGTTCGCATATTTCAAAGGCATGCCTAGGCTCGAAAGTATCCTGGCTATATCAAAATAAAAAGGGAAAGATGAAGGGAATATGACAAAAATGATTACACTAGCAAAACTGACATAAACATATAGTGGCATAATGATAAGATTGGCATATAAGAACAAATCTGGTGAGCCTAAAATAATAGAACTGTGTCCAACATAGTAGTGATGTCATAATAAGCATGGTAAGATCTAAACAATAATTTATATGTCCAACTAATAACTGATCCAATTCAACCACAAACATGATAGGTAGAAGGTGATCTAAATAGTGAATTTAGATCTATAATCAAGGTAGATCAGACATGATAAAGGTTAAGATCCAAGTCATAGTTATGTCAAAATATCATAGATTCAAAAGTTATTAAAGATATGATATGATCAAAGCAGTTATAGGCATAGAACCAAATTACAGTCGTATCATGTTTTACTTTTTAATTATTTAAATCTAAAAGTAAATTAAACTCATAGCTTTTGGATATAGAAAGGTAGAAGAAGAATAGAAAAGGTTGAATCACATATCTACACTTGAATAACCTGATTAATTTGATTGCAGAAGAAGGAAAAATGTTTAATTCAGTCTGGGCACCAAAAACATCTAGTCCTCCATTAATTTTCAGTGTAGAAAACAAGAGAAATGGAGCCATATTTATAGCTGCAAGCCCCCAACCCCTACTGCCACTTCCGCCCTAGGGGGTCGACCCCCCTTAGGGGTCGAGCCATGGGTCGACACCCCCATGATGGGTCGACTCCCCTGGGCGGGATTTTTCTCGCTCACCCGAATCTGCGCGATTTTGAATTTTGAACTGAAATTTTGAATTCCTGGACCCTATATATACACATATATATATTCATCTTGTGCATATAAAAATTTCAAACCTTAATAACTTCTTCATACGGTGTCCGTGTCCGTTTTACGCAAACCAAATGTTTATCTTGACCAGAATTTCCAGACGAACGCAATGGCGTAATCCATTTCCATTTATTCTAATTATTAATAATTTATCCTCTTTAGTGTTGTTAAAATTCCAGGGTGTTACAAGTCCTAAGAAAGCTGAAAGAGGATAGTAGTGCCCCAAACCAGCAGATGTGCGAGAAGACCACGTTAAGGAGGGATACAAACCAAGTGATTGCACAATGGATAGAAATCACATGTCAAAGGCCTTATCTCCACTGCGATATCATTTAGAGGAGTTTGTCATCATATGATAGAGGTAGAGAGGCACCGTAATTGAGAGCAAGCACTAGACGAAGTACAGAAACAAGGTCCTCGATCCGGCTCAAGGACTAGCCGAAACAATCTACCCTAGTCAATCTAGTTCGGCTCGACCATGCCGAACCTGTGTCTACCGAACTAGATATTGTGACCACTCATAAACTCGATGTTGCTGCTTATACCCGTGACTATTGTTGACATGCTTTTTGGTTAAAGCTGTCACATGAAAAGTTCCTAGTTAGCAATGCGCTCAAGATTCAAGAACATCATCAGAATACACAAAGCGATTTGGCCGAAATCGCGTTTAAAACATACATATGGCCAGAAACCCCTTTAAATGATCTCTTTTGGCCTGAAAACATTGTTTACCATGCTTATCACCATCGCTCTTGTAACCCTCTAAATTAGCATCAGGTACAACTTTCGTTTGACTAAAACAGACTTATGGTTTGAATGTTACACCCGTTTTCGTAAACGTGTGTAGGAATTTCGGATCCCTCCAGAACCATACAATTTTGACTCCTCCCTACGATTAATTAAACTCCCTTCTGCTCGAATACCTCTGCATTTGACTCCGTGCAATAGGGAATTCGATTCTCTCCTTTAGGCCTTCATACTATATCCACAGGATACGATTTCGTATCCCTTATGGGACACGAAATTTTGTATCCCTAAGGGGATACGATATCATTGTATCTCCTGGGATACAAACTCGTATCCATGAGAGGATAAGAGAGATAAAAATTTCCTTCTGCTGCTCTCCAGGGATACAAATTTAAATGTGCGGGCCTCACTTCCGACCTACTCCACTACCTAACCACTCCTACAAATACCCCAAGGCTTGGCCTTCTTTTGGATCCTTTTTTCCTTGAACTTTTGGTCTTCTAGAGCTCCAAAATCCCCCATTAATGGCTGACATCTCCTTCTTCGTGCCCATTGGACATGGCATGAACCGTTAAAACATGGCATACACGTTTTCCTTTAAATTTGGACATTCACAAGGACAATTATGCTACTTTTGGGCTATTTTGGACTTCTTGGACATTAAAGATAAATTTGGACATAGGTGACAAAGTCAACTCACTCAACAAAGATGGCAAAGGTCCTTTTAGTCAAAGTTTAGAATTAACAAGGGTATTGTTGTTCTATTGCAACACTTTATACTCAAATATTGTCTAAACTTGTACAATGTTTGTAATAGAATATTATATGATGAATGATTACTATAAAATAGACGTAGGCATTAGTGTCGAACCACCTTAAAAAGCTATGTCTCCTACATTTACTTCATTACATCTTTGGATTACTGTGTTTCTGTTACTCACACACATTGGGTGTTGGCATGTGCTGAATAAAGCGACAATTCCCCACATCAACAATTATGATGCTTCCAGACGCTCTCGAGCTCCTGCGCGCCCTTCATCATGCCCTATGACCAACCGGGGAAACGTACGTGAATGAATGATGCCTCGACGTAAGCGATGTTGCCTGCTAGGGAGACGAGGAGGTATAGACATGATAGTGACTTTGAATATGGACCAATCATACGAACTACAGATAAAACAGTCATGGTCACGCAAATTGGGCACAACGGTCATGGTTTTAAAAATGATGATTGGGAAATTGATCGAAGCTATAACCCTTTCACTGATGGTATACTAAATGTTGAGTTCTCATCTAGATTCACTTTGTCATAGATGTCACGCTATTAAGAAAAGATTAACCCCCACTCAACATCTTATGTGCTATTGATTGTTCATGGACTCAGCTCAAGCCTTTGACGCCGTTAAATTCATCAAGATTGATTTGAGGACTTGTATCCAAACGGTCATGCTTGTATAGCATATTATTGACAATTAGGACATTAAAACTAACATTGCATATGCATAAAAATTTGGATTTATTGATTATCAAACTGACCTGGCATATTGCATAATTGAACATTCAACTTGATTCGAGTGAATTTATTGACTTGATGTGGTCTGTTTCGACCTAACTATTTTTGCATTGAATTCCTTTAGCTTGAAAAATTCAAGTTTTTTAGTTTTGAGTCTCCAAAAAGGACTTCGATTAGTGAGTCCAACTTAATTACTTAGACTCAAAGAAAGGACATGGCTTCAAAAATTAAATTTGTGCTTCGAATAGAGCATAAGATCTAAACATTTTGCTTTATCCCAGGTATTTAGGGTGTTAACTAAGGAACTCGTTAACCGTACCCAAAATATATATCCTTCTCTCTTCAGTTTCTTGTTCCCTAGTCAACTACACAATCTTAGATAATGAATCACACTTCACGAAAGCATTGAAATTGACTTAGAGTCAAGCCACTCGACCATCCTTTGTGGATCGCGTTTAAACCTCGATTTGGTAGCAGAATATTGATGAATTTTGCATCTCTCGACCTAAAATGATGAACTTTGGCAAGTCAGTGCTACTCAGGAAGAGTAATCCAACCCCTATTTTTCTTATCTCATTTATAGCTTTAGCCACCTCAAACCTTAGATCATGGCTAAAACTTCAATCACATCATTAACAATAGATCAAAATTTCATCATGGTTATTTGTGAATATATCTTTGTTACGAACTCAATGAAATTTATTTTAATGTTTTTATCAAGCGAAGTGCTAGATATTAATTTTTGAAGAGAAATTAAGGAGGTATCCACGATTTTCTACTAAAACAGTAATATGTAATGAAATTGAAAAGAAGGGTTCAATTTATTAACGTAGTAATATTTGTTTATTTAAATTCTCAAACAAATGGTCAACTACTGTAAGTCTGCATAGTCACACATGGTTTGATGGCAACAAATCTCATCTTGTAGATCAATTAATTTTCCAATTTCATTGGTATAAATTTTGTTACTTTTAGAGACAATTCTTCGACATGAAAATTTCATGCATTCTGAGTTCTTCTGACTTCGCTGTCCAAATTTAAAATACAGTGACATTTACACTGATTTTAATTTGCAATCTTGATCCAGACTCAATGGTATTGAGTCTCGATTTGACTGTATGTGAGAAATCATAATTTTGATGAGCAAACCATTAACAGTTCAGTATTTCAACCAATTATTTTAATATCTTGTTATTAAAAAAATGGATCCTTCCTTAATGGATTTCATCTACAAAATTGGCAAAGAAGGGAAAACATTACCTAAATCCATAGGCCCTCAAACTACTCGAACTATAGAAAATTCGAAAAACGCCTCACTTGTGTGCTTGATCTGACAAAACTACAACTCACTGGAACTGGCCAAACCAATAAAGAAAATGAAAGAGAAAAAGAAGCCTCTCATATCTAAGGCATAAAATCTCCAACCATATATTGGGGCATAATGCAACAATCTCCATATCTATTGCATATGTCTTTTAAAGCAAGATCATAGCATTTAAACACGAATATGCACTCAATAAAGAGAAGTAAGCATGGTATTAACATCAATAAGAAAATATTTGTCTTAAATCTTATAAGGAAATCATATCAAATAAATATGTTCTACCAAAACACAACTATCCTACATGCTTAACATCCATATAAGCATGATTAATCATGTAAAATGCCAACAATCAAACATTAATAGGCACAAATAGGTCAACCATAAAAAATAATATTCATGTCTATCTTAACATGTAGGATAATAATCTTTCAAGTATGTGACATCAAATATCAAATGCAAGTCGTATATGAATCAAATAATTTGGGTGCCATTCCACTGGATTAAGGGAACAAGAATATAACATTCTTTGTCAATTTATTTCAGCTTGCTAATGATACTGCCTTTTTATTTTCTGATGTTGAGTTGGATGCGGATTTTATTAGAAGTAGGGAATTAGAGAGAGTTAGTTCTTTGAGATGTTGAAGATTGTTAGCTGGAATATTAGGGGTCTAAATGATCCTAAAAATGTGCTAAGGTTAGAAACTTTTTTAGAGATTTTTATATTGATATTGTTTTGCTTCAGGAGACCAAAATTGAGAATCCCGATTTTGGTTCTTATGCGAGGTTAGGTGGGACTCTCTTTCGTAATTGGGCTTGTCTTCCAGCTTTAGGCAGTGCTGGAGGACTTATGATTGGTTGGAAAGATAATCAATATAGACTTGTTTAGGTGATTCCTAAGTTATATTCTCTGCATATCATATTAGCCTCACTTGCTGATAATTCTTTACTGGGCATATCTAATGTGTATGGTCCTCATACAAAAATTGAGAGGAGACTCTTGTGGGTCGAATGTGCTGAATTTAGAAATCTAGTCCCCAAACAATGGATAGTGGGGGGAAGATCTCAATCTCACTAAGTTTTTAGTGGAGAGATCACCTCGAGAAGGTGATTTCTCTAGTATGGAGAAATTCAATGATTTTATTTTAGATAATAATTTGATTGAGAATCCTCTGAATAATAGATCGTTTACTTGGTCTAATGTCAGAGATAGTCCTTTATTTGCTTTATTAGATAGATATTTTATTAGTACTGAAGTGGATGATGGATTTTCGATCTGTAGAGTTAAGGGTTTGCCTTTTTATATTCCGATCATTAACCTATCATCCTTTCTTGTGATTCGTATATTTCTATTATTAATAGTTTCATATTTGAGAAGATGTGGTTATTGGATTCTAGTTTTATTAATCTTGTTTCTATTAAGTGGAATTCTTTGTTTTATTTTAATAATTTGTATAGGGGTAATTATGCGAAGATTTTTGTTGCGTAGCTTGGTAAGTTAAGATTTTTTTCTCAAACGTTGGAATACGTATATTTTTGGGAGTGTTAGAATTAAGAAAGATAGGATTATGTGTGAGTTGTTAGACTTAGACAAGATTAGTGAGTTCAGAATTCTTAATTCCAATGAGAAGGATAGACTTTGTTACCTTAGGAATGATCTCAAGCTGGCCTTAGAAAAAGAAGAGATCATGTGGAAGCAAAGGGCCCGAGTTCATTGGATTAAGGAGAGTGATAGAAACACAAAGTTCTTTCATAGTGCGGCTAATGAGAGGAGGCGTGATAATTTGATTCACTCTGTTTTTATCAATGATGTGGAAGTGACCATTCAGAGCGAATTAAATGAGGCTTTCACTAGTTATTATAAGCAAATTTTTTGAGCTAAGATTAAGAGAAGGATTAATGTTAGTTGGAATGACATTTATCCATCTGATTCTAAGGTTGAGTTAGTTGATTTAGACAAGCCTTTCTCTGAACAGGAGATTTGGAAAGCTATATGCGATATGCCTAGTGATAAAGCTCCAACGCCGGATGGCTTTTCTATTCTTTTTTACAAGCAGTTTTGGGAGATCCTGAAATTCGATATTATTGACCTTTTTCATGATTTTTATTGTGGGAATTTACGATTAGGAAGTTTTAACTTTGCTAATGTTATTTTCATTCATAAGAGAGAGGGTGCTATATTCTTTAAAGGATTTCAGGCCTATTTCCTTAATTAATTGCTCCGTCAAGATTATATCCAAAGTCCTAGCTAATAGGCTTAGCATTAACATGAACGAGCTCATTGATTGTTCCCAAACCGCCTTTATTAAAGTAAGAAACATAGTGGATGGAGTGGCCGCTGTCCAGGAATACATTTATGTTTCTTGTTAGAATAATTTGTCTTGTGCCATTTTAAAGTTAGATTTTGAGGAGGCGTTTGATTCTGTTGATTGGGATTTTATAAGCTATTTATGTCTTGCTAGGGTTTTTAGTGTCAGATGGATCAACTGCATCTTGCTATTGCTTAGGTCTGGTTATTCTAATATTGTTGTTAATGGGGTTGTGGGCAAGAAGATTCAATCTATGAGAGGTCTTAAACAAGGTGACCCCTTATCTCCTTTTCTGTTTAATTTAGCGGCTGATGTTTTCTCTAGAATTATAAAGAGAGCTGGGAGATTAGGTGTCTTAGGTAGTGTTGGTAATGAGGAATTTAATCATTAATTATCTATTCTCCAATTTGCAAACGATACATGATTATTTTCTTCCCACTTGCCTAAGCATATTATTACTCTTATGTTTATTCTTTACTGTTTTGAGATGTTATCTGGTCTCAGAATCAGTTTTGATAAGAGCGCTATTATGGTCCTTAATGATTTGTATAATGTTAAGTCTATGGTTGCTAGTACCTTGAACTATTCAGTCATGAAATTTCCTTTCGATTACTTGGGTTTTAAGATTAGGCCTTCGAAGCTTAAGAAGGATGATTGGTTAGTTATTATTGATAAGATCAATAATAGATTATCGAATTGGAATAACAGATTTTTGTCTAGAGCAGGTAGATTAGTACTTGTTAATTCGGTGTTATCTGCTATTCCTACTTATTGGATGGTCGTTCATAGATTTCCTCAGTGGGTTATTGAGAAAATTGACAAAATCAGGCGCAATTGTCTTTGGAGTGGTGTCCCTATTTGTAGAGGCTATAAATGATTAGTCAACTGGGAGGTGTGTTGTAAGCCCAAGAAAGATATGGGCTTGGGTATTATTAATTTATATAATTTTAATTCTTCCTTATTAGCCAAATGGTTATGGAGATTTAGGTGCCCTGATGTGTCGGCTACTTGGAAGATTATTGTTTCCAAATTCTCTAGAGGTGAGTTTACTATTGGTTCTAGTATTAGTTGGTTTAATAGATTATCTTATTTTTAGAAGTCTATTTTGAATTGTTTTAAATTTTTTTAATTTAGGTTGTAAGGTGACTGTTCATTCAGGAAACCTTACTTTCTTTTGGCATGATGCTTGGATTTCTCGTGCGCTGCTTAAAATTGAATTTAGTGAGCTTTATAATAATAGTAGATTTAAGAATGCTTTGATTATAGATGTTTATAGAGAGGATTTAGATCCTCCACGGGAGTTTTCCTTTGATAATATTTTAGAAAGGGGAATGTTAAGGCAATTAGCCTTACTTAAAGCTAGGTTAGCTTTGTATCATTTGGATGAGAATGGAGATTCTATTAGTTGGGGTTTGGATAAGAGTTTAATTTATTCTGTTAATTCTATGTATAATTGTATTAATTTTTCTAGTGTTTCTTTGCGCCCTTTTAAGTTTCTTTGGAAATCTAATTCTCCTCCTAAAGCTAAGTTTCTTATGTGGTTGATTATTCATAATAAGCCTAATACGGTTGAGCTTTTGAAGAAGAAGAATATTATTTTTGATGTTAAGCGTTGTTTTTGTAATATTGTGGATGAAGATGTTGATCATTTATTTTTCTCTTGCAATATTACTTTTTTATTTTTAACATGGTTTTAAGGATTTTTGTTTTTGATTGTTTTAATTCTTTTAGTAGTTTTGTTGATTATTGGGATTGTTGTAGATTTGCTTATAATTCTAGACAGAGATATGTGTTGGATTCTTTAGTTACTATCATTAGTTGGTTCATTTGGTTGGAGAGGAACCAGAGATTTTTTCATTCTATTTCTATTTCAGCTGATAATTTAATCATTAGAATAGTTAATTTCTGTCTGGATTGGATGTCTAACTCGCTCTATAAGTTTTCTAGTGATTCGCGTTTTGAGATTTTTTTGTTTAAGGTTAGATTTAATTTGCTTTTATTTATTAGAATCAATAGATATTTTAGTTTTAATAGATCTCGTCTTTATTGTTAATTTCTATTTCTTAGTGTTGTTTGATTGTCTCATTTTTTCTTTTTATTTCTTGTGCACATATATGTATGGATATATACCTATATATATACTCTTATATATATATACATACTCACATATATATATATATATATGTGTGTGTGTGTGTGTGTGTTGATTACTTATAGTTTTCCTAGTTTCTTTCAGATTTTAGGTTGTTGATATAGCTGAGGAGCATAGTGGATAGCTGTCAGGATTGGTGGTTGATATTTGCTTTGGATCTTTTTTGTGTACAGTGTTGGTGTGTCTTTGGGGTGTTATGTTACCCTTTTTGTTGATTTAGCTTGGAGAGACTAGCTTTTGTATTGGAGTAGATATACTTCAATATCAGATGGTGGCTTTGCCGGAATTCGATATTAAAGTATGATGGGCGGTGGTTTATCCGGAGCTCATCTATCTACTTTCCTTTACATTCATATAGTCGTGTTTTTATTGCTTTTGTCTCCTTTTGGATATGTAGTCGGATATTACATCCTATTCTGTTTTTATTATATATGTGTGCTCTCTTCTTTTTAGAAGATCACACATTTTTGTTTTAAAAAAAAAACATTCTTTGTCAATTGGTCGGTTTTGACCTAAATGTTGACATATTATCTTTTAGTCATTGAAAACCCATTTATGAGGCCCATCAATATCTATTCCTACATCCACTTGCGAATCTAAAGAGGTTATAGAAAACCTCTAAAAAAATAGTTTTATGTTTGCTAGTTGACAATTAATTTTTCTTAAAATTAATATAAGACGTCCTTATTCATCCTTTTCAATAAAATGTCCACTTTATACCAAAGTACATTTTATGGTTATTAGGATGTGTACATAGTCCACCTCAAATGAGAGCACTCTAATTGTACGTCGCTCCCTAATCCAAACAATATATTACAGAGATATCCTAAATCACGTATCTAGAGAAGTGATGCAGCACAGGCTATAGCGGTATCGACTCAATAAAAGTGTTGGTATCGTATTTGTGGTTTATGTTGAGTTCCTATTTGATTCAATCAGTTTCTATATTGCTTTCTCATATTTGTATTATTTCGATATCGGTACCAAAGTCATCTGTTTGATTCTGTTTCGGCTTCGGTAATAAAAGCCTTTTGAAAGCTTTCGGTTTCGTCTCTAGTTTAAAGGGAGTTTGCTTTTGGCTTAGATTCCGTGATTCCGGGTTAACTCTTTTAGTTTGTGTTGGTATTGTTTTACTTGTAGTTCTACTTCATTGTGTGTTTGTATTTGTTGCAATATCGAACCTCTCTGTATTTTTTGTTTCGGTATCTTTGTCGAGTGTTTGTGGTGTCGTTGTCGGCCTCGTATATTAAAGCCTATAAATAGGCAGTTGTGTCTCTGTAAAAAGTTAGTTGATTTGTTATAAAATTTAGCATTCCTTCATTATTGGGAGCTTCGAAGTTATCCCCATATTCGGTATTCTTTACGAATCAACAACTTGGAAGATCATCTTTCCGGCATCATCTGATCAACATAAAGTTGGTGACTATATTTCCGGCATCATCGGATCAATGGAAAGTTGGTGACAATATTTTCGGCATCATTGGATCAACAAAAATCAGTGTTACATGAGATCTCTTTAATCTTCCAAGATTATCGAGTTCTCCCTTCCTTCCCGTATCATCTCTGATCAACGGAATTGAATTGTATTGTTTCATTAGTGATTTGTATTTATTGTGGAATTTATCGGAATTTCGGATATAATTCAAAATTTTGTGATCGCCACTGTGTAAGTTTGGTATCAGAGCTAAGCGATTCAGAGTTCATCGTTGTACCAAAGTTGTTCATCAATGATCATTGTTGTTTCGAGTTGATTCATCGATCATTAGTGTTTCCGAAGTTGTTCATCTTGTCGGGGTTGGTTTATTGATCGACACTCTATCGAGATTAGAGTATTATTCTTCGTCGTCTCGAGATTGTTTCGACATTGTATTGAAGTGGATTACTGTTCATCATTGTTTCGAAGTGCCAGTTTGTTTCGAAGCTTTTAAGATTGTTTGCTACATTGTTGTGAAGTTTAATTCATAATCAAAGGCCAAGAGCTGTTATCATTTCAGATTGAAGAATGCCACTTAGATGTGCTAACCAAAATCAGAATGTTGAGGATGTTTATGGATAGGAAGATGCAACTCAGATGGAGGAACTTCTTAATGCTAGAATTGATGATGGTATTGGTTGTTTAGAGGGAATGATTTTGGACATGAATCAAAATCAAAGACATAGAACTCCACCTGTATCGGAGAACATGTTAGGTGACCATGAATATCATGGAAGTTATCAATCTCAACATCGAGAAGACATGAGATCGCAAATACAAACTCAAGTAATGGATAGGTGATGAGAATCGAGTTTGAGAACAGAAATTCCAGAATTCAATGGTGGAATGCAAGCAGAAGAATTTTGAGGCCGGATTTCCACTGTCGAAGAAATTTTAGAGTATAAAGGAGTACCAGAGAACATCAAGTTAGATTGGTTGCTACAAGATTGAGGGGAAGAGCTACGGCGTGGTGGCAGCAAACTTTATTGACCTGAGCAAGAATGGGAAAACCTAAAGTGGTTACATGGGAGAAAATGAAGAAACAGATGAGGACTACATTTTTTGCCTTACAATTATTAGTCTTTAATGTATTAACGATTGCATAATTCAAGGCAAGGAACTCATTCAGTTGATGATAAAACAGAAGTTTTTTTCAACTAATTACCCATAATGACATATCAAAGACAGAAGACCAATTGGCTGCAAGGTATATTGGAAGACTTCAGAATCAAATTCAGGATATGGTCAATATATTTGATTTGAAATATGTTGCTGAATCACATCAAAGAGCTCTTGCATGGGAGAAGCACGGTAGACGAGGAAGTAGTTATATGAGTTCAAGTAGTCAGAACAAGAATGCTAGTAATGCTAGTCCACTCAGTAAACCAAATATTCTAGATCCTGCTAAGGAAAAGGAAGTAGTAATTTGAAGTGTTTAAAATGTCAAGAGATGGGTCATAAAAGTTCTGAGTGTACAAAGCCTAAGATGATAACTATTGTGGGGACTATAGTGGAAGTTGCAACGAAGAAGTAGAGTTTGATCCTTTGAATCCACCAAAGTTTGATGAAGAACCAGAAGAGATTGTAACTGATGATGAAGTGTTAAATTTAATGATGAGGAGGGCTTGTCTAACTCCAATGACAATCGACAAATCTGAATGGTTATGAAGCAATATTTTCCAATCTACGTGCACTATTTTGGGAATTTTTTTTCAATTTGTGATTGATGCGGGAAACTATGACAACATCATTTCAGAGGTGGCTATTCAAAAGCTTGGAATTAAGACCGAAAAGTATCCACAACCTTACAAGCTAGCAAGGTTAAAGAAAGGAGGAGAGGTAACCATCTCCAAATGAGCATTTATTACTTTTTCCATTGGGCTTAAGTATAAAGATTACATTTTTTGTGCCATTGTGAATATTGACGTATTTCATATCTTGTTGGGGAGGCAATGGCAACATGACAAGGTTATGAAACATGGCGAGCAACAAAAAGCTATAGCTTCATGTTCAAAGGCACTAAAATCACTTTAGTTCCGAAGAGGCATGATAAAAATGAAGCTAAACCTAACAAGAAGACCGAGACTGTCAGCTTTCTTTCAATGAATGACTTCGTGGACGAGGTGAAAGAAGGTGTCGAGATGTATTTTCTAGTGTGGGATTCGTTTCTACAAAGAGTGAAGAAATTCCAGAAGTAGTAAATCCATTATTGTGTGAATTCGAAGATATGTTTCCAACATAGCTACCAAATGGTCTACCGACATTAAGAGACATCCAGCATCAAATTGATTTGGAACTAGGTGTTGTTTTACCACACAGGCAACATTACAGAATGAGTTCTAGAGAGCACGAAGAGTTGTGACAACAAGTGGAGAATTTACTTAGTCAAAGTCGTGTTAGAGAAATCCCTAGTCCTTGTGATGTGCCTGCATTATTAGTTTCGTAGATAAATGGTTCTTCGAGGATGTGCATAGATAGTCGAGCGATCTTAACATGATAACAATGAGATATCGCTTTCTTTTCCATGTCCTGATGATTTACTGGATCAAATTAGTTGATCAGTTATTTTCTCAAAAATTGATTTGAAAAGTGGATATCATAAGATCAAAATTAGGCCAGATGATGAATGGAAAACTGATTCCAAGACTCGAGAGGGGATGTATGAATGGATTTTTATGCCCTTTGGGTTGTCAAATGTGCTAAGTACTTTCATGAGGGTAATGAATCATATTTTCGGACCTTATATTGGGAAGTTTGTGTAGAGGTGTCACATTTATCAAGTGTCCAAGTGGACGCAAGTAATACGGGGTTACATGTGCCATTGCTAGTTCCTTCTCGACCATGGGTTGATGTGAGCATGGATTTTGTTTTGGTATTACCAGGAACACAGAGAGGCAATGATTCAATTTATGTAGTCGTTGACTGATTTTCAAAAATGGTTCATTTTATTGCTTGCAAGTAGACTGCACATGCAGTGAATGTGGCTCAACTATACTTTCAAGAGATATAACGTCTACATGGATTATCAAATTTGATTGTTTTAGATCGTGATACACGGTTCTTTAGTCATTTCTGGATGAGGTTGTGGAAGATGGTGAGTACATATTGAAATTTAGTAGCACATATCATCCGCAAATAGATGGACAAACCAAGGTAGTGAATAGATCGTTGGGGGGACTTGTTAAGAAGTCTTATGAATGAAAACTTAAAAAGCTGGGATTCAAAGTTGTGCCAGGCTGAATTCACGCATAATAATGTGGTTAATGGAAGTACTTGATTCAGTCCTTTCAACATTTTGTACTCAATGGTACCAAAGGGGCCTTTGGATTTAACTCCATTGCTACAACAAGATAAAATGCAGAGAAAAGCCATTTATCTTGTTTTAGGGTTACAGGAGCTCCATCGTACGGTACAGGAACAGTTCGGCTGAAACAAGTCACAAGTACAAGCAAGCTGCTGATTCAAAGCGTCGACGTGTTGAATTTCAGGAAGATGATTTTGCGTGGGCTATGTTTACTAAAGAACGATTTCCAATTGGTACATATAGCAAACTAGCTTCTAGAAAGATTGGTCCTTTGGAAGTTATTGTTAAAATTAACCCTAATACTTATTGATTGAACCTACCAAGTCATATTCACACTGTTGATGTTTTCACTGTTAAAAATTTGATACCATACTATGGGAATGGTTTGGTGTAAAAGACTACTTTGAATTCGTGGAAGAATTATTTTGAATATGGGGAGGATGATGCAGCGCATGCCATAACGGTATCGACTCAATAGAAGTGTCGGTATCGTATTCGTTGTTTATGTTGATTTTATATTCAGTTCATTCAGTTTCGGTATCACTATCTCAGATTTTCTTTATTTCGGTATCAGTATTGAAGTCATTTGTTTTTAGGATTCTGTTCCGGCTTCAGTAATAAAAGCCTTCTAAAAGCTTTCAGTTTCAGCACCTGTTCGAATGGAATTTGCTTTCAACTTCGATTACGTGGTTCCGGGTTAAATCTTTTAGCTCGTGTTGGTATCGTTTTACTTGAAGTTCTTCTTTTTTGTTTGTTTGTATTTGTTTCAATGTCAAACCTCTTTTTATTGTCTATTTCAGTATCGTTGCCGAGTGTTTATGGTGTCGTTGTCAGCCTCATCTATTAGAGCCTATAAATAGTCTGGTTGTGTCTCTATAAAAAGTTAGTCTATAGTTATAAAATTTGGCATTCCGCCATTGTTTGAGCTCCAACGTTATCCCCAGTTACAGTATTCTTTGTCAATCAACGACTTGGAAGATCATCTTTCCGGCATCATCGGATCAATGAAAAGTTAGTGATCATAATTTCGACATCATTGGATCAACGGAAATTGGTATTATCTCAGATCTTTTTAATCTTCCGAGATTATCAAGTTCTCCCTTCGTTTTGGTACCGTCACCAATCAATGGAACGAAATTTTATCGTTTCATCAGTGATATATATTTGTTATGGAATTTATCAAAATTTCGGATATAATTCGAATTTGTGCCTTCATCGTTCGGTCAAGAAGGATATCATGAATCAATAGAGCTTCAAAGGATATCGAAAATTATCATTGTATACAAAATCTATTTATTATTGGTATAAATGGCAATGTCGTATATTTTCAATGAAGAAATATATATTGTATATCATTTGTAAGGAAATGGGTCACAAATCATCATTGCTGAGGAGAATGACAAGTGTCGTCATCCCAATGAAGGTTGTTAGAAATCAACGTTGTTGAATGATATATGGAAACAATGTCATCTACTTCCATCTACAAATATACAAACTTTATGAAAACTTACAGATGTGGTATCTTTTTATTAATTTTAAAGATTTTCAGTGCCTGTTGTGATTTTGTGAAATTTGCAAATTAGGACTAGAAAAATCAATGTTTCATGACATAGTACAAGATAATAGATAATCTTCCTAGACCTGTAGACTCACTTTTTAACGCATACGACATTTCACCTCAAAGATTTGAACTATGAACTTACAATATTTTATACTTGTATACTTCTAATAAGCTATATTAAGGCTCCCTAAGCCCATAGTTATCCTAAACACATCTTTCTTGCATATGTCATAGTTAAAAAAGAAATACATTAATAATGAGCGAAAAAATTGCCTTTAGATAAAAAATTAGTCCATTTAACTCATCACGCCCATCTACCTACTAACCCAACTTATGTTCCCCTAATAAAAATTAGACTCTTTTACTACAATACAAGTATGACCATGACCTGTATTCAAACATGCGCGCACTGTATTCAATGTTACACAACCTACATTCCTATTAGCTTCCCTCATCATCGACAATCTTACTTCTACTCCACCTCTCCTTAACTATAGTACAAGCACTACCTCACTGGTGCATATGAATATCATCCATTACACAAAGTTGATGATGCAATGTGACCAACTACAATGTTAATGCCATCTTAGTGCATAATAGTTAGAGATTTGCATTTCTACATTCATTTCATCAGGGGTTGAGGAGAAGAAATATCTAACGGAAGTTTGAGACGTAAAGGACTTTCCTATGAGTATGAAGAAGGCAGAGAGATGTGGTTGTAGACACATTGTTGAAATACTATATTGGAATTTGAAAGAAGAGTTTATGTATATCTCAATACAAGAGCAACTCCAACAGCTCATGATTCACACCCTGAATCATGAATTGGTTGGTGAAATGATTCCCAATAGATGTTGGAAGGCATAATATTCAGCAAAAAATATTCAGGGTTTATCCTAAATTCGGAATTAGCCCCGGGTGCCGTTATTATCGATGCTATAAGTAGATCACCGATTTTTTCGATGCGCTCTAAAAAAATCAGCGCTCAATGTAGAGTACCGATAATAACAGCGCTCTGCGTAGAGCACCAATAATATCGGAGCTTTACTTCCTCCATTTATTTCCTACATCTCCAACGGCTATAAACAATCGTATTTTCCTTCAAAGGCTATAAAACGGTCATGTTTTCTTCCAATGGCTATAAAACAGCCATATTTTCTTCCAACGGCTATTTTGTTAGTTATAAATTACTTCCTTACTTACATTCTACATCACAACATAATCTCACTTCCTTTCTATCTATTAAATTCCAGCAAACTTAAACTCAATAACATCTTCACCTTTCGGAGAATTTTCACATTCGAACATGGACGGAAGCCATTTTTCTTAAGATAACACTGACTACGGTCTAACTACTCCTCCTAGCAAACAATGAACTATTCCATGGACAAGCGAGGGGGACGTCGATCTATGCAACATCTACAGCCATTTCTCATAGGATTCAGTTATTGGGAACTACCAATCAGCTGTTAAGTTTTGAAAAAAAATAAAGACTGCTTTCATTGAGAAGCATTCTGAAGGCTTATGGACTTTGTCGGTGATTCAAGGTCAATTCTGCAAAATAAGTCGTCAAACATCATTTTATGAATTACAAGTTTATAAAATAAAGAAAGTCAATCCTAGTGGCATTGGAGGCGAGGATAATGCGGTAAGTTATTGTAAAACATATGTTAGTGGTTGAATATTTGTTATTTATGAACTTATTCCTTTTTTCTTATTAGAAATGAATAGAAAACGAGGAGTTCAAGAAGCTTTTCGCTAGAGAAAATGGGGCGAAAAGGCGACATTATTACCAGTTTTTACATTGTAATGATCTGCTTACCAGCCAACCAAAATGGAACTCTGAACTTGCTAAGAACCTATGTGATGTTTAAAACTTCTTCAAAGGGAAAGAAAAATGCTTCAACAACTACCTATTCTTCTAGTCTTGGAGAGTCATCGGCAAAAAATTCTCCATGTCAAGGTGAAAACTTACTTGACGAGTTCAATAACACAATTAGTGAAGATTTTAGACCTTAGGAAGTCAAAACTGCGAAAAGAAACGACAAAGTTGATGTTACCATTGAACGAAAAATCAACGCATGCTACGAAGTACATGGTCGTAGATATGTAGAAAGAAATGAAAACGCAAAGAAAAAAAATAGAGGTTATGACCAGGTTTACTGATCTTGAGGAGAAGAGGTTGCAAATTCTAGCGAATGAGTTAGCATGTAAACAAAAAAAAAGAAGAGAATGAAATCATGGCCAAAGATTTGACTGGAATGGATGACTGCGAGAAGGAATTTTGGATGGGAATGGAACAATGTATTCCAATGTCAAAATTTCCTCAATTGTAGATTGATTGTTCATCAGTATCCTTATTACTAGCTGCTTGTATTATGTTGATGTAGTAACTTTATATTTCTCATTGTAGTAAAAACTATTTACTTATCAATGCAATGCATGTTTTATCTATTTTTCTACGCTTTCCATTAGCTGATTATTTTAGATGTTTTAATGAAGTACGAAATCATACACTATAAGAAAATTGATTTTTTTTATAGCGCTCAAAAAGCGCTACCGAGCATATTTTGTGGCGCTTTGATAATCGTTACAAGAACACATGCAACTAAAAATCCTTAAGTATTAGTTTCACTTTTTTAAATGCTACTAAAATTTTTTTAATAGTGTTTTTTAAATGATACGAATGTTATTTTTTGCAACGTCTGTATAACGCCACCAAAAAGGATTTCTTCGCTACGTTACTCGTTTTAATGACGTCCGCTTATTTTTTTGTAGCATTTAGTAAACGTCACCGCAAAAATTCTTGATTACTTTAATCACTAGTATGTAGGGCTTTTTAAACGCTACAAAAATAATAATATGTCATAGCATTATTCTCCACCACCGTTTGTACCCAATTTGTATCATAATATTTTAGAACTACCCATAATTTTGCCTCCAATTATAAGCACATACACTTTTAAACATAACATGTTAAACAACCACAAAATACATACACTTTCAAAGAACAAAAAGATACATACACATTCAAACATCCACAACATACGCAAGTGTCAAGACAAAAGTTAGTCATGCATTTACACAACCAAACTACCATTAACAATGTCATAACGAAACTGCATGCAACCAAAGTACATTAAACACTGAAATAAACATCTGAAATAAAGTTCACGTGTGTTCTAGCGGTACTTTGATGCAAACTGATGGCCAAGCCACTACCTTTTGCATAGCGTCTACACTTTTATTCTTCTAAATTTAGGATAACATTAAATAAATAAACTGTCACGCATAAAATAATATTAAATAAAGCTATAGTTAATTAACTAACCAAATCTTCGGTCATTCTAGCCATTCCTCTACAACCGGGTATATGTGGAAGTTGTGTGTACCTAAGAATCGAATATTTCTCACTTTTTGCCGGAAATATAGAAAGATGTTAGAATTTAACAACCACAATCATAAAAAGATGATGTACTTAGATTTCCAGAAGCATAGACGTTTTGTATAACTAATAATGATAAATAGGTTTCATTTTTGACCAAAAGGATCTGAATAACCCATATTATTAAATGGATGAAAATTTCTTTCAGATTGTAAAACAAAAGTAAGGATTTTCCTTTAACTTTTCATATTAAATTTCATTTGTCAACCTACTTCTGCTTTTGGGGCTTTACATTTTTGTATAAACAATAAAGGTTGGCAAATAGAGAACATCGAAGTGGAGATGCAGGAATGTATCCATGTGACAAACGAGTGCGGGAAGTTCATGTAACTCAACACTCTTATGATAGTGTCCCATTGAAGAGTGTCAAAGGCTTTCATAATATCCAGCTTAAACATAGCGCGCGGAGAAATGCCACTACTCATATATCCATTGAGGAGCTCATGCGACAGGAGTACGTTGTCTAGAATGTTCCTGCCAGGGAGAAACGCAGCTTGGTTTGAAGATATAATCGAAGGCAACACAGCTTTGAGTCTAGTCGCTAAAACTTTGGAGAGGCACTTGTATATCGTATTACAACAAGAAATAGGACGGTAGTCAGAGACACTAGTTGCATTTTTAGACTTCGGGATAAGAGCTATGTTCGTATTGTTGAAAGATGAGTTCATTTTAGCAGTCTTGAAGAAATGTTGAATTGCATTGCATACCACTATATGTACATGGCTCCAATTTTTTTGATAAAAGTAAGCATTGAATCCGTCCGGTCCGCATGATGAGTTACTGTTGAGGGAAAACATTGCATTTCTGATTTCGTCGGTGTTAACAACCTCGCACAAGGACAGATGGGCTTCATCGGATAATTTGGGTAAGATGTATGGATCAATTGATTCAATGATAGGATGAAAGTCATCCCTGTTCCCCAGCACATCTGAAAAGTAATTTATAAAAGCATTTTCAACTTCGACTTGAGTATTAACAGACTTACCATCCCGATCGACAATAGCAACAAGGTTTTCTTTGTTGTGCTTGTCTCTAAGCGTTTCATGAAAGAAGGCGCTGTTGACGTCGCCTTCAAGCTTCCATTTGAGTCTCGCTTTTTGGTTAATCATAGCGGCTTCAGTTTCAAGTGCATCCCGATATTGTTTTGTAATAATCGTTTCGGTGTATGAGTGATTAGGATTAGCCGGATCATTCATCATAACAGTTTGAATCTCTTCGAGTTTATTTCTCCAGTATGTCGATTGCTTGTTGCCTTTGCCAAATTTCTGTATGGACCAGAGTTTAAGAAGATGTTTGACTTCCTTCAATTTTTGCTGCAAAATAAACAAAGGGTTACCGTATTTTGGTCTCTCCCAAGCTTCTAGAAATACCTCTAGAAAATCAGGTTCATTGACCCAGGAGTTAAAAAATTTAAAACTAGAGGAATTTTTCATGACATGTCCGCTGAGGTTGAGAATAAGAGGAGTATGGTCAGAGAGCAAGGGAGGAGGAAGGTTTTAGGAGATGGTAGGCCAAAAGCTGAAAGTAAACTGGTTACAAAAGGCATGATCAATTAGCGAGTAGGTTCTCGGACCAGTTCTACTAGAATTATTCCAGGAGAAGGGGAGTCCAGTCCTCCTAATGTTGACCAAATTGCTTAAGTCAATAGCTTTTCTCAGCGGAAGGATTTCAGATGGGGAAAGACGGTTGCCACCAGAACGTTGCGTGACCTCGTAGCAGCAGTTGAAGTCTCCCATGCAGATCCAAGGAAGGGTAGATTGACTGAGCGAGGGGATTTCATTAAGGAGGGATAGCCTGTCATTGAGGAAGTTGTTTCAGTGTTTTCTTCGTTTCCTTTGTCGTAGTGTTTAAGTGTTTTCTTCGTTTCCTTTGTCGTAGTGTACCGTGTTTCTTTGTAATCTTGTGTGTGTTGTTCCTCCCTCTTTCCCCGGTACATTAATAAAAATGGTAGGGGTCCATTCAACCCCGTCGGCCTTGCCAAAAAATAAAGGTTGGCAAATACAATAATGCGAAGCAAAGTTTATGAGAAAGCATGTACCGTATGAGCTTCAGCAGTAATATGCGTTCAGCATTCTCTTTTCTATATTTGTCAATTTTAGCTTCAATAAGAATCATGTTAACAAGGACCACCAAAACAAGCAGACTGACAACAAAATAGGTGTTAAATTCCTTCGTTGAACCAATCTTGCAAAACATCAAAGCAAAAAACTACACACTCATAAATACAATTGAAATAAACAAAAAAAAAAATCAGTTTAACTTGTTACAATGGCACACGAGTTGCATATCCTCAAATACAAACAACTATAGAACAATAAAATGCATATAACATTATCCATTTACATTGTTAATATTGTTCAGATCTACAGACTCTACTTTTTCCTATTGCTAGCATTTCAACCACCATATTACCTTCTGACCAAACTACAACGAAATAATACACAGTTAAACCATAGGCGGGAAATAACAACAATATGGCTTGCTGGAAAAAAAAGATAATAAGGGAAGGCTGCCTCCCTAACAAAGTCCAGGTGTTGTTCATAGCATATTGATGGGATTAGCTTATGTAAACCATTTAAAGATATTAAACGAATTTGCACTAAGAATTGATCAAGTTATACTAGATCAAACAATAATTTTTGAAATGAAGGATTGTCAAGATTTAGATGAAGCATTTAATGTGAAACAAGTTGACATACTAGGAGAAGATATCACATTTTTATTGACAGTTTGTCAACATTAGCACTCGTTGCTTGTATATGTTCCACAACCCTTTCAAAATAATAGAAAACAAGGTTAGTCATGGTAACCTTCAAAATAGCATCAGGGTATCATGTAATATGCATGCCAATGACAAGTTCAAGAGAAGCTTCACGAATAAATATTGCTGAGCCATAGAAACGTTCTTCAGCACCAGATAAAACTTCTGGATCAGCTTCCACTACTATAATAATAATATGATTAGACATAAAATAAAGAGACTATCAACATGAATAAGAGCGGAATTTTTGAAAGAAACCTACAATAAAACAATACACATGCACTTACCACACATTTAAACTTTCTCCGCAAAACTGAGGTATTGCCTGTCATGACTGCAATTGTCTTTATTCCGTGCTAATTATTTTTTCTTTGTATTCTGAAAATGTATATGTCCAAAAATTTAAATAAATTTGTTTGAAAAGCATGGAGTGCTTCCACTTATATTTTGAAATGCTAAATGCAAATGAAAGTAATTTATTTTACAATCTAAACAGTTGAATGAATTTTTGCCCATATTAAAGTAATTACTTTAATATTCCCATATTAATATGTGATGATGGTATTCCTAATTACTTCATTAGCGGCATCCCTTCATTAAAATTAAGTAGCGAGCACATCTCATCTTTGTCAATGCAGCCCTTTCTGAAAAAATAGCTGACTTTGCTTTATTAATTTTTTAAACCAGTAGCTAAATAAAATTCACTGAAAACCTCTCTAATAGTTCGAGCACATCCACAATCTTCCTTTGCAAAAATATGCAGGCACACAACACATATTGTTTTGAAAGGCGGGTAAAACACTTAACAACCACGGTTGGCATAGTTATGATTAATAACAAAATGAAATGAATGATCAGCATAGAAAAAAAAGCCGTAGGATTAGAAGCTAGAACAAAAGTTTTTGGTTTACGGTAAAAGATCACCGTTATGAACTGCAAAAATGGCCTTATGTTCTCCAGCAACAATCTGCTTAAGTTTTTTAAATTTGGTCGATTTATATCTGTGCCAATTATGGAGAAGATTTTAATTGATTCTTGTAATAAATTAATTATGTGCAAGATATTGAAAAGATATGGGAGATATTAGTGGATTTGATAAATCAATCAAATCTTGTTATATGTGGCAACAAATTTGGATAAAATGAGAAGTTATATTATTTGATTTAAATCAATCAAATAATAGTATAAGTGTAAATAAATTAAAGATATGCCACATTTGCGGTGGAATAAATCAGGAAATGTTTCTTCCATATCCATGAAGCACTCTTCATCATTCACCTATATATACACAGGCATTGGCTCGTATTTTTGAAACACAGAAGAAGAAAGCTCTCTTCATATATTATCTTCAAAAGATCCCTATTTTCTGTAATTATAATAGGGTGATAAAGTTGTATTGAGTTGTAATTCTTCTCATATTGGACCTCCTCTTGAAGCGAAGTAATAAAAAGTTGTTGGGTCCGAGGACGTAGGCATAGCCGAACCTCGTTATATTGATGTGTTATTTCCCTTTTCTATTTCTTTTTTTCTCTATAATCTGAGGCATTTTTTTGGCATTGTTGAGATTTCGACAGGCTAGATCATTGGGTGTTCAGCTTCCGCTGCCCAAACCACTGTTTTTTGCAAAACAAATTGGTATCAAAGCTCGTTGTTATGTTCAACGATTATTTCGGCTATGTCTAATTACACTAAAAATAACAGCAGTAGAAGCGTTACAAATTATGGAGTCGCTAGATTTGATGGAAAGGGGGATTTTGGCACATGGAAGATGATGATGGAAGCGGTGTTGAAGAAAGAGTGGACATTTAAGGTTGTCTCAGACTGGAGAAATTGAGGAATTTAGCACTTGAAGAGATAGAAGAATTGGAAGAGGATGCTTTTACTACCATCTAACTTAGTCTTTCCGATGAAGTACTTAGAGAGTTCTCTCGTGTGAAAACTGCTAAGTAACTGTAGGATGCTCTTCAGAGAAAGTTCTACGACAAGTCTCTCACCAACCGCATCATCCTACAACCACAACTTTATTCATTCAAGATGAAGCCTGGAACCAATGTATTTGATCACGTGGATGCCCTTAACACACTTATCATGAATTTTCGAGCAGTTGATGTAAAGATTGAGGATGAATCGCAAGCTGTTATTCTATTATGTTCTTTTCCTGCAGAGTATAACACTTTTGTTAACTCTATGATTTATGGGCATTCATTCATTTTCTTGGAGGATGTGAAGACAAATTTGCATAACGAGATGTTGAGGGGAAAGTTACCAAGCATGAGCATGGAGAATGATTCCGAAGGACTAATTACACAAAGAGGAAGAAGTAAGAGTAGACCCAAAAATAGTGGAGATAGAGCTAAGTCCAGATCTCAGTCAAGGGATCTCGGAAGGGAGTTTGCCATTATTGCAGAAAACCTGGACATTATGTTGCAAGTTTCCCCAAATAGGAGAAGAAAAACAAAGTTGTCCCTCAAAAGGCTTCAGATTATACTATGGAGACATCAGATTTAGAAAACGATCTCGGCGTTTTTACAACTTCTGCCTCTTCTATGAAGAGTACTACGTAGATTATTGACTCATGAGCATCTTATCACATGACACCTGATAGGCACTCTTTTTCCACTTATCGTCAGTTTGATGAAGGAGAGGTTCTCATGGGAAATAATGCTTCTTGTCGCATGGTTGGTACTGGAACAGTAAAAATTAGGATGTTTGATGGTGTTGTTCGTACTTTATGTGATGTCAGGCATGTGCATAATTTAAGGCATAGTTTGATCTCCATTGGAGCGCTGTGCAATTTTAGCTTAAAGTGTGTAATAGAAAATTATTCACTAAAAATTACAAATGGATCATTAATAGTAATGAAAGGGGTAAAAGCTGAAAATCTATATTTGCTGAAGGGTACAACTACTATTCTGGTGTCTTCTTCAGTTATTGATTCTGTTGGTTCTGATTCTACCAGATTGTGGCATTTTTGTATGGGCCACATTGGAGAGCGCAGTTTAGAAGTATTGAGAAAGCAAGGCTTTATTGATGGTGTTCATCATTCAAAACTTGACTTTTGTGAAGGATGTGTACTTGGAAAGCAGACAAAGGTTTCTTTTTGTAATGTAAAGCATAAGTCTAAAGATACTTTAGAGTATGTTCATACTGATGTTTGGGGCCCCACACCTTGCCTATCGTTTGGAGGAGCCAGGTATTTTGTTTCATTTGTTGATGATTTTTCTAGAAAAGTATGGGTTTACTTTATGAAGTCCAAAGATAAAATTTTGATAGGGTTCAAAGTTGGAAATCTCTTACTGAGAAGCGGTCTGGAAAGAAGGTGAAGATTCTTCGTTAAGAAAATGGTGCTGAATTCACTCCTCAAAAATTCATCAAATTTTGTGAGTTTGAGGGAATCAAAGACACTACACCACGCCAGGAGACCCTCAGTCAATTGGGGTTGCAGAGAGAATGGATCAGAATTTATTGGAAAGAACCCATTGCTTACGGCTAACTGCGGGATTAAATAAGATATTTTGTTCATAAGCGTTATCTACGGTAGTTTTCCTTATCAACCACATACCTTCTACCGCCATAGATATGGAAAATTATTGAAGAAGTACGGAAGGGAGAGTCTGTATCATATTCCTTTCTCAGAGTGTTTGGTTGTAACACCCCGCTTTTTTAACTAATGATAATAAAATAAGAATATCTTAACTAAATATTCATAATTAGGTGAAACGGACTACGCCATTGCGTTCATCTCGGAATTCTAGTCAAAATAGACACCTAGTTTGCATAAAACAGACACTGTATGAAGAAGTTATTAAGCCTAGAAGTTTGTATATGCGTAAGAGAATTAAATATGTACAAACAAATAAAGATATATAAAAAAAATTAATAAAAATTCAAAACCAGCGAACGGAAGCCCTATACAGATCTGGGCAGAATTCGGTTTTGTGAACGTGGACCTGTTTCTAGACCAAATACGTTGTTGAACACCTATGAATAAGCCTATAGAGCCTACCCTATATTTCTGAGACAACGCAGAAGCTCTGCCATTCCTCTCCCTCCTCAAATCTATTTAGAAAATTAAGATTATTAGTTTAGGAAAAATTCAGAATTCAGAGCTGAAGGAAAGGAACGTATGTTTGTAAATGGATGTCGGATCTCTTATCACAGTAAGGTAATTATCTAGATCTGGTTTATTTCAATTCTCTTTACTTTCTTCTCTTTTTATTTTAGTAAAGATAATGAATCCTTTGTTGTTCGGTTCTGAATCCAATTAGGAGAAAACCATGGAATGATAAAAACTGGACCAGATCTAGGATTTGGAAAGCATGTAAGGTGAGTGGATTTAAGCTATAGCATTTTAGATAATAATATGTTATCGTTTACCACTCCCCGTTTTGTATAATTGAAATGTGATATGTTGAGATGTTAAACATACATTAATAATGATTATAGTAATAAGCATGACATGTGGGAAAATTTAATTTGCTAAGATATTAATTTATTGATTACAAATTCATATGTGGGAATATAAGCTTATAATATTTTGAATAGCCATTACTGTTGTTTCAATTCCATGTTAGTTTGTAACGATTGTGTACCCAGGCCATTAACGGTAGAAATTGAGAACTGTACATGTTAGTTTATGTGATTTGGAGAATTATCTGATTAATTTGATTTCAAATTAGAAAGGAATGGATTATATGTTAGAAGAAAAAATGACATAAAATAGGCATAATATGATGAACAGTAAATTATAAATTAAAGTGGAAATTTGAAAGAAATAGACATGCCCAGATTATATAGAAAATTTACAGTAAATAAGAAACTCTAACCGCGCTTAGACACGAGATTAGATTACACTTGTGGTAGAAGTCTGCCCGGAACCGGCCGGCATATCCAGCATCCACAAGTGGTAAATTAATGTGAAGGGTCTAAGTGCATAATTAAAGCATGTAATGGTGCTAAGACACGAGGTTTAGTCGACTTGTGGTAGAAACCTATCCGGAACCGCCCGACAAATCCAGCATCCACAAGTGTAGGCTGAATATGAGAGGTCTAGTGCATAAATAAATACATATACAAATATATGTAAATAAAAGGAATGATAAACAACATTAATTGTAATTAATGGGAATAAATGGAATTGAAAGAAAGATACAATAGTAGAAAGAAATGAAATGAATGGGGAATGATAATAACCTATTATAAATAAATTACATTAATGAGAATGTTGTATAATAGGTAGACTTGTCCTAGGGACAAGTGAAGATTATAACATAGGTTATAATAAACTAATAAGGAAATGGGATAACTAGTGAAATGAGATACATGACACTTAATTGTAAATTTAGTAAACAGTAAATGGGGAAAACCTGAAACCAGTTGAGAAAAAGGGGGAAAATTTATGAAATATAAGAAGTTATACTTAATTATAAATTAAGTAATCTATAAAATTGGAATTCTGAAACCTGCTGATAAGAATAACATGTTTAGACTTGTCTTAGGGACAAGAGGAAATTATAACATAGGTTATAATAAATGGATAGAGAAACTTATTAATGGACCTTAGTTAAGAGAACTAAGTTAATAAGTAAACAACGGTAAGTTGTAGTAACGATGTAAAATGTAATTATGATTAAACAAGTAAGAGTGAGAAAAACTTAAGAAACGAAATAAGTTATATTTAATCATAAATAAGGACTAACATGTTAAACTGAAAACATGTGAATTGAGATATACTTAATAACATATTAAGGAGAACATGTTAGTGTAACCTTGACCCAAAGAAGAACATAAAGGGATTGTGGATTTTAGACCTTGGACCAAAATCAAGAAAATAACCTGTTGTGGCTTGATAATAAACTTAAATAGGTTAAGTTATATAACTGAAATTAATAAGCAAGAGGAACTTGGTAACTTGATTAAGAATTCAATATGAATGGGAATAACCAAGTTATATGGGAACCTGGTGAGGTAAGGCAAGCACGTAAAAGAATGTTTAGACATAGGGTCTAACAACATATTAAAGTGAGGCACTTGGACCAGTCCGCACGTTTGAGGGTGAATAACCCAACAGGGTTGATCATCGTGGTGTTATAAGGCACGAAGGGAGCACACATTCATCTGATTATTCTGTCGGCTCCGAAGGACTGGAAGGGGAAGCACGCGGCTTCTTGAGATACGTAAGGTGCTCTTGGTAGTCCTCTATGCGGTGGCAGATGTTTAGGTGTGCTCGTAGAGGTTGGGTCTTCACGTAACCACCAGGTGGGTAGGCCTTGACTGCAAAAGTAGCTTTGCAGTCAGAATGTTGTGACGCGATGACACTAGGGTGATTCGGTAGTCGCCTTAACGGGGAGGCAAAGGGTCATGACCAACAAGGATAGTAGATCGTCAAATACCCGTAACCGGCAGCCGGTGGGATGTGGAAAGACTAGATCTAAAACCAATAGAACATTCACCCTTCACTATCGGGGTACGGTGCTTGAGGGAAGATGCAAACTGGATGTTTAGATTGTTTGTTAGGGCAAGTCATTTAACTCTTGTAGTCTTCACTATTTGAGGGAGGGGCCGAGGTAGGGCCATAGCCGCTGTGAAAAACAGACCCTAGGAATATCTATATATAGAGGCTCTTAAAGACGGACCTGTATAGATATGGAAAACCTCCCGACCTAGTTTCGTGTTTCTTGTATCGCCCTGCCACGGAACTCGATGCACATTAGGGGACGTGCGATTAAGGAATTGAGCTACAATTGATGATATGTATAAGGGACAGTCTAGATACATGCATGTCAGCTCTGGGTGATGTATCGTAGACTTGAGGACATTACTCCGGTATCAAATCTGATTTGATCGACAGTGGCAATCCGTACGCTTACATAGCATAGTAATGACAGACATATGCGGAACATAACATTCTTATGTAGAGATCCGTACGTCACTCTGGCGTAGGATGAGGGTTTGCGTTCATTTCTGTGGTATTATGGTGGAGACCGTGCGAGTGGGGTACCATGGGGTGTACCTTAATATTGGGGATAGCTACATATATAATGTATTAGGTTAATCCACTGGAAAGTAAATGGGTACGACGTTTTGTAAGCCTTGAGTGTTGTTAACCCAAGTAACCTAATAAATATATATATAATTGAACGGTATATGTAGGATTATCCAAAGTGTATTGTTTAAATTCAATCACCAGAACTTGTAATCTGACCACCTCCTCATAACATACTCGTAGGTTAGATATGTGACAGAGACATGATAGCTTTGGATACTGGTTAGGCAATATTATTAATAGGGTAAGGCTATATTTTGATTACATTAATTTTATCCATTCCGCTGTGAGATATTTTCTGAGCTCTGACATAGTTTATGTCTCTGTCTTTTCTGCAGGATACCAGAGCAAACCAACACGAGTTCGATAAATTAGAATTTTGAAAAAAATTCAGTCTGTCGGAATTCGGGTTGTTACATATGTTATCAGAGCCAGGTTTAGAATTCCTGTATAGATAGTGATTGAACGTATTTGTATTTTTAAAATATAACTATATTATATATATATATATATATTTATACCTAGATCCATATAGGAACCCACTAAATAGAAAGAGTATAATATGGTAAGAAATGTGATGTTTTTTTACACTAAAGGGATGAATATGGAAATATGAGACCCTTAGGTAATTTGGGTGGAAAGTGTATAATGTACTTTGTTTGGAAGGAAAGTGAATCCCATATGATTAGTATTTTGGGTTAGTGGGCTTGAAAACCCTATAGATTAGAAAAGGTTAAAAAGAGAAAAATGGATTAGGAATATATATAGTTTGAGAGAATTGAACTTGGGGAGTGTCTACGAAAGCCTAGAAAATTGGAAACCCGCTTTGAGTCTAAACCCATTGTTAACTTTTAAGAACTTGAAACTGCAAAAGTTTTGGGAAAATGTGGTGTTTTCAAGTTTTAATCTTAAAAGTTATAGTTTAAAAAATATGTAAAGAAGTACATATTGGGTTTTGAAGTTAATATATTTTGTAAATAGTGATTTCTTTCGAAAAGTTTGTCTAAAGTAAAATTCTCTCAGAAAAAGGTGCATATTATAGAGCATGTATAGCTCGCTAGTTTTCTTGTTATATTTCATACAAGAATTTTTAATAATGAAAGTTTTGAAGTATCTATTCTTTTGACAGTCATTATTTTGATAAATTGTTTAAATGAGAAAATTTTGTTGGGTGGACAAAATAAGTTGTAGAAAATGAGAATAGAGTGGATGTTGGAACCTTGTAGTGAGAGACTGAACGGACCTTATAGGTACGAACAAGTCATAAACCCAATTGAAAAATAGTTGTCCGAATCTACTCCAGTTTTTGTGATTTGAAACAAAAATGATTTACATTTTTTTTGTATATGACATGTTTTATGGTTTGGCAAAAGTAAGTTTTCATGAGGAAAATAAGG
Organism: Allium sativum; assembly: GCA_030737875.1. Lineage (NCBI taxonomy): Eukaryota > Viridiplantae > Streptophyta > Magnoliopsida > Asparagales > Amaryllidaceae > Allium > Allium sativum. The sequence continues at coordinate 5,457,352 of CM060923.1, read as the reverse complement.
TTTTGACATTATTAAATTTTTGAAAGAATGTTTAAATGAAAAGGCCAAACCATGTTTTAAAAGTATGGATTAGGTGAGGATTAGTGCCTAGGGAAGACGGGAAAAGCTTTGAGGCTATGAAGCAGATAGTGGGAATTATCTTGGAATAATAGTAAGTTCCCGTGGAATGCATAAGCATTGAAAAGCCTAGGGTGTTTCTTAAACTAATTGTTGGTACACAGCTAGGGCTAGTGGTGACTACAAGATGGTAAAAAAGGCAAGTATATGTTGGATCCTATTGCTAATTTTCATATTAGGGGTAAAACCCGTTACTGCATTTTTGTTGGGATCGTTTCGTTATTTTATTCTTGTTGGGTAGTTTAGGTAAGCCTAAACCTATCGTGGGTCCCATGGTTTGGACTTTTCTGTCTGAGGGGGATATAGTCCCGAGTTCTTGGCCCTTAGTGGTAGCCGTGTAGGGTATTTGTTCTCCTATTTTAGTTGAAAGACTAGAAAGCTTATTTAAATATAAACTAAGATCAGATGATTAAATAAGCTAAGAAAAGAGAAATGGTACAACTAAAAAGGAAACAACAAATTCAGTAATGCGAAAAACTATGAGAAAAGATGAATAAGAGTAAAAAAATCTAAGATAAGATGAAAAAAAAATTGTAATAGGGAAAATTTTCTTATGTGAGCTGTACTTGGATAGGAAAATAGGAAATCTTTATAAATAGTTACATAAAAATCCAAGTACGGTTGGAAAAATGTATATAAAAGAAAAACGGAAGATGTGAAATTTTCCGTTTTCCACCTTTTTGTAACATAAGAAATCGAATTTAGAAAATTAGATATTTATGAAATTCAAAAAGTAAAGTTGGTTGGTTGGATTTTGGATGCAAAAATTGAATGAATTACGCTCTTACTCAGTAAGAGTGTGAGAAAATTTGGATAAAAAAGCATTTTTGATTTTCAAAATATTGCATTCATGCAGAACTGCCAGTATATTTAAGACGTGAGCATCATATTTTAAAAGGATTTTTGAAAAATTTGCATACACATAGGAGGTACCGCTTAGGCATACATATATTATTATGTTATATTTCACTTTGCACAAGTGCACGATGTTTGCAAAAATTGGATGCACACATGATGGATGTATATTAAGCGAGCGGTTATTTGAATTCTACCCTTATCAAATTTCGGGGATGAAATTTCCTAAGGGTAGGAGAATGTAACACCCTGCATTTTTAACTCAAGATAATAAAATAAGAATAACTTAATTAAATATTCAAAATTAAGTGAAACAGACTGTGCCATTGCGATCATCTCGTAATTCTAGTGAAAATAGACACCGAGTTTGCGTAAAACGAACAACGTATGAAGACATTATTAAGCCTAGAAGTTTGTATATGCGCAAGAGAACTATATATGTACAAACAAATAAAGATATAAAAATTTCTTAATAAAAATTCAAAACCAGCGAACGGAAGCCCCATACAAATCTGAGCAGAAGTCGGTTTTGTGAACGTGGACTCGTTTCTTGACCAAATACGTTGCTGAACACCTATAAATAAGCCTATAGAGCATACCCTAAGTCTCATTTTCTGAGACAATGCATAAGCTCTACCATTCCTCTCCCTCCTCAAAACTACTTAGAAAATTAAGATTATTAGTTTAGGAAAAATTCTAAATCTAGATCTGAAGGAAAGGAACGTATGATTGTAAATGGGTGTTCAGATCTCTTATATTAGTAAGGTAACTATCTAATCTGGTCTATTTTAATTCTCTTCCCTTTCTTCTCTATTTATTTTAGTAAAGATTATGAATCCACGGTTGTTAGGTTCTGAATCCAATTAGGAGAAAACCATAGAATGATAAGAACTGGACCAGATCCAGGATTTGGAAAGCGTATAAGGCGAGTGGATTTAAGTTATAACATTTCAGATAATAATATGTTATCGTTTACCATTCCCCATTTTGTATAACTGAAATGTGATATGTTGAGATGTTTAACATACGTTAATAATGATTATAGTAATAAGTATGACATGGGGAAAAAAATTAATATGCTAAGATATTAATTTGTTGACTACAAATTCATATATGGGAATATAAGCTTGTAAAATTTTGCATACCATCACTATTGTTTCAATTCCATGTTAGTTTGTAATAATCGTGTACCCAGGCCATTAACGGTAGAAATTCAGAGCTGTACATGTTAGTTTATGTGATTTGGATAATTATCTGATTAATCTGATTTCATATTAGAAAGGAATGGATTATATGTTAGAAGAATATATGATATAAAATAGGCATAATATGATGACTGGTAAATTATAAATTAAAGTGGAAATTTTAAAGAAACAGACATGCCTAGATTATATAGAAGATTTACAGTAAATAAGAAATTGTAACCGCACTTAGACACGAGATTAGATTACACTTGTGGTAGAACTCTGCCCGGAACCGACCGGCATATCCAATATCCACAAGTGTTAAATATAATGTGAGGGGTCTAAGTGCATTATTAAAACATGTAATCGTGCTAAGTTACGAGGTTAAGTCGACTTGTGGTAGAAGTCTTCTCGGAACCGCCCGGCAAATCCAGCATCCACAAGTGTAGGCTTAATGTGAGAGGTCTAGTGCATAAATAAATACGTATATAAATATATGTAAATAAAGGGAATGATAAACAACATTAATTGTAATTAATGGGAATAAATGGAATTGAAAGAAAGATACAACAGTAAAAAGTAATGAAATGAATAGGGAATGATAATAATTTATTATAAATATATTACATTAATGAGAATTTTGTATAATAGTTAGACTTGTCCTAGGGACAGGTGAAGATTATAACTTAGGTTATAATAAACAAATAAGGAAATGGGATTACTGGTGAAATGAGATAAGGGACACTTAAATGTAAATTAATTAATCAGTAAATGGGGGAAAACCTGAAACCTGTTGAGAAAAGGGGGAAAATTTATGAAATATAAGAAGTTGTACTTAATTATAAATTAGGTAATTTGTAAACTTGGAAGTCTGAAACACGCTGATAAGAATAACATGTTTAGACTAGTCCTAGGCATAAGAGGAAATTATAACATATGTTACAATAAATGGATAGAGAAACTTATTAATGGACCTTATTTAAGATAACTAAGTTAATAAGTAAACAACAATAAGTTGTAGTAACGATGTAAAATGGAATTATGACGAAATAAGTAAGAGTGAGAAAATCTTATAAAATGAAATAAGTTACATTTAATCATAAATAAGGACTGACATGTTAAACAGAAAACATGTGAATTGAGATACACTTAATAACATATTAAGTAGAACATGTTATTGTAACCGTGAACCAAACAAGAACATAAAGGGATTGTAGATTTCAGACTTTGGACCGCAATCCAGAGAATAACACGTTATGGGCTTATTAATAAACTTAAATGGGTTAAGTTATATAACTGAAATTAATAAGCAAGAGGAACTTGGTAACTTTATTAAGAATTCAATATGAATGGGAATAACCAAGTTAAATGGGAACCTAGTGAGGTAAGGCAAGCACGTAAAAGAATGTTTAGACATGGGGTCTAACAACATATTAAAGTAAGGCGCTTGGACCAGTCCGCACGTTTGAGGGTGAATAACCCAACGGGTAGATCATCGTGGTGTTATAAGGCACGAAGGGAGAGAACATTCATATGATTATTCTGTCGGCTCCGAAGGACTGGAAAGGGAAGCACGCGGCTTCCTGAGATACGTAAGGTGCTCCTGGTAGTCCTCTATGCGGTGGCAGATGTTTAGGCTGTGCTTGCAGAGGTTAGGTCTACGCGTAACTACAAGGTGGATGAGCCTTGACTGCAAAAGTAGCTTTGCGGTCAGAATGTCAGCGGTTGCCTCAACGGGGAGGGGAAGGGTCACGACCAACAAGGATAGTAGATCATTGGATACCGGTCATTGGCAGCCAATGGGAGGTGGAAAGACTAGAGCTAAAACCAATAGACTATTCACCCTTCACTATTGGAGTACGGTGTTTGAGGGAAGGCGCCAACTGGATGTTTAGATTGTTTGTTAGGGGCAAGTCATTTAGCTCTTGTAGTCTTTACCAGTTGAGGGAGGGGCCAAGGTAGGGCCATAGCCACCTTGAAAAACAGACCCTAGGAATATCTATATATAGAGGATCTTAAAGACGGGCCTATACAGATATGGAAAAGCTCCCGACCAAGTTTCGTGTTTCTTGTATCACCCTGCCACGTAACTCGGTGCACATTAGAGGACGTGCGGTTAAGACATCGAGCTACAATTGACGATACGTATGTGGGATAGTCTAGATACATGCATGTCGGCTTTAGGTGGTGTATCGTAGACTTGAGGGCATTACTACGGTATAAAATATGATTCGATCGACGGTGGCAGTCCGTACACATACATAGCGTAATAATGACAGAGATATGCGGAACGTAATATTGTTATTGAGAGATCCATACGTCACTCCGGCGTAGGATGAGGGTTTGCGTTCATTTCTGTGGTATTATGGTGGAGACCGTGCGAGTGGGGTACCATGGGGGTGTACTTTAATATTGGGGGTAGCTACATATATACTGTATTAGGTTAATCCACTGGGAAGTAAATGGGTATGACGTATGTGTAAGGCTGGAGTGTTGTTAACCCAAGTAACCTAACAAATAAGAAAATATGATTAAACGGTATACGTAGGATTATCCAAAGTGTATAGTTTAAATTTAGTCACTAGAACTTGTAATCTGACCCCCTCCTCATAACATACTCGCAGGTTAGATTTGTAGCAGAGACATGATAGCTTTGGATACTGTTTAGGCAGTATTATTAATACGGTAATGCTATATTTTGATTACACTATATTTTATCCATTCCGCTGTGTGATATTTTCTGAGCTCTGACATATTTTATGTCTGTGCCTTTTCTGCAGGATACTAGAGTATACCAACATGAGTTTCGATAGATTAGAATTTTAAATAAAATTCCGCCTTTTGGAATTCGGGTTGTTCAGGAATAATTAATCCACTAAATTAAGTGTGGACCGGTCCTGAAGATCCAAGGGCTCGCCAGCGTCCGAGCCCTGAGATATTTGCTAAAGTGTCTCGAATCTATGAGGAGCCATCCCTTGCCTTGACTCATAGATGTAATCCAATTTCCAATATGTGACTTTCCGGTTTTAGTTGTTAACCTATATGGCGGCATAGTGGCATGGGACGCTCATGTCATCTAGGATTGATACATTTATATTTGAAGTTTTTTTGACACTATGCACTTATAGTAATATCAAAATGATTTTTTTTAAACGTACCAAGCATGTTTGGCTATTATAAGGTAAAACTCTATCCTTTGGCATCGTTGCATTGTGTGATGGGACATGAGTCTTGTAATTGCTTTATTTTCCAAAAAGCATTGCGTTGTTTTTTTTTAAACTGAGATTCATGTGAAGTAAACCCGTTCCGTGTTATACGACATGGTCCCATGATTTCCCAACTTTTAAAGTAATGATTTATTTACTGTTTTACTTCTCACACTATGTAATGACCCGCATTGGCAGAGGTACTGTAATTAATTAATTTAATTATATATATCGTGAGGTAGGAAATTAAATCATCGTTTAATTAAATTATAGTGAATATTTAATTAATTTAAATAATTAAATAATATATTTAAATTAGAAATAACCAGAAATAGTGAATTGACAATATAATGTGGACGGGGTCATCCCCGAGATTTAATTCAGCTTAAAGTTGAGTTACATCGACGAATATATTCAATCGACGACGGTTTGAACGTATAATTATAATATAATTATAATAGAGCTTGAAATGGCGCTGCAGTTCGTAAATTGGCGATTTGAACTTCAACTGAATGTAAATGATTCGTTTTAAGCCGGATTTCTGTGAAACAAGAAACGTGTGGAGCTGGTGGAGTATATCTTTCTAGTGGAAGAGAAAAATCGGGATTTCGTCGTGTAGATTTTGATGTATGTCCAAATAAAATTTCAGAAAAGTCGCTGTAGAGTTCCTTTATAATTTGCGACGCTTTATATACGTTAAAAATGGATTTTCAATATAAACTGAATATCGAGATAATCTGAAATCTGAAATATCAAGCTGTAAATTCTGATATGATATTCTGAAGCAGTACGATATCATATGTGAAGATATACGATAATATTAAATTATTAATTTTTAAATTTATTTAAATATATTTATATATTTAAATGGGTTATTCAAAGCGCTAAAAATAGTCACTTTTGCAAACGAAGTCGGAATTCGACGAAACCAGTTTCGTTGGGACCGAAATGACGAACTCTAGCTACATGTCCAGTTTCGTAATTTTTGGGTACCATGTGTGACCACACGAATTTTTAGAAGGTTAAAACAAGTATAAAACAATAAAAGGGAAATATCTAAAACTCAGTGTAAGGTCAAAACAAAGGCCACCTAGTGCCCTCTTTAAACCACACAAGAATCTCGTCCCTCGTATAAAACCTTCTCATGAGCCGCCGGCTTATTTCTCAACTAAAACAAAGATCCTGAGTTTTAAAAATCAATGGAAATTCAAACTTAATCCTATAAATTAGGAAATGGATATATTCCGATTCACCAAGTGGTTCTCTTCAAGTTGGTTGGCTTTTTGTTGAACTCGATTTGGGTTTGGTCGCTGTCTATGTTTACAGCGTTTAGGTTTAAGGAGTTTTTGGCAAATCGAAGCATTTGATTCCTGTTTCGGTTGTGTATTTGGATTAAGGAGGTTGATTTGGAGTTGGTTGCAAAGTATTTGGGTTGATTTTGTTCGGTGGTTTTGCTGGGATACCGTGAAGAAATGCTCGATGTAGGTAGGAATGTTGGCGTCGAGTTGAAAGAAATGGTAAGGGGAGGAAGCGGATTTGTACAGGGAGTATTTTGGTGGAGTTTGTTTGCGTTGTAAATAAATGGTGAGGAGATGGTGTTCGATTTTTCTGGGAAAAGACAAACGGAGCTGTTCGACGGACATGGAAGGGGGAGCACAGAGTTGGGTTTTTCTAGGTTAAGGTTGGAGGAGATTGAAGTAGATGAAATTAGGTATGGTTGGTGAGATTTTAAGTGATGTGGTGATCAAGCTTTTGGCGGAAGTTGTGACGTGAATGGCCAGTGAGGATACAGAGAAACCACGGCTTTCATTTTTGGGGAAGACACTGAAATTGGGTATTGGGTACAGGTGTGGTTTGGTGGGCCTTATTTCAAGGTAAAGCCCAATTGCTTAAATAGAATGAAATTCAAGTTTAATTAAATAAGTGTATAACTTGTAATCATCATATCTTCAATATATGAAATCAGAATCACGAACCGTAAGTTGTGTTGGGATCGTATGGACGGGACCAACACAATGAGACTGACCGGGAGTGAATCCGAGCTCGTTACAATTTATGGCGAAATAAATTGTCCGACTGAATCAAATAACGCAAACCGTTATTTAACGGCTAACGCGCAACGGTGAGTAAATCTCACTAACTTTGTTCAGTTTATATTTGTATAAACTGTACTTTATTTTTAATGATTGATTGCCGTGTATTGATTGTTAAATTGGACTGTTAAATAGATTTAATTGAAAACGTAGATATAGTTATATATAGAAAACCGTCAATCAAATATGGATTCTGATTATCAGTATATTTCATGTTGGGATGAAATTGATGTATATTATACTGTGTAACATCTGTGGATGCAGGGAAACAGGTTGGAGGAATCCGACTGGATTCCTCAACAGTTATTATATTGTTTTTCATATATTTTGATATATGATGTGAATTATAACCTGTTGTTGATTGTGTGTGTATGGACGATATTGAACATCGTGAGTTGATATGTTAAAATACCATAAACATACCGGAATTTAGATAAGGGAATTTTCAAAGTGATATTGAAAATAGCATATTTATAAAATAGGATATTTATAAATAAGAGATATTTATAAATTGGGATATTTATAAATAGGAGATATTTGAAAAGGAAATAAATTCAAAACATTTCTTTTTGAATGGAAAGGCCTGTGTGGCGAGTTTGGGGATTTTCCCGATGCTCCCGATACGAAGGAGGTTATGGCGAATTTTCCCGGGAATTTAAGGAGTTAGAATATTTCAAGAATAAATTTGAAAAGGAAATATTTGTAAACCATTTACAAATATAATTGGAAAGGAAACATTATAAAAAGGGAAATCATTTTTAAAGGGTAGAACCGTTATTTAAAAGTAAATCTTTTCCAATGAATAAAACGTTGTTAAAAAGGAAATCTTTATAAAGTGAATAAAGTAAATCGAATATGGTATTCGAAGAAGTTAATCGAATATGGTATTCGAAGTTAGTTAATCGAATATATACATTTGAAGAAGTTAATCGAATATGGTATTCGAAGTTAGAGAAATCGAATATGGTATTCGAAGTTAGTAAATCGAATATGGTATTCGAAGAAGTTAATCGAATATGGTATTCGAAGTTAGTTAATCGAATATATACATTCGAAGAAGTTAATCGAATATGGTATTCGAAGTTAGAGAAATCGAATATGGTATTCGAAGTTAGTTAATCGAATATGGTATTCGAAGTTAGTTAATCGAATATATACATTCGAAGTTAGTTAATCGAATATATACATTCGAAGAAGTTAATCGAATATGGTATTCGAAGTTAGAGAAATCGAATATGGTATTCGAAGTTAGTTAATCGAATATATACATTCGAAGTTAGTTAATCGAATATATACATTCAAAGAAGTTAATCGAATATGGTATTCGAAGTTAGAGAAATCGAATATGGTATTCGAAGTTAGTTAATCGAATATAGACATTCGAAAGGAGAAATCGAATATGGTATTCGAAGTTAGTTAATCGAATATGGTATTCGAAGTTAGTTAATCAAATATAGACATTCGAAAGGAGAAATCGAATATGGTATTCGAAGTTAGTTAATCGAATATGGTATTCGAAGTTAGTTAATCGAATATAGACATTCGAAAGGAGAAATCGAATATGGTATTCGAAGTTAGTTAATCGAATATAGACATTCGAAAGGAGAAATTGAATATGGTATTCGAAGTTAGTTAATCGAATATGTTATTCGAAAGGGGTTTGTCGAGTCGAGTTAGTCAAATAGAGTTAATCAGTTAGAATTAATCGATTTGAGTTAACCAGTTAGAGTAACCAGTTAGAGTAATCAGTTAGAGTTAACCAGTTAGAGTTAATCAGTTAGAATTAATCGGTTAGAGTAATCAGTTAGAGTTAACCAGTTAGAGTTAATCAGTTAGAATTAATCAGTTAGAGTTAACCAATTAGAGTAATCAGTTAGAGTTAACCAATTAGAGTAATCAGTTAGAGTTAAACCAATAGAGTTAATCAGTTAGAGTTAATCCATATAATATGCCATTTAGCACGACTGCTAGCGTAATTCGCAGGGCTGCAAATAGCCTAAGGCAGTCGGATGTTTCCTGAGGGAATCAGGCATAACCATTGTGATCGCTGCGATCTAGAGTCAAGCGAATGGAGTTAAATAGAGTTGTCGAATAGTAGTTGTTCGAATGGAGTTAAATAGAGTTAGTCGAATATAGTTTATTCGAATAGAGTTGAATAGAGTTAATCGAATAGTAGTTATTCGAATAGAGTTAAATGGAGTTAAATCGAATATTAGTTATTCGATAGGAGTAAACCAAGTTAGTCGAGCCTAGTTAATTGAATCGAATTGGTCGAACCAAGTAAGTTAAGTTAGTTGAGTTAAGTTCGTCGAGTTAAATAAATCGATGTTAGTTTCATCGAAAGGAGTTATCGATGTTAGTTTCATCGAAAGGAGTTATCGATGTTAGTTTCATCGAAGGAAAAGTTATCGAATATTAGTTGATCGAAGTGAGATTTATCGAACAAGAGTTATTCGAAAAGAGATTTTCGAATATAGTTTATTCGAAAGTAAGATTTTCAAATATGAGATATTTGAAAAGGAAGAAGTTAATCGAATATAGGTTATTCGAAGAAGAGTTAATCAAATAGAGATTTCTCGAAGAGAGTTAATCGGCAAATTCGATTATATCGAATTCGGGAAAGTACTTATACTTTCCAGTGTTTAAATAGAGATTTATTTATTTATAAATAAATAAGTGTTAGGTTAATTATTCACTAATAAGAATAGAAGTTATAATTAAAGTTAGATAATTCAAAAGTAGGAATTATAACGTTATCGTTATAACCCATGTTTTAAACATAGAAGTGGATTAGTAAAATTGAATCCGAGAAAGGCGTAAAGAAGTTGTTAAAGATTAAAAGATAAACTTTGACCATTTCGAAGTTATAACGTTGTTCAGTCAAGGTCTGAGAGGTAATTATACCCCAACTTGAGTGACTTCCTTCTTAATTAAGAAATGGTAAGGTTTGATCGTAAAGGAGTTTTGGAAATGTTTTCCAAACGAGAATCAGAAATGTTTTCTGATAAAAGAAAATAAGAATTTAGAACATAGGGAAACAGGAGATAAGTAAATAAATGAACTAAAGAGATTAATGTTAAATATTGTTTGTTCGATATAATTTCCATCTGGGAATAATATCGTTGTTTACACACTTGTTTTTCTTTGATAGTTAACTCATCGACTATCGAAGTTTTGACCATTTTAACGTTGTTAATATGGAGAGACCGGTTGGATTATTATCCAAAGAACCACTCTGTATTGGCATAAGCGTCGCGAATCATATATGCCAAAGATAATTGAAGACGGAGTAAAATGCAAGGGGTATCCTGTTTACAGAATAGTGCCTTCGGTTTGTCCAGTCCCAGGACAACTTGTATGGACGAAGGTCTGACAGAGTATATCCAATGGATCGCGTAAGTTGATCTATTCAAAAGTATTCACGTTTGGTGGCGGAGGAATTTGTTTCTCTTAGCTGTATACCCGTGTTATTTTTGGATAAGTCAATTTGTGATTTGGCGGGTATGACGATGTGACATTTCTAAGTGAATGAAGATGGATGTCTGACATAGTATTTCCAGAAAGGTCACGTACATTGATTTCTTCAACCGTACCAAGAGTGGAAGCGGAGAAGGAAACTTCTTTTAGCTGACACGTAATGTACTGTTGTAGACGTCAATTAGTGTTTTTCGATGGATCTGACAATGTGGCATTCGAAGTGAATCTGATGTAATGATAAAGCGTAGCTTCTAGCCTCATCAACCGGTAAATGACAGAAATCGGGCAGGCAGCATGGCTAAGTCGGTCGCACCGAAGTAGGGTGTATAATCACCTATCTAGTGAATATTCATTTGTTTCTTAAATCTATCAATGCTGTCCCATATATATACGGGAACGGTTGCTGATCCCAACCGTTGGTGATGTACATTCGATACACTCAAGCGAAATGAGTGGTCGGTCATGTGTGGCTGAGTTACAAGATGTTCTTGTTGAACTCCAGTGTATCGTTCCTAGAGTACACTGATCGGAAGGTGATTCCATACCTTGTCATAGTTGGAAATCCATTATCCAATACGTGCTTGCGATTTTGATTGTATACTATATATGTAGAACGTGAGATGAAAGCGTTTCTGCTAGTTGATATCTATTTGTACATAGACATTATTATAATATCAAAAGGTTTTTGATATAAAGATATTTTGGATTCTCATAAGGAAAAAACCCGTTCCGTTCTGTGGCGTGGTCTTATGAGATATCGTTTACTTGTTCATATACCTGTTTAAACTGTTTTACTCATACCAGTCCCATGACTGACCCAGAGTTTATTTGTTGTTTCCCCTAAACTCTTGGGTGCCTAAATTTGTACGGGCAGTCAAGTATTCGGGTTTTACAGATATACTGGAAGAGCTTGGAGCAGGAGGCTTCAAGATCATATAGCTATAGTTATTTCCGCTGTGTTGTAAGTGCTGTACTCTGATAAGTGCTATTGTATACATAACTGTTATATTTCAAAGTTATGTTATCTATTATATGTTATTCGTTCCGCTGTGAGGTTCGTGTTACTCTGATGTTATGTTCTTCTTCTTCTTCTATTCTAAGTTTCTATCTTATCTATTCTCACCTTCTAATTTCTTTCATTAACTATTCGGTTATTTTCGATCCTTGGATGTTCGATATGTGTTGTATATCGGATAACCAAGATCGCATTTTTCCGGGTCGTTACAGTTGGTATCAGAGCTTATGTTTTAGTGATCGGACATAACTCTGTGGCGTAACTCAGTAGAGATAGGGTTAGTAATACCCTAGATTGAGTTTGAGTGTATATATACGAGTGCGTATTTGTATTTGATATAAAAATTGGTTTTATATTATGGAGAATCATTGGCTGAGTTATTTATGAGTTCTGGTCGATCAGTTTGATCCACTGTATCGGTAGGAGTAAATAAACACTTGAATACGATGGACCGACACAGTATGGATATGTGATATATTATCATATATAGTATGTGTTGGTAGCAATTTTAATTAGGTAAGATTATAAAGTGAAATGGTTATATATAACCAATCAGAATCATATAAGTAAAGTATATAAAATAAGATGAATTTAAATTGAATTTAAATCAGAGTTGGAATTAAAATAAGGAAATTTTAAGTTCCTGGGAGATTTTGAAATGTTTTCAAAATGGAAGTATTCAGTAATGGTTTTGAAATTATATAGTATTGAAATCACTTGTGTCGCTGGAAAATAATTCCGATGATGACTGCGCAGTATCATCGGTGTGATTTTCGAGTTCTAAGTGGTGGATTACTACCAGAGATTTTGATTTGAATTGTTTTGAGAAAACAAGTTGTTTAGAAATTCAAAGGTTTTGAATTGGTATTATGATTTCAAATTGATTTGAAATTTACCCAGGAATTTAAGTTATAGAAATTAAAATTTAACTTGTGAAGTTAATTCGAATGGGATGGTAAAAGTAAATAATAAACCAGAATTTAACTTGAGATGATAGGTTAAGAAAAACTGAAAATGATTAGAGAATAATCTGGGATGTAATCGAGGGATAAGTTAAGAGTTTGGAATTTGAAACTCGAATTTGAAATTGAATTCGGCTTGAATAAGCGAATGGTTGTGTTAAGAATAACTTGGTTGGAGTTTGATTGGAAATACATTGGTATATGCTGAATTGACAGCAGGTGAAAGGGATAAAGTTGATATACCCAACAAAAGGTACAAGTTTATATTTGATATAAGCATGAGATTTATGAGCCGAATTGGCAAGCCGCTTGGCTGTTTGATTTTCTTTTGGGTTGAAGAAGGCCCAGAGAGGCGAGTTGGAGTTTGACCTATTGACCAGTACAAAGGAGGTGCTGGCGAAATTTTCCGAAAATTTAAAGTGTTAATTTTTTTTTCAGAATTTTTAAAATTTTAGTTAGTCGGAATGAATAAATATTTTAGTCGATATTAATTGGTTCAGTTGGAATCAGAAATAAGGGGTATACAAATCTTAGGAATTCCAATAGGTAGGGTCGTTCTCTAACTTAGCAATTTCGAGGACGAAATTATTTTAAGTGGGGAAGAATGTAATGACCCGCATTGGCAGAGGTACTGTAATTAATTTATTTAATTATATATATCGTGAGGTAGGAAATTAAATCGTCGTTTAATTAAATTATAGTGAATATTTAATTAATTTAAATAATTAAATAATATATTTAAATTAGAAATAACCAGAAATAGTGAATTGACAATATAATGTGGACGGGGTCATCCCCGAGATTTAATTCAGCTTAAAGTTGAGTTACATCGACGAATATATTCAATCGACGACGGTTTGAACGTATAATTATAATATAATTATAATAGAGCTTGAAATGGCGCTGCAGTTCGTAAATTGGCGATTCGAACTTCAACTGAATGTACATGATTCGTTTTAAGCCGGATTTCTGTGAAACAAGAAACGTGTGGAGCTGGTGGAGTATATCTTTCTAGTGGAAGAGAAAAATCGGGATTTCGTCGTGTAGATTTTGATGTATGTCCAAATAAAATTTCAGAAAAGTCGCTGTAGAGTTCCTTTATAATTTGCGACGCTTTATATACGTTAAAAATGGATTTTCAATATAAACTGAATATCGAGATAATCTGAAATCTGAAATATCAAGCTGTAAATTCTGATATGATATTCTGAAGCAGTACGATATCATATGTGAAGATATACGATAATATTAAATTATTAATTTTTAAATTTATTTAAATATATTTATATATTTAAACGGGCTATTCAAAGCGCTAAAAATAGTCACTTTTGCAAACGAAGTCGGAATTCGACGAAACCAGTTTCGTTGGGACCGAAATGACGAACTCTAGCTACATGTCCAGTTTCGTAATTTTTGGGTACCATGTGTGATCACACGAATTTTTAGAAGGTTAAAACAAGTATAAAACAATAAAAGGGAAATATCTAAAACTCAGTGTAAGGTCAAAACAAAGGCCACCTAGTGCCCTCTTTAACCACACAAGAATCTCGTCCCTCGTATAAAACCTTCTCATGAGCCGCCGACTTATTTCTCAACTAAAACAAAGATCCTGAGTTTTAAAAATCAATGGAAATTCAAACTTAATCCTATAAATTAGGAAATGGATATATTCCGATTCACCAAGTGGTTCTCTTCAAGTTGGTTGGCTTTTTGTTGAACTCGATTTGGGTTTGGTCGCTGTCTATGTTTACAGCGTTTAGGTTTAAGGAGTTTTTGGCAAATCGAAGCATTTGATTCCTGTTTCGGTTGTGTATTTGGATTAAGGAGGTTGATTTGGAGTTGGTTGCAAAGTATTTGGGTTGATTTTGTTCGGTGGTTTTGCTGGGATACCGTGAAGAAATGCTCGATGCAGGTAGGAATGTTGGCGTCGAGTTGAAAGAAATGGTAAGGGGAGGAAGCGGATTTGTACAGGGAGTATTTTGGTGGAGTTTGTTTGCGTTGTAAATAAATGGTGAGGAGATGGTGTTCGATTTTTCTGGGAAAAGACAAACGGAGCTGTTCGACGGACATGGAAGGGGGAGCACAGAGTTGGGTTTTTCTAGGTTAAGGTTGGAGGAGATTGAAGTAGATGAAGTTAGGTATGTTTGGTGAGATTTTAAGTGATGTGGTGATCAAGCTTTTGGCGGAAGTTGTGACGTGAATGGACAGTGAGGATACAGAGAAACCACGGCTTTCATTTTTGGGGAAGACACTGAAATTGGGTATTGGGTACAGGTGTGGTTTGGTGGGCCTTATTTCAAGGTAAAGCCCAATTGCTTAAATAGAATGAAATTCAAGTTTAATTAAATAAGTGTATAACTTGTAATCATCATATCTTCTATATATGAAATCAGAATCACGAACCGTAAGTTGTGTTGGGATCGTATGGACGGGAGCTACACAAGAGACTGACCGGGAGTGTATCCGAGCTCATTACAATTTATGGCGAAATAAATTGTCCGACTGAATCAAATAACGCAAACCGTTATTTAACGGCTAACGCGCAACGGTGAGTAAATCTCACTAACTTTGTTCAGTTTATATTTGTATAAACTGTACTTTATTTTTAATGATTGATTGTCGTGTATTGATTGTTAAATTGGACTGTTAAATAGATTTGATTGAAAATGTAGATATAGTTATATATAGAAAACCGTCAATCAAATATGGATTCTGATTATCAGTATATTTCATGTTGGGATGAAATTGATGTATATTATACTGTGTAACATCTGTGGATGCAGGGAAACAGGTTGGAGGAATCCGACTGGATTCCTCAACAGTTATTATATTGTTTTTCATATATTTTGATATATGATGTGAATTATAACCTGTTGTTGATTGTGTGTGTATGGACGATATTGAACATCGTGAGTTGATATGTTAAAATACCATAAACATACCGGAATGTAGATAAGGGAATTTTCAAAGTGATATTGAAAATAGCATATTTATAAAATAGGATATTTATAAATAAGAGATATTTATAAATTGGGATATTTATAAATAGGAGATATTTGAAAAGGAAATAAATTCAAAACATTTCTTTTTGAATGGAAAGGCCTGTGTGGCGAGTTTGGGGATTTTCCCGATGCCCCCGATACAAAGGAGGTTATGGCGAATTTTCCCGGGAATTTAAGGAGTTAGAATATTTCAAGAATAAATTTGAAAAGGAAATATTTGTAAACCATTTACAAATATAATTGGAAAGGAAACATTATAAAAAGGGAAATCATTTTTAAAGGGTAGAACCGTTATTTAAAAGTAAATCTTTTCCAATGAATAAAACGTTGTTAAAAAGGAAATCTTTATAAAGTGAATAAAGTAAATCGAATATGGTATTCGAAGAAGTTAATCGAATATGGTATTCGAAGTTAGTTAATCGAATATATACATTCGAAGAAGTTAATCGAATATGGTATTCGAAGTTAGAGAAATCGAATATGGTATTCGAAGTTAGTAAATCGAATATGGTATTCGAAGAAGTTAATCGAATATGGTATTCGAAGTTAGTTAATCGAATATATACATTCGAAGAAGTTAATCGAATATGGTATTCGAAGTTAGAGAAATCGAATATGGTATTCGAAGTTAGTTAATCGAATATGGTATTCGAAGTTAGTTAATCGAATATATACATTCGAAGTTAGTTAATCGAATATATACATTCGAAGAAGTTAATCGAATATGGTATTCGAAGTTAGAGAAATCGAATATGGTATTCGAAGTTAGTTAATCGAATATATACATTCGAAGTTAGTTAATCGAATATATACATTCGAAGAAGTTAATCGAATATGGTATTCGAAGTTAGAGAAATCGAATATGGTATTCGAAGTTAGTTAATCGAATATAGACATTCGAAAGGAGAAATCGAATATGGTATTCGAAGTTAGTTAATCGAATATGGTATTCGAAGTTAGTTAATCGAATATAGACATTCGAAAGGAGAAATCGAATATGGTATTCGAAGTTAGTTAATCGAATATGATATTCGAAGTTAGTTAATAGAATATAGACATTCGAAAGGAGAAATCGAATATGGTATTCGAAGTTAGTTAATCGAATATAGACATTCGAAAGGAGAAATCGAATATGGTATTCGAAGTTAGTTAATCGAATATGTTATTCGAAAGGGGTTAGTCGAGTCGAGTTAGTCAAATAGATTTAATCAGTTAGAATTAATCGATTTGAGTTAACCAGTTAGAGTAACCAGTTAGAGTAATCAGTTAGAGTTAACCAGTTAGAGTTAATCAGTTAGAATTAATCGGTTAGAGTAATCAGTTAGAGTTAACCAGTTAGAGTTAATCAGTTAGAATTAATCGGTTAGAGTAATCAGTTAGAGTTAACCAATTAGAGTAATCAGTTAGAGTTAACCAATTAGAGTAATCAGTTAGAGTTAAACCAATAGAGTTAATCAGTTAGAGTTAATCCAAATAATATGCCATTTAGCACGACTGCTAGCGTAATTCGCAGGGCTGCAAATAGCCTAAGGCGGTCGGATGTTTCCTGAGGGAATCAGGCATAACCATTGTGATCGCTGCGATCTAGAGTCAAGCGAATGGAGTTAAATAGAGTTGTCGAATAGTAGTTGTTCGAATGGAGTTAAATAGAGTTAGTCGAATATAGTTTATTCGAATAGAGTTGAATAGAGTTAATCGAATAGTAGTTATTCGAATAGAGTTAAATGGAGTTAAATCGAATATTAGTTATTCGATAGGAGTAAATCAAGTTGAGTTAAATAAACCAAGTTAGTCGAGCCTAGTTAATTGAATCGAATTGGTCGAACCAAGTAAGTTAAGTTAGTCGAGTTAAGTTCGTCGAGTTAAATAAATCGATGTTAGTTTCATAGAAAGGAGTTATCGATGTTAGTTTCATCGAAAGGAGTTATCGATGTTAGTTTCATCGAAAGGAGTTATCGATGTTAGTTTCATCGAAGGAAAAGTTATCGAATATTAGTTGATCGAAGTGAGATTTATCGAACAAGAGTTATTCAAAAAGAGATTTTCGAATATAGTTTAT
The DNA here is from genome assembly GCA_030737875.1 of Allium sativum. Taxonomy (NCBI): domain Eukaryota; kingdom Viridiplantae; phylum Streptophyta; class Magnoliopsida; order Asparagales; family Amaryllidaceae; genus Allium; species Allium sativum. Next base: position 5,439,382 of record CM060923.1, on the reverse strand, counting down.
TCGAAAGTAAGATTTTCAAATATGAGATATTTGAAAAGGAAGAAGTTAATCGAATATAGGTTATTCGAAGAAGAGTTAATCAAATAGAGTTTTCTCGAAGAGAGTTAATCGGCAAATTCGATTATATCGAATTCGGGAAAGTACTTATACTTTCCAGTGTTTAAATAGAGATTTATTTATTTATAAATAAATAAGTGTTAGGTTAATTATTCACTAATAAGAATAGAAGTTATAATTAAAGTTAGATAATTCAAAAGTAGGAATTATAACGTTATCGTTATAACCCATGTTTTAAACATAGAAGTGGATTAGTAAAATTGAATCCGAGAAAGGCGTAAAGAAGTTGTTAAAGATTAAAAGATAAAATTTGACCATTTCGAAGTTATAACGTTGTTCAGTCAAGGTCTGAGAGGTAATTATACCCCAACTTGAGTGACTTCCTTCTTAATTAAGAAATGGTAAGGTTTGATCGTAAAGGAGTTTTGGAAATGTTTTCCAAACGAGAATCAGAAATGTTTTCTGATAAAAGAAAATAAGAATTTAGAACATAGGGAAACAGGAGATAAGTAAATAAATGAACTAAAGAGATTAATGTTAAATGTTGTTTGTTCGATATAATTTCCATCTGGGAATAATATCGTTGTTTACACACTTGTTTTTCTTTGATAGTTAACTCACCGACTATCGAAGTTTTGACCATTTTAACGTTGTTAATATGGAGAGACCGGTTGGATTATTATCCAAAGAACCACTCTGTATTGGCATAAGCGTCGCGAATCATATATGCCAAAGATAATTGAAGACGGAGTAAAATGCAAGGGGTATCCTGTTTACAGAATAGTGCCTTCGGTTTGTCCAGTCCCAGGACAACTTGTATGGACGAAGGTCTGACAGAGTATATCCAATGGATCGCGTAAGTTGATCTGTTCAAAAGTATTCACGTTTGGTGGCGGAGGAATTCGTTTCTCTTAGCTGTATACCCGTGTTATTTTTGGATAAGTCAATTTGTGATTTGGCGGGTATGACGATGTGGCATTTCTAAGTGAATGAAGATGGATGTGTGACATAGTATTTCCAGAAAGGTCACGTACATTGATTTCTTCAATCGTACCAAGAGTGGAAGCGGAGAAGGAAACTTCTTTTAGCTGACACGTAATGTACTATTGTAGACGTCAATTAGTGATTTTCGATGGATCTGACAATGTGGCATTCGAAGTGAATCTGATGTAATGATAAAGCGTAGCTTCTAGCCTCATCAACCGGTAAATGACAGAAATCGGGCAGGCAGCATGGCTAAGTCGGTCGCACCGAAGTAGGGTGTATAATCACCTATCTAGTGAATATTCATTTGTTTCTTAAATCTATCAATGCTGTCCCATATATATACGGGAATGGTTGCTGATCCCAACCGTTGGTGATGTACATTCGATACACTCAAGCGAAATGAGTGGTCGGTCATGTGTGGCTGAGTTACAAGATGTTCTTGTTGAACTCCAGTGTATCGTTCCTAGAGTACACTGATCGGAAGGTGATTCCATACCTTGTCATAGTTGGAAATCCATTATCCAATACGTGCTTGCGATTTTGATTGTATACTATACATGTAGAACGTGAGATGAAAGCGTTTCTGCTAGTTGATATCTATTTGTACATAGACATTATTATAATATCAAAAGGTTTTTGATATAAAGATATTTTGGATTCTCATAAGGAAAAAACCCGTTCCGTTCTGCGGCGTGGTCTTATGAGATATCGTTTACTTGTTCATATACCTGTTTAAATTGTTTTACTCATACCAGTCCCATGACTGACCCGGAGTTTATTTGTTGTTTTCCCTAAACTCTTGGGTGCCTAAATTTGTACGGGCAGTCAAGTAGTCGGGTTTTACAGATATACTGGAAGAGCTTGGAGCAGGAGGCTTCAAGATCATATAGCTATAGTTATTTCCGCTGTGTTGTAAGTGCTGTACTCTGATAAGTGCTATTGTATACATAACTGTTATATTTCAAAGTTATGTTATCTATTATATGTTATTCGTTCCGCTGTGAGGTTCGTGTTACTCTGATGTTATGTTCTTCTTCTTCTTCTATTCTAAGTTTCTATCTTATCTATTCTCACCTTCTAATTTCTTTCATTAACTATTCGGTTATTTTCGATCCTTGGATGTTCGATATGTGTTGTATATCGGATAACCAAGATCGCATTTTTCCGGGTCGTTACACACTAGTCCCATGACTGACTCGGAGTTTATTGTTTCTACCTAAACTCTAGGTGCCCATATTTTGCACACGAGCAGCTAGTAGTTTTGGTTTTTGCAGATATTTCTTTTCATAGAATCCTGGATTATAGCTGAATCTATATTCAGCAAGCTTTGTATCCGTGTGTTTCTTTTAGTTGTTGTTGTTGTTTTCAGCAGCACATTACATTCATGTATTATATTTTCTGATGTTTTATGTATTTTAAATCTCTGATATTTTTCTTCTCTATATTATTTGAACTCTGATATTCTTGTAATCTGATGTAAATTGTTGTAATAGCAATGAAAAGTTCTATTGTTTGTATTCTGATGCGTCGTGTTCTCAAAATAATCCGGGCTCCTCCGTCTCTTCCGGGATCGGGGAAGTTTGGGCCGTTTCACAGTTGGTATCAGAGCTTTGGTTTACAAAGCTCGAAGAACAAGACACATTATAACCGAACGAAGGAATTCTTCAGAGATAGAATTAGTAATATCCTATAAGAATGGCTCGTTAGAGATAGGGTTAGTAATACCCTAGAATGAGTTTGACGAGTGTTATTTCTAAAAACAAATTTAGTTTTGAAAAATATATCTTATTATACATATTTGAGTATTTTATTTTATATTTAATTTGGACTATCGGGTATAAGAAGATTTTGCATATACGTCTTGCGAACGTATATATGAAGCCTCAAATATACTAGGTAGATATAGAATCACACTCTAGTCGCCCGGAGATGATTTTGATGATAGTGATCGCATCATCAATTTTTATGTTTGAGTTTCGAAAGTTTAATATTTATATATTTCCAATTGACTGGTGTGAGAACCAAACTTAGTTAGAGTTCATTTTTTGTGATTTGGCATTGAAATATGATTTTTGGAGTATATATAAAGTTATATATTTGAAAGGTTAACCAATTAATTGATTACTGGTTGTGATATGTGATTATTAGTTGAACTAATAAAAATTTTGAAATGATAAATCCAATATGAGAATGAAATTTAATTAGACCAAACCAAATATAATATAGAGCTGAATAATAGTTTGAGATGGCATCCTCCTTCTTTCATGGCGTCCAATCTTTCATGGCGTCGACTTCGAGCATTGTCCAAGAAAATCTATTTCCAATGGATCTCTCATTTACCAAACCTCACGTGACTTTTAAAGAACCTTTATTAAACAATCTTGATCCGAAAATCGAGAACAACGTGGCGCAAGATTCAAGAAAAGTTGCTGATTCATTTTCTGCTAAGTTGTAGTATGTCAAATCAAAGAAAAGTTGCTTTAGCTGTGGTGAATCTGATCATTGGATTAGGGATTGTAGAAATCCAGTAATTTGTTTTAAATGCAAAAAGAGTGGTCATAAAGTGTTTCAGTGCTTCGAGAGTTAAAAACCACAAAGAAATTCTCCAAATTCTCCAAATAATCTGTCAGTATTTCCTCCGAATAAATCGCAAGCTCCGCATCATAAGAGAAAGAGGATGGTAAACGGTAATGAAATTCATATTTCTCAGTTTATGGGGGATAATGATTTGGAGAGGCTTAATTCTTGGGTGGTTATTTCAATTGTGAAGGGGGAATTTTCTATGAATCATGTGAAGCAGTGCTAAGGAAGGAGTTCAAGTATCTTTATCGCTGGGTTTGGAATGTGAAGCGCTTCAATAACGATTTTGTGGTGAAATTTCTGTGGAATTTCTTGGATGGTGAAAGAATCTTGAATGTAGATAGAGGCGTTCTTTGCTTGAGACCTTGGAGTCTTCGCTTTAACTCCGCTAAACCTAAAGAGATGGCGAAGATCAGGATCACTGTGAAGAATCTACCAATTATTTTTCGTAATCGGTGGATGGTAAGCCTAATTCTGATGAAAGTGGGGGAGGTTACGAATCTGCAGCAAAAGATCTGGGACGTTGTTGATCTTTCTTATCTTAGAGTGGAAGTTGAAGTTCCTATGCCAGTCTATCTTCCATCCTTGCTGAGAATTTATTCAAGAAGATCGTATCATGAGGTGGAGATTAGTAGGTTCTTTGGGAATCCAAATGAGATGTCGGACCCTATTGAATTAAAAAAATGTTGTGTTCAGAAAGGACTCTGAAGGAATTCTTAAAACTTGGAAGGCGAAAAGCGATGTACATCTTCAGAATGTCTTTCCGAACATTCCTGAGGAGTGGGGAGAACCATCTACTATTTTTGGAAGTGGAGATGCTCAGAAGAACTTAGGGGGTTTGCATGTTGGTGAGGAGCTAATTGTCCACCCTTTCAAAGTGTGATTGAGAGGTCTCATGTTGTTGAGAATGTGGAAGGGGTGCTTGAAAGTGATGATTATAATGGTGAACAGGTGAGAGAAGCTCCTGCTGTGGTGAGTATCTTTCGCATTAATTCAAAGGGAAAAGAAGCTGTGGGTACCTCTGGAATCACATTTCTAAGAAGGAGTGCAAGAAGGAGTCAAGGCATGGAACATCTGCTGGAAGGTAGTGTTTTCATTCCTGCTTTTCTAAATAGTTTATCGAATGATCAACTTTATGAATTAGCTATTAAGTCAGGATTTAACATGAGTAATATTGATGCAAACATTGCATATTTTAAGAAGAAAGAATTAGAGAGGGTTAATTCGAATAAATAATTGTTGTGTCTTAAAATGTGCGTGGTTTTGGCAAACCCAAAAAATTCCATAGGATTAAGAATGTTTTGTTTTCTCTTAATCTTGATATTGTTTTCATTCAAGAATCTAAGATTGCTAATGCTGATGATTTTTGTTTCATGTCTTTGGGTGGTTCTATGTTGGATGGTTGGAGTCATCTGAATGCTTCTAGCAGTTCAGGTGGTCTTATGGTTAGTTGGAATTGTGATAAGTGGGAATTGAAATAGGAGATAAAAGATATACATTGTTTGCATGTGGTTTTATGTTTGAAGAGTCTATGGCCCTCAAACCAGAGAAGAGAGGAAATTGCTTTGGGAGGATTGTTCGCAATTTGATAAATCTTTTCAAGGACCATGGCTGATTGGTGGAGACTTCAATGTTACGAGATTTTCATTTGAAAGAAACAAAAGAGCTGATAACTATGGTGAAGATATGGATGATTTAGAGTTTGTTCGAGACTGTAATTTGATAGATTTTCCATTAAACAATCGAAATTACACTTGGAGTAGCAGAATAGATGATCCAACTCTAGTCAAGCTTGACAGATTTTTTATAAATCCTAAATTTGAAGACCTTCATCCTCTTTCATCTCAAAGGGGTTTTGCATCTGTGATTTCTGATCACTATCTGATCATCCTTGACTCTGGAGATAGATTTCCTAAGAATGTCATGTTTAGATTTGAAAATATGTGGTGTTTAGAGGAGGGTTTTGATGTTATGTTGATGAACAAGTGGTCTGAATTCTCGAACTTGGAGGAGGCTGCAGTCTCTTTCAGGAGAAAATTGAAATTGTTGAGGAATTTTTTGAAAAAGTGGAATAAGGAAGTTTTTGGGTCTATTAAGAGGATAAAAGAAGATTTGGAAAATGAGATTCTAATCTTAAGTATTATGGCTGAACAAAGAAATTTATCTGATGTGGAGAAAGATATTCTAAGAGACAAAGAAAAGGAGCTTTTGAAAGTAATTGATTAAGAAGAAGTGTACTGGAGACAGCGCTCTAGAGATCGATGGATTAAAGAAGGAGACAAGACCACTAGTTATTTTCATCGTATATCCAATGGTAGAAGACGTTCTAATATGATATGCAACATTGAGTATGAGGGAGTGGAAATTTCTAATTAAGAAGATTTGAATAAAATTTTCACTGATTTCTGTGGTAAGATATTTGGTGCTGGTAGAAATGTGAGCTTGGGAGTGGACCGAAAAGCTCTATATCCAGATAATCTGGATCTCTCTTGTTTAGATTCAAGCTTTTCTAAGGACGAGATTTTTGCTACCTTGAAAGAAATGCCTAATGACAAAGCACCAGGTCCAGATGGTTTTCCAAAAAAATTCTTTAAAAAAATGTTGGAGCTGGATCAAAGTGGATATCATTAAATTGTTCAGAGATTTGGAAAACGGCACTATCAATTTTGAGAAGATTAGCTACGCAAATGTTGTTCTTATCCTAAAGAAAGAAGGCTGCTTATCTCCATCGAATTTTATACCAATTAGCTTATTAAATAGTACTTATAAGCTAATTACTAAAGTGCTTGCTAATAGGCTAAAAGTGGTCATGGAAAAGCTCATTGACAAGTCTCAAACTGCATTCATCAAAGGTAGATATATTATTGAAGGGGCAGCATTGTTTCAAGAAGTGGTGTCATTCTGTTCTCGCAATTCTTTGCTTTGTGCTCTTTTGAAGCTGTACTTTGCTAAGGCTTTTGACACTATGGACTAGAATTTTATTCTGCAATTGTTGGAAGCTAGAGGCTTTAGTAGGAAATGGATTGGATGGACTAGTGGCATTTTCAAAGAAAGTAAGGCTAATGTGTTTCTGAATGGAATAACTGGGAAGTCCATCAGTTCTAAGAGGGGCTTGGGGCAAGGAGATCCATTATCGCCACTGCTGTTTGATTTGGCTGCTGATGTTTTTACACAGATTTTGAAATTGAGCTATGTGAATGGTATTTTGAAAAGTTTTGGTGAAGATTTTGTAATTGGGTGGCATCACGTCTCTTCATTATGCTGATGATACGATAATTCTTAGCAATCCTGACTATAAGTATATTGCGTCTCTCAAATTTAGTCTTTATGCTTTCGAGAGTATTTCTAGATTGCAGATCAATTTTCACAAGAGTTCGGTTTTGGTGGTTGGGGCAGACAGTGGTGTTGCTTATGAAATTGCTGAGACGTTGAACTGCAAAGTGGGTACCTTTCCTCTGAATTATCTTGGACTTTGTATAAGACCAAGCAAATTATCAAAGGATGATTGGTATACACTAATTAACAAGGTGGATACCGGATTGTCTAAATGGAAGGGAAGATCTTTATCTAAAGCAGGAAGATTAATTTTAGTCAATTCTGTTCTATCAGCTACTCCTTTGTATTAGCTTTCATTTTATAATTTTCCTGATTTTGTTATAAATAAGATTGATGCGGCGAGGAGAAGTTTTATTTGGACAGGAAAAAGTGATGCTAGTGGCCTTATCTCTTGGAAGCAAGTGTGTAAATCTAGAGAGCAAGGGGGCTTAGGAGTTTTGAACTTGATGGAGATGAATACTGCATTATTGTGCAGATGGCTATGGAGTATTTCATCTCACTAAGATTCGTTGTGGTGTAAATGGATAGTCAATACATGCTATGATGGTGCCTTTTCACTCTACAATAATGTTGATCATCCTTCTATGTTTTGGAAAGGTAACTGTTCTCATATTTTCAAAGTGCAATTTAATTTGAAAGTGAATAATGGAAGATGGAGTTACTTTTGGTTAGATAAGTGGCTCTTACCAATTGCTCTGATCGCAGAATTTGACTTGCTTTATACAATCTCTTGTGATAAGCTGGCATATGTCTCTGATGTTTATGATTCTTCAGTTGTTGGTTTTAAGTGGAAGTTGAGCTTCAATAGAATTACAGAAGGGAGGGCTTTACTATAGCTATTGAAATTGTTCAGTCTTTTGGAGAGTGTGAAATTTATGAAGATGATATATGTTTGTGGAGAAACAAGGCTAAATTCCCAATGAACTAGTGTTATGAGTTTTTGAATTTTTTTGGTAGAAAATTCACGTACTTTTCATGCATGTGGCGTTGTAATGTCCTGTTGAAGGTTCGAATGCATATGTGGGTGTTATTGCAGGAAAATTAAATACAAAAAGTATGTTGAGAAGAAAGAATATTAATGTTGATGCTGCATGTGTGTTTTTTGGAGCCGAGGAAGAGGATTGTACCCATTTGTTTCATGGCTGCGATTTGGCTTTCTATGTGTGGGTTTAATGTTTAGTTAATGCTAACACTGATCTTATGTGTAAAGATTCATTGCATGACCAGTCACAGTTTTGAGAAAATGTTCCTTCGAAATAACTTGTGTTACTTAATTTGTCTTTTTGTTGGGTTATTTGGTACGAAAGGAATAATCGATGCTTTAAAAATATTGTTGCTTCTTCGAATGCTTATTTGTTTGAAGTATTGAAGTTTTACTATAAGTGGATGGGCATTGACAGTTGGTTATTTGTTGATTTTGTTTCATTGGAGGGGTTGCTATTGGTCCCTTTTGTTTTGCTTTCAGTGCTATGTTTTGTACAACCTGATGTATTTTGTATGCTCCTGCGTGAGCAAGGTTGATGTAATATTTCTTTTTGGCTCCTAAGTGAGAAGTTTGAGATGTAATATTGTAGCCAACAGGATGATGTTTCTTTTATAAAGTATTTATATATGGCGAGTCAATATATTGCCTCTACCTTTCTACTCAAAAAAAATATAGAGCTGAATAGAAAATTTAGTTCAAATTGAATTTATATATTAGATAGATATGCATGGATATATATACGTTGAGCAGGTTATGGCTTCGCGTTGAGTAAAGAATTAAATTGCATGCCTGACAAATAGGTGCAGCTTAATGAGTTAGTTGCGCAATTTTATTTATTATATAAACTACTGTGAGTGTTTTTGGATGCATTGTGATGGTTGTTTTATGTGAGATTATAAACATATGCCATAGGATGGAAACAAATAAATTATGATTTACATCGCATGACATACTACATGAAGGCAACATATCATACCATATTCCATATAAGTATTTGGCGCTTATATGACGAGGTTTGGATTATCATACGGGCGAGATGCTTGTATGGAGAGGACTAAATTACAGGTTGAACAGAGGATTGACTATGGACTTAATAATATACATGTAATGGTGCTCGGGGCAAAATTTAATAAAAAACCTACATAGGTCTGAAGATGACAAAAATTCATGTCTCTCTTGTTTTTAATTAAGGAACATGGAATATTTTATTTCCAACATTAGGGCAAGGTATGAGATTTCGACTTTTCACACGTCTCCCTTGGTCACAGATAGGTCACCAAAATTGTGTATGCTTTTTATTGATTTATAGGGTACCTAATACGGCCCAATAAAATTTTCAAACCCTCCCCGTGCAAAGGAGGTTATGGCGAAATTTTTCGAAAATTTAGGGTGTTAGCCAATTTTTTGAGAAATTAGAAAGTTCTTAGGAACTGAAAAGTTGAAGAACTCAAGCCAAAAAGAAAGTTGAGTTGGTTAGTTAAACAACTTTCAGCTCCGTTCCTTTTCGAGGAAGAAAAGATTTTAAGTGGGGAAGATTGTAACAACATTTCTGAACCAATTTAATTTTTTTTATTTTAGCTATTTTAACGGGTTTTGAATATTTAAATTGATTTTTTTTTAAATAATAACGACTAAAAATTTGTTTAAATCGAAGTTAGAACGTATAAATTTATCTTAATTATAAAACAAACTCGAAATGGCGTGGTAGTTTGAAAATTCGATTTTAAATTTCAATTGAATGTATAGGATTCAAAATAAATCGGATTTCAGTAAAACAAGAAATGCTAGAATCTGTTTAAATATAATTTTCTAATGAATGCAAGAAACTGGGATTTCACTTTATAAATTAAAAGTTATGTCCAGTTTAAAATTTAGAATAGTCTTTATGGAATTTATATATATTTTAATATAATATATAGCCCTTAAAAATAGCCATTTTGCAAACGACCTCCATTTTCAACAAAACCACTTTTGTCGGATCCAGAATGTCAAATTATTGTTAGGTCTAACATTTCATAATTTTTGGAATTAATATGTGAACGTAGTGAATTTAAATGTGTTTGGTATGTTTAGTTTGAATTTAATCGACTGGAAAAAGGTCATTTTTCAAACAGCCTCCAAATTCGATGAAACTAATTTTGTTAGTACAATATCATCAAAACATAGCTAGATTACAATTTTCATAATTTTTGGACTTAGTACGTGGCCCCGGTAAATTAAAATGTATGTTGAAATTCAATATTGACCGTTATATTGATTTATATTTTAATTTTGACAAAAACTAATCGAAACGGTCGAATTGGCTTATGAAAAATATCCCATTGTGTTCGGAATAGGGGTAATTAGCTAGGAACGACAGTTGTTGGATTTGATTTGGAATTCGTATCGATAAACATGTATTTTATGAATTAAACAATAATATAACTTAGTATATATATATTCTATTTTCTCCGACAAACCCTAGCCCCATTTGAGTTTCAGCCACCACCACCTAGGTTTAGACAATTGAAAATATCCGATTTTAATTCAGTAAATCCTTCAAATCCATCAGCTAATTCGAAGTTCTTCCAAAACAAAATGCAAAGGGCAACACAAGATCTTTTGATCTATATGGTGGTGATGGAGATTTGGGGTTGTGTGGTGTTTGGGATCGTGGCTCAAACACCACTGGTTTACATGAGTTTCCAGGGCCCTAGGGCCCATCGAGCAGCACCGAAATTCGGTCATGGGCAGGCGCCGGCAGAGTGGATGGAGGGGTAGTGACAGATCATGGGTCAGGGGCTCGTATAGCGGGTGATTTCAGAACCCTAGGCTTCAAGACGAGTTCGGTTTTGCTAAAGTACGATACATGATGAAGAAGGAAGGGTAAACAAAGATTAAAGGAAAAGTAATTAAATTTATTATTTAATTATCTTGGTTAAGTAATCAATGTTTAAAATTTCATAACTTGTACAAACGAATTCAGAATTAGACGAGGTTGGAACCGCTGGAACCGTAAAATCGAGAACTAGACAATGGAACTGACCAGAATGGAAACAGAAGCTATTACAGTTTTTGAAAAAATTAAATGTCCGGTTTAATTTTATTTAAACAGTCCATCAATAATGACTGACGGAGTGGAAACCAATGTGAGAATTCTCTCACTAAAATATTTGTTCAGTTATCTATTTTATAATTGTAAGTATATGAATTGTCAGTGTTGATTTTTATTTGTTTAATTATCACAAAAATGTTGTACAGTGCCTGTTATCTCACATTCATTGTTGTTTGAAAATCATGGATGATTAAATTGACTGTATTGTGTTGTGATTGTGATGATTAGCACATTAAAAATAATGTTAACATTAATGTGGTAGTTGAAATTAAATTATAAATATCCACTTATAATTTTGAACGGGGAAAATTGGCTAATTAGGAAAATAATTCGAATCAAATTACAATTGGTTAAATTTATTAACCAGTAATTAATTTGAATCGACTATTGCTATTTGAAAACCCCACATAGGTCTGGCGATGATAATTAATTCACATCTCCCTTGGATTTGACTGTATGTCAACCGATTGATTGACAGACTGCCATAAGTGTTATTTGATTATTTAATGCTTATACAGTTGTAAATTGCACTTTGAATGTGAATTGACTATTTAATAGTTGTTTATCACTATTTCTGAGTACATGCGATGTATGAAATCCGTATGATTAAAATTATATGGTAATTGCTTGAGTCTTATTCCATTTAAGAAATAACAAATATTTTAAAATAATATTCAATGAATAATCAAAATATGATTTTGATGTCCGATTTTGGATGGACATGAAAATATTGAAATATATGAAGCCGAGTTAAGTAAGTAAATGCCATTTTAACTCGAATGGAATTTTCTGTCGATTTTATTCATTTTATAATGAATATTGAAAACATTTGATTTCAAAATCTGATATTTTGAAAATATTATAATTTTAATATTATAACGTTATAGAATATTCGGTTTTGAATTAAAATTGAAATCGAAATTGGAATCGTTTCTAAAATGAATTTATAAACAATTTATAAACTACATTTTAAATGGAAATCGACGATATATATTATATATATAATGGCTTGAATAGAATGCGCCGCGCAGCGACCCTTTGCGAATTTCAATCATTGACTTCAAATGGACGTAACGGGAGATCCGACTGTCGGATTCTCTTAAAACCAGAAGTGTTCGGTTCGTATCAGAAAGATCCTTCCAATGAATATAAGAGATTTAAATTTGAATGGTTGGATTTCAAATTATGTCCTAATCAATTTCAGAAAAGGTCGCTATGGATGCAGTTCGTTGGCCGATATTGGAAACCGACTATACGGGCTTTAATAAAAATATGGAAAAATTATGAAAAATCATAATAACTGATTTGGAAAGATTTTGAAAGAAGAATTCCAAGTTTGAAAAGATAAAAATATATTTTTATCGAAAGGAACTAGTTAATGACTAGAATAATAATGCAATTATTTCTAGAAATAATAAATTGGATTAAAAAATGAGTTTTAAAATGACCAGAGTTTTCCAATTCATAAATTGGAATGGATTTTGAATGGAAATAATCTTCAGAACATTTCAATATTGGATTCCGTGATTACACATATATTGTTGAGGAATTTGGAAGATATAAATATCGTTATTCCCAATACGATATCTGTTGGTTTCAGAATTTGATATTAAATATAAGCCGATATGATTTCTATTCAGAGCCTTGTATTTAATATCAAATTGGATATTGGGGTTTATCGTGAATGGTGGCTTCAATAACACTGTCCTTAAACCTCGTTGAGAAAAGAATAAATCTTTTAATTTAGATAAATGAAGTTTTCCAATTTATAATTATAAATTGGAATTAAATGGAAGATGATTTTGGGTTCATTGTGAACAATGTTTTAAATAACATTTGTTCTTAAAACCTAAATAACAGTGAAGATATGATTTGGAACTTAAAATCTTTTTATTAAGATTTAATGGAAATTATCCAAAGTAAAGTTTTCCAATTTAATATATTAAATTGGAATTGAATGGAATTCGATTTGGTAATAATCGAGATGAGCTTCTATGAAATTAAATTGGAATTGAATGGAATTCGATTTGGTAATTATCGAGATGAACTTCTATGAAGGAAGACCATTACTATATATCGAATTTAAAAGGCTTTTTTGTTATTTCATTTATATTATTAGTCTGATATGGAAATCTATATCGATTATATATTGATCTGTTTTCCGTGAAGATTCCATTTTGATGGAAGATGAATTTGGGTTACCGAGAATAATGTTTTAGATAACATTTGTTCTTTAACTCAAGTAAAGACATGATTTATCTCCTAAAATTTGGATAATCATTAAGTAATGATTTTTGAGATTAAAACTAAACTAGAGTTTTAATGAATCTTTAAGTAGATTAAAAATTAGGAGGGGATAATTAAATTTATCGAATTCAAGAAATGATCGAGAATGGAGTACTGCCAGTTTTACTCTAGGTGATAGTTAATTCTTTAATTAGATTTGAATGTGAAATGGTAATTAAATTTATCGATAACACCGTGGGTGTTAGATATGGAGTACTACCAGTTTTGCTCCATGGGATGACTAGGTTGGGATTCTAAAAATGAAATAAATGATTACTTCGGTAAGGCTTGATAATCCCAACTAGTTTTACAAACCTTAATTTGGCTTAGAATTGTGAAAAGATATAATAAAATATTTTGAAAATGATATCCAAAGGAAGATTTAAGAATAAGTTTGAAAGAACTTATCCTTGATAAAATTAATGGGAACCTTTCCCGTAAGATGTGAATATTTAAATAAAAGAATATTCTAGATTGGAATGAGGTGTATGATGTGTTTTTATAGCACTTGATTATTGATTATAAAATACGTGAGTTATTCGGAAAGATCGAGTTAATCCCATTCTGAATAACTGATACGGCGACTAAAAATCGACGATGAAGACGGTAGTTGAAGACCGGAGATCTTCACATCGTATGGATGATTACTGATGTCTTGATTAGGCTATACACCCAAGACAAAGTAATAAGTGGTGATCTTCTAGACATACTTGGAGATCGACCAGATATGCGAGGACCTCTCTACTGTATTGGACATATGGGACGAGGAATAAGGTGCTTCAGTTTCGTCCAGACCCAAAACGAACTTGTAAATGGATGTGTGTCTGACATTGAATTTCATTCTATGTTGATTGATTTCTATTAAATATATATCTGTTTGGTGGCAGAGAATTTATTCTCTTGCTTAACACCCTTCTCTGAGACGTACGAGCTTAGAGGTTATGTACTGATAGACATCAGTTGTATGGCGCGAATTATCAGTGTGACATGCTGAGATGAAAATGATCAAGGCTTTTGTTGAAAAGCAGAGTCTTGTGGATGATGATCAAAGCACGACTTTAATTAACATAGCTTTGTGTACAGCGTTAATTCGCGAGCCTCACATCTCGGTATGAGTTAAAAACGGTATAGTGACTACGGGGAGTGCACGACATTTCTTTCTTGCTAGGAGTGGCGTCATGGTATGGAGCCCAGAAATTTTTACTTATGTGGATGATGGAATGAGGCGCCTCGGATATTGAGTTCTTAGTGGCTCAGAGATAGGTCCGATAGGACCGGGAAAAGTTTGTTCAGCAATAATTAATCCACTAAAGTAAGTGTGGACCGGCCCTGAAGATCCAAGGGCTCGCCAGCGTTCGAGCCCTGAGGCTTTTGCTAGAGTGTCTCGAATCGTTAAGGAGCCATCCCTTGCCTCGACTCATAGATGGAAACCAATTTCCAATACGTGAATTTTCAGTTTTAGTTGTAAACCTATATGGTGGCATAGTGGCATGGGACGCTCATGTCATCTAGGATTGATACATTTATATTTGAAGTTGTGTTGACACTATGCACTTATAGTAATAGCAAAATGATTTGTTTTAAACGTACCAAGCATGTTTGGCTATTATAAGGTAAAACTCTATCCTTCGGCTTACGCTGCATTATGTGATAGGAACTGAGTCTTGTAATAGCTTCATTTTCCAAAAAGCATTGCGTTATTTTATTTTAAAATGAGATTCATGTGGAGTACACCTGCTCCGTGTTATACGGTGTGGTCCCATGATTTCCCAACTTTTAAAGTAAATATTTAATTATTGTTTTAGTTCTCACATCATTCCCATGAATGAATCGGAGTTTATTATTTCTACCTAAATTCTGGGTGCCCATATTTTGCATACGAGCAGCTAGTCGTTTTGGTTTTCGTATATATTTCTTTTCACAGGATCCTGGAGTACAGGTAAAGCTATATTCAGAAAGCTTTGTATCCGTATGTTTCTTTCAGTTGTTGTAGTTGTTGTTTTCCGCTTCACATTACATTCATGTATTATATTTTCAATTGTTTTATGTATTTTAAATATCTGATATTTTTCTGTTGTATATTATTTGAACTATGCTATTCTTGTACTCTGATGTAAATTGTTGTACTAGCAATGAAATGTTCAATTGTTTGTGTTTTGATGCATCGTGTTCTCAAAACAATCTGGGCTCTTCCGTCTCTTCCGGGGTCGGGGAAGTCTGGGTCGTTTCACAAACCCATTGCGTTTGGTGGAATGAATTTGACTTTGATTATGATTTTAGGGGATGGGTACCTATTGCGTTTGGTTGCATGTCTGGGAACTTTACACTCAAGGAATGGTTTTAGAGGCTGTGGATCCAAGTTTATGTACATATTTTGATCAGAACGAGGCATAGAGGTTGATGATATTCGTTCGTCTACTAGACAGGCAATTGTTTTTCATAAACTTGCAGAAGAGTAGCATACTCTTCCACTTACGGTGCTCGCAAGAGATCTGAAATTTGCACTTAGTCAATTTCTTTACTAATTGTTGATGAGAATTGTTGAATATCAGACACTTCGAGTTACTCTTCAAATTTTTCATGCACTGGTCTCGATTATTAATTAATGCTCTGACATGTTGATCATCCAAAATTTGAAGATTATGCTTAGTTTTTTGTTGTTGATCACTTGTCTTTACTGGATCATGCTCAAGATGGAATTCAGCCTCAACTTGAATGGATCGGATGTGTACGGTCCATGATGGATCGGCTTTGCATGATCCATGATCCATGATGAATCAACTATCCTCGATCCATGATGGATCGTCTATTCACGGTCCATGATGGAACGGCTATGCATGCTCCATGGTGGATCGACTATGCTCGATCCATGGTGGATTGGATGCCTTAGAGGTCTTTTGGTCGACGATTTCTCTGAAACGATTCAAGTTTTGCAAAGTGATCAACCACTTGAACTTGCATCTTATGAACTGAATATGTCTTTTTGCTGCTATTTTTCCTATAATCAACAAAAACACTTACACGTTTCTGGGCTAATATTTTGTCATCGACTACCCACATCGACAACAGATTAGTTAATCATTAAAAATTTAACTACAGCGAATTTTATGACTAGAGCTGAATGACGTGCCCATACAGAACCATTTCGTTCAACCATTTATAACTCATCAAACATCGTCTGATAGATACGACATTCTAATCTGAATTCACAATGACGCTTGAGATTTACTAATCAATTTATATTACAACTACAGATTTCAAGCCCGACCTTTAATAATTTTTATAATTTTACATGACTGTTCATATTTTATGAAACGTGTATTTATACATCGTTTAAAAACGAGACTCCATGTGTAGGGTAAATACTAGACAAACGAGTAGTTACATTTTGGAAAGAGAATCACTTCTGCTTAAATTGAAGCTTCAATTTAGGTTTCCAAGATCAATCATTTTCTGTCCTCGTCCCCTCGACAATCCACCCCAGAGATGTCATTCTTTATTAACTCGATATGTTTTTAATCAATCACGCATTCACTTTGGCATTCTCAAATTTGGTGCAAAATTGTCGGGGAAAGAAAAATTTGTCGATCACCCGCCTTGCGACTTTTTTGCAGTAGTCTCCAGGTTGCATGATATTTGTTGGACTCGGAAATTCGAGTTTGAACTTGCATATGGCTTTTGAATTAGTTGACGATGCACACTGGACTCGTTTGGACCCTTTGCCTTATTTCAATGAAAGTGGTGCAACATTGACCTAGTTTTATTAGAGAGTTTCACTTGGTGTGTATGCACTTGTAGAGAACCTGTAACGAAGAGATTTTGCGCCTATTTGGCAGCGAATTCATTGTCCATTGTTCAAGATGACAACGTGTTAGTCCAATAAAAGGAAACAGATTATAAGAATCATTTACAAACTCAAGCGTGTTATCAATGTGAACTGTTTCATCTGAGAGTTTGTGACTCACTAGATGCAGTTCACGTTGGTAAAACATTTCATTTGCTTGTCGATGATACTTAAGATTCGTCAGTCTACATTTTGGATTGTGACTTCTAAGCGTCCTCCTTTTGAATTGTTACTGCACCAAATTCAATATTTATGAAAGGCGTGTACCTATCAATTTATCTGATGAAAATTTTGAGCCTAATCTTACTCATACAGTTATCAATGATGCCCTAGTCATCATAACTTAATACAATCATTAGCGTTGCCCCAATCAACATAACTCATGTTCTCCGCTAATTCTTTTGGGTGGCAATGACCCTATGATTTTCGGTAAACTGAGTGGCATATGTGCATTGCTTAATAAGTTGTGCTAAGCCAGCATTTTGTATTATGCTTTTGCAGAATCCATCCTGAAAATTGTGAGTCTTGGAGCTAGGTCTTTGAATTTAAATGTTTTGTAGAAATGAATTTCTTCTTCCATTATTCCTGCCTTTGCTCATATTGATTTTTTTTCTTATTCTGGGATGCTCTTTTGTATATTGCAGCCTTGTGGTATTGTTGTCTCTTCCAATAGTGTTTGATATCGTGGATCATCCCTAGCAATATAAAACTTTGAATCTCAACTTCACAATGGCTTGCCCCAGTGCATGACTATTGCTTGATCTTACCGATTTTATGTCTCATGCTGACACCATCGACGGCTATTAACTTCAATTCCCTAGGAAGCGTTGTTGCTCTATTGAATTCGAGCTATTCCATGTTCACATTGTCACCTTTTGAGCATCACCTATCCTTAGGTTTTTTTCTTTTTGGAGCAAAATGCCATCAGGCGCTTCGAGATATTTTCAGTTGGAGCTTTGCATCTTTCGAACGGACGATGCCGCTCAAATTGAAAATTGGTGATCATGACTACTTGTGAGACGAGGAAGCCTTTGCATTGAGAGACTCAAGGTTTTCTCAATGAAGGGATTCGCTCTGGTAGGAGATCGCTTTTTAATTCAACTTGACTGTTGTATCCATCTCTCCTTCTTTCCGAGGCTCGCAAACAATTGACGTTAACTAGTTAGATTTCGAAGGTTAAATCTTCATCGGCGAAGCAAGTCTGAACAACATATCATTTTTGGCAAATTTTCAGATGCCCTACTTTTAAAGGCAAGGTTTTTTTGCCATTCTTCTAAGGAGAGTTCTTCCAAAAAAATTTATACACTTTGTCTTATATAATTCCGAGTGTATTCACCTTTTTTCAAGCGTAATTTAGTTTTTTTCTTTTTTCGATGTCATGATAAACCCGTGGTAAGTTTTTTGAGCATTATCCGATCCTAATGTGGTTGTGTTGCCATCATACAATGGGTCGTCATGAGCTACCAGAGCTGGATGTGATCAGTTTGTCGAGTTTCTTTGACTTTGATTGACGCACTAGAAGTTTCCAGTTTGTTGGCGAAGTTTCTTTGCTTCTGCTAATATGTTAAGAACTTATGAGCTTGCCAATTCATTAAGAAACCCATCATTATTGATTGACCCTGCACTTCTCCTTGGAAAAGTCTTTAGTTCACGTGCCCTCGCATGGGAGGTCTTATATTTTTCTCAACGTTCGTCTACAATCCAGCTGGTTAATTCAGGCATTGAAGACTTTCGTCTACAATTAAACCGATTAATTCAAGCGTCGGAGTATAGATTGTGTGCCCTCGTAGAGTTTTTTGATTTTATAGCCCAACGTTCATCTCATCTGCACGAGTAATGGCATCGGAAGCTTGGCTGGGCGCCTTCGCGTAAGGAAGACTTTTGATTTGCCCTAGCGTTCGTCTCATCTGGCCGAGTAATGGCGTCGTAGACTTGACTAGGCGCCTTCGTGTAAGGAAGACTTTTGATTTGCCCCGTCGTTCGCCTCATCTAGATGAGTAATGGCATCGGAGACTTGACCAGGAGCCTTCGCGTTAGGAAGACAACTGATTTGCCCTAGCGTTCGTCTTACCCGTCGAGTAATGGCGTTAAAGGCTTGACTGGGCGCCTTCGCATATGGAAGACTTTTGATTTTGCTTTCGCGTAAGTAAGACTCTGTTAGGGAATGTGGAATGCGGATCTTAAGGCAAGACAAACACTAGAGGGGGAGGTGAATAGTGTTTTCAAGGAATTTAAGAAAATCTAAAACTTATATGATCTACAATATGAATTACACACCACAGAGATGATCACAGATACAAAATCAAACATAAACACAAAAATAAATAAATATAAAATGCAGAAAAAGGAAAGAACACACCATATTTTATACTAGTTCGGATTACTCCTACGTCCAGTCTCACGCAACGCTGGATTGCACAGAGTTTTATTAATATCACTGTCCAAGTACAATCCCCTTGATTTCACAACTACAAGGTTAACACCGCTCCGAACACCCTTGATTTCATGGCTACATGGTTAACACTGCTCCCTTTTCTTGATTTCAGGGCTAGAAGGGACACACCCTTTCCCAAACACTTCCCAAAAGATTACAACAGCGCTATAACTCTTCAATAGCACTTCAATTCAGAGAGTAATGATTAGAGAGTGAGAAAAGAAGAAGTTTTATGTAATTAGAATAGAAATCAGCAAAGTAGAAGTGTAGAAATCAATAAAATAAGAAATATTAATGGTGGGATGAAGAAGGGTGAATATGGAGAAGAATAACGGTAAAATAAAAAAAATAAAAATCAACCCCTATTTATAAGATTTGAAAGGTTGCAATGCTTCTGAAACGTTACAAATAGTGAAAAGACACTTCATTTGAAAACTGAAATTATGACAGTTATATGTCGACATATACATATATGTATGTCGACATATATATATATATATATATATATATGTATAAAATATTTTTTAAACTATTTTTCAAGTGTTTAATTGTATATATTATTATGGAAATTCTTAAATTAAAACTTAGTGATATAAATGAGTACTATAAAGTATAAAATTGTATGAAAACATAAACATATAATATATTAACATATTTATAAAATTATAAGGTTTAAAACTATATAAATATAAAACTATAAAAGCATATAACTATATAAATATATAAAAACTTATATAAACTTTAAAACTTATATATGAAATCATAAGTAAGATAGAAAACTATTTGGAATTAGAATTAGAATTTTAAAATTTTGAATTTGAATTTCAAAATCAGAATTTGGAAAAACAAAATTTGAATTTGAATCTGGAGTGCTATTCAGAGTCTTACATATAAACTAGACTCTATTACCATATTTTTCTTGAACTCTTGATGTCTTGATTACTCATGAGTCTTGAATCACCTCTGAATTCTAGATCCCTTGAAACTCTAAACTTGTACAGTCTTCAGTAATTAAATCATGTATACAAATTCTGCATACACACACACACACACACATATATATATATATTCTAGATATAGATTTCAGTATATACTTATAATCAATGATAAGTGAAATAAGGTTGTTGTCATCAAAATCCATTCTCCAACAGACTTTGATGTATCCCAACATTCGTCTCATCCGCCCAAGTAATGGCATCGAAGATTTGATTGGGTGCCTTCACGAAAGGAAGACTCTGGTGCCTTCGCATAAGGAAGACTTTGGTTTTCCCAGTGTTTGTCTCATTCGGTCGAGTAATGGCTTCGAAGACTTCACTAGGCGCCTTCACATATGGAAATCTTTTGATTTTCCCCAGCGTTCGTTTCATCCACCTGACTAATGGCATCAGAGACTTGACTGGGTGTCTTCGCATAAGGAAGGCTTTTGATTTTTCCTTCACGTAAGGAAACTCTTGTGTATCCCAACGTTCGTCTCATTCGACCGAGTAATGGCATCAAGACTTGATTAGGTGCCTTCGTGTAAGTAAGACTCTGGTGCATCCAAATGCTCGTATCATCTGGATGAGTAATGGAATCATAGACTTGATTAGGTGTCTTCGTGTAAGGAAGACTCTAGTGTATCCCAACATTCATCTCATCCGGCTGAGTAATGGCATCGGAGACTTGATTAGGCGCCTTCGCGTAAGGAAGACTCGGGTGCCTTCGCATAAGGAAGACACTGGTTTGCCCTAGCGTTCGTCTCATCCGGCCGAGTAATGGCGTCGGAGACTTAGCTGAGCGCCTTCGTGTAAGGAAGACTTTTTCTTAGGTGGCGCTTGCCCCATCTTTCACCGCTTGACTCTTAGTGACTCCTTCTTTCGATCTACAAAGTGGTGCAATGCATCCTTGCGTATGTGCATAATGATGCTTGTGGCATTCGAACATGAGTTGTCATTGTCGAGATGTGTTGTAAGGGTCGCCAGGTCTTGTCGGACTTTGATGAAGTTGGCGCTCTCCAGGCAGCTTGCAATGTCAAATCGATATTAAGCAATTTTTTGAATTATTTTATCAAAAATTTGCAAGCATATGATTGGGATAAGAAGGTATGCTCTCAGTAAAAGAGATGGCGTTCAATTACAAAACCCCCTTTACCATGGAGGGGTTTATATTTGTAAAAGAAACTATAACGATTTTTCATGAGAACTGAGTAGTGCTTTATGTAGAATATTGATGCAAGGCATCGTTATTCACTGTTCTGAGCATTTGAAATCTATTAACCATCATTAGATTGAACTTGCTTGATCTTGTCATTGAGCGGTTGAAGAGGTGTTTGTTACTGCTGGTTTTTTCACATACTGCTGCAGCTTATTCTTGTGACGACCCGAATTCCCGTTTTCACGGAAACAAGGGTATCTTTGGAATATAACACAGAAACATAAAATAGCAGAACAGAATTAAATAAATACACCAGATATGAACAACAAAATATACTGGATAAAAGTAATCATCAGAGTTACGCAGTATACAGGATCTTACTTAGTACAAATACAGTTCAGCTATACATAAATGTCTACAGCGGAAATAAACAAAATATGTACAATAGGAGCTGAACAGCATAAAAAGAAATAAATGATAGAATCCATCTTCAGCTCCAGCTATCAAGAAAGAACCAGCTAAACCTGAATACAAGGCTGCCTGTGTAGAAAAAAGGGGCACCCGAGTTTGAGAGTGAAACAAACTACGAGTCAGTCATGGGACTGGTATGAGAAATCCACTCAACACATATATAATTGGCTAATCACAGGACCACGCCACTTTCGTGGAACGGGTTTACTCCATTGGATTGCCAGTGTTTTAAAACAAATCTTTCTTTTAAACATCGCTATGCTTTTTATAAAAATGAAGCCGTTATAAGACTCAGTTCCCATCACACAATGCAACATAAACCGGAGGATAGAGTTTTTACCTTATAACGGCCAAAATATGCTTGATACGAATAAAACAAAGGCAATTGATATTATTGCTAGTGTTTATATGTTTTGAAAGCAATTTCAAATCATAACTATCAATCATAGACGGCATTAATGCCCCATACCACTATGTCGCCATATGTAGGTATACAATCAAAACCGCACGATGTCGTATTTGGAAATTGGATTTCCGTTATGAACCAAGGCAAAAGATAGTCCTTACCGAATTCGAGACAATCTAGCCCATGTCTCAGGATCAGAGCTCGAGTGACCCTAGGAGCGACAGTGCCGGTCCACATGGAGTGGATTAAAATGCCTGAGCACTACGTTTCGCCGCCCTTTGGGGCGTAAGCGAGCCAACAAGTGACTCCATCGGACCCGGATCGTCCAATCTAACCGAGGCGCCTCGCAACAGCAACAACCACATAAGTCAAACTCGTCAGGGCGTGTAAAACCACTGACGCCACTTTTAGCTAGGAGGAAACGTAGGCCCTCCCTGAGGTCCTTTCTCCCGTTTTAGGTTCATACCGGGGTGTGAGGCTCGCGAATTCACGTTATACACAAAGCTACGCCACACAGGCGGTGCTTTGATCATCATCACAAGACTTTGCTTTTCAACAGAAGCCCTGATCACTGCATCTTAGCATGCCACACAGAATAAATCCTATGTCAGACACACAGTCCATTTACAAGTCTGTTCTGGGTCTGAACGAAACCGGAGGCACTAAATACATCGCAAACCCATCGATCACCACGTACGTATGGACGATCACCACTCATTATCCATATTTCGGGATGCCTCCCAATCAGGACCTCGGTTACCATCCAAACGAGGTGAAGATCTCCGGTCTTCGACCACCGTCTTTATCTTCGACTTTCAATCGTCGGTCAATTATTTGAAATGAGAATTAACTCGGCCTTCTCAAATAATTCACGTATATTTAGAATTTCAATTCAATTTATTTCAATGGTTAAATTATTCGACAACACCAATTTTGTCCTTTAATGTAATTTTCACACCAAACACATTCAACCATCAAACATCACATAAATCAAGCAAATTCAGTTTATTTCCATTCCATATCGCTTATGATATTTTATAACTATTTATCGCTATTTTTATTTATTTTAAAATAGCCATTTTATTCAAAACGACGCTTCGGGCCATAACGTGGCCGTGGCGCTGTTTTTCTTCAGATTTGATTTACACATATCTGAAAATCTAACCGTTGGATCTTCACAAAATTTACATCATTAGAAAGGTCTTTTCAAAACGAATCCAACGGTTCCAGTTTCGGGAAAATCCGACGGTCGGATCTCCCGGTACAATCGTTTGAATTTTCGATTTCAAAATACGAACTGCAGCGTCGTTATTCGATTAAATATATAATTATATTTATATATATATAAATATAATCGCTTTTGGCGCTGTTTTTCTTCAGATTTGAATTAGACATTCCAGACAATCCAACCGTTGGATTTTTACAAGGTTGGTGCCGTTGGAAAGATATTTCCAAGGCGAACCCGATGGTTGAGATTTCGGGAAAATCCAATGGTCGGATTTCCCGCACTAGTCGATTGAAATCACGGTTTCAAAATACGAACTGCACGGCTTCGTTTTGTTTTAATTTTATTTATATTTATATATTTATATAAATATAGTTCATTCAACAATTTCAATATCGTTTTCACTTCAAATATTTTTCTAACACCTTAAATTTTGGAAAAATTTCGCCATAACCTCCCCTGCACCGGGAGCATCGGGAAATCGCAAATAGCGTTCCCGGTCCTTCTAATCTCAAAAAGAAAAAGAAGAAGCCAAGCGGCTAGCCAACAGGCTCAAAATCATCACCCAAACAAATCAGTAAATGTGTACCTATTTGTCGGGCACAAAATTTTACTCCTCTTCTCTAGCCCCTTTGCTATTACCTGTTCAATGAATATTGCATGTACATATATATACAGTTCTTATCATTTATCAATTTCTATTCTACTTCATATTTGATTTCCATTTGGTTTAAAAACACCATTTATTCTAATGTTACATAAATAGGCGCAAATCATTTCATTAGCTAATTAATGAATATTTCATCTCATATATGTTTATTTCGAACAAGTGGCTATTTTTAACACTTCACATTTCAACGATTTATGCATACAATAAAAATGCGATTTTTATTGTAAAACGATTCATTTCAAAACACTATTTTTCTATATAGTTCATATAGTCGATAAAAGGTGATTTTTATTATCGAACAATTTATTTCAAAATATGAATACCATTCAACACATGAATTTCTAAACAACGAATGAATATCAATTCAACACATGAATGTTTTCAATAGTTTTTATATATAGATAAAAATGTGATTTTTATTATCGAACAATTTATTTCAAAATATGAATACCATTCAACACATGAATTTGTAAACAACGAATGAATATCAATTCAACACATGAATGTTTTCAATAGTTTTTATATATAGATAAAAATGTGATTTTTATTATCGAACAATTTATTTAAAAATATGAATACCATTCAACACATGAATTTCTAAACAACGAATGAATATCAATTCAACACATGAATGTTTTCAATAGTTTTTATATATAGATAAAAATATGATTTTTATTATCGAACAATTTATTTCAAAATATGAATACCATTCAACACATGAATTTCTAAACAACGAATGAATATCAATTCAACACATGAATGTTTTCTATATAAGGAATAAATATAGTTTAAGCATATGAAAATAATTCAAACACACAAATATTATTCAAAATTTCGGCAGCATAACGGCAGGGTAGTTACACC
The DNA here is from genome assembly GCA_030737875.1 of Allium sativum. Classification (NCBI taxonomy): domain Eukaryota; kingdom Viridiplantae; phylum Streptophyta; class Magnoliopsida; order Asparagales; family Amaryllidaceae; genus Allium; species Allium sativum. Next base: position 5,414,010 of record CM060923.1, on the reverse strand, counting down.
GGGACCGTCCCCAGTACGGCTCCTCGCTCTACCTTAAAACCTCGCGGTTTTTGACAATGGGGTTCATGCATCTAGTTCGCACGCAGGCGGCATGTATATATTTATTTCATTTCCACAAACTAATCCTATGTGGTTTCAACCAAATATTTCACAACCACCAATGGGTATTTTTCAACCGCAATCAACCAATATCAATCACAAACAATCCCAAACAATCATTCAATTTTCACAACAATTTCAACCAATAAATATCGTCCATGGTTTGTGGACGAGGGGGCGTATATATATATATAGATATATATTTATAGATAGCAATTCACTTTCATTTCACACATATATAATATTTTTAAAACAGAAATCTCACCAATAGCTATCCAACTACGATTCTTCCTTTAGAGAAATCTTCGCCTTTTGTCGCTTTCGCCCGTATTCTCTACATATGTAAAAATCGAATTTTTACGATACTATTCAATATATAAAAATATGATTTTTACTTCGACTTTCAATATATAAAAATCTGATTTTTACTTCGGCTTTCAATATATAAAAATCTGATTTTTACTTCGGCTTTCAATATATAAAAATCTGATTTTTACTACGGCTTTCAATATATAAAAATCTGATTTTTTCTTTAAAACAAAATCAGTTTTTATACTTTTTAAAAATTTCAGTTTTTATACTTTTTTTTAAAATCCAGTTTTATACTTTTAAAAATCTAGTTTTATACTTAAAAAAAAAACAATTCAGTTTTTAATCCTTTAAAAAAAACTGTTTTTAAACCTTTTAAAAATCAAAATCAGTTTTTATACTTTTTATTTTTTTATTTTAAACATTTTCAGTTTTAAATTCGGTTTTATAAAATAAGATAAAAAAATAATAAAAAGAAATGCTTACCGGGGGGGGGGGGTTTCACCGATGTCGGAGGTGCTTCTCGAGCTGGGCGGCTCGGGGTTCGAATGGTGGTGGCGGTCTGCGATCGAGGGAGGCGGTGGCTTCGGGTCTCGAACGGTGGTGGCGGTCTGCAATCGAGGGAGGCGGTGGCTTCGGGTCTCGAACGGTGGTGGCGGTCTGCGATCGAGGGAGGCGGCGCGATTCGATTTAGGTTTTCTTTTTCCTTTTTTTTATTTTTATTTTTTTTTGTTTAACTGAATCTGGGGGGGGGGGGCCAGAAGGAGATAAAGGAGGGAAGATTTTTTTTTTTATTTAATTATTAAATTTCGCAAAAAGGTTGACTTTTATCCACGACCTCGAAACGAGGCCCACCGCCTGTCGTCCATAGCGTTTCACCCCCATTCCGAACACAATGGGATATGTATCGCAAACTGATTTGATCGTTACAATCAGTTTCCTTTTGAATTTTCACTTAAATCACTATATTGAATTTTAAACGCGCATTTCAAATTACCGGGGTCACATACTAACTAGAAAAATTCCAGAAAAATATTTTCTAGCTTCGTATTGACGATACGGTCCTAACAAAACTAGTTTCGTCGAATTCTGAGACCGTTTGAAAAATGGCCAATTTCCATTCGATTAAAATCAACGGAAACTGGTCAAACGCGTTTTCTTTTGCCACGCTCACCTATTGATTCGAAAAATTATGAAATTTGAAACCTAGCAATAACTTTACACTGCGGATCCAACAAAAGTGGTTTCGTCGAAATCCGAGGTCATCTGCAAAATGTCCATTTTTAAGGGCCTGAATTCCATAGCGATTATTCAGTATTTTCAACTGGGCATATCTCTTGATTCCCGCTTTCAAGTTTTGATTGGTCAGATTCGTTAGAAAGATATTATCAATCAGATTCAAATGTTTTTGGTTTCACTAAAATCCGGATTGTTTTGCACCCGGTATATTCAATTGATGTTCGAAATCGAATTATCGAACTACCGCGCCATTTTCAATTCTATATATAATTATAATTAATTATATTCGTTTTCAAATGTCGATTCAAACTTAGTTTTCATCGCCACTATCTAAAATATTTTATTTTAAATATTTAAAATCCATTATTTTAGCCAATTTAAAAATTTTAAATTGGTTCTGATTTTCTGTGTCGTTACAATCTCCCCCACTTAAAACTTTTCGTCCCCGAAAAGGAATAAAGTCGAAAGTAGTTTGATAAATCTACAATCACACAACCCAACAACCAATTTGTTTCTAATATTCCGAGTATAGAATAAATAGTGTACATCCATGGGAAGAAAATAGCAACAGAATAGAGAATTAAATGGTAATGCAAAGTAGGGTAAATGTACCTTGCAACAGAGTCAATCAGAGATATCTACTCGGCACCTAGGATAAGCTTTCTGAATGCTCTCCTCAGTTTCCCAAGTGCAATCTCGCGGATCTCCCCTCCATTGCACTTTGACTAAGTGAACCTTCTTGTTTCTCAGCTCTTTGGTTTCTTTGCCGATAATCTTGAGCGGCTCTCGCCTCACGGCTAATTCTGGAGTAATTTCGATATCCTGTTGAGCTGCTTCTTCCACGATCAAGTCTGGATCATGAACGTGCTTTCGAAGTTGAGATATATGAAATACATCATGAACTCCAGGCAACCAGTCAGGCAGTTTGACCCTATAAGCGAGAGTCCAATCCGTTCCAGAATAGGAAACGGACCAATGAATTTGGGTGCTAACTTTCCAGTTTTACCGAACCGAATAACTCCTCTCATCGGCGATACTTTCAAATATACATAGTCACCAACTTCAAAGGATATATCTCTTCTTCTTCTATCGGCATAGCTCTTCTGTCGGCTTTGAGCGGCGAGTAATCGCTTCTTAATAAAATCGACTTTGTCGGCAGCTTCTCGAATCATATCAGGACCCAACACAAGTCTATTTCCAGGCTCGACCCAACAAGCAGGAGATCGGCACGGTCTACCATACAATGCTTCGAATGGCGACATTGTCAGACTCGCCTGGTAGCTGTTGTTATAAGAGAATTCAGCCAAATGTAGATGGTCTTCCCATGATCCACCGAAATCTATAACACAAGCCCGCAATAGATCTTCTAAAATGCGATTCACCCTCTCAGTCTGACCGTCTGTCTGAGGATGATAAGCGGTGCTCAAGTTCAACTTCGTTCCTAGCTCGACTTGAAATGCTTCCCAGAATTTACTAGTGAATATTGTATCTCTGTCACTGACTATACTGAGCGGCACTCCATGTAGTCTAACTATTTCCCTGAAGTAAATCTGCGCCAGACTCTGAGCAGTTCTGTTTGATCTGACAGGTATGAAATGGGCGGTCTTCGTGAAACGATCTACGATCACCCAAATACTGTCATTTCCTTTTCTGGTTCTGGGCAAACCATCAATGAAATCCATAGAAATATGCTCCCACTTCCAACCAGGAACTTCCAGCGGTTGTAATAATCCAGCCAGTTTCTGTTGGTCGCTTTTGACTAGCTGGCAAGTAGGGCATCGACTAACATATATTGAAACGTCTCTCTTCATAGCCTTCCACCAGAATGTTCTTTTGAGATCGTTATACATTTTGGCCACGCCAGGATGGATACTCAGCTTGGACTTGTGACACTCGTCTAACACTTCCCTTTTTAGCTTAGGAACGTCAGGAACACAAATCCTTCCTTTTAACCTCAAGGTCTCGTCGTTATCTATTTGGAAACACGAGGGTTCGCCTTTCTGGATCCTTTTGATCATATCCTTAATAAAGTTATCCTCTTTCTGAAGAATAGATATTCTGTCAATCAAGGATGTTGTGATAATAAAGCTGGCGATCATTACATTCTTTCTGCTTAACGCATCGGCCACGACATTGGCTTTCCCTGGAGTATATATAATTTCGAAGTCATATGCCGCAAGAAACTCCAGCCAACGTTGCTGCCTCAAATTTAAGTCCTTCTGAGTGAACAGATACTTTAACGACTGGTGATCTGTAAACAGTTCAAATCTCTCGCCCAGAAGATAGTGTCTCCGGATTTTCAAAGAGAATATGATAGCCAATAACTCAAGATCATGAGTTACATAGTTTTTCTCGTGCGGCTTCAGTTGACGGCTAGCATAAGCAATCACTTGACCTCTTTGCATTAACACTGCTCCAAGGCCTTCTCTAGACGCATCAGTCCAGACTTTTAAATCCTGGTTGCCATCAATGATGGTTAACACTGGAGCTGTCGTTAATCTTAACTTTAGCTCTTCGAAAGCCTCCTCACTTTCCTGAGTCCATTTGAACTTAGAATGCTTCTTTGTTAGCTTAGTTAAGTGACCAGATATCTTCGAAAAGTCTTTAACGAACTTTCGGTAATAGCTAGCCAATCCGAGAAAACTGCGGACTTCAGTGGGAGTACTGGGCTGTTTCCAATTCTGAATAGCTGTGATTTTGCTTGGATCCACAGCAATTCCTTCTTTCGATACAACATGGCCCAGAAATTTCACTTCATCTTGCCAGAATATACATTTGGAAAACTTGGCTTTCAATACATTCCTTCTGAGGATTTCTAGAACCTGTTCCAGATGCTTTTCATGTTCGGCCTTTGATTTAGAGAAGATTAGAATATCATCAATAAAAACCAAAACAAATTTGTTCAGTACTCCTCTGAATACTCTATTCATCAGATCGACGAAATAAGCTGGAACGTTACATAAGCCGAACGGCATTACTAACCACTCGTAGAATAAGTCGGGGCCTCTGAACGCTGTCATTGGAACACACTCTTCGGCAATTCGAAGTTGATGGAAACCTGTAGCTAGGTCCATTCTTGAAAATACTTGTGCTCCATTTAATCGATCCAATAAATCATCAATTCGCGGCAACGGATATTTATTCTTTATTGTCTTCTTGTTCAGATCACGATAATCCACGCATAGTCGTAGAGTACCGTCAGATTTTGGGACAAATACCACTGCTGCACCCCAATCAGAGGAACTAGGCCTGATCAGACCTTTCCATACTAGCTGTCGTGTTTGATTGTCTAATTCCTCCTTCTCTTTCAAGGACATTCTTCGAATAGCGTGAACTACCGGCCTTGCATTGGGAATTAAAGCAATCTTGAAATCTATTTCTCTTTGCGGAGGTAAGCGAACGACTTCCTCAAACACATCCGCATAATTCTTGACGACAGGAATATCTTTGATGAGGTCGGGAATATTCTCTGTAACTTCAGGAACATTTTCAACTTGGGCTGGAGAAACATTCAAAGCTGCCCAGAAGTCTTTTCTACTAGCATTCTGACCTTCACAGGGAATGGTTATATAATCACCTGATTTAATCTTTGCCTTTACGACTCTGTCGGCGCATTTAACTTCTGCTTCATATTTGGTTAGCCAATCCAATCCCAGAATAAGATCGAATTCATCAAAATTCATGACTACCGAGATAATAGGGAATTTATAGCAAGAAAAGGAGACAGGTACTGCACAAATCCAACTGAGATTGATAGAACCCCCGACCGGATTCTGGACAGTCATTGGTTCCTTAAGCTTCCTCAAGCTTAAATCAAGTTTCTTTGCGGCACTCTTTGAAATAAAACTTCGCGACGCACCTGTGTCAAACAGTACTTTAACTAGAATGTTTTTGACAGCAAGCGTTCCTTCTAAAACATCAGCCCTTTCTTGACTTGCTGAGGGATCAGAAGTTTCTGCCAATTCATTCACCTGAACCACATTGGTCTTTTTTAACAGCCAGCAATTCTTCGCAATATGACCCGGCTGGTGGCACTTATGGCATCCTCTGTCTTCATGAACCCTTTTATTAGATTTAGATACTTCCTTCTTTTTCTTCTTTAAAGATTTGCATTTTCCTTGCAAATGCCCTTGCTTATGGCAGTTATTGCATATGGCTGTCGTTATTGGTTCCTTCTCAGATGCAGCCCATTTTCTCTTAGCATTGGGCTTCTTACTGACATCAGACTTTGAACTGGCCTCTGGACGATCAGTTTCAGACTCTATTTTGTCACTACAACAGACTTCATCTTCGTCGCGTAACATTCCTTTCTTATAGAGATCTTCATACTGATAAGCCATGTAAATCATTTCAGAAAAAGGAAGCTTCACATGCCCCAATACCTTATTCTGGTATTTCCTTTGAAGCCCGTGAATAAATCTCATATTTTTCCTCTTCGGATTTTGAATTAGATGAGGAGCAAAGTGAGCAAGTTCGTTGAATTTCTTATGATATTCCGGAATGGTCATGTCACCTTGTATTAGATAAGAAAATTCATCACATAATCTCTCGGTTACTTCGGGAGGAGTAAATCTTTCTAAGAAAATCACTTTGAATCTGTCCCAGGTGATATCACCTTCTGGATTATTTTTGATGATTGTTTCCCACCAGATTAAAGCTTCCTCTTTGAGCGCCCAAGATGCTACTAACCGTTTCTGGTCATCTCTCAGCTGGATATGCTCAAAGATTTTTTCGACAGAACTCATCCAAGCTTGAGTTTGAATAATAGATTCATTGCCCGAGAATTTTTCTCCACCCAGATTTCGATATCTCTTGAATAGAGCCTCTAGATCGGGTTCGGTATTCCTTCTGTTTCTGGCACTCATTTTTCTAGTACTTCTGCAATTAGCAGATCAAGTGTCAGGTCACAGAAAAGGTAGTTTAAAATATAGAAACACATACTTCAATGTAAATGTGTCTATCGAGGTGTAATCATTCTGCTTTACTCATACTAGGATATTGCTGATCCTATCTGTATTGAGTTACCCGTCCTAGAACACTACTGGTTCTATTTCTGACGAGTTCGTTCAAATGTTATATTCCAGAACTAAGCTTAACCAAAGCTCTGATACCACGTTGTGACGACCCGAATTCCCGTTTTCACGGAAACAAGGTTATCTTTGGAATATAACACAGAAACATAAAATAGCAGAACAGAATTAAATAAATACACCAGATATGAACAACAAAATATAATGGATAAAAGTAATCATCAGAGTTACACAGTATACAGGATCTTACTTAGTACAAATACAGTTCAGCTATACATAAATGTCTACAGCGGAAATAAACAAAATATGTACAATAGGAGCTGAACAGCATAAAAAGAAATAAATGATAGAATCCATCTTCAGCTCCAGCTATCCAGAAAGAACCAGCTAAACCTGAATACAAGGCTGCCCGTGTAGAAAAAAGGGGCACCCGAGTTTGAGAGTGAAACAAACTACGAGTCAGTCATGGGACTGGTATGAGAAATCCACTCAACACATATATAATTGGCTAATCACAGGACCACGCCACTTTCGTGGAACGGGTTTACTCCATTGGATTGCCAGTGCTTTAAAACAAATCTTTCTTTTAAACATCGCTATGCTTTTTATAAAAATGAAGCCGTTATAAGACTCAGTTCCCATCACACAATGCAACGCAAACCGGAGGATAGAGTTTTTACCTTATAACGGCCAAAATATGCTTGATACGAATAAAACAAAGGCAATTGATATTATTGCTAATGTTTATATGTTTTGAAAGCAATTTCAAATCATAACTATCAATCATAGACGGCATTAATGCCCCATACCACTATGTCGCCATATGTAGGTATACAATCAAAACCGCACGATGTCGTATTTGGAAATTGGATTTCCGTTATGAACCAAGGCAAAAGATAGTCCTTACCGAATTTGAGACAATCTAGCCCATGTCTCAGGATCAGAGCTCGAGTGACCCTAGGAGCGACAGGGCCGGTCCACACGGAGTGGATTAAAATGCATGAGCACTACGTTTCGCCGCCCTTTGGGCGTAAGCGAGCCAACAAGTGACTCCATCGGACCCGGATCGTCCAATCTAACCGAGGCGCCTCGCAACAGCAACAACCACATAAGTCAAACTCGTCAGGGCGTGTAAAACCACTGACGCCACTTTTAGCTAGGAGGAAACGTAGGCCCTCCCTGAGGTCCTTTCTCCCGTTTTAGGTTCATACCGGGGTGTGAGGCTCGCGAATTCACGTTATACACAAAGCTACGCCACACAGGCGGTGCTTTGATCATCATCACAAGACTTTGCTTTTCAACAGAAGCCCTGATCACTGCATCTTAGCATGCCACACAGAATAAATCCTATGTCAGACACACAGTCCATTTACAAGTCCGTTCTGGGTCTGAACGAAACCAGAGGCACTAAATACCTCGCAAACCCATCGATCACCACGTACGTCTGGACGATCACCACTCATTATCCATATTTCGGGATGCCTCCCAATCAGGACCTCGGTTACCATCCAAACGAGGTGAAGATCTCCGGTCTTCGACCACCGTCTTTATCTTCGACTTTCAATCGTCGGTCAATTATTTGAAATGAGAATTAACTCGGCCTTCTCAAATAATTCACGTATATTTAGAATTTCAATTCAATTTATTTCAATGGTTAAATTATTCGACAACACCAATTTTGTCCTTTAATGTAATTTTCACACCAAACACATTCAACCATCAAACATCACATAAATCAAGCAAATTCAGTTTATTTCCATTCCATATCGCTTATGATATTTTATAACTATTTATCGCTATTTTTATTTATTTTAAAATAGCCATTTTATTCAAAACGACGCTTCGGGCCATAACGTGGCCGTGGCGCTGTTTTTCTTCAGATTTGATTTACACATATCTGAAAATCTAACCGTTGGATCTTCACAAAATTTACATCATTAGAAAGGTCTTTTCAAAACGAATCCAACGGTTCCAGTTTCGGGAAAATCCGACGGTCGGATCTCCCGGTACAATCGTTTGAATTTTCGATTTCAAAATACGAACTGCAGCGTCGTTATTCGATTAAATATATAATTATATTTTTATATATATAAATATAATCGCTTCTGGCGCTGTTTTTCTTCAGATTTGAATTAGACATTCCAGACAATCCAACCGTTGGATTTTTACAAGGTTGGTGCCGTTGGAAAGATATTTCCAAGGCGAACCCGACGGTTGAGATTTCGGGAAAATCCAATGGTCGGATTTCCCGCACTAGTCGATTGAAATCACGGTTTCAAAATACGAACTGCACGGCTTCGTTTCGTTTTAATTTTATTTATATTTATATATTTATATAAATATAGTTCATTCAACAATTTCAATATCGTTTTCACTTCAAATATTTTTCTAACACCTTAAATTTTGGAAAAATTTCGCCATAACCTCCCCTGCACCGGGAGCATCGGGAAATCGCAAATAGCGTTCCCGGTCCTTCTAATCTCAAAAAGAGAAAGAAGAAGCCAAGCGGCTAGCCAACAGGCTCAAAATCATCACCCAAACAAATCAGTAAATGTGTACCTATTTGTCGGGCACAAAATTTTACTCCTCTTCTCTAGCCCCTTTGCTATTACCTGTTCAATGAATATTGCATGTACATATATATACAGTTCTTATCATTTATCAATTTCTATTCGACTTCATATTTGATTTCCATTTGGTTTAAAAACACCATTTATTCTAATGTTACATAAATAGGCGCAAATCATTTCATTAGCTAATTAATGAATATTTCATCTCATATATGTTTATTTCGAACAAGTGGCTATTTTTAACACTTCACATTTCAACGATTTATGCATACAATAAAAATGCGATTTTTATTGTAAAACGATTCATTTCAAAACACTATTTTTCTATATAGTTCATATAGTCGATAAAAGGTGATTTTTATTATCGAACAATTTATTTCAAAATATGAATACCATTCAACACATGAATTTCTAAACAACGAATGAATATCAATTCAACACATGAATGTTTTCAATAGTTTTTATATATAGATAAAAATGTGATTTTTATTATCGAACAATTTATTTCAAAATATGAATACCATTCAACACATGAATTTGTAAACAACGAATGAATATCAATTCAACACATGAATGTTTTCAATAGTTTTTATATATAGATAAAAATGTGATTTTTATTATCGAACAATTTATTTCAAAATATGAATACCATTCAACACATGAATTTCTAAACAACGAATGAATATCAATTCAACACATGAATGTTTTCAATAGTTTTTATATATAGATAAAAATGTGATTTTTATTATCGAACAATTTATTTCAAAATATGAATACCATTCAACACATGAATTTCTAAACAACGAATGAATATCAATTCAACACATGAATGTTTTCTATATAAGGAATAAATATAGTTTAAGCATATGAAAATAATTCAAACACACAAATATTATTCAAAATTTCGGCAGCATAACGGCAGGGTAGTTACACCGGGACCGTCCCTAGTACGGCTCCTCGCTCTACCTTAAAACCTCGCGGTTTTTGACAATGGGGTTCATGCATCTAGTTCGCACGCAGGCGGCATGTATATATTTATTTCATTTCCACAAACTAATCCTATGTGGTTTCAACCAAATATTTCACAACCACCAATGGGTATTTTTCAACCGCAATCAACCAATATCAATCACAAACAATCCCAAACAATCATTCAATTTTCACAACAATTTCAACCAATAAATATCGTCCATGGTTTGTGGACGAGGGGGCGTATATATATATATAGATATATATTTATAGATAGCAATTCACTTTCATTTCACACATATATAATATTTTTAAAACAGAAATCTCACCAATAGCTATCCAACTACGATTCTTCCTTTAGAGAAATCTTCGCCTTTTGTCGCTTTCGCCCGTATTCTCTACATATGTAAAAATCGAATTTTTACGATGCTATTCAATATATAAAAATATGATTTTTACTTCGACTTTCAATATATAAAAATCTGATTTTTACTTCGGCTTTCAATATATAAAAATCTGATTTTTACTTCGGCTTTCAATATATAAAAATCTGATTTTTACTACGGCTTTCAATATATAAAAATCTGATTTTTACTTTAAAACAAAATCAGTTTTTATACTTTTTAAAAATTTCAGTTTTTATACTTTTTTTTAAAATCCAGTTTTATACTTTTAAAAATCTAGTTTTATACTTAAAAAAAAAAACAATTCAGTTTTTAATCCTTTAAAAAAAACTGTTTTTAAACCTTTTAAAAATCAAAATCAGTTTTTATACTTTTTATTTTTTTATTTTAAACATTTTCAGTTTTAAATTCGGTTTTATAAAATAAGATTTAAAAAAAAAAAAAAAAGAAATGCTTACCGGGGGGGGGGGGGTTCACCGATGTCGGAGGTGCTTCTCGAGCTGGGCGGCTCGGGGTTAGAATGGTGGTGGCGGTCTGCGATCGAGGGAGGCGGTGGCTTCGGGTCTCGAACGGTGGTGGCGGTCTGCGATCGAGGGAGACGGCGCGATTCGATTTAGGTTTTCTTTTTCCTTTTTATTTTTTATTTTTTTTTTGTTTAACTGAATCGGGGGGGGCCAGAAGGAGATAAAGGAGGGAAGATTTTTTTTTTTTATTATTTAATTATTAAATTTCGCAAAAAGGTTGACTTTTATCCACGACCTCGAAACGAGCCCCACCGCCTGTCGTCCATAGCGTTTCACCCCCATTCCGAACACAATGGGATATGTATCGCAAGCTGATTTGATCGTTACAATCAGTTTCCTTTTGAATTTTCACCTAAATCACTATATTGAATTTTAAACGCGCATTTCAAATTACCGGGGTCACATACTAACTAGAAAAATTCCAGAAAAATATTTTCTAGCTTCGTATTGACGATACGGTCCTAACAAAACTAGTTTCGTCGAATTCTGAGACCGTTTGAAAAATGGCCAATTTCCATTCGATTAAAATCAACGGAAACTGGTCAAACGCGTTTTCTTTTGCCACGCTCACCTATTGATTCGAAAAATTATGAAATTTGAAACCTAGCAATAACTTTACACTGCGGATCCAACAAAAGTGGTTTCATCGAAATCCGAGGTCATCTGCAAAATGTCCATTTTTAAGGGCCTGAATTCCATAGCGACTATTCAGTATTTTCAACTGGGCATATCTCTTGATTCCCGCTTTCAAGTTTCGATTGGTCAGATTCGTTAGAAAGATATTATCAATCAGATTCAAATGTTTTTGGTTTCACTAAAATCCGGATTGTTTTGCACCCGGTATATTCAATTGAAGTTCGAAATCGAATTATCGAACTACCGCGCCATTTTCAATTCTATATATAATTATAATTAATTATATTCATTTTCAAATGTCGATTCAAACTTAGTTTTCATCGCCATTATCTAAAATATTTTATTTTAAATATTTAGAATCCATTATTTTAGCCAATTTAAAATTTTTAAATTGGTTCTGATTTTCTGGGTCGTTACAATTCTTCCTAATCAATTTCTCAAACAAGCTCTTTAAGTATCTGAATTCGTTAGTATTGTGACCAGGCTGGTTGTGGTAGCGACAAAACATTCCAGAACTAGCTGCCTTATCATCTACTTTTATCGGTCGTGGAGTCGGATAATATCCTGCATCTTTGGTGGCAAAGAAGATGTTCTCCGAGGTATCATTTAGAGGAGTCAACTCTTCAGATTTGATAAAGAGGAATCTTTTGTTATCATTCTCTCCTTTTTCGTTGTTCTCTTTTTCTCTCTTCAGACCTTCGGCATTCTTCTTATCACCTTGAGCATCATTATCCTTCCTTTCTAGCACAACGCTACTTCCGACAAAATTATGGGTTATAAACGGGTCATCTTTCACTCTGATGAACTATTTTGCTTTCTTATAGATTTTTTCAAGAGTATTGGGCTCGTTCATTTTCAACCATCTCCTGAATTCAGTATTCTAATACACAGCTTTGTATAATGCCATCAACACCATTCGAGGCTGTGGATTCCCCACTCCGGTTACGACAGCATTAAAGCAAGTAAGAAAGGCTCTAACTGTTTCACATGGTCTTTTCTCCAAGTTTAGATAATGACATTATGTATTTGATCCTTGTAGCGTATAACCAGAACCGGTCCCTGAACTTCTTGGCCAAATCAAAAACATGATCCACGGATTTCGGTTGCAATTTGGTGAACCATTGCGATGCCACTCCCTCCAAGTAGATCGGAAAATACAAGCATTTGATTTCATTTGTAGCTCGTGCACCATTCATGTGCTAGTCATACTTGTACAGGAACATATTAGGGTCACAAGTTCCGCCATAAGCAGTTGTAGGGGCAAACTTCTTTGGGAACTCGACCTTTTGAATTCTCTTAGTAAACGGTGTCTTGCTTGGAGTGAAATCCCATTCTCTTCCATCATCATTTCTTGCTTGGCTTTTCTTTATAATTTTCTCTATCATGTCCGAGATATAGTCGTCGATGTTGTGTCATTCCATGGGGCAGACGTAGATTCTTTACCAGATGCTTGTCTTAACAAGCGATCGCGGTTAGAGAACCGGAGCCGTTGATCTCCTCTTTAGGGAGGTACCCCTTTGGTGGCACTAGCAACTTTGCGAGAAGTATTTCTTTCGACATGATTGTTAGCATTGGCCTTGGAATCCTCGATGTTTGTATTATCTCCACCAACCAATAAATCATCCGTCTCTTTCTCAAAATGATCATGATCATGATCTGACGCCGAAGAATTAGCATTCTCAACTAGATCGATCTCAACTCTTTGAGGCACATCGGAAGTAGCTTGAGCATTGAGAAGAGCGTCAAGCTTATCCATTAGAGCTTTGTTCGAGGTTTCTGTACGCAGATTCAATCCACCAACAAATGCATTCAACTCGTCTCGAGTTACTCCAGCTCCAACTCCCTAAGTTTGGCCAACATTTGGATTATTATTTTATGGAGCGTTTACGAGATCATTAGCATCACTTCTATAACCTCTAGCAGACTTACTACCAACTTTCTTCGATGGTGCCATGATTTCGGACAATCTTCCAAACTTCGTAGGAATCCTTTCACTAGGCCTGACTTCTAGATCGTATGGATATATCGTAGAATGACAGACTTTCAATTTCCACAATCCACAAAAATCCACGAAGGCTCTTAACCTTGTGGTTGTGGGTTCGAGCCCCACAAGGGGCACTAAAAATGTTAATGCCAAAAATAGAACTTGCACCCCAAGAGGTGTTTTAAAACTTTAAATCTATAGAAAACAAGGTTAAGAGCAAATGTGAAGAAAATAGCAAAAATAGAGAGCGGTTTATAGTGGCTCGACCTCAGTTTTGGCCTACATCCACTTTAATCGGTGATTTCATTATCATCTCGGTTACAAGGTACACATTCAATCTCATTTTGTACATTTTTTTATTTCTTTACAATAAATCTCTCTTTCTTCTCTACAATCTCTCGATTCCTCCATAGAAATGCTTAGATCACGCTAGTAGCGGTAATTATCATGGATTAGATCTTTGAAAATCAAGCACGGCCATGATCTTTGATGATTTCTCGATGGAGTTGACGATGGAGATGCTTGAGTTAAGCTTGGAGATGCTTTAACGGAGTTTGATATGCTTTAGTAATGTTGGAGATTGAAAAAGGCAGCCTTCGGGGTAGAAAATTTGTCTCTTTAATGTGTGAGGAGGTGGGGTATTTATAGACGATGTTCGGAGTGGAGTGACAGCTTTGTAATTTTCTGTGTATAGTTGACGGATCGACCAACGATCCATCCATGGATCGGCAAGCGATCCATTGTTAACTGGTGACCCAAACTTATCACATGACTCTCTTTTTAATATATGTATTTTGTTTCACCGATCCATATATTGTATGAGAACCGATCCATATACAAACAGCTGTACAAGACCCATAAAGAAGTAGACATATCCGTCACTTATTCGTTTTCCACATGTTCAACATTATATAATTGTCGCATTGTTTAAATGATTGCCTACCCATTTCACTACATAGTATGCTCACATATGTTATATTTAACCGACCCAATAACATACAGTTGGCAGCATGAGGAGCACTGACCCATGTATTGCGTGCATAACAGTTTTCTAATAATCCATGAAGCCGCCTTTTTCCTCCAGCTAATCCATGTGACTTATTGTTTATATTGAATGGTGATACCATCGAATCCATGCTTGCACATTAAAATAAACAATCCATTGTTTCTGGAGCGACCTATATAATATATGAATGAGCCACATACTTGCCAGTTGTCTTTATGACAACAGCCGACCCATACATATAAATGACAAACGATCCATCATTTACTTACTACCGCAGCCCATGCATTCATGTTTATATAAATGTTCTCTACCCTGTTAATATATGGGCGATCCGGGTTCCCAAACAATAAGCTGACATGTGTCATTTCTTTTAACCATGGATTGAGAGCTGTTATTCATGCATACTTCACAATATGGTGCAGTTGTTATCTTATACATGGGTCGTGGTGTTTATGTCACTTTGCTCCATGGTTTAAAGTTATATAAGATCCATGTATCATCTCTTAAACCGATCCACGATTGTGTTGATCATTCCATGTTTTGTAATACATACGCAATCCTCATGATTGTCACGTGTTTGTTACCTGCAGGATGTATAATGATCCATGACTTTGTAATCTGGCACTACATCTTATGGCGATCCTTCGTACAAGCTGGGGCTTGCATTTCCATGCACACATGTCTTATACTTTACCTAATAGAGTCACGAACAATCCATGTAATATATAGTATGTGCTATAGCTCACGCCTGTGTCATTGAAATGATCTAATATATAAATATAAACTAATCTATTGGATGTAACACTGTCGATCATGGCATAAAACAGGACCGATCCATGCATTGTAAACTATGTCGATCTATTAATAATGCAACTTAACTTATCACATTTGAATCATGATTCACAATGGGATTAACACAAAGTTATGTTGTTTTGTGTCGTAGTTATATGTTGTTTTGTGTCGTAGTTATATGTTGTGTCGAACGATGCTTATATCCTTTATCCTATAATTTATTGTATCGAACGATGTTTGTATGCAAGTTATATACTTTCCTCTACCACGTCTTGTTTATTTGTAATGCGTACTCGAATTTGATGGAAACTGTTTGTTTGTAATGGGTTTAGGGCATCGCAGCACGCAATCCCATAACACATGGGTTTAGGAGTTAAATGAATGGGTCGTCATTAGCCACATGGCTGTAATGCTTGAGACTTTGCAGTACGATATCAAAAATGCCTACAGTATAGGGTATACAATATACAACATCCATTGCCAGTACCATTATTGTAGCCACTTGCTTTAAACACTGAGAGATCAGTGGTCAGTAATATTTATGGCATACGTTAAAGCCAATGTCGAGTCTCAATCATAGACTCCAGCCATGTTGCACAAATTTCAAAATGCTTGCCTTTGTAAATCATTTTTCTACTTTTCCATTCTAGCCTTTATTGATAAGTACTAGGGACGGACCAAGTAGCAAAATTACCTTAACTCAAAAAATGCTAATTTCTTGTCCATCCTCTTACAATTACCCTAATATTCTGGTTGGACCATAAAATCCTAATTTGTCTTCAACTAGACAACCGACTGAGTGGTATATCGAAATGGAAGAGTGACTTCATGATGATTTGCGACAAATGGAACTGGAAGAAGGATGCATCAAATAGGAATAGGACATCAGCAACAACAACAGACTCAACAACGTGCCTAAAGATCACACGTTTTAATTCCTCCTATCAGAGCTACGTTTGAAGTCGATGAGGTACAATGTGCAAAAATTGCATGCTTTTGTGGTTTTGAAGCACCACAACTAGTCATCCGATATGGAAACGACATCGGACATCGATATTATTGTTGTCCAGTATATACGAATGGATTTGACTTTAGACAGTGGATAAACGATCGTTTTCCTTCTGGAGCAATTACAAAATCAAGTCAACCACCTTAGTCATGCAAATTACTAACTGCGACATGGTTTAAATTAGAGGTTTAATATTTTATATTAAGCCAATTAAAATTTTTTATGACCTATTGTATATTTATGGTTATTATTAGTTGTATCGTTATGCTTAATATCAGTCTTATCATAATCCTTAATTTCAATTGTACCGTTATGTTTATGAGCAGTTGTCTCTGTATGCTTATTATCAGTTGTACCGTTATGAGTTGGAGTTTATACGTACATTCGGACATTTAAATTTGATTTTGATGGTGTATTGCAAATATAAAACGATTTTTTATAAGTAAATTATTAATTAATCGAACTTTGAACATATACTAAAAAATAAGAAAGCTACGTTTAATTTTTAATCGACATTCAAACATATATATTATAATTTTTAAATTATTACTTTATTGATATAGAAGAAATATAAAAAAATAGATAAATTTGAGAGGTTAATAAAAAAATATTCCGAGGTAGAGCAACGAATTTATCGGTGTGTTACATTAACGCGCCGATATTATCCGATGCGCTCTGATTAAATCGATGCATGCCGAATTTAGTGGGGACTTAATTTGGACCTTAAACCCTTGTGATGCCATTTTTTTAATTCTCACTTTATATTGCTCCAACCTAGGGTACCTTTGGGTTAAATCCACCACAACAACCCTTCTGGTGGAATAGATCTGCATAGCCAAATGTAATGTTTCCAGCATATTACTTGCTTCCTTCGCTGATATCGAAGGTCCTCCAATTTCCAGTTTCGTTGTGTCGAATTATGGAATCATTCTACTTCCTGGAGTTGGCAACGCATTGAAATCTTGTTCCTAATTCTGTCTTTGTTTAGCCATCATCGACCGATTTAGAGAGTATCTTGTTATGACGGAATATGGAATAAGGTTGGCGATTCAAGCTCTCCTTCTAGCTTCGGTCACTTTAAAAACCAATCACCATTTTACACACCATGATCATTTATGTTTAAATCAACATTGTATTTCAAATCATAAATAGATTTACTTTAAATACAATTTTCATTGTTGTATCTCAAAATAATTCAATAATTTTGGATTTCAACTCCAGTTTCATAATTTCATGTTACAAATCAGTTCATTATTAAATTTCAAGATTTAATTTAAGATTCCATATCACAATTATCGTTATTCAAATGGAAACATATATTCAAACAATTTGAATTCAACAGTTTTAACTGGAAATAACCTTTCTATTCTAATAGTTTGGATAGATATAAAAATAGTTAAGATTAAAATATAATAATTTAGTAAGGATAGTTATATATAGAATAATATGAAATAAAATAGTATAAGTGAAATAGTTTAAATAAAATAGTTTAATATAAAAACATGAATTTTTAGAATAAAATAAGTATAATATTTTAGAATAAATAGTTTATTTCCTTCCAAACCATTTGAATCCAATATCGAGTCCCAAATTTCACTTTAAACCGTTTTTGATTTCATATCCCAATTCGAAACAACATTTCAATCATTTCAATTTACTACTTAAATTGAAACCAAAATTATATTTACTAGTTCAAAATCAATTTTAGTTTGATGAATCAAATTTTAATTACCAATTTAAACGTATTTCATTAAATAGGTTCCAGTCAAATTTGAATATCAAATCCATCCCCATTATACTGAGTTCTACACTTAAATCGCAGATTTGGCCAATTTCATTTATATTCATTCATATCTCAGCTCTAAGATTTAACGCTTTAAATAATCCAGTCTCGATAAAACCCAATTAAACCTTACGTTCATTTAAATATTTCAAATAATAGAATTTGTGTCCAACTTACTTGTCGAATTCATTTAACAACATAAATTGTACACTTGCACTATTTCATATTTCAAGTTGAATTGAAATTATAAATTTCCAAATTTCCATGCATAAGTTTTAATTTCAAAGATTCATTTCAAAACAATATAATTTGATTCAAAATTTGGTTTCATTCGACAAATCCCGTTAAATTCAAATATAACATGTAACAACCCGCATTTTACATATCTGAAGATCGTAAAATATTTTTATTTTATTCCCTGAGGGTTGGATCATTCTCATATTTTAATATGTGTTTTATGGGGATGTAAGACATGTCCATAATTTTTACCAGTTTTGTTTGTAACCATTTTGCCCCTCTCAGTCTTGTACAGGGCATAACTTTTGACTCTGGTCGAATCAGGTGTTGAGACCAGTGCCATTGGAAAGGAAATGATGATTGCCTTTCCATAGAGTGGTCACATGTAAGATTTTGCTCAACATTTTAGGAGGAAATGCTATTTTAAGCTTTTACAGTTGGCTGTTTAGGTTTTGTAAGCCATAATGGTGTGATTTGGGGAGGACTATTAGTGGGCTGGTAGAAGCTATAAATAGGGGGTGAGAAGTATGAAGAATAGTTTATTTTCTCCATTCTCTCATTTGGTGGCATTGTGTTCCTCCTTCCTCTAACACTTTTCCACCATTAAAAACGAGATCCAAGGAAGGGAATCCAAGATCTACACCATTTAAAGATAAATCTACATCATTTGAAGTGAGAGTTCATTGAATCGAAGGATTTGGATTAAGTTCTTCGCTGTCTGGAATCTAATTACACCGTTTTTGCTTTGATTTAGAGAATTGATGAATGATATGCATCTCTCACATGGATTCAATCAAGTATATGAATGTTTGAGCATGTTTTTCATCAAATTCAAGTGTTTTCTCTTAGATCTACACCATGGTAAGTCCACTTTCATATGAATCACCATAGGATCTAATTAACAAGTTAAAACCGGCAAACTTTATGCTATTTCGTATGTTTATGCAAGTTAGACCCGTAATTTAGTTTATATGTTCATTTATCATGATTTTGGTGAAATTTGCATAATTTTATTGATAATTGTCATATTCATTTTTGTTAATGATTTTATAACATGCTTATGGTTGTGTTGAATGAATTAGATGAATATATTTCAGTGATTGTGCCGATTAGCGAAGTTTCGGTCGAAATTGAACTTGAATTGGGGTTGTACAGGCCACGGGTCGAGCATGCAGAGGGGATCTCTCGTCCGTGGGGGTCGGGCTTCAAATGGGTCGGTCGGTTGAGTAGCCTTCTAGTTGGGTCGAGCGTAATGGTTTAGTCGAGCAGGAAGTAATCGGTCTTGGTGAGAAGGCTCAGTCGTGCAAAACAAGGGTCGATTGTGCACGAGTGGTTTGGGATAAGTAAAGACCGGGTCGATCAGCACAAGGGTGGTTGGTCGGGTTGGTCATACAGAGAAGTTTCAGGGTCATTCACACTTTGAAGTTAGAAGGGTCGGGTCGGTCATGCTTTGGGTCAAGTTGCATCGGGTCGAGCATGGACCTGGTCGAGCAAGCATACAGGGTCGAGCAAAACAGTTCGATCAAGGCAAAGGTGTTCAGGATGGTCACTCCATAGGTCGGTCGTAAGGCAATTGGGTCGGTCGTCCAAAGAGGTGTCGAGCAGCTTCTGGTCGGTCGCACTAGGGGAGTCGGTCTCACCATGGGTCAGTCGCACATGGTCTTTTCTGAAAAATTTATAATTTTAGGTACGACCCAGGTTTGAACAAAAGGGTCTAAAAAAAATTATTGGCAACCCCCTGAACCCTAGCTGCGGTCTATGTGTAGATTAGTTTGTTAATTTACCAATCTCTCATATACTTTATTGATGATGTTTGTTAGCTATTTTATCACTCAATAAGACTATTGTATGACTTGAGATTTTATGTTTCCCTCTTATTACCTTGGGTTGTTCATCCGGTTGTGGATTGACAGACTAGGTGGTTGGTGACAGATGATAGCTTACTGAGGACGATGTTGCCATTGGAGGTGAGCTGGAGGCTTACGTACCATTTTTATTACTATTTAGTATTTCTGTTTCCGCTTTTTGAGTTGCTCTTTGAGTGTTGTAGTGAGGCTTTACGTATAGACTTTGATATTTCCTATGATGTTTGGATAATCTTTCAGGATGTTGTGAATGTTTCAAAAGTTTGTTATATGATTCTTCGTTGTTATTACTTGTTGTATTTTTTCTACTATATATTATCCTTGCGTTGTGAGTTCTACAACAGGCACTGATGTTGTTGTTTACCTATGATGATCGTCCACAGCTGCTTGGCATAACTTTCAATGCATTGTTCTCTTGTTTAGTGCAGGGTTTGTCGGCGGTCGTCACATTTGGTATCAGAGCACTGGTTAACGATTTTAGCCATAGTTCTAAGACATAATTACGTATGAGAGACATATTTGTAGATTTCAGTTGGATGTATACTATATAGTTTATATAGTATAGTAGCATTTGTACTTCTATAGAAGCTTTTCATGCAAGTGGCTAATCATTCTAATTTGCAGATTAAGAATGAGTCGAAGTGCTTCAAGGAATACTGCTAGGGAAGGGGTTGTGCCTGGGGGGAGGGGGGTAATGGCGGTACACCAGACTACCCAGCCATGTTTGAAGCCATGATGGAGGCATTCATGCGAAGGGTACCCGATCTAGTGGCAGCAACGGTAAATGTAGGTGTTCAGTTGCCCAGGGTTGTGGATTTTGCGAAGCTGTGCAAAGATTATACATCTTTTGGAGGGAAACCATTCAAAGGAACTGAGCCAACTGAAGAGGTTCAGAGGTGGATGGATTCTTGTGTCCGTATTTTTGGAGACTTGGGGTTGGATGATGAAACTAAGAGAAAGCTAGCGTTAAGGCAATTGCATGGCAAGGCCATGGAATGTTGGAATTCATTTACACTTGAGACTCCAGAAGAGGAGATTTCATGGGAATAATTCCAAGCTAAGTTTGAAGCAAAGTTTATCTCCACTTCTCAAAGTCCGCTTTATTCAAGAAGTTCGTAGAGCTGAAACAGAATGGTCGTTCTGTTCTTGATTATTTTTCTGATTTCGAGGCCTTGTCCAAGTACATTCCTTCATACATCGACACACCCTATCAGAAGAACGAGAAATTTGTTATTGGATACCTATATTGGAAGGCTGTTGGTGGATCATCTTGATGATTCATTTAAAAAAAATTATGGAAAATGTTGTTCACCATGAGAGCTTGTTCCTTAAGGAAGCAAATTTTATTGCTGCAACCAAGGATGTTCAGAAACCACAGCAAGGTGGTAATAACAAGAAGAGAAAGAAGCAACAGCAGAAAGGAAAGGATGGCAAAAAGAATCCTAAGAGTGAGGTGGTTTGCTTTAACTGCCAACAGAAGGGCCATTACTCGAATGAGTGCAACAATCCCAAAGATGAGAAGAAGTGCTTCAACTGTAGGAAGCCTGGGCATGAGAAGAAAGACTGTCTAGAATCAGCTAAAGTCAAGCAGGTTGTGATGGCATATGCTTACGAAGCCGTTCCAACTTCTTCAAGAGCTCCTACAACAGATGATAAGGGAAAGGGTGTCATCGTCCAAGGTACTCTTTCTATCAGAGGTGCTTCTGCTCGAGTTTTGTTTGATACTGGAGCATCTTTTCTTTCATTTGCAATGAGCTTGTGCGCCGCTTGGGTTTGGAACCCGAGATTTGTGATAGACCATTCGTAGTGACTAATCCGGTTGGATGTTCACCCAATATTTGAATGATTTATCGTGGTCTAGTATTTTCGAGTCATTGTTGCTCCTTTGTGTGCGATTACTTTGTTTCGAACTTCGCTAGGTTTGGGATCATCTTGGGCATGGATTGGCCCAAGAGGTATTCGGCTAGAGTGAATTACGAGAAGCTAAAGGTGAGAGTCGGGGATGTGAAAGGGCGAAGTGTTGATTAAGTGTAAGCCCGAAGATGGTGTCCTCGTAAGCTATCTATATTCGCTCGTGATTCCAAAGGAGGACTTGTTATCTATGCTGATCGCTAATGAGTATGAGGATGTCTTTGACGAGGTCAAATGGTTACCGCCGCATCGAGAGATTGAGTTTAGAATCGATTTGGTTGAGGGTGTTAGAACAATTGCTATGCCATTTAGGCGGATGGCGCCTAAGGAACAACGAGAGTTGGAGGTGGAAGTTCGTGACATTCTAGGAAAGGGATTCATTTGGAGAAGTATTTCTGAATGGCGTGCACCGGTCGTTTCTTGAAATCAAGGCAGATGGCTCGTTGAGATTGTGTGTGGACTATCGTGAGCTGAACAAGGAGACTAAGTAGAATAAGTATTTGTTGCCAAGGATTGATGATTTGCTCGATCAGCTTAATGAAGCCAAAGTATTTTCTCAGATGGATTTGGCAACGGGATTTCACCAGTTAAGAGTGGCAAAGGATAGTGTGCCGAAGACTACTTTTAAGACACCATCTGGTTTCTTCGAATGGTTGGTGATGCCATTTGGGTTGACTAACGCGCCAGCGTATTTTGTGGATCTTATGAATATGGATTTCAGAGATCAACTGAATAAGTTTGTGCTTGTGTTCGTGGATGACATTATGGTTTACTCACGGAATGAGGAAGAGCACAAGACGTACTTGAGAGTGGTGTTAGAAATCTTGCGAAAGCATCAGCTAAGAGCCAAGTTTTCAAAGTGTCACTTCTAGAAGAGTGAAGTGAAGTTCTTAGGCCATGTAGTTTCTGTAAATGGGATAGCGGTTGACCCCACTAAAGTGGCAGCAATCCAGGACTAGGATAGACCTAAGAATGCGACGGATGTGAGAAGTTTCCTTGGGTTAGCTGGTTACTACCGACGGTTTATCAAGGATTTCTCGAAGATAGCTGCACCGTTGGTAGGATTGACAAAGAAAAATCAAGTGTTCACATGGGATGTAAAGTGAGAGCAAGCATTTGGAATTCTGAAGGAGAGACTAATGAGTGCTCCTGTGTTGACCATTCCAAATGGGAATGAAGATATGGTGGTATACACAGATGCATATGACACTGGGCTTGGAGCGGTGCTAATGCAGAAGGATAAGGTTGTGGCCTACGCGAGTCGACAGCTGAAGCCGCATGAGAGGAATTACCCAACTCATGATTTGGAGTTGCCGATGATTGTATTTGCTTTGAAGATGTGGAGACATTACCAGTTGGGAATTCAATTCAAGTTGTTTACGGATCACAAGTCGTTGAAGTATCTTTACTCCAAAAAGGATTTGAATCTTCCACAGCATAGATGGTTGGAGTTTCTAGCATCCTACGATTATGATATAGCCTATGCTCCTGATAAAGGTAATGCGGTTGCAGATGCGTTGAGTCGAAGACACACAAGTTTGGCAGCAACGTTTTCGGAATGGAAGAGCCTCGAGTATTTGGTAAGGTTCGATTTTAGGCCAAGGTGTGAGTTGGAACCTGAAATGTTGGCAGGCTTATTGATAAGACCTACTCTTATCGAAAGGATTGGCGAGAGCCAAAAGCGAGATGTAAAGATTGTTGAGTTTGTCTAGAAGTTTGAACCAAAGGATTAAGAGTTCGAAGTCAATCGAGAAGGTTGGCTTCGAAAGCAATGACGACCGGTTGTTCCTGATACTGATGGATTGAGAGATGAGGTTCAGAAGGGATGTCATCATTCGAAGTTGACAATTCATCCCGGTGGCAATAAGATGTATCGGGACATGAAACGAGTTTACTGCTGGGAAGGGATGAAAAGAGATATTGGAAAGTTCTTTTCCAAGTGCATGAACTATCGGTTGGTGAAAGCTAAACAGAAGAAGCCGAGTGGTTTGATTCAGCTATTGGAAGTTCCTACATGGAAGTGGGAGCAGATATCTATGGACTATCTAGAACCAGGGAAGAAAACGAAGAAATTTGGGTCATCGTGGATCATTTGACCAAGAGTTCAAGGTTCATTCCTGTCAAATCGACTAGGACGACATCAAAGCTGGCTGAGATTTATGTAAAATGGATAGTTCGATTCTATGGTATCCTGAAGAGAATAGTGAGTGATCGAGATCCATTATTTGCAAGTGAATTTAGGAAGGGTTTGTAGGAAGATTTAGGAACCGAGTTGTGTTAAGTACGGCTTACTATCCCCAATCTGATGGTCAAACCGAGAGGGTTAACCGAGTTTTAGAAGATCTCCTGAGGGCTTGTGTGTTGGACTTCGGAGGATCTTGGGAAGACCATCTACATCTAGATGAGTTTGCATATAATAATAGCTACTAGTCTAGTATTGGGCTGGGACCATATGAGGCGTTGTATGGTGAGGCGTGTAATTCTCCATCATGTTGGTTAGGAACTGAAAATAAGTTGGTACTTGGGCCTGAGATGATAAAAGAAACATCAGATTGTATCGAGATCGTTCAGCAACGTATGAAGGCAACCCAAGATCGTTAGAAGAGTTATTTTAATAAGCGTCGAAAAGATTTGGGATTCAATGTTGGCGACATGGTTTTCGTAAAGATTTCGCCACTGAAGCATAGGTTCGATTCAGAAACAAGGGAAAGTTGGCTCCAAGGTTCATTGGGCCATTTCCAATAGTTGAGCGAATTAGAAAGCTCGCATATAGATTGGAGTTACTCGAGAAGATATCGAGTGTGCATAATGTTTTCCATGTGTCGTTTCTATGGAAGTTCGTGCATGATTCCAATGTGGTGGTATATCCAGAACATTATGAAGACCTATAAGTGCAGACCGTAGTTGCGAGACCTCGAAAGTCGCTTCATGTAATGGGGAATGCAACAAAACTACTTAGCAGAAAGACGGTTAAGTTGGTCAAGGTACAATGGAGTGAGGATGGAGGCGATTGTACGTGGGAGACGGAAGAGAGCATGAAGGCGACCCATCTGAAACTCTTTGTCGGTACGAACCATTAATATCATGTCACCTTACATCATTGTAGCTTGTATTATTGTGTTTGTGTTAGAATTCCACGTGCTAGGATAAGGCTATGGACGCATGGCTCGATGGCTACTAGTTTTGGTGATATAATTGGCTGCTCATGGATGATAAGCATGCGGGATTGTTGTGGTTGCTTGTGCTTGTTGGAATTTCAAGCGCGAAATTACTAACGAAGTATCGGACGATCGTAAACTATTTTTACTTTATTCCCCGAGGGTTGGATCATTCTCATATTTTAATATGTGGTTTATGGGGATGTGAGACATCTCCAAATTTTTTACCAATTTTGTTTGTGACCATTTTTCCCTATTAGTCTTGTACAAGGCATAACTTTTAACTCAGGTCGAATCAAGTGATGAGACCTATGCCATTGGAAAGGAAATGATGATTGCCTTTTCGTAGAGTGGTCGCATTAAAGGTTTGGCTCAGCAGTTTGGAAGGAATCGATGTTTTAAGGTTTTACATTTGGATGTTCAGGTTTTGTAAACGGTAATGGGCTGATTTGGGGAGGCCCATTAGTGGGTTGGTGGAAGCTATAAATAGGGGGTGAGAGGTATGGAGAATAGTTTACTTTCTCCATTCTCTTATTTGGTGGCCTTGTGTTCCTCCTTCCTCTAACACTTTTCCACCGTTAAAAACGAGATCCAAGGAAGGGAATCCAAGATCTACATCATATAAAGCTAGATCTTCATTTGAAGTGAGAGTTCATTGAATCAAAGGATTTGTATCAACTTCTTCGCTGTTCCGAAATCTAATTTCACCGTTTTTGCTTTGATTTGGAGAATTGGTGAGTGATATGCATCTTTAACACGAATTCAATCAAGTATATGAATGTTTGATCAAAATTCAAGTGGTTTCTCATAGATCTATACCTTGGTAAGTCCATTTCCATATGAATCACCATATGATCTAATTTAGCAAGTTAAAACGGTAGCCTTTATGCTTTTTCGTATGTTTATGAAAGTTATATCCATAATTTAGTTCATATGTTCATTTGTAATGATTTTGGTGAAATTTGCATAATTTTAATGATAATAGTCATATTCATGTTGTTAGTGATTTCATAACATGCTTATGGTTGCGTTGAATGAATTAGATGAGTTTATTTCGGTGATTATGTCGATTGACGAAATTTTGGTCGAAATAGGACTTGAATTGGGTTGTACAGGCCACGCGTCGAGCGTGCAGAGGGGATCGCTCGTGCATGGGGCCGGGCTTCATATGGGTCGGTCAGTCGAGTGGCCTTCAGGTCGGGTCTAGCGTAATGGTCGGGTCGAGAAGGAAGTAATCAGTTTTGGTGAGAAGGCTCGATCATGCAAAACAAGGGTCGATCGTGCATGAGTGGTTTGGGAAGAGCAAAGACCGGGTCGGTCAGCACAAAGGTGGTTGGACGGGTTGGTCATACAGAGATGGTTCAGGCTCATCCATACTTTGAAGTGAGTAGGGTCGGATCTTTCATTCTTTGGGTCGAGTAGCATTGGGTCAAGCAAGCATACAGGATCGAGCTTGGACCGGGTCGAGCAGAACGGTTCGGTCAAGGCAAAGGTGTTCAGGACGGTCACTCCATAGGTCCGTCGTGAGGCAATGGGGTCGGTCGTCCAAAAAATGGGTCGAGCAGCTTCTGATCGGTCCACTAGGGGGAGTCCGTCGCACCAGGGGGTCGATCGCACAGGGTCATTTCTGAAAAATTTATATTTTTGGGTACGACCTAGGTTTGAACAAAAGGGCCTGGAAACTTTTTTTGGGGGCAACCCCCCAAACCCTAGCCGTAGCACAGTGATGTAATTTGGCTTTGTGAAAGTGTTGAAAGGTGTTCGTTGATCGATGTAGATTAGTAAATGAGATGACAACTCAAAGGTCGTGAGTTGGTGGATAATGGTTGCTTGAGAAGGTTGCTTGATCAATAAAAAGTCTTCAGGTTGGATGACTAGAGACGTGAAGGCCGAGAGATTATCATTGTCGTAAGTTCTAGCAGGCTCGAAGAAGGGGTGCAGTAGAGACATCTTAAAGACCGATTGTAGGTCGTGTACCCTGGATATCGTTGAAAGGCCTAGTTGTCAAGGTTGGAAAAACATACGTATCGTTGAAAGGCGTGGGTAGTTTATGCTAGAACTAGGGTTACCATTAGCCCTAGACATGTGGCAAGGTTGGCTGTCATACGATTAACGATAGTTTCAAAGCAGGATGGGCGGTGATAGCCAGAGTCCGTTATGGTTGATTAGTTGCCTTGTTTGTACCGTCTCACGTAAATTATCCAATGTCAAAGGATATGTTTCTTGGGTGCTTGTCTCATATTGGTTTAGGCCTCTAGGGCTTGTGCTAGTGGTGTTTTTTCTAGTTTCCATGAATGAATGGTTGAAGTGTTTGATGTAAAGGCTATCATAGTCCGATGTAAGGAATACGAGATCGACTTCTTCTCTGGTGATGTGTGTAGATTAGTTTGTTTATTTACCCATCTCTCATATACTTTATTGATGATGTTTGTTAGTTGTTTTATCGTTCACTAAGACTGTTGCCTAACTCAAGGTTTTATGTTTCCCTCTTATTACCTTGGGCTGTTCATTCGGTTGTGGATGGGGAGACTTGGTGGCAGGTGACAGGTGATAACTCAGTGAGGATGATGTTGCATTTTCGAGGTGAGCTGGAGGCTTACATACCAGTTTTATTATTATCTAGTATTTTTGTTTTCGTTATTTAATTTGCTCTATGAGTGTTGTAGTGAGGCTTTATGTACAGACTTTGATATTTCCTATGATGTTTGGATAATCTTTCAGGATGTTGTGAAAGTTTAAAAAGTTTGTTATATGATGCTTCGCTATTATTACCTGTTGTATATTTTCTACTATATTTTATCCTTGCGCTTTAAGTTCTACGACAGGTACGGATGTTGTTGTTTACCTATGATGATCGTGCACAACTGCTTGGCACACCTATCAGCGCATTATTCCTCTAGTTTAGTGCAGGGGTTGTGGGCGGTCGTCACATAACGTATATTCCAAAATACTGGATTTAACTTAAGATCAAATCTTAAGTTCGAAATTAATTTAGAATTTCCCATTTAAAGTTGCAATCTATATTTACAATATATTCCAATTTCAAATCACGTCGAATTATACGTTGACAAATTACAAATTAAATTCCAAATTAAGAATCAAACTTTTTACAAAATATTGTAAAATCATAAACTAACGTTATTGAATCAAATATACAATTATTTATCACTTTAACAACTTCCGTTAACATTGTTATATTTAAATATTCAATTTTTGAGTTTCAATTGATCTTATATTCAAATTTCAAAATCGAGTTTTAATAAATAAATCCAGTCAAACATTTATGAATAGGTTATTATATAATTCACGTAATCTTGATTTAGTAACAAATAAATTCGAGTGACAAATAAACGTTTAAAACGATTTCGATTGTAATTTAAATAATTCATTATTCAATTTCAAAACAATTTCAATTTATAAAGAAATTCATTTTGACCAACGGTTTTTATAATTTAATTTTCTACCTAGGCCAAGTGAAATATTTATAATTTATTTGGGGTATATATATCATTTCAACCCTTTCTATTGTCATAAGTGAATATGTCAAATGTGTCCAACGTTAACAGGGAACTAACAACAATCATAATGGTCGATTATAATCTACGTAACATAACCAAATATCGACGACATGTGTGTAACATCATATACGAATATAAAATTTTCATACATATGTGTTTATGCGTATGACATGTATATTGTGTCAACATGTGCACAAATAATCTAACCAAATCATATGCAACCAACAATGCACGCATTAGTTAAATTCGAACAACAAGTAAATACGACAAATTTAATTTATTAATTTGCATGAAAATGTTAGTTAAGTGTGAGTGAGTAAACATTCATCTTTGGTTTTACGTCCAATCGAAATTCAAACGAACACGAATTTTTTAGTAGTCTCCAATTTCAACCAATCTGGTTTTATATTGTTCAGAATTTCGAAGCCAGATGAAGAAACTACATGCGAAACTGGTTTAATATATGAAAGATATTTAAGTCGAAATGTATATATTATTAAAAAAACATTTGTATATAAATTTGGCACAACAAAACTTACTCATGTGCATGTAGCTTTTCCCTCTTTTGCATATCAAACAACTTGCTCTCATCACTAAGGCATGCATGCTTGCTCATAATTCTTGCAATAATCCCTGCCAAGGTTCTCTCTCCATGCATTCATCATCCACACATTCTTACACGCTCATGCTGATGGTGGCAAGGAGGGAGGCAACGTCTGACTGGAAGCATGTGAGAGGAGGAGATTTCTGATTGGCGTTGCGAAAAGCTCAATGAAGAGGTCTCCACGCGGAGGAATATACACGGAAGGAGATCGGGTATGGGTTCCGCTGTGCGCGATGGTCGACTACAATGCCTTTATTGCTTTTTTTTTAATCTGTCACATGTGAAACTTCAAAATGGAAGAAGAGAAGAGAGGAGCAAAGGGGTTGGACGCACGTAATTTTCTTTTCCAAACTTCCGTTATTATTATTCTTCCTATATTTTAGTATAATATTATTATTTTTCATACATATATACATATACATACATATATATATATATATATATATGCATGTCAAACATTTTTCCTTTATTTTAGTATAATATTATACATAATTGTGAAATTGGGATCCATGCATTATTTCGACGCGTGGTGGAGGACATTGTGAAGCTGGGAAGAAATAGGAAGGAATGATGGTTAATGGACATAAAAAACAGGGATATAGCGAATGTTGAAAAGGAAGTTGAGGAACAAATTTCCAATCTATGCGTGAAACGGTGCATTTTTGAAATGCTGCAAGAAAGCATGGTTCACCGCAGCAAGCGTGCGTTTCCATTATCTATTACCAGTGCTTAGGCACGTCCGTTGGACGTGTGTATAGACAATTGAAGCAAAGCTTGGTTTTGTGCAGAAACTTTGTTTTGTGCAAAGCAGATGGAATAGTAAGAATAGCAGTGACCATGACATTATGTAAATAAATCAATTCCACATATACTGCCAACCAAATCAGACGCACAAATTAGGCAACAGGTAGATAATTTTATAAAAAATGAAACATTGTATAGCAGGACCAATAATCAGCGTGAAGGAACATTTTGAAGTATCTAAGGAATATATAAGATATTGCATGCACAAAAATAAGACTGCAAACAGCGTTTATCTCAAATACATTTCCAAAAAAAATTATTTGTTATACCTAAATTAAAAAGGAATGAACATGAAAATAAAAATGTACCAGGAGATAATAGACTCAAGAAATGGTGTTGTAGCACAAAAGTGCCAGAGAGCAATGAGTTGAGAACACGACGTGGAAAGACTATAAAAGACAGGGAAGCATCAACTGTCTAATTAACATATGGTTTTCAGTTGTTCCAATATGAAATTTTCCATATTTCATATTAATCCAACATAAAATATGCTCAGATTGATCAGTGGCCAAAAAATGGTTGTATAGTGCATGGTTCAGCAACAGCTTATTTTAGTTCCTATATCCAATCCACTCTTCTCCCTATAGATCAGTCAAGCAAGCAATATCAGAAGTCGGTTACTATAACAAATTACAGTAGCTGTACAAAATCAAAATTACAGTCATAATTAACTAACTTGGGAGCTAGATATCTGCAATAGAAGAACCCGTTTCCATCAATTCTCCAACAAACGGACAAAAACTCAACCTAGAACATTTAATGGTACAATTTAAGAATGCAAGTGAATGATCAAAACTGATAGAACTATGAATTGAGTAGACTAACCCATGAAATAGTATCAGGCAAACGATCCCATCATTAACATGCATAAGCTTAATAGTAACCCAGTCACTTCCACATGAGCTAATACCATAAGCTAAATACTCAATCTTCAGTAATGGCCAATCGACTAATGGGAATAGTCCCATCTTCATTGAACTCATTTGGGTTTACCAAAATTTATGTGGTCGTATGAGAACATACACATGTCATTATATTATTTCTGAAATATATATACTGGAAGTCACTAATGTTCAGCAGTCATATATGCCATAACATAATAACATCGATAATAAATTTACCTGATAATCAACTCACATGGATAATGGAATTAGCAATTTGCTAATGTTTTTTAGTATTATTGTTTAATGTGTATCACAGAGTTTCTCTGAAAGCAATATAAATGCATTTTGGGTAAAAATTATCATAAATTAAACTAAATTCAATGAACATAGTTAGGATATACGCACTAAAATTAGAAAATAATTTTTAGTTTGATAAGTATCCATTATCAAAAGATAAAAAATTTATTTAGAATATATTAAGTTTATCAAATTTCATAGATCATTACAATGAACATAAAAGTAGACACATCCCACATACCATTAAAAGCTCAAGCAAATATTGTGGCAGTTGTTTATTTAATATACGTCAATTCCCACTGTTTACTTTCTCAATTATTTAGTCAAAAAATTTGTTTTTATTCTCATTGTTTATAGTAAATAATCAGTGCAATGTATTTTAGTAAACATTCAATTATCAATTATTGCGATCTGAGACAAAAGAATACATAGGACATATGACAGCTACTTGAAGAACCATGAGCTATATGATTGTGATTGAAAACAATATGTATTACATGTGAAAGCTGAAAATGCAAACGTGGATAATGTATATATTTAGTAACTCTTTAAATGCTTGATAATAATTTATATTAATAAGATGAAACTTAAATTGGGCAATATAAGGGGTATCCATTTTTTAATATTTGGTAAGTATCAATTGTCATAAAACAATCATTAGTTCGTGTAATATAACTAAGTGTATCGTAAAACAATTTTAGAGATCAAAACTATAGCAATAAAAATGAAAACATCTATAAACATTCCATCTAAATTTTAGCAAGACATTAAGGTACCATACTTTTTAGTAATGTAACCACGATATCAAATTGTATACAGAACGGTGAATGGCTGTCTATGAATGGGGAATAAAGACGAACACTTTATAACTGTTGACATGCAATTATGATGATTATTGATGATAGGATAATAAATGTTCTATGTTCATGAAGTGAAACTGATTGCGACACAATGGCAATTTTGTAAAAGGGATATTTCACCGAACTGTTGACTATTTTTTCCAAATGCAGCATGCAGAAAATATCCTTTTCCTGACCAACTTCTAGACGAACATGACTTGAAATTTAATTCTTTCAATTATATTTTTAAGTACTATAAAAATCATTGTAGTTTTTATGGACATCGGTCATGAATTTCTTTTATATCCATAGAAATAGATATCATGTTTTTTTTGTTTTTTTTCCCTTTCTATTTCTGTAGCTGCACATACATACCTAATGCAATCTATAATTGTCTTTCAAATGCTATGAAAATATATATACCTAACACAATCTATAATTATTATATTCTAGATACTATGAAATATGTAGCAAGAATGCAAAGAATATAACTGGTTATGAATACGGCAGCTTCATTAAAAGGTGGCATGGTAGAAGAATTCAAAATAATGGCAACAGCGATAGAAACATGCAGGAGATGTCATCTTTCAACGTACCATCTAAGACAACGGGAAAAAAAGAAAATGTTTGGACAATTGACACTGTCAATTATCATTAAGGAGATTGACTAAATTGGTGGACATAAGTGGGTTTTTCTTGCATCTACAAACTTAAATGCACAATTTGCATCGCAATGTAAATTTCTTTCCACTTCTTGAAATCCATTCACACTTGCAGGCGAAGAACATCCAGCAAGAGAGTAAAAAAATATAGTATAAAACATACCCTCGGAATGCCCTGCACCAAATTGAGGAACCGCTTCCAACATGAATGTCTCCGATAATAGCAGCAGTAGGAGACAAAATTCATCCTTTTCAGTGATGGGAATGATTGCACTGATTTAATTTGAGCTCTGAACTATAGGGTCCAAAACAGAAATTCCATTTACGTTCTACATGGAAAAAAAAGTATAAATGAATGACCTTGTATACAAAATTCAATAGAAGATCTGGCATATAAGAAAAAAAATGAATGACCATTTGAATATCCTTTTATTGTTGTACGGATCTAACTACCTATAATGGGGTAAAGAATTAAGGTTAGTCGCAAGCTGGCAATCAACAAAAGCATTCGGTTGGAAAAAAATGTGAGTTTTTGCAAAAGTGGAACTGTACTATCTCGTGAAAACCAATTAAAATATAATAATACCAAATAAATGAGCAAATTAAGGCTAAATTTATAGAATCTGTTTTAGGAATGCAAGAAAACAAAGCCAAAAAGATCAAAGCTAAAACAATTATGTTGATCACATTTAATTATGCTTAAAAATTTGAAAAGAAGTCTAGTAAATAAGCTTTTGTTCCAGGAATGGACAACACAGATTTAAAAGCGAATGGGAAACCATCAGAGCTGACAATGAAAAAAAAATCTGGGACATAGTTTTGTGGAATAAATTGCATGTCCTAAGGATGACAGTATGTATTTATAAGCATAAAATAATTTCTTTCTCAACAAATAAAAATTTACTCGTCACCATATCACAGTCGTCCTAGGTTGTGTTTTGTGCAACGAACACGAAGAAGACATAACTTGTCTTTTTTTCTAATGTAAATATAGGAATTAAAATCTAAGGATATTAGTAATGCATCTGCAATGCCTAGCAACTGAATTTGGAATTGGTAAATAAATAACGAAACTGAAATATAGTAAATCAATATCGAGTTAGCACTATTTTTCGAAGTAAAGTAACGGGAAACACGGTCCAACCTCACTGTATCGAGTCATAGTCAGTCCTAAGCTACCAAAACAACACCAAACCTAATGTAAGTACACTTAAAGAGGAAATAAGTCACCTACACAGCAGGAAACCCCTTAAAATTCAATAAGAGTGGCTGAAACCAACGCAAGCCGGATATCGATGCATGGTCGTAGATCTGAAGAGACAATATAAATAAGTAAATTAGTCGGAAGGGAAATAAAATTAAAACCGATTTCACCTCTGAAGCCCACTATCAAATTAACCACTATTTCTTACTTGGAACTTCTACAAAGGTTAAGTTTCATTTGCTGCAGAGCTATATTGTCTTAAAGTCATGTCTTCCTTACAACCCGTCGTAGAACAACATAATATCAATATAGGACAATTTAAGAGCAATATACAAAAAAAGGGAGTGCATGTTGTTCACCCCAGACCAACTACAATGAATTGGTTGAGTTTAAAAAGATCATATATGAATCTAACTTGTTAGTACACAAAAACCTTATGCTTAAAAACATCATATGTGAAACTAACTTGGGTAAGAATTAAGTTCAGCCGTGAAAGAAAAAATGTTTAAAAGTAAAAGTGATTAACATAGAAATGTGTTTATTTTATACTCTTATATTTTATCTTTTGTAAATAAATAAATGTTACTTTGGGTATTTTTCTCGTATGTTTTCACAGGTTCAATAATAGTCTCCTTCATTTTATTAAAGACCACTTGATAAGAGAAATAAGCTACTTTCCCATCTCAACAAGTTTTCAATCACAAAGGAAGCTGTAGCACACTGGTTAAGGCACGGAAATCTGGACAGAGAGACCTGGGTTCGATTCCCGTCAAGCTCACTTTTTGCTAAAGAAAAGAACATTCACACTGCCTTCTTTGCTTTGAAGAATATATGGAATAGTGATGTGTTATATGTATATATTCTTATGTATGTATATAATGCATGCACTTAAGGATTTTTTGAAATTTGGCATAATCCCTTCAGGAATTCAATTCAAATTAATCATATTTAATTGCCATGCGAAAAGAGGGGAAGGTTTTAATTACACATCTTCAATTAAACACATCCTTATCTTCTCACTGACCGTGCAATGCATCACAAGGAAGGACATTGATTACAATTCTTCAATCAAGCAAGGAATATTCCATCATTTTTGGAAAGGATATTTTCATATATTTATTTTGTGGGCCTTGTATTCACATAGAAAGAGGAGACTACAACCTGTATATAAAGACCATTGTATCATTGTAAAAAAAAAAGCAATCCCATTTTCTATCTTCTCCTACATTAACAAAGTTTTTCTTCTTTTATTTTCTGTATTTTTTTTATTTTCTTATCAACTAGTGTTCTACACAATTAGATTTGGTAGAACACTATTTGTGTTTTGCACTTATTTCATTAGTGATTAATCGTTTGATTAGTTTCAACGATAATCCTAATTTATTTCTGTTTGTTATTTAATTTCTGCAACTTAATTTTTGTTTCTTTTATTGCTTTCCTAGGTCATTTGAATTGAATATAGATTTGATTAGATTCAGATCTGTGCTTAATTCAATAATAATTTCAATTTCGTTGCTTTCAAAACCAACCTCGAAGATGTGTCTAACGCGCCCAAGAGATTACATAAATAATTTAATTTAATTTACCTCCCTGTGATTCGACCTGCATACTACACGATCTGTACGCTTGCAGAATTTATTTAAAATTTCGCGCTTTTCTGATTCATAGAAAAGCGTCGATCAAGTTTTTGGCGCCGTTGCCGGAGAGGCAAAAATTAAATTTTATTATTTATTTAATTTCTGATTCGTGTTAGTTTTTTTTTTTCCTTTTGTTTTTCATGTATATATAGAAAAAATCTCGATTAGTGATGTGGCATATCAATTACATTGGTACTGTCATATACTAAGCAAGAGAAAAAAAAAATATTGCCATTTTTTTTTTTTTTTGCTGCTGATTTCTTCCCTTCTTCATTCACTTCCTTGTTTTCTATATATCCTCTTTCTTCCTTCTTACAAAAGAAAAAAAAAAGAACTTGCTATTATTCTATTCGATTTCTTTCCCTTTCACCATATTTCTTCTTTTAGTACATTAGTTTCTCCTTTTGCAATTCAAAAAAAAAAAAAAAAAGATTCCCTATTTTGACTTATTTCTTTCCATTCTTGCCAAAATTTCTTGGTTTTATTTCCCGTTTTCAGTCCTTCTTTTCTTTTGAGTAGTCTCTTCTTCCTTCTATTTACAAATATATATATATATATATAACTTTCAACTTTTGCTTTATTTCTTTCCAATCTTACAATCTCTTTCCTTCCTATATTCTCTTCACGGTTTTCTTCAAAAAAAAAAACAAAAAAAAAAAGCAAAGCAAATTTTGTTTGATTTGTTTCCCTTCTTATTTATTTCCCTTCCTCCTTACAATTCAATTTCTTTCCAACTCTTTCAATCTCTTTCCCTGAGCACTGAAAAAAAATATCTAAAGCTTTTCTCTTCTGCCGCAATCTTTTCCCCTTTGCAAGCCAAACTCAGTGTTAAAAATTCATCGCTCCCTCATTCACAACCCAATCCTCCGTCCATTACCCCCATAACATCCATCGTCTGCCCCCAACCACTTCTGTCATCACTTCACAGAACAGAACCTTCAACAAA
Organism: Allium sativum; assembly: GCA_030737875.1. Lineage (NCBI taxonomy): Eukaryota > Viridiplantae > Streptophyta > Magnoliopsida > Asparagales > Amaryllidaceae > Allium > Allium sativum. The sequence continues at coordinate 5,377,090 of CM060923.1, read as the reverse complement.
CCCCCCTTTTCACTGAATCAATCCCATAACCGATCATTATCTCACCAGCTTCCCTCATTCACAAGCCATTCAACCACCAGACAATCCAAACCCATACCATCTCATACCAAAACTCCGAACCCAGTATCGAATTGAAGAACCGAATACAAAAAAAAGGAAGCGTAAGTCTGTTTGTTCAATTTTTTTTCTTTTTCTTTTTCTTTTGTGTTCTCTGAGGAATAATAGCTGGCGTGGGTTATTTGTTTAGCAGGAGTGGGGAGTATTTATTTTTGCTGCTGTGTTTTGGGGTGAGTATATTGGGGACCAGGTTGATTTGCTTGATAACGCAAGGCCATATCTTTGTAGTTCGATTGTTTTTGGGAAGCTAAATTGTGGTATCATTTCATAGACAGAAAGAAATAGAACTAAAAAAGGAAACGGGGCGAGAGTTTTCGTTTGATTCAACTCTTCTGATTTAAGTTGTATTCTGTATTGAGACCTGAGAGTGATTTGTTTCTAAGACATTTTGTTGGTATGAAATTTTTTTCCTATTAAACAGGGACGTGTAAGTCCTTAAAAGTGAAATTGTGATTTGCTGCTTTGTATTGTGAATCCCTGCTTTGTTTGTGTTTAGTCTAAAGGGGTCCACATCGTTATCTTAGTTGAGCTTTAGATCCATTTTTTTTTTCATTTGAGTCCCGTTGTTTTATTTTAGCTTACCCTAGTTTTTGTTTTCCTTTCAACTTAGTTTATCTTTTTATTTTATTTTTTGCTTGTTTTATTTTTTTTGCAAAAAAAAAAAGGAAAAAGGAAAAAGCTCAAAACAAATTAGAAGCCAAAAGAAGAAACGGATTCAAACAAACGAACAAGGGACTCAGGGATTTGCAAGTTGAATTATTGGAGCGGTTGCACACCAAGTGGGGTGTGAACGCGCTAGCGCTTCTCAAATTCACTGGACGGACTGCCATACTCCACTGTAAATTTCTTTTAACTCTACAGGTGCTCTGCTGCAAAAGAAAAATGTAACATACCGTCTTTCGTCCGCTTCAAGCTGGTAATTAAACCAACTCAAACCGTTCGAAATGACAGAATGTTATTAGCTTCTGAGGTAAATAGAATAAATCATAGAATCACGGACACAGAAAAAACAGAATATTTCGCAGCGGAACAAATAAATTATACAACAGTAGTTCATGAAGCTACTAAATAAAATCAAAGTTTATACATAATGTCAGAGTTACAAAATTAAATACGGTGGAAGTCTAAATACAAGAATTTCTAATACATAGAAGAAATAGCCAGAATCAACAGGTAGAGGTGATATCCTCAACCGTCCCTAGCTTCAAAAGGTGAAATCTCAACACTGCAATACTCGATCTGACCCGAGCAATAATGCAAAACAAAACAACTCGGATCAGGACTAACATTCTCATGGAAGTAAACCAACTTAAATGAAATATTAAATGAAATGCATCAGTAACTTAGAGGATGTTTGGGATCACCATCCTCTAAGGATCCGTTAAACTAATATCATATAATATAATACACTATTATAATAGTGTCTATGTTTAAATATACTATTGAAAATAGTGTAAGCGGGATTACCATTATTACCCTTACACCGTTTATACCGTTATCATACAGTTTGCATATAACACACCAGTACGTCGACGGATAGGGATGCGCCGTGATACGACAACGCTAAATCAAAATCGTAGGGGGCTCGATCAGGATAATATGACAAGGCACACGAGGAATACCCACGGTAGGATTCTACCGATGCACGCCCGGACCGGTGGTAACGCATAGCCGCAACTACCGCCCACCTCGAACAACACTCCCATAATCAAGGGTGGCCACCAATCAAATCACAAAGTAATAGATATAGTTCGAAGAAGTGTGTCCGATGGAGGTGCGACCTCACTTAATCACGGTATAGCACCTGTTTTAGTCATTTTAATTATGACCTGAAGGTCAAGGCTATCCATCAACGTTCTCTTTCTTCAATCCAGTAATCGCCACCAAACCATCCTACTTCATTCTGGAACTCCACCGCGTACACAGTTGTTAAAGTGGTTTTCGGTATTGGCAGAGAGTATGACAATATCCGATCCCGGTCTCTTTAACAACCAAACGTTTACATTTTTCACACCGTGGCCATTTTAATAAAATCATATGTTGAAATAAATTGATTTAAGAAATTTCTTTAATTCAAACCAAACAGTTTATGAATCAATTCCTTATATAAAATTATTTCAATTCATACTCAGTCAATTTATAATCGAATTCATATATTCATATCAATTATAAATTCAAATTCCAATTAACTACGTAGTTCACGTACATTTCCTATACAGTTCAATATTTATGTCAATTCAAAATTCGCATTTATTAAAACTCAAATTCATTGAATCAAGTATCGTTATATAAATTTAATTCTTTAAACCTCGCATTTAAATCGCAAAATCAAAACCTATCCGCCTTTTGAGTTTATTATTAAAGTTTATAAAATATACATAAAATAAGCATTGAAAATATTGTTTATAAGTTATAAATTTATATAGGAAATAACTTTATAAACATATATAGGTTCAAATTAATTCAGAAATAGGTTTTAAAAGAATAATTTATTATAATATATTAATTTATAGTTAAAAATACATATATGATTAAATTATATAGTTTAAAATAAATTAATTATAAGTAAAATCTTAAATAAGCATTTAAATACATTTTTACTCATAAAACCATTTTAAAACATATAATTTAAAATTTACAAAATTTAATTTTAAATCTTTAAAATATAAATATAATATCTTAAATTAATATTATTACAATCAAAATTTCCAACTCATTTTAATTCGAAAACATAACCAACGGTGTCCATATATAGTTTTCTACCCTATGGTCAAGTGATACGGATATTTATCATTTCAACCCGTAATTTATAAAATTTCTACGGGTTTATCATTTCAACCCGCAATCCCAAATTCAGTAAAATCGTTCCGGTCTATCATTTCAACCCATAACGATTTTTCCCTAATCTAATGTCCATTCGGGTATGTATCATTTCAACCCTTAGTGATTTTTCCTAAACTAGGGGTATTTGCAACATAACAAATCATCACAAATCATTAATCACATCATAGTCATATATAATCAGTGTACATACATGTCATATGAATATCGTGTCACATATGAAAGTACATATTTTAAACAAACAATTTCTACTGGCAATCCTATACATTTCATAACAGTTCATTTAGTTGATCTAACATCTATGAAATAATGTGAGCCAGGTGTGAGATAAACTCACCTTTTGTGGTATAGATTGGAGACAGCAGACGAATTGACATAGAACGAAACACCGACTTCCAGGCACAATTCAGCATGGATTAGAACTCGATAACCACTCAATATTATATTTCATTAAGAAGAGGAAATTTTCAGCAAAGATCAAAGAAGAAGGAGGTGGATTTTCTCATAACCCAACATGAAAATCAACACAGAAAACAAGAACTGATTTCAGGCACAAAGGCTCCTAACAAGGCTTATAGTAGTATGGAAAAACACCATCATGTACTCAGCAAACAGTGACATAAAATTCACGTTTTCTTTTTAAACCACACAACACAAGTTTAAACATACCCAAAAAAATACACGCCTCCCCAGAATTCGAAAATAGGAAGGCAACACAACAACATGTCATGCTACAGGAAACACACATGAATCTCAGTAACTGCTTAAAACTTTGAACGCAAAATTATATATATATATATATATATACACAAACAAGACACGCACGCTACTCACGCAGACACCACGCCTCAGCCCAGTCGCACATGCTGATAGGGAAGAAGAGGAGGAATATCAAGATGGACAGATATGGTTCGGGCATCAAGGGATGAACGAAGGCGGCATGCTGAAGTAGGAGACGGTCGGTTGCTAAGGGAGGGGTCGGAAATGTCACAGCAAAACACATGGGTCCTAGGGATGAAATCGCGTTCGGGTATTGAGTTAACGGGTCGGGTTTGGAAGGCTAACAGGTCGGATTTGGAGGGTGGTTGCAGGTGGACCTAGAGGTGGAGGTGTGACAAGCATAGGCGATGTAGATGAACAACATGGTAAAATAAAATAAAGTAATGGGCCTTTGTACTAAAATGAAGATAGGTTTGGAAAGATGAACATGCTTCACAGCATAATAGAAAATATGAGAAGAAAGAAATAGAGAAATGGAGAGGAGGATGGTGCTACAGGTTATGCAATATATAAAGGCATGGCTTTTGGAATATCTTTGTGGCTTATTCAGGTGTTGGCTTCATTTGTTTGCAAGAGAACGATGTTACAGAGAAGATAAGAGAAAAAAAATAAGGAAGATGTCAAGAAAGAAGGTGGGATGAGCTATATGCATGAAAAATGAAAAGAAGTAACGCATGTATTAATTGGATGGTTTGGAAAGTAACGTATGCTTTAAAAATGGAATAGGTGGCGCATGCATGAATAAAATGAATGAATGCAAGAAAATGAATGAATGCAAATGGAAAGTTATTGGAAACAAAACGTGAAGGGTGGTGAATTGCATTGAATGCGGACGACAAATGCATGTATCTAGTTGGAACATGAATGGATTTTAAAGAGGGAATTAAATTTATTTTCTGAAAAATCCGGGGAACAAAAATAAGTAAATAAAAGAAAAGGAATGGTTTAAAAGGGAAGAATGAAATATAACAAACGGAAGAGCATTGGAAATAAAGCAGACGTGCATGTTAGATGAAAAGTACACTTGCTCATTTGGAAGACAAAAGGAATGCATGCATGTAAATAAAAGTGGAAACATGCATGCCCTTGTAAATAAAATGAACGCATGGAACAAATGTCAATGCATGTATTTTAGAAGTGTCCACTTACATAAAAAAAAACTAAACGGATGAGTTACAAAAGTGAAATGACAGGTTTTGCAGACCCAAAATATCTAGAAAAATGTGCTGAATTCAAATAGGGACACGTTGAACTCAAATGGCTTTGTTTCAAAAATGAACTGTGCAAGGTTTTTCGCAATTACATTGTGAACCGAGCACCGAAACTAACAAATGAATATATATCGGAAATCAGCTCGATGAGACGGTCGCAACGATATACAGTTTGCAGTGTAAGGATGCACCGTTCAAAAAGACATTACGGACCGCTTTTAAAAGGAAAAATGGCACGATAAAACAATCAAACGAGGATCAAAATGTCTGAAATTTGCGAAACGAATTTTACCGCTGGATTCGTGACAACGAATAGAATATATTTCATGTTTGTCCGAACTGGTTTCAGAGAGATTTTACGGTCGCTAAAATTTGAACCGTTAGGCGCATCTTTGCACTGAAAATGCGCGTCCGACAAATATTCAAATTTTCCGACGAAACTTTTACCACTGCTACATCTCACTGTACGTATTTCAAAATTCAAATTCCCGTTACAAAAACTAAAAAATATTTTCAAAATAAAAATTCAATTTAAATCAGAATTTAAATCGTTAAAAATAGCGGGATGTTACAGTCTCCCCCACTTAAAAACTTTTCGTCCTCGAAAAGGAATGGTGCAGAGAAATAGAAATTAAATAATTAATATTTAAACCAGATGGTTCATATTTATCCACATACATATATATAAAATTTGAAATATGTATAAATCAAAAATTAAAATATTTTCAAACCTACGTTATCTATATTTAACTTATAAAACTTGTCAAATTCCATAAGTTTAATATATAAACATCACAAAATAAAATCTTTATAAACCAATTTAAATTTACAAATTCCTATATATAAATACATATATACATTTATAAGCAATAGCGATATAGATTTCAACCAAGAGAAATCATTTTATTAAAAATTTTATATAAAATATATGTTTTTAAAAAAAAATAAAAAATCTTAAAGTATAAACATCAAATCTTTTAAAATATAGGTTTTACCAAACATAATGTTATTTACAACTGTATATCAAAACTGTATTAAGAAAATATCAATTTCAAACCAATATTCAATTAAAATGAGCTCGCTAGAAGAATTATACTCTCCTTCTACTTTCTATCTTGTTAGGGATAAGGGTAAATTATAGAATTCAAGCTGAAAGTTGAACGAACGAAAGAACCTAAGTAAAGAGGATCTACGATGGAAGATGGATTCGAATGGAATGGAAATTTCAGAGAAGATCTAAATATTAAACCAAAATTTATATCCGAAAATATTGTTTTAAAAACATTTAGAAACCATTAAAAACCATTTATACTTTTAAAAATACGCTCACTCGCAAGAAGGATTCAGCGACTGATTCCACTCATTCTAGGGTATCACTACCCTATCTCTAATGAGCTTTTACCTCATATGCTAAAGCTTTGATAAACCAAAGCTCTGATACCAAATGTAACATACCGTCTTTCGTCCGCTTCAAGCTGGTAATTAAACCAACTCAAACCGTTCGAAATGACAGAATGTTATTAGCTTCTGAGGTAAATAGAATAAATCATAGAATCACGGACACAGAAAAAACAGAATATTTCGCAGCGGAACAAATAAATTATACAACAGTAGTTCATGAAGCTACTAAATAAAATCAAAGTTTATACATAATGTCAGAGTTACAAAATTAAATACGGCGGAAGTCTAAATACAAGAATTTCTAATACATAGAAGAAATAGCCAGAATCAACAGGTAGAGGTGATATCTTCAACCGTCCCTAGCTTCAAAAGGCGAAATCTCAACACTGCAATACTCGATCTGACCCGAGCAATAATGCAAAACAAAACAACTCGGATCAGGACTAACATTCTCATGAAAGTAAACCAACTTAAATGAAATATTAAATGAAATGCATCAGTAACTTAGAGGATGTTTGGGATCACCATCCTCTAAGGATCCGTTAAACTAATATCATATAATATAATACGCTATTATAATAGTGTCTATGTTTAAATATACTATTGAAAATAGTGTAAGCGAGATTACCATTATTACCCTTACACCGTTTATACCGTTATCATACAGTTTGCATATAACACACCAGTACGTCGACGGATAGGGATGCGCCGTGATACTACAACGCTAAATCAAAATCGTAGGGGGCTCGATCAGGATAATATGACAAGGCACACGAGGAATACCCACGGTAGGATTCTACCGATGCACGCCCGGACCGGTGGTAACGCATAGCCGCAACTACCGCCCACCTCGAACAACACTCCCATAATCAAGGGTGGCCACCAATCAAATCACAAAGTAATAGATATAGTTCGAAGAAGTGTGTCCGATGGAGGTGCGACCTCACTTAATCACGGTATAGCACCTGTTTTAGTCATTTTAATTATGACCTGAAGGTCAAGGCTATCCATCAACGTTCTCTTTCTTCAATCCAGTAATCGCCACCAAACCATCCTACTTCATTCTGGAACTCCACCGCGTACACAGTTGTTAAAGTGGTTTTTGGTATTGGCAGAGAGTATGACAATATCCGATCCCGGTCTCTTTAACAACCAAACGTTTACATTTTTCACACCGTGGCCATTTTAATAAAATCATATGTTGAAATAAATTGATTTAAGAAATTTCTTTAATTCAAACCAAACAGTTTATGAATCAATTCCTTATATAAAATTATTTCAATTCATACTCAGTCAATTTATAATCGAATTCATATATTCATATCAATTATAAATTCAAATTCCAATTAACTACGTAGTTCACGTACATTTCCTATACAGTTCAATATTTATGTCAATTCAAAATTCGCATTTATTAAAACTCAAATTCATTGAATCAAGTATCGTTATATAAATTTAATTCTTTAAACCTCGCATTTAAATCGCAAAATCAAAACTTATCCGCCTTTTGAGTTTATTATTAAAGTTTATAAAATATATATAAAATAAGCATTGAAAATATTGTTTATAAGTTATAAATTTATATAGGAAATAACTTTATAAACATATATAGGTTCAAATTAATTCGGAAATAGGTTTTAAAAGAATAATTTATTATAATATATTAATTTATAGTTAAAAATACATATATGATTAAATTATATAGTTTAAAATAAATTAATTATAAGTAAAATCTTAAATAAGCATTTAAATACATTTTTACTCATAAAACCATTTTAAAACATATAATTTAAAATTTACAAAATTTAATTTTAAATCTTTAAAATATAAATATAATATCTTAAATTAATATTATTACAATCAAAATTTCCAACTCATTTTAATTCGAAAACATAACCAACGGTGTCCATATATAGTTTTCTACCCTATGGTCAAGTGATACGGATATTTATCATTTCAACCCGTAATTTATAAAATTTCTACGGGTTTATCATTTCAACCCGCAATCCCAAATTCAGTAAAATCGTTCAGGTCTATCATTTCAACCCATAACGATTTTTCCCTAATCTAATGTCCATTCGGGTATGTATCATTTCAACCCTTAGTGATTTTTCCTAAACTAGGGGTATTTGCAACATAACAAATCATCACAAATCATTAATCACATCATAGTCATATATAATCAGTGTACATACATGTCATATGAATACCGTGTCACATATGAAAGTACATATTTTAAACAAACAATTTCTACTGGCAATCCTATACATTTCATAACAGTTCATTTAGTTGATCTAACATCTATGAAATAATGTGAGCCAGGTGTGAGATAAACTCACCTTTTGTGGTATAGATTGGAGACAGCAGACGAATTGACATAGAACGAAACACCGACTTCCAGGCACAATTCAGCATGGATTAGAACTCGATAACCACTCAATATTATATTTCATTAAGAAGAGGAAATTTTCAGCAAAGATCAAAGAAGAAGGAGGTGGATTTTCTCATAACCCGACATGAAAATCAACACAGCAAACAAGAACTGATTTCAGGCACAAAGGCTCCTAACAAGGCTTATAGTAGTATGGAAAAACACCATCATGTACTCAGCAAACAGTGACATAAAATTCACGTTTTCTTTTTAAACCACACAACACAAGTTTAAACATACCCAAAAAAATACACGCCTCCCCAGAATTCGAAAATAGGAAGGCAACACAACAACATGTCATGCTACAGGAAACACACATGAATCTCAGTAACTGCTTAAAACTTTGAACGCAAATATATATATATATATATATATATATATATATATATATATATATATACACACAAACAAGACACGCACGCTACTCACGCAGACACCACGCCTCTGCCCAGTCGCACATGCTGATAGGGAAGAAGAGGAGGAATATCAAGATGGACAGACATGGTTCGGGCATCAAGGGATGAACGAAGGCGGCATGCTGAAGTAGGAGACGGTCGGTTGCTAAGGGAGGGGTCGGAAATGTCACAGCAAAACACATGGGTCCTAGGGATGAAATCGCGTTCGGGTATTGAGTTAACGGGTCGGGTTTGGAAGGCTAACAGGTCGGATTTGGAGGGTGGTTGCAGGTGGACCTAGAGGTGGAGGTGTGACAAGCATAGGCGATGTAGATGAACAACATGGTAAAATAAAATAAAGTAATGGGTCTTTGTACTAAAATGAAGATAGGTTTGGAAAGATGAACATGCTTCACAGCATAATAGAAAATATGAGAAGAAAGAAATAGAGAAATGGAGAGGAGGATGGTGTTACAGGTTATGCAATATATAAAGGCATGGCTTTTGGAATATCTTTGTGGCTTATTCAGGTGTTGGCTTCATTTGTTTGCAAGAGAACGATGTTACAGAGAAGATAAGAGAAAAAAAATAAGGAAGATGTCAAGAAAGAAGGTGGGATGAGTTATATGCATGAAAAATGAAAAGAAGTAACGCATGTATTAATTGGATGGTTTGGAAAGTAACGTATGCTTTAAAAATGGAATAGGTGGCGCATGCATGAATAAAATGAATGAATGCAAGAAAATGAATGAATGCATATGGAAAGTTATTGGAAACAAAACGTGAAGGGTGGTGAATTGCATTGAATGCGGACGACAAATGCATGTATCTAGTTGGAACATGAGTGGATTTTAAAGAGGGAATTAAATTTATTTTCTGAAAAATCCGGGGAACAAAAATAAGTAAATAAAAGAAAAGGAATGGTTTAAAAGGGAAGAATGAAATATAACAAACGGAAGAGCATTGGAAATAAAGCAGACGTGCATGTTAGATGAAAAGTACACTTGCTCATTTGGAAGACAAAAGGAATGCATGCATGTAAATAAAAGTGGAAACATGCATGCCCTTGTAAATAAAATGAACGCATGGAAGAAATGTCAATGCATGTATTTTAGAAGTGTCCACTTACATAAAAAAAAAACTAAACGGATGAGTTACAAAAGTGAAATGACAGGTTTTGCAGACCCAAAATATCTAGAAAAATGTGCTGAATTCAAATAGGGACACGTTGAACTCAAATGGCTTTGTTTCAAAAATGAACTGTGCAAGGTTTTTCGCAATTACTTTGCGAACCGAGCACCGAAACTAACAAATGAATATATATATCGGAAATCAGCTCGATGAGACGGTCGCAACGATATACAGTTTGCAGTGTCAGGATGCACCGTTCAAAAAGACATTACGGACCGCTTTTAAAAGGAAAAATGGCACGATAAAACAATCAAACGAGGATCAAAATGTCTGAAATTTGCGAAACGAATTTTACCGCTGGATTCGTGACAACGAATAGAATATATTTCATGTTTGTCCGAACTGGTTTCAAAGAGATTTTACGGTCGCTAAAATTTGAACCGTTAGGCGCATCTTTGCACTGAAAATGCACGTCCGACAAATATTCAAATTTTCCGACGAAACTTTTACCACTGCTACATCTCACTGTACGTATTTCAAAATTCAAATTCCCGTTACAAAAACTAAAAAATATTTTCAAAATAAAAATTCAATTAAAATCAAAATTTAAATCGTTAAAAATAGCGGGATGTTACAAAAAAAAAATATAGACAATTGTTGTAAAAATTTTCTGCAGGGGCAGCGGCTTGAATGTAAATTTTAATTCTGCAATTTATATTTCTGTGTTTGTTCTGTGACGGAAATTTCTGAATCTGTTTGTGAAGAACGAATTTACATACCTTGTATCATCGCTCTCATCGTTTTTCAACAATAAAATTTTCATATTTCAAAAGAATATAATTGAAAAGTGGTGCTTTGTAAAGTTGACTGTCTCGTATAATTAGATCGCGGATATATAGTAGTTCAATTTATTGAACTTCTAGCAAAAGAGGTTGCATACTACCCGTAAAACATTGGTCGTATCCCTTAGTATTTATACTATACGTGAACGGCCATAAGACCCTCTTCCCTCTTCTAATTGAGTCAGTTAATTAATAGAGTACAACTCATTCCTTTATATTATTTTGAACTAAGAATAATTTCTGTCTTCTCTTGATTGCATTCAAATGTCTGATTCAAAAAAATCTTTGAGAGAAACGTGGGATAATAATCGGAGTAGACGTCCTCTTGAAAAGTATGAGTATGAATTGCAACTCATGAAACAAGATTATCCAAAATTTCGTGAGCCCAATGTCAACAATTTTCAAAATTTTCCAACTGATCAACAATTTCAAAATCATGATAATAATCGAAATGACGATTTCAATTCAAATTTCAACAATTTCGATTATGGGCCACATCCACATGAAAATAGTTTTGAATCCCAATATAACTTTGATCCACATCAATATGGGGTTGTAAACCAAAATTTTCAAAATTATAGCCCATATCAACATCTTGAAAATGACCAAAATTGCAAATTTCACTCGAATTTTAACAGTTTTGGTTATGAACAAAATTTCTATGATCAAAATAATTTCCAATATCATTGTCAGTTTCCTAAAAATTCAAACAACTACCACATTGGAAATAATATTGATTGTGAAATTAATGTGGACTATAATTTTGAGAATCAAGAAATCCAAAACGAGAGCTCTCAAATCAACGATCGTCTTAACATTCTTAGAGAGAGGGAAGAAAGACTAAATAAAAAGGCCGATGAACTTCTTTGTTTATTGACATCTTTGAAAGAACAACAAGAGCAACAAAATCAAATTCAAACAAGCGATGAATCAGAAAATAATCAAGTACTTACTAATGGTGAAAATTTTCAAATAACGACTTTTGAAATTAAGAATAATCATCTTGATGAAGTTTTTCAAAATTCAACAAATGATTTGGACTTCAGCTCTTTTCAGAAAAAAAATTTAAGCTTGGATTTTGATCTTCCTCTTTCAGACTGTGAGAAACTTGAAATTCTAGAAATTGAACAGAATAAAAATGTTAAAATTTTCAACTCAAAATTGGAAAAGAATTTCAAAGAACATGAATTTTTTGGATTGAATGAAGAGGAGTTGCCAAATGAGGATGAAACAGAATTAGGCCACGAATCCAAGTTTGAAAATTTTGAGATTTCAAATGAACTTGAAATTGTCAGTGTCGAAAATACATTGTCAGTTAATGATGAGAAATGTGATCACATAGTCTTGAACAACACTCAGATTTCAAATTTCACTGAATTTATATACGATCACAATTTTTTGAAAAATTACACTGATAAATTTGTTGAACACATGAACTATTTTTGGAATGTTAGTTTGATTGAAAAACTTCATGTTAGGACAACCTTGAACATTCATTTACTGGACTATAAATCTAGGTTTAAAGATGAGATGGTTTTCAAAAACCTTTGCTTATTAGAAAACACGCCTAGACATAGTGGGAATGGGACTCATAGGGCTAGAACCAAGTATGGGGGAAAAAGTTGGTGGAATTCTTTGCATCGCATACATCGCAAACACATATATCATTGTACATATGATCCATTCTTACATATAGTTAGATTGCATTTCATTTTACAAGTCATTTTACATTTAATCCATCTTTGGGTACTATCTTTCAAATATAGAAAAAAATTACAGTGTGGACACTGTTTAGATCTAGTGTGGGGGGAGTCTGCATTACATCCTTTTATTTTTCTTTAATTTTTTTCTTCTTTCTTTTCATATAGGACCATCATGCATTTTAGATTGTAGTAACATGCCATTTTTTTTTTGAAAATATGACCCATTTTAGATTGATACAACAAGATACGTTAACAATTATTAATCAGTTGATAGTATTTTTTTCTCTCAGCTTAGATCGAATAAGAAATATAACGAAAAGTTTAATTTTGAGGGATAATAGTGTAACCGGTACATAGGGAGATTCTTAGGTGATGGTCATGAAATCTATTCTATATTGTAGACTTTGTTTAAATAAGTGGAGGACTTAAAATACTTATATTGGCTTTTCGAATCTTTAAAACTAAGTTGTGTTAAGTTGAATTCGCGTAACTCTCTTTTGTGCTTATAATTTCAATAATAATAATAGTAATCCAAGGGTATCCAACATTGCTTGTATATCGAGCGTTGGTGTGCAAACCCGCCAAGCTCTATCCGACACGTTGTTGACAAAGTCAGCGTTGGAATATCTTGTTCTCATTTTATGAGATTGGACACCTAAGGATTACCGACACGTTGTTGACAAAGTCAAAGTCGGCTTGCACAATCCGCCAAGCTCTTTACCTACTCTCCGTTAGTCCGCGAGGCAGTGCATGGGTGGTAAACCTTGGTCTTCTAAGTTAGGTGTATGTACTTGAACATAAATCTAAAAATTTTATAGAATAAAGAATAAGCGATGATACCCAAACACTTCTTGACCTTATTGATTTGACTAGCCATACATGAGAAAATTAGAATACCACTTTGCAAACTGTGCCAAGCAAACTAAGAATTTATTTCATGGCTGCACTATGTTATCAACCGAACTAACTGGCCAAACTGGAATTTAACATTTGAAAACTTGATTTATATTGAAAATTTGTGACAAGTCGAGGTATCTAAAATAAAATCAACTGATTAGAAATTATTAACTTAATTTGTTGTACCACTTTCCTGAAATAAGTCGTGTTTTCATTTTTCGTTCTTATTTTTGCATATGTCCATTGCATTCATGTAGTTTCATTAGAATCATAGCATACTGCATTTGGATTTTGTGGGTAGTGTCCGCTGAAAACCCTCACGAGACACCACTCGTCCTACTAGGGACACCTAGAGGTTTAACGGCTTGTTGCATACGCTCAATGCAATCGTGCTTCCTACGAAAGTGTGACCTATGTAGTTAGTTTTTAATTTTTTGTTTTACTCGAGGACGAGTAAAAGATAAGTGTGGGGGTATTTGATTAACATAGAAATGTGTTTATTTTATACTCTTATATTTTATCTTTTGTAAATAAGTAAATGTTACTTTGGGTATTTTTCTCGTATGTTTTCACAGGTTCAATAATAGTCTCCTTCATTTTATTAAAGACCACTTGATAAGAGAAATAAGCTACTTTCCCATCTCAACAAGTTTTCAATCACAAAGGAAGCTGTAGCACACTGGTTAAGGCACGGAAATTTGGACAGAGAAACCTGGGTTCGATCCCCGTCAAGCTCACTTTTTGCTAAAGAAAAGAACATTCACACTGCCTTCTTTGCTTTGAAGAATATATGGAATAGTGATGTGTTATATGTATATATTCTTATGTATGTATATAATGCATGCACTTAAGGATTTTTTGAAATTTGGCATAATCCCTTCAGGAATTCAATTCAAATTAATCATATTTAATTGCCATGCGAAAAGAGGGGAAGGTTTTAATTACACATCTTCAATTAAACACATCCTTATCTTCTCACTGACCGTGCAATGCATCACAAGGAAGGACATTGATTACAATTCTTCAATCAAGCAAGGAATATTCCATCATTTTTGGAAAGGATATTTTCATATATTTATTTTGTGGGCCTTGTATTCACATAGAAAGAGGAGACTACATCCTGTATATAAAGACCATTGTATCATTGTAAAAAAAAAAAGCAATCCCATTTTCTATCTTCTCCTACATTAACAAAGTTTTTCTTCTTTTATTTTCTGTATTTTTTTTATTTTCTTATCAACTAGTGTTCTACACAATTAGATTTGGTAGAACACTATTTGTGTTTTGCACTTATTTCATTAGTGATTAATCGTTTTATTAGTTTCAACGATAATCCTAATTTATTTCTGTTTGTTATTTAATTTCTGCAACTTAATTTTTGTTTCTTTTATTGCTTTCCTAGGTCATTTGAATTGAATATAGATTTGATTAGATTCAGATCTGTGCTTAATTCAATAATAATTTCAATTTCGTTGCTTTCAAAACCAACCTCGAAGATGTGTCTAACGCGCCTAAGAGATTACATAAATAATTTAATTTAATTTACCTCCCTGTGATTCGACCTGCATACTACACGATCTGTACGCTTGCAGAATTTATTTAAAATTTCGCGCTTTTCTGATTCATAGAAAAGCGTCGATCAAAAAGCTTGTTTCATGTTCTGAAAAAAAAACAGTGGATATCAAAAGTTTGAATGAAATCTAAATTACCGACAACGCTGCCAATAAAAATAAAAATATTTTCCTTTTGGGCATGAGTGTAATGACTTTAGCTTATTTGTATAACTGGTAAAATAGACAGTGCCATGGGATTTCATGACTCTAATAACCTAGCACAAAAAACTTGTGAATAAGAAAGAAGAAAAGTTGTAGATAACATAAGTAGCTAAGGAAATGAAATGATTCAGAATTTTCACAGGTTTTAAAAAAATGATTGTAGAGTTGCATATTAATGACATAAACGTTAAGTGAATTAAAACCTTACCTTGGACTCTATATCTAGATAGCACAACGATATACATTTATCACGCGACAGAAATACACATCCAACTTAATAATTGAACATTAGGGTAAAAAAATTGATCATAATAATTTTATCCATCAATCTGGATAAAGTATTAACCTCAGGTTTCTTCACTTCTGCTTTTGGCACAGCGGATGTTAGCTCCATAATTGCCTTCGCTCCATTCCTCTGTGCAGTTGCAGGAAGTTTAAACATTCATACACACTGCTACTCCTTTCAGTCCCTATTACATTTATCTTTCTCTTTATACTCCCTGTTCTTGTTTCCACTTATGTGCAACACGTTTCCTTCCTCAGCTTCAACCTTCACATCTTTGTTTACTCCTAACATGTCTGCATTATATATATGAGCCTCTGAAGTCATATTGCACCCATGGATCTATGATCAAATCAAAACAAATGTAGTAGGAAAAAAATCCAGAATCATATAGATCTTTCAAGTGATTGTGAAATTTCAGAAGACATGATTACCTTATCAGTTTTCCTGCTCTGAACTAAAATGGTTTGTGAAAACATGTGAAACAGGACAATTTGAACCAATATCTAAAAGATGGACCAAAATTAAAATTTACAGTCACAAAACCTAAAACTCACTCATCATCGTCAGTTTGATCTAATAGTTGGGTTCTAAGCGGGTTTGGTTTCCTTAAAGGTGGATTGTATGCATCCATACGGTTTGATGACCACTATAATTAATGGTTCTAATGACAGTTCCTTATATGTTAATGATTTGGGGAACATTAATATGTAGTCAGTGTTTAAAAATGATCAACATAGAAAGAAATAATTTGCACATAAAACAAAATTAGGTGCAAATATTACCCTACATGTAAGTTGCACAGTTAAATTATCAAATGAATCTATAGATGATAATAACCATTTAAAGTTTTTCATACATCAATGATTTGAAGAGAATCAATATGCAGCCAATGTTTATTTTAATTGTAGCATATAGTAACTAAAAATGAACGTCATAAAAAGAAAATTTTGTGCATAAAACAATATTGAATGCATATAATGTGTTAGAAAATAAACAAAATGAATTTTCTATAATTAGCATGTTTTTATTTGTGGAAGAAAAATTTGTGCAACGATGTAAAGGATTAAGCCGCAAAAAAGAAAAATCCATGAATCTAAAATAGAGAACAATGATGGATTCGAACATAGCCTTGAAGAGCGGCGTCGATTAATGAACTGAAAGGGGAAGTGCAGGAATATAGAATCAATATTTCCAAATCAATTTGACTGAATACTAACGTGGGCTTGGTAGCAAAAGAAAAATAGCAATCTCCTGGTTTATTTCATTTCTAGCAGTTCATAGAAATAAAGGGAAATTAATCACAAAAGGAAGTATAGTCTTACAACTTATAATCATAATCTAACAAAAAGAGTTTCCAAACTCTATATCTCATACTCCCAACGTACCTTCGTCATTAATCAGTAATAAAATAGGATGAATCCATGTCAAAATTAGTCAAATAATATTCTAAAATTTAAAACTAAATGTCAATACATAAAGGGATATATATTACCTGTTTGAATGGTGAGCCAAAGGTGTTTGCAAGTGTTAGATACAAAATTAATTTTACATATATAACAAGTGTGAACCCGTGCTATGAACACGGGCTACGCCAAAATTTTGTTTAGGGGTATGTTTTAAAAATTTAGTTATATAAACATGAGAAAGTATGTTTGTATATTGAATTCATTGTGTTTAGTTTATTTGCGGAACACCAAAGATTTTTTGTATCAATTAATTAGCTTAGATAATCTTGAATTGAGAAGTGAACCATCAAATGTAATGTCGCAACTCTATATTAGAATGGAGAAGTTCTTAATTTTTAGCAAAGGTTATCTTATCGTGTGCAGGTTGGAAAGCGTTAAGTAATTGTTTAATGCCAGAGGCTAAAAAAAGTGTACCACTTAAAGTAACATATCATATCTTGTTAATGATCACCAAATTAATTCATTATCCATAATACGACATTTGGAATGAATGTAAATAGCATATTACCTGTATCATTATTTGAAACCATTTTTGGTTATTCAATATGTGCATCTGCAAATGTAGACGAATAATAGATAATTATCTTGTCCCTTAACGATCGATAAAGCAAGAAATGTAAACTGAATTTTGTGTTTACCATAATTTTCCTTCATTGCCATGAATTATAAAATTTTGCAAAATTAATAAGTATAATAATAAATAATTTAAGCAAATAATATGCATGAATAACGTAAAATTTAAACTGTTAACTTAATAAAACAATTAATTTTCATCATTTGTTATGCTAAAAGACACTTAAAACAACCTATAATTTTGAGAAAATTTGAACGAATAACTTTCTAATGTGAATGCTATCATGTCGACCTTCGCATCTGCTTTTTCAAATAGCGAATATTTTTCTTGTTTTTTAATACATCTTTAATTTAACAAACTGATATGTTATTCACAGCGGCAAACTTACAATTTTATCAATATTCTTGCGTTGTGTGATGGTTTAAATAAATTGGAGTTTGCTTCAATATAAGTGTGTTCCTTGTAATTTGAACAATGTCCTATTAGTAGACGGAGTACATGATTTATTTACTACAGAGTAATTTCCAGATCCAAGTTTTCACTGAGAAATATTTATAGTTGACACGCAATAATAATAACTGGGTTCCAACAATGATAAAAAAATAAAACCATAAAGCAATTTTAAATTTTATGGAAGTCCAACTTCTTTTGTCCATGGCATTCCATACGGATTTAGATAGGAATCAATCAGAAGATAAAGCATATGTCGGACAGAATTCTAGGGAAAGACAAAATTCAATGTAAAACGACAGATACATAAGCATCATAAAACAACGAAACATTCAAAATTAGAAGTACGTGCAGTTATAGAATAGAATTGCACTAAACAGCATAGCATAACTCTGCAAGGACCTTTTATGATGAAGAAGTACAATTTCCCAAATAAACCACTACATACAAAACACCATGCCCAGAAAACAAAATAGAAACAATTAATAATATATATTACATATTTTATGGTCATTACTGGAGTATAAAATAATTAAAATGATTAAAGCACAATCTATAAGTTGTCAGCTGAGCTGATGGTGGATTATCCATTTGCTCTTATCTGGACAACTAAGCATGCATATAGTTATCCAACTCTAAGCTTTAGAATCAACTGAGAGAAACTTGAAACATAAATCAGTGTACCTATCAGGGATAAATACTCAGGGAGAACCTCATCAATGCAAAATACTCTGAAATTTCTTTCGCTCTGAAAATCCCTTTTGTTTTGTATAATCTAACTGGAACTCCAAAAAGCACACAATGAAGAAAATTTTGGTTGGCATATAATATGAAAGAACTCACATTTTGCAACTGCTAACATTTTTTTCAAGCATTCTAAACCTTTTGTTAATGTGGTTACCTTATGCGTGTCCTATTCTCTGTCATTGCCAGTGATGCAATTCCAACAGTAATATGTAGGAAGGTTGAATAACAAAATAAAAAGACCAAAATATTAAACAAAGAATGAGAAGATTGTCCTGTAAAACAACCAACATATTTCAGCAACATGGTCAACAAATTATTACATAGTTGACCTTAGTACATAGATAAAAGTGAAAAACACTATTGGAAAACAAATCATGGATGGCAAATTGTACGAAAAATTCATAGTTCATTTAATTGCAAAATGTAAAAATTACTGAAATCACAAATCATTTGAGTTAATGAACTGTTAATAAACTGGAAATTGCTAATAGTCATTCCAAACTTGAGTTCTCATGTAGAAATGATCATCATAGTCCAAAAATAAGTAAGTAGACAATTACAGCAAAATTGTATAACCAATTCAACCAACTCTATAATTGAATCGCTAGGTTTGTTTATAGACCATCATAATCAATCAACTATAACCATTAAAGTAATAATTCAGTTACCATAAATTTTGAGCTCAAGAATAGAGTTGCTAGTTGCATTAGGTATTAAAATGAGATACCCAAGGACTGAATACTACTTATTGACATTTAATGTTGTTTAATTCAAAAAATTTAAAATGGTAAAGTTGAAACTAAAGAGATACAACAAAAGTTTAGAGATTAAATACTATGATGATTAAATGAGCTAAAGTTTACCAAATATATGGGAAACAAAAGAATATTAATGTATTCCCAATTATAACATATAAAATTTCAGAATGTTAAAAGACAAAAGAATAAACTGAATTGAAGAAACAACATTCAAACCTCATCAAGTTTTCCTACTATGCGATGCATCCCTGTTTGCATTCTCCTGTAGAAGCTCACTGCCTTCTTAGTACTCTGTAGCAGAAATAGAGCTGGATAACTTTTTAATCACAAAAAAGGTTATTTACTATCTTCATTTCAAGAAAATCCATAATAACAACTTTAGAAAATATTAAAAAAACAAAACATATTAGTAATAGATTTGGTACATAAGGTTCCCTCAAGAACATACATTTTTAGGTATTAAATTGATTATAGGCTGAGATTGTAAATTCTAAATTTACAAATGCAAATATTACTTTACAGATTAACTTTTGGCATGTCACATATAGTTTTGTACGATAATATCATTTCAAAAGTAAATAAGTTATTGAACAAAACATTTTTATTATATTAATTATTATAGGCTGAGATTGTAAATTCTAAATTTAAAAATGCAAATATTTCTTTATAGATTAACTTCTGATATGTCATGTATAGTTTCATACGACAAATATCATTCCAAAAGTACATAAGTTATTGAGCAAAACATTTATTCTTTTTTAAAGCTTAACATTTTTTACATGAATATCTTCTATGGTTATTATTCAATTAAATCAAAGAATCTAATGTTTTTGTTTAAATATTATTCAGATGTATTAGGCAGAATAATTCTACTTATTCTTTTTTAAAGCTTAACATTTTTTACATGAATATCTTCTGTGGTTATCATTCAATTAAATAAAAAAATCTAAATATTTTTGTTTAAATATTATTCAGATGTATTAGGCAGAATAATTCTACTTAGATACACAAATGATATATTTAATTTAAACAGGAGAATATTCAAGTAATAGTATTTTTTTGGTATATGGAAATTTTGAATTAATATATTGATAGTTTTGTAAAAGGAGAGTTTTAAATGGAGTCTAACCACTTGGCAAGGTTTTAAATCTCGCTCATCTTGCCCGAGATGTATTACTCTAGATCCGGGATTTGACAGCATTTTTAGTTTGTGTGAATAATCCAGTTCCATCTATATTGATGTTTAGTGTTGAAACGAAGCGTTACATGAATAATAACCATATACAAAGATTGCTTAGATATAATTGGTTTAAGGGGTAACACAAATCAAATAATATGGAAAGTCAGTCATTATTACAAACAAAAGGAATTAGATATCATGCCATTCACAGCAGGGGTTATTTTAAAGTTTATAGTATAGCATTTGGTAGCAAATGGATGCTAAATTTTTTGTTAAAATATAATGTTAATGGCGTAGAAGAGATCATAATGTTACGACATTGAAATTTCTTTTGGTAATCATCAAAACATGTAGTTCAAAAATATCAACGCAGCTAAAGTGAAATCAAGATTAAGAAGAACAGAAAGACCGCTGAACGATTACCGCCTTGAATTATATGGACAAATACATGAGTTGGCCTGAAGCATGTTCAAACAGCTGACAAAAAAATGCTAAAGTAATATATAACGTAACAGTATGAGGTATAAACAGGCTGAACTTTTATATAGGGGTGCGAATGAATACCCCAAAAATCTGAAATCCATCCGCATCCGCAACATCCGAAAAACGGATAAATATCCGACATTCGAAAGAATGGATACAAATGCAGATATAGACACATCCGCATCTGAAATTATCCATACACTTTTTTTTTATGAATAGAGCTTAAATTCTGTGTATTTTAAGATAAATGAAATATACTAATTTATTATTTCATTAAGTTGAAAGTCTATGTTATACACACTAAACACATATTGATGGCTCAAAACAATTTATAATCAACATATTCGTTTATTTTTAGCACTGTGATAATCGATTGGATTGAGAAAACTTTACATTAAATTAAACTAAAATTCTCCATTTATGTTTTTTGATTTAGCGAGTGTTGGCGAATCGGATAATTATCCGATATGTGTTCGTACCTATGGAAACAGATGCCGATATGGCACTATTCAAATCCAAAAGCATCCGTTCACAACCCTACTGTTATATATAGTAGAGTCTAGCTCAAGCTCCAGTAAATAAAGTACATGCAATTTAAGAAAAATGCAACAGAATAACGGTAATGCTGTGGAAGTTTCAAAGATTTCAGGCCAGACATCCAACTCCAGTAAATAAAGTTGGCCAGATAAAGTAGCGACGTCTGGTAACCTTTCATATAAATTGACTACTTGTAGCAGAAATTTAAGTGTAGGAACTATGGTCTAGTCCGGCTTCAATTGAGATCTCGATTACGGATCCGTGTGTTGTTCGTACCTAAGGTCTGGAGATTCTGTTGCTATGTCAATGTTTTGGTGGAGATTTCAGAAACTGGATAATGTCCAGTTTTTGCTTCAGACTTCAGTTGGAGCATTCCTAAATAACCCCTTCAATATGTGGTCATGAGATCGCAAATTCCACTTTTAACTTCGTTGTATCTGAATGAATTAGGACAAAACCAACATACACACACACAGTTTGTACGACTTTATATTGTTATATTTATTAGATTATCATTTGTTATTATTAATTTAGCCTATTGTTTTGTCACTTGAATTTAAGATTCCAGCAAAACCATATAAACATATAAATTTAATAAACTACATATTAACATGTATACATTGCGCAATTAACACACACACACACACATGCATGCATATTAAATTTCATGCATGACTTTCAGTCTTATTTACTTGTATATTTGTTTACTTGATGAGTTACATGTTCAATTTAAACAATGTGTAACTATTGTCATAATTGAAAAAATGATTCCTATTTGCTTATTTCATTACTGTTGAAGTATAATTCAATCATTCAAAATCTCCACAGTTCACTGATCATTGGTTTTGTGCGATTTTTTTTATAAAAACACCTTTGATCAGTAATACTATTGTATAGTTTATACTCAAAAACCATGTACCTATTATAGAAGACTGAAGCAATATAAAAAATGTTCTAATTTGGATTATTGAGTGTTTTAACTTTATATAAAAAGGAATAAACCATGAAGTAAATGCAATTTGTATAATAATCCTCTTATCTTTGGTAAAATCATGTATTTGCAGGCTAGTAATACAACATGTCGCACAATGGTACCCTTTTCTATTCATCTTATTGCTTTTTTGGAATTTCCTACTAATTAAGCAATAATTTTTTGCTCATATGCTTGATTTCTTTGTATTAAATATACTTTGTAACAGGTATGACTTTCAACAATAATATGGTTATAGGCATAATAGATCCCTCAAATTATAATTTTCAATCATTAAGCTAAATTTCAGCAAACCGGTCGACATGCATTCTAATGTATCTCATTCTTTTGTATTTTTAACGAAATTGAATACATGCCAGATTGCAAGTCAAAATGTTAGTCATAAGTGTTGTATAAGATCGGATGCTATAATTAAATATCATTGATTGATTTGCACTGCATTTCTTTTAGGCAAAAGTTCAAACTTTGATCTCTACATATTATATATGAGATTATCCTCTTGCTCTTATTGTAACTACATAAACCAATGGCAAAATAGTTTGATCTCTACATATTAAATACGAGATTATCCTCTTGCTCTTATTGTAACTACATAAACCAATGGTAAATCATCCATAACATAGTCAGCTATTAAAGAAAGTTCTTTTTTGCATAATTAAACAACTGCCTAATTTCTACAAATAACACGGCTATAGAAAAAATCATAAACACTTGATTTAATCTTGACTATACCTTCGGGTAGTGCATGCTATCTTAAATGTCCTACAAATGTGACCTAAAATCTCATTATCGTTTTTCAATAGAACACGGAAAAGTCCATAAGGAAGCGATTTAGAAATGTGACCTTCGTGAATTAAAAGAATTCATTCGTTCTAAAATCTTCTAAGATGGTAGAACTTGCAGTTCAAGGATCTCTAAAAGTAAAAAATTGAAACTGTTAGTTTTTCTAATGATGGAGAGCTTCGTAATTTATCTTATTTTGATAGTGTGGAGGCAAGCCCACATTTCAACTTAGGTAGGATATATTTTATCGTTGAAATATGGGTGTGGTTATGATGTTGACATCAAGGAATGACGAATTAGGTTTAAAGGAAAGTTAATTTAGGTAATAGGTTAAAATTTGGGAAATGAAGAAAATGTGTGCTAGAAGGAAAAGGCACTATAGCTTGGATTTCCAAATACACGTGGTGGCGCATGAATGTCCCAAGTTGAAAATTGAAAGGGGCTTGAGAGATAAAGAAGTTGTGCCCATTATTAATACTATAGCATAGATGAAATAAGAACTCAATATTACTATGATAGTCATATTGGTCTAAAAACTTTAAAAAGCATGTGAATTGCTGACATCAATGTAAACTGAACATATAAAGTTAATCATAAATAGTCTCTTCTACGATCTACCAAGGATGAGAACTTTTCAACCGATATAATACAATGTATGACAACTTGAAAAATAAAACATCTTTCTATAATTGTTTTACAAATGAAATCGTTAATGTGGAATAAAAAATGGTTATTTTCTGTTTTACAAATAAAATTGTTAATGAGGAATGAAGAAGGGTTATTATCCATATTAGACTACATTTGTATGTAAATACATTGCTTCACACGTACACATGAATTACAAACACTGCATGTATATTGTAGTCTATAATACAGTTAAAACTGATGCAATAGCAGTAGTGTAAAGTTTTGTTTTTGAGTTCTGATGGTCTATAAAAATGAAACAAAATATTAAGACCTGAATTTAAATGTAGAAACAAACTAATACATTCAACTACCTGGAACTTAGAGCTGCAGTAGCTGCTCAATAGTTAAATCACCAATAAGTCATCAAACATATAGACCGCCAAAAAGATAATACACTGCATGCAGGGAACATTATAAAAAATAATCAAAACACAACTGTAATTACAGAAAAAATTCTTGCAATAAAACCCCTTCTAAAGTAATACCTCATGGTTTTCCATGATCGAAACACCTTCTGCATTGTCACCATGTCAAAGGCATAGGAAAAAAAGCCAATGGGAACCCAAGCACTTCGTGAAGAATCAAAATTAGGGATCGTAAAGAATAAAAAGTCTAAATTAGACTTTATTTCATAGCCTGTAATATCCATTGAAAGTTGTTAACATATGAGAACTTCAAGCAGACATCTATATTTTTTCCAGATGCTATGTGTTTTGTTAATAGTATTACAAAACTAAACCAACTCTCAACAATAGTTTGGAAGTACAAAAATGGGAAAAATATTCGATCTTGAATTGTAAACGTGGAAACAAACAAAAAATAATATCTCAGTTACGTGGAAGTTAGAACTGTTGTAGCAACTTCATACTTAAATCATCAATGAGTCATCCTAACATAAAAATCACAGAAATGAAAAAACATTTCACGAACGGAAAGTTGTAAAAATATATTCAAAACATACCTGTAACTATATAAGAAAGCCGAGCAGTAAAATCCCTTCTAGACTGACACATAACAGTTTTCCATGTTCAAAACACAGTCCATATTGTCATGGTGTCAAAAGCAGAGAAGTCAATTCGAACCCAAGCACTACATGAAAATCCAAATAAAAAAGAGAGAATCAGGGATTAGAAGGGAAAAAAAATCCTAATTAGACTTTATTTCATGGTCCGTAACATCAACAGAAAGTCGCTAACATATGAAAACTCTAAGTAGACACTAAATTTTTTCCAGATGCTACGTGTTTAATTAACAGTATTACAAAAATAAATCTACTCTCAACAATATTTTGGAAGCTGATAACTGAACTGAAGTTTCATTTTTTTTTCTTTCATTCAAATTGTCATGCACCTGAATCGACTCTAAGCAGTATTAAAATATGTGCCGCTCAGTACCATATCTTTTAATTTTATTTTGTAACATATAAATTTTTTATCTGAAGCATTATACTTGCACACTCGTAGGGTGTCCAAACATATTTTTTAATTCTCACGGAGCTTCTAATTGGGCGTTCTCATGTTGTGAATCTGATGCTGAACTGGGTTTATGGTCATAGAAAACCTCATGTTCACTTTTTTTGTTTGGCAAAGCATCATGTTCATATTGTAATCATTTACATGAACAAAACACACGTTGATAGTCATAGAAATTTATATTTGCATAATTCTCACGGAACCACATGAGCGAAGTGGGTTCACACCCATGCTTATATGTCGGTTCACACACATATAATAATAACATATCATTTAAAAAAATTGTAATTTTCCAAACTGTTAAGCACGTGGCTCAGTTTGAGAAACTTAGCATATGCAGCAGCAGCTCTATCGCCATTCTACAGGTAGATCGTATGTGCTAAAATCTTGCATTTAGTAGCGATATGGTCTGCAAAGTTCTAATCTCAAACTCGGGAGATGTCATATGTAAACGTTTCTAATTGAATCTAAATACAGGTACCGTGTAACAGAAAATAATCCCTCATTGACCAACTCCATCAGGTTATCCATTTGAGTTTTAAACTTCTTTTGTATAATATTTAGTCAGTAATCAATGATGACCGACGTAGAACTATTCAGTTTTTTGACCTGACTTTTCTTCAAGAGAGAAAATGTGAAAGCTATTCACATTATTTTGATTTTTTTGATACCTACACACATGTATCATTTTTATATTAATCAAAATTATAGAATTCACACAATTGCTACAAATGTTGAGCCTAAAAAAAGGAAAAATAATAATATTATTGGCAACAAATAGAGTACAGCAGCGGATAAACCTAAAATTAGCATTCAGCACAAAAGAATAAGAATGAGGTTTCAGCAAATAATTTCAATTAGCAGTCAATAACTTAGCTAATAAAAAAAATACCCACATAAAAGTATGCAAATCGGGTCAGTAATCATTGTAAAACCACAGATCTACGCATAAGGATGAAGCGAAAGAAACCTAATGTGAACTGATTAAAAAAATATGTGGAAGGAGGAAGAAACAATCACCTGGGTTGAAAAATCTAATGGACGGAAAAAGGGAGCAAAGGAACAGTTTAATGGACGGATGGATGAGAGGATGACGCTGATTAGGGGTAAAAGGCTCAAATTTCTGACGGACATGAATATTCACGATTTTGGATGAAAAGGGGAAAGTGAATGCTGTGTATGGGAAGAGACGTGTATGGGAGGAGGTGGAGAAATACATAGCGATGGGCAAGAAATAAATTATTTGAAGACGCTTCAGATCTAAATAAGGGAGAATGGCTGTGAGCTCTCAGAGCATAACTCAGTAATTATAATATAGTATAGATACCTCAGCTTATATCTCAACCACCTTTAATAATTTTCCCAACCAAGTAATCATAACAAACTCTATCAATTCGTACAAAGCCGCTACTCTTATCATCCCATTTACCATTAAAATTAGACGAAATTCCTAAAAATATAACACAAATCTCAAAACCTGATTTGGACTAATCTACTTTTTGATACAATTGCAATTATGTCGCAAAAACGTGAAATCGAGATCTTTGTTTGGCAAATAAACCTAGTTCGCGTCATGAAGACAATAGTATTACAACGAATAAACACAAAAAAGTAGGAAGAAATAGGGAGGAAGTAAAGAAATTTACCACTATTATCGTTGTCGAGGCAGAATATGGGTTCGTCCAGTGGCAGATCTGAAGTGCAGCAGCAGATCGGAGAAAAAGCAAAAATTTTGAAGCCGGTTTAACCATCGGTCGGTCGGTTAGAGGATTTGGAAGGAATCTTGAAGATCTGGAAAGGAGAAGACAGGAGGACGTGAAGATAAGAAGGATCTGAAGATCGAGTATGCTGAAGAGGTGGAAGATTGAGTCGCTACAGGGTTGGAAATGGGGAAGAAACGATGTGGAAATGAGAGGAAAGGCGAAGAACGCGGTGAGTAAATGAAGGAAATAAAAAAAATTGGAAATGGCTTGACTAATAACCGCATGTGCAAGAGTGGAGTAGAAAGTGGTATGGGGAAAGACATCTTTGCCCTCAAATGTAAATTTCTACCATGTTAATTTCTTAGGAGGGATATGGACTTTGTTGGAATTGCATAAAAGCTTCACCACACCTAAAAGATTTTCTTTATTAGTAGAGATAAGTAATGGATGTTACATTGTATTTAAAGTAGGGCATTTTTGAAAATATGAAATGTATGTTTAAAACTTCTTAGCATCTTCTTGTACTTGGGCACACTGTATGATGGAAAATTAATACTTGTTATCTCCAAATTCCTTTTATTTTCCAATAAATGGTGTTAATTTGAAGTATTAAACGCTAAAAATTAGGTAAGCCTCTTAAAACTCAACTACATATTCAAAACCACCTTTTTTTGAAAACTTATACGTATTCCAAATAATGGATATAGAATTTCAAACTAATTAAATTTTTTTTCCATAAAATTTAATAACTTAAAATACAAGTAAACTATAAAACATTTCTACCTTTTGAAACTTATCGTTTAGTCTCCCAGGAAACTCACTATATACACAGAGTAGTAAATTTCTAAGCTACTAAATTATATATATGCACTAGAACATGCAGCACATTTTGGACAGTTCATGTTCAAAACCATACTCTCAAATAACCATGTTTGTAAATCCAAAATTTATTGCATAATTTTGGAGATCAAATTCATGGAAATTGAAAAAAGAAAATATTTCGAAAATTCTTTAAATTTTCATTGATAAACAATTTTTGAAACTGATGTTTGTGATCGAAATAATTCTCAAACTGGGTTCAGTTTGAATCCTTTATCTTTGCAATCAATCAGAACATGATTAAATCCTAAAAACAGTGGAAGACAAAGGGTTGGAACATGATGTAAAATTAAGATTTAACATCATTTAATATTTTACAGAACCAGTAGGTATTACATTAATCATTATATTTACCCTCTTCTTCAAAATATATTAATAATTAGTTATACTTAAACTTATAGTACATGACCAATTGGGTGCACATTAGCAGCATAAGAATATAGCTTGCTCATAGCTACTCGGTGTAAGTGAAAAAGAATGTTGTGTGGGTAATTAATTTATTGGTAAATTAATTTACAATAACTCTCATGATCAGACATTGTTTGTAATCTTCATGGTTTCTATAAAACATGTTCAAATGATGTTTAGCATGTTAACTTAGGATAAAAATGAAACCATGTTAACTGGAAAAAAGTTTGGCTTGTTTAAAGCAGCAAATATGTTGAGACAAGTCCCACACTTGGGAATATATAAAATAAATAAAATATTAACATTAAGAGTTCACCCTTCTCATTGCCAATTGGTTTTGTGATAATTTGGGGTTCTTTATCCTGGTATTAGAGCAAGGAATAATTCGTGTGCACAAGCCACACTTGCCCACGTCACTCCTAAAGATCCACGTGTTAGATTTCCACACGTGTGGGGGCATGTTGAGAAAAGTCCCACATCGATAATTTATAAAATAAATACAGTATAAACATTAAGAGTTCACCCTTCACATTGGCAATTGGTTTTGTGATAAATTGGGGTTCTCTATCTATATATTTAAATAGAGATAACTCCATATAACTGGTAACAGATATATGTACAAACAAAGGAAAAATCTGAATGTCATTATACCCTACTTGTATTATACCTATTACGACATGATAAATATATAACTCTTCATAAACTTAGGATGAACTATATATATATTTGTGATGGCCATATAGGTATTGAATACGATAGAAACTACAAAAGTGCTTTCAAAATTATATAAACAAGGATGTGTTACATTTAAGATTATTGACTGTGAAATTTTTAAATAGTTATATTGAAATCAAATATTGAAAATAAATTCATTTATTTATTCAACTTCTTCCCTAAAAATGGCAGAAAGCAAGTGTATGGCCTTGTCAAAAATCAGATCTAAATGAACTCAAATATTATTGATTCCAACATAAATACCTATAAATCGTCGAGCATTATGAAATCACGGATCCGCTAAAGCCATCATCGGTGGAGGCAATATAATTTTTGGAATGATTGATAACGCCTCATTGTTGGACAGGATACCTGAAGGATTCGTGATTAATTCAGTTTTATGGACGAACTACTATTACTAACTTAGTACATGCATTATAGGATTTTACCAAGACATAAACTGTCTTACGTGTCTTCTTTTTCATAGGATTACCACATTCACCATTACACAATTCACAATTACTTCCAGTGATTTTGAAAATGGGTGATAGAAAAAGTCCTAAATACCTATACATGCTTGTATGAAATGATTCTATTCCAAAATCATGCAATGAAGGTTTGAATGCTGATCTAGCCAATCTGGCAAATCAATAAAGATTTTGGGGACAAAATGGGGACGCGACATACATATTCGTCAAAATCAGTTACACGTTTTCAACTTTATTCTATAACTGATATTCGACTCTTCACTTCAACTTGTAAGTGTTAAAATTCATTCCATACAGTTAAAAATAAAAAGTAAAAAGGTAAAAAAAACTGTAACATACTCTGTATCGCCGAAATAGATAGCATCTGTTAATCCCTCCAAAATTGCAATTCTATTGATGGATCGTTCGTGGTTTATTAACATGGATCGGGACCAATATAGGTCGGGTCATTGGTAATCAGGTCGTGTGTGGCTAAAGAACGAAATCAGGTCTTTCGCCAATTGTTCTGCTATAAGAAAAGGTGGGTCGCTAACCAATGGGTCACCTAATGTCGAATCGTGTACCAGTAGGTCGACTTTGAATCATGTGAGGGTTAGGTCGTTCATACTATGGCTCATACGCTTGTATGTCCGGTCGCTCGCATTCAAGTCGCACCGCGTTCAGGTTGCTCAAAGGCAGGTCACTCGTATTCAGGTCGTTCCATGTATATAACTGAAAATAGGCAAACTTCTAAAGACATGGAAGGTCGTGGGAAAACCTGAAGAGTTGGGTCATCGACCGACCCGAATTCCTAAACCACACACATTACATTTCGAGCCTCGACAACACTTCAATCCACATCTATAAATACCCGCCTTCTTACACATTAAAGGGGTCAAATTTTCTACCTCGTAGGGCTGCCATTTTCAATCTCTAACCTTGCTGCAACATCTCCAACTCCATCAAATAATCTTCAGTCGAGATTCAAACATATCCATCTCCATCGAGAATTCAAGTATTTCTCCAAAGAGATCAAGAGATAGAGAATCATCGTGAAGTTGTGAAGAGAGAGGAGAGATTCATTGTAAAAAGAAATAGAAAAGATGTATAAAGTGAAAATGATCATGTACCTCGTAATGATGAGGATAGGCTGCAAATGAAATTAAGTATGACCAGTACATGAATGGAGCATAGGCTACAAATGAAATTAAGTGCTTGTACTTTCCTATTTACTTGGAGGGAGTAGCGTCACTTTGGTTCACCAAACTACCGCCAAAGTCCATGGATCAGTTTTCTGTTTTGGCAAAGAAGTTCAGGGAACAGCTTAGGTAGTACACTACGAAAGTCAGAGATATAATGTCATTATCAAACTTGGAGAAAAGACTAGGTGAATTAGTTATATCCTTTCTTGCTCTCTATAATGCTTCTGTAACCAAAGTGGGGAATCCAGAACCTTGGATGTGTTGATGGCATAACACAAAGTTGTGGATAAGAATACTGAATTCAGGAGCTAGTTGAAAATGAAAAAACCTAATGCTTTTGAGAAATTCTATAAGAAGGCAGAAGAGTTTATCAGAGTAGAAGATGACACTTCTACTGCCCAAAATGTTGTTAAAAGTAGCGTTGTGCCAGAAAAAAGGAAAATGGTACTCTAGGTGGTGAGAAGAATACCGGGGGATAGAAGAGGGGAAATGATGGGAGAGATAACCGGAATAGCCAGAGGATCCGCTTTTTCGAAAATTCTGAATTGACTCCTTTGACAAAAACCCCGGAGAATAACTTCACTGCCACTAAAGACATAGAAGATAATCTAAATTGAAAACCGCTGAAAGTAGGAGAAGGCCAGTTGAAGTCCGGAAGGTTTTGCCGTTTCCATAGTCATCCCGGCCACAACACATATGAATGCAGGCATCTGAGAAGTTTGATTGAAGAGTTAATCGGAAAGAATAAGTTGTAGAAATATGTGAGGAAGCCGTAGATTGCAAATCCTTCTTCGAATTCTCAGGGACAAAATGCACTTGCTAATTAGCCGGGTTCAAGAAGTGGAGCCCCAGTGCAAGCCAACGCAAGGCCGATGATTAACACTATATCTAGTGCTCTTCATCCGGCAGATATTAGCTTGAGCAAGATTGTAAGGTATGCAAGAGCTTTGAAGTATTTCCGAAGGAGGAGAGGTGTTTGATTCTTAGCAATAATATTCCACCGAAACAACAAAATGTTGCTCATGGAACCATTACATTTCGAGACAAAGATGCAAAAGGTAACCTTGCCCCTACTCAAGATCCGATGGTGGTCACAGTCGGGGTAGGCACAACTATGGTCAGGAGGGTGCTTGTTGATTACGGTGCCTCCGTCAATGTACTATTCCGAAAGACCTTCAACCGGATGAATCTCTCTATGATAGATGTTCAAGCTTGCCTAACAAAGATCCAAGGGTTTACAGAGAGCCAAAGCAACCCATTAGAACTATTGACTTTCTCGTCGAATTGAGAGAGGGGAAAGGAGAGCTATTCGAACCATACATTTGTACTTGATGATGAGGTTTTCACTTATAACGCGTTCCTTAGCAGGCATGCTTTAGTTGATTTCAGGATCACGCTAGTGCCATGGTGTTTGACAATAAAGTTTTAAACAAGAAAATGGTGTTGGAGTGGTTAATGTAGATCAGGAGTCTTCTAGAGAATGCTATCTTACGGAGCTAAAAGAGGCTAAGAAGAAAGACTAGGTGAAGAGCTCCTTCCACATTCGTGAACCTTTTTTTAGCGCCTAAAGCACGACCTCAGCACTGGCGAGCATAGAGGGGATTAGAAGGAGATTGATCCTAGAAAGTCTAGTGCATGGGTGAATTGGGCGATTCCGGCGAAGATCCCAATTTCTATATCAGTCCATTCCAAAAATCCTAACAAAGTATTGAAAATAGGTTCTCAGCTGGGCTAGAGATTACAAAGTGAGTTAGTCGTTTTTCTTAAAACTAATCTAGATGTGTTCGCTTGGAGCCATGCAGATATGTGCGGAATATCTACTGAATTAGACGTTCATGCACTGAATATTGATCCCCGCATCACACTTGAAAAGAAAAAGAGGAGAGTTCAAGGCCCTTGCTAATCGTGTTTGGTACAAACCCTTACTCAATAATGTTTTGAAATTTCTGCAATTAGATGTTCACAACCGTTGTTTTGCGCACCATGTTCTTCGCCGTGTGCCAATCTGTTTGATGTACAATTTTTTTTGTGCATTTCCTATATTTTTCTCTAATTTTTATCTCAGACCATCGCACTTCAGTTTTTACCACTGCCTTCATGTTAGTCCTAAGTTGTTATCCATTAGATTCGTTTGAGATAGAATTTTCAGTGCACGTCGTACAGGTAGAGCCCCGCAGGCCAAAAGGAGGCCACTAACTACCCGGTAGCATAAATGATCTGCAGTATATATCTCTCAACCAAAGAAAGAGACCAAATCCAGAAGACAGGTCTCAACTAAAGAAAGTGATCAAAGCTAGTAGTGTCCAAAGCTCTCAACCAAAGCATGTGGCCAAAGCCAGATCTCCCCTAAGCATCAAGGCAACAACCTGTAAATCCAGACCCTGCATAACTAACAAATGATATAAGCCTTTAAAAATGGGGGGTGGGGATGGTGAGGATAGGTTGACGGGATGGATCCCGAAAACCTTTGGTTCAGAGGTTCAATCGATTCCCTCTTTGGAGGTTGTTGTAACCGATGAAATATCAAAGGATATAACAAGACGCCTTAAACGGGAGACGATGGAACCTCTAAACGGTCTACCACGAAACGCAAGGAACACATCGTTCCTTACCTTTCGAATGATATCAGAGGGGTTCATAGGCACCTTGTCATAAAATGCCCTATTCCGCGAGCACCAAATGTGCCAGTAGATCGGACAAGGGAGGACTAGGAAAAGAATAGAGCACAAAGATTTCACTATTACAAAAGTGGGCATATTCAACGCTATTTTACTATGGCCGTAGATCAAAAAAGCGTTGTCGTAGGCCATTTTTTCAAATAGGCAACACCGGGGGGGTGGGGGGGGTGGCATCCGCGGCCGTTGCATTAGCCATCTAAGGAAATGCTTTTGCCCATCTACGGCAATGGAAAGAAAGTGTTGCATTATAACCCTATTGCAATAGTATATGCATGTAATGCAACAACATGCAGCGTTGCCTTAAGAAGAAGCCAGAGCCTGGCTTCCAGGTCATGGTAGTGGGGTCCACATTGCATTCCACGTCAGCTGCCAGCGTGTTACATGCCACATCAGCGCTCCACGTCACCTGCACATGTGTCACATCCACGTCAGTTGCCCACGTGTCACATGCCACGTCAACTGTGGGACCCACTTGTCATGTAGAATTAATAATATTATATTTAATGCAACACCACTATATTATGTAATGCAACACTATTATCTTGAAATGCAACATCAAAAAATAAAAGAAAAGGCAAAAGTAAAAGAAGACAAATGCTACATTGAAAGAAAGCAAATACAACTCTTTAATTAAAAATATTGCAATACAAGTTTTGTATATAGAATAAACTCATCCAAAACATATGTTCCAAGTAAACATAAAAGGAACCACCACAACATAAGAAAAGAAAAAGCAATGATTCATGTAGTATCCAAATATCAAAACTCAAAAATCAGCTACATTACACGTTCATTTTCTTCATTGTATGAAGTTAGCTCGAACTACTTCAAGAATAGTTGCACGGCACAATGGACATTTTCCTCCATTCTAGACCAATTCAGTAGTGCATCTTGATCATATGTGTCTACATCTGCAATGTGATCACTTTAATAAAGTCAATACAAAATAAATGAAATCAATTGAATTCGAAATCTTTTATCTCCTTCGATTTTTTTTTCAACTGAGCCCTGAACAAAAAAATAACATAGTGTGAATGAAAAAGGAGTAGGGCACTGAAAGAAAAATTCCCTTTTGGGCCGGTTGTGGGCGAGGAGGGATTCGATGGCCTTGCATGTAATGCATTTTAAACAGCAAATGCATATGCTAATTTAGTTTTCAGCTTGGCTGTGTGAAGCTCGGATAGCACACTACTATGCTAGACCTTCAGATATTGTCTCGCTTTCAAAATTATGACAGTTGATAAAGGGTAATGGCCTCCTTTCGATATATTAATGACTAGTTGAACCAAATAGTTTCAAATGAATCTCAATTCAGGTGCATAATATGTAAAATATATTCAAATCCAGGTCATAAGTGGACACCACAACTCATACCTTTCCATGGTTTTTTCTGAGCTCAACAAATTCAAATACATCAGCATGCCATGGCTCCAAATAAACAACAAATGCACCTATATGTAGCACAGGCAGTTTAATATGAAAAAAGAAAATCATATACCTAGAAGCACATATTAAAGGCAATGCTCAGAATTACCTTTTCTCTTACAACCACCTTGGTCAACATACCGAGCAGTGTCATTAAACACCCTTAACGTTAGAACATTACCATTAGAGGTTCCATTTTTACCACGAATATAACTGCACATAATTGACTTGCGTATCAGATATCGTAAATAAAGATGATCAAAATTGCATGGGGTAGAAAGGGTAGTACCTATAAAACAGTATGTTGTTTCGCTTTGGTAGATCCAAATTCCACGGTTAGCAACTGGATATAGTTCTTTGATTTCAGCGAATTAAAGAAACAAAGTTACCATTTGAAATTCTTTGGGGAAATCGATAGTACTATCCATTTCATTGGCGACTGCAGTAAAAATTAAATGGTTGAAAAGACGAAGAAACTGTAATTATAGGGATAAAAGAACATTAAGATCAAAGTAATTTAACATGCCGAGTAAGTAATCTAGCGAACGGAGTTGTGGAAGGAGGGGAGATAAATCAGTTAGGCAAATAATTGACAGCTATACATCACATAACCAGCTGATTTGCTCACAACTACACATTCCTTAAGTGTATGATAAATACCCTCAACGTTATCACCTTTCATGCATAGTAGGAAGCAACTACTGTTTATCCATGAAAAATAAAAAAATGATAATAAATACCTTGACTGAATCAAATGGCATGCCCAGTAACATAAATGCATCTTCCAGTCCTTGTACATCTAAACCAATTGGTCTATGCCTCATATTTGATCTCCTTATAGTCTTAACTGGGTAATAAGTAACATCCATCTAGCAGAAATAAGGTTGCAAATAGGAGTTTAATGACAAATTAAGAAAACAAAGAATAAAGAAACCAAATATGAGTTTAGTGACAGTTTAATGACAAATAGGAGTTTAATGATAGTTTAATGACAGATTAACAAACCAAATATGCATTAAAGAATAAAGGGCAATTTGCCTTCTAATACGTATTGCCAATAGAAAATAAACAGAGAAAATCATGGCATGTTGATATGTTATTCAGAAAATTAACAGAAAATAAACAGAGAAATAAATAGAAAATAAAGGGCAATTTGCCTTCTAATATGTTATTTAGTTCAAACTTGAATTTTTTACGACTAAAAACGCTAGTATAAAACACCATTCAATTGAAATGTTTCTGCATTCCATGATGGCTCTCCTACCATAATGTAACTGCCAATGGCATTAAAAAAAATGATCTCTACACATATCACTCGCTATATGTATCAGGGTATATAATGTCCAAATAGTCATAAAGTATTTGAAAGCCATAAAAAAGTTGAAATTGGAAGCTCTTAATCAACAAATATAACAAATGTAATCGTCCCTTTAATGAATTAAAACCTTTGACAGGGAAAAGTTCCACTGTAAGTGTCTTGAGTTAAAGGGGGTCGGGTAGAGACGAATATTCCTACCTACTTAGACTTTGAAAATATGTTTTTTTTTCTTATATTACAAATAATAGTAAATAGACTCTTTATATGATTTCAACAGAGCACGGTTAGCAATGGGTTCCACATTATACGCAAATTCTCTTGTTCACCAACAAATCAATTTCACATAGTTCTGTTCTTGTAAGTTCTATTTTATTACATAGAAAGATCTACCTTCTAAGTGGTCGAGGAAGAAATATTTTCAAAATTGAAATATGTTTTAAAACCATATGATTCTATATCAATGCAAGAAATTTCATGAAGCATACCATTGAGACCATATACAACTGAAAAAGAGCTAATGTATATTCCTTTACATTATCTCTTTTCGACATACAAACATAAACATTTAATTGATTTTTGATCTCAACACAAAATGCACAAAATATAGAAACCAAATTAGAATTATTTTTCATTAAATATAGCCCAAGTTACACGAGAATAACCATCCATAATAGTAACAAAATACCTTAATCCATGTTTATAAAAAAATAGGGGAGGACGCCAAACATCAAAATGACCTAATTCAAAAGGAAGACTAGCATGTTTATTGGCCCGAGGACTCGAACTGGAAGATGTTTATTAACTTAATACAACTCAAAATATAATGAAGATAATTTACTAAATCCAGGACAAAGTTCGTTGAGATAAGGAAGGGATGGAGGATCACCTAACCGACAACAAACCTTAAAAGTGGAAGTAATACTTGAACAAGAAACAGAAGTTGGTGGTAGTGGATCATGAACGTACAGGCTGGTAGATTCATGGTCTTTACCAATAATCCTCTTTGTCATAAGACTCTGAAGTAAAAAAAATTGGTAGGACAAAGTTATATATTTTACGACTAAACTTGAAATTTGTACATGTTATCGTTCAATTGCAATGTTTGCAACATGGAATTTTCTCAGAAAAAAATGTATCTTGTAAACCAAACACTATTGTCAGGCTCCGGTGCTATTTCCACAACTTCTAACCAGTTCAAAGTCATACGTCGTCAATATTTACAATCTCATCGAGTATATTTTTCTCCACTCATTAATGTATAAATATGTAAAGGTGATGTCTTACATATCAGTGTTATAATTATAAAGACTTGCATCAGGGTTACATAATTCATCATCGGACTACTTACATATCCATTAAATTACATATTGCTAAATTAACATCGCACTAACATAAGATTTTGATTGTTTAATTACATAAGAGAAATTTCTGAAAATACAAACAAATACTGATTAGCATATCACATCCATGCACATATTAACAAAATGTTTCTCAAACCTATCCTAAAAATATGTGCAGTCCACAGAAGTATATCCGGATCAAACTCATGATTCTCCAAACATGCACATACATCACAAATTCTCTCTTATGAATTGACAAGTTCAGCAGTAGCATTTAAAGTTTGTCATATTCAAACATCCCCTTATGAAGTATATTGAAATCAACGTGCAAGGAACATTGAAAACCCCTTAATCATAGTTTCCGATTTTGACAGGAGTTATATCATCCGCATATTATTTGTGATGTACTAGCAAATTACCTTAGATCATCATGTTATTTTGGACTATCGCTGTATTTAGTTAACCACAATATTCGTTTTTCAGCTCTATCCAACTAATCCAGGATTTTTAGTAACGCCAGTTTTGCTCATTTTTTCACTCAAAGATATGTCATTATCAATAAACTTAGCACAGGACCTAATAACATACTAGTCATATTGAATTGTAAGACATGGAATTATAAGTCCATAATTTGTGCATAACCTTTTAACCTAACATAAATGAACTGAATTCACAACCATTCAACATAAATAATCCTCTAAGAATGAAAAAGAATCTGTAAACCTCTAATTTTATCATAGCAGCCAACGCTGATCAAATCGAATCAGCATAATGAATCTGAAAAGTGAATTACCCATTCATCAGCATGTTGGATCGACGGAAGAGAACCTTTCTTCTTCGATGGAAGAGAACCTTTCTTCTTCGACGGAGCAAAATCTTGAATCAAAGCAGCCAACTCTTTTCATATAACTTTACAAGAAAATTTTGATTAGGGTTTCAGGACTGAGCGGGATGTAATAGAGAAAATCAATCGGCTAATAAAACGAATCAATTGAAGTCAACAAAACCAGAATTATAGAGAAATAAAAAG
The DNA here is from genome assembly GCA_030737875.1 of Allium sativum. NCBI lineage: Eukaryota > Viridiplantae > Streptophyta > Magnoliopsida > Asparagales > Amaryllidaceae > Allium > Allium sativum. Next base: position 5,337,988 of record CM060923.1, on the reverse strand, counting down.
GATTGGGTAATGAATTTTAATAATACTATGAAAAATAGAAAAGGGGAGTGTGGTGTACACGAAAGAAATTGGGCGGATTATTTTGGCTAATGGTTACTGGAGGAAATACATAGGTGATTAGAAACGCGAATTTAGGATTAAATTTTGGTCAACAACAAAAGTTGCTGGAGAAATTGAAGAGAAGAAATGTTAGAGAAGAAGAACGAAATATTTTTACATGTTATTTTGTGAAGGGGGAATGCCCCGCCAAAATTTCACATAGCAGAAGTATGTAATGAGGTGGTTATCATTGATTGGTTGACGGGGGTAATGTTTAGATACAAAACATGGATCCATTTGAACCATTGGATTAATCATGCATCTATGGTTGAGACTTTGTTTATACTGATAAGGATCGATGAGCTGGATTGTATATATACGTAAAGCCATACTTTTTATTTGTGTCGCACGTCAGAACACTAGAATTCTTACCGCAACAGAGCATTCAAGTCTAATGCAACAACATTTGAGTACTGTTGCAGAAGATAATAAAAAGCATAGCTTTTGCAATGCTTTTCTTGCAACACACACAAATTAGTGTCGAATATGCCCACTTTTGTAGCAGTGTTTCCCTGAGATTCTTGGGCGTCTGCTTTTCAGCAACCCAGCATGAAGCCCTTTTGCTGATGTTTCTTTGTTTTTGTTTTGTTTCTGTTGCACCGTCGTATTAGTATTTGTTTTTGTTTGTGTGTGCACAGAGTATGTAGCCATCTCTACATAATCTGTTTTTGTGAGCCTTGGAGAATGGTTAGATTCTCCTTTTTTGGTTATATATATTCTCCTTTTTTGGTTAAAAAAAAGATATAGAATTTTCGGTGGGGTAACATACCAGTTATTTTCATGTAGTTATATCATAACAATTTTGTGTTCTCATATTCTTTGAGTTGACAAAGAAATAGTGACAATTCAGTTGATATTTTCATTTCAGTACATCCCTGAACTATTTTTCATTTGATTACATTGTCAGTCTTACTTTAACTGTGTTGGTCTAATTGTAAATTAGAATTAATATGACTGATGTTCTGGTTTTGTGTGAGTAATTATTGGATCCTTAATGGAAGAACTTAAAGGATAGGCGATCTATGTTTTTCTTCCATTCAATACTAGAGAAGTCCAAAATTAGACCATTTGTTCAACTTATTCATGATCACGAATATTTTGAAAAATATATTTGATTCCATATATCCTCTCATCAGTTTCAATTAAGTTTTCAACACACTCCTATACATTGTGAAGTCATATTATATATTTCTAATTGATTCCTTTTAGTTATCATTTGTCACAAGTGTTGCATTTTTACTTTCTAATAATATAGCTATTATTTGTTACTTATTTATGGCTATATAATTACATGTATAACTAGAATAATTATTGTAATTTTACGATGATCTTTAAGTTGTAATATACTGGTATGTATATCTATTCAAATGAGCGCAAAACTCATTTCTGGTTAGGTGTTTGGCTCTTTACAACAATTTGAGAAATAATTGTAGTTCTTTCTCTAAATTGATAGCCTGATAGCATCCTAGCATCCAGGGTGAAGCTATAGGAGGGGGAAGTAGGGGCCATGCCACCGCTTGGGTTTTAAAATCTTTCTAATTAAACTTCTTTCAAATATCATATTCGTGTTTAGATTCTTTAGAAGTGGCTGTGTAGCTTAGGTATAGCTTTTCTGAAATGCCATATTTTTTAATTTGGCTGTACAGCTTATGTATAGCTTTTCTGAAATATCAAATTTAGTTTTAAGACTATATGACAGTCTTAGTTTCTGTTATTGCACATCAGTTTTTTGGTATAACTTTTCTATGTAATTACAGATGTATAGCATTTAGCGATAGAATTCTATGTAGGATGAAATATTCTACAAAAGGCCTCCCTTCTCCCTCTCCTAAACAATTTTCTTGCCAGTCAACAAAAAAAGAACACCCTCCCCCCACCCCTCTTTCGGTTCCCATATTCCTGGGTTCATCCCTCCTAAAATTGAAGATTATATTTAAGTGATGTTTGCCATGCTCTAAACATTAAATAGTCATCACATTAGGCCAAAAACAAGTATTTAGTTGATCTTAGCATCTGGAATAACCACAAATGTTATGCTGCTCTTTTTCATAAGCTGCTTAAGGAAGCAGTACAAATTATTCTATTAATATCTTCCATGTTTTGTACTTAAATAACTAAAACTTGGTAACTTAGGACTGGCAAGTCCTTTGATCGTCCATAGGATTGAGCTTTGTCAAGTCACATCGACAGTTTCATTATCATTAATCGTGTTCATTCATGTATGTAGTGCACGATATTTTTCAAGCTCGAATATGAGCTAAACAAAATTTAAGTATTTTGAATACAACTATTGCACATGGTCATTCCCTATGCAGTTTCCCATGCTTAATTGTTTGCTGCTGTAACACCCCGTATGTTGAATGACTTGTTATAATATAAATCAGGGCAGAATTAAATTTTAAAGTCTGAATCAGGGGAAACTGGCTATGCCATTGCGTTCGTCTCGGAAAAATACGCGAAATAGAGTCCGAGTTTTCGAAAATCGGAGTCCGTATGACCCAGTTAAGGCCCAACGAAGTTTCCAGAAAATTCAAATTTCGAAAAATAGATTTCAAATGAAGAAATGGGGCTAGGCGGGAAAATTCCCGCCTGCACCAGGTCGACCCCCGTGTTGACTGGGGAGTCGACACACATGGGGGCGTGTCGACTGTAGTGTCGACACCCCTGTCGACACAGGTGGCTCGGCCAGTTTGGCTGGGTGCACTGTTTTGGCTTTTGGGCTGTGTTTGGTGGCTTGTGACGAGATCTGATGGCTCTAAACTATCCTAGGGTTAATCCTATGGCCTAAAACGCTTAACTAATCTATAAATACACCCTAAGACTACCCTAATCCATACTAAAAATAGATACAATGCCATCATGCCGTCAAAATGCAACTTGAAGGAGCCTCCATCAAATTAAAGAGGAAGATAGCTTCTCAAATCAACTTCTAATCAACTCTATCAACTTAATCTTCTTCATAGGAGTGCTAATCAACAAGTTGTGAGTTTCTATGCCTTTAGCAAGCAATTGCTAAACTAATTATGATAGGATATAATGAGGTTATGGTTGTGTATGTGGATCAATGCAAGTTATGTTATCATATGCAATGTGTTCATGATGTTAGTTATGCAAGTTTTATGCTATATGTTCATGATGCTAGTTATGCAAGTTGTATGCTATATATTCATGATGCAAGTTATGCAAGTTTGATGTTATGGGCCCATGAAGCTAGTTATGCAAGTTGGGTGTAATTTATGCTATATGTTCATGATGCTAGTTATGCAAATCACTATGATAAACATTGATCCATTATGACACCATGTTATGCAAGTTTGGTGTTTGATTATATGCAAGTTCATATATGACATGTTATGCAAGTTTGGTGTTTGATTATATGCAAGTTCATATATGACATGTTATGCAAGTTTGGTGTTTGATTATATGCAAGTTCATATATGACATGTTATGCAAGTTTGGTGTTTGATTATATGCAAGTAACATGTGCAAGTTTACACCTTTGTATGATATGCATACATATGCAAGTTAACCCCTTTGTATGTCATACATACATATGCAAGTTTACCTCTTTGTATGACATAAGTAACTTATGCAAGTTACCCTCTTTATGACATATGTGATTCATGCAAGTTTGGGTTGATTATTTATGCTAGTTGGGTTTGATGCTATGGTCATATATACATGTTGACACCTTTAAAACCCATGTTGATGCTAATGCAAGTTGAACCCATTGTGTTTATGATGAATCTCCCCTTTTAAGTATGTCATGTCAACGTATTACGTGGGGAACGATGGGGTTAATATTCATGTTAATAAAATGGTGTGAAGTTGGTATGATTATGCATACCATAAAGTGGATGGACATAATTGAGTCAATTATGTACATCGTTAAATTTGTAATTAATTAGGGATAATTAATACAAATTATGGGGGTGATTAATTAGGTGTAATTAATCGACTAAGACACGAGGTTGGACCCTTATGCTTGTAGCATAAGACTGCCCGGAACCGACCGACAAATCCAGCGGCTACAAATGATTGGCCCAATGTAAGAGGTCTAAGGCATAAACTATATACGTGACAAGTGTAAAGACACGAGGTTAGACTCGGTTATGGCATAAGGCTGCCCGGATCCGACCGGCAAATCCAGCTGCCATAAAAGATAGTCTAATGTGAGAGGTCTTTGCAAAGGTTACGGTCTTAATCAATTAAGAAACACTTAACCAGATAAGCATGTAGTGGGGCATGAGGGGTTAAGTGGGTGCCTTGGGTGGCATGTGGAAACCAAGTAAGTGCCTTGGGTGGCATGTGGAAATCTAGTGAGTTGCCTTGGGTGGCAATAGAAAATACGATTAGAATACTTAACCAAGTGGAAACATGTAATTAAACATGATTAAAGGGTTAAGTGGGATGCACTAGAAAAAGGGACAAGCTTAGGTGGGTAGCTTGTGGGGGGCCATTTCAACCAGTAACCCATATGTATCTTATTGGGCTCGACCCATGTCGAGGACGGGACACGCGTACTGGGCTTGACTATAAGAGGCCAAAACGGGTTAGCGGTGGCAACGCAAGTCCAACGGGTTTTCATATGCGTGTGTGGACCCGGGCTGGTAGGTAAGACGTTGTTGCATCTTGTAGGTATAAGCCATGCACCGTTGATTGTATCGGGTTGCCAATTTGGGGAGTGATACACCCCACTGTGGGGCCAGCACGGGTATCTACGGTAGGGAGCCGATCGCTTGGGGAGTAGTGGGTACACCTAGTGGAGATAGGGGCAGACAACACCTATGTAGTCAGCTAGGGGTACACGAAACTACTAGTTAAATTTTCTAAGTCCTTGGGTGGGATCAACCTTTAAGTTAGGAATAACTGGTGTGGTGCAGTGTAGTAATTACCCTTGGGTGGGTAGATGCATCTTTATCCGATATCTTAGTTCATCCTATGTCTAGTTGGCTGCTTAGTGTAGTCATTTATCCCCAGTCATTACCGTACCAAGTTTATATCATACCCTAATTACTTTAATGATTTTATTGTTAAAGTTATAGGGCTCACTCAGACTTATGTCTGACCCTGTTGTTTTTATCTTTTTCCCCCTCAGGTCCTCAGGTTGGGCCTAGCACTAGTGGGCTTTGATCAGATTTCTTTATCTATCTTTTGGAGCTTGGACCGTTGATGTAAAGCCCAGCTTATCTTTTCTATTATGGCTATTAGTTATGTAGTGGGATTATGTACTTATGTTTTTATCAGGATGGATATTTAGTACTTGACTCTTGTTTTATGGTTTTGTAACCAAACATGTTTACCTTCTGCTGCAATGAAATGATGTTTTAGTTAACAAGTATTATTAATATCTGTCTTGTTGTAATTTTTCTGTTTTATATTCACTTAAAATACTCCACCGAAGTTAAGGCATTCCCATAGTGAGTGACCTTAGCGGGTGTGGGGTGTTACACGTGGTATCAGAGTTGAAGGTTACCAGAACAGATAAAACTTTTAGAAAAACTATTTTTCTAAAAACATTTTTGGAAGAAGTATTTTCAAAAACATGTCTTTTGAGAGAAAAGTTTTTGAAAGAAAAGCATAATCCCCAATAGCCATATCTTTATCTTTCGAATTCTCCGTTTTGAATCTTTCCTTTTTTCGTTTCAGCATGGCTGAAGATCTTAACTTTCCGGAGGGCGTAGCGATACCAGTATGGTATAGGAGGTTGATGGAGGCTAGGGCCGCCACTGCGGGTCCAACAAATGTTCCTCCACCAACAGTAGCACCCGATCTTCCTCCCCCTCCTCCTCCTCGAGTGGATACTTTTGCTAAGACTTGCAAGGAATTTAAGGCTATGGGAGGGAAACCTTTTCAAGGATCATAAACTTTTGTGGAAGCTAGGGACTGGCTTAAGGAGGTGGAATAGTTGATAGACATCTTTGAGATGGAAGAAGGAAAGAAAGTCAAGTTGGCTGCTTGGTTAATGAAGAGAGAGGCCTCGATCTGGTGGTAGGTCACTAATGGAGAGTGCCCTGTTGACTCTTGGGCGGATTTCAGACAAAGGTTTGTGGCAAAGTTTCTCTCAAGGGCGGAGGAAAACTTGTATATGGAAAGGTTCTTGACTCTAAAGCAAGGAAACCTATCAGTGAAGGAATATGTCAACAAGTTTAATCAATTGGCAAGGTTTGGCATAGACATGGTGAATACACTGGAGAAGAAGGCTTTGAGGTTCGTTAAAGGCTTGAATGAACGGATGCATGGAATGGCTATGACTCACATCCCTATGGGGCCCACCTTTGAGAAGCTAGTAGACATGGCACTTATGCATGAGGAAGAGAAGGGTCCCAATGCTAATAAGGCACCCGAGAAGAAAGGAGATCAAAAGAGACCTCAACAGCAACAGCAAAACAAGGGTGGGAAAGGCAACGGTGGCAAGGGAAAGAAGAAGTGCTTCAATTGAGGGACACCAGGCCACCTAAGCAAAGATTGTCGGAAGAAGAAGAAGACTGGCTGCTTCCACTGTGGCGAAGCAGGGCATCTAGTGAAGGACTGCCCTAAAAAGGGGCAAAGGACGGGATCTACCTCAGGAGGACAGGTGCAAGCTCTTATGGCACCAGGTCGGGCAAGGGGGCAATTTCAGGCTCTCGCGGTTCCACCGATTCAGGAGAGAGGTAGAACTATTTCCGTTGAAAGTCTGGTTTTTCTGTTTGATCATCTTGTCCATACTTTATTCGACTCTGGCGCATCGCATTCGTTTATCTCATCATCATTAGTTGAGTCACTGCACTTAGACACCAGTCTAGTAGATGATCCCTTGGTTGTTTCAAACCCAATTGGGGGCTCCACTTATTTGTCCACGATATGTTTGGGTTTGAAGATTTCTATACTTAGCGTTGAGTTTAGATGTGATGCTTTTGTTTTGGGCTTCACGGGCTATGGGTTGATTTTGGGCATGGACTGGTTATCCAGTAATGGTGCCGTTCTTGATTGCGAAAGGAGAGTTGTTAGGCTCTTGACCCGCTTGGGGAACACTCTCGAGATCTCTTGTAATCACATGAATTCTGTTATGCTAAGTTATCTTGAATCGCTTGACGCTTCGGTCGAGAGTTTGCGATCTGTTAGAGTGGTCCGGGAATACTCGGATGTGTTTGAGGAGGTGAAGGGCTTACCTCCAAAGCGGGAGATAGACTTCCGAATATATCTGGTGGATAATGCTAAGCCAGTAACTTTGCCAGTGCGCCACATGGCTCCTCGTGAGAGGAGGGAACTCCATAAGAAAGTAGGGGAGTTGCTTGAGAAGGGGTTCATAAGATGAAGTATATCGGAGTGGGGTGCTCCGGTAGTTTTTGCCACGAAGGCGGATGGGTCCCTTAGACTTTGTGTGGACTATAGAGAACTCAACAAGCTCACAAAGAAGAATAGACACCCATTGCCGAGGATTGATGATCTCTTTGATCAGTTGGTTGGCGCCTCAGTGTTTTCGCAGTTGGACTTAGCCACGGGGTTTCATCGGTTGAGAGTTGCTGAGGATAGCATAGACAAGACTGCCTTTAGGACTCCGGATGGTTTTTATGAGTGGCTGGTGATGCCATTTGGTTTGACGAACGCCCCTGCATACTTTGTTGATTTGATGAGTAGGGTGTTCAGGGAGTACCTTAATAAGTTCGTGGTGGTCTTTGTGGATGACATCTTAGTCTTTTCTAAGAGTGAAGAAGAGCATGCCCTACATCTTAGGGAAGTGTTGGAGACTCTTCGAGCGCATAGCCTTAAGGATAAATTCTCTAAATGTCACTTTTAGAGGAAGGAAGTGCGGTTCTTGGGGCACGTGGTCTCCAAGGAAGGGATAGTTGTGGATCCCGCGAAGGTAGTGTCCATCCAAGATTGGAAGGTTCCGAAGAATGCTACCGAGGTGAGGAGTTTCTTGGGGTTGGCTGGCTACTATAGGAAGTTTATCAAGGACTTCGCGAAAATATCAGCCCCATTAACTCGCTTGACGAAGAAGAATCTAGTCTTCACATGGGACGTAGATTGTGATGATGCATTCCAACGGTTAAAGAGAGCTTTAACCACAGCTCCAGTCTTAGTGTTGCCAGATGGGAGTAAGCCATTTGTTGTTTATACCGATGCTTGTGGGACAGGACTGGGCGCAGTCTTAATGCAAGAGGGAAGGGTAATAGCCTACGGTGGAAGGCAGTTGAGAGCGCATGAGAAAAATTACCCTACACTTGATCTAGAGTTGGCCACTATTGTTTTTGCGCTTAAGTCTTGGCGCCATTATCTTCTTGGCGAGAGGTTCGAATTGTTCACTGACCACAAATCATTGAAGTACTTGTTTTCTCAGAAGGATTTGAACTTAAGACAACAAAGGTGGATGGAGTTCTTAGCATCCTATGATTTCGAGATAGCGTATACCCCTGGCAAGGGTAACGTGGTGGCGGACGCCTTAAGCAGAAAAAGGTTGTCCTTGAGTCCATTGTTCGTGGAACGACGAAGCTTGGAATTTATCTCGATGCTTGATTTCAGACCTTCCGTTGACTTTATACCCAGTTTGCTGGCATCCTTAGAGGTCAGACCTACTCTTTTGGGACGGATTGGTGAGGCACAGCGGGACGACCCACAGTTGGTTGAGTTAGTAGAGAAGCTCATAAGGGGGGAGTCGTCCAGCCATTTGAGTAGGTACACCCTAGACGATAGGGGGTGCTTGCGTAGAGACGGTAGACTTTGTGTACCGCAAGACGAGGGTTTGAGGAAGGCTATTCTTGATGATGCACATCGTTCAAAGATGACCATTCATCCCGGTGGGGACAAGATGTACCAAGACGTGAAGCGAGTTTTCTTCTGGGCCGGTATGAAGAAAGATATGGCCGAATATGTCGCTAAATGCTTGGTGTGCCAACAAGTGAAAGCGGAGCAAAAGAAACCTGGTGAGTTGCTTCACCCATTGGAGGTTCCGCAATGGAAGTGGGATAGCGTCTCGATGGATTTTATTGATGGGTTACCGAGATCGAGGAAGGGTAATACGGGGATTTGGGTTGTGGTAGACAGACTTACTAAGAGCGCCCATTTCATACCCGCGAAGAGTAAGAGGACTGCTCCATGGCTAGCTTCAGTTTATCTTCGAGAGATAGTTCGGTTGCATGGTGTACCTTCTAGCATAGTGAGTGATCGAGATCCTATCTTCACTAGCGAGTTTTTGAAGAGTTTGCAAGAGGCAGTAGGGACTCAGTTGTGTTTGAGCACCGCATATCATCCTCAGACGGACGGCCAGACCGAGAGGGTGAATCGTGTTCTAGAAGACCTTTTGAGACTATGTATATTAGATTTTGGAGGTACATGGGAAGAGCATCTTCCATTGGTGGAGTTCGCATATAATAACAGCTTTCAGTCTAGTATTGGCATGGCTCCTTTCGAAGCTCTTTATGGAAGGCCTTGTCGATCACCTATATGTTGGTGGGAATCTACGGATAAGATCTTGCTTGGGCCTGATATGGTTAGAGAGACTTCGGAAAAGATTGATTTGATTCGAAGAAGGATGAAAGCGGCACAAGATAGGCAGAAATCTTACGTGGATAAGAGGAGGACGAATCTTGAGTTTGATGTTGGGGACATGGTCTTTGTCAAAGTATCTCCATTACGGAATGTTGTTCGCTTTGGGTCCGTTGGGAAGTTAGCACCAAGATTTGTAGGACCATTTCCTATTAAGGAAAGGATTGGACGGATGGCATATAGAGTGGATTTACCCGAGAGACTTAGTGGGGTACATGACGTATTCCATGTGTCACATTTGAGGAAGTGCCTACATGAGACCGCAGAGGTGGTAGAGCCGAGCTTGCTTAGAGAAGTGGAGGTAGAGCGTGATGCGATGATTCGACGAGCTCCTACTCGCATCCTTGGGTCAGAGGTTAGGAAGTTGAGAAACATATAGGTTCGACTAGTCAAAGTGCAATGGGGAGAGGATGAGAGCAATGCTACTTGGGAGACAGAAGCGAAGATGCGTTCACTGTACCCATTCCTTTTTGAGGGTATGTCTTTTAACTTCTCCTTTATCGTTTGTCTAGTACTTATCTTATCTTTAGTATGTCCTCTCATTAGTATCTTTGACCTTTAGATAGGGTAAACCTATGATTGAAACATGTGTTTGAGACATGTTATGATTGATGGATGCATGTGGATGCATGTGGTTGCTAGTGGTTGCTCGTGGATGCATATACACACACTTTAGACACTAGATCGGCTCAGTCACTTCATATTGCATATTGCATATAATTGTGTGTAGGTAGCTATATTAATGGATGTATAATGGTTGTGTTATCATATGGATGATGCATTGTGGTGTATGGTTGTGTACACATGTAGAAATAGTATGTGTCGATAGGGTTCTTTCGCATACATATTGGATGCATGGCACTATCATGGTTTGCATTAAGGAGGTCAACTAAATCAGTAGACCGCCTGATTTTGCATTAGACAGGGAACATATACACATACTTTTGCATATGTTCATACAACATTAGAAACTTTAAGGACAATGGATGCCAGTGGTTGATGGTTTAGTAGATGGTTGTTTGGTTGGTAGGATACGTTCTTCCTGACTTAGAGATTTCGGGGAAGAAATCCTTTAAGTAGGGGAGAATGTAACACCCCGTATGTTGAATAACTTGTTATAATATAAATCAGGGAAGAATTAAATTTTAAAATCTGAATCAGGGGAAACGGGCTATGCCATTGCGTTCGTCTCGGAAAAATACGCGAAATAGAGTCCGAGTTTTCGAAAATCGGAGTCCGTATGACCAAGTTAAGGCCCAACGAAGTTTTCAAAAAATTCAAATTTCGAAAAACAGATTTCAAATGCAGAAATGGGGCTAGGCTGGAAAATTCCCGCCTGCACCAGGTCGACCCCCGTGTCGACTGGGGAGTCGACACACATGGGGGCGTGTCGACTATAGTGTCGACACCCCTGTCCACACAGGTGGCTCGGCCAGTTTGGCTGGGTGCACTGTTTTGGCTTTTGGGCTGTGTTTGGTGGCTTGTGACGAGATCTGATGGCTCTAAACTATCCTAGGGTTAATCCTATGGCCTAAAACACTTAACTAATCTATAAATACACCCTAAGACTACCCTAATCCATACTAAAAATAGATACAATGCCATCATGCCGTCAAAATGCAACTTGAAGGAGCCTCCATCAAATTAAAGAGGAAGATAGCTTCTCAAATCAACTTCTAATCAACTCTAGCAACTTAATCTTCTTCATAGGAGTGCTAATCAACAAGTTGTGAGTTTCTATGCCTTTAGCAAGCAATTGCTAAACTAATTATGATAGAATATAATGAGGTTATGGTTGTGTATGTGGATCAATGCAAGTTATGTTATCATATGCAATGTGTTCATGATGTTAGTTATGAAAGCTTTATGTTATATGTTCATGATGCTAGTTATGCAAGTTGTATGCTATATGTTCATGATGCAAGTTATGCAAGTTTGATGCTATGTGCCCATGAAGCTAGTTATGCAAGTTGGGTGTAATTTATGCTATATGTTCATGATGCTAGTTATGCAAATCACTATGATAAACATTGATCCATTATGACACCATGTTATGCAAGTTCGGTGTTTGATTATATGCAAGTTCATATATGACATGTTATGCAAGTTTGGTGTTTGATTATATGCAAGTTTATATATGACATGTTATGCAAGTTTATATATGACATGTTATGCAAGTTTGGTGTTTGATTATATGCAAGTTCATATATGACATGTTATGCAAGTTTGGTGTTTGATTATATGCAAGTAACATGTGCAAGTTTACACCTTTGTATGATATGCATACATATGCAAGTTAACCCCTTTGTATGTCATACATACATATGCAAGTTTACCTCTTTGTATGACATAAGTAACTTATGCAAGTTACCCTCTTTATGACATATGTGATTCATGCAAGTTTGGGTTGATTATTTATGCTAGTTGGGTTTGATGCTATGGTCATATATGCATGTTGACACCTTTAAAACCCATGTTGATGCTAATGCAAGTTGAACCCATTGTGTTTATGATGAATCTCCCCTTTTAAGTATGTCATGTCAACGTATTACGTGGGGAACGATGGGGTTAATATTCATGTTAATAAAATGGTGTGAAGTTGGTATGATTATGCATACCATAAAGTGGATGGACATAATTGAGTCAATTATGTACATCGTTAAATTTGTAATTAATTAGGGATAATTAATACAAATTATGGGGGTGATTAATTAGGTGTAATTAATCGACTAAGACACGAGGTTAGACCCTTTTGTAGCATAAGACCGCCCGGAACCGACCGGCAAATCCAGCGGCTACAAATGATTGGCCTAATGTGAGAGGTCTTAGGCATAAACTAAATACGTGACAAGTGTAAAGACACGAGGTTAGACTTGGTTATGGCATAAGGCTGCCCGGACCCGACCGACAAATCCAGCTGCCATAAAAGATAGTCTAATGTGAGAGGTCTTTGCAAAAGTTACGGTCTTAATCAATTAAGAAACACTTAACCAGATAAGCATGTAGTGGGGCATGAGGGGTTAAGTGGGTGCCTTGGGTGGCATGTGGAAACCAAGTAAGTGCCTTGGGTGGCATGTGGAAATCTAGTGGGTTGCCTTGGGTGGCAATAGAAAATACGATTAGAATACTTAACCAAGTGGAAACATGTAATTAAACATGATTAAAGGGTTAAGTGGGATGCACTAGAAAAAGGGACAAGCTTAGGTGGGTAGCTTGTGGGGGCCCATTTCAACCAGTAACCCATATGTATCTTATTGGGCTCGACCCATGTCGAGGACGGGACACGTGTACTGGGCTTGACTATAAGAGGCCAAAACGGGTTAGCGGTGGCAACGCAAGTCCAACGGGTTTTCATATGCGTGTGTGGACCTGGGCTGGTAGGTAAGACGTTGTTGCATCGTGTAGGTATAAGTCGTGCACCGTTGATTGTATCGGGTTGCCACTTTGGGGAGTGATACATCCCACTGTGGCGTCAGCACGGGTATCTACGGTAGGGAGCCGATCGCTTGGGGAGTAGTGGGTACACCTAGTGGAGATAGGGGCAGACGGCACCTATGTAGTCAGCTAGGTGTACACGAAACTACTAGTTAAATTTTCTAAGTCCTTGGGTGGGATCAACCTTTAAGTTAGGAATAACTGGTGTGGTGCAGTGTAGTAATTACCCTTGGGTGGGTAGATGCGTCTTTATCCGATATCTTAGTTCATCCTATGTCTAGTTGGCTGCTTAGTGTAGTCATTTATCCCCAGTCATTACCGTACCAAGTTTATATCATACCCTAATTACTTTAATGATTGTATTGTTAAAGTTATAGGGCTCACTCAGACTTATGTCTGACCCTGTTGTTTTTATCTTTTTCCCCCTCAGGTCCTCAGGTTGGGCCTAGCACTAGTGGGCTTTGATCAGATTTCTTTATCTATTTTTGGAGCTTGGACCGTTGATGTAAAGCCCAGCTTATCTTTTCTATTATGGCTATTAGTTATGTAGTGGGATTATGTACTTATGTTTTTATCAGGATGGATATTTAGTACTCGACTCTTGTTTTATGGTTTTGTAACCAAACATGTTTACCTTCTGCTGCAATGAAATGATGTTTTAGTTAACAAGTATTATTTATATCTATCTTGTTGTAATTTTTCTGTTCTATATTCACTTAAAATACTCCACCGAAGTTAAGGCATTCCCATAGTGAGTGACCTTAGCGGGTGTGGGGTGTTACAGCTGCCATCCAAAGAATTATTTTTCACAACATGTAGATTTTTTTTCATATTCACTTTTAATTGAAACGAAAAATCCTATGTATCAGTTAAATGTCTATGTTTCACAAAAGTACCATTAACGTCATTGTGCATAAGTTACTAACATGTTTCTTAGATTTAGATTCTTTGAATTGAATCAAGGTTGCATTTTACTTCAAAATTATGTAGTGATACAAATAACTTTGTTGTGCACCTCTTTTTTAATGATTTACTAACTTGATACACCATTGAGAACAACATGATAAAGTAGCAACAATGTAAGCTATGAAAAGATAAAATAAACAGGGGCTACGATGGACAGTGTCACGGTTGTTTACATATAAGGTAAAACATGGTTATGATCAGTTAAATGACAAAATATTGGAGGGTTAAGTTTTTAGTTGCATATTTATCTTTAAAATATTTAGGGTTCTAGAAGTAAAAATTCCATATTTACCATAAGCACAGTTCAAAAGCAAGTGTTTATGGTAGCCACAATACGACTAGGCATGCCAGTAGGGTTAGTAACTAACTACTGTTAAATCTAACGAGGTAATAATGTTTCGATTTGCAATTAAATGATGAAATGGTTGCAATGAGTTGATTAGAATAGCGCTTGATGTAAGGGAGAGTTAGACTATCCTCCATTGGATTTCTTATTACACGAAATGATTCATGTTGATGATGAATTAATATAATTAAGTAAGATATTCAAATTTTCTGCCATCCGTTCAGATTTACTAACAAGTTCGGTTCATATCTATCCACTACAAAACGCACAGGGAATTGCGACGGCTATTAGGCGTTGGCGGCCGTCGCAAGCCGTCGCAACGTGTCGTCGCAATTTTAGTCGTCGCGATGCCAAATTGCAACGGCTTGAGCGACGGCTCCGTTGCCATTTTAACGACGGCTGGCAACGGTAAATTGCTTACGTGGCAAGTAGTTGATTTTACCGCCAAGCCGTCGCAAACCATTGTTAAGCGTTACAATTTGGCCGTCGCAAGCCGTCGCAACATACCAACCAAATGGGCGTCGTAAGCCGTCGCAATACTGGAAAAAAAATTTGCACTGCAAACAGTAGTTCCATTCCTTCAAGCCACACAACCACAAACCAATCCAATACCATCACATTGGCCACTATCGGACCACTATTATCCCATCAATTCGTCACCAACTCAAACCAAATGAAAAAAGAAACCAAAATTAAAACCACCATCATAAAATATCATCACATAACATCCAGAACACTATATCCATCGTCATATATCGTCGTCATACACATCAAAACATACCATATCGTCATGAAAACACACCATAACGTCACCAAAACACACCATAACATCGTCAAACATACCATATCCTCATGAAAGCAAAGTATATGTACATACCTAAGCATAAACCAAAGTATATGTCATCCAAACTAATCTTCCGCCGCCTCGTCGTCGTCATCGTCGTCGTCTTCGCCTCCTTCACTTGTAGCATCTCCTCCCTGCCCAGGCATAAACCCATACTCCTGAAGGTAAGCTGCAATGCGCTCATCTACGTCATGTTGCATCTGGGTTTTTCGTCAGCCCATCATTTCGTTCATCTGCTCCTGCATCCGAGCAATAGTCTCCTCCTCCATCGACCTCCTAAAAGCACTCTGAGTAGCCTGCGAAATAATTAAGTTCACATTAAATTTATTAGCTCCTGATTGTAAAATAAAACGCGTTATGTTTCCAATTCAAAACATTAATATAAAGTGCACTAATTAATACCCACAATTTATATATTTATGGCATCACATCGTTGTAAATTATTAAGTTTGTAATTTAAGTCTTACCTCCTGATTACCATATCCATATCGCCTGTTACGAGAAGACGGCTTTATGATAGAGTCCCATATATGATCAAACTGCGCGACTGTAAGCTCCTCTTGTCCACTAGCCTGCAACACTCTAGTAGACTCTGCGTAGTACCTCTCCTACATACCAATATAATTTTAACAACAATATTGTAAAATTTACTTATATATTGTGATATGAACGAATATGAAACATTTTAATTCATACGGATAAGCATATTTACCATTACACCCGCACTCTTCGAATCCGCCCATTCATACGTAACATTTCCTTCCTCATCGGTATGATCCACCGCATGTGTACGTCTGAATACCTCTGCCATCGAAGGCTCTCTTCCGATCTTTGCATGCTGAGTAAACATACAGTAATAAAATTATTGAAAATAGGAATAAATGATATACACTAAATTTTAACGTGAACATAAGCTACAAATATTTAAAATTTATACCAATTCTCTCCTATGATCTTGAAATGATTTAGAGCCACCACGGTGTAGACCCGGATTCTTTTCTCTATTCGCTTTATTTCTGGATGCTACTTCCTATTAAATTTGATGCACGATTATGTAAAATACTGCAATCAATATAAATGTAAATATTTTCATTATATCTTACTTTAGCTTTTTCCGTCTGCCAGTACTGTTGAAATGCTGCCCAAACATCATCACTCATCCACGAAGGCTTTTTTCCACCTGTCTTCGCCCTTGAAATTGCCTCCCGATAATTATTACGCATCTTCATATTCCAAATATCCAAAAAAGTGTTCATGTCATGCTCCTCAACACGGACAACGACCTGCATATTAGATTTATTTTCAATTATTTACAGTATATCAATTTTCAACACTCGTTTAAAAAATTACTTACAAGTACATCAGCCAGAATGGCATTCTTAATATGGGGTGGAATAGAATCCCAATGCGGCCAAGCCCCCGACATCCTGCTTATGTAAGAATTCCTCGATATATCTAATATGAACTGTGTTGGCTGAAACTGTAATCCTCTGCGTAGATGTTGATATAAAAATTTGATCATATATTTTGAATAATCCAAATTGAAATAAAATTAAATTAACATTTACCCAGCACTTTTGGGAACAATCTGCACAAGAGTACGTTGATCTGGAACAAAGCTGCTCGGACCTGCTCCTGGCGAAGGAGTATGCTGAGATGGTGAAGGAGTATGCGGAGATGGTGAAGGAGTAGGCTGAGATGTACTCCTCGATCGTCGTCGCTGTCTATCATCCGACATATCTGTTGCAATCATATAATGTGCATACAAAATAACTTGAATTATTAACATCTGTCATCGTTATCATTACATAATTCATAAACGAGAAGAACAATATTGCATAACATACATAGTCAACATTATCATTACATAAATCAGAATAGTAAACAATGTAAGTAAATTCCTAGCTAAGAACAATCAACATCATTATTAATTACATAGCTCAGAATAGTACATAACATAATACATAGCTCATAATAATACATAACATACGTACTTATAACATCAGTCTTCATCTTGTTCGGATTCAGACTCAGTCTCATACTCTATCATTTTCTTCAGTACTTACAAATGCATCTACTAATACATTCGCTTCATCATTCAACGGCCCTATATCAATGTCATCAGCTATTATTATTTCGGTATTTGGATCTAGATCCTGTTGATACGCCGCTTCGTCTGGAATATTATTTCCATCAAATGTAAATCCTGCCTTTGTTTGAAAAATAGCCCACCAATCTGCTTTATCTTTTTTTAAGGACGGATACGGAGCAAAATAGACTTGTAATGCTTGCTTAGCTAACACAAAAAGATCATATTTATAGTAATGCGACGTATGCCTTATTTCGATTAGCTTATAATCTTTGTGCACATTAATTCCAGAACCAGGAACAGTGCTAAACCAGTTGCATTTGAATAGATAAATTTTCTCTACGGGCTGAACATAATATGTCAACTCTACAACTTGCGTTAAGATGCCGTAAAATTCCTTTATATGCTCCTCTGGATCATCACTACCCTTGACAAATACACCGCTGTTATACGTTAATTTTTCAGCTCCGTAGTCATCGGTATTGAATTTAAAACCATTGACAAAGTATATTGGATAAGTTTTGACATTTCTTTTTGGTCCGATAGCAAGATGTCATAATCCTTCGTTAACAACAGAGTTTTTGGGATAATGAACATAGTCTGAGAAACATCCAGCAAAGTCTTTACTGAGATCACCAGATGGATATTGTGATTCGTAGATACTGCAAATATGTGTTATGCTCCTTTTTTATTAATAGAGATAAATAAATATATAATTGAAATGTACATGAATTTAGTATCACCTGACAAATGGTGCAACTTCCACACAATTTAACAAAACATATGTGTGTGCCACTTTGTAATCTTTATCGCTTAGCCATATTTCCACACATTTTCCCACAAGTCTTCCATGTTGTCTAAAAATAGATAACATTGTTTGAGAAGACTCCTGTTCAACAGCGACTTCATTACGGGGAACAGTTACAAAAGAAAAGTTCACATCTTCACTAAAATAATGAGAAAAAAAAATGAAGCTTCTTCTTCAAGGTACGATTTGCAAATCGAACCTTCTACTCGAGCTTTTTGCCTAATTTTTTTCTTCAAATGATTCAAGTACCTATATTAAGATTAAATAATTTATTATGTTGGTACAATAATCTAAGGTGTAATCTATCACGATTATTAAAAATATATACAAAATTACCTCTCAAATGGATACATCCATCCATATTGGACTGGACCTCTAAGGAGTGCTTCGGACGGAAGATGAATAGGTAAATGCTCCATTACATTAAAAAACCAGGTGGAAATATTTTCTCGAGTTTGCAGATCAGTACAGGGATTTCTAACTCAAGCTTACGTAGACGATCAACCTTTAACGTCGTTGAACATAGTTGTTTATAAAACAAACTTAACTCTGTTATTACACTCCAGATTTTTGTAGGCAAAAATTCCTTGAAAATCACAGGTAAAAAGTATTCCATCATGATATGGCAATCATGGCTTTTCATTCCACTCAATTTACTGTTTTTAAAGTCTACACATCTACGGAGGTTAGAAGAAATCCCATCAAGACATTGTAATCCTTCCACCCACTTTAGCACGAGTTGTACTTGCCTGTTGTCTAGCTCATAACATGCTTTAGGTTTTTTATTCTCGTCATACAAGTGCAGTTCTGGCCGTTTACAAAAGTGTAATATATCACGTCTCGAATTCGCATCGTCCTTGGTTTTCCCCTTTACATTCAACACTGTATTAAAAACGTTATCAAAAACGTTTTTTTCATTGTGCATCATGTCAATATTATGTCGAAGTTTTAGATTTTTCCAGTAAGGTAACTCCCAAAATATACTTTGTTTGCACCAATTATGAACGTCCGATTTACCTGGAATTTCAGCCTGCTTTCCAACATCATGTATCTTTGGGTACTCACTAACAATATCATATACCTCTTCACTTGTCCAAACTTTAGGCGATAGCATAGTTTCTACTCTGTTAGCTTTAAAGTTTTTTTTATCCGTTCTAAATTTATGATTAATATGTAGAAAGCATCGATGACAGTCAAACCAAGAATTTTTTTTCCATACTTTAATGAAAATGCTCGTGTCTTCTCCATACAATGAGGACAAGCTAGACGTCCAGCAGTGCTCCAACCCAAAAGCATGCCATACGCGGAAAAATCGCTAATAGTCCATAATATAGATGCAAACATACGAAAATTTCTTTTTCTCGAAACGTCGTACGTTTCGACTCCTTCATGCCACAGTATTTTCAACTCTTCAATCAACGGTTGTAGATAAACATCAATTCCTTGTGTCTGATCATCGGGACCGGGGACGACAACCGCTAGAAACAGATATGGATTTTTCATACACATCCATGGAGGTAAGTTATAAGGAGTAACAATGATAGGCCATGATGAATATTTACTACCAAACTGAGAAAATGGCGAAAACCCATCCGTGCATAAACCGAGCCTAACATTACGGCTCTCTGCAGCAAATTCAGGATAAGTCCTATCAAAGTGTTTCCATACTTCACCATCAGACGGATGTATCATAGTTCCTTCTTTTGCTGTTCTCACGCTATGCCATCGCATATGACACGCTATAGCAGAAGATGCATATAGCCGTTGAAGTCTAGGAGTTATGGGTAGGTAATGCATTCTTTTATACAGAACTTCTTTTCCTTTCTTTTTCCTTGGTTTATATCTTTCTTCGTTGCAATATTTGCATCTTTTACGTTGAGAGTCTTCTTTCCAATACAACATGCAACCTTTAACACATGTATCTATCTTATGATACGGTAGTCCAAAATCAAACATAAGTTTTTTCACTTTATAATGACTATCGCACATCAAATTATTGGGCGGCATATGTTTTTTTGCAGTTTGTACAACTGCTGTAAATGCAGCTTCTGTAAGATTGAATTTTGATTTCATAGTGATGAATTCGGCGGTTACAGACAATTCGGTTCCGCTTGTACATCCTTCCCACAATGGCCTCTTAGCAGAATTCAATAAATCATAAAAAAAATTTGCTTCCACCGTTGGTTCTTCAACATTTTCATTCTCATCGTCGCCTTGCGGACCAATGTTAGGAAACATTGATCGTGCTGCATCTTGCACCATATTTTCTATCGGATTCATCATTGTATTATCGTTCATCATTGTACTATCGTCCTCTACCACTACAGGGTCTGACGTAGGTTGAACAAGTTCTCCATGACGATCCCAAAAGTAATAATTCGATACAAAACCGAATTTATACAGATGTACTTCTACTACATCTGGCTTCCAATGCTTCAGATGTTTGCACTTACTACACGGACAACGAACGTCTACGTTGCCCCGATTGTTAGATATAGCGAATCTAATAAATTCTTGGACCCCATTACAAAAATGTTTCTTTATCGACCCTTTCTTACCGGTTCAGGGTTGATACATCCAACTACGATCACGAAAATAATCGGACATTTTCCTGATTTTCAACAAATATGTTAGAAAATTCGATCGAATACTACATTAATTGAAATCTTGTAAAATTTATTTTATAACTACTACATGTTTTCGTTTATTACCTTTTTGCTTTGACGGTCAGTCTACCTACTTCCCATTACAAATATAATAACGCAAGTATATTTTATAAATCATTTCAGGTTAAACGGTTCTACAAAATTTCGGCAGCACTTCCCTTTGGACCCTGTATCGTACACAAATGCGTGTACACAGGGAACAAAAAGGAAGTGCCATCGAAATTTTGTTAACCGTTTAACCTGGAATGATTTATAAAATATGCTTACGTTATTATATTTGTAACTTGTCCAAAATACTAGGACAAATCCAACAATATTGTATCAAATGAATATAGATTTCTGTTTTTTATAAAAACGAATACCCATATAACGATCATATACAACAAATGTCGAATGGGGCCAAATTTATCTAAGGGGTTCACATAAATAGTCAAAAAAACATTTAACCAAAGTTTAAATTAAAAAAACAATTCTAATGAAAAAAGCGTGCTTTATGTGCTTTGGGCTTTTTTGCGCTTTGTTAATAGGTGCGCCTTAAACTTCAAAAAAGCCCCTTAGTTGCGCCTTGCGCCTTTTTCTGTCTACGCTCGCGCGTTAACTACATAGCGTTTATATAATATTTTTCCTAATTTCAATTTGTAAAATAACATGATAGTGAAAATTATGAAGTATAAATTAGTTTTAGTTAATTTTAGTTTAATGTATAAATTATGAAGTTAATTTTAATAAATTAGTTTCAATTTTTGAAATACAAACTAAGCTTTCAAGTTAATTATTTAATTTCAATTCAAATTTAAGGTGTTACGTTATAAATATGTGATAATCATAATCAAGTTACTACAGCAAACCAATCACGTTTACATACATGATAATCGTCATTTTCATGCTCCTAAATCAAAGTACATATGTGATAATCAATGATTTCAACCTCCTAATCAATTCCACTTATTCCCAAATCAATGTATAACAAAAGCAACATCATATGCATCTCACAAGACAACCAATTTCATGTCCATAGACAATGAATTTACAACCCAATTTAAACATACAAATTAACCCTAAATAACTCTAAATAACCCTAATTAAACATGAAATAGAGTTTAGAAGACATACCGACACGATTTGAGAGGATTGGAGTGGCTGAAATCGGAGCAAGGGCGAGCGACAGCGGAGAAGAGGTTTTTTTTATTTATTTGCGTTGCAAAAATGATTTGGGGAAGAAGGGTAGCAGTTAATTATCTCGCCCCGTACAATGGTTTGCGACGGCTTGCGACGACCGCTTTTTTTAGCCGTCGCAAGCCGTCGCCCTCCCCCGTTGCAGATTCAGCCGCTCCTTGTAGTGATCAAATAAACCCTCCAACCTAACAATCCATATACTTGTGGTTAGTTACTATAGATAACTAAGATGGTAATATGCCAGTAAATCCTTTTAGTTTCTCCTAACATGTTTTCTATACATGAAAAATAATTCATGTTATCTTTAATCCGCATGCTGCTGAGTTACTGCAAATAACTGACATTCTTATGTTTAATATTCATATTTATTAGGAGTTACTCTACATAATTAAGAGTTTGCATACAGTATTTAGTTGGTCCAAGTAAATATATTTTTATCAAAAAATCAAAAGTAGTACCATTGAATTTGTATGATTTAGTGTGGCATAAATCTCAATTATTCTAGTAAATTGTTTACTTTGATTTTATAAGGTTGCTGATAACCGGGTGCTGATAGCCTGTTTTTATCCCACATGAAAGTTATTATGTGATGCCCAAGGTTATAATCAAAATTGTCAAGTAACCACTACCCTAAAATTTTGCTACTTGAATGGTTTATAGAATGAGTGCATATACATAGTTAGAAATTAAATTACAATATTGGATGTGTTGGGAAATTACGCAAATTTCCTTATGATTATATTTGTGGAGAAAAGAAATGAAACGTAAAATGGTAAGAGACATACAAATTTGATAACGAAGTTCAGCCAATTATGCCTACGTCTCCGGGCTGCTGCAGATCTTTTATTTCAGAGAATATTACAAAGTGATTACACAAAACACTTTTCACTCAACACTCGTTCTCACTCTAAGCTTGCTCGCTCCTTTACTTCTTGTTGGATGTAAAATTGAGATGAATGTTATGAAGGAGAGGGATGTATATATAGAGACGAGATGCTTGGTGAGGGGTTGGTGGCTTGGTTGGTGGTGGTTGGTGAGATACCCATGTAATAAACATGGGTGGCTTGGTGAGTGCTGCTATGAGCACATGCAGCATTTCTAACAATCTCCCACTTGAAGACTGATTTCAATCCATCTTCATACCTTAATCGATGCAACAACCATTCTGCTCTTTTTACTCTAGCAGACCAACTGAAGTCGAACACAACTTCAATTTATCGATAGTTACCGTCTTTGTCAACATATCTGCTGGATTCTTGCTTCCTTCGATCTTCTCCAGTATTAACACATCATCTTCCAGTAGAGATCTGATGAAGTGATAACGAAGACAAATATGTTTGGTTCTAGAATGAAATGCTGAATTCTTCGCCAAGTGTATTGCACTATGGTTATCACTGCATAAAGCATTCTTTTCCTGTTTGAATCCCAATTTAGTTAACAAACCTTAAAGCCATATCATCTCTTTACTAGCTTCGGTGATTGCTACATACTCAACCTCTGTAGTGGATAAAGTGACAATCTTCTGTACCTGTGACATCCAACTAACATCTGCATTTCCAATCGTGAATACATAACCTGTAGTGCTTCTTCGATGATCAACTTCGCCTCCAAAGTAAGCATCTACATAGCCTTGAGCTTTAACCTGCCCTTTACCAAAGTACAAAGCATTATGTACAGTTCCTCGTAGATACCTCAAAATCCACTTGACTGCTTCCCAATGAGCTTTCCCTGGATTTGACATGAACCTGCTAGCAACTCCCACTGCATGACCAATGTCAGGTCTCGTACAGACCATGACATACATTAAGCTTCCAATAGCCGAGGAGTAAGGAACATCATTTATGAAGTTTCTTTCTTCCTCCGTTTGCGGGGACTGATCCTTGGATAAGTGAAAGTGACTGGCCAATGGTGTACTGACTGGCTTAGCATCGTCCATGTTGAATCTCTGCAAAACACGATTGATGTAATCTTCCTAAGATAGCTGCAAGAGTCCTTTCTGCTTATCTCTAGTGATTTGCATTCCGAGGATCTTCTTTGCTGGACCTAAGTCTTTCATGTCAAACTCCTTTGACAGTTTCTGCTTCAACCTTCTGATATCGTCCATATTTGATCCTGCTACTAACATGTCATCAACATGAAGTAGTAAAATGATATAACTAGACCTATATCGCTTGAAGTAGTAAAATGATCAGCATTGCACTTCTGGAAGTCTTCCTTGTGCATGAATCCATCAAACTTTTTGTACCATTGTCTTGGGGCTTGTTTCAGGCCATATAAGCTTTTCTATAATCTACACACCATGTTATTCTTCCCTTTCTCGAAGAAACCTTCTGGTTGGTGCATGTATATCTCCTCATCCAAGTCTCCATGAAGAAATGCGGTCTTCACATCTAACTGTTCAAGATGAAGGTCTTCAATAGTAACAATACTTAATAATGCCTGATAGTATTGAGCTTCACAATGGGAGAGAAAATGTCAATGTAGTCCACTCCTTCCTTCTGTTGAAATTCTTTGACCACTAGTCGAGCTTTGTATCTCTTGGAACCATCATGCTCCACTTTCACCCGATACACCCATTTATTGTAAAGTGCCTTCTTTCCTATGTGCAACTCAACTAGTTCCCATGTCTGGTTGGAGATAAGAGATTTCATCTCGTCTTCCATGGCAAGCTCCCACTTTCTAGCATCTTCAGTCTGAGATGCTTCATCATAGCATTCAGGTTCCCCTGCATCAGTCAGCAATAAATAATTCATGTATCTTTTGTTAAGTACATGAGGTCGAGAAGATCTTCTCAATTCAGGATCTGGAGTAGGATGTTGTAGTGTGTCAGACTGGTCCACACTACTCAGATCAATGATTTCATCAGGCTGAGCACTTTCTATAGTCGGTTCTGTGATGAGACTATCTGGAATATCGTTTGCATCTGCCAATACTGACTCACTCTGCTTTGAGTCGTTGACTTCTGTTTTGTGTATGTCTTTGTACATTACTCTTTCGTTAAAAATCACATCTCGGCTACGGATCACCTTCTTGTTTCCATCATCCCAAATGCGGTAGCCAAACTCGTTTTTGCCATAGCCGATGAGAGTGCATTTCTTGGATTTGGGATCAAGTTTATTCCTGCCTTGATCACTAATATGCACATATGCTATGCAACCGAAAACTTTTAAATGTGATAATTTTACCTCTTTTCCACTCCATATCTCCTCTAGTATTTTATGCTCTAATGGAACCGAAGGACCTCTGTTGATCAAATAAGCTGCTATGTTGACTGCTTCTGCCCAGAATTGCTTCAGTAGACCTGATTGTATACGAATGCTTCTGGCTCTTTCTGTCAACGTTCGGTTCATACGCTCAACTACACCATTGTGTTGAGGCATACCCGGCACGGTTCTCTGCATTTTGATCCCGTGCTCATAACAGAACTGCTTGAATATGGTGTCTTTATATTCACCTCCATTATCAGTTCTAAGCTTTTTGATCTTTAGATTTGTCTCATTTTCAACCATAGCTTTCCATATCTTGAAAGCCTCGAACACTTCAGATTTATGTCTTAAAAAATAAACCCATACCTTTCGCGAGTGATCATCGATGAAAGTAACAAAGTAATGCTTTCCACTGATGGATGAGATGGTCATTGGCCCCCAAACATCAGAATGAACAAGCTCCAGTCTTTCCTTCTTCAGCGTTTTACCATTTATTTGAAAGCTGACTCTATTCTGCTTTCCAAATATGCAATTTTCACACATGTCTATTTCCACGGACTTTAGACCTGAAAGTTTTTCCTTCAAGTGCATAATCTTCATTACTTTTTCACTCATATGGCCTAGCCTCTGGTGTCATATGTTGGAATTTTCGTTGCTAGCTGCAACAGTGATTGAACATCGTGCTCCTGCTGTCATGTAAAGAGTACCACTCTTCTTACTGTGAGCAATCGTCATTGCACCCTTTGAAATTTTCCAATCATCACCAGGGAAAGTCGTAGTATAGCCTTCACCAGGTAATTGTCCTATGGAGTTCAAATTATTTCCCAAGTCCGATATGTGCCTGACATCCTTTAGCTCCCAAACCGACGCATTCAGCTTAATCTTCACAGCACCTTTACCAACGATATCACAAGGTTGATCGTCACCAAGATATACCTTTCCAAGATTTCCAGAGACGTACCTTTCCTAGAATTCTTTTTGCGACGTGGCATGAAACGATGCTCCAAAGTCTAGCACTCAAGACTCTTCCTTGCTCTTCAAAGAGCATATCAACACTTCATCTCCTCCTGAGGTAGAAGTAACATTTGGCTCTACCTTCGCCTCTTGATCCTTTGGTGCACTTCTGCATTGATTTTTATAGTGCTCGGTCTTTCCACAATTCCAACACTCAACGGTCCTTGAGCTGTGGGAATTGTTGGGATTTCTGGATTTTGATCTCCGGTCCTTCGACTTATCTCGGTAGTTCGACTTGCTATATCCATTTTCTCGTGTTGAATTTCTTCCTCTTGATTGTGTATGCAAAATTGAAAAATTTGACCACTCACCAGAATCTCTTCGTCGGATCTCTTCGCTGAGAACCATATCACGAATATCATCAAATTTTAACTTATTGCTTCCCGACGAGCTACCCACTGCTGTGACAGTAGCGTTCCAACTTTTTGGCAGGGAAGACAAAAGTACCAACGTGCATACTTCTTCGTCAAACTCAATTTCAACTGAACTTAACTGAGTAGTAACTGTATTCAGTTCATTGAGATGTTGAGCTACCGATGCACCTTCTGTCATCCGCAAATTGAACAATCGCCTCATCAAATGAATTTTGTTAGAGGCCGACGGCTTCTCATACATACTGGAGAGAGCCGCCATAAGACCTGCCGTGGTCTTTTCCTTTGCTATGTTGAAAGCAACATTGCGAGATAACGTCAATCAAATAACTTCAAAAGCTTGTCTATAAAGAAGAGCCCAATCTTCATCCTTCATATTCTTCGGCTTCTTTTCTGAGAGAGGTTGATAAATCTTTTTCTGATATAGATAATCTTCAATTTGCATTTTCCAAAAGCCAAAGTCAGCTCCATCAAACTTCTCGATTTTCACCCTTCCTTCATTTGCCGCCATCGCTCCCACTCGAATTTGATTTCTTTTCTAACAAATTATGGCTCTGATACCAGTTGTTGAGAAATTACGCAAATTTCCTTATAATTAGATTTGTGGAGAAAATAAATTAAATGTAGAATGGTAAGAGACACACAAATTTGATAACGGAGTTCGGTCAATTATGCCTACGTCTCCGGGTTGCTGCAGATCTTTTATTTCAGAGAATATTACAAAGTGATTACACAAAACATTTTTCACTCAACACTCGATCTCACTCTTAATCTTGCTCTCCTTTTCTTCTTGATGATTTTGAGATGAGATATACATGCACCAACCAGAAGGTTTCTTTGATAAATAAACTCACAATATTGGATGGTAGGATAAATTGAGGGTCATCTCAGTTGATGAAATAAAACTTACATGCTATGATATTAAAATAAACTCACTATGCTACGGGAACTTCACGACGATGAAATAAAACATACATTTGATGCCATTTGTGATAACCAAAATGTTCAGGCACATTATGCAATTTATTTTCTACCCTAATATACGTTGTTGGTTTAGATTTCTAAATTTAACTGTGAAACTCTCTAATCAAAGCATGCCATCTCGGAAATCATAGTTGTAAAAATATCAACTGCATCTGGATCAGTAGTTTATATCTGATTTTTTACATCGGCCTTTCAGTATAATTTCTTTAGACACACCTAATTTTTCCCTATGGTGAATAATCTTATTAACTAACCTTTTCTTTTTTTATAAAATTCAAATTTGGATTTGTTCAAGGTCAGACGCGAAGATTTCTTTCATCTGGAATGTTGCACGACCTCTAGCAATGGATACATTAGAAAAGCACTAAGAGTATGTATAGAGATCATGGTCTGCAATGCAGGGCAGGTCATATTACCTGCACCATAACAAATAGCTGCCGCTTCTAATAGTTATGCATTTGCACCTCCTACCTCTATTTCCTTTTTGCCTTGAATTTTATATCAATCTTATTACTTATGCAACCCAAGTTGAGAATGTCGCTCCAGTTAGGAGTGAATGTAAAGAAACATGAATGCCACATGCAATACTTCTAATTCTATAACCACATTATCTACTTTCATTAAAACTGTTCACTGCTTATTTACTTCCACAAGAATCCTATTAATGATGCCGCCAATGATGCTTCTGACTATAATCTAGCAACTACAACTAGAATGAAAGGAGGTGGAAGGAAGATTCACATTGATGTATGTGTACTGGCTCTATTTAGTTTTTTTGGTTCCCTATTATACATATAAAATTCTAGACTTAGGAATCAACATGGCTGAATGAATTTACAAAATAATAGTGGTGGAAAACAGGCTGAAGACGATGAGAGCAAATATCTGGATTCGGTGCACTCTCTTATGGACAAAAATAAGATGAAATAATTGTCACTGCACTATTAACACTACAAGAAAAAAAGCTATTTCCGACGGCTGAAAACTGTCGGCGGCCGTCGGAAATAGCCATCGCTTTTAGAAGCGTCGAAAATCTGATTTTTCGACGGTTTTCGACACATCCCGTAGTTTTTGTTTCCGACGGTTTTTGGCGGTTTGTAATGGTATCCGCCAGCTTCCAACGGCCGTCGGAAGCCATCGGAAAACCTGCATTTTTTTTTTTTGAAATTTCAGCCGCTATTTAGCCTTCCAACCATACTTCTTCACTAAAACCACTATCTAATCAATCAATAGATAACCCAACATATCAGCTCTCAACCATTTAACAAAAGCACAAAAATTTCACCATAAACTTAAACCATTAACTACATAATACATAAATTTGTGCACACCACGTAGTCCACCAATATATATACCAGTAATAAATACACTACCCCAAAAAAATCTGCTTGATTTCCAAATCTTAACTCATACTTTGTACAAATTATGATGAAGTGGATAGTTTGAATCCTAACTCATATTTGTAGCTACTGTGCGAGGGTACATGATTTTATTTCTAAACTAAAAATTATATTAAGAAAAAATCGTTTACCACTTGATTTCCAAATCCACACCGCCTGTTTCGCGTCGCTTTCGCATACGCGCATCCAAAACCAGAATTTAAGCATACCTTAAAATCAGAATTAACATACCTTAAAAATATATTTAACACAAAAAGAAAAGAAAAATATACCTTAAAATCAGAATTTAAGCATCTCTTTCCCGTAGGCCCATCCAAAATAGTAAAAAGAACTGTGTCATCGTCGTCATCTATAATATATATGCATTAATACTAACAAAAAAGAAAAATGAATTGAGATTCCAACAAAAACACCAAGATATAAGTAAGGGAGTTTACCTTCGATGACTACATAAAGGGGGTGACTGCACTGTAATCGAAGAGAGGTTCAAATTCGTCCAATTTGCCTCCCTGCAATTATTGCCAAGAGTTCATTAGTTGACTACATGAAGAAGTTAGCGAAAACAAAATTGGACAAGCTCGTATCATCAAATTTGGTAGAACATGATTTAATTGCTCATTTATTTTAAGCAAGAGATAAAGTAAAGTGGTTAATATGTCATGAAGATATTATCACCAACATGTATGGAGGTTGTTGGGCCGGGTCTGCAAAGAATGACATTATCAATCAAATATTTTTGATATTTACAAATAATTTTGTGCACTTACCTTCGCCTCATCAGTGTTCCTATACTTGATAAATACTTCCCACACGGTTGTTACAACACTGAAAATAGTTAGCTTTGTATGTTACTTCACAAGTTTATTCATACATTTAATATTCATAGATATAATGCATCGATTTCATGCATATTATCCTATTTTGATGTGTTCTCTTAAATCCGCATCGTTGATTCATAAATAACGTAAATCACAAAAAGGGTTTTTGTTTTGTTAGATGTACTCAAACAATTTTGTAAGATTTTCCACTTTTGCAATAAATACAAGAATAACAAGCACATAACGGTGCACATATACACAAATAACCACAATTATACAATGGTCAAAATCAAGTTAAGGAGGATATATGCATAAATAACCAAACATTGCACATAAAATTTTCAATTTCATTATATCACATGAAATACACACATAATAGGATGCTATAACCCCACTAAAACGCTATTTAAACCAATTGCAATCAATAGACAACCCTAATTTTCCAATCTAAGCAAATATAGATTTATGTAAAAATTGGATTTTTATGGAAAGAAGAGATTATACCTTAAATTGATTGCTCTAGAGATCTGAATGAAAGCCAAGGAGGTTTTTACGCGAAGAAATCGGGATTTGGAGGCAAAAAAATGGATTTTGGGTGGTAGGATTTTAAAAATCGTAGCTGGAAAAAATGGATGAGCAAAAGAAATGAGGAAGAAAGAGTTTGGTAGACAGTTTATCACGAAAATTTCCGACGGCCGCCGACGGCCCGTCTGAAGCCGTCGCAAATCAGCCGTCGCAAATAGCCTGTTTTCTTGTAGTGTAAGTCTCTAGCTGAATGCACTTCCACCTATATATCCAACATTTTTTACCCTCTTTTACATTCTATTTTCCTATTGTTTACTTGTGCTGTTAAACGTATAACTATAAGTTTCTTTTTGGAGCAAAAGATTATCATATTTTGCTCATACCCTGTTTCCTTGCTTTGACATGGACAGTTTTCTTCATATGTGAACAGGTATGGTATATGCCTATTTTATTTGATGTTCATATTATATTTGGTGGCATACTTATTACCCTCACTTAATTGGGATAAATTAGAAGGTCGAAAGGGTTCCTAATACTGTACTATTTTGGATATTTGCCCATTCCATTCCACAGTACTTCGACTTAACAGAGTGTTTCTTCACAACCCCTAGTTTTTTTAATCATTACCAACAATTCATTATATGTGTGCTTCGGTGTAACAGTTGACAATTATGGAACAAAAAAAGCTTTTCCGTTCATCGTGGCATCTACTATTACAACAAAGGGACTCATTTTTTGATATTATTTTGCATTTGCAGGTAAATTTCATCTTTGAAACTTTTTACCATATGTGCTATACTTGCTTAATATCTTCATCTGTAGATCTTATCGTATTAGCATATGCTCAATTTTTTTAAAAAAGTAAATATAGTTTATGGTAAAATATTATTTTGTAGACAAGACTACTACATTCTTCAATAAATATAGTTGTAGTCAACTATGTCTGCATACATTGAAATGGTTTCATGTAAGATAGATGCTGGTGGACGTTTTAATCAACATATTGTAAGTTGGTTTTGTTGATTAAAATTATAAAAACTTGATCAATTCCATTTAAATCTAAGTGGTCATGTCGAAGATATGTTTTATTTGTTACTACGTGCTGAATCACTCATTAACTTACTCAACAGTTCATGTCTACATTGGTAATTTGAACGATATAATAGGGAATATGTGTACTATCAAGACAAAGACAAAAATAGTTTTTTTTTGACAACAACCAGCAACTAACTGAATGTAACATATAATGAGGAATATATTCCTTCAGAGTTAATGCATGTAAAGGTTGAATTTAATTGATGCACTTATTTATGCCTTTTCTATTGTCAATAGGCTTCTTGTGATAAGTGCCACAATGTATGCATATTTTCTTACATATTCATGAAGAACTCGGAACATCAATATTAAAAATAATAGTCATGCATAATTCCTCAAACAAATTTTTATATTGTATTCACATTGTTGAGATATTAAGAATGATATAAAGAATGAGTTAATGTTGAAGATAAGGACAAATGAATACATTACCTTATATTTGGTATTGTATTAAGTGTGAGTTATATTTGGTATTGTATTCAATTAGGCCAAATATGCTCTAGAATATTCTATTCTAGAGCATTCCTATAAGTAGAAGCATCTCTATTGTAAATACATCAAGAATCTCCATTGTAATACAATTATGTAAGAAAGAAAGAAATACAATTCTATTTTCTGTTTTCACATGGATCATAGAAAAATTAAATAAACTATGCTCTTGTCTTCCACAATCTCTTATCATGGCTAATGAAAACAATCATCTGACAACTCAACAGTACAACAAGTTGCTTGCTCTCTTGGCCAAAGATGGAGTCGATAAACTCTCAGCTAACTTAGCAGGTACAGTTCTATCTTGTATGTCTTCTTGTTGGATTATAGATTCAGGTGCATCAAATCATATATGCACATCACTATCAATTTTTTTTCCATATGTTCCATTGCAAGAACATAAGTCTGTTCAATTACCTGATGGCACGTTTGCACCAGTGACCCACATTGGGATTGTTAAACATTCAAAATCTCTTATTCTCAAAGATGTATTTTTTATCCCGTCATTCAAATTCAATTTATTATCTGTCTCACAATTAACAAAACAACTTAATTGTGAAGTAATTTTATCTAAGTCTCAATGTCATTTTCAGGACCTGTTAATGAACAAGACGATTGGTCAGGGCAGAGTTTATTGTGGTCTTTACTACTTGGAGGATATTTCCCATTTGAATTCAGTTTTTTCATTTCAGCATTCAGATAATTTTGATCTTTGGCACTCTCGCCTTGGCTATCCTAGTAGTCCCCGCTTTAAATTTCTTGTTAATAATTTTCCGGAAATATCCGCAAATAATAAATTTATTTGTGATGTTTGTCCACAAGCTAAGGATTCTCGTGGTTCGTTTCCGCAAAGTGTATCTCGCTCTTCTGTATGTTTTGAATTATTACATGTTGATGTTTGGGGGTCATTTAATGTTCCATCTAAAAATGGTTCATGTTTTTTTCTTACCATTGTTGATGATTATTCAAGATGCACTTGGGTCTATTTAATGAAATTCAAGTCTCAAACCTTTTATATGATAAAACATTTTTTTAATCAAGTTAATAGACAATTTGGACTGTCAATCTCCACTATACAATCTGGAGATGGTGGTATTTTTATTCCACAACTTCAAGCTCTTCGATCTGACAATGGAACTGAGTTTCTTTCATTAGAGTTTCAAAATTGGTTTCATTCTCATGGTATAATCCATCAACGAAGTTGTGTAGCCACTCCTCAACAAAACGGGATTGTGGAACGTAAACATCGACACTTGCTTGATGTTGCTCGTTCACTACAATTTCAAGCTAATCTTCCCCTCTCATTTTGGGGCGAATGTGTTCTCACCGCTGCATTTCTCATAAATAAATTACCCATACGTACTCTTAATTTCAAATCTCCTTATGAAGTTTTATTTGGAAAGGTTCCGTCTTATTCATCTTTACGTGTGTTTGGCTTGTGTTTTACGAAAAATATGCATATTAAAAATAAATTTGATGCACAAGGTAAGCCACACATTTTTGTTGGTTACCCTTATGGTCAAAAAGGATATCGACTTTATGATCCTTATTCTCATCGCATAATAGTCTCGCGTGACGTTATTTTTCATGAATCAGTTTTTCCGTATAAAAACATTTCAGATCATAGATCTAACGACATTTCCATCACTCCACTAGATGATGATTCACCTACAAATTTCACACCATTTCAAAATGATTCATCAGTACCAACTAATATTTCTTCATCTAATACAACTGAAAATGGTGAAAATTCACTTCAAAATCATTCTCCAAATCTGATTCCAACAGAAATCGCTGATTCAAATCAGTCTCAGCAAACTAATAATAATTCTTCAATTATAATTTCCACGAATACTGCTGATTTAAATTTTCCTCGGCGAATTCGATGAAGGCCATTACATCTCAATGATTATGCATGCAACGTCTCTCCTTCATCTACTTCTTTTCCTTTATCCAAATATTTATCTTTGGAAAAGTTTAGTCATTCTCATCATGTTTTTTTGTCCAAAATTATTAATCATGATGAACCTCAAACTTATTCTCAAGCAGTTCAATCTTCTGCTTGGCGTGATGCAATGTCTGTTGAAATTCGTGCTCTCGAAGCAAACAAAACATGGTCTGTTTGCTCATTACCACCAAATAAAACACCAATTGGTTGCAAATGGGTATATAAAATTAAATATTGCTCTGATGGTTCTATTGAACGATATAAAGCACGTTTAGTAACCAAAGGTTACACCCAAGTTGAAGGAATTGATTAGCATGATACTTTTGCTCTGGTAGAAAAATTGGTCACCGTTCGTCTACTTCTTTCTATCGCTACAATTAAAAATTGGTCTCTTCATCAATTAGATGTAAATAATGCTTTCCTCCAAGGTGATCTAAATGAGGAAGTTTATATGAAACTTCCTCCTAGTTTTCCTCGTCATGGTGACAATCAAGTTTGTAAGCTCCATAAATCTATTTATGGACTTAAACAAGCTTCGCGTCAATGGTTCTCTAAGTTTTCTTCTACTTTAATTCAACGTGGTTTTCGTCAATCTAATTCCGATTACAGTCTCTTTACGTATATTCGTGATCATATTTCAGTATTTGTTCTTGTTTATGTAGATGATATTATCATTACAGGAAACAATGAATCTTTTATTTCCATGACAAAACAATTTCTCGCCAAATCTTTCTCCATTAAAGATGTTGGGCGTCTAAGTTATTTTCGTGGTATTGAAGTTTCTCGTTCCAAAAAGGGATGATTTTTGTGTCAACGTAAGTACACACTTGACATATTGAAGGATTCAGGTATGCGTGGTTCTCGTACAACTCCAATTCCTATGGAACAAAATTGTCGACTTCTTCCAGATGACGGCAGTCCCTTGCCTGGTCCGTCTCTTTATCGACGACTCATCGGTCGTCTCTTATATCTTACAGTTACTCGTCCTGACATTCAATATGTTGTCAACAAACTTAGCCAATTTATGCAAAGCCCTCATTCCACACATCTTGATGCTACAAATAAGGTCCTTCGATATCTCAAAGGTTCTATTGGTAAAGGTTTATTCCTATCGGCAACGAGTTCTTTTTCTCTGGTCGGTTTTGCTGATTCTGACTGGGCAGGTTGCCCCGTCACTCACCGTTCTACTACCGGTTATTTTACAAAGCTTGGTTCTAGTCCCATCTCCTGGAAATCAAAGAAACAACCAACTGTTTCTCGATCATCTGCTGAAGCTGAGTATCGGTCTCTTGCTGCTATTACCGCTGAAGTCCAATGGTTACATTCAATCTTATCAGAACTTGGTTTTCCACCATCTGTTCCTATATCAATACATTGCGATAGCCAAGCTGCAATTCATATTGCATCAAATCCCGTCTTCCATGAACAAACTAAGCACATCAAAATAGATATTCATTTCTTTCGTGAAAAGATTCTCTCCGGTATTATTACTCCTTCCTATATTCATTCTTGCGACCAACTAGCGGATATTTTCACAAAACCGCTAGGTGCTGATAATTTCAAACGATTGCTTAGCAAGTTGGGCGTGCTCGATATTTCTCTTCCGGCTCCAACTTGAGGGTGGGTGTTGAGATATTAAGAATGATATAAAGAATGAGTTAATGTTGGAGATAAGGACAAATGAATACATTACCTTATATTTGGTATTGTATTAAGTGTGAGTTATATTTGGTATTGTATTCAATTAGGCCAAATATGCTCTAGAATATTCTATTCTAGAGCATTCCTATAAGTAGAAGTATCTCTATTGTAAATACATCAAGAATCTCCATTGTAATATTATTATGTAAGAAAGAAAGAAATACAATTCTATTTTCTGTTTTCACACACATAAATAGTATATTTGTGTTTATCTAAATCTGTTATAAAGCAGAATGATTAGATTATCCCTTATTAATGTGTTAATGTGTGCAGTTGCTGAAAACACATCTTTTGGATGTTGCTAAAATATTGCTACTCTTGTACAGTTAAAACAACACAATGCATATTGTGCATACTTGTGTGTCATTAATTTCACGCATAAATGAGATTAATCACATTACAATACACTACAATACGATACTGAAGTTTGGAAGGAGCCATGCATGCATAGACTCAAGCTGCAAAAAAAAAATGTGGCCTACTGGGTAATTCATATTGGTTTTTTATACCCTTCTATGTATAGATGAGGGGAACATAAAATTGATCACTTATGAATTAATGAATACCATTTCTGGTCCTGCGGCGGGCTTAACTTATCAATTACCCACTTCTTTCTCCAATTTTATTTCGTAATTTTTTTTTGTTATTTGAGTAATTCAGTTGGTTATTTTT
Organism: Allium sativum; assembly: GCA_030737875.1. Classification (NCBI taxonomy): domain Eukaryota; kingdom Viridiplantae; phylum Streptophyta; class Magnoliopsida; order Asparagales; family Amaryllidaceae; genus Allium; species Allium sativum. The sequence continues at coordinate 5,301,808 of CM060923.1, read as the reverse complement.
ACATGTCTACGGAGTGTCATGAACCATTATCCATTTGTCTTGGTTGTTCATGTAAGTGTTGACTCTACGTACAACTACCAAGCTGACATTTTTGTGTTACATATCCAGGCATAACTGGACGATTTATGAAGGCGTTCAGTCAGGGGAGATCTATTTGTTATTCCTCATATTTTATGCTCTATAATGTAAGTTCTTATGAATTATGAAAGACTTGAACTCTAGCACCTTCCCTTCAATTTAATCTTCCTTTTATTTGTATCCGAGCCTTGGCAATGAAATAATAACTTGAAAACAACCTCACAATCCACAAACATATCCTAAACCAAAAATATTAGTCCTACATAACAACTTCAAGGTATACACAGATGAAGACATAAAACTCCAACTGGTGAAATCCATAATATTTAGATCTACTTCTACATAAATCATAGTAGCACCATTGTCCTACTTTCATCAAGCCATCAAGCCAGCAACAAAACCGAACTTACATGCCAAAAATGCAATGTTAATATATAGGTGCAATTGCGTTTAGCTTTGAATATTGTAATCTATCCATATTTTGATGAATACATCGAGATCCATTTGGACCATCTCAATACTCCATAAATTATACGCATATCAGGCTGCATGCAGCATATTCTCATTTATAAATTACATAAATTGAAAATTGTTTCAAACACTAAAATAAGGAAACATACATCCTCAGGTTATATTAATTCTTAATTTTTCTTTGTTGATTAGATAATAAAGGTTTGAGTAACAGTACATTAGGCTTAGACAGTGGAATGAATGCTTCTGTCTCCGCAGTCCGGTTTTGACATGAGAGTTGAAAGCCATTTTCATGATTAGGTACTTTTGTTTGATGATTAAGAATTTCTTCTTTTTGAAAAACTAAACTTGACTTGGGCCATGAGATTGGGCTACAAATAATTTGAAGAGGAAGAGTTAAAAGAGAAGTCTAGAACAAGAAATATCTAGATAGAAACATCTAGATACATGTTGATGTGGAAGGAGCCTAGAATTATCCTTCTTTATGTTGTAATAAAATAATTCGAATCTAGAGTTTTCTACTCTTTAATTATGTATAAAAAAGCCTAGATATTTTGTAGGAGAGTTATAGAAAACTCTAGAGAAAAGCTATGTACCGTAGGATTAAAAACATCTCAACCATTCATTTGAGATGTGAACTAGTATAAATAGGAGAGGAATGTCTCATTTGTAAGCAAGCAAAAGAATTTGTAAGCAAAGTTGTAATAAAGTATCACTTCTTCTTTTGAAAACAATCTCTCATTTTCACTTGCTATCTAATTCAACGTCAATTTGAGAATTTTACTAACATTGGTATCAAAGCGAGGTTGGATAATCAAGGAAGATGGCAAATGAAACGTCATTTTTTCAAATTCCATTATTGAAGAAAGATAATTGTAACGCTTGGAGCATCCGCATAAAGAAGCTGCTTGAATCGCAAGGCTTGTGGGATATTGTAGAAAATGGGTATGAAGAAACCGTCGATGTCACCACTTTATTATAAATTAAAAGAGATAAATTGAAGAATTTGAAGAAGACGAACTTACAAGCATTAGTCATTATTCATCAAGGCTTGGGTGATGATATGTTCGGAAAGATAATGGATGCATCTACGAGCAAGGAAGCATGGGAGATCTTGGAGAATGACTTCATTGGAATTACTAAAATAAAGAAAATTCGATTTCAAGACCTGCAATTTGAAGAGAAGACTAACCACATTGAAGAAACATGTACAGAAGATGGTGCACTACTACTAGCTCATAAAGAAAATGAAGAAGAGGAAGACGAGAAAAATAACATTAAGAAAGAAATTCACGGAGCATCTAAAAATGTGGAGGGGGACATAAATAAAATTTGCAAGGATGTTGATGTTGACAAAGCATCCAATGAGGAAAATATGAGGAGCACAGAAGAAAAAGGTGTATCTAAAGGCGTGATTATTAAAGAAGAAATCAAACAGAAAGTCAAAGATGAAGAAGCTGAAGAGCATACCAAAACAAATGAACTGAAGAAAGAGAGCGCAAAAGAGTTAAATATAAAAGAGAGTGAAGAAGACAAAGAAGATGATGTCAGCAAAGATGATGCAAATTATAAAAGGTGCAAAATCAAAGAAGACAAAAGTGAAAACGTAATCAATCAAGAAGAAAAAATTAAAAATATGGGAGGTGATTCAAAGAACAAGCAAACATTTGAAGAAACCGAAATAAAGAAAAGTTAAAAAGAGAAACAACAAGAAGGAAAATGAAAGGGCTTAGATATGAATTTTATGAAGGTGAGAAAAGAGTGATGCGCAATGATTATATCAATCCTTTTTTCAACAATTTTATTTTTCAATCAAAATATTTTGGAATCCCTTATGACTGTCAAACTTTGGAAACACGCAAAGAAATTGAATGAAGAGATATTATATATGATTCATTTAAAATTTCTGATGCGAGATCAAGATGGAATTTGATGAGATTACTTTTTGGAGTATTTTATGGCAACAAAGGAGGAAGAGATAAACGAAGCTCTGCCACAAAGATTCGAGAAATCATGTTGAAGATCTTCATGGTGAAAAAGAAGAAAAGAAAGAAGAAAGCTTGGATGATTTGTTTAGTTATGCCAAAGCATGTAAAATACAAAGAATCGAAAATCTTGCATTAATTTGCAAAGTCAAGTTTACGGGGGATGTTGAAAAACTAAACTTGACTTAGGCTATGGGATTGGGCTACAAATAATTTGAAGAGGAAGAGTTAAAAGAGAAGTCTAGAACAAGAAATATCTAGATAGAAACATCTAGATACATTTTGATGTGGAAGGAGCCTAGAATTATCCTTCTTTTATGTTGTAATAAAATAATTCGAATCTAGAGTTTTCTACTCTTTAATTATGTATAAAAAAGCCTGGATATTTTGTAGAGGAGAGTTATAGAAAACTCTAGAGAAAAGCTATGTACCGTAGGATTAAAAACATCTCAACCATTCATTTGAGATATGAACTAGTATAAACAGGAGAGGTATGTCTCATTTGTAAGCAAGCAAAAAATTTGTAAGCAAAGTTGCAATAAAGTATTACTTCTTCTTTTGAAAACAATCTCTCATTTTCACTTGCTATCCAATTCAACATCAATTTGAGAATTTTACTAACACTTCTATGTTGGTTTCAGATTTCCTCTTTAACTTCTTCTCTGTTTCTTTTGTAGTTGTGGTTGCAGTATTGTTGCTAACTCCGGCTTTTCATAACGTTTCTTAGCCTGAGGACAGGCATAGTAGGTTTTTTCTGTCATTTGTGCAGGTGATTTTATACATAATTTTGTCAGTGCAAGCCAGCTCTTGCATGGCGTTAATTGTTCTGTCCCGAAACCCCCGTCCTTCGTGTGCCACCCAATCACAACATAGCCCATCACATGGACGGTCAAAAAAGGGATGAACCTAAAAATAAACTATACTGGCTAAATGAACATAGCGACTTATATAACAAGAATGGGTTTACAGCTAACAACTGCGGCATAACGCCTGCCATGTTTGAGCGTTTAACAACCTGGCTAGGTAGTGTATAGAAAGGGCATGAACCATCTGCTATTCTGATGCGTGCTTCGGACTTTGTTCGGTGTACTGGACTGATGACCTAAAGATGTGCACTGTAGAATAAGGTTCTATGCAAAAGGCAGCATGGATAATGGGTTAGGCTGAAGCTACATTGATTTAGTTGAACAATAGAAGACGTTTTGAAGTTAAAAAACAAAATGTGATACTGGAAAGCAAAGTGTCAAAATATTAATTTTTATTGCTGAAGATAACATTATACAGGTTGGGAACGTGAAAAAGTTTGCCATATTGATTCGTTCAAACTTAAACTAGCAGTTTACCTTCTTCAACGGAAACAACTGACTCAGGGTTGAAGAGATTGTGACCCTGTTTGTTCTTCATGATAGAGGCAGGAAAGAATGAGACATGATCATTACAGCCATTTCATTGAACCCAATTTGACTGCTACGTCATGAATATGCAATCGAACATTTACAAGCCTTTTGTACGCTTTTATTATGATGTTACAAAGGAAAGTATACCCACTGTTCCAAAAAAAAAAAAAAAAAAAATTCAAACTTAAATGTGTCACATGCGAATTTGCCTTTCTTTGTCTTCATTTGTGCAAGTCATTAGACTACATTTAAAACAAAAAGTAGGAAAATATAATCAATTGCACTAGGTTAAACAAAATGCAGTACCATCTTCCAGAAAAATAAAGTTAACTTACATTGCAAAATCGTTTTTATAAGTATAAATGTACAATGAATACATAAATGGAATGAAATTTCAAAGTATATCAACGAAACCTAGGATTTCAACAAGTGCTACTTACCTAAAGCCTTCTGTAAAGACATAGGATATTGTAAATAGGATTTGTATCTATATACGCCCTTCACAAAATGTATAAACATGTAATAATGCATGCCTTCCTTTTTAGTTGCTCTATTTTGAGTGTAATCGGGTGCGGACCTAGTGTATGGCGAGTTAGGGCAGAGGCCCTAGCGAGATTTACATTTTCTGGCAAAACAAACCATCTATCTACAGTCTGCCCCATGTAGAATGTGGAAAATGCCCCAGCTGCTCCTTCAGATGTAGCTATATTAGCTTGTTTTGGGATAAGTTTGTAGATATTGGTATATATGTAGAAAACATTGGACAGATTTTACAATGTGGGACAAAGTTCGGCCCTAGCTCAAACATAAGGCTAGGTCCGCCACTGAGCGTAATTACTGCCTCCTTACCGCAACTACATATCTTTCCAAATCTCATTGCCTCATAAACACTTTCTTTTACTACGTACCTGCCCTTTTTTAGTTCTATCCTTTCGCTCTTTGCTCTTTTTTCTTTGCTTATCAAACCACGTGATCCAGATCCATCCATGTGCGTAGCACGGGTTCAAATCTAATTTATAATAATTTGCGTGTTAATTTATTTTAATTAAAGGTATTGATCACTAATTAGTGATGTCTAAGTTTAATCCAAAAGATTGGGTACAAATTAAATTGATTTACATATTTGTTAGTTCCTTCTAATTAACTTCTTTTCTCAACTCTCTGCCTATTGAGAATTGATGGTACTGGATATCCCTGCTCTCTTATATGAATATTGCAGTTCCGGTTGACTATGATTGTGTCTAAGAAAGATTGGACAATGATGACACATCATTAATACAACAAATGTAATAGCCCGCATTTTACATATCAAAAGAGCGTAAAATATTTTTATTTTATTCCCTGAGGGTTGGATCATTCTCATATTTTGATATACTGCATATGGGGATGTGAGACATGTTCATAATTTTTAATAATTTTGTTTGTGATCATTTTGCCCTTGTTAGTCTGGTATAAGGCATAACTTTTGACTCAAGTTGAATCAGGTGGTGAGACCTGTGTCATTGGAAAGTAAATGATGACTGCCTTTCTGTAGAGTGATTACATTAAAGATTTGGCTCAGCGGTTTGAGAGGAATCTTTGTTTTAAGGTTTTTCAGTTGGTTGTTCGGGTTTTGAGAGACTTAATGGGCTGATTTGAAGAGACCCATTAGTGGGCTGGTGGAAACTATAAATAGGATATTAGAGATATGGGAAATGGTTTGGTTTCTCCATTCTCTCATTAGGTGGCGTATATTCCTCCTTCCTCTAACACCTTTCCGCGATAAAAATTCAAATTCTAAGGAGGCAAATCGAAGATCTACACCATTGGAGCCCAGATCAACATCAATTGAAGTGGGAATTCATCGGATCAAGGGGTTTGGTTTGAGTTGCTTGCTATTTGGAATCTTAATACATTGATTTTTGCTTGATTTGGAGAACCAATGAGTGATTTGCATCTCTCACATGGATTCAATGAAGTATATGAATGTTTAATCACGTTTTTCATCAAATTCAAGTGTTTTACCATAGATCTATACCATGACAAGTCCATTTTCATATGAATCACCCTATGATCTATTTTAGCAAGTTTAGATTGGTAATTCCTATGTTATTTCATATGTTTATGCAAGTTAGATCCGCAATTTAGATCATATGTTCATTTATCATGGTTTTGGAGTAATTAGCATAATTTTAGTGATAATCGTCATATTCATGTTTTCATCGATTGTGTCGATTAGAGAAGTTTTGGTCGAAATTGGAGTTGCATCGAGGTGCTGCAGGTTTTGGGCTGTTCATGGTGGGTCGGTCGGTCGTACCATGGTGTGAGTCTTAGAGAACAAGACAGGACTGGGGTCGGTCGTACGTGAGAAGACTGGGGTCGGTCGAGCGAGCCTAGGGTTGAACATGGGATCGGTCGAGCGAGCATGGTTAGGGTCGAGCTAGTTAGGTCATGCAGAACAGAGCATGGTCAGGGTATGGGTCGAACGAGCCTAGGGTCGAACAGGGGCTCGATCAAGCAACAATACGAAGGGTCGGTCGAGCAGTGATTGGCTCGAGCAAGGTATGGTCAAGCTATGGTGTGGTCGAGCATCCCAGGGGGTCGGCCGGTCGTGCATAATAGGGCCATTTCTGAAAATTTTATTTTTTAGGTATGACATAGATTTGAACGAAAAGGTATGGAAAAAATATTTTTCGGGGGCCACCCCCGATCCCTAGCCACAGCGTAATAATGTAATTTGGCTCGGTGATGGTGTGACTTCGCAGTGAATTCAAGGAGGAAGGTTCGAAGTGTTGAAATGAGTTCGTTGATCCCAGTAGCACAGTGAATGAGGTGACAATTCAAAGGTCGTGAGTTGGTGAATAATGTTTGCTTGAGAAGGTTGCTTGAGCTAGAAAAAGTCATTGGGTTGGATGACTAGAGATGCGAAGGCCAAGATATTATCGTTGTCGTAAGTTCTAGCAGGTTCAAAGCAGGGGTACGATTGGGGCGCCTAAAAGACCAGTTGTAGGTCGAGTACCCTGGGTATCGTTGAAAGGCCTAGTTGTCAAGGTTGGACATACATACGTATCGTTGAAAGGCGTATGGAGTTTATGCTAGAACTGGGGTGACCATTAGCGCTTGACATGTGGCAAGGTTGGCCATCATACGATTAACGATGGTTTCAAAGCAAGATTGGCGGTGATATTCAGGGTCAGTTATGAATGTTTGGTTGTTTGGATGCTCTATTTGTACCGTCTCATGTATACTGTCCAACGTCGAAGGAGACGTTCCTTGGATTCTTGTCTTATATTGATTTAGGCCTCTTGGGCTTGTGCTTGATGGATGTTGAATTCGATTAGGATGGTTTACATGAGATATATATAATCTAGATGTCATAAGGGCTTTACCATGATTGAATGGGTGTTTTTGGTTTCTATGGATGAACGGTTGAATTGTTTAATGAAAAGGCTATCACTGTCCGATGTGGGGGAAAACGGGAGTTGAGTTATTCTCCGGTGTTTGGTAGATTGGTTTGTTAATCTACCTATTTTCGTATACTTTATTGATGAAGTTTGTTAGTTGTTTTATCGCTCACTAAGACTATTGTCTGACTCAAGGTTTTATGTTTCCTCTTATTACCTTGGCCTGTTCATCTGGTTGTGGATAGGTAAACTAGGTGGCAGGTGATAAGTGATTGCTTAGTGTGGACGATGTAGCTGTTTGGAGGCAAGCAGGAGGCTGGCGTACTGTCTTTTACTATATAGTATTTGGATTTCCACAGTTTGTTTTTTTCTGAGTGATGTATTGAGGCATTGTATAAACATTATTCCCAAGTGTATGGATATTACTTTCTAGTTGCTAAGAAAGTCTAGTGTTTTCTGCTTCACTATTACTACCTGTTGTATATGTTCTATTATATTTTATCCTTGCATTGTGAGTTACGACAGGTTCTGATGTTGTTTACCTACTCTGATGATTGTCCATAGTTGTCGTGCACACCTTTCAGCGCATTATTCCTCTTATTTAGTGTGTGGGTTCTGGATAGTCATCACAATTGGTATCAGAGCACTGGTTAAGGATTTTAGCAAAAGTTCAAATACATAATTACGTATGAGAGACGTACTTGTAGATTTTAGTTGGAAGCTTACTATATATTTTAGCATATATAGTAGTAGCGTTTGTTTTCCTTTAGCAGTTTTTTTGGAAGTGGCTAATTATTCTAAATTGCAGATTTAGAATGAGTAGATGACCATCAAGGCACACTAATAGGGGAGCTAATACGGGAGGAGGAAATGGCGGTGAACCAGACTACCCTACCATGTTTGAAGCCATGATGGATGCATTCATCCGAAGGTTGCCCGCTCAAGTTGAAGCTACGGTAGATGTAGGAGTCCAGTTGCCTAGAGTTGTGGATTTTGCGAAGCTATGCAAAGATTATACATCTCTAGAAGGGAAACCATTCAAAGGATCTGAGCCAGCTGAGGAGGTTCAGAGGTGAATGGATTCTTGTGTTCGTATCTTTGGAGACTTGGGATTGGATGGTGGAACAAATAGAAAGCTTGCATCAAGGAAACTACAAGGCAGGGTCATGGAATGGTGGAATTCTATTACACTCGAGACTCTAGAGGAAGAGATTTCATGGTAACAATTCCAGACTAGGTTCAAAGCAAAGTTTATCTCCACAGCTCAGAAATCTGCTCGATTCAAGAAATTTGTGGAATTGAAGCAGAGTGGTCATCCTGTGCTTGACTATATTTCTGACTTTGAAGACTTGTCCAGATATGCTCGTTCATATATTGATACACCTTATCTATGGCAGACCACGTCTGTTAATGTCACTAATTAAGAGAATGCATTATGTTTCGTGAAGCGTTAAAAGGTAAACAGACACAGAAACATTACAAGACAGATATAAAAATAGCAACGGAATAAAAACTAACTTTATTAATCATAAAGCATCATGGTTCAAAACATCATATGTCTGCATTACATAAAAAAAAGTACATAAAAATTTATGTCTTGCTTTTAAACATCAGAGTGCAAAATAAAAGAAGAAAAAAAACCCCAAATAAAAGCATAGCCATAGTAGCGAAGGTAGAAGCTTGAGCAATTCATCTAACAGCTCCAGCAAAAGGATACCAGATTCCTGGTCAAGCCTGAGTATTCCCACCGTGAGAACCTTGAGGGGGAAACGGAAGGAAGAAGAGGAAACAAAAAGGATCAAACTTAAAGTCTAGCGAGTCCAGTTACTTTTATCAAGTAAATAAGTAAAATTAGCATGACAGGCATATAAGGTGGATAAGAAAGATAACACAGTAAAAGGTGAGCATGACAAGGTAAACATGATAGAGTGTATACGCTTCCCTTAATGATTTCTCTGATTCTCTGCACTAATACTAGTATAACCAGAATGAAATGATCCTGACAACTATCAAGTGGTAGACTTAGGCATATGTCCAGATGTACCCTAAATACTACCCTAATAGATCAGCTCCCTATTCCATAGATACTCTGTGCCGGCCCCACAGTAGGAGGTATCACTTCCTAAAGTGGCAACGCTTCATTGATGTGCAAAGCCATACCAACTGGTGTCACGGTCGTCTTAGCCTCCTCTGCCCGGCCCATGCACGCACATGTCACTAGTCGGTTTGAGCCACCCACGCTGTCCTCCTCGTTTGGTTCTCTTACAGTCAGCCCATAAGCGTGCCCCAACTTCGACCTACTTCGGAGTACTCGTTTCATACCTATTAAGGGTTACTGACTGAAATGGGTCATGTACAATATGATACAAGCTCACCCCTTTGTCTTGTATTCCTCTAGGATTTCCACGGGTTATGCTTACCACTAGGTGTCTTTAATTACATAACCCTATTATTTCCACAAGTTATGCTTACCCTAAGGTGTCTTTAATTACATAACTTCATCATTTCCATAGGTTACGCTTACCACTAGGTATCTTTAATTACATAACCCTATCGGGTTAAGTTTGTGGTCCTATATGTAAACATTACCCACCCCCTCATATTTACTTAACCCACGCACTGTTCAACCAAATTTTCTTAACCCCAGTATGTTCATACAATCTTTATGGATTCAATTAGGTTAAGCATTCAAGAGTTATTACCATATCTTCATTTACGGTTATAGTATGCTAGACCTCCCATATTAAGCCTACCATTTGTGGATGCTGGACATGCCGGGCGGGGCCGGGCAGACTTATTCCACAAATCCAGCTTAACCTCATGTCTTAGCACGTCTCATATTTTTGCACCTAAACCTCTCGCATTAGATTCATCACTTGTGGTCACTGGATATGTCGGGATGTTCCAGGCAGACTTCCACCACAAGTGTAATCTAATCTCGTGTATAGACGCAGTTACAGTTTCTAATTACTTTAATCCTAGGCATTTCATTATTGGCCAACTTTTACCTATGTCGTTACAGGTTATAGGTTTCATGCCCCTTTTTCCCAAATTATGTTCATAGTGAAATATGTGTCCAAATTCACATACATATATGTTATTCAATTTATGCCAATTTTCCCTTTTTACCAATTATGCCTAAATTCCCAATTTACAAGATATGCCCAATTCCAATGTTTTTCCCCTCGTTCGCAAACTAATGTAAACGCATAATTTAGCGTCATGCCTAGGCTCGAAAGTAGCTTGACTATATAAAATAAAAGGGTAAGGGTGAAGGGAAGACGAAAACGATGATTACTCTACCAAAATTTACATAAACTTTTCATGGCGTAATGTTAAGATGAACACATAAGAAGAGATCGGTGAACTTGTGATAATAAATGGGTTCTAACATAGTAGGGATGTCATAATAGGCATGATTAGATCTAAATAACAATTTAGATGTCCAACTAGTTCAGATTCAATTTAACCACAAATGATAAGTATAAAGTGATCTAAATAGAAAATTGGATCTATAATCAAAGGTAGATCTGACATGATAAAGATTAAGATCCAAGTCATAGTATGCCAGAATATCATAGATTCACAAGTTATTACAGATCTAAACTGATTCAAGGATTAATATGTATAGATCCAAATTACAGTCATATCATGTTATACTTTTTAATTATTTAAATCTAAAAGAAACTTGGAACTCACAGCATTCAGATCTAGAACAATAGAAGGAGAAAAGCAGTTGATGAATCACAGATCTACACTTGAATCCCTAAATTTGACTGCAGAAGAAGAAAAGGATTTGATCCAGTCCTGAAACCGATAGCATTTAGGCCTCCATTGATTTTCAGTGGAGAAAACAAGAGAAATGAGCCTGTATTTATAGCTGCCAGCCCCTAGAATTTGATCTGCCACCTCAACCCTAGGGGGTCAACCCACGCCTTAGGGTGTCGACCTTGGGGTCGAAACCCGCCTTAAGTGGTCGATTCCCCTGGAGCGGGAATTTTGCCACCTCCAAAATTTCGAAATTTGAACTGAAATTTGATTTTCTGATTAATTAAACATATATATATATAATTCTCTTGCGCGTATACAAACTTCAAACCCTCATAATTTCTTCATGCAATGTCCGTTTTATGCAAACCAAATGTCAATCTTGACCAGAATTTCGAGACGGATGCAATGGCATAGCCCGTTTCCCTTAATTCTGAATATTAAATTAATTATTATTTAATTTATCCTATTTAATGTTGTTAGAATTACAGGGTGTTACATTCTCCCCTACTCAAATGATTTCGTCCCCGAAATCTCTAAGTTAAGAAGAATGTATATCCTACCATCCACATCCATCTACTCATCCACCAATCACTGGCATCCATTGTCCTTAAAAGATTTCTAATGCTTATATAAACATATGCAAAGGTGTGTGTGTATGTCACAAAACTAATGCGAAGATCAGGCGGTCTACTGATTCAGTCAACCTCCTTAATGCAATGTATGTTAAAGCCATGAATCCAACATGTATGCAACAATCCTAATAACATGTATGTTCTATATGGGTGCACAATCATCCGTCCAAATGCAACATCCATATGATGATACATCCATTTCCATCCATTAAAAGAAAGAAAAATGCACACACGTCCATATGCAGCATGAGAGTGATTGAGCCGATCTAGTGCCTAATGTGTGTGTGTATGCGTCCACGAGCAACCATTAGCAAGCACTTGCATCCACTTGCATCCATCAAACATTACATGTTTCGAACACATGTTTACAACCATGAGATTCCTACCTAAAGGTCGAAGATTCGATCGATAGGACATACTTAGATGATAGAAACAAGCATAATAAAAGCTTTGGAAAAGCACATACCCTCAAAAAGAAAGGGGTACGAAGCACGAATCTTGTCTTCGGTCTCCCAAGTCGCATCCTTTGGATTATCACCCCACTGAACCTTCATCAACTTGATTTCTTTATTGCGTAGCTTCTTAACTTCTGATCCAAGAATACGGGAAGGAACTTGTCTAACTGTCGCATTCCGTTCCACCTCTACTTCTTCCAATATACTTGGCTCAAGTACTTCCACGGTATCATGCAAGCACTTCTGCAAATGAGAAACATGGAAAACATCATGAACGACGGATAGTCTCTCTGGCAGTTTTACTCTATAGGCCATTTGGCCAATCCTTTCTATTATGGGAAATGCCCCAAGAATCTTGGTGCCAACTTCCCTACAGATCCGAGGCGAACCACATTCCTCTAAGGTGACATTTTAATGAAAACCATGTCTCCTACTTCAAATTCAATGTCAGTCCTTCTCTTGTCTACATAGGATTTCTGCCTATCTTGAGCAGTCTTCATTCATCGTCTAATAAGATCAATCTTCTCGGATGTTTCTCTAACCATATCTGGTCCAAGCAATAGCCTTTCTATAGATTCCCACCAACAAGTTGGTGATCTACATGACCGTCCGTATAATGCTTCGAAGGGTGCCATGCCAATGCTAGCTTGATAATTGTTGTTGTAGGCGAACTCTACTAAAGGAAGATGCTTTTCCCAAGTCCCTCCGAAGTCTAGGATACACAGTCTTAAAAGATCCTCTAGAACTCTGTTCACCCTCTCCGTTTTTCCATTGGTCTATGGATGATAAGCAGTGCTCAAACATAACTGTGTACCTAATGCTTCTTGCTAGCTTCTCCAAAATTCACTTGTGAATATGGGGTCATGGTCACTTACGATAGGTACTCCATGAAGACGGACAATCTCACGAACATAAATTGCTACCAACCATGTTGTCGTCCTCTTAGTCTAAACTGGAATGAAATGAGAAATCTTAGTAAGTCTATCAACTGCTACCCAAATACTATGTTGCCCTTCCTTGATCTAGGAAAACCATTGATGAAATCCATGGAGACGCTCTCCCACTTTCATTACAGGACCTCTAAAGGATGAAGTAAATTACTGGGCTTCTTTTGCTCAGCTTTGACTTGATGAAAAACCAAACATTGAGAAACAAACTCCGCTACATCTTTCTTCATTCTAACCCAAAAGAAAACCCTTTTCATATCCCTGTACATCTTATCGCCACTTGGATGAATAGTCATTTTAGAATGATGGGCTTCTTCTAGAACTGTCTTTATCAGACTTCCCATTTGGGGGACACAAAGCCTTCCTTCTCGTCGCAACCACCCTTTATCGTCTATGGAATATCTATTTAGGTGACTATAAGTCTCCCCTTCACTAAGTCTGTCCAAGATGCCTGAAATATATGGATCATCTCGCTGTGAAGTTGCTATTTGGTCCATAAGAGTAGGATGTATCTCTAGCGATGCAAACAACCAGAAAAAAGCTCGTTGGAGGGTCTAAAATCAAAAGTCGCTATAAACTCCAAGCTCTTTCTTTCCATAAATAGAGCACTTAAAGTCATCCTCTGTCTACTCAGTGCGTCTGTTACCACATTACCCTTGCCAGGGGTATAAGCGATCTCGAAGTCATAAGCTGCTAGAAACTCCATCTACCTTTGCTGCGTTAAATTAGGATCCTTCTGCGAGAACAAGTACTTAAGAGATTTATGATCGGTGTATAACTCGAACTTCTCTCCAAGCAAATAATGACACCACATCTTAAGCGGAATACTATGGTAGCTAGCTCTAAATCATGGGTAGGGTAGTTCTTCTCATGAACTCTTAGTTGTCTTCCCCCATAACATACAACCCTTCCCTCTTACATCAGAACTGCACCAAGCCCTATACCACATGCATCAGCGTATACTATAAATACTTTATTCCCGTCGGGCAAGGTTAAGACTAGGGTTGCTGTCAGAACCCTCTTCAGTCGTTGGAAAGCAACATCACAATCTATATCCCATGAAAACGCCAAGCTCTTTTTCGTCATCCTGGTGAGTGGGGCAGATATCTTTGCGAAGTCCTTAATGAACTTCCTATAATAGCCTACTAACCCCAAAAAGCTTCTCACCTCCGTTGCATTCTTTGGAATCTGCCAGTCCTGAACTGCAACTGCCTTTACGGGATCTACTGCTATCCCTTCTTTAGAAACCACATGCCCTAGGAATCTCACTTCTTTTATCCAAAAATGGCATTTGGAGAATTTTTCCTTAAGCTGATGCACATGGAGAGTTTTCAAAACTTCCCTTAAATGTTAGGCATGCTCTTTTTCGCTCTTTGAGAAGATCAAGATATCATCAACAAAGACCACGAAAAATTTATTTAGAAACTCCCGAAACACCCTACTCATCAAATCAACAAAATAGGCGGGTGCATTTCTCAACCCAAAAGGCATTACAAGCCATTCAAAGAAACCATCTGGAATCCTAAAAACAGTCTTATCTATATTGTCCTCAGCCACCCTCAACTGATGAAACCCCGTGACCAAGTCTAACTGAGAAAATACCGAGGCACCAATAAACTGGTCAAACAAATCATCTATCCTTGGAAGTGGGTGTATGTTCTTCTTAGTGAGTTTATCCAACTCTCTGTAGTCCACACATAAGCGAAGTGAACCATTCGGCTTAGTTGAGAATACTACTGGAGCACCCCATTCAGATATGCTTCGCCTAATAAATCCTTTCTCAAGTAGCTCCCCTACTTGCTTGCTAAGCTCCCTCCTTTCTCTTGGAGCCATATGGCGCATGGGTAATGCGACTGGCTTTGCATTGTCCACCAAATATATGCGAAAATGTATCTCGCGCCTTGGGAGTAAACCCCCGAACCTTATCAAAGACATCAGAATAATCTTGGACTATCGGAACAGATTGCAGATCACCGATAGATGCATTAAGAGACTCTAAGAAACTAAGCATGACTGACCCTTGCGGTTCACAAGAAATCTCGAGAATCCTCCCATGACAGGTCAGAAGCCTAACGACCTTTCTCTCACAATCCAAAGTGGCACCATACATGGTTAGCCAATCCATCCCTAGAATCAAACCGTAGCTCATAAACTCGAGCACATATGTGTCACATTCAAACTCGACGCTTAACACAGATATTCTTATACCCCAACAAATCATGGATAAATGAGCTAAATCACCAATGGGGTTTGAGACAATAACGGGATCCACTGCCATACTAGTATTAAAGTGCAGAGGTTCAACCATAGAGCTAGATATAAATGAATGTGAAGCGCCAGAATCAAAAAGAGTTCTAATAGGATGATGTGAAAGAGAAATCAAACCTTCCACGGAAATTTTCCTACCTCTATCCAGAGCAC
The DNA here is from genome assembly GCA_030737875.1 of Allium sativum. Lineage (NCBI taxonomy): Eukaryota > Viridiplantae > Streptophyta > Magnoliopsida > Asparagales > Amaryllidaceae > Allium > Allium sativum. Next base: position 5,286,268 of record CM060923.1, on the reverse strand, counting down.
TGGTCGCGAGAGCATGCACCTACCCTCCAGAAGCTCCTTCGCTTTGACCTTGTCCCTGTGGTCCCTGTTTCTTTGGGCAATCCCTAGCAAAGTGTCCGAGCTCTCCACAATTGAAGTAAGTATTCTTCCTTCTTTTGCAGTCCTTGACCAAGTGACCCTCAAGTCCACAACTGTAACACTTCCTCTTATCCTTAGCCTTGTAATTCTTTCCACCATTCTTCTGTTGTTGTCCTTTCTTGGGCTATACCTTCTTGTTTTACATTGTTTCCTCAGCTTCAACTTCCTTATTTTCTCCCTTGTCTTCCTCGTGCATCAAGGCCATATCAACAAGCCTTTCAAAAGTAGCTCCCATTGGAATATGGGACATAGCTAACCCATGCAGGGGTTCATTCAGCCCTTTAACAATCCGCAAAATTTCTTATGCAGAGTGTCTACTAGTTCTAATCCAAATCTTGCCAGTTGGTTGAACTTGTTCACATATTCTTTAACAGGCACGTTTCCTTGTTTGAGCACCAAGAACCTCTCCATTTGCATGTTTCTCAGCTTGAGAAAGGAACTTCATTTCAAACCTCTTTCTAAAATCATCCCATGTCTCCACCGAACGTCTAGCTTGGGTAACTTCCCACACGAACGAAGCTTCATCTTTCAGTAGCCAGGAAGCTAACAGAATCTTCCTTCTATCTTCCACTTCAAAGATTACAAACAAGTCCTCGGTCTCTTTGAGCCAATTCCTTGCCTCTACGAATGTTTCGGTTCCACGGAATGGCTTGCCTCCCATGGCATAGAAATCTTTGCAGATCTTAGCAAAATTATCTGCTTGATGGAGGAGGAGGAGGAGGAACGACGGGTGCAGCTGGGGGAGGAACGTCATCTTGACCACCGACACACGCCGTGGCCTTTAGATACCTACGAAACCAGCCTGGTACCATAACGCCCTCAGGAATATTAGGTTCCCTAGACATGCTGAAAAGAAAAGGGAAAAGATTTAGACAAAGGATCGAAGGATATTACATATGGCTTTGGGGAATTTGTTTTTTAAAATAGACTTTTCTTTTTGAAAAATGCTTTCTTTTAAGACCTTTTTGAAAATAATTTTCAAAGAATTTTATAGAATTTGGTAACCTTCAGCTCTGATACCAAGTGTGGCACCCCACGTCCGTTAATGTCACTCATTAAGAGAATTCATTAATTTTCGTGAAGCGTTAAAAGGTAAACAGGCACAGAAACATTACAAGACAGATATAAAAATAATAGCGGAATAAAAAATAACTTTATTAACCACAAAGCGTTGTGGTTCAAAACATCATATGTCTGCATTACATAAAAACCAGTACATAGAATTTCTGTCTTGCTTTTAAACATCAGAGTGCAAAATAAAAGAAGCAAAAATACAGAAATAAAAGCATAGCCATAGTAGCAAAGGTAGGAGCTTGAGCAAAATATCTAACAACTCTAGCAAAAGGGTAGCAGAATCCTGGTCAAGCCTGAGTATTCCCACCCTGAGAACCTAGGGGGAAACAGAAGAAAGAAGAGGAAACTAAAAGGGTCGGACATAAAGTCTAGGGAGTCCAGTTACTTTTAGTAAGTAAATAAGTAAAAGTAGCATAACAGGCACATAAGGTGGATAAGAAAGATAACACCATAAAAGGTAAGCATGACAAGGTAAATTGATAGAGTGTATACACTTCCCTTAATGATTTCTCTGATTCTCTGCACTGATACTAGTATAACCTGAATGAGATGATCCCAACAACTATCAAGTGGTAGACTTAGGCGTATGTCCAAATGTACCCTAACTACTACCCTAATCGATCGGCTCCCAACTCCGTAGATACTCTATGCTGGCCCCATAGTAGGAGGTATCACTTCCTAAAGTGGCAACCCTTCGTTGATGTGCAAAGCCATAACTATTGGTCGTCTTAGCCCCCCTGCCCGGCCCATGCACGCACATGTCCCCGGTCGGTTTGTGTCGTCCACACCGTCCTCCTCATTTGGATCTCTTACAATTAGCCCAGTAAGCATGCCCCAACTCCGACCTAGTCTGGAGTACTCTTTTGATACCTATTAAGGGTTACTGACTGAAACAGGTCGCATATAATATGATACAAGCTCTCCTCTTTGTCTTGTATCCCCTCTAGGATTTCCACCGGTTATGCTTACCACTAGGTGTCTTTAATTACATAACCCTATAATTTCCATAAGTTATGCTTACCCTAAGGTGTCTTTAATTACGTAACTTCATCGTTACCATAGGTTATGCTTACCACTAGGTGTCTTTAATTACATAACCCTATCAGGTTAAGTTTGTGGGCATATATGTAAATATTACCCACCACCTCATATTTACTTATCCCACCCACTGTTCAACCAAATTTACTTAACCCCAATTTAAGTTCACATTCATACAATCTCAATGGATTCAATTAGGTTAAGTATCCAAGGTTTATTACCATATCTTCATTTATGGTTACAGTATACTAGACCTTCCACCTACCATTTGTGGATGCTGGACATGCCCGACGGGTCTGGGAAGACTTATTCCATAAATCGGGCTTAACCTCATGTCTTAGTACGTCTCGTATTTGTGCACGTAGACCTCTCACATTAGATTCACCACTTATGGTCGCTGGATATGTCGGGCAGTTTCGGGCAGACTTCCACCACAAGTGTAATCTAACCTCGTGTCTAGGCGCGGTTATAGTTTCAAATTACTGTAATTCTAGGCATTTCATTATTAGCCAATTTTTACCTATGTTGTTATAGGTTTCATGCCTCTTTTTCCGTAATTATGTTCATAGTGACAAATTCATATACATATACATTATTCAAATTATGCCAATTTTCTTTTTACCAATTATGCCCAAATTCCCAATTCACAATATATGCCCAGTTTCAATGTTTTTCCCCTCGTTCCCAAACTAACGTAAACGCATAACTCAGCGACATGCGTAGGCTCGAAATAGCTTGGCTATATAAAATAAAAGGGAAAGGGTGAAGTGAAGACGACAGAGATGATTATTCTAGCAAAATTTACACAAACTTTTCATGGCATAATGTTAAAATGAACATATAAGAACAGATCGGTGAACTTGTGATAATAAATGTGTTCTAACATGGTAGGGATGTCATAATAGGCATGATTATATCTAAATAACAATTTAGATGTCGAACTAGTTTAGATTCAATTTAACCACAACATGATAGGTACTGTTGGCTAGCTTTTTGACCAAGCCACCAAGGTTCACACACAAGAAGAAAGTATGAAGCTTCACGCCTCTAGTCCATGAAAATCAGATCGTGGTCATTTCATCCTGTCGGATCGCAACGTCCTATCGGGTCGACTCACCCCTACTCGATCCGATCCATACTTGCTAGCTCGATCCGATCTGAGCTCCAGGAACCAGAAAATGGAGGCTATGACCAACTCTTCCACGATCCGATGATATAGGATATCGCGACACCTGTCCACAACTGTCATATTGACCAATTCTTCATCAAGATATGAACCAGTACGAGGTCCTCGGGATGTGTGCCACGTATGACCGTGATCCGTCCGAAGAAATCAGCTATAAATAGCCCAGTACTTGACATTTTTAAGGATCTTTTGGCAATTGAGAGATCTGACTCCACCATTATCATATCTCCATTGTTTCTACTTAGTGTTACTCTGAAATTATTGAGAGAATCATAATTGTTAGAGCGAGATTGAGTGAAACCATTTGATTGTACTTGCATTCAGCATTTAATCAACTACATATAAAGTGGACGTAGGCTCGTTAACGCCGAACCACTATAAATTTCGTGTGTTTTCCTGCTTTTTCTTCATATTGTAGTTATAATTCTTCGTAGATCAGAATAGCTTGGGTGTTAGACCCAATTTTGGATCTAACATTTTGGTGCTTTCACTGATAATGAATTTTTAGCACATTGGATTGTTGTTCCGTTGTTTGGATACTCAAGTCCGAAGAAGACAGTCCAAAACCCCACTATCTCGGTTTTTGAAGATTTCAGTGAAATTCAGATATCATGGCTGGAAAGAAGTCTAAAGATGCACGAGCATCGCAGGCCGAAGAGGCTACAAACGAGGCGATTGAAGAGAGTGTGCACGAGCAGTTCGAGAAAGAGCCCATGGATCGCGTTGCGCAGGGGGCGATCGCGATCGATGGAGGAGCCATGAACCAATCCACTGAAGGGGTGACCACTAGATTGCGTGACCTCGCCACGAACCCACCTACACCTATCACCATGACTCGATCCCAGGGGGGCGCAACGAGCCATCGACAACAGGGGGTGAACCGATCCGATAAGCGAACCACCACTCGACCCGGGAAGGAACCTATGTCCCGTTCTGCTCACGCTGGCACATCTGCTCGACCTGGCACAAGCTCTTTACGTATAAGAGAGAATGTTGACGACCAATTTGACCCTTCTGCCCCTGCTACTGAAGGGGATCTCTCTCGCATTATTGACATGTGGGAGAGATTATTTGACGAGTTAGTTGCTCAGCAGCAAGAGAGTTCAGTATTGCGACAGAATCTGACTGCTATGGACAGGCGAATTGACGACCTCATAAGGAAGAGGGTTTCCTCACCAACCCGTCTTCCTTCCCCAGTACACACATCCTCGTTTGAGGAGCCCCGGAGAAACTGACGTTGGCCTCCCTAGAAAGAGTTGAGAACATAGAGCAACTTTGATCCCGGGGAGAAGAAGTGCTTAACCAGGGAACTAGCAATCGTAACTTGAACGAACCTGCTTTACCGCTGAGGAATGGAAACGTGGTTGACCCTGCTCAGAATCGACCCAATCCCCCCGCTCGTCGCGTAGTTGACCTGGGCAACAGGGGGCAAGGAAGCTCCGCCCGAATCCCAGACTTTGTAGCTGCACGTCAAAGAAATGCCGAAGAAGCCCATCGGGCAAGAAGTGCCGATCCTGAGTCCACTTTGACCCGGGCAGATGTTGAAGCAATGATCAGGGAAAACATAATAGCTAGCCGAGGGTATAGGGATGAAGATCGGGGCATAGATCGTAGTCATACGCCTTTTACCGATGATATATTAGAGGTCACATTTCTGAGACGTTTTAATATGTCGACAATGAATCGCTATGCGGGCAAATCTGACCCAATCCTGCATCTGATGCTATACTCCTGGTCCATGAATGCCGCCGCAGCAACTGACGAGATAAAGTGTAAAGCATTCCCTATATTTCTGGAAGATATGGCATTAGTGTGGTTTACCCACTTGCCAGCCCGGTCAATATCCAGTTTCAGGGAATTGAGTGAGAAGTTCATGAACCAATTCCGCCTTCGCGCTCAGAGATCTAAGATTGTAATTGAGCTGTCTCTTATTAAGCAACGGCCGGACGAAAGCTTGAGATCGTACTTGGATCGTTTTAATTTAGCAGTCACAGAAGTTAAAGATCTGCATGAGCAAACTTTGTTAATGGCCTTAATTGACGGTGTCGATAAGGATACCGAGTTTGGAAGATATTTAGCCGGCAAACCACCTCCGACCAGAGAAATATTTTAAGAAAAAGCTAATGTCCATTTACGACAGGAAGAGATATATGCTAATCGAAAGAGGAAGGCTACTGATAAGGAAGATATTCAGGGCAATGTGGCCATCAAGCAGACAGGAGGCATCTTAGGAAAGGTTGAAGTCAATGTTGGGAATAAAAATCAAGGAAATGGTCGCCAACCGGGAAAAATAATAGCAATAATCGGAAGAGAAACTGAGGAAATGATTCCCAGAGAAGATCTCGACCCATGCGATTTGAGAGTTTCACACCGTTAAATGATACATTGGAAAATATCTTCCTAGACACCTATAACGTCCTTCCATATAAAAGGCCTCCTCCGAGAGAGTCGACAGACAAAGAGCATGAAACCGGAAAGTTCTGTCTGTTTCACCAAATCCATGGTCATTCCACAAATGAATGACGTCATTTGAGAGACCTGGTCGAGAGGATTCTGCGAGAAGGAAAACTCGATGAGTACAGGGTCACACCCAGAGATAGAGGGCAAGCCGCATCTGCCCCAAACAAAAATCAAAACCAGAACCAGAATCAGAGCCAGCCTACTCCCCGGCTGACTGCTCAGCAAAAGGGGAAGAACATTGTAATTAACACCATAGTAGGAGGTCTTCATCTGGCCGGGCATAGCTTTAGGGCAATGGACCAGTATGTCAGCGCAGCTAAACAACCCCTCATGGCAGGAGAAGACAGTAACCCTGAGGACATTGCTCCAGCCAAACAACCGCATACAATGACCGATGACATCATATTTCATGACAGGGATAGCGTCGGCGTTCACTCCCCGACCGAAGACCCATTAGTAATCACAGTCGCAATTGGTCCAGCCATAGTCCATAAAGTTCTGGTAGATAACGGAAGCTCGGTCAACATTTTGTTCAAGAAAACGTTCGACCAAATGAAACTTGAGCCGAAGGACATAAAACCATACGAAGGGTGGATACGTGGATTCAATGGAGCATCCACTGCTCCGATGGGATATGTAGAGTTGTCGGTAACACTTGGGGAGGGGAGCGCCAGAGAGTAAGAATCCTTCCTTTTGTGGTTCTGCACGTCGAATCCCCATATAACGCATTTCTAGGCCGATCGGCCTTAGCAAAGTTCAGAGTTTGTATTGCCCCTTGGTGTTTATTAATGAAGTTCCCAACTGAAGCTGGTATAGGTACAACAAGAGTAGATCAAGGTATGACTCGAGCATGCTACATTGCAGAGTTGAAGATGTTCCGCAAAGGAAAAGATGTAGAAACCAAAGACGCTTCCTTCCCGGCAAGGGAGGAAACATTATAGCAACTAAAAAAAATAACCATGGGAGAGTCGCCCAGAGAACTGCCCGAGGACATAGATCCCAGAGAGGACGAAGAGCCTGGGGACAAAATGGCGACTCCCAATGAGACAACTGTGGATATTCCAATCGATGATGGAGACCCAGAGAAGGTCCTGAAGATTGGATCCCAGTTAGACCCTATTCGAGCCGGAGAGCTAACGGATTTTTTGAAAGCCAATTTAGATGTATTCGCTTGGACTCACTCAGACATGTGTGGGATATCTCCTTCGATCATGAGTCATTCGCTGAGCATCAACCCGAAGCATCCTCCTGTCGAATAGAAAAGGCGAATGCTTGGCACGGAGAGGTCGGCTGCTTTGAAAGAGGAAGTTGAGAAATTGAGAAGTAATAGGTTCATCAGAGACTCAACATATCCAGATTGGATATCCAATTCGGTCTTGGTAAAAAAGGCTAATGGAAAGTGGTGTACATGTATTGATTTCTCGGACTTGAATAAACCTTGCCCAAAGGACAGTTTTCCGTTGCCAAGAATCGACCAGCTGGTGGATTCGGCAGCTGGCCATGAACTCCTCTCTTTCATGGATGCTTATTCGGGGTACAATCAGATCCCTATGCACGTCCCCGATCAAGAACATACAAGCTTCATTACAGATTTGGGATTGTATTGCTATGTAGTGATGCCGTTTGGCTTGAAAAACGCAGGTGCTACATATCATCGATTGGTTAATAGAATGTTTTATAACCAGATTGGGAAGACGATGGAGGTGTATGTCGATGACATGTTAGTGAAATCCAAACGATCATCCGACCATACTACCGATTTAGCAGAAATGTTTGGAATTTTCTGCAAGTATGGAATGAAATTGAACCCTTTGAAATGTTCATTTGGGGAATCATCGGGAATTTTTTTAGGGTTTATCATCAATTCGTGTGGGATCGAGATTAACCCAAATCAGATCGCAGCAATCCGGAATATTCAGAAACCTAGACAGATTAAAGATGTGCAAAGCCTCACAGGAAAAGTAGCAGCATTGAGTAGATTTATCTCCAAAGCTACAGATAAATGTATCCCCTTTTTTGAATTAATAAAGCGAGGAAAGCGCAACTTCGAATGGACCCCTGATTGTGTTGAAGCATTCCAGAATCTCTTGAATCATTTAGAAAAACCCCCGATTTTGTCTAAACCCGTAGATCATAAAGAATTATTCGTATATTTGGCAGTGTCATCCAATGCGGTCAGTATGGCTTTGGTTAGAGAAGAGGATAAGGTGCAAAGACCAGTATATTATGTTAGTAAGAATTTGGCGGCAACTGAACGAAATTATCCAAGGATAGAAAAGCTTGCGTACAGTTTGTTGATTACATCGAGGAAGCTTCACCACTATTTTCAAGCTCACCCGATTACTATATACACTGATCACCCGTTAAGACAAGTTCTTCAAAGGCCAGAGGCTTCGGGACGATTACTTAAGTGGAACATTGAACTAAGTCGGTTCGATTTGAATTTTCAACCCCGGCGATCAATAAGGGGGTAGGTGCTGGAAGACTTCATAGCAGAGTTTACCATCCTAGAAGATGACACAATGAGTGAAGAAGTCGATCCACCAAGGTTACTCCTCGACCCCAGTGCCTAGAAGTTGTTCACTGACGGAGCAAAGAACGATAGACAATCTAGTGCCGGATTGGTGCTCGAAACTCCATAACAATGGCCGATATACTATGCTCTCATATTGGAGTTCCGCGCCACTAACAACGATTCAGAATACGAAGCCCTGATTGCTGGTTTGAAACTAGCAAAGGAGTTGAAGATTACGAAGTTAGACATCTTTTGCGACTCCAAAATAGTTGTGAGCCAGGTCATAGGAAAATTCCAGGCCAAAAGCTCTAGGCTGATATCATATTTAGAAAAAGTGAAAAAGTTGCTAGGTCGTTTTGACCATCACACCATATCCCACATTCCTCGAATAGAGAACCAAAAAGCAGATAAATTGGCTAAAATGGCCAGTTCTGATAGTCCTGAAAATACAGAATTGGTCCCGATGGAGGTCTTACAGTCACCTAGTATAGATCAGATGGAAGTTGATCTGGTGCTAGATGTTGAACCTGAAAGGGAGTCGTGGATGACCCCTTTGAAGAATTTCCTAATGTATGGAACGCTCCTTGCGAAGAAAAGTGAGAGGCGTGCAATAATTCGGAAGGCCTCTCGGTATGTGTTGCAAGAGGGAATCCTGTATAGACAAGGATTTTCGTTGCCCCTCCTCCGGTGTATTGCCCACAGTGATATTCAACGCGTATTGCAAGAAGTACATGAGGGCGATTGTGGAGATCACACGGGAGGCCAAACATTGGCAAAGAAAATAATACGATATGGTTATTTCTGGCCAACCGTAAATAAGGATGCGGCCAAATACGCGTGACGTTGTGACGCCTGCCAGAGATTTTCTAGGATCCATAGGGCCCCATCAAGCCAGCTGAAGATGGTGACGAGTCCTTGTCCTTTCAGCATATGGGGAATCGATATCATTAGAAGCCTCCCCATAGCGAAGGGCGGAGCAAAATTCGCTATCGTAGCCGTGGATTATTTTACCAAATGGGTAGAAGCAGAACCATTAACCACAATAACAACCAAGCGAGTAATCAACTTCATTGTTGGAAACATCATATGCCGATTTGGAATCCCAAGAATCGTCATAACGGATAATGGAACTCAGTTTTACAGCACCGAGTTCAGAGATTTTTTCCAGAAATACCACATCGAGAAAAGATACACCTCCGTGGCATATCCGCAGGCAAATGGCCAAGTGGAGGCCGCAAATAAAATGATTAAATCTATCCTGAAGAAGAGATTGAAGCGGGCCAAGGCCATGTAGGTCGATGAATTGCCTTTGGCACTATAGGCTTATAGAACGACCTATAAATCGGCAACCGGCCATACGCCGTTTTCCCTCGCCTTTGGAACTGAAGCGGTCATCCCGGTCGAGTTAGAAGTACCTTCTCACCGAGTCACTTATTATGACCCGATGACCAACAATGAGTTGCTCCTTGAATCCTTGGACATGATCGAAGAGAAGAGGGACGAAGCCGATTTACGTGCCTTAAGACATAAGCAGCAGATAGCTCAATATTACAACAAGAAAGTCTGAGCACGAACCTTTGAACCCGGAGACTTGGTTCTAAAACGTATCTTCCCATGCTCAGAGCATATGGGTCCGAAATGGGAAGGACCATATTCCATCCTGCGAAGATTTGATAATGGAACCTTCAAGCTAGCAACCATAGATGGAGATGAAATCCCCAGATTGTGGAATGCCTAGCATTTGCGGCCTTACTTGACGTAAAATCATCAGTTTCATTCTTTTGTTTTTAGGACCATGTAAAAAGGCATGACTTGCCTAGAATAGTCTGGTTACTTGAACAAAAGATTATAAAGTGGACGTAGGTCATGATTCGACCGAACCACTATAAAATATCGTCTGTCATTTACCTTTATTGCACCATTACCTATTTGCCTTATCTCGATTAATATAAATTATTGTTGTTTTTTGAGTCTATCACAGATTATGCAGCAACAATGGAACATCCAACGCATTTTGCCATGAGATGAAAGAGGAACCATAATCGAGGACCACAAGGTGCGGCAAAGTAAATCACTCCACGACCAAACTCTAACTCCCCAGAATCAGGAGAGAGTATAAAGGACGCAAAGATGACGTCCGCAAGGCGTGAAGGTGCACCATGATAAAACCGCCTTGCCACCACTCTAACCCGCTGAAGGATCGGGAGAGTATAAAGGCGCCAGAGATTTAGCGCCCCCAGAATTTATGCCTCGCTGAAGGATCAGAGAGCAGACCTAGAACGAGCTCGAACTCTAACCCGCTGAAGGATCGGGAGAGTATAAAATTGTTAGAAATTTAGCGCTAAAAGAATCTTTACCCCCCACCTTTCATAAGGGGCAACACACATGACTCTAATCAATCATTAATAAGCCCTGGCCAGGCATCATATTAAATGATTGATTGGGGGCATATACACGTACATCACATCTCTGCAAAGAAATTTTAAAATTTTGCTAATGCGATTCATGAATTAATTTTCGATTAGTTATGGTTTAAATATTCGTGGCTAATGTAGTAAATTAAAATTGCAGGTTCGCAGGTCTAGTTCTCCTTTTTATGTGACTAATTTGTCCTGAAGGGAAACTATTATTCGTATCATGACAAGGATGAAAGTCAAGGTTGACCAGGACGAATCATCCCCCATGTCGTTATGTTGGCTACTCAGGAAGTTGCACAGAGATGCAAGGAACTTGGAATCACTGCACTGCATACTAATTTAAAGGCAACAAAAACCAATTTTTATTTACTAAGACGCAGGGATACAAGATATGATAGCTAAACAAAAGTGAGGGCCATTCTCACAACTACACTTTCTGGCCAGTGGAAATTCTAAAAATCCTAAGAATAAAATATGAACTAATATCTGCATCCTACTCATGCTTGAGGGTTATTTTGGCTTCTTGCTATTCTTCTGCTTCCCCGACTCCTCCTTGTCAACATCCGAACGATCACCTTTTTTCCTCTTCCTCTTATCAACAAGAGGCTGTGGCGAATAATTAGAGGATTGAGAGGCTAGTTGTGAAGTTATTGATCGAGAGGAAAATCTTATGACCAAACCAGTTTTGGGATCGATTTCAGAAATAGGGGGCACATATACTGGGTCATGTTCCCCTTTCATAAGGAGCAACTGCCTCTCCTCCTCAGCCTGTTAATTATCCAAGGTTTCACCACCACCCTTGATCTCGTCTGTAATAACAACATCATCCTCTTCATCCCCGTGACCACCTTCCATGTCCTTTAGAGCAGCAATGACCTCGGCATCTGCAGGAACATCAGTGCTGGGTACCACAGAAGCCATGGTTACTTTTTCACCACCCTTAGTTCGCTTTGAATTCTCAGAAATTTCAGCATCAGTGCCTAAGGGGATATCAATTTTCTCTGCCTCTGCTTTCTTTTTTCCCTTTTTCATGGTCAATGTATCACCTGTATTACAAGAGGCAAATGTTAGTAACTCAATGGGCTGCTCCACAAAACGACGAAAAGTCATAACTGCTTTGGAAAATTGCGGGGAAAATATGGATATACCTTCAGCTGATATTTCATCTAAATTTGCAGCAGAAACTCCGACAGCCGGAGGAGTTGGGCATAAGGGAATTAACGGATCGTCGGGATTATATTCCTCGACTTCGGGGGCCTTGAGTTCCGTTGCTGAACTCGAGCCCTCGTCAAGTTTGCTCTTGCCTTTGGCCTCAGTCTTCTCCCTTTCTACCTCTTCTCGGATTAGGCGTCTCCCCTCCTCCAAATCCTCGGGTTCTTTTCCTTTGAGAAGTCTCTGCATTAGCTGGCCTTCATCAATCTCACTGACCTTCAATCGATGCTTCTCATCCTCGACAATTGCATCCCATATGTTGGCGAGAGTAATGTTATAGTCTGGGATCCAAGAAATGTCTCGAGTTTTGATGACTTGGCCTAAGAAGTCGAATATCAGCTCCCCGAAACCTTCTATTTCTTTTTCGGCTTTGGCAAGCTTGTCAGCAGTGGTGGAAGCTGATTCAAGAATGTTGTTAGCATTAGTCTCGGTAAGAATCGCTCGCCCCTCCGCTTGAACGAGTTGGTCAATCAAAACCTGTTTTTCTTTCTCGGCAGCCGTAAGACTGTTTTTCAAATCCGCTCTTTCCTTCTCCCTAGCAGCCTTCTCAGCATCAAAATGACTCTGCGCTGTCCTCAAATCAGCATTGGCCATTCTAAGATCCTCTATTTCCTTTTTCAAAGATAATCGTTCTTGGCTGTTAGAATCCATCTCGCTACGAAAACACTTCCTGGCTTCCTCCAATTCTGTCTTGTAGTTCTCTGCGTCTCGCTGAGCTGAAGCCAGTTGAGCATGTGCATCCTCCAGTTCCTTTTCCATTTTGCTCCTGGCTCTTTCATTATTCTCAATTCTCACTTTGGATCTGGCCGCGTTCGTTTCTAGCTGACAGATGGCATTCGAAAGGTTAACGGCGTGTTTTTCCATTACCTCATATTGTTTGGCTACATGGCACACATATCCTATCACCTCAGTATCCCAGACCCTGGGAACTGGCTCAAGATCTGGTACAAACATCTTCCTCTCAAAGAAAATGTCGGGGAATTCTTTGCGCAAGCGCGCCAATCTTGCCTGATTCTCGGGACTATGGTTAACATCTCGCACAACGAGATTGTCGGAATCGTGATTGTCAGGAGAGACCATAGTTTCTTTTCCTTTCTTCGCAGTCTTGTCCTCGTCTTTATTTTTGTCCTCTAACTCGCGATGTTTCTTGGAAGATTGGATGTGAGAGGGCATACTTTTTGGAGGGGTTAAGTCCCTAGGAAGTTGCTCACCCCCAGTCGGTGGCAATGGACGACTGTGAGGTTTCCTGGGACCATACCTGGAAGGAGATCGAGATCGTGTAGGATAAGCTTGAGGAGGGTCATAAGGCCGATAACTGTCCCTTCCTTGACTATCGCTGCGAGCAGGATTTGGATGAAGACTAGGTGTGCCTTCATGAAGAGAGCGATAAGAATAAGATCGTTTGCGAGACATCTTTCCTGCAAAAGAAACAAGTACATATTAAAACTTTGAATACTGTTGGTATAAAAGTGTGGGGTCATACAGTGCATGTGATTTGTGCATCTCATATAACTCCCCCTAACAGACCAAGGCCCGAAGTTAGGCTCGTCTGGGTAGTCTCCCATTCTTCAACTGGAACAGTTGTTTCCTCAGAGATAGGAAAAAATGGCTCCCCTTCGAAGTCTTCCTGTGTATATACATCGTCGGGTATAGGAATCTTGCTCAATTCTTTAGATAACTACTCCTCTGTTAAATCATCGGGAGCGGTAGGCTCAACCGGTAGAGAGGCCCTTGAGGGGGAACCCCTCGGAGACTAGGATTTCCTTAGACTCGTCAGCACGGGCCTCATCTCCTCTATATACATTTAAATATTCATCATCCTGGTTAGTTATCGGCGAAGGACTCTTATGAAGTTTAGTTGTCTCTGCTGCCTGTGACGTTCCTTCTCCCTCGGCCGGGGGCACATATTTGTAGGGTTTGCCACCCGCGCCAAGTCCAAATCTTATATCCAGAAGGCGGTGCTTGTGAAGATTCTTGTCAGTAATACATTTCTTGATCTTTAGGAAGTAGGATTTGCTTTTCAGAAGAAGGGATAGTCGATTACTATACACCGAGCCTTCCGTCTTTGGAAAGGTGTGATCTGCATAGAGAAAAGAAGCATGTTAGCGCTTCAATTTCTAAAACAGGTTATTCATTCAAAGGCTTAAAATTTACTTGATTTAAGCCATCTTCTTGCACACCTAGCCTGTCTCTTTATATAGAACCAATTGGCCTTGGGATCCTCTATGTTGCTGTAACCATCAGACAAGACCTTCCTATTTACTACCGATTTGAAGAAAGAAAAATTTGGAGTTGTGGTAGAACGATGCTTGAAAAGGTAATAGAATTTCAAGTCTTTAAACGTGAGCTCAATTTGCAGGATTTCCGCATATGCGATATATAAAGTGTATAGGGCTGCGTAGGCATTGGGATGAAGCTGCATCGGAGCAATACCCAATCGTTTTAAGGTTTCAATGACGATTGGAGGAAAGGGGGGAATAACGCCTACCCAGCACATGAGTCGGCTACCTGTCATACACCCCTCCGGAGCCAGATGAGGTCTATCTTCGCTAACAGGTGCTCTCACATCATCCCAGGGGATCCCGTGTTTCAAGCAGATTTTCTTAAGTTTTATGTCGTCTAGTTTGGAAGCTAAAGAGTCATTGAATTTCTCAATTTCTAGTGCACCAGGGATCTCATTGGGAGCTTGGTCATCCACTTCGGACTCCTCATCAAGCGAGGTACTTTCAGACGAATCCGATTCTGTTTCTGCCTCATATTCAGATTCAGAGTCCTCATCCTCTGGATTAATTGGAAGAACCTCGGAGCTATGGTGCTTAGGCATCTCGGGGTCCATCTCTGTTTCAGATCTTGAAGGAGAACGATTATCCAACATTACTGTTTAGGCGAGTAAACATGAGAAATAAGAATATAATTACCCGTACCCCGTGTGTGTGCATGTGTTAGTGTACGCATGTGTGTAACGAACAAAGAAGAAACGTATCAAGATAATCAGACAAATGTGATATTGGTCATCTTATGCCACTGAGCTATGCTGTCATTCAGTCCAAAAAGTTCGTCTCGAGGGCTCTAACCTAACTGTCCATTGGTGTATCAAAATTACATTGTATATTTTACTCAATATGTGCATGGGATCATCCACAAGGTTGGTTCGTTAAAGTCTTGGGGATCGGGTCGCGATATAGATGCCAGAGCGTGGAACAGGGGTCAGATCGTGGATAACGGATCGCCAGCAAGCTACGCTCATAGAGAAATATCGGCTCGTAGAATAGGCTTCGGATCGTGGAACGATCCAGCTCGTGATAACTCTCCCTTATCCAAACGACTCATGGAAGACCCCCTACAATCCACTCCACTTCCTGGTGCCGCGAGCCACTTCCATTCCCATGACTCGAGTCATTGTCTGATTGCTACTCCACCCTCATCTTTAATCCTTCCACCTCATTATCACCACGAATCGAGTCGACATTCCATCCACGAACTGACCCGATGGAGCCTGTCTCCTTCTTCGTCATCTCCCTCCTTCCTCCGAGAACCCATCATACCATCAGAACCTCAAACACCATAAACCTCGTTACCCGTACCAGCGAAAACCGAATGGAATAAAGAGAGACAAAGACGAGATTATATGAGAGCATTCCAATACAATTACCTTTCTAATTTAGATCAGTGAATGGTTTCTAGAAATTGTGAATTAGGGCTTTAATTGGGATTTTCGGTTTAAAGCAAAAGGGGCGGCTGTAGTGTAGAAGGAGGGGAACGAAATGGGGAGCCCATCCCCATTTTTGTCGCGACTCTGTCCGCAAAGATCCATGGGCCACAAACTTTCGTGAAGGCCCATCGAAGCTTAGAACACGACCCCTTCAACTGATTGGTCCGTGGTATAGACCACGGTCACGAACCGTATGGAATTTTAAAGGCCCAGACTCGATAATGATCGTGAAATAAGAGAAATGGAAATAATTACAAGGATCTAAGAACTTAACCGATGAGATTTTATGGAAATTTAAGAGATGGGAAACAACCAACGAATAAGGAAGTGATCGAAGGATTGATATAGTATTTATACTCCTCGAGAGGCGCAACCATTCAAAGCAGTGCAATGCTATAAACGGACACGACTATTGATTTGCATCGTTTCATGAAGAGATGATTTAATAGTTTCGAAGCATGTTCCATTCCTAATAAAACATACTTCGAGAGGGCAAAATGTTGGCTAGCTTTTTGACCAAGCCACCAAAGTTCACACACAAGAAGAAAGTATGAAGCTTCACGCCTCTAGTCCATGAAAAGCAGATCATGGTCATTTCATCCTATCGGATCGCAGCGTCCTATCGGGTCGCCTCGCCCCTACTCGATCCGATCCGTACTTGCTAGCTCTATCCGATCCGAGCTCCAGGAACCAGAAAATGGAGGCTATGACCAACTCTTCCACGATCCGATAATACAGGATCCCGCGACACCTGTCCACAACTGTCATATTGACCAATTCTCCATCAAGATACGAACCAGTACGAGGTCTTCGGGATGTATGCCACGTATGACCGCGATCCGTCCGAAGAAATCAGCTATAAATATCCTAGAACTTGACATTTTTAAGGATCTTTTGGAAATTGAGAGATCTGGCTCCACCATTATCATATCTCCATTGTTTCTACTTAGAGTTACTCTGAAATTATTGAGAGAATCATAATTGTTAGAGTGAGACTGAGTGAAACCATTTGATTGTACTTGCATTCAACATATAATCAACTACATATAAAGTGGATGTAGGCTCGTTAACGCCGAACCACTATAAATTTTGTGTGTTTTCCTGCTTTTTCTTCATATTGTAGTTATAATTCTTCGTAGATCAGAACAGCTTGGGTGTTAGACCCAATTTTGGATCTAACAGGTACAAAATGATATAATTAGCAAACTAGATCTATAATCAATAGTAGATCTAACATGATAAAGGTTAAGATCCAAGTCATAGTATTTCATAATATCATAAATTCACAAGTTATTACAAATATGAAATGATTCAAGGATTAATATGTATAGATCCAAATTACAGTCATATCATGTTATACTTTTTAATTATTTAAATCTAAAAGCAACTTGATACTCACAACATTGGGATCTAGAACAATAGAAGGAGAAAAGCAGTTGATGAATCATAGATCTACACTTGAATCTCTAAATTTGATTACAGAAGAAGAAACATATTTGATCCAATCCAGGCACCGACAGCATTTAGGACTCCAATGATTTTCAGTGGAGAAAATAAGAGAAATGAGCCTGTATTTATAGCTTCCAGCCTATAGAATTTGATCTTCCTCCTCAGCGTTAGAGGGGTCGACCCACCCCTTAGGGTGTCGACCCTTGGGTCGACACCTCCTTGAGGGGTCGACCCAAGAGTCGACTCCCCTAGGGAGGGAATTTTGCCGCCTCCGGAATTTTGAATTTTGAACTCAAATTTGATTTTCTAATTAATTAATTATATATGTATTTAATTCTCTTGCGCCTATACAAACTTCAAACCTTCGTAACTTCTTCATACGTTATATGTTTTACGAAAACCAAATGTCTATCTTGATCAGAATTTTGAGACGGACGCAATGGAGAAATGCGTTTCCCTTAATTTTGATTATTAAACTAATTATTATTTAATTTATCCTCTTTAATGTTGTCAGAATTATAGGGTGTTACATTATTAGAAGAACGAGATGTTTATTATGGGTCTGGATGCCTATATAGGAAGACAATTGGTGGACCACCTTGATGATTCGTTTGAAAAGCTCATGGAATAAGTTGTTCGCCATGAGAGCTTGTTTCTTAAGGAAGAAAATGTTGTCGCTGCAACCAAGGAAGTTCAAAAACCACATCAGGGTGGTAATAAAAAGAAGAGGAAGCAACAACAACAGAAAGGAAAGGATGGTTAGAAGAAGCCTAAAAGTGAGGTAGTTTGCTTTAACTACCAACAGAAGGGTCATTACTCGAATGAGTGCAAGAATCCCAAAGCTGAGAAGAAGTGCTTCAAGTGTGGGGAGCCTGGGCATGAGAAGAAAGACTATCCAGAATCAGCTAAGCGCAAGCAGGTTTTGAAGGCATATGCTTTGGAAGTCGTGCCAACTTCTTCGAGAGCTCCTACTGTATAGGAGAAGGGAAAGGGAGTCGTCGTGTAAGGTACTCTTTCTATCCGAGGTGTTTCAGTTCAAGTTTTGTTCGATACAGGAGCATCACATTCATTTATTTGCAATGAGCTTGTGTGCCGCTTGGGTTTGGAACCCGAAATTTGTGATAAACCATTGATCGTGACTAATCCAGTTACGGGTCCGTCCAATATTTGCATGATTTGTCACGGTCTAGTTTTGTCAAGTCATGGTTACTCTCTTGTGCATGACTGCTTTGTATTGAACTTCGCTGGGTTTGGGATCATCTTGGCATGGATTGTCTCAAGAGGTACACAGCAAGGGTGAATTGCGAAAAGCTAGAGGTGAGAGTTGAGGATATGGAAGGGCAAATGGTGTTGATTAGATGTAAGCACGAAGAGGTTGTCTTCGTGAGCTTTCTATATTCGCTTGGGATTCCACAGGAAGACTTGTCTTCTATGTTGATCGCTAATGAGTATGAGGATGTCTTTGACGAGGTCAAAGGGTTGCCGCCGCATCGTGAGATCGAGTTTAGGATTGGTTTGGTCGAGGATGCTAGACCAATCGTTATGCCTCTTAGGCGGATGGTGCCTAAGGAACAGCGAGAGTTGGAGGTGCAAGTTGAAGACCTTCTAGGAAAGGGATTCATTCGAAGAAGTGTTTTCGAATGGGGTGCACCAGTCGTTTTTGCAACCAAGGCAAATGGCTCGTTGAGACTGTATGTGAAGTATCATGAATTGAACAAGGTAACTAAGAAGACCAAGTATTTGTTGCCAAGGATTGATGAGTTGTTCGATCAGCTTCACGAAGCCAAAGTATTTTCTCATATGGATTTGGCAACGGGATTTCACAGTTGAAGGTGGCAAAGGATAGCATGCTAAAGACTGCTTTTAGGACACCATCCGGGTTCTTCGAATGGTTGGTGATGCCATTTAGGTTGACTAATGCGCCAGCGTATTTTGTAGATCTTATGAACAGAGTTTATGGAGATCAGTTGAACAAGTGCGTGCTTGTGTTCGTGGATGATATTCTGGTTTACTCCCAAAATGAGGAAGAACAAAAGACACACTTGAGGGTTGTGTTGGAAATCTTGCGAAAGCATCAGCTGAGAGCTAAGTTTTCGATGTGTCACTTCTGGAAGACCGAAGTGAGGTTCTTAGGCCATGTAGTATTTGGAAATGGAATAGCGTTTGACCTCGCTAAAGTGGCAACATTCCAGGACTGGGATAAACCTAAGAATGAAATGGATGTTCAGAGTTTTCTTGGATTGGCTGGTTATTACCGATGGTTTATCAAGGATTTCTCCAAGGTAGCTACACCATTGACAGGGTTGACGAAGAAGAACCAAGTGTTCACATGGGATGCAAAGTGTGAGCAAGCTTTTGGAATCCTGAAGGCGGGACTAACGAGTGCTCCTGTATTGACCATTCCAAGTAGGATTGAAGAGAAGGTTGCATATACCGATGCATGCAGTACTGGACTTTGAGCAGTGATAATGCAGAAGGATAAGGTTGTGGCCTACGCGAGTCGACTGCTGAAGCTGCATGAGAAGAATTACCTAACTCATGATTTGGAGTTAGCAGCAATTGTGTTCGTACTGAAGATGTGGAGACATTACCTATTGGGAGTTCGATTCGAGTTTTTTACTGATCACAAGTCGTTGAAGTATCTTTTCTCCCAAAAGGATTTGAATCTTCGGCAGCAAAGATGGTTAGATTATCTAGCATCATGTGATTTTGGTATAGCCTATACTCTTGACAAAGGAAATGCAGTGGCATATGCGTTGAGTCAAAGACACGCAAATTTGAGAGCGATGTTTTTGGAATGGAAGAGCCTCGAGTATTTGGCAAGGTTTGATTTCAGGCCAAGGCGTAAGTTGGAACCTGAAATGTTGGCCAGCTTATCGATAAGACCTACTCTCATCGAAAGGATTGGCGAGAGCCAAAAGTGAGATTGAAAGATTGTCGAGTTTATCCAGAAACTAGAACCAGAAGATTTTATCCAGAAACTAGAACCAGAAGATTTTATCCAGAAACTAGAACCAGAAGATTTTATCCAGAAACTAGAACCAGAAGATAAAGAGTTTGAGGTCGAGAAGGTTGGCTTCGAAAGCAAGGGCAATTAGTTGTTCCTGATATCGAGGGTTGAGAGATGAGGTTCTAGAAGAATGTCATCACTCGAAGTCGACGATTCATCCTGGTGGCAACAAGATGTATTAGGACATGAAGCGAGTCTACTACTGGGAGGGGATGAAGCGGGATATTGGAAAGTTCGTTTCCAAGTGCATGAATTGTCAGTTAGTGAAAGCTGAACAGAAGAAGCCGAGTGGTTAGCTTTAGCCATTGGAAGTTCTTGCATGGAAGTGGGAACAAGTATCGATGGATTTTATCGTTGGACCACCTATAACGAGGGCAGGAAACGAAGGGAATTGGGTCATCGTCGATTGCTTGACCAAAAGTGAAAGATTCATTCCTGTCAAGTCGACTAGGACGGTATCGAAATTGGCTAAACTTTATATAAAATGGATAGTTCGATTCTATGTTATCCGAAGAGCATAGTGAGTGACTGAGATCCATTGTTCACGAGTGGATTTTGGAAGAGTTTGTAAGAAGCTTGGGAACCGAGTTATGTTTATGTATGGCATACCATCCCCAAACTGATGGTCAAACCAAGAGGGTTAACCGAGTTTTGGAAGATCTTCTAAGAGCTTGTGTGTTGGATTTTCGGGGATCATAGGAAGACTATCTACATCTAGTTGAATTTGCTTATAACAATAGCTACCAATCGAGCATTGGGATGACACCATACGAGGCGTTGTATGGTAGGCCATGCAATTCTCCAGCATGTTGGTTAGAAACTAGAGATAAGTTGGTACTTAGGCCAGAGATGATTAGAGATACCTTAGATTGTATCGAGATCGTTCAGCAACTAATGAAGGTGGCCCAAGATCGTCAGAAAAGTTATGCTGATAAACGTCGAAAAGATTGGGAATTCAATGTTGGCGATATGGTTTTCTTGAAGATTTTGCCATTAAAGCACGTGGTTCGATTCGGAAGTAAAGGAAAGTTAGCTCTTAGGTTTTTTGAACCATTTCTGATTGTCGATCGAATTGGAAAGCTCGCATATAGATTGGAGTTAGATGAGAAGATGTTGAGTGTACATAATGTGTTCAATGTGTCATTTCTATGGAAGTTCGTGCACGATTCAAATGTGGTGGTACCTCCAGAGCAGTACGAAGACCTAGAAGTAGAGACCGCAGTTGCGAAACCTCGTAAGTCGCTTCGTGTTGTGGGGAATGACATGAAACAACTTAGGAGGAAGACGATTAAGCTTGTCAAGGTACAATGGGGTGAAAATGGCGACGATTGTACATAAGAGATGGAAGAAAGCATGAAGGCGATTCATCCAGAACTCTTCGTCGGTAGGACCCTTTGATATCGTATCATCGTTATATCTCTGTATCTTGTTGTTGTTTGATAGAATTCTGCATGATGGGATAAGGCTTTGGATGTACGGCTTGATGGTTGCTAGTTGGATGATAAAACTGGCTTCTCATGAATGATAGGAATGCGGAATTATTGTGGTTGCTTGTGTTTTCCTGTAATTTCGGTGGTGAAATTCTTAAGGGGGGATGGGGAGAATGTAACAGCCCGCATTTTATGTATTAAAAGATCGTAAAATATTTTTATTTTATTCCCTGAGGGTTGGATCATTCTCATATTTTGATATATTGCATATGGGGATGTGAGATATGTCCATAATTTTTACAAATTTTGTTTGTGACCATTTCCCCCTGTCAGTCTTGTACGGGGCATTACTTTTGACTCAGATCGAATCTGGTGGTGAGACTTATGTCATTAGAAAGGAAATGATGATTGTCTTTCCGTAGAGTGGTTACATTAATGATTTGGCTCATCAGTTTGTGCGGAATCGCTGTTTTAAGGTTTTTCAGTTGACTGTTCAGGTTTTGAGAGCCTTAATGGGCTGATTTGAAGAGACCCGTTAGTGGGCTGTTGGAAACTATAAATTAGGGGTGAGAGATATGGGAAATGGTTTAGTTTCTCCGTTCTCTCATCGGGCGGCCAATGTTCCTCCTTCCTCTAACACCTTTCCACCATTAAAATTCAAAATCTAAGAAGGGAAATCAAAGATCTACACCATTAGAGCCTAGATCTACATTAATTGAAGTGGGAATTCATCGGATCAAGGGGTTTGGTTCGAGTTACTTACTGTTCGAAATCTTAATACATTGATTTTTGCTTGATTTGGAGAATCAGTGAGTAACTTTCATCTCTCACATAGATTCAATGAAGTATATGAATGTTTTTCATCAAACTCAAGTGTTTTACCATAAATCTATACCATGACAAGTCCATTTTTATATGAATCACCCTAGGATCTATTTTAGCAAGTTCAAATTGGTAATTCCTACGCCATTTCATATGTTTATGCAAGTTAGATCCGTAATTTAAATCATATATTCATTTATCACGGTTTCGAAGTAATTTGCATAATTTTAGTGATAATCGTCATATTCTCGTTTTTAGTGACTTCATAACATGCTTATGATTATGCTGAATGAATTGGACGAGTATATTTCATCGATTGTGTCGATTGGAGAAGTTTTGGTCAAAATTGGAGTTGCATTGGGGTACTGCAGGTTTTGGGTCGTTAATGGTGGGTCGGTCGTACCATGGTGTATGTCTTAGAGAACAAGACAGGACTGGGGTCAGTCGTACGTGAGAAGACTGGGGTCGGTCGGGCGAGCCTAGGGTTGAACATGGGATCGGTCGAGCGAGCATGGTCAGGGTTGAGCTAGCCAGGTCGTGCAGAATGGAGCATGGTCAGGGTATGGGTCGAACGAGCCTAGGGTCGAACCGGGGCTCGGTCGAGCATCAAGACTAAGGGTCGGTCGAGCAGTGACTGGCTTGAGCAGGGTATGGTCAAGCTATGGTGTGGTCGAGCATCCTGAGGGGTTCGGTCGATCGTGCATAATAGGGTCATTTCTGAAAATAATTTTTTTGGGTATGACTTACATTTGAACGAAAAGGTCTAGAAAAAATATTTTTCGGGGGCAACCCCCTGAATCTTAGCCGTAGCGCAGATATTATTTTGCTCGGTGATGGTGTGACTTCGAAGTGAATTCAAAGAGGAAGGTTCGAAGTGTTGAAATGAGTTCGTTGATCGGTGTAGAACAACGAACGAGGTAACAATTCAAAGGTCGTGAGTTGATGAATAATGGTTGCTTGAGAAGGTTGCTTGAGCTAGGAAAAGTCATCGGGTTGGATGATTAAAGATGCAAAGGCCGAGAGATTATCGTTGTTGTAAGTTCTAGCATGCTCAAAGCAGGGGTACGATAGGGGCACCTAAAAGATCGGTTGTAGGTCGAGTACGCTGGGTATCGTTGAAAGACCTAGTTGTCAAGGTTGGACATATGTATCATTGAAAGGCGTATGGATTTTACGTTAGAACTGGGTTATCATTAGACCTTGACATGTGGCAAGGTTGGCCGTCATACGACTAACGATGATTTCAAAGCAGGATTGGCAGTGATAGCCAGGGTCAGTCATGGATGTTTGGTTGTTTGGATGCTCTGTTTGTACCATCTCATATAGATTGTCCAACAGTTAAGGAGATGTTCCTTGGGTGCTTGTCTGATATTGGTTTAGGCCTCTTGGGCTTGTGCTTGAGGGATGTTGAATTCGATTAGAATGGTTTACATGAGATATATATAATCTGGATGTCATAAGGGCTTTACCATGATTGAATGGGGATGAATGGTTGAATTGTTTAATGTAAAGGCTATCACTGTACGATGTGGGGGAAGACGGGGGTTGATTTCTTCTCTGGTGTTTGGGAGATTGGTTTGTTAATCTACCTATTCTCATATACTTTACTGATGAAGTTTGTTAGTTGTTTTATCGCTCACTAAGGCTGTTGTCTGACTCAAGGTTTTACGTTTCCTCTGTGGATGGGCAGACTAGGTGGCTGGTGACAGTGATTGCTTCGTGTGGACGATGTAGCTGTTCGGAGGTGAGCAAGAGGGTAGCATACTATCTTTTACTGTATAGTATTTGGATTTCCGCAGTTTGTTATTCTCTGAGTGATGTAGTGAGGCATTGTATAAAAAATATTCCTAATTGTATGGATATTACTTTCTAGTTGTTAAGAAAGTCTAATGTTTTCTGCTTCACTATTACTACCTGTTGTATATGTACTATTATATTTTATCCTTGCGCTGTGAGTTACGACAGGTTCCGATGTTTTTTACCTACTCTGATGATCGTCCATAGTTGTCATGCACATCTTTCAGCGCATTATTCCTCTTATTTCGTGCGGGGGCTATGGGCGGTCATCACAACAAATGTATTATGTTGACATCACTTTAACGACAATGATTTTAATGTCGCTTAATTAATAATTAACTAAGATCATGCTGTTTTTTTTCAGTTGTGTGTCTCCAATTTGGTATAGTGTTTTCAGGATGAAATATTATTAAAAATTCCTTTAGTTAGATGTTGCAAGAGACACAATTTGACTAATTTTGTTGTATTTTGACTTTTAATATTAGTGCTTTTTCTTTTTTATAATTTCATTCTCTTTTATTTCATATTCTGTAACCATGAATACTTTCATTAATATTTAAGACTGTCAAAACTATTGCAGAGAATATAAATTGTTTTGTATAACCCATTATTAGAAACAAATGTTTTGCATGGTTTTGCATCTTCAGTGGTATCTATATCTTATGGACTTACTATTAACATTATGACATGTACATACACATGTGCAGCAAAAGCAATTTGTTTTGGTTTTTACATTGCTACTCTATGGAATGTTATTGAACAGCACTAACTTCAAGCAATGTGCAATAATATTGGTTAATGCAAATATTTTTTTGTAGTCTTGGTTGTTCTGAATTAGTATGTGGTGTGCTGCTTTGATTTGTAAGCTAATGCATTTCATTTACTTTATTTTACTATAGAAATTTGTTGCACTTACATTTCTGAACTGATTTCTTCATGCTAAGAACCACCTTGATTATCTTGCTATTTTAGAATGAGAACAACATTGAAGTCTAAATCGGTGTAATATGTATAATTTAATCCTAAACTTTTCCTTTAGTTTATCTGTTATTTATTTGGTTCTTCGCTCCGTTCTGCCACCCACCAACTACCTTGCCAATATAACTGAAAAAAGTAGCGCAACAATATCAGCATAATACCTTTTCTCAAACCAACGTAAATTTTCTCCTTAAACCACATTAAAAAATGATCAACTTAAAATGCACAAAAATTAGAAATCGGGTATACACTCTGAAAACCTTATCTGTGAAGCTTTGTGATCATGTTAGCATAATTAGTGTTTAAAATTATTTTTTTATAAGGGACATTACTAAATTGATTATAGTAACCATTTGCATTTGGATATTGAGTTGATGCATAAAAATATGGTTATTTTTATGTTAAAATAGGAATGTGTGTTTGGAAAGAGAATTTTCCAAATCAAAGAAAATACACATGAATCCAAATTTGTTGAAGAACATGCCAAACTCTTCAAAACATATTCTGATCTTTATATAACATATCAAACCATGTTTACCAATTTGATAATTGATAATACTTTATAAATATATATTTCTGTAGGAAATTGTAAATTGCAATGAGAGTAAAATTCAAGGTATCGATACAAGCTGAAATTGATTCAAAGCATTTTTCTTATCTACATGTGTTTTAATTTTTTTAGGGGGAACTCGCCTAATTGCTTCAAAATATTGGTGATGCAAGTATTAATTTGATGTTGGTGCACAGTTTGAAGCTCCTAAATAAGCTCTAAAATTCATTGACCCTACGAAGAAGTCAAGCTACATATAGCCCTTGGTTTAAGCATAGCTTTTCTTTAATCAAAACTTCAATTTGCAAAAACAATGATAATTAAAATAAAGTGAGATTGCCTTCATTTTTCATCACCTTGGGGAAGGATCATCTTTCCAAGCCTTGGTTTAATTTCGTGTCGTTACTGTGGTGTATGTAAAATGTTTAGTTTAATATGGTGCTTTGTAGTGTATGTATTTACGGTGTAAGTTCCGTTTTCAGCGTATTCCCTACATTTTGGTTTATTCAATGCCATGACATTTGATAAATATGGATTAAAAGGGTCTCAATGTTTTCCGTTGAATTTTGATAATTGTTTCCATGTAAATGGGCCATTTATACATTAAACACTACAAGTATAATTGCATTTTTTTTAATAATAACTATTTGCAGTTAAAACTACAAATTATCTAACAACCCAGAATTTCTAAACCAATTTAAAAATTTTATTTCAGATATTTTAAAGGGTTTTGAATATTTAAAATGATTTATTTTAAATAATAATGATTAAAATTTTATTTAAATCGAAGGTAGAATGTATAAATTTATTTTAATTATAAAACGAGCTTGGAATGGCGCGATAGTTTGAGAACCCGATTTTTAAACTTCAAATGAATATACATAATTCAATATAAATCGGATTTTAGTAAAATAAGAAACGTTGGAATAGTTTGAACTGTAATTTTCTAACGAATGTAATAAACTGAAATTTCACTTTATAAATTATAAATTATGTCCATTTTAAAATTTAGAATAGTCGCTATGGAATTTATAAATAATATATAGACCTTAAAAATAGCCATTTTGCAAACGACCTCCGTTTTCGACGAAACCACTTTTGTTGGATCCGGAATGTCAAATTATAGTTAGGTTTAAAATTTCATAATTTTTGGAATTAATGTGTGAGCATAGTAAATTTAAACGTGTTTTCAATTTCAGTTTAAATTTAATTGACCAGTTAAAAAGACCATTTTTCAAACGGTTTCCATATTCAACGAAATTAGTTGTTTTAGGACCGTATCGTCAAAACATAGCTAGATTTAATTTTTCTGTAATTTTTGGAGTCAATATGTGGCCCCAATAAGTTAAAATGTACATTCAAATTCAATATTGATCGTTATATTAATTTATAATCTAATTTTGAAGAAAATTGATCAAAACGATAAATTTGGCTTATGAAACATATCCCATTATGTCCAAAATGAGGGTATTTAGCTAAGGTCGACAGTCATTGGAATTCATTTGGAGTTCGGATATAAAATCTATTTTTTTTTGGAAATTAAATAATAAATAAATATATATAAGCCAATCAAAAATAACATTCAAACCCTAATTCATTTTCAGAAAGAAAACACCGCCGCTTTCTCTCGTTCAAAGGTGGAAAACCCTTCCAACCAATCCCCCTCAAAATCATTCAATCCACACTATGATTCAAGAAGATTTCTGAAAAAATACTGTAGAGAGTTTAGTGGTCTTCAGATCCATACGGTTTTGACCATCATTCATTTTCTGGTTAGCATGATTTTCGAGCTTGAAGCTCCACTGTTCGAGCGCTTATCTAGGCTAATAGCGGTCGTAGAGTTCATCAAGGAAGGAGGAGCAGGTGCGGCTCGCGGCGACGAAGGGGGTAGCGGCATCTGATCTTTGTCCGGAGGCTCGACGGGATCGGAAAATTCAACCTTAGGAATCGAGCTTAGTTTTTTCGTGGTGGCTGAGTGGCAAACGAGAGGTAAGGTAATTAATTTAAATTAATTACTTTATTAATCCTCTCAGTAATGTGATTAAAGTATAAATTTACACATCTTTCTCATACGATGTCAGAATTCAGTGAAACATGAGCCATTGGAATCGTGATAACGTGTACTACATCCTTGAACTGACTGGAAGGAGTTTGGAGCTAGCTACAAATTTAGGAGAACTGGAACCCAAGGTCAGATTTCTAAATTCAAAATAAAATGGCGTAAATAAAAAAAAAAAATATATATATATATATATATATGTGTTGTATAAAATATATATATATATGGGTTGTATAATATATATATATATGCGTTGTATAAAATACATATCCGTTGTATAAAGTATATACGCGTTGTATAGAATTGAAATGCGATAAAATTGATTGTGTGATTTCGAAAAATAGTTGAATATGGGTTTGGCAACCTTATTTTTGATTTGTTGGATGAAATTGTTGTGTATGGCACGAGCCTAGTTAGGAGAGGGGTAATGCTAGACATTATTCCGGTTCTAAAAATAGCGCCATTAAAATAGCGGAATTTTCTGAAATGCAATAAATAAAATGGTCATGTATTGAAATAATTATTTGTTCGCTAAAAATATAATTTTGAACATATATATAAGATATATAAAATAGTCATGCATTGAAATAATTATTTGCTAAAAATATTATTTTTAACATATATATGAGATGAACAAAATGGTCATGTATTGAAATAATTATTTGTTCACTAAAAATATTATTTTTAACAAATATATGAGATAAATAAAATGGTAATGTATTGAAATAATTATTTCTTCATTAAAAATATTATTTTTAACTTATATATGTGATATAAAAAATTATCATGTAATGAAATAATTATTGGATTGTTAAAAATATAATTTTTAACATATATATGCACCGTATAAAATTGTCATGTAATGGAATATTCAATTTAAAATTGAAATGGAAGTTGGAATCGTTTTTGAAACAAATTTAAAATGTTTTACAAAATACGTTTTAAATGGAAATCGATGAAACATAGCATATATATTTAAAAGGCTTGAATAGAACGCGCCGCGCAGCGACCGTTCACGAATTTCAACCATTTACTTCAAATTGATGTAACGCGAGATCCGACCGTCGGATTCTCCTAAAACCGAAACCATTGGGTTCATATTGAAAAGATCTTTCCAATTAATATAAGAGATTTAAATTTGAACAGTTGGATTTTAAATTATGTCCGAATCAAATTCAGAAAATGTCGTTATGGATGTAGTACGATGGTCGATATTGGAAACCGACTGTAAGGGCTTATTAAAAATATGGAAAAATTATGTAAAATCACAATAACTGATGTGGAAAGATTTTGGATCAAAATTTTCGAGTTTGAAAGGATAAAAATATATTTTTATCGAAATGAACTAGTTAATAACTAGAATAATAATCCAATTATTTTTAGAAATAATAAATTGAATTGAAAAAATGGGTTTTTAAAATAACCAAAGTTTTCCAATTAATAAATTGGAATGGATTTGGAATGGAAATTATCTTCAGATATTTCGATATTGAATTCCGTGCTTATATGAATATTGTTGAGGAATTTGGATGATATACATATATCGTTATTCCCTAAATGATGTTTGTTAGTTTTAGAATTTTATATTGAATATAAGCTGATATAATTTCTATTTATAGCCTTATGTTTAATATCAAACATAGTTTTGGGTTATTCATGAATGGTGTCTTTATTAACACTGTTCTTAAACCCTGTAGAGAAAAGAATAAATCCTTTGATTTAGATTTAGAGAAGTTTACCAATTATAAATTGGAATTAAATGGAAGTTGATATTCGGTTTATTATGAATGATGTTTTAAATAACATGAGTTCTTTAACCCAATAAACAGTGAAGTTATGACTTGGATTTTATAATCTTTTTATTAAGATTTATTGGAAATTTTCCAAAGTAAAGTTTTTACAATTTAATATATTAAATTGAATTGAATGGAATTCGATTCAGTAAAAATCGAGATGAGCTTCTGTGAATGAAGACTGTCACTATTTATGGAATTTAGAAGGCCTAGCTGTCATTCCATTTATAGTATTAGTTTGAAACGGAAATTTATATCAATTAAGACTGATCGAATTTCCGTGAAGATTCCATTTTGATGGAAGATGATTTTGGGGAACTTTGTTTTAAAAGACAATGATTCTTTAACCCAGTTAAAGGTAGGATGAATTTTCCTAAAAGTTGAACAATCATTAAGTAATGAATTTCAGAGATTGAAACTAAGAAGAGTTTTAATAAATCCTTAATTATGAATGATTGAATGGTAATTAACTTTACCAAAACATGAGATATGTTATAAGTCAAATATACTTGGTTGTTGATATTAATTGTGATTGATTGATTGTTTGGATTGTGCTCGACCAGTTTATGAGCAAAATATGTGTTTACATTTAGCATTGGGTTGGGTAGAAATATTTGTATGCTAACATCTTGTGAAACACTTCATGATTTGACTATGAGATGTTTAGCGATCTGGTTGAGTTCATTTCAAATTTAATGAATGATTTTGAAATGAAATTTTTCTTAAGTGAAAAGAAATGTGTTCCGATTTTGGATAGGTAATGATTATAAAAATGTTTTATAAAACAAAAAGGATTTCGAGGCCTAAACCCGATGTTGTCGAAATGATTTCGAAATGTATTATGTGTTTGACATTGTATTTCATCACATAACCGATTAGTTCTATTGATGATATATCTGTTTGGTGGCGGAGAATTTATTCTCTTGCTTAACACCCTTCTTTGAGACGTACGAGCTCAAAGGTTATTTGATTAATAGTGAATGATCATGTAACACCCCACGTCCATTATTGTCACTCACAAAGGGAATGCATTAACTTCTATGGAGGTTTTAGGTGAATATAGAACAGTAAAATTTCAACAAGACAGATATAAAATAGTACTTGGAAATTTAAAAACTTTATTTCAATTGCAGCAGAAGTCAAAACATGTTTGATTACATCATAACACCATAATCAAAGTCAAGTACAATATCTATCTTGATAAAACAAGTACATAATCCCATTACATAAATAGCCATTAAAAAGGAAGATAACAAGCTGGACTTTACTTCAGCAGTCCAAGCTTTCCAAGAGATAAGCAATCCAATCAGACTCCACTGGAACTTGGCCCAACCTGAGGACCTGAAGGGAGAAAAAGATGAAAAAGAGGGGGGGGGTCAGACATAAAGTCTGGCGAGTATGATAATTCTACAATACTATTATCAAAATAACTGGACTAAGGCATAAGCTGGAAAACAAGGAAATGTCTATGAAAGAGCAGATTAAGGACATAGACAATTGCTAAAGGAAACGTTATAGGCGCTCCTAAATACTAAAGGATAAACACTATATTGCACCACACCAGTCACCCTAAAGATTGATTCCACTTAGCTTCACTTAGATACTTTCTTAATGGCTTTACGTACTCCTAGCTGACTACATAGGTGCCGCCTGCCCCTATCTCCACTAGGTGTACCCCACTTTCCATTTTTCGATCGGCTCCCTACTCGTAGATACCCGTGCTAGCCCCACAGTGGGGTGTATCATTCCCCTAAAGTGGCAACCCGATATAACGGAGATGCACAGCTTATACATACACGATGCAACAACGTCTTACCTACCAGCCCGGGTCCACACACGCATATGAAACCCGTTGGACTTACGTTGCCATCGCTCCATGTTTTGGCCTCTTATAGTCAAACCCAGTATGTGTGTCCCGTCCTCGACTTGGGTCGAGCTCACAAAGATACGTTTTGGGATACTGGTTGAAATGGGCCCCCATTATTTCCCACAAGCATTCCACCTAAGCTTGTCCCATTAGTCCATCCACTTAACCCACTTAGTCATGTTCATTTACATGTGTATTGGGTTAAGTCTAATCGTATTTCAAATGCCTCTAAAGGCAACCACTAGATTCCTCATGCCACCTAAGGCACCTACTTAACCCCCATGTCCCACCTTACATGATTATCTGGCTAAGTATTTCTTAATTCATTAAGGCCATAACCTCATAAAGACCTCTCACATTAGACTGGCATTTATGGCAGCTGGATTTGCCGGGCGGGTCCGGGTAGTCTTACACCATAAAAGAGTCTAACCTCGTGTCTTTACAACTGTTATGCTTTAGTTTGGGCCTAGGACCTCTCACATTGGGCCGACATTTGTGACTACTGGATTTGCCGGGCGGGTCCGGGCAAGTTTACGTCACAAACGGGTCCAACCTCGTGTCCTAAGCATTGATTATTATTAATAATCCACTTTCCCCAATTTTAATAATTCCCTACTTGAATTATTAATTAATTCCAAATTTAACAATGTCCATAATTGACTCAATTATGGACATCCATTTAAGACATGCAAAATCATATCAATTGCACCCCAATTTATTAATTTCCTAATATTACCCCTACCCCACGTTTGAACGTTTACTCGCAAAATGTATGCTAGACCCGATTAGTCTAACTCATAGCATAAAAGAAAATATTCACAACAACAACATATATATGTGACTAAATAAATCATAACAAGGGGTAAAACTTGCATACATTACAACTTGCATAAGGTTATACATGTCATGGATCTAAGGGTGTCAACTTATTCATAATTCACATAATTTGATTTTGATCAGATTTCATAAACTTGTATAGGACATGTGTGAATCAACATCATTAACAATATGGTTTTATATGGGTACACCTAACTCAATAGGCAAATTCCCAAAAATCAAAATTCATTTAATCATAGATTCATGTATATGGGTACACCTAACTTAATAGGCAAATTCCCATATTCAAGATCCAATTAATTTGTAGATTCATCTATATGGGTACACCTAACCCAATAGGCAAATTCCCATAATCAAGATCTATTATAAAAAAAACATAAACTTTAAACATGATCCAATTCGCATAAATACTAACATCTTGATTTTACAACTTGTATGATTCAACACAACTTAACATGACATCATTATCATATAACATAAGTATTTCAACATATGTGATAAAATGAGATCTACAACATATATAAGATTTACAACATAGCATATCATAATTTGAAACATAGCATGATATGATTTACAACACAGCATAGCATGATTAATCACATATGACATAGCATAGGATTATTTACAACATAATCACTACAAATAACAACATATATATGATAACATAATAGCATAACAAGAGATCCACAAACTAATTTACAAATACATAACAATTCATATCACTTTCTTGTGATCCATTCATAACTTAATCAAATTATTTTATAATAATATTGTGAGATTCATCATACTCACAATTTTAAAGAAGAGAAATAGAAAGAGAGAGAGCTTTTGATTTGATTTGAGTAGATTTAGTTTGTAGATTAGGCCTTCTTCTTCTTTAGTTTGTGACGGCTATGCTGAACTCCATGGCAACGGCATGTCGGTAGCTCTCCAATTTTTCAAGTGATTTAGGGTTAGAGTCTACCCACTTATTTATAGATGTTAGGATTCATTTAGGCCATTAGATTTAACCTAGAAATAACCGCAGCCATTCAGACCAGATGGGGTTTATCTTATTGACTCAGCAATGAGTCAGAAGTGACTCAGCAAACACTCAGCAAATTAATAAACTTCTATTCATGTTTACATTAACTGCCCATACATATATAAATATCTATATATACACACGCACCTATTCATGAATTCAAATTAATCCATAATTAACTTATGACCATTTCTACACATTAATTTTCCAATTAATGTCTTAATTCCATTTTTCGCCTTTTAAGGCAATTCACATATCTCAAATTTGTTATATGCCTTTTTATGGCTATTTCGTGCAAATTCTCAATATTAATTCTTTTAATTTGTGAATATTAGTATTAACAGAAATACGGGGTGTTACATTCTCCCCTCCTTAAGGGATTTCGACCCCGAAATCTTCAAGTTTATATCCTATCATCAACCATCTACTCAATCAACAAACACTGGCATCCATTGTCCTTATAGACTTCTAATGCTTTCATGTTTAAATGCACAGTGTGTGTCTATGTCCGTATCTAATGCAAAATCAGGCGGTCCACTGATTCAGTTGACCTCCTTGATGCAATTCATGATAGTGTCATGCATCCATTATGTATGCAAAAGATCCTAATTGCTTACAAACTACTTCTATATGCGTGCACATCCATTCAACCGAATGCAGCATCTATATGATGGTACAACCATTATACATCCATTATACTAAATACATTCATTTATGCAATATGCAATATGTAGTGACTGAGCCGATCTAGTGCCTAAAGTGTGTGTATATATGCATCCACGAGCAACCACTAGCAACCACTTGCATCCATTTTGCATCCATCATACATAACATGTCTCAAACACATGTTTCAACCATAGGATTATCCTAACTAAAGGTCAAAGATACTAATGAGAGGACATACTAAAGATAAGATAAGATAAGCTAAGCGATAAAGGAGAAATTAAAAGACATACCCTAAAAAAGAAAAGGGTATAGCGAACGCATCTTCCCTTCTGTCTCCCAAGTAGCGTTGCTCTCATCATCTCCCCATTGCACTTTAACTAGTTTGACCTCTCGATCTCTCAACTTTTTGTTCTCCGACCCAAGAATGCATGTAGGAGCTCGTCTAATTGTTGCATCACGCTCTATTTCCACCTCTTTAAGCAAGCTCGGCTCTACCACCTCCACGGTCTTGTGCAAATACTTCCTCAAATCTGATACATGGAATACATCATGTACTCCACTAAGTTTCTCAGGCAACTCCACCCTATACGGCATCTTCCCAATCCTGTCTTTTATAGGAAACGGCCCTACAAACCTTGGCGCTAATTTCCCAATGGACCCAAAGCGAACAACATTCCGTAATGGAGACACTTTGATAAAAACCATGTCCCTAATGTCAAACTCAAGATCTGTCCTCCTCTTATCAGCATACGATTTCTGCCTATCTTGTGCTGCTTTCATCCTCCTTCGAATCAAATCAATCTTCTCCGAGGTTTCCCTAACCATATCGGGCCCAAGTAGGATTTTATCGGTAGATTCCCACCAACATGTAGGCGAACGGCAAGGCCTTCCATAAAGAGCTTCGAAAGGTGCCATGCCAATACTAGACTAAAAGCTATTATTATATGCGAATTCTACCAACGGAAGGTGCTCTTCCCATGTACCCCCAAAGTCTAGGATACAAAGCCTTAAAAGATCCTCTAGAATACGATTCACCCTCTCGGTCTGGCCGTCCGTCTGAGGATGATATGCGGTGCTCAAACATAGCTGAGTCCCTACCGCCACTTGTAAACTCTTCCAAAATTCGCTAGTGAAGATGGGATCACAGTCCCTTACTATACTAGAAGGAATACCGTGCAAACGAACTATCTGTTTAATGTATACAGAAGCCAACCACGGAGCAGTCCTCTTACTTTTCACGGGAATAAAATGGGCGCTCTTAGTAAGTCTATCTACTATAACCCAAATCCCCGTATTACCCTTCCTTGATCTTGGTAATCCATCCACAAAATCCATTGAGACGCTTTCCCATTTCCATAGTGGAACTTCCAATGGGTGAAGCAACCCACCGGGTTTCTTTTGTTCCGCTTTTACTCGTTGGCACACCAAGCATCTAGCGACGTACTCGGCCACATCCTTTTTCATACCGGCCCAAAAGAAAACCCGCTTCATATCTTTGTACATCTTGTCTCCGCCGGGATGAATGGTCATCTTTGAGAGATGAGCATCATCAAGAATGGCCTTCCTTAAGTCTTCGTCTTGTGGTACACAAAGTCTATTATCCCTTCGTAACCAACCATTATCGTCTAGGGTATACCTACGAAGATGGCTAGACGACTCCCCTCCTTTGAGCTTTTCTACTATCTCAACCAACTGGGGGTTGTCTTGCTATGCCTCACCAACTCGTCCTAGAAGTGTAGGTCTAACCTCCAAGGATGCTAACAAACCAGGTACTAGGTCAACGGAGGGTCTAAAGTCAAACATGGAGATGAATTCTAAGCTTCGTCGTTCAACAAACAACGGACTCAAGGACAACCTTTTCCTACTTAAGGCGTCTGCTACCACGTTACCCTTGCCCGGGGTATATGCTATTTCAAAATCGTAGGAGGCTAGGAATTCCATCCACTGTTGCTGCCTTAAATTCAAATCCTTCTGAGAGAATAAGTATTTTAATGATTTGTGGTCAGTGAACAGTTCGAATTTCTCACCAAGAAGATAGTGACGCCAAGACTTAAGCGCGAAAACAATTGCGGCTAACTCAAGGTCATGCGTAGTGTAATTCTTTTCATGAATCCTCAACTGCCTTCCACCATAGGCTATTACTCTTCCCTCTTGCATGAGGACCGCGCCAAGCCCCGTCCCGCAAGCATCAGTATAGACGGTAAACGGTTTATTCCCGTCTGACAGCACTAAGATTGGGGTTGAAGTTAAGGCTCTCTTTAAACGTTGGAACGCATCATCACAATCTTTGTCCCACGTAAAAACCAGGTTCTTCTTCGTTAACCGTGTTAATGGAGCTGATATTTTTGCGAAGTCTTTGATAAACTTCCTATAATAGCCAGCCAACCCCAAGAAACTTCTTACTTCGGTTACATTTTTAGGGACCTTCCAATCTTGGATGGCCACCACCTTTGCGTGATCCACTGCTATCCCTTCCTTGGAAACCACGTGCCCTAAGAACCGTACTTCTTTCCTCCAGAAGTGACACTTAGAAAATTTTGCCTTAAGGTTATGCGCTCGAAGGGTTTCCAATACTTCCCTAAGATGTAGGGCATGCTCTTCTTCATTCTTAGAAAAGACTAAGATGTCATCCACAAAGACTACCACGAATTTGTTAAGGTACTCCCTAAACACCCTACTCATCAAATCAACAAAATATGCGGGGGCGTTTGTCAAACCAAAGGGCATCACTAGCCATTCACAGAATCCGTCAGGAGTCCTAAAAGCAGTCTTATCTATACTATCCTCAGCCACTCTCAGTTGATGAAAGCCAGTGGCTAAGTCCAACTGCGAAAACACTGAGGCGCCAACTAACTGATCAAAGAGATCGTCAATCCTCGGCAGTGGGCGTCGGTTCTTTTTAGTAAGCTTGTTTAGTTCTCTATAGTCCACACAAAGTCTAAGGGACCCATCCGCCTTTGTAGCAAATACTACTGGAGCACCCCACTCT
Organism: Allium sativum; assembly: GCA_030737875.1. Classification (NCBI taxonomy): domain Eukaryota; kingdom Viridiplantae; phylum Streptophyta; class Magnoliopsida; order Asparagales; family Amaryllidaceae; genus Allium; species Allium sativum. The sequence continues at coordinate 5,249,266 of CM060923.1, read as the reverse complement.
GATATACTACGTCTTATGAATCCCTTCTCAAGCAACTCCTTCACTTGCTTATTGAGTTCCCTCCTTCCACGAGGAGCCATATGGCGCACTGGCAAAGATACGGGTTTAGCATTATCCACAAGATAAATTCGAAAGTCTATCTCCCGCTTTGGAGGTAAGCCCTTCACCTCCTCAAACACATCCGGATATTCCCGGACCACCTCTACCGTTCGCAGATTCTCTACAGATGCGTCAAGCGATTCAAGATAACTTAGCATAACGGAATTTATGGGACTACAAAAGATGTCGAGAGCATTACCAAGGCGAGTCACAAGCCTAACTACTCTCCTTTCACAATCAAGAATGGCCCCATTTCTAGATAACCAATCCATTCCTAAAATTAGCCCATAGCCCGTGAAGCCCACTACATAAGCATCACATCTAAATTCAACGCTAAGTATAGAGATTTTCAAATCCAAACATATCATGGTCAAATGAGCCGAACCCCCAATTGGATTTGAAACAACCAAGGGATCCTCTACTAAACTGGTGTTCAAGTGCAGTAATTCAACTAATGATACAGAGATAAACGAATGAGATGCGCCAGAATCGAATAAGGTACGGACAGGATGATCAAACAGAAAAACTAAGCTTTCAACGGAAATTGTTCTACCTCTTTCTTGCAGCGGTGGGGCCGCAATAGCCTGAACTTGCCCCCTTTCCTGCCCTGGTGCCATAAGAGCCTGCACCTGTCCTCCCGAGGTAGACCCTGCCCTCTGCCCCTTCTTTGGGCAGTCCTTTACCCAATGTCCCGCATCTCCACAATGAAAACAACCAGTCTTCTTTTTCTTTCTACAATCTTTGCTGAGATGGCCAGGCGTCCCACAATTGAAGCATCTCTTCTTCCCTTTGCCATTATTGTTTTTACCACCCTTCTTATTTTGCTGTTGGGGTTTCTTCTGATCCCCTTTCTTTTCAACTGCCTTATCCTCATGCATAAGTGCCATTTCTACTTGCCTTTCAAAGGTGGCTCCCATAGGGATGTGGGTCATAGCCAACCCTTACAACGGTTCATTCAAGCCTCTAACGAACCTCAAAGCTTTCTTCTCTTGCGTGTTCACCAACTCCAAGCCAAACCTTGCTAACTGATTAAATTTATTGACATACTCCTTCACTGATAAGCTCCCTTGCTTTAATGTCAGGAATTTTTCCATATTTAAATTCTCCTCTGCCCTTGAAAGAAACTTTGCCTCAAACCTTCGTCTGAAATCCGCCCATGAATCAACTGGACGTTCCCCGTTAGTGACCTCCCACCAAAACGAGGCCTCTCCCTTCATTAACCAAGCAGCTAAACGGACTTTCCTCCCATCTTCCACTTCAAAGATATCCAACAATTCCTCAGTCTCCTTAAGCCAGTCTCTGGCCTCCACAAACGTCTCAGTCCCTTGAAAAGTTTTTCCTCCCATAGCCTTAAATTCCTTGCACGTCTTTGCTAAAGTGTCAACACGAGGAGGGGGAGGAGGAGGAATGGGTGCAACTGGGGGTGGAGGAACATCTGCTGGGCCTGCAGTGGTGGCCCTAGCCTCCAAATATCTCCTAAACCACCCTGGAACCGTCACACCTTCTGGGAGATTAAGATCTTCAGCCATGCTGAAACGAGAAAGGAAAGATTCAAAATGGAGAATTCGAATGATAAAGATAAGGATATGGCTATTTGGGATTATGTTTTTCATAAAAACTTTCTCTAAATAACATGTTTTTGAAAGCACTTCTTCCAAAAATACTTTAGAAAAATATTTTTCTAAAATTTTTATCTGTTCTGGTAACCTTATGCTCTGATACCACGTGTAACACCCCACGTCCATTAATGTCACTCACAAAGGGAATGCATTAACTTCTATGGAGGTTTTAGGTGAATATAGAACAGTAAAATTTCAACAAGACAGATATAAAATAGTACTTGAAAATTTAAAAACTTTATTTCAATTGCAGCAGAAGTCAAAACATGTTTGATTACATCATAACACCATAATCAAAGTCAAGTACAATATCTATCTTGATAAAACAAGTACATAATCCCATTACATAAATAGCCATTAAAAAGGAAGATAACAAGCTGGACTTTACTTCAGCAGTCCAAGCTTTCCAAGAGATAAGCAATCCAATCAGACTCCACTGGAACTTGGCCCAACCTGAGGACCTGAAGGGAGAAAAAGATGAAAAAGAGGGGGGGGGGGTCAGACATAAAGTCTGGCGAGTATGATAATTCTACAATACTATTATCAAAATAACTGGACTAAGGCGTAAGCCGGAAAACAAGGAAATGTCTATGAAAGAGCAGATTAAGGACATAGACAATCGCTAAAGGAAACGTTATAGGCGCTCCTAAATACTAAAGGATAAACACTATACTGCACCACACCAGTCACCCTAAAGATTGATTCCACTTAGCTTCACTTAGAAACTTTCTTAATGGCTTTACGTACTCCTGGCTGACTACATAGGTGCCGCCTGCCCCTATCTCCACTAGGTGTACCCCACTTTCCATTTTTCGATCGGCTCCCTACTCGTAGATACCCGTGCTGGCCCCACAGTGGGGTGTATCATTCCCCTAAAGTGGCAACCCGATATAACGGAGATGCACGGCTTATACCTACACGATGCAACAACGTCTTACCTACCAGCCCGGGTCCACACACGCATATGAAACCCGTTGGACTTGCGTTGCCACCGCTCCCTGTTTTGGCCTCTTATAGTCAAACCCAGTATGCATGTCCCGTCCTCGACATGGGTCGAGCCCACAAAGATACGTTTTGGGATACTGGTTGAAATGGTCCCCCATTATTTCCCACAAGCATTCCACCTAAGCATGTCCCATTAGTTCATCCACTTAACCCACTTAGTCATGTTCATTTACATGTGTATTTGGTTAAGTCTAATCGTATTTCAAATGCCTCTAAAGGCAACCACTAGATTCCTCATGCCACCCAAGGCACCTACTTAACCCCCATGTCCCACCTTACATGATTATCTGGCTAAGTATTTCTTAATTCATTAAGGCCATAACCTCGTAAAGACCTCTCACATTAGACTGGCATTTATGGCAGCTGGATTTGCCGAGCGGGTCCGGGCAGTCTTACACCATAAAAGAGTCTAACCTCGTGTTTTTACAACTGTTATGCTTTAGTTTGGGCCTAGGACCTCTCACATTGGGCCGACATTTGTGACTATTGGATTTGCCGGGCGGGTCCGGGCAGGTTTACGTCACAAACGGGTCCAACCTCGTGTCCTAAGAATTGATTATTATTAATAATCCACTTTCCCCAATTTTAATAATTCCCTACTTGAATTATTAATTAATTCCAAATTTAACAATGTCCATAATTGACTCAATTATGGACATCCATTTAAGGCATGCAAAATCATATCAATTGCACCCCAATTTATTAATTTCCTAATATTACCCCTACCCCACGTTTGAACGTTTATTCGTAAAATGTATGCTAGACCCGATTAGTCTAACTCATAGCATAAAAGAAAATATTCACAACAACAACATATATATGTGACTAAATAAATCATAACAAGGGGTAAAACTTGCATACATTACAACTTGCATAAGGTTATACATGTCATGGATCTAAGGGTGTCAACTTATTCATAATTCACATAATATGATTTTGATCAGATTTCATAAACTTGTATAGGACATGTGTGAATCAACATCATTAACAATATGGTTTTATATGGGTACACCTAACTCAATAGGCAAATTCCCAAAAATCAAAATTCATTTAATCATAGATTCATGTATATGGGTACACCTAACTTAATAGGCAAATTCCCATATTCAAGATCCAATTAATTTGTAGATTCATCTATATGGGTACACCTAACCCAATAGGCAAATTCCCATAATCAAGATCTATTATAAAAAAAACATAAACTTTAAACATGATCCAATTCGCATAAATACTAACATCATGATTTTACAACTTGTATGATTCAACACAACTTAACATGACATCATTATCATATAACATAAGTATTTCAACATATGTGATAATATGAGATCTACAACATATATAAGATTTACAACATAGCATATCATAATTTGCAACATAGCATGATATGATTTACAACACAGCATAGCATGATTAATCACATATGAAATAGCATAGGATTATTTACAACATAATCACTACAACATAACAACATATATATGATAACATAATAGCTTAACAAGAGATCCACAACATAATTTACAAATACATAACAATTCATATCACTTTCTTGTGATCCATTCATAACTTAATAAAATTATTTTATAATAATATTGTGAGATTCATCATACTCACAATTTTAAAGAAGAGAAATAGAAAGAGAGAGAGCTTTTGATTTGATTTGAGTAGATTTAGTTTGTAGATTAGGCCTTCTTCTTCTTTAGTTTGTGACGGCTATGCTGAACTCCATGGCAACGGCATGTCGGTTGCTCTCCAATTTTTCAAGTGATTTAGGGTTAGAGTCTACCCACTTATTTATAGATGTTAGGATTCATTTAGGCCATTAGATTTAACCTAGAAATAACCGCAGCCATTCAGACCAGATGGGGTTTATCTTATTGACTCAGCAAGGAGTCAGAAGTGACTCAGCAAATTAATAAACATCTATTCATGTTTACATTAACTGCCCATATATATATAAATATATATATATACACACACGCACCTATTCATGAATTCAAATTAATCCATAATTAACTTATGACCATTTCTACACATTAATTTTCCAATTAATGTCTTAATTCCATTTTTCGCCTTTTAAGGCAATTCACATATCTCAAATTTGTTATATGCCTTTTTAAGGCTATTTCGTGCAAATTCTCAATATTAATTCTTTTAATTTGTGAATATTAGTATTAACAGAAATACGGGGTGTTACAGATCATATGTGTGAATTGCTAATGTAAAGGACTCTATTTTGGAAAGTACTTGTGATTATTATGTTGTGAAATGATTTTCCCTACTTTGTGATATGAAATGATTTGGTATGCGACTAAAGATTCGGGTAACCCGAATGACTAAAATTATGGGTGAGATGGCGGTGTATTTTCCCCGAGGGCGTGGGACGGTGCATCATCGGTGTAGCCTGCTCCATCGTGGGAGGGGCACATATATATATCGAGTTGGTAAGGTGCGTACCCCTTGCGTTGTCTGAGGGCTAAGTACCTCCCTATATTTGGTTGCATATCTTTTTGTATGCATTGTGATGTTTTGGAATTCATATTTCCAAAGATTTTGGTTTGAGACCCCGAAGTGAAATCTACTTTGATATAAAGCTAGATATGTATTTCAAATGATTTGAAATTATAATTTCGGGAATAAAGTCCAATGAAATAATTTCTGTAAAGTGAATTGAATTTTAAAAATTATAATTTTGGGTTTAGTCCTAAATGGGTAGATTGGTAAATTGCATGTTGTATGATGCATTGTAGATCCATATATCTATTATCGGTTATTGTTTAGGCACTGGTATTCATTGGGGTAAACCCGTTCCGTGACATGCGGCGTGGTCCCGTGATTTACCATATTTTAAAGTAAAGTTTTAATAACTGTTTTAGTTCTCACACCAGTCCTATGACTGACTCAGAGTTTATTATTTCCGCCTAAACTCTGGGTGCCCATGTTTTCCACACGGGCAACTAGTAGTTTGGTTTTGCAGATATTTCTTTTCACGTGATCCTGGTTTATAGCTAGAGCTTTATTCGGAAAGCTTTGTATCTGTGTATCTCTTTCAGTTGCGGTAGTTAATATTTTCAACTGCACATTATATTCATGCATTACATTTTCCACTGTTTTGTAATTTAAATCACTGATTTTATTTCCAATTTGTAATATTTATTCATACTTTGGAATATTCTTGTACTCTGATGTAAATTATTGTAATAGCAATGGAGTGTTCTAGTGTTTGTGTTCTGATGAGTCATGTTCTCAAAGCAATTCGGCCTCCTCCGTCTCCTCGGGGATCAGGGAAGTATGGGTCGTTTCAGCGTGGTATCAGAGCTTTGGTTTACAAAGCTCGAGAACAAGGCACATTAGAACCAAACGAAAGAATTCATCAGAGATAGGATTAGTAACATCCTATAAGAATGACTCGTTAGTGATAGAGTTAGTAATACCCTAGAATGAGTTAGAAGTGTATTATTTATAAAAACAAATTTAGTTTTAAAATTTTCTATTTGTTATTCATATTTGAGTATTTTATTTTATATTAAATTTGGACTATCGAGTATTAGAATATTTTGCATATACGCATCATGAACATATATACGAAGTCTCAAATATAATGGATAGATATAGAATCATACTCTAGTCGCCTGAGAATGTTCTGATGATCGGTATACCATCATCAGCATTTATGTTCGAGTTTTAAATGTGGGATATCTATATATTTCCTTTTGACTGGTGTGAGGGCCAAATGTAGTTTGAATTTATTGTTTATGAGTTGACATTAAAAATGTGATTTTAAGTATATTAAAATTATATGTTTGAAAACCTAACCAACTAATTGATTGATGGTTGTGATGTGTGCTAAGTAGTTCAACTAATTAAAATATTGTAATAATCAAGCTAATATGAGTATGAAAGGCAAAATTAGCCAAATCGAATTTAATATTGAACTGAATTGAAAATTGATTGAAATTGGCATACATAGACATGTATGTGTGTGTGAGCGTGTGTGTATATATATATATATATATATATATATATGTTGAGCAGGTTATGAATTTACTGTAGAGTAAAGAAATAAATTTGCGTGCTCGACAAACAGGTGTACTTTAACGAGTTGGTTGCGCAATTTTATTATTATATCAACTACTGTGAGTGATTTGGATGTGTTGTTATGGTTATTCTGTGTGAGATAATAAACATACGGCATAAGATAGGAACAAATAAATTATGAACTACACTGCATGGCATACTACATGAAGACAACATATCATATCATATCCCATATAAGCATTTGGTGCTTATATGACGAGGTTTAGATTACAATACGGGCGAGATACTTATATGGCGAGGACTGAATTACAAGTTGAACAGAAGACTGAATATGGACTTAATAAAATAAATGTAACGATGCTTGGGGAAGGATTTAATAAAAACCATACATAAGTTTGGAGATGACAAAAATTCACGTCTCTCTTGTTTTTAATTAAGGCACATGGATTTTTTTTATTTCCAACACTAGGGGCAAGGTATGAGATTTCGACCCTTTTACATCTCTCCCTTGGGCATAGACAGATCACAAAAATTGTGTATGCTTTTATTTGATTTATTGGGTGCCTAATATGGCCCAAAATTTTCAAACCCTCCCCATATAAAGAAGGTTATGGCGAATTTTTTTCGAAAATTTAGGGTATTGGCCAATTTTTTGAGAAATTAGAAAGTTCTTAAAAACTGTAAAGTTGAAGAACTCAAGCTAGAATGAAAGTTGAGTTAGTTAATTAAACAACTTTTAGCCCCGTTCCTTTTCGAGGACGAAAAGAATTTAAGTGGGGGAGAATGTAACAACCTGGAATTTCTGAACCAATCAATTTTTTTTATTTTAGCTATTTTAATATGTTTTGAATGCTTAAAATGATTTATTTTAAGTAATAACGATTAATTTTTTTAAATCGAAGTTAGAACGTATAAATTTATTTTAATTATAAAACAAGCCTGAAATGGCGCGGTAGTTTGAAAATTCAATTTTTAAACTTCAAATGAACATACAAAATTCAATATAAATCGAATTTTAGTAAAACAAGAAAAGTTGGAATATTTTAAACTGTAATATTCTAAGGAATGTAATAAACTGAGATTTCACTTTATATATTTAGTATTCAAGTAGTATACCTTATCAAATCTAAACATTAAAAAAATGGAATTATATCATTTGTACCATACCCATGTGCGAAGAATGGGTGCACATTTGTTTAACTAATACAGTTAATCACCTGAGCTAAACCCATTAATTGAGTCTCACATTCCAATTTATCTTAATATGTATAAGAATTTGCAGCTTACCTTCGTTCTTGCATAAACCGCTTAAATTTTGTTTTCATACTCCTATGTGTGTATACTCAATCAAGCATAAATGTTCTCCACCAGGCTTTGCACCAAAACTGATTATTAGCCACAATTAAAAACATACAGTGAAAAAACAATACAAGTGGGTTTTCCTTATCTTTCCATATCCTTTTTTGATAATTTACACATCCTTTGTTTCTTTTCTTTTTGCAGGCAAGTGAATGACACCATATATTACTTGTGCTATCTAATTTAAGTTCTATGGATTTTGTTTATGAAATTAATCACGAAATGAATGAGAAATGGTGTGAAACCTAATGTCAAACATGGTGATCCTGTCAGTTGTGGGTCTACAAATATTTGTGCACACGGCAATGTACCTGATTTAATAAATGAAACCATAGTTCTAAATTTCATACTCTATTTATTTATGTTTTACCTATTTATGCCTACAATTGGACATCTATGGACATAGTAAGGTATTCTTTCACCTAACAGCATGCATGTTTGATCAATTCATCTTACAGGGTTAAACTTAAAAATAGACATAAAATAATTAAATCATAAACTTCTACAAAAGGGATAATGTTGGATTAGTAACCCTATTTCATAAAAATATTATCATGATCTGAGATGTGCTATTAAAACAATAAGCTATTTTGTTCATTGTCAAATTAATCATTAAATAGCACTCCATTTTTGTGGATATATTAAGTGTAGTAATTCAAATATCTGGTTATTATGCAAAAATTTACAATGATGGTACTATAATTCCAATCAAAACACCAACTATGGAAACAGCAGTTTGCAAAAAGCAAGCATGTTGGATTTGCATGTAAATTGCTTAACCTTTGCAAAAGCAAGCATTCTAAGCTTTCGTTCAATATACAGTTGTTTCTGCTATGACATAAAATATTGCATCGAGTTGTCCAGTTTTAATAGATTGTAAGAGGTGTATAGCTATATATCTATTAGCATTATTACTTAAATGTAATAACATTTGTGTGCTTTGAGTTTGAACAATATAATTTATATAACACTACAACAAATTAATATTATTAAAATAACATGGTTCTCCAATAAAAATAACAAGAAGTAAAATCCTTAAATAAAAGAAAACAATAGAAATAATTAAATTTACACAGTAAAGTGTCTTTTTCGTAACACAAATAATATATTGTGGTAAAAAACAAACCATAAAAAATATTTGAATTAAACAAACATTGGAAAAATAGTATGCAATAACTGACAACAACTATAGAAAATTGAAGTAAAACATACAAACCGAAGCTTAACATATACAGACTGAAATCAAACTAAGAGCTGATATTTTATGCTTATAGCAAGGATTTTGACAAATGTCGTACTGCAAAAACCAATTGATACGTGTCTATATGGAGGTGGGAGTGACAGTTCCTAAAAGTGTATAAATTGTTCTAAAGAGCATAGTATGAGTTCTTCATTTTCTAGCACCTTCTATTTCTGAAGGTTAGGAACGTTTGCAATTTTGTCATCTTATTTTACAAATGCATTAACAGGTTCGGTGACACTGAATTTTGTGAAATTTTACTTCTCTTGAACTTTATCATTTTTGAATGACATTTTGCAACCCATGAATAAAAGAGAGATCTGATTCGAATACTTAACGCATGTACATTAACACAAACAGTACTAGGGAGCGTGTGTGCGTATACACACAAACACATACACGCGCACGCGCACTCACACACACATGTATATATATATGACTTTATGACATATTATCTAAGGAAATAAATTGATAAATCTAATGTGCATGAAATATAAATAATTAGTAATTAATAATCAAAATTTAAACTTACCCTACTCTTCTGGCTATGGATTCTATGACATAACAGCTAGAGGCCTATATCTAAAAATCACACATTTCTCCTATTCTTTTCATAACTCCAAACATATATTATTCTCCTACAGCACTTTTATTTTCGTCGATGCTCGCTACAATTATTATACATAACCAACTAATATCCTAATATGATTGTCCATTTTGCCCGTATGTGTAGCAATGTTTCAAACATCCTTTGATTATGTATTACCATATTGGTCATTACCTCTATCTCAGAACATTTTCTAAACACAATGGTTACTTTATTACGTCCATATGACTATATGAATTGCAATATACTTTTATTCTCTTACAACGGATTGAGATTTATGATTATTACTGGTCTTTTCCTCATATTGTCCGTGATCCAACTAGAGCCTAAATATATTATATCATGCATGATTTGTTTATTTTTTAATCTGTATTATGTGTGATCAGATAGTGAACTACAAGGCAGATGTACTCAAAACACTTTATTTCAAAAATATGTTTACGACCATTGTAGCAAACACCTGATGTAGTATATGATGTTAACTAATTGAAAATGAGGCACGTTCTCTGGAACAAACACGTGTTTGGACTTTAGCGGTAAGCTGGAATAGAGGAGGATCAACGATGTGGTGAAGAACCGCGTAGGGATGAAGAACAAAATAAGAGGCAAGATGGTAATGCTGACGTAGCTAGAAATTTGATGGAAAAGAAAAAAGAGAAAGAATAAAGCACCCTCGCAAGGAATTCAAATCATGAAGCATGCATCATCTCCGCAAGGAACTCAGTTCATGAAGCATACACCGATAACAATGATGTTCTGCCTCTTTTTCCACTGTTATAATTGTTTGTTTTGAAATTGTCTGCATGCCTAAAGGAAATTATTTGTTGGATGAATATTAAACAGATTGCTGCAGAGTTGACAACTAAAGTTTAATGTCTTTTACTCTGTCACATCTTCCCAACGTCCCAACATGTACAAACTTCAACCTACCTATAACGTATACGTCTTATTTTATTCTTATATCGTTGCTAATTGATTTACAAACACAAACTTCCTTTATTCCCTTTGCAAACCCTTCACTCCAACATATCATTAACTTCCCGTGTGTGTAGCACGAGTTCCAAACTATTATATACATAAGCTAAAATAGTTTGTAAAGTAAAATAGTTATTTAATAAAGTAGTTTATTAAGACAGTTACACTATACGAATAAGTTAAAATAGAATAGTTAACAAAGTAAAATAGTTTTTTAGTAAACAATTTAAATAATGTATTAAAATAAAATAGTTTGAGTAAGAATTATTTCTTCCCATGTTTCAATAAACTTGAAGTTATATTCCAAATTCAAATCGAATTGATAAAAATTTAATATTTCAGTTCAAATACACTTCCATTTCAATTTCAATTCATTTCACATATTTCGAGTTTCCAAGTAGAATTCTCCTTTTGAATTCTTTCAGTTTATAACAATCCCAAGTTCACAATTCAAATGTCCCCTTAAATCGATTTGATCTAAAGAAAATTTCAAAGATGGATACCTAGTTTAAATTTTAAAGCAATTCAATTTCAATAGATTCAATTCATATTAAATTTCAAATTTTAGCATCAGTTCATAACATCAAATAATTTTCTTTACTTTTTAAATTCCAAAGCTCAAATTTAAAGGAAATCAATTTGTAAAACATCATTTATATTGTCTTTAAAAAAAGTTTCGACTTTAAAGTTTTAAACAAACTTTTTTTAACCAATCGGTGTCCATATATAATTTTCTATCCTATGGCCAAGTGATACTTAAAATTTAATTTTAGTATTTCAGGAATAGATATATATCATTTCAATCCGAATCAAGGTTATAATTATTTATCATTTCAACCTACATTCTTAATTCAGTTTATTGATTAATCCAGGTTTATTTAATGCACATAACATCTATGGTAAATTGTAGGGATTAATCAACACGAACAATGACCATATATATAAGGTTAATAATATGATGCATTGAACATCAATAAATCAAATATATCAATCCAAGCCATTCAACAAATCAATACATCCAAACATTTAAATATCATATAAATTTGCTAGTTGTTAGATGTCGGGTTTACACTAGAAATTAAATGTCAAATTTTAACTAAACTTTAAATTTTAAACTAATAGTCAAATTAAACTCTACTATCGATACAGATACATATAAATGTGCAATTAAATTATCAAACATCAAGAAATATAATCATACCATAACAAGATTTAAAATTTAACTGACAATCGAATATTTTAGCTAAGTGTGAGTGGGTTTAATAACTCACCTTTGGTTTTGAACTCGTTTAAAATCCTAATATAGGCCGAAAATTTGATAGTCTCGGAGTTTATCCAAACCAACTCCATATCATTTGAAATTTTGATATGATTCCAACGGAACAAACCGTACATCAATCTAAGTTCGTTTGCAAAACACGTTAACGTAATTGAAAATTAATTAAATTAATAAACAAAAAATGTCCACAAAATCACCTTTTGAACAACACATCATCGTCATCCCCAAAACATTTTAGGTCTCGCATGCAATGAACACATTCATGGTGTGATTTTAAACACTAACCGCTACCACTCATGACCATCGTTCGTCGTTCCAATGCCACCAGTGGCTCCCCCATCCGTAGATCCACCTACGGTCGAAGTTTGGCCGCCTCCAGTGATCTCCATCGCCATAGATTTTCCATAAACCCATGCGCATTTTAAGCGAGATGCTAGAAAATCAAGAAACTTATAATCCGATCCAACTGTATGGACTTGAATCTTTCATCGAGTTTTACGATTCTGCGATGGTAAGATTCTTGAATCGATGCACAAATTGGAAGAAATTAATGGAAGAAGATTTGGAAGATTAGTAGCCATCAAAATTAGCAACTTTGACTAAGATTTCTTACTAAACTGTTCGCTGTTTCGAAGTACGGACACCTACCGCTGATTCGTATCATCGAGATCTTTCTAAAGATATATAATTCGATTGTGTTTGGAAGATTTTAATTTTTGATGTTGTTTACAGATCTATAGTCGCCATTACAATGAGATTAGGGTAGATTTCGGGATTAGGAAAAAAGAAATTAATTAAAGATAGCAGCTAGGGTTTGTAGTGAATATTTATATCAATGGGAATGTGGGTTTAGTGATATAAGCCCGCTTGGTCCTAAGGACTGCATAAGTCCATAAACAACACATTTTCAACTCTAAACGAAACTATACCGTTCTATCTATCAAAAGTTATGTATTAAATATTTCTAAATGTAATGGATCTAGTCTCAAGTCCTAATTCCATCGTATTTAGAAGTTTGTTGCAAAATTAAAATTATTTCAATTGTCAGTTATATAAACAGATTTCTACGCATTTCGAGCTTGCACGATCAAATGACAAATCCTATTTTTACAAAATGTGAAATATAAAAATAATTAAGCATTATAGATTTTACAAAATTTGTTTTGTTGAAATCTGAGATCATTTGAAGAATGACCATTTTGAATTTCAAATCGTTAAATCGATACACGTTTATATTACGTACGATCACACAACAACTCTGATTAACACGAAACTTAAAATTCTACAATAATTTATACTTCTGGATCCAATGAAACTGATTTCACCAAATTCTGATATGGTTTATAAAATGACATTTTAATAGGTTCATTAATATATATTTATAAATATATATTTGTGTGTGTATATATATATATATATATTTAGTTTTCATTTACTCACTTTTAAATTTAATTCAAAAGTTTATACCTTCATACAAACCAGTAAAATAATTCAAATTAACTTTATAGATCAAATTTCGTTTACTTTGAATTTCCATTTTGATTTTTATCCAATCCTAATCAAACCAATTTCGTTCAATATTTTAATATTAAATACCAACTATCAATATTTATCTATATAAACTAATTAACAATTTTATTAGCAATGAAGGCAAGTGACTGTTGTCAAAATATCTTGAATTTCATTGCTTAAACAATTTAATTAAAGTTTGCACTATACATTTTCACAACTAAATCATTATATTTTAAATTCTAACCATAATTATAATTAAAATCTTAGTAAATTCATTAATTTAACCAGTCGAAAAATACTAGTTGTTACATTATCCATCATTGGTGCACTACCTTAAACAAAAATCCCCTTCATTCATGTTCATAACACTATAATGCATTGATGCCTTGCCTAATTATCTCACTTTAACAACATTATTTATATAACTTTAAGTTTGTTGTACACATGAGGATTAATAAACATGGTCCGTATTAGTATTACTAGTTTGATCATATTTTTGTTTAGCTTCACCATTCAGCATGTTTGGTACTTAAAATAAATTTTGTACTTATAAATACCGCACAATGGCATAAAATGATGTCAACAATGGTATAATGCTATTAAATTATTGTAACAACCCAGAAAATAGGAACCAATTTAAAAAATTTATTTTGTCTATTTTAATGAACTTTGAATATTTAAATGATTTATTTCAAATAATAATGACGGAAATTTATTTTGAATAGAATTAGAATGTATAAATTTATTTAAATCGAAGTTAGAATATAAATATTTATTTTATTATAAAAGGAATTGGACATGGCGCGACAGTTTGAAAATTCGATTTTAAATTTCAAATGAATGTACATGATTCAAAATAAACCAGATTTTAGTAAAACCAGAAATATTTGAATCTGTTTGAAAATATCTTTCCAACGGATGTGAAAAATCCAGATTTCATAATGGGAATAAAAAGTTACGTCTAGTTGAAAATTCAGAATAGTTGCTATGGAATTTATACATATAAAGCCCTTAAAAATAGTCATTCTGCAATCGACCTCCATTTTCGACGAAAGCACTTTTGTTGGATCTGGAATGTCAAATTATTGCTAGACTTCAATAATTTTTGGAATCAATATGTGAGCGTGGCAGATTTAAACGTGTTTGGTCAATTCAGTTTGAATTTAATCGACTGGAAAACGACCGTTTTTCAAATGGTCTCCAAATTCGAAGAAATTAGTTTTGTTCGTATCGTCAAAACATAGCCAGATTTATTTTTCTAGAATTTTTGGAGTTAGTATATGGCCCCTGTAAATTAAAATGTGCATTTAAAATTTAAAATATATTGATTTATATTTTAAATTTGATGAAAACTAATCATAACATCCGAATTTGATTACAATACATGTCCCATTGTGTTCGGAATGGGGGTAATTAGTTAGGGTTGACAGTCGGTGAGTTCAATTTGGAGTTCGAATTTTAAAGTAACTTTTTAGAGAAAAAAATTAAATATATAATTGCCCCCCTTTGTTTTCTCTCTCATTACTCAGATCAAAATAATAAGAAAAACATTTAAACCTAAAACCGCCGCTCAAAACCCGATCCCGCCCCACCCAGCCACCATCGCTCCCCTTCTCCATCGTCACCAGGTCCACCGCCCTCTCCCATGGCCATCCCCCCTTCTTGATGTCGCTCTCCCTCACTCCTCCCCTAACTCGAGTAAACCGCCGCAAAACCGCTCCTCTGATTCACCGCAGACCACGCCACCCAAGACCCGCCACTCCATCGTGCGCCTGTCACCTCGCGAGGTCGCCAACCCTCACCTCCAGCAACCAGCGAACAACCCCCTTCATCGATGGTAGCCAACCCCCCTCCCCCCCTCCCTCGCCGCAAAAGAAAGGTAATGAAATAGATTTTTATTTCATTTTATTTATTTATTTATTATATATAATACTGCAGAAAAAGGTAATTTTTCTAAGATAGAAAGATAATTTATAAAAAAAATATAATTTTTTTATAGAAAAATAATTCATAAAAATCTGATTTATATATATATATATATAGAAAATAAAAATATGATTTATATATATATATATAAATAGCAAGTAAAATATTATTTTTATTATAGGAATAACAATAAAAAGATTTGATATTTAATATGATAAAGATTTGATTTTTAAAGTGATAAAGATTTGATTTTTAGTTATGTAAAAATATAATTTTTAGGGATATAAAAATATGATTTTTATAAATGAATAACAATATATAAATATAATTTTTATCGTACGTACAAAATAATATTTTAAGTAGGATAGAAATAGAATTTTTATATGTGTAGCGAAATAAAAATCTGATTTTTATTATATATATGGCGATATGAAATTGTGATCTTATATATATATACATATATATATATATATTTAAAAATTGGTACTCTTTATTGCTAATTCCAATAAAAAACCTCCTTTATATGCCTCGTTAAAACCCTGTAACCCCCCTAACCTAGATGGGTGCCTTACAGGGAAAAGAGTACATATAAATTTGGTGAATACAAAGCTAATATCACTCATAATAGATGCAAACCAAAACTGAAAATAAAAGACAAGCTAAAGCAAAACAAATAGACGATCTCTCTGCCGGCCCATCAAAGCCCAACCCAACAAACATCAAACTACAAAACCCGATAGTCTTCTTCCTTTATCCCGTGTCAACTAAGTCAACTCCCCAGATCTCCAACAGTTGAAAATTCCTCGAGCCCCTTTCAGATTTACTTCCGTTGTTTCTAACCAGAAATTGGATCTCCCTTACAATTTGATTAAGTTTAGACATCATTGTGGTACGTCGATTGTGAAGAACTCTTTCATTTCGTTCTTTCTAGATAAAATACACTGCTGAAGTAATTGCTCCACATGGAAGATCCCTAATTTGATCTTTTGTTTTGAAAAGATGATTAATTTCTCTCAATTCGCTTCTTAATTGTAGATCTGTTGTAAAAGACATACCTAATTTTTGCTTTAGGGATAGCCAGATGAAGGAGGAGTAATCACACTGAAAAAAGAGATGTTCGATTGATTTTGGATGAAGTTCGCACAAAGGGCATAAGGTATTTGTAATATTTCCAAATCTTAAAATTCTGTCTTTTGTGTTCAATCTTCCCATACTTGCTAAGTAGGTTATAAGAGACATTTTCCTGCTGTTTTAATTATGCCAAATGACTGAGAAAATAGGATCAATTTCCTCATGAGTTCTCACTACATTCCATGTTAAATGATAGGAGAATTTTCCACCAGAACACCACTCATATTTATCCTCTTTGAGATTAGGTTGAATGTGAATAATACTTATTTCATCAATCAACTCTCTGGTTGCTGGATGAATTAGAGGATTCAGACTATCATCTTTTATAATAGAACTTACTTTTTGGTTTGAATTACCTATCATATGAAGTCTATCATAACCAAGTATATCCACTAAACACTGACAGTTTATCCAAGGGTCATGCCACAAAAAAGTATCATTTCCATTTGCAATAATTCTATTGAAAAACTGTTTTGAATGAGTTCTTAATCTAAGCATGCATTTCCATGTAGATGAAGAATTATTATCCTCAGACATAGACCAGAAAAAATTACCTTTGCAATATTTATTCTTGATCCACTTACTCCATAAAGAACTATCTGACAAAAATTTCCCTAACAGTTTAACACATCCTGCCTTTTTTAAATCAGAGAAATTTTTCAATCCTATACCCCCTTCACTTTTAGGCTTACACAAAGATTTCCATGCTATTTTGTGTCATGCTCCTATCCAAAAAAAATCAGAGCACATTGATTGCAGTTTATCAAAGGTGAACTCTGGAATTTGATATATGAATATCCAGTAAAGAATAATTGGAGTCAGCACTCCATTAATCAGTTCAGCTCTATCAGCATAAGATAACTTTTTATTCTCCCAACCTTGAATTTTTCCCTGAATTCTTTGGATCAATGCATTGCACTCAGAATAATGAAAATAATTAGATGATAGTGGAACACCCAAATACTTGATAGGTAAAACACCCCTATCAAAACCCAGAATATCCAATATTTCTTTATCATTTACCACTGAACTACTGAAAATCACTTTTGTTTTGTCTGCATTCACTTTCAATCTTGCACAAGTTCTCAATTTATGAAATATATGAGTCAAAGTAATTGCATTTTGCCTTAAACTCTTCCCAAAAATCATTAAATCATCTGCATAAAGAAGATGGGAAATAATTAGTTGCACTAAACTGCTTGTCTGAAAAGATTTATTTGAAACTGCCTCATCCATTTGATAAGTGAAAAACTGCATTGCTAAATCAAAAGGATAAGGAGATAGAGGATCTCCTTGTCTGATCCCTCTAGTTAATGTAATAAACCCTTTTGGAATTCCTTGAATTAAGATAGAGAAGGTAGCTGTTGACATATATTCATAAATCAAGCTAATAAAATGATTAGGAAAATTCATTAAAGACTTGACTTGGCAAATGAATTTCCTATTTATGCTGTCATAAGCCTTTTGCAAGTCCACCTTGACACACATTTTTGCCATTCCTTTTTTCTTAAAATCCCTCAACAACTCATGTGCTAGTAGTATATTGTCACCAATGTATCTATCCATAATAAAAGCACTTTGATTTTCTGAGACTAAATGAGGCAAAAATGGTTTTAGTCTATTACATAGGACTTTTGCAAATATTTTGTAATACAAATTACAACAGGAAATAGGCCTGTAATGAGATATCTCTGTAGGTCTATCCTTTTTTGGAATCAGAGTTATGAAAGTATGATTGATAGACTTAGGCAGTTTTCCAGATTTAAAAATATCTTGAATAGCTTCAAGTAAATCTTGCTTTAACAAATCCCAATGCAATTTCATAAACTTTGAGTTTATCCCATCTTGACCAGGACTAGTATCATCCTGAATTGAGAACAGAGCCTCTCTGATTTCTGTTAAGGATATTTCAGATAAAAGAAAATCTAGACCTTGAGTATTAATAGTACTGATTGGCTGAAAATCGAATGCAGGAACATTAGAAGGTCCATTAAATAATTCTGAAAAATATTTTATGGCTTCCTTTACAATCTCTTCAGCTTTAAACATTAACTTCCCATCTTGATCAATAAGAGCTCTAATATGATTGAAATATCTCCTATTTAACATACAAGAATAGAAGAATTTTGAATTAGTATCACCTTGATGTAGCCATGAAACCTTTGCTTGCTGTTTAAAACCTTGAAAATAAATTTTCTACAGATTTTGATATTCTAGTTTGGCAAGGAGATAATCATCATATATGGCAATGTCTTCTGGATCCAAATCAGCAGCTTGTTCCAGATTATTCATATGCTGTTCTGCTGCATTCAGGTTTGCATTATTTCTATCTCTAATTTTATTCCACTGTTTCAATTCTGCTTTACATCTCTTAAGCTTATACATGAATTTATAGCTTTGAAAACCCCAAGTAGATACATTAAAACCTTTTTCAACTGCATTCATGTATCCAGGAAAGGTTTGCCACTCATTCTTAAATCTAAAAGGAAATCCTTTAATTATAGGAGTAGGAATAAGGTCCAATAATATAGGATTAAGATCACAAGAGTGTTGAGACAGAGACAAAGCCTTCATATTAAGAAAATTTTGCAAACAGAAATTATTGACTAAAACTTTGTCAATATGACTTGCAATTCTTCTTTTACGCCATGTGAAAAGAAAACCAAGAGGCTTTAATTCTGATAGAGAAGCTTGCAAAATGAATTTATGGAATTCTCTTATATATTGATAAGGAATTGAACGACCCCCCTTTTTATCCATAGGAGATAAGGCATTATTAAATTCTCCCAAGAGAATCCATGTAGTGTTTACTAATCCAGAATCATTGATGAGTAATTTCCATAAATCCATTCTTTCAGTGAAAATGTTGCTTAAATAAATCAAAGAAAAAATCATTGAGAAACCTTCTTTATTTGTAGCAGATACAGTAATATGTTGAAAAGATAATGCTAAAGACACAATATCCCAAACATTTGAATCCCAAACCATAAGGATTCTACCATTAACAGAATCTGAATTATTAGTCAAATATTTCTATGAACTAGGAAGTAAAGCTAAAAAAAGTTTCGGATTAGATAGAGACAACTTATTTTCAACTAAACCAACAATAGTTGGCTTAGCTTGTTTAAGGAGTTGTATCACTTCTTTCATACGAGAAAGAGTGTTCATTCCCCTTACATTCCATGATAAGATTGTCATTTAATGGTAGATGAACTCCTTGTAAATCTTTTAGCAGGAGTATTTTGAGGCAGTGAATTTGATGTAGAAGATTTTGTGATTTGCATATAATTTTTATTCTTATCTACAAGATTAGAGACATCCACCTGTTTTCCTTTATCAGGTTCTTTAGGATGAGCATTTTTCTCCATTACATCAGCCACATTGTTCAACACATCAGGGATTATATCTTCAGGTAATTTAGAATTAAGAAAATCTAAATCTTCCCCTTGTTTTTTGGAAGATTCATTAGCTTTTTCTTGTTCTGACAGAGGATTTATTTCATTTTCAACTGTAGATTCTTCTTCTACATCATTTTGCTTCCAAGAGAGATCAAGAGTGGCACTATGTTCCTCATCATCATGCCCAAATAATTTGCACTTCAGGCATTTCTCTGGTACAAACTCATATTCTACAGTAATTTCTACTTTTTGTCCAGTATGTAATGATATAGGAACAATAGTTTTCATCTCAGTTTGAGTGTCAATGGATATTAGAACCCTAGCATATTTAGTGAATTTCCTTTCAGCAGTATTTGAATCAATAAGAACTGGTTTTGAAATGTAAGTAGCAATTCTTTGTATAACATTTTTTTGTCCATAATTCCATTGGAAGTCCATGTAATCTTACCCAGATCTATATAACATCACTCTGTTTTTTTGAAAAATCATACCCAGGATGCCATTCATCAACCAAAAGCATTCAACCAAAGTATGAATAGGAGGATCCTTCCAATACTTGAGAGAAATCTTCAATAGCTTCAAACTGAACTGCAAAATCATAATGAGGAGTAATATGCACATTGAATCCATTCTGAAGTCTCCAGACTTTTTGGATATAATCCTTGAGTTTCATGATTGAAAGCTTGAAGTTAATCGGCACTAGAGCAATAGTATGGATCCATACTTTATCATATTCATTGAATACTTGTTTAGGGATAAAAACTCTATCAGATCTTGGATCTATAAATTCTAGATTTTGATCAATGGATCCTGAAGAAATTGGATTAGATGATAACGGAAATGTATGATTAAATTGATTAATTTGTGGATCTGAACCCAATGTTTGAATAAGACTAGATTTTGTAGATTGAAATTCGGATCGAGGATGAGAAAAACGTACTGTATTTTCTGCCATTAAAATAGGAAAGCCGAAGTATGATTATATATATAGCGATATAAAACTACAAATTTTAAATATACAAACATCATATTAAAAATGTGATTTTTACAATAAACAACATGAAAAAGGATTGCGTTGGAATTTCAGGAAAATCCAAACTGTTCAAAAATTCAAAAATAAAACTAGTGGAGTGGACCCCAAAGGTGAGAACTTCTCACTCCAATTTATTTTCTAGTTAAATATATATACTAGGATGCAGAAGGTGCTTAGTAGCACCCGAGATCTTTGTATGAAACCATGTTTATTTGGTTGTTTGGTTGATTGGTTTATTTGTTTGAATTTGGTTTGGGAAATGAATTGAATTGATTAGAATTAGCATGTATATGGCGTGAGCCATTAGTAGGTGAGGGATGAGCTAGACCTTATTTTGGTTCTAGTATCACGCCGTTATGTTGCCGAAATTTTCTAAAAAGTTAGACCAATAAAAATATCATTTTTATAGTATAAATGAACTGTATAAAATATTCATGAGTTCAAATAAATATTTTACAGTAAAAAATATAATATTTAACGTGTATATGAGTAAAATAAATATTCATTTACAAATCGGACGATTTGTTTATGTACACACATTTAACTGATGTGGATTGGGATGATATATTTTACACATCGCTCAACAGCACAAATAATAATTAATATTTGTTGTTTGAAAACCCCACACGGTTGTTGGGATGATATTGGACATACATAATCCCAATATTTAGTTGTATGTCAATTGATGTGTTGATAGACTGTTGTAAGCGTTAATTATTTATATTTAATGCTTATGCAGTTGTGTAATGCACTCTAGATGATGGTTGACGGTGTTTGATTATTGTTGTGTACATGTGTGTATGAAATCCATATAAATAAAAGTATATGGTAATTGACTGTGTCTGATTCCAATTCGGAAAGAAAGATTATTTTTAATTAACGAATATTTTAAAATAATGAATAATGAATATTTTAAAATAACTAATATTTTAAAATAATATTCAGTAATGGATCAAAACATGATTTTGATGTCCGATTTGGTATGGACACGAAAATATTTAAATATATAAAGCCGTGTTGATTAGTTATGAGCCATTTTAACGCGAACGATATTTATATCAATTTTATTCATTTTTATATTGAATATCGAAAAGGAAATGATTTCAAAATCTGATATTTTGAAAATATTGTCATTTATATATTGTAATGATAAGGAAAATTCAATTTTGATTTAAAATTGAAAATGAAGTTAGAATCGTTTTAAAACGAATTTATAAATTACGTTTTAAATGGAAATCCACGAAATATATATAATATTTATATTATATATAATTAATGGCCTGAATAGAACGGACCGCACAGCGATAGTTCACAAATTTCAACCATTGAATTCGAATGGACATTTCGGGAGATCTGATCGTCGGATTCTCCTAAAACCAGAACAGTTAGGATCGTATCGAAAAGAGCTTTCCAACGGATAAAAGAGATTTGAAATGTAATGGTTGGATTTGGAATTATGTCCAAATCAAATTTGGAAAAGTTCGCTATAAGTGCAGTTCGATGACCGTTTATGGAAATCAACTGTACGGGCCCTAATAAAATTATAAAAAATATTCATAATTTGTGTAAAGTCATAATAAATGATATGCAAATAATATGGATGAAAAATTCTATGCTTGTAAAGATAAAAATATATTTTTATTAAAATGAACAAGTTATGAACTAGAATTATAATCCAATATTTTTAATAAATAAATTGGATTTGAAATGGTTTTAAAAATAACCAGAATTTCCAATATATGAATTGAAATGGATTTGAATCGAAATTATCTTCGGAATATTTCGATATTGGATTCCGTGATTATACGGATATTGTGGAGGAATTTGGAAGATATATATATCGTTATTCCCAATACGATATTTGTTGATTTCAGAATTTGATATTGAATATAAGCTGATATAATTTCTATTCAGAGCCTTGTATTTAATATTGAATTGGATTTTGGGTTTGTCGTGAATGGTGTCTTCATTAACAATGTTCTTAAACCTAGTTGAAAAAATATTAAATCTTGTAATTAAGATTTAATGAAGTTTACCAATTAATTAATGTTTAATTGGAATTGAATTGAAAATGGATTTTGGGTTTGTCGTGAAAGGTGTCTTCAGTAACACTGTTCTTAAACCCGTTTGAAAGGAATAAATCTTTTAATTAAGATTATTAGAGTTTCCAGTTACATTTGCTAATTGGAATAAAATGGAATGTGAATCGGGTTTATCGTGAACTGCGTTTTTAACGACATTCGTTCTTTAACCCGATTTACAGTGAAATGTGATTTGGAATTTATAAATCTTTTATTAAGATTTAAGGAAAATTTCCAAAGTAAAGTTTTCCAATTTAATACAATAAATTGGAATGGAATGGGATTCGATTGGATAATAATCGAAGTGAGCTTCTGTGGAGGAAGACTATTAAAATATATGTAATTTAAATGGCTTTGTCGTTATTCCGTTTATATTATTAGTCAGACAGGGAAATTGAAATCGATTATATATTGATCAGTTTTCCGTGAAGATTCCATAAATAATGGAATGTGACTTGGGTTTATCGTGAACTATGTTTTAAATGATATTAGTTCTTTAACCTAGTTAAAGATAAGATTAATTTCTTAACTTGTAATAATCAATAAGTAATGATTTTTGATTAAAACTGAATTAGAGTTTTAACAAATCTTTAATTAGATTGGAATGTGAATGAGATAATTAAATTTATCGGATTCATGAAATGATGGAGAATGGAGTATCACCAGTTTTGCTCCAAGCGATAGTTAAATCTTCAATTTGATTTGAACGTGAAATGGTAAATAATTTTACCGATAACACCGTGGTGTTAGATATGGAGCATTACCAGTTTTGCTTCATGGGATGAATAGGTTGGGATTGGGAAATTAAACAAATGATTACTTCGGTAAGGTGCGCTAATCCCGACTAGTTTGGACAAACTTTAATTTGGTTTGAGTTGATATCTAATGAAAGATTAAAGAACAAATTTAACGAATTTATCTTTGATAAAATTAATGGGAACTTTCCCAAAAGATATGAATATTTAAATAAAATAATATTCAAAATTGGAATGAGGCGAATGTTGTGTTTTTATTGCACTTGTTTATAAGATACGCGAGTTATTCAGAAAGACCGGGTTTATCCCATTCTGAAGACGATAAGTCGACGATGAAGACGATGGTCGAGGACCGGAGGTCGTCACATCGTTTGGATGATCACTGATGTCTTGATTGGGCTGTACACCCAAGACAAGGTAATAAGTGGTGATCGTCCAGACGTACTTGGAGATCGACCTGATATGTGAGGAATCTCTCCTGTATTGGACATATGGGATGAGGAATAAGGTGCCACCAGTTTCGTTCAGACCCAGAACGAACTTGTAAAAGGATGTGTGTCTGACATTGGATTTTGTTTTGTGTTGATTGATTTCTATTAAATATATATCTATTTGGTGGTGGAGAATTTGTTTTCTTGCTTAACACCCTTCTATGAGACGTGCGAGCTCAGAGGTTTTATATCGATAGACATCAGTTGCATGGCATGAATTATCAATGTGACATGCTGAGATGCAAATGATCAAGGCTTCTGTTGAAAAGCAGAGTCTTGTTGTTGATGATCAAAGCACGATTTTAATATAGCATAGCTTTGTGTATAGCGCTAATTCGCGAGCCTCACACCCCGGTGTGAACCAGAAACGGGAGAGGACTTCGGGAAGGACATGTGTTTCCTTCTAGCTAGGAGTGGTGTCATGGTATGGAGCCCAAACATTTTTACTTATGTGGATCAAGGAAGGCGAGGCGCCCTAGTTATATCGGTCACTACGGGGCCAATGGATGGTTTGGTCGATATACTGACCAGTTTTACGTCCCATAGGGCGGAGAAATGCATTTTTTAGGCATTTTAATCCACTCCGTGTGGAACGGCCCTGACGATCCAAGTGTCGATGCATTCTGACCCTGAGGCTAGGCTAGAGAGTCTTGAAGCGGTAAGGACGATCCCTTTCCTTGGTTCACAGATGAAAATCCAACTTCCAATACAGTTTTGATTGTAGAGCCTATTATTGGCGACATGATAGATGGTACCCATGCCGTCTATGATTGATACGTTTAAATTTGAAGTTACAGTATGCGCTTATAATAGTATCAAATGATTTGTTTTAAACGTACCAAGCACGTTGCTATTATAAGGGAAAGCTCTATACTCCGGCTTGCGTTGCATCGTGTGATGGGACCTGGGTCTTATGATAGCTTCGTTTTTCCAAAAAGCATTGCGTTGTTTGTTTTATGCACGAGTATTCTCGGGTGGAAACCCGTTCCATGTTATACGGCGTGGTCCCTTGATATATCTAACTTTAAAATCAAGTTAATAACCATTTTAGTTCTCACACCAGTGACATGACTGACCTGGAGTTTATCGTTTTAACCTAAACTCTAGGTGCCCCTATTTTCCACATGGGCGGCTAGTAGTTTCGGTTTTGCAGATATTATATTCACAGGATCCTGGTTTACAGCTGGAGCTATAATCGGAATGCTCTGTATCCGTGTATTCCTTTCAGTTGTGTTTTGTATTATTTTCCGCTGCATTGTAATTTGTAAATATCTGATATTTATCAGATGTATATTATTTCTTCATATTTTGTATATTATTGTACTCAAATGTAAATTATTGTAATAAGCAACGAAATATTCTTCTGTTTGTGTTCTGATTTGTCGTGTTCTCAACTCAATCTGGGCTTTCCCGTAAGGGCAAGTTTGGGGCGTTATACGTGGTATCAGAGCTTTGGTTTATAGAGCTCGAGAACAAGGCACATTAGAACCAAACAAAAGAATTCATCAAAGATTGGATTAGTAATATCCAATGAGAATAACTCGTTAGAGATAGGATCAGTAGTATCCTAGAACGAGTGTGAAGAGTAGTGTTTTTAAAATAAAAATGAAAACGAATTTTGTTTTGAAAATTTAAGCCATTTTATGCATATTTGAATATTTATTTTATATAGAATTTGGACAATCGAGTATATAAAGATTTTGCGTATACGCCTTGCAAACGTATATTCAAAGTTTTAATATACTGGATAGATATAGAATCACACTCTAGTCGCCCGGACATAATTCTGGTGATATCGCGACATCATCAGTATTTATGCTCGAGTTTCAAAAGTGGGATGTCTATATATTTCCAATTAACTGGTGTGAGAACCAAAACTAGATAGGGTCTATTGTTGAGATTTGGCACTAAAAATCTGATTTTTGACTATGTATTAAAGTTATGTGCTTGAAACGTTTACCAAATAATTGATTGCTGATTGTTGATTGTGTTATGTGATTATTCATTTAAACCAACATGTGAAGGAAATTAAATTTAGCCAAATTGTGTCAAATAGTTAACTGAATTGAAAATTGGTTGAAATAACATGCATACACATGTATATACATTGAACAGGTCATAGCAAGGAGGCTAGAGAAGAAGAATAAAATTGTATGCCCGACAAATAGGTACATGTTTACAAATTTATTGGGTTTGGATGATTTCATGAGCAGATTGGCTAGCCACTTGGCTTTTTCCTTTCTTGTTGGATGATGAGGACCCTGCGTGGCTAGTTGTGGTTTTAAATGTCTCCCCGTACAAAAGAGGTTATGGCGAATTTTTTTGAAAATTTAAGGTGTTAACCAAATTTTTGATGAATTTGAAAATTCTTAGAAATAGAAAAGTTGAAGAATGAAAGCCAGAATGAAAGTTGAATTGATTGGTTAAACAACTTCCAGCTCCGTTCCTTTTCGAGGATGAAAAGATTTTACTTGGGGGAGGTTGTAACAAGCCGGAAAATCGGAACCAATTTAAAATTTTCATTTTAGCTATTTTAATGAATTTTGAATATTTAAAATGATTTATTTTAAAAAATAACGACTAGAAATTTATTTTGAATAGAATTAGATTGTATATATTTATTTAAATCGAAGTTAGAATATAAATATTTATTTTAATTATAAAAGGAATTGGAAATGGCGCGGTAGTTTGAAAATTCGATTTCAAATGAATGTACATGATTCAAAATAAATCGAATTTTATTAAAAGCAGAAATATTTGAATCTGTTTGAAAATATCTTTCGAATGGATGTGAAGAATCCAAATTTCACAATGGGAATACAAAGTTATGTCCAGTTGAAAATTCAGAATAGTCGCTATGGAATTTATATATATAAAGCCCTTAAAAATAGTCATTTTGCGAACGACCTCCGTTTTCGACGAGACCACTTTTGTTTGATCCGGAATATCAATTATTGCTAGATTCAAATTTTCATAATTTTTGGAATAAATATGTGAGCGTGGCGGATTTAAACGTGTTTGGTCAATTCAATTTGAATTTAATCGACTGGAAAATGACCCTTTTTCAAACAATTTCGAAATTCAACGAAATTAGTTTTGTTAGGACCGTATCTCAAAATGTGGCCAGATTTATTTTTCTGGAATTTTTGGAGTTAGTATGTGGCCCCGGTAAATTAAAATGTGCGTTTGAATTTAAAGTATATTGATTTATATTTTAAATTTGATGGAAACTAATCGTAACAGCCGAATCGGGTTGCAATACATATCCCATTGTGTTAGAAATGGGGTTAATTAGTTAGAGACGACAGTTGGTGGGTTTAATTTGGAGTTCGAATTTTAAAGTAACTTTTTGGAGAAAAAAATTAAATTAAATATATAATTGGCCCCCCTTTGTTTTCTCTCTCATTACTTAGATCAAAATAAAAAAATATCTAAACCTAAAACTGCCGCTCAACACCCGATCCCGCCCCACCCAGCCACCGTCGCTCCCCTTCCCCGTCGTCACAAGGTCCACCGCCCTCTCCCATGACCATCCCCCCTTCTCATCGTCGCTCTCCCTCACTCCACCCCTAACTCGAGTAAACCGCCGCAAAACCGCTCCTTCAACGCACCGCAGACCGCTCCACCCAAGACCCACCACTCCATCGTGCGCCAATCACCTCGCGAGACCGCCAACCCTCACCTCCAACAATCGGCGAACAGCCCCCTTCGTCGATGGCAGCCAACCACTCCCCCCTTCCCCCGCAAAAGAAAGGTAATGAAATAGATTTTTATTTCAGTTTTTATTTTATTTTATTTATTTATTATATATAATACTGTAATAAAAAGGTGATTTTTTTAGATAGAAAGTTAATTTATAAAAAATATATTTTTTTATATAGAAAAATAATTTACAAAAATCTGATATATATATATATATATAGCAAATAAAAAATATGAGTTTTATACAAATAAATAGCAAGTAAAATATGATTTTTATTATAGGAATAACAATATAAATATTTGATTTTTAATGTGATAAAGATTTGATTTTTAAAGTGATAAAGATTTGATTTTTATTTATGTAAAAATATAATTTTTAGGGATATAAAAATATGATTTTTATAAATGAATAGCGATATAAAAATATTAGTTTTATTTAGATAAACATAATTTTTATCGTATGTATGAAATAATATTTTGAGTCGGATAAAAATAGAATTTTTATATATGTAGCGAAATAAAAAATCTGATTTTTATTATATATATAGCGATATAAAATTGTGATCGTATATATATATATATATAGCGATATAAAAATACGATTTTTAAATATATAAACATCATATTAAAAATGTGATTTTTACTATGAACAGTGTGAAAAGGGATTGCATTGGAATTTCAGGAAAATCCAAGCTGTTCAGAAATTCAAAAATAAAACTGGCGGAGTGGACCCCAAAGGTGAGAACTTCTCGCTCTAATTTATTTTCTAATTAAATATATATACTAGGATGCAGACGGTGCTTAGTAGCACCCGACACCTTTGTATGAAACCATGTTTGTCTGGTTGTTTGGTTGATTGGTTTATTTGTTTGAATTTGGTTTGGGAAATGAATTGAATTGATTAGAATTGGTATGTGTATGGCGCGAGCCATTAGTAGGCGAGGGATAAGGCTAGACCTTATTCCGGTTCTAGTATCGCGTCGTTATGTTGCCGAAATTTTCTAAAAATGTTAGAACAATAAAAATATCATTTTTATTATATAAATGAACTGTATAAAATATTCATGAGTTGAAATAAATATTTTATAGTTAAAAATATAATTTTTAATGTGTATATGAATAAAATAAATATTCTTTTACAAATCGGACGATTTGTTTATGTATACACATTTAACTGATATGGATTGGGATGATATATTTTTCACATCGCCCAACTGCACAAATAATAATTAGTATTTGTTGTTTGAAAACCCCACACGGGTATTGGTATGATATTGGACGTACACTAATCCCAATATTTAGTTGTATGTCAATCTATGAGTTGACATACTAAAGTGTTCATTATTTATATTTAACGCTTATACATTTGTGTAATGCACTCTGGATGATGGTTCACTGTGTTTGATTATTTTTGTGTACATGTGTGTATGAAATCCATATAAATAAAATTATATGGTGATTGATTGTGTCTGATTCCAATTCGGAAAGAACAAATATTTTAAATTAACAAATATTTTAAAATAACGAATAATGGATATTTTAAAATAATATTCAATAATGGATCAAAACATGATTTTGATGCCCGATTTGGGATGGACACGAAAATATTTAAATATATAAAGCCGTGTTGATTAGTTACGCGCCATTTTGATGCGGACGATATTTATATCGATTTTATTCATTTTTACAATGAATATCGAAAAGGAAATGACTTCAAAATCTAATATTTTGAAAATATTATCATTTATATATTATAATGATAAGGAAAATTAAATTTTGATTTAAAATTGAAAATGAAGTTAAAATCGTTTTAAAACGAACTTATAAAGTACGTTTTAAATGGAAATCGATGAAATATATATAATATTTATATTATATATAATTAATGGTCTGAATAGAATGCGCTGCACAGCGATAGTTCGCGAATTTCGACCATTGACTTAGAATGGACATTTCGGGAGATCCAACCGTCGAATTCTCCTAAAACCGGAACCGTTGGGTTCGTATATAAAAGTGCTTTCCAAGGAATATAAGAGATTTGAAATCTAACGGTTGGATTTGGAATTATGTCCAAATCAAATTTGGAGAAGGTCGTTATAAGTGTAGTTCGATGACCATTTATGGAAATTTACTGTACGGGCCCTAATAAAATTATTAAAAATATTAATAATTTGTATAAAATCATAATAAATGATTTGGAAAGAATTTGGATGAAAAGTTCCACGTTTGTAAAGATAAAAAAAAATATTTTTATCTAAATGAACTTGTTAAGAACTAGAATTATAATCCAATATTTTTAAATAAATAAATTGGATTTGAAATGGTTTTAAAAATAACCAGAATTTCCAATATATGAATTGGAATGGATTTGAATCGAAATTATCTTCGTAATATTTTGATATTGGATTCCATGATTATATGGATATTGTGCAGGAATTTGGAAGATACATGCATACATATATATATATATATATATATATATATATCGTTATTCCCAATACGATGTTCGTTGATTTCAGAATTTGATATTGAATATATGCCGATATAATTTCTATTCAGAGCCTTGTATTTAATATTGAATCGGATTTTGGGTTTGTCGTGAATAGTGTCTTCATTAACACTGTTCTTAAACCCAGTTGAGAAAAGACTAAATATTTTAATTTAGATTTAATGAAGTTTATCAATCAATTAATATTTAATTGGAATTGTATTGAAATTGGATTTTAGGTTTGTCGTGAACGGTGTCTTCAGTAACACTATTCTTAAAACCCGTTTGAAAGGAATAAATCTTTTAATTAAGATTATTAGAGTTTCCAGTTATGTTTGCTAATTGGAATAAAATGGAATGTGAATCGGGTTTATCGTGAATTGTATTTTTAACGACATTCATTCTTTAACCCAATTACAGTGAAACGTGATTTGGAATTTATAAATCTTTTATTAAGATTTAAAGGAAATTTTCCAAAGTAAAGTTTTCCAATTTAATACAATAAATTGGAATGGATTGGAATTCGAATGGATAATAATCGAAGTGAACGTCTGTGGAGGAAGACTGTTTATATATATGGAATTTAAAAGGCTTTGTCATTATTCCATTTATATTATTAGTCGGACATGGAAATTGATATCGATTATATATTGATTTGTTTTCCATAAAGATTCCACAAATAATGGAATGTGACTTCGGTTTATCGTGAACTGTGTTTTAAATGACATTAGTTCTTTAACCTAGTTAAAGATAAGATTTATTTGTTAACTTGGAATAATCATTAAGTAATGATTTTTGAGATTAAAACTGAATTAGAGTTTTAATGAATCTTTAATTAGATTGGAATGTGAATGAGATAATTAAATTTATCGGATTCATGAAATGATCGAGAATGGAGTATCACTAGTTTTGCTTCAAGCGATAGTTAAATCTTTAATTAGATTTGAACGTGAAATGGTAAATAATTTTACCGATAACACCATGGTGTTAGATATGGAGCATTACCAGTTTTGCTACATGGGATGAATAGGTTGGGATTGGGAAACTAAACAAATGATTACTTCGGTAAGGTGCGCTAATCCCGACTAGTTTGGATAAACCATAATTTGGTTTGAGTTGATATCTAATGGAAGATTAAAGAATAAATATAAAGAATTTATCTTTGATAAAATTAATGGGAACTTTCCCAAATGGTATGGATATTTAAATAAAAGAATATTCAAAATTTGAATGAGGCGTATGTTGTGTTTTTATAGCACTTGTTTATAAGATACGCGAGTTATTCAGAAAGACATGCGTTTCCTTCTAGTTAGGATTGGTGTCATGGTATGGAGCCCGGACATTTTTACTTACGTGGATGATGGAAAGCGAGGAGCCTCAGTTATATCGGTCACTACGGGGCCGCCAGATGGTTTTTTTGATATACTGACCAGTTTTACGCCTCATAGGGCGGGGAAACGCATTGTTCAGGCATTTTAATCCACTCCGTATGGTCCGGCCCTAACGATCCAAGGGTCGATGCATTTTGACCCTGAGGCTTGGGCTAGAGAGTCTTAAAGCGGTAAGGACGATCCCTTGCCTTGGTTCACAGAAGGAAATCCAACTTCCAATACATGACATTTTGGTTTTGATTGTAGAGCCTAGTATTGGCGACATGATAAATGGTACCCATGCCATCTATGATTGATACATTTATATTTGAAGTTGTTTTAAACACTATGCTCTTATAATAGTATCAAATGATTTGTTTTAAACGTACCAAGCATGTTTAGCTATTTTAAGGGAAAACCCTATCCTCCGGCTTGCGTTGCATTGTGTGATGGGACCTGGGTCTTATAATAGCTTTATTTTTCCAAAAAGCATTGCACTGTTTCTTTTATGCACTGGCATTCTTGAAAGGAAACCCATTCCATGTTATATGGCGTGGTCCTTTGATATATCTAACTTTGAAATCTCGTTAATAACTGTTTTAGTTCTCACACTAATCACATGACTGACCTAGAGTTTATTGTTTTAACCTAAACTCTGGATGCCCCTATTTTCCACATGGGCAGCTAGTAGTTTCAGTTTTGCAGATATTATATTCACAAGATCCTGGTTTACAGCTGGAGCTATATTCGGAAGGCTCTGTAACTGTGTATTCCTTTCAGTTGTGTTTTTTATTATTTTCCGCTGCATTGTAATTTGTAAATCTCTTATATTTATCAAATGTATATTATTTGTTCATATTCTGTATATTCTTGTACTCTGATGTAAATTGTTGTAACATTACAACAAAATGACCCTATTACAACGGTGGAACACCGTTGTAATATACATTTTACAACGGTGGGCAAACCGTCATGTATTAAGAAGTTGTAATAGACAAATATCTTTTACAACTTTTTTGCACTGTTGCAACACCGTTGTAATATGTATATTTTACAACTTTTTTCCACTGTTGTAATAAACTTTATTACAGCAGTTATGCACCGTTGTAATAAAATCTACTACAACTGTTATGCACCATTGTGATTGACATTTGGGTTTTAAAAAAAATAAACATCTTTTGCATATGAAAAGAACAATACACTAAATATAGCAATACTCCATAAGCAAATCCGATATTAAAATTATTTGCAAACTAATTTATTAAAATACTCAAATATTCAGTATTATAAACGATAAGTTTTAGACAACATTTCGTACATTATTACATGTTTGACCGTTACAAAGCAACTTAGTACAAGCATAAGTTATCCACAATAAATTGCATATCCTACGGGAGTACACTAGTCGATGATAAGGAATTCTTTACGCCATTTATCTTTTTGGTGCAAGTTCACTGCAGTGATCAAACCTATTGCATAAGAGTATGTCTGCTTGCTCAACGTACTTGGAAGGAACTTTAATGAATACAGTATTTTGTTTGCTCGGTTTGCAACATCATGATAAAAATGAATTCTAGATTCAAAATGAAAGCTGTGTGGTTCACAACAATCAGACCAAATGTGCCTAATTAAAAAAGATTACCACAACCATGTTAACCATAGAGCTATACATCATTCAGATAACATAGACAATAAAAATCCAAAATTAAACAGGGAAATGAAGTTGCAATACAGTTACAAAAAGCAGATCTAGATATGTTGAAATTTAAAGCGTACAGGCAATATTTAAGCCTTAGTCTCTTCAATCTTCTTCCCTTTTTGGAAGAGGACCACATGGCAACAACATTTTCTACATAAACCCAAATAATAATAAAAATGAAAAGTTAATACTTCATAATCTTAGAATTTGCCACGCTAGTTGTTCCGAAGGAAACAACCAATTCCAAAAATTGAATAAAAGAAATTGATGCAACTATCCACAAATAGAGGGATGAGTTATGCACACATGGTCACTCAGCTTTCAAAATTTGTTCGATGAGCAAAATAATGTACTCCTCAGTTCCTTTGAGATTACATCTCCTTTTCCTAGGCTAGCAACTGGCCGACAAAACAAACTGTAAATGTTATTAAGCTATTTATAATAGTTGTTGTAGATATAATATTTTCATTCACATACATTGGACGGAGTGCATACACGAAGGAGAGGAGCATTTTGCAATCAAAGACGACGAGCGAATCACTGAAAGCAGAAGGCACACCGCAATAAAGGCGAAGGAAGGGAAATCTGGTGAAGAGATCGCTCACGAGGTGGCGCAAAAAAGCAGATCTAGAATGAAGGAAAAAGGGGAACAACGGCAGAGATGAAAACGAGCTCCATTCAATCTACTACTTCTGGTAAAGGTTTTGTTGAGCGTAAGTTTTTTTGAGGAGAAAGGAATTGGGGATCAAGCTTTTGAGGCGGCATAAGTTTTTAGAAGAGAAAATGAGAGGTCGGCGGCCCATGGAAACTATAGAATTGTTTTCGAGCCAAATTTTCAGTTTTGCTGCCTTGAGTTTCATCCATTTGCGTTAACATAGACCGCCACTTTTCCATCGTTCAGCGTTTTTCTATTAGAAAAAAAATAAGAATATTACTAACTATTACAACTTTAGACTCTAGAGTAAACTATACGTGTCCCTATTTTCTCTCTATCTTCCACCTAAGACTTGCCTTAGGATGCATTTTCAATTATCTGTGCAATTTAGGTTTTTTCATGTAAATTGAACTACCAATACCAAAATTTAAAGAAGTAAAAATTTATAAATTAGAATTAATAAGTAAAATTTTATTTTAAATATAATATGAATTTCTTGAGAATTAAATTTTACTAAAATATTAAATATTACTTGTTAATAATAGTTATTATTAATTATCACTAATTTTTTCTTAGTTATAATTGAATTTAAACTATTAAAAGTTAGTTATTATGTACGTATTATTAATTATTTGATATTAAATATTTAGTAGTAATTATTAAAAAACTACTATTTATTAATAAAATCGTTTTAATTATTAATTACCAAAATTAATTACTAATATTAAATATTACTTCTTATTTATTACTTCATAATTATTAATATTAATGATTATTTCTTAATTATTTACTACTAAAAATTAATTATTAATTATTTAACATTACCGATAACTTATTATTTAATATACTAGTTATTAATATTAATTATTAAAAATTATTTACTAATTATTGATTATTTAATAGAAATTATTAATATTATTAATTATTATTGTTACACTAATTACTAATTATAAAATGTTAATTGATAAAACTTTCACTTATCACAATAGGTAAGAGTGAAAAGTTGTAATAGGCATTTATTACAACAGTCACAATAAAAAAGTTGTTAGAAATATGTTTATTACAACTTTAGTGAACTGACTATTGTAAAAAGCATTTATTACAACTGTGCATTTTCTACCGTTGTAAAATGAAAGTTGTAATATGGTATTTTTCTTGTAGTGTAATAAGCAATGAAATGTTCTTCTGTTTGTGTTCTGATTTATCGTGTTCTCAACTCAATCCAGGCTTTCCTATAAGGGCGAGTTTGGATCGTTACAATTATATATTTGATATATACGGAAATTAGGTGAAATTTTCTTGATCAAGTTATAGCATTGTTGCATTGATCTAGAAAACTATTGGTAATTTCTTAAGTCTATATTCGTGAAGATAGGCAAATGATGAACTGAGCATACTGACAGACAAAAAATAAATATAACTTTCCAAACGTAAACCTAAAAAAAGTTAATCTCTAATCATCTAAAAACTAAAATTGTTAAGAGACTTGGAGACATATAACATTCTAACCTGGGGCGGGTGTAGCATGTTATCGGTTGGGGGCCAGGACCCCACTGAAATTTTACAAGTTGCATTGAAATTTTTTTTTTTTTTTTTTTTTTTTTTTTTTTTGCTTTAGGACTACACTGAAAAAACTTTATGGGTCCGCCACTAATTCTAACTTACCTCCTGTTCATGAATGTCACTTCAATATCATTATGGTTGTTCTATATAAAAATAGTAATTTTTATAGTAAAAGGTTTATTATTACTATACTACAATTTTAAATGCTAATTTCTTTTTCTCAGTAATATTTGTATTTATCTATTGTATCTTCTATTATTTATAAGGAATTGTAATGGATAAGCAAATAAGTTCCTAACTAAGTTTTGTAGCTTGGCATACTAAAAGAGAAACAAAAGAAGGAAAAGTGAAATTTGGAAATTGTTTTTGCATCAACTTGTAAATTTGTTGAGAATAGTGGAACGTCCAAGTGAGTTATTTTAAAGTGGAAAATAGGGAGAAGGACAAAATTAACAAAAAATTTGGCGAAAAGTATGAATAGATTAGAATTTAGTGAGAAGGACAAATAATAGTGTAAATGTGTCCTTCTCCCTAATTTTGAAACTTTCCACTCTTCTCACTAATTTTTTTGCAAAGTTTTTCCTTTAAAAGAAAACCTCTATTTTAAACATTATTGACCTTGCTAAATTATTATTCGTAGAAATCCATACAAGTTTTATTGTTTGTCATTCAAATTAACCATGGTAAAATGCGTTTTCCTTAGTATCATGGCAAAAATTTCTGGTTTTAGTACTTATGGATATGGTAAATTAGATGAAGTGCTTATGAATCGCTCAAGTACTCGGTTTTCTGTAACCGTTATCAAACGTGTTTAAAACTGAGCTTAAACCCAGTTAAATTTCGATAAAAACTGAATTTTAATACATACTAGGTTTTGAACTAAGCTCAACAAGGTTTCTTCCAAGTTCCATGTATGCTAATACACTAACTTTGCCACATGCAAATGTTCAGTTGAAGTAGCCAAAATCATACCATATTATGTCCATTTAGTTCAGGATATAAGCATTTCAGCTCATGCCATTTCATTTTATCATGAAGAAGAGCACCAATAATATCCCTGCATCTTACCATATTCAGCGTCAGAACGTTCTTTCCATGGTCGTATTCGGATATTGTTGACAAACTGTAGCAAAGCTAACAAGGTTTAACTAACAAATTCTGATCCACTTCGATAGCTTCAAAACCTTTCCTTTTTAAGCTTCGATCAATAGAGCATTGGCTAGAATCCCTTAGCACCGCATATTCATCCCACTAGTTCACCACATACAACGTTTTAGATCTCAGATATCGGTCGTGTTTTGTCTCGGGGATTTTAGACTTGATCTCGCACGGGGGGAGATCTCAGACGAGATGAGTCTAACTCGAGAGTTCGTCTTGGATTTCCATCTCGGATCTTAAAGTTCATATCAGAACAATCTCGTGTACATGATATGTTAAAAAAATGATATTTTTTACAAAATGATTTCTATGAATCATATTAAAAACATAGTAACTTAACTTGAATTGTAAAATAACTTTATTACTCGTTATTTTGCAAAAGATCATTCATACTCTAAACCATAATATGCTTAAAACAGAAATATTTTCAAACATAAAACATTAAAAGGATCTAAAACATTAAAAAATTCATCTTAATTAGACCATAAAATACATAATTTTA
Organism: Allium sativum; assembly: GCA_030737875.1. Classification (NCBI taxonomy): domain Eukaryota; kingdom Viridiplantae; phylum Streptophyta; class Magnoliopsida; order Asparagales; family Amaryllidaceae; genus Allium; species Allium sativum. The sequence goes on along the minus strand of CM060923.1, from coordinate 5,211,581 downwards.
TAGATAACATGTATGTAAAAAAGTCTAATATGAAAATCATAAGCATTATAGAACATATATGAACATATAATATGGTTATTTAACATGCAAAATGTAAACTAAAAAATATATTATCATGGCTAGTTTTGAGTTCTTAATTATTGTTCTAGTTCAAGCACATATTTAAATTTTAACCCAAAAAACTAAGATCTCATACAATATTCCAGTATTTCGTTTTAGTCGATATATCATTCGATATTGCAATATCTCTGGAGATATATTCAAAAAGAGATTTAGAATGATATTTGTTGTTTCATTTTGGAAGGAGCCCAAAACAAGATCTCAGAGGTGATCATGGGCGATATTTGCAAGATTTTAAATAGTGATCACATCTTTCTTATTCCCAAATTTCTATCTCGGAACGACGCGCCATATCAGCATCTTCAATCTCCTTGACCTACAACCAATGTTCTGTTCTTTTCAAACATCTTGTCACTCCTGATTTGTCATTCTTAATCGATATTGTTGCCTTAACCGAGGATCAACTGCTCCTAGCTTCAGCTAACGACAAGGAATTGCTTCCTTCAACTATGGATACACTGCTCCTAGCTTTAATTTAAGGATCATACTACTGATTTAGATTTATATTTAGATTCCGTTCATTCCTTATTTTACCATTGACTCATATAATTATAATGTCTATGATCATAACATATTTAACGACTAGCATGTCACAACAAATATTAATACTACAGACACAAGCATAAGTGAAAAATAGAACAGCTGCCTCTTAATTTCTCAATTTTAATAGTATGCTGAGTTTGTCCGACTAAGTCAGACGTTGTTTGGTGTATTTTGTCCGACTAAGTTTGATGTTTTCAGGTGGTATGGTTAAGAGGAGTTATTTGGGTCCTTTCGATTTGGTGATGGATTTACGGTTTAGCTCTCCGGTGTAATGTTTCAACTTGTGATTATCATGTTGTTTTGTGCCTACCGTGGTGTCTACAATCACTCGGATCAGTCTTTTTCTGAAGAAAGCTTTCATAACTCAATCTAGTATAAACACTTCAATTATTCAGGTATGCCTTGTTAAGTGAGCGGTTCTCTGTCTTTAGCCTGTTAAGCTAATGTAGCGTCGGCACGTTGTCTTTGATGTCGAGTAGGTTTCTGTTGGGATTTTCTGAAGAGTTTTACTGTTTGTGATTGTTTGTAGTTCGACCTGGTGGTTATGATTTGGTGGAATTTGTAAGAAAAAGTGTGGAGTAGGGGTGGCAATTAGACCCGACTCGATGAACCCAGACCCGACTCAGCAGGTATTGGTTCTAACCGGGTCGGGTTTTGTCAGGTCTGAATCATACATTTAAAAAATTCGGACCCGACCCGAACTGAGCTTTGGGTCGGGTCGTGCCGGTTCGGGTTCGGTTGGAAGTAGCACTATATATATTTATATGTCTTTTGGTTGGGTTTTTTGGGTCGGGATTGAACAGGTCTTAATTAATTATATTTTCCATCACCTTTACCTGACCTGAGACCCATCGGGTTCGGTTTTGGTTCAGTTCTTTCGGGTCGGTTCGGGTCTTCAGTTCTTGGTTTTGATTGCCAGCCCTATGGAGGTAGTGTGTCAGTATTCCACATTTTATGTTTGGAGTTTGCGATGCAGTTGGTTTGAGCATTATGGTGTTCATCTAAATTATGCGAGCGTGTCATTGGATATGCCATGTTTTTTTCCATGTACAAATTGTTTTTCAGGTCTTTCATGCTAACCTTCTCCACGGCGAAAGCCACTGCTTTGGTGGAGATTGTGTTTCGGTGCTTCTGGTCTGAGGTTCTTTTCTACTTCAGGGTTAGTCATCTACCATGTAACGTTCCTACCCATGCTCTTAATATTTTATTTGATGGTGGGACAAGTTAATCTATCAAGTTGAAGACTGTGCTTTTGCTTTTTTGGTGGTTGTAAGGGTTGATCTTTGCAATGCTATGAGTAGTTTGCTCGGCTCAAGACGGAGACTAATATGTATTGTCTATGGAAATGTACTTAATTGTAATATTCTGGTCATTGTATATATGTCAATGTTGCCGCCTTTCGTGGTGTGCCATGAAAAATGTAGTCTAGTACATTTAGCTAGCTTCGAAGTTGTAATCTAGAATAGATAGTGTAGACGAAATACGTTAAATTCCTTATGCAGTGGATGATCTACCTTAAAAACTGATAGTTGATTGTCTACTAATAATCACCCGTACTACACTTATTTTTTATTATTAGTTATACTAGAAGGTGTTTGCAGTCACCTTAAAAACTGACCGGCTCTACCAAAAAAAAGAGCCCCATTTCTTAGCACAAACTCAGTTTTAAAACTGAGCAATCAAACTTAAAATTGAGTTCATTCTCATTTCTAAAACCGAGGTTAACTATTCCAATCAATTTGTAGGACTCCTTACGGCCATTCTACCTAGCAAACGGCATGCCCATTGTACTAATAATTTCTTTATTTATTCCACATCGATTCTAGGTATTTTTTGGTTGATCTGAGCTTCAAAGACTGCATTTGTAAACAATACTTATAGTAAGTTTAGAAAATAGTAGCAGCGATGATTATGCATGAAGATTTAGTTGATACAATTATTGCTATAATAGTCGGATAAAATTCCAATTTGGTTATATGTTTACAAATATTATAGGCATAAAGATGGCACAATCCAAATAGAGTATCAAGCATATGTACTTTTATGATGAATTTTCAAGATATTTATGCCCAAAGTATTCTTTTACTAAAGAATATATCAAAAGTAATGCTATAAATAAGGAAATATTTGACTTGTTATTTAAGATACTACATTTTCAATTAGAGTTTCCAGTATTTTTCGCATGTACGAAAAATAACATATAAAATGGTTTGAGGGTCATGTTTTTAACAAATTTTATATCATAGGACAGTAGTCCATGAGAACTATTTTACGGCGTTATCAAATTTTAGGGCAAAATTTAAATTTTAAGGACATTTAAAAATATTCCGCTTTCTTCTTCTATTCTCAATTCAGTTTTCTTATTTTTAAATGTTCACAAATTTAGCTTTTTGATCTCGATTAAACAATATCGATTTATGGTAAATTCTTTTTTCTACATTTGTTTTTATTTCTTGTTGGATTGTGTTATTATCTTTATTTTTTAATTATTTTTTTATTGGATTTTATTTTAATGGCGGACATAATGCTTATAATTCGATTTCTTCTTTTTATTTCTAACTACTAATTCCATTTCTTCATTTAATTCTTCTTGTTATTTCTCCCTGTTCTTTTAATTCTGCATGTTAATTTGATTTTTTTTGGATTTAATATTTTCGAAATTAATTTTTCTACATTGAATTAGCTTTTATTTTATATAGTTTCTATGATAATGTTTTTTTAATCTCTTGCGATAATAGCATTAAAGTTATTCTTTGTTAGTTGCTAATTTTGAAATTCTTCCGGTTTTTTATGAAACAATGGTGCAAGTACGATTTTAGTTGTTTTCATGTATGACGATAATAATTATAGTGTCATGTTGGTTTGATTGCTTCTCTTCTTCTTATTAAAAATGAGTTATTTGAATATTGGTCTACATTAACTCCATTGAGTATTGAATTATCATACACGCTTGAAGGAAATTGTAGAGTTCTTGATACTATTTCCGATTTATATAGTATTGTATGCCTTTCAATGTTTAAGAAGAAAGAATTTGTGGTACTTAAGGTAAGACTGAAACTAGTTTTGGTGGAATATTAGAATTCTAATGTTAGTGAATCTGCTACTGGAAATTTTTTGATACCTAATTCAGTTAATATAAATATTCGGTTTTATTTTAACAAAAATTTAAAGAAGGGAAATATATTTCATTTTTGGATTTTGTTGGATATCGATTTGATGGAGCTTTGGAATTCATATTTTTTTAAAATCCTATCAAATTAAAAATGGATATAAGTTAAAGAATAATAAGAATTGCAAAGAAAGAGTTACTTCCACATTTTTCTTGGTTTGACTACGGTTGTAAGTTAAAAATTCATGCTAGTTGTGATTTTGGAAATGTTAATAGTTTTTTACATTAAAAGTTTGACCCATTAGAATTTTTGCAGTGCTTGGTTATGGAATATCAATCATCCTCCCATTTCTAGTGAATTTGTCGAGTCTATGATTATTGATAAAATTATAGATGAGTCATTGAAGAAACCAAAAGATATTATTAATAAACTTAGAAGAGAATGTAATTTAAATATGAATTACTACTATGCTTATTCTGTGAAACAAAATGGCTATGAAAGAAATTTCTACTGATGATGCTTTGTCTTACAATGACTTACAGTGGTATATAGAAGATGTTCAGAAGTCAAATCCAGGGAGCTATGTTGATATGGATGTGGATTCTAGAACAAATCATATTAAGAGATTTTATATAGGTTTTCATGCATGTATTATTGATTTTAAACAAAGTCGACCTATGATTTTTATGGATGCTACTTTTTTGAAAGGTAGGCCTGCTGTTTTGTTGGATGTAACTGCAAAAAATGGAAATTAAGGATTTTTTTCCTTTGGTAATGGTTATCATCTCTAAAGAAAATGAATGTAATTGGAGTTGGTTTTGTAAACATCTGAAAAATATGGTTGATAAAGATCGACCTTCGATTTTCATGCCTGATAGGCTTTGGGATTTGCTTTAAGTGTTCCAAAATTATTTCATCTTCTTGCCTTCCATTTTGCTTGTTTCATATGTGAAGTAATCTGCTAAGTTTTGTGAAGGTCAAGAACAATAAGCATTGTATGAAAGACTTATTTGAAAGAGTTGCAAGTGCGAGTTTAAATACTAGTAAACTATATCAATAAGCATTCTCAGTTATACACTTGCCTGTTATAATGTGATCAAAATCATCTTGTCATAAACAAAGTACTAATATTAGGCATAATGGTTGAAGGTATGAACATATCATTTAAGAAAACATTTGTCATGCCAAAATATGTTCTGAAAACAACATATTGTAATTTATTAATTCTGATATTGATCGGAATTCATTAAGTTTCAAACTGATTGATATTTCAGCAACAACATTACAAGTCATAAAGTTAACTATAAAACTAGAATTTTAGCAACAAAATTACAAGTCAAAGATCAACTATAATTTGCAATATCCCTAAACTAACTAGAGATAAACAATTCTGATAACAAGTCACTGAGTATAGAAAGTTACAAGTCTAAAATAAAGTATATATTTTCTAAGTAGTTAAACCTACATGATAATAATTTTTTTCTATAGAGTAACAGCTTTAATATTTGAAACTTTTAAGATGTTTGTCATTGAATACAATAATTGTATATCTATGGGCTTTTCTCATCTGTCCTAACTCATATGCTAATTTTGCTCTAAATAGGTCCATTGTTGTCTCATCTTATGAAAATGGCAATGCGTTAGGTGTCAATTCTTTCAAATGTTTCATGATCTCCATGACATACAGTCCACAGTCAAATCTGTTGAATGAAAAATGATAAGTAAATATGATTAGCAAATTAAAAAGTGGTACAGAAATATGATATCATCGACTTAAGCTATAATTTTGGTAGTGTATAAAGATACAAAAAATTGTCATTTTTTTAAACCGAACATATGATACATTGATGTAGTAATGATCAATAAGTAATTCAAAACTATGGTAGAAGTTGTTGTGATAAAAATGGGCAACAATTATATGCTGAAGGTGGAATTGTGTAGACAGTAAATGCCATTTGTTTTGTGTGCAGCATGGTTAGCATATCAATATGTATGTAACATGTTATTAATATTTAGTACAAGGTTTAAAACATGTTGTTAATGAGTCTAGTTGTAAAAAATGTATATGATTTATGACTTGGTGTTAATTTTTCAACAATTTTGTTACATGCTATTAACAAGTGTGTATTTAAAATATGTTGCTCTGAAATACTGAGACGGTTCTGTTTATATAATGTTTAAATAATAGGGTTTTAAGAGTTAGGGACACGTTTCAATATGCACTTAAAAAGTTAAAGACAAAATTATATATAAGGAAGGATATTACGATGTGGGCGATTAGTGTGGACAATTTGGTTGATCAATTTTCTTCTTTGGCATCATTTTCTTTTTGATCTATTTTTTGTTCCATTCCTCCTGAGTGTGCTTTTCTACTCAATCTCTCTGTATTGATTAGTAAAATGATATTAAGGACTATGTTATGAACAAATAAATAGATTAGTGGTATGTAGGACTTACAGTAATTGTGCTCGCTTGTAGTTTGAATTTGTATTTGCAATTGATCTCATAGGTTTTCAAAGAATGATAATGCTTCCATTCCATAGTTGTGTAGTCAAGAGTTAGTAAAGTCCAATGTAAATCTATATGCATCGGAAAAAATAGAGTTTGGATGTATGTTGTGTAAAATAAGAATTTGGATGTATGTTATGTAAAATGATGCATATATACGTGATTTGTGCATGGTGATGTGAGTGAAACATTGAAATTAGATACAGGAATTTAGAGCTTAATATAGCAGTACCATTACTGGGCCCGACATCTTTTTTTCTATAAACCTTTATTTTGTTGTTGAAAAAAATTACTTGGACATTGAAGAAATATCATAGCAAAATGTCATCAATGTTTTTTCTGTGGATAATTATGATTTCCTTTCCATTTTCACCTTCCCAAGCTAATGCAATGTAGCATTAACAAACAAAATGTCAGTGAACATAGTTACTTTGTCATTTTTGTTATTATATAAATTAAATGGGATTTAAAACTTACATAGTAAAAAGATTTAATGCCATATATTTTTGCATTGTCTAAAAGTTGAAGATAAGAGCCTTCCACTCTTATAATGGGTAGTGTAGATTCTTTTTATGGTATATCCATGTTTTCAACATCAACAATTTCCGTCTCTTCGACTTCACCTTCTTTATCTTTCTTAATGTTTTTTCTTTTCATTTTTGGTTTCTCACAAGTACAATCTAAATCATCTTTTTTTCCTCCTTTTCCATTTGTTTTATTCGTTGAACCAGTGAAGACCGTTTTTGTGTTACCTTCTCTCCATTTCCATTGTTGTATTATTAGTGTTATTGGCTTTGTTCTTCCTTTTTATTTGCTATTGGTACTTTTATCTCCATCAATTTAGTGAATTCTTGTATGTTAATCAACATGAATGTCGACGATTTTATACTCATGAATTTGTTGTTGTATAGCAGTAGTTGTTTTGTATCGTCGCTATTTTTTAGTACTTTCTTGAGTTTGAAGTTTTTGTTCTAAACTTTTATTTTCTTTCTAGAGGTTCATAATCTCCTAGTAAGGTCGGTCCTACGACTTTTGGTACCTAAAGCTAAAAGAAGAAACGAGGCCCTTCTACAGATTCTTATTTTCACATTTTTAAACACTATAAAAGTAACGATTATTACAGCAAAATAAAAAATTATGAATGTGAAATCTACTAGTTATGATTTATCAAAATTATTTTCCATGATAATTTGAAGCAAAAAATCATTTTAACTTATCGATTAGACTAAAATCCACTAGCTATGATTTTCTATGACAACACAGTTATTTATTGAGTAATTGTATGTTATCTGACATTAAAATTTCACAAACTACTACCAACTTCTATCATGAAATGTTGAAACTATAATTTAATCCTTAAATTAATATAAAACAATGAACCTATAATTAAATAATAAGAGCAAAATTGGATTTGCAACTTCGACTCAACATAGAAATTATTGTTCATAATTTGAATAATATATATTTATTCTTTGGGATTAGTAAGTAAGCCATAACAATTATATATTTAAAACATAAAATCTAATTATCCAAATAAAATGACAATAAATACTTTGTTCATAGACGATAGATGTTGATGCGTAGGTCTGTATATAATAACAAAACAAAAACATTGATGATTGTTGCAGATTACTATAAATATATTTAAATAAATACTAAAAACATAAAATCAAATTACCATAATTACTCACCTAATATCCTTCAGTTTCTAAGCTCAACTGAAACTGCTTTAAGCCTGTCACTCCCCGGTGCTTGCCTTCCAAGTTGCTACGCCTGATTGGAGAACCGGGATTCAGATCTCTACCTTCGGGAGATCAGAGATGGTTCAGGTTTGTGATTTTATGGTTCGCGATATAGCTGATTTGCATATTGAGGTTGTTTTCTTCCTTCGTATAGGAACAGTTTCAACTTGTGCCATTGTTTCTTGGTGCCCTAAGCGGTTGCTTTACTCGCTTGAGTAAAAGGCTGGGCCTGTCTCCAAGTCTTTTTTCTTTCTCAATAGAATTTCATCATGCAATTTGTTTTGCATATCCTTTGACTTTGACTCTAGTTTGTGAATTTGATACTGCATCATACTTTTCTGTCCCAAATCATCTATTTGAAACTTGAAATCTTGGTTGTTTTTTGAACTTGTTCTTTCCTCATTTTCTCCAACTTCTTCAAGCATTTTTTTATAGTCATTGAGATTTTGCAGATGTTTGTTGATCTATATACAACAATTCAATATAATATTAGTTGACATTTTTTACTACAAGTATTTGTAGAGAACATAATTGTTTAAAGAATAGTGGTACCTTTGATTTTGGTAGGTATTTCAGACCATTGTTTAATATCCTATGTCACAATATGCTGAGATTCTAGTTAGCTACTCTTAGTAATGTGGAGTCAATAATTTTTTTTGGCATAACAATTTTGATATGCTCACATAACCAATACTATTATAATTGGAAATAAAGTTAACTTGTAGTAGTTTAGTTTAAATTTAAAATTACTAGTACATATAAGAGTAAGCATTACATAACAATAAATATTCCTTGGATATTTTTTGAAGTGAGTTAAGCTTTTAGTTATACTTTCCTTCAACGACAATAGCCGTGAGACTGAATTCATCTTTCTCAGATTAAAAATATGTGAAACCAATGCCCTTCTACATTTCAACATTCTTAATCCAATAAAATTAATTTGGTTGTAATCCAACCCCGTTTGCATACGACGTTATTTTAATTTTAAATTATTTATCGGTTCACTGAATTTATCCCGTTTGGTCACCAACAACTCCGTTCGATTCCAAATTTGAAACATTAAGTTCAATTTCTTTATATATACAAATACACACATTCCAAGCCAATTTTTCATATATTTCAACAAATAAAATCTCCAATTTATTTAATGTTAATAATTTTTATTTTTAAATTCAACTATTTATATTTTTCAGTCGAATTTAAAATCCAATTCAAATATCCAATCCAATTCAGTTTAAATATTCAATAATAAATATTTATTTCCCAACCAACCATTTTAAATTAAATATTGAGTCTAGCTCATGCACAAAACCATATATTTGATTTTTAATTTCTAACCCAAGCATCAATAATAAAAAATGGTTCAAAGCTAAGTCTATAATTAATTCCATATTCCAGTTGTCGAAATTTCCGAGACATTACAATCTCCCCCTTTAAAAACTTCTCATTCTCGAAAAGAAGAGAGATTGTTAAAGTTATACCAATGTATACTTTAAGTTTCACATTTGTGTGAAATTTTTCCACAGTTAATTTAAATATTGACATTTAAGTTATCAATCCTCTTTATATTCAATTTAATCAAAAACTCAAATTTCCTTTCTTATAGTTGGAGATCAATTTTGATCAAATGTGATTTTCTTTATCTTCCGAATCGAGTTTTATTTTTTCCATGCTTTTTAAACTATATTTAGTTTTCTTAGACCAATTTCTATCTCAAATTGTTTTAAGATACCTCCCAAATTATTATTCTATCTAATCTTCTAAGAGATTCAAAATCATATAATTTCTTTTGAAAACCACTCTCCTTTTAAATTTCGATTTCTGCATAAGTTGTATTTTTGCATCTCAAATTATTCCAAATTTCTTTATAAACCTCATCTGTCAATGTTTACTTATCCATTGTTGCACTTATTCCTTACAATCCAAGTTCAACCACATCTCCTTACACTCGATCCATTTTATTTTTCCAAACGCTCATTGAAGAGTGTAAATAGCATCCCCTCTTCAAGTCGACAATTTGTAAATTGAAAGCTTGAAAATTTCCAAAATCAGAAATCTTTTATAACTGTTATTCATAGCACGAAATTCATGCAGAAATCATTTTTATTATTACTTGAAAGCCATGGACTTGAAAATACTCCAAAATCCTTTTTGTTAACTTATTAAGTTAGGTACATTTTAATTTTCAATTATTGATTTGAAAGTACATGATAACTCGAAGTTTGACAAGTCCATTGTCTATCTCATGGATGTTAGGCATATGATGGCCATGTGTATGACTAAAATCTCTAAGTACTAAATATCCTTGCTTCAACCCCAATGAAAAAATTTCAATTTTTTTTCAAGAAAAAAGGATATGGAAAGTACCAAAGTAATGTTGATTGTTCATGAATCGTAGATACACAGTTGTTTCGTTTGGATCCCGCAGAAAACATCCGTATCCATAGGAAATCACTTCCCTATGAATTTCGTCATTAGTAGATCAATGGAATACATTTATGAATCAAAAGAAATAATGAGGTCTTGAAGCCATGAGGACCAATCATCAAATTATGGAAATATCACTGAGATATCTAATCATATATTTGATTTTTAATTTCTAACCCAAGTATTAATATAAAATAGATTTTTCCAAGTTAAATCTTTTATTAATTCCATATTCCGGTTGTCAAAATTCCTGGGACATTATGGGGATAATAAAATTAATTTCGAAATAGTCGGAAATAAGTTGAATTTGCAATATTTTATGAATTGGATAATGTAAGAAATTTAATTGAGTTTAGTTTTGAGCTGTAATAACGAATATATTTATAAAATGACATTTGGGCGTATAATTTATAATTAAACTTAAATGAACTTGTAACATCGCGGTAGGTTTGAACTTTAAATGAATGTACAACTTCGGCTATAAGTCGGATTTCTTTGAAATAAGAAACATTCGAACCTATTGAACTATATTTTTCTAATGGAAGAGAAAATTAGAGATTTCATACCGTAGATTGTGAGTTATGTCCAAATTAAATTTTTAAAAAGTCGCTATGGAATAGTTTATAAAGCCTAACGATTTATTTAATAAAATAAAAGGATTTCAAATAAATTTAATATCGTTTTAACTTGAAAATGGTAATATCGAGTTAAAATCCAAATTAGATTGTTTTGAAGCTATATATATAAATGCTTTGAATATATATAAGATAACAATATTTTATTTTTAATATATTTATTTATTTTTGAATCGACTTACATTATATCGATTCAATATGGAATTTGAAGATAACCAATTTTCAAACCATGTCGGATATTAACGAAACTAATTTTATAAAATCTGTAGTGATTAGTTATTGTAAGATTTTCAGTTGCAAGTCAATTGGATTTATTTTGTGACTGTGCACAATACAAATACGTATTATTTATTGTTTTGAAATTTAGAAGTAAATTTTACAAATGGACTCAGAATTCGACAAAACCAATTCCATCGTTTCCTGATTATTAAACTATTGTAGGATAAAAAGTTTTTGTGCGAACAGAGCTCGAATGTAGTAGTTTTTGCTTGTTACTTTGAACCGAAGCTTTTAATGGTAATAAAAAAATTAAAAACAAATCAAATACTCCACTTTAAATTATAAATTTCATTTCTTTGAAAACCCCTTGGCTTTCTCTTATGTTCTATGTGACTTTTGCTGGGCTTGGTCTTTTTCTTCTTTGTTGGTTTCCTTTTAGCGAACACTATGGTTTAGGTTTGTGGGAGATTGAAGCATTAACACTTGAATTGGTGATTGGTTTTGTGATTGTGGTGGAGAATGGCACATCATGTGAATTTCTAGGGAAGTTCGATTATAAAAGTTGTTGGTTTAATGGGGTCGTGCGTGCTACTTGGAAATCAGATTAAAGAGGATGGTTTTGAGTAGACGAGATGATTATAGAGCGGTGCAGTTTGTGATGATGAGGAAGGAGGTGGTCTCGGTTTTGGAAAACGTAGTGTATGAAAGGGTATATTGGCTTGAAAAGGAGCAACCACGTTGAATAAGTGTTCGGGTTCGAACTGCAGTGTATGGGGAAGAAGAAGACCATGCGGGTTTCATTGGTTTGTCTAGTAGTGGCGTGGGCCGGTTTTAAAAGAGGTATGGCCCAAATAGAAGTAAAATTTAGTTTAAGTTTAATTAAAATTGTGTATAAACATGTTAACTTGGTAATTCACTCATACATTATCAGATTTATGAACCGTTTGTCACGTTGGAATCATACGGATGCAGGCTACGTAACCGAACTAGTTTGGAGCAATTTAGAGCTTGTTACAAATTATGGAAAAATAAAACGACTTATCAAATTTATCGATAGTTAACCGTTACTCAACGATTAACAACCAAAGTGACTTAGTGAGTAAACTCACTCTGTCCGATTTATAAATTTTATAAACATATTTTAAAATTGATATGTGTTGATTGAATGCCGTGTGATTGTTTTTTGGACGAATTGCTAATCAATTGGTTAAAATTTTAGATATAATTATATAGATAACATTGGTTAAATATTGATTCTATTTATCATGATATCTTAAAATTGATGTTATTTATGTTGATTAACATCCGTGAGTGCAGGAAAACAGGTTCGGGGATCCAGCTGGATTCCTCAAAATTATTACTGTTTGTTTTAATATATTTTGATATATGATGTGTTAAATTAAATATGATAGATTTTGTTTTGTTGGGTGTTTGTATAGCACTGGCCCTAAAATAAATAGTATTTAAATACCGTAAAAATTCTACAAATGAAAAGAAAATGAATTTGAGATTTAAAAGGAAAAATATATTTTTACAAAATTGAAACTTAATTTCGAATATGGTAAGAAATAATAACTTGTTTTTAATTAAGTTGATGGTAAAAAATGTCGTAAACACCAAAGATTCCAATTACTAGAATAGTTAATTCGGTCGCATAGACAAGAGTAGAAAGCAGTAAATAACACAAGAGATTTATAGTGGTTCGGCTTCGTGAGGGGCCTACATCCACTTTGAAGCATTGTTGGAATATTATTAATCGCTCAAAGTTACAAGTGTGAGACCATCCCATTACATCTCCTTACATTCATCTTTATGCAAGATGATGTCATGATTAAGCTATATGATGTCATCCTTGAAGCTATATGATGTCACCTCTAAGACATGATGTCATCCTTCTTATATATGATGTCATAATTATCATATATTAAATATATTAAGAAAGGGACACTTTTGCCCTTCTTCTTCCTCAAATGGGAGATGCCTTTAATGTGGCTCTCTAGAGGTCCCAAGGTCTCAAATTTCAACCCCTTTCAAGTATGAAGTCATGGGGTACTTACAGGAAAGGGAGTAGGTAGGAATAGACGAGAGTAGATAGAAATAAGGGACCACATCCATAAATTCGCACCTGGAGCCTGCACATACAAGAAATTCGCACCTGGGCTCGGGGCATGAATTTTCGCATCTTATGGGTGCGAGAATTCACACCTCGAGGGTGCAAGATTTCGCACCTCGAGGGCGAGATTCCGCACCTCGAGGGTGCAAGATTCCGCACCTCGTGGGTGCGAGATTTCGCGATGCGAAGGCTGCATGAATATGTGTCTAGGGTGCCATGAGGTCTCTGTTGGTGCGATTCCTCTTCATTCTATTTTCTTCAGTCCTAAGTATCCCAATTGGCTTTAGTTCCACGCAATGCGTTGAGTTGAGTGTGCCTTGTGTACTTTTGGGAACCGGACCAAAAAGTCGGTTAACATTTGCCCCCCAAAGTACGTCTTGTATTGACATGATGTGCTTTGGATTGGTTGAATTAGTAATCGAGTTGCCGGTTTATCCTGTACGTTAAAGGAAAACACAAGTTATTTGACAGTCTTGTTCGCTGTAGGATTGCGAGCGAGCCATTGCTGATGTGGTGTCATGCTCATGTTGCTAAGTATTCGTAGTGCGTTGCCCCCGCATGTTTACGGGGCCAGTATGTGCATGGAGTACGTGTACATAAGCCCGTGGCGTTAAATTTTGAACCCAGGGGTTCAGTTTTTCTCTCTCTCTTTTTTTTGGGTGTGAAATTCTGAACCAAAGAGGTTTGAAATTTCGACCCCAGTGGTTCAGAATTTCGAACTCTTGGGTTCGAAATTTCGAACTCGTGGTTTCGAAATTTTGAACCCATAGGCTCAAAATTCGTGGGAATGCGAAGGGGCTATTTTCTTTTATTATAAATAGCTCCGTCCTCACTTTTTTCCTTCTGTTTACTGTCTTTCCTCGACCGCTATTGTTGTGAAAGCTCTTTACTATTTCGAACCTAACATAGGTAATGGCTGGGGCTGATAAATGAGGAGGAAGAGATCCAAGGGCTGCTACTTGGAGCTGTATTTTGACGTGAGGGGGAGAGAGGTGGAGGCCCAAATGGGGTTCGACCCCTATAGGGTTCGAAATTTTGACCCTCCGTGGGCTCGAATTTTCGAATCCTCGTGGATTCGTGTTCTCGAACCTTGGGGGCTCGAATTCTCGAACCCGCGAGGTTCGAACCATCGGACCTGCAGGTGTTGGATTTTCGAACTCCTAGGGTTCGAACATTCGAACCTTAGGGGGTTCGAGTCTTCGAGCCTGGAGGGCTTTGGATCTTCAAATTTCGGGGTTTGAATTTTCAAACCCTGTAGGGTTCGAATTTTGGAGGCCTTGGGGTTTCGAATTTTCGAACCTCGAGGTTCGAGTTTTGAACTTCAAACTTTGATGGAGCATCTCTCGCCTATCATGGGGTCCGGATCGGCTGCTACCCCAACTGCTCTATGCTACGTGTTGGCGGGGTTTCGTTCCCCTTGTACAGGACTTCGATCTCTTGGCTACCCACCCTTAGATTTACATGTTGCCTTCTGGCTTGCACGGTGGTGTGAGTGCATATGATGATAGTCATGCGGATAGGGACTTGTATCTTTCACATAGGATAACACATATACTCGAACTGTGACTGAACTATTGGACTGTTTTATTTTCCTATGTATATCTTAATCTTGCATGACACCGCATACACATGTTATCTTTCACCAACACGAGGGGTAAAGGTTATTCTAATGCGATGTCTAATACTAGTGTGTTAAAGTATAGTTAGCCATTCAAATAAGATCGAAGACTGGGAAAATCCTGGAAGCTAAGGCTTCCTCGTCATCGTCCCATTCATCTGATTCTACCGTTTGCGGTAGCTCGAGCGGTAGTGAGCTTGAGACTGCCGAAGGATCCGTTCCCTCTCAATCGGCTAGTTCACCCGAAGTATCTGATCACGGGGAACAAATTGAGAGGCTACATTCTCTGGTCATACATGAGGAAGTCGAGAATTTGGATATTATTAATGAAGATGCCCTGGCAGGCCCAGTGTCCTCGGATATGTTACCCGATGCCGTTATCTTAGAAAATCCGATGGAGTCGGTACCGTCGCGTCTGGATTCTTCGGCATTCACGAAAATGGCGCAGTGGTTCAATATACCAGTAGGTGACGCTCACGTGCCGGGAGAAGGTGGATGGGCTCACGCACCGCCCGAAGGTTTAACTGCCTGGAATAGGCAAGCTAGTTTTGCGGGGTGCATGTCCCGGCCAATGATTTTATTTGGGATATTCTGTCCTATTTCTGCCTTGCACCTTCGCAACTGCATCCAAATGCTTACTCATCTCTCTTAGAGACTTACGTTCTATATCGAGAGTATTTTGAACATAGAACCCACTAGAGAGGACATTCGGTATTTCATCAGCCTGAGGAGAATGTCTAGCAGATCACCTTCCCAATGGTTCCTGGAAGCGACAGCCGCCACCAAGTTCTTTAGCTGGACGTGGCCTAGGCCATCGGTGTTAAAAAAAAATTGGTTCTTCGTGCGCTGCCCTCCTGGATTTGCAAGGAGGTGAATTAAAGGGATTAAGTGCTTCCGAATTTCGCTTCCAATTATAAAGTTCTTGGAGCCCGTATCTTATTATTATCCGTTTTTGATTGTGGTAGGGAATCCAGAGGTACCCACCGGTGAAGAGTATATGCACCGTCTTAATGCCTTGAGGGCGATTCTCGAGGAATTTTGCAAAATGGAAACGGTAACAAGCCAAGAGCGCCTTTACCGTGCGGGATTGCTTCCTGACGATCTGACTGTAATTAGGCTTGCAGCGGCAAGCGGTGTACCGAAAAAGGTGGTGGCGAAAGGCCCTACGACCCCTGGTCAGAAAAGAAAGATGCCCTCTACTAGGCCTTGATCGAAGAAGGTCGTCAAGTTTCGAGAAGACGTCGGTGGTGACGGGGCTCGTGGTGAGGAGGCTGCAGCTGGAGATGAGGGCCCATTGAATGTTCTTGTTCCGCCCCCGCTTGGAGGGGCAGGGGAGGGAGAGTCGATTAGGCCATTATACCCAGTGGCTTCTCTTGGAACTGCCACACCGCTCGAGGACGAGCGCCAGTTTGATAGCTTGAATAAACTTGACCTTGAAGTATCCCTACGGCCGACTCCGACCGTAATGGACGAAGTAACTCTTGCTGCGGACGGGTTAACTCCTTCAAGCGGATCACAATCTGGTCTATTGAGAGAACACTTAGGGTATAAACTCACTAAAACTACATAGCATAGTGTCTTATCTGAGCATGTGATTTAACGGATTGTGTCTTATTTCTTTGACATGTGATATGGTTATGGAGGATGCATACGCCCTAGGAATCCTTTCTTTGAGGGTTTTAGAAGAGGGACCAACTTGTATAACACTCCACCCCCGATTGGTCGCGGCAGTGGACATCGAGATGGAGATCGATATCGATGGGCTCTGACTCCTCCTCCTCCTCCTCCTCCAATTCGGCTGTCCGAGGGAGATTCCCGACTTAATTGGGAAGGGTTCTTGGCGTCCGACTTCGACATCTCCTCCACATGTAGTGGCTCCTGTGCCCATTCCAGTTACCATATATAGAGAGAGAGAGCCTCCACTCGGCCAACCAAGGCCGGAGAGGATGAACATAACTGGGGCGTAAGAATTAGCGGCCTCTGAGCAAAAAGGGCTTTCTGTGGAGGAACAGAGGGCATGGTTTAAAATGACTTTCCCTCAACACCACTTTGATGAGCTGACGATCCTTTCAGATCTTCGCTCGTCCCCTGCTAGGGACTCTGGAGAGATCTGGATGCATGTGAAGGAAGCGTACCACCAGGCTGACGAGCTTATTGCCTATTCCTTTCATTTATCAGAGCTGATTAAGAGGAAGAATATGTAGCTCATGAATCAGAAGTTAACTATCGATGCTGAGAACACCACCGCCATTCATCTAAACTCGGACATTGGTGAGTCTGATTTTTGTACCGTGAGCACATTGTCGTTCATTCCCGTATCTTTAAATGCTAACTCATGAATCTCGTTGCTGTAACTGAGATAAAGAAAGGGTACGAGGCACTCAAGAGGGAGGCTGATCACTCCCGCTCTGTTTTCACTGAAACTATAGCCGATCTTACTACCCAGAACACGGCCCTAAAGAGGGACAAGGCCGAGGTGGATAAAGTGTGTGCCGAACAGGAAACGAAAAACACGTGAGTTTTCGACCTCCAAACTGACAATAATGCTCCGTGAGCAGAGAGTGAGAGCCTGAAAAGGTAGCTCGAAGAAATGGGAAAGGCCAAGGAGGATGCGGAGGCTAGTAACCGGGATGTGCTGGGTACAATGGATGGACTGAGAGAGGTGGAACAATTGAGAGAGGAGCCGGAGGATACAGAGTTCCGAGTGCAATCATATGTGGTGGAGGATATCCAAAACAGGTATGTCAAAGTTCTGAGATTCCATGGACTCTCGTGGGTTGAAGATTATCCCCGGGAACTAGATCGGACTTGGGAAAGGTTGGTTCTGTATGAGGCTTTTTTGCGCCAAGTGGATGTGAGAACTTTAGGTGAACATCAACTTTCAATTGACCTCGTGACTATCGAGGATCGTGAGAAGATGGAAGAAGGTAAGAGTTGTTGCTTGAGGATGCCAAGAGAGAGAGGCTGGAAAGGCTCACTGGTGAGAAGGGGAAGTCTGTCATGACTGAGAGTGTTGTGGTTGCGGAGACATTTGCAGAGGGAAGCTCTTATCGGCCATTGGCCCTTGAGTTGGTTATGGTGAGCGATCCCGCAGCTTCAATTCGGGTTTCGACCAAGTACGACCCTGAGCATCCGGAGCTAGGAGAGAATCCGGAGCTAGGAGAGACCAGATTCACTTTACCTACCGCCATAAATACCCCTCTTGCCATTTCTACACCGTCCCTGCCCAAAGGTAAATTTCTTTTGCCATGCATCCTCGAGGATGACGTAATTACCGAATTTGCAAACTAAAAGGTTGTGTTTTCAATGTACAGCCCTTCCTAACTGACCATGACATCGGGCCTTGCCCCCGTGGTCCCACAAACAACTGAATCTGGGCCAGGACCTGTGGCAACGCAATTTGGAGAGGGCGACGATAAACTGGATACCTGCTCGGATATAAGGTTAACCCCCAGCATGTATGAGAGCCTTATGGAGGAAAGGGAGGTAGTTGATGGGCAGAGTGCGGCTATCGGAGGCCTAGTGGAGGTTGATGTATCGTCGATGCCTGCTATAGTGGAGACCCAAAAAGCCAAAATGGTGGCTAAGCGTGAAGAGGTGGAGGAGCAGCAGAGGCATGATGAGGCTGCCAGGAAGGAGGTCCTAATGAAAACCAGGTAGGATGTTGAGGCGAGAGCCGCTGAGACGGTTGAGAAGAGGAAAGCCGATAAGGAGGCCAAGAAGAAGAGGGCAGATGATGAGGCCCGGAAGAAGAGGGAGGATGAGGATGCAAAGCAGAGGACTACTGAGTCCCTTGAGAAAACCAAGGCTGGTGGTGACACGCCGCATAGATCCCAGAAGCTTGCTGAGCGTTGGGCTGCTAGAGGGGCCAAGGAACGGGCTGAGCGAGAAGGCAAGGCGGTCCCGGGGAAAAGTGACGCTGTGGTCAGCCTTGCTGCAGGAAGTGCCCCCGTGCCTAAGTCGCATACCGCCCTTTTTGATATCACTGAAATCTCTAGCGCTGAGGGTGTGGACGAGAAGCATCTTTCATCTTCTCATGAGTCAAACACTTCTCGAAAGGGCTGAGATGGGAAGAGCGGGTCTGGTATGAAGAGGCCTGGTACAAAGGATGAACCGTCCAGTGCAGAATTTGCAAAAAAGAAATACAGGCACAACCGGAAGAAGCATGATTAGTGTTAGCAACCTAAGTAGAAGTTACCATTCATTTTGGTAGTGTAGGTCGATAGTTTACGTGAGTACGACCCTAGCTTTTGGTTGTTTAAGACATGTTGTGGTTTTCATGTACACCCTATCATTAGAAATAAAGATGTTAGATACTTAGTCAGTTTTTAGTGTGTGTGTAGAATTGAAATATGAATTCGTAGAGATCACAATTTTTGTTAAGTGTTTGGATGTTCTTCTTATATTTTCGGGCATCCCGTACTTGCATAAGCATACTTATCCTTACACCTAACAAAAAAGCGATTGTGTACCACGCTCTAGGTCAATCATTCCGGAGGGGTGTGATTGTGTACCATGCTCGGGGTCAATTATTCCGGAGGGGAATGATAGAGCGCAAGCTTCTAGTAAGTTTCTCTCAGCTTAGGAAGCCCGTAGTTCGCGAAGTCAGGCTGAGCGCCTGTTGGGTTTGGGTTGCCCGAGGTTAATCCCAAGTGTAGCAAAGGCGTATGACGTCGTGTTATGCCGTCCATCCGGTGCGTGTTTCTCCCATCGTCCATCGGGTTGAAGCGAGCCGCAGTTGTCATTTATTCACCTGAGAAGAGAAGCCCAGATCATCAGCCCATAGGGTCCGATCGTGGCCATGGGCTACCCATTAGCCTTGAGAGCTTCGGGGAAGAAACGATTTAAGGGTCGGGCTCGGTGCTGCGCCATGATTCGATCGGTACCCGTAGCCGAGGGAGGGATTTACATCACTCCCGCCTGGCTGTTGCGTGGCCTCTAGTCGCTTGGGACTTGAGAGCACCTCGGTCTCGGCATGAGGCCGAGATTTGAGTTCATGGTTATTTATACTCGATCGCGCCGCGGATTGGCGACTCGAGTAGCATTGCCAGATCCCGTGCTCGGGGTGCCGGTCGTAGCCATTATGTCTGGCTTGAGACCCGGACGGCGGTACTGACTCCATGCTAGAGACCAATACGACAACCGACTATTTGAACGTAAGCTAGTTTTCATTATTAGTCAAACGCGTCATGCACAGAGTAAACATAAATAGGAAGAGATGGGAAGTTGAACATTATTTCCACTAATAACTTTGGTAGTAATAGCCTTGACAATGCATTGAATTGTTAGAAAATAAAACATTATTGGAAAGCGTAAATAACTGCGTTCTAAGTTATGTGAAGTAGCGGCGGAGATGTTCACTGTTCCATGCCTTTGGGAGTACAGCTCTGTCCACGGTTGCAAGTTTGAAAGATTCATTTCTGAGCTTTTGTTGTATGTAATACGGACCTTCCCAACGAGGGGCAAGGCCTATTAGCGGAGGAAAGATATATTTTAAGACAAGGTCGCCGACTTTGAGGTCCTTATGGCGGACACTGGAATTGAAGCATCGGGCGACTCGTTGCCGTTGGGCAGTGGCTCGGAGATCAGCTTCGTTCCTTTTCTCTTCCAACAAGTCAGGTGATTCTAAAAGTAAATCCTGGTTTATCCTTGGATTGAAATAGGTGACTCGATGAGATGGAAGCTTAAGCTCAATGGGAACAACGGCTTTTGATCTATAGGCAAGGGCAAAGGGAGTATGTCCGGTTGCTGTCTTATGGGTGGTTTGGTATGCCTATAGGGCTAGTGGAAGTTCGTCTGCCCACATTCCCCCATCCTTTTCCAAGCGCTTCTTGATTAAAGACTTAATAACTTTGTTGACCGCTTCGACCTGCCCATTGGCTTGAGGATGAGTTACTGCTGAGAATCTCTTTTCGATGTTGTGCCGCTGGCAGAAGGCTTTGAATTCGGCCCTCTTGAATTGCATACAACGAAGTTGATCATCTTCTCGGTGGTAATCATGGCGAGAGCTTTATCCTCTACCCATTTGGTAAAATAATCAATTGCGATGATGGGGTATCGGAACCCGCCCCTGGCCATTGGAAGAGTTCCAATGGTGTCTATTCCCCACATGGCGAAAGGCTATGGGCTAACCATTTGTGTCAGCTCTGTAGGCGGGGCTCTCGGGATCTTTGAGAAGCGCTGGCACTTGTCGCACTTACGAACATAGTCTGCGGGGTCTTGATCGAGCGTGGGCCAAAAATAACCATGTCTAAGTATTTTTCTGTCCAGGGTTGCTCCCCCTCCCCCCCACCCCCGGGTATGATCACCGCGCTCCCCTTCATGTACATCGGTTAATACTTTGATGACATTATGATGGGCTACAGATCTGAGCAATGGGACAGAGAAACCTCTACGGTATAGAATCCCATCCATCAGAAGATAATGACCCTATTAGCAGGTGCGTGCTCGTTTTTCCTCATAGTTCCCTGAAGGGTCCTATGTTGCAGGAAATCTCTGATTGGTGTCATCCAAGATTCAGGTTTAGGTTCAGTGTTTATGACCGCCTCAGTTTGAGTTTGCTTG
Organism: Allium sativum; assembly: GCA_030737875.1. Taxonomy (NCBI): domain Eukaryota; kingdom Viridiplantae; phylum Streptophyta; class Magnoliopsida; order Asparagales; family Amaryllidaceae; genus Allium; species Allium sativum. The sequence continues at coordinate 5,189,982 of CM060923.1, read as the reverse complement.
ATACTAGGGGAGTTGAGCACTTCGACGGAGGCGAATCCCTAAAGTTGCGGATTCTCGAAGCTCACTAGCTTGGATCTCGAATCGGCTTTTTCACTCTATTTTCGGGGTATATGGATGATGATGAAGCGGTCGAGGTGAGTTAGTTGTTCCTGAACCTTGGTTTAGTAGAGGGCAAGTTATTCCCGCTTAGCTTGATATTCCCCTTCTTCTTGATGTACGATGAGTTGTGAATCGGAGAAAACTTGGATTGTCTTTAGTTTATGCTCGATCGCGATTCTAAGTCCGGCTATCAAGGCGTCATATTCTACATCATTTTAGGTAGTAGGAAAATTTAGTTTTAGCACGTAGTATGTTGGGCGTTCCTCGAAGGTGATGAACATGACTCCGACCCCAGAGCATTTGCTGTTGGAGGACCCGTCCACGAACAATTTCCATTGAATACCGGGAGCTTTCGTGTTCTCTGCCGGAGTCTCTTCGGGGGCAGTGAACTTTACTATGAAGTCAGCGAGAGCTTGGCCGAGGATGGCTCGGCGGGGAATGAATGTTATCTCAAACTGGCTCACCTCTATGCTCCATCTCAGTAGCCATCCTGATGCTTCGAGTCGATGCAGGATCGGTCGTATTGGCTGATCGGTCAAAAACCTTTATATGGTGAGACTAGAAGTATGGTCGAAGTTTCCGAGAGGAAATGAGCAAGCAGAATGCTAGCTTTTCCATCTTCGGGTAATTCTTCTCTGCCTCTGTTAATCGTTTGCTTATGTACTAGAAGTGTTGTTGGATGCAATCCTCGAGGCAAATTAACGCCGAGCTGATTGCCTGCGTAGAAACAGCCAAATAATCGTCTAATTCCTCATGGTCTATGGGCTTAGATAGGATAGGTGGTCGTTCTAAGTGATCCAGAAGTTTTTTGAATGTGGAAACACATTCTGGGGTCCACTTGAAATTACATTCCTTTTCGAAGTTTATCGAAGAAAGGAATGCACCGTCGGTGGCCTTGGATATGAATTGACTTAAAGCGACGACCTTTCCATTTAAACTTTGGACATCCTTGATGTTCTTGGGGATTTGAATGTCTCGAATAGCTGGAATTTTTTCTGGATTAGCCTCGATTCCCTGGGAGTTGATGATAAAACCCAAGAATTTTCCTAAAGCGACTTCGAAGGAGCATTTCACAGGGTTGAGTTTCATGTCATACTGGCGGAGGATATCGAACATTTCAGAGAAGTCGTGGACGTGACCGCTTGATACTTTAGACTTTACCAACATGTCTTCCATGTACACTCCACAGACTTTCCGATTTGGTTTCTAAAGAGTCGGTTAACCATTCGCTGATAACTAGTGCCAGCATTCTTGAGGCCGAAGGGCATGACGCGATAGAATTAAAGTCCAAGGTCTGTTATGAAAGAAGTGTGATCCTGGTCGCAAAGTTTCATCGGAATTTTATTGTAGCCTGAGCAGGCGTCCATGAAAGATATTAGCTAGTATATGGCGATTGAGTCAACAAGTCGATCGATCCTTGGAAGTGGGAAGCTGTCCTTAGGACACACCTTGTTTAAGTCGGAGAAGTCAACACACGTTCGCCATTTGCCGTTGGCCTTCTTTACCAGAACTGGTTTGGAGGCCCACTCAGGGTAATCTGCTTCGCAAATGAAATTGTTGTTGAGTAGTCGGTCTATCTCTTCCTCAAGTGGATTGGATCTCTCAGGTCCCAAGAAGCGACGCTTCTGCTGGACTAGAATTATTGTGGGATCGATACTTAGACAATGGTAAGCGATCGCAGGGTCGATGCCTTTCATATTGGAATGAGTCCATGCAAACATCTAGTTTAGCCTTCAAGAAATCCAAAAGATCTTCTTTGATTGCGGGATCGAGTTGCAATCCTATCTTCAGCACCCTTGATGGATCATCAGGATTAACAGGAATATCCACTGTGGATTCGACTGGGGTAGCCCTTTCGTACTCGGGCTCTTCATCCTTCCATGGGTCGAGGTCTTCGAAAAGATGGCAGTGGTGCCTAAGCCAAGGCCTAGACGCCGCTGATTGCTATGCTGAAATAGTCTTGGCGCAAGAAGGCGTGGGCACTGCTTTTCCCTTGTCCTTATTACGCGCGTTCTTCCATTCTATTGCATAACACTCTCTAGCGCTGATTTGGTCGCCTCTAACTGTTCCAGTCCCGTTTTCTGTCAGAAATTTAATTAGGAGAGACCATTGCGACATGCAGACTTGAAACTCCATGAGAAAAGGGCGTCCAAGGAAAGCATTGTAGGGGAAATAATGTCTATAACCATGAACGTGCGGATTAGGACCCTGCCTCAATCCCCATCGCCTAGCTCCACAGTTAGATCATTCATTCCCACTCGGGAACTAGAAGACCCATTTAAGTTATGGATCGTGGTGCGACATGGCTTTAAGTCATTTGTTTCTAACCTCATTTGGTCGTAAGTAGCATTGAAAATGATGTTGACTTAGCTTGCGGAATCGATTAACACTTCTCAGATAGAAGCGGCACCGATCTAAGCTGTGATTACTAGTGGATCGATGGTTGGGATCTCCACCCCAGTAGAATCTCTTTCGCGGAAAACGATGTCATCCCGCATGGTTTTTTGGAGCATGGCTGGGACGGATTCGTTGGGTGCGGAGCAGGTTTCATAAGTAGCATGATTTATTGGACTAACAGACTTTTCCATTTTTTGGAAGCTGTCATATATGGGACAAGATCCGCCAATTATGGTGTTGATTATGATCCCACGCCTTGGTTTAGATGTACCTGGAGCTGCGTCGGCAGCTGCCTGAGGCGCTGGTGCCTGAGGCTTTGGATTATATTTGAGAGGAAAAGGTTCTTAGACATATTTCTCAAGTCTCTTTTCGTGGATAAGCTTCTCAATCGCATCCCTGAATCGACGACATTCATTGGTGTTGTAGTCGTACACATCATGGTATCGACAGTACCTCCCAGTATTTTTCTCAAGATCGGTTGATTCCCTGGTGCACAGCTTCTTGTATAGCAAAGTGTTGCATGTCTCCAAGTAAATTATCTCTAGATCCTCGTTAGCGGGGTGTATGTCTCGAAGGCTCAGCAAGGGCAGGGCTTCCTTGGCTCGGTTGGGGCCTGATCGTTGTTTAGGCCATCCTGCCTACCATTGTTCGGTTTTTTCATGTTAGGACCTGCCCCTTGTTCTGATCAAAGGGCTCTCCTACTTGTTTTCTTCTGAGGTTGTTATTTGCAGTGCCTGCTTGACGGCCATTGGAGCGACTGAATGCTGAGAGTTCATTGCGTATTTCCTCTTCTTGGCATAAGTACCGATCCGACTTCTTGTAGAAGGCATCTAAGCTTTTTGGTTGCCTCCGATCGATCCACGCCACGAATTCAGAAGTAAGGAGGACACCTTTGGCTAATTTAAAGAGTCTAGTGCGAGGATCCGGATCCTCGACCTCGGCGAGTGCAATGTAGAACCTGGAGAGGTATCTTTTGAGCGACTCAGTGGGCCCTTGGTATAAGTTAGAAAGGGTGCCCTCATTCTTTGGAGTTGGGATGTGCATCCTGAATTGCTTGACCAACTGTGTCACTGACTGACCGAAGTTGTTAATGGAATCGAGTAGGAGGCGAGAGAACCATAACAGAGCGGTTCCTGATAAGAAGACTGGGAAACACTTGCATTTGACCAGATCATTACTCGGACTCGAGTCCATTTGCCATTCATATCGATTGAGGAAGGAACAAAGATTAGTAGTGCCATCGTAGAGCGGCATTTGCGGCATGCTGAAGCGTCGCGGCCATTCAGCTTCGTTCACCCTTCTTGTGAAGGGGTTACGCATAATGTGCGCTTACTATGAATCGTGCATATTTCCTCGCATTTCCCTCATGATTCTTTGAACCATGTCGGGTAGGTTAGTTGGATGCGGATCCGCCATTGGCACTCATGGGTTTTGGTGGGGTTTTGGAATTCTGTTGCGAGGGCATCTCCTATGATGGATGTCCGAATCGTATTCCTCCATGTCCTTGACATCTATGATTGGGTCTTGGTGTGGACGGTGAGGCAGAGACGGGTGATGCGGTTCCTGTTCTTGAGGAACGCGGGTCGTTGGAATAGCGGGCCAATCATCCTGATTAGCAACCGTCTAGTTGTGTCAAGGAAGAGGTTGGTTTGTAGGACCTGGTCCTTCATTGATGATCAAGCGAGAGCTGTCTCGGTATTGTTCCCCCTTGCTATATGTGACGGTAGTTCGGTCGCCGTTCTCGTTCCTATTGCCATTGGCGTAGCCATTGCCATTACCGTTGTCGAGGGTATTGGTGCGGGCGACGACGTTGTTGATGAGGCTAAACCTCCTCCTTTGATGCGGGCCCCTCTACTCAAAAGAGGAAGTTTCCGATATGGTTGGTTTAGGTCGAGCATTGTTCCGAGTTAGTTGAAGTCGAGGGACGATGCGCTGACTTTCTTGAAGTTGTCGCATAAGGTCGATGTTATTCCTTAATGCCTGATTAAGCTCGACCGCTGTGTTCTCATACTTCACATTAATCGCGTGGATTTGAGTTTGTGTTGCGGGCGCTTCGGGGTCCACACTAGGAGGGATAGTTTCATTAGTGGCTGGGATGTCCACCGGTTGAAGTTGTTGGGACGTACAGGCCTCGAGTGAAGAGCCAACCATTGCGTTCTTTGGTCTCTTGCCATCGTGAGTGGACGCAACGGCAGGTTTAGGAAGGAACCTCAAGCTCGTCGGGGGTCGAGATGACAACGTGCGACAAAGGCGCAAAATCCGAGTTTTCTTAGTGAAAGCACCAAATGTTGACGGCAAAAAATGTCGTAAGCACCAGAGATTCCAATGACTACACAGACAGGAGTAGAAAGCAGTAAATAACACAAGAGATTTATAGTGGTTCGGCCTCATGAGGGGCCTATGTCCACTTTGAAGCGTTGTTGGAATATTATTAATAACTCAAAGTTACAAGTGTGAGACCATCCCATTACATCTCTTTACATTCATCTTTATGCTAGATGATGTCATAATTAAGCTATATGATGTCATCCTTGAGGCTATAAGATGTTACCTATAAGACATGATGTCATCCTTCTCATATATGATGTTATAATTATCGTATATTAAATATATTAAGAAAGGGACACTTTTTCCCTTCTCAAATAGGAGATGCCATTAATGGGGCTCTCTAGAGGTCCCAAGGCCTCAAATTCCAACCCCTTTCAAGAGTGAAGTCATGGTGTATTTATAGGAAAGGAAGTAGGTAGGAGTAGGTGGGAGTAGGTAGAAATAGGGGACCACATCCAGAAATTCGCACCTTGAGCCTGCACATATGGAAAATTAGCACCTGAGCCCGGGGAGAAAAATCTCGCATCTCGTAGGTGCGAGATTTCACATCTCGAGGGTGCGAGATTCCGCACCTCGTGGGTTCGATATTCCACACCTCGAGGGTGCAAGATTCCGCACCTCGTGGGGCGAGATTCCGCACCGCAAAGGCTGCATGAATAGGTGTTTGGGGTGCCATGAGGTCTCAGTTAGCGCGATCCTTCTTCATCCTATTTCCTTCACTCCTAAGCTTCCCTTTCGGCTTTAATTCCATGCGATGCGTTGAGTCGGGCGTGTCTTGTGTACTTTTGGGAACCAGACCAAAAAGTCGGTTAACAAATTACGTAAAAACAAGTAGCTTGATTCATGAATTATGTTTATGAATGAGATGAAATAATTATCATTGAATAATTTGGGAATGTAAATTCAAGAGCGAATTTAAAAGGGAAATTGGAAATCGTTTAAAAAAGGAAACAATGAAATTTATTTTAATAATAGAAATGTGAATAGAATTGAAATAAATCCATTAAGATTTGTACTTGGTATTCGATTCTATCAAAGTTTATAAAAAATACTTATTTTCAAAAATTATATATTATATAAATCGGAACCTGACAGGACATCTAATATTCGGTTTGAAACTGATATTTTATAATCGAATATAAAATCGATAAAAATTATAAACTTATTAAATAATGTAGACTAGAAATTTGATGTGTTAACGAGATTTGATAATAAATTGAATATGAATTAGAAGTTATAAAATGACTCGATAAATGGAATTTGAACCTGTAATAGTATTTACAATCGAAACCAATATTGATTTGAAATAATGAGTCCAGATTTTTAGAAGAGAATAATATTTACATTTTAAACCTAGTAATGGTTTAAAGCAAATCTTTTGCAAAATGGCAATGGTTATAAGGGGAATTGAGCTAATCTACAATGATAAATTTATTCTGAAGTTTGGAACGTTAATCAAATAGAGATTATTCGAGAGAGAGTTATACCTTGAAATTAGACTATATCGAATTCAGGAAAGTACTTTTTTACTTTCCATTTTAAATCATCATTCATATTATATATACATATATTCAAATTGATGAATAAAAGTTATATTTTAAAACTAAATATTTCGAAAGCGGGGATTATAACGTTATCATTATAATCAATGTTTTTGTAAAAGAAGTGGATCCTTAAACAGAATCCGAGAGTTACGTAAGTGATGATTGTTAAAGTTTGAAGTTGTGAACTTTGTATATTTCAAAGTTAAGAATGTTTTTCAGTTAAGGTCTGTGAGGTAATTACACCCCAACTCGATTGACTTCATTGTTGACTTAGGAGTGGTTATAGTTCGATGATGAAGATTGATTAGAGATATAGTTAACTAATGAGTGATTAATGGGTTGAGCTATCGTGACGATGTTTTATACGACGTTCATTTAAATGCAAATAAATGAGTTTCAGAAATGTTTTCCAAATATAATCAAAGATATTTTCTAAGCATAGAGAATGAAATGATTCGGTTAAAGAAAATAAGAAATGTGAATATATGAAAATGTTTTCCGATGTTAATAACGTATATTTTTAAATATAGAAAACAAGTGTAACAACCTGCCTTTTCGAACGCTTCAAGTAAGTAACTAAACCAACTCGTACCATTCAAAACGACATATTGTTATTGCTATGGGGTTGAATAAATGAAATCAAAGAATGACAGACGCTCAGAATATCTTGCAACAAAATAAATAAAATACAATAGTAGCTCATAAAGCTACTAAATAAAAACTCAAAACTTATACATAATACCAGAGTTACAAAATCAAATACAGCAGAAGTCTAAATACAAGAATTTCTAATACGAAGAAGAAATAACCGAAACCAATTGATAGAGATGTTTTATTTAGCAATCTCCCGCTTTTGAAATCTCAATACTACAATACTCGATCTAGCCTGAGCAATAATGCAAAACAAAGCAACTCAAATCAGGTTTAACATTCTTATGTAAGTGAATCAACTCAAGTGAAATTTTCAATGAAATACGTTAGTAACTCAAAGGATGTTTGAGATTTCCATCCTCCAAGGATCCGTTAAACTAGATATCATTTAATACAATACGCTATTATAATGGTGTTTATGGTTAAATAAACTATTGAAAATAGCATAAGAGGGATTACATTTTTACCCTTACACCGTTTATAGTACCTTAGTCTATGCAGATACTGTAAAGTCCACCGTAAACTAGTGTCTATTAAAGGGAACTCCATAGGCACGGTACAAATCATAATCGTAAGGTGCTCGATCAGGCTAATATGATAAGGCACACGAAGAATACCCAAGGTAGGATTCTACCTTGCATATCCGGTCGATCTCCAAGTACGTCTGGACGACCACCACTTATTACCTCCACTTGGGTGTACTTTCCAAGTGACATCAGCAATAGCCCAAACGATGTGAAGATCTCCGATCTTCAACCACCATCTTCATTCCTCGACTTTCAATCATCATATCAGTTATATAGAATGGGTTAAACCCGATCTTTCCGAATAACTCTTGTATCTTATAATCAAGTACTTATAAAGCACACCATACGCCTTATTCCAATCCAGAATATTCTTTAATTCAAATATTATTATTACTGGGAGTTATCCCCATAAATCTTTTTAAAGATTTATTTCATTTAAACCACTTGTTTAAATCTTTCTTCGAAAACCATTGCAAAATATTTTGTATTATCTTTTAACAATATTAAATCAAATTAAGGTTTATCAACCAGCCGGAATTTATGAACCTTACCGAAGTAATCATTCATTTTATTATCCCAATCCCAACCTATTCATCCCATGGAGCAAAACTGGTAGTACTCCAAATCTAACACCCATTGTGTTATCGGTAAATTTAATCGCCATTTAACATTCAAATCTAATCAAATATTTAACCATCGCATGGAGTAAAACTGGTGGAACTCCATTTCGAACATTTCTTGAATTCGGTAAATTTAATTACCTCACTCACATTTCAATCTAATTAAAGATTCATTAAAACTCCAGTTCAGTTTTAATATAAAAAATCATTACTTAATGATTATTCAACTCTTGGAAATCAATCTTGTCTTTACTTGGGTTAAAGAACAAATTTCATGTAAAAACACCATTCACAATAAACCAAAGATCATCTTCCATTAAATATGGAATCTTTACGGAGATCTAAACAATTTATAATCGATATAAATTTCCATATCTAGCTAATACTATAAGTGGAATAACGGCAAGGCCTTTCTAAATTCCATAAATTGTAAATGCCTACCTCCATAGAAGCTCATCTCAATTGTTATTAATCGAATTCCATTCATTTCCAATTTAATTAGATAAACTGAAGAAATTCTCCAAATCTTATTTAAAAAAGTTTATTCCTTTCATAACGGTCAATATAATTTAAGATGCTGTTACTACCAAAATTAACAGTGAAGCGAGCTGGCAGTGAAGGGGTATCTATTAACCGACTTTTTGGTTCCGTTCCCAAAAGTACGCAAGGCACGCTTGACTCGACATATTGTGTGATACTACAGCCCAGAAGTGTTGCCAACAACATCACGGGTCTAGCACCAGAAGATTCGAGCCGGGCTACTAACGGAATGTTGCATATCCGCAAATACTTGTTTGGGATACGAAATCCAATTCCGCATCCGCAAATACTTGTCCTCAAATCCCAACTTACGCTTCCAAGAATCTACCACTCCACGCTTTTAAGTGACAATCTCGGGAATCCTCTTACAGTCCATATATCTCTTCCCTTCTCCAGCAACCTAAGGACAACTCGAACGTCCAAAGTCCAGAAGCAACATTTTGCATCCTCCCCGCATCAAGCTGATTTTCCGTCTGGGGAAGGGAAGAAAGGAAGTAGCTACAATTAAGGGGCCGACATGCTCCAAACGAATGTTATAGGATTGGAATTCAGGATCGTACGCCAAGCTGTGGTTACATGCACTTATCTTCGAAGCCTCAACTACCAAATCAATCATGGCTCAATGACCACTTGTGTACTCACCAAGTGCCCCATCATCAAAGTGCGCGTGCCCAACATTTGGGTCCGAACTCGCCTCAAAGGAAAATCTATATGAATACATGCCATAACATGTGATAAGTATTGTCCTAACAATGGCATTCGCATATATGAGTTGCCGAAACTTTGATTGATGGGACTAGCTTGGATCGTTGAACGACTTAGGCTCACTAATCCAAGTGATTTAACAGATACTCTAAATTATCTAGCTCCATCCCAATGAAATTTCAATAACCACTTAGGGAGATCGTGCACCTAAGCCATGACAGTGACCATGTATAGACGCTTTTGAAATCTCAACCTAACAGATCGACTATGCTCACAAGCCTTAAGTGTTCAAGTGTACACAACAAACAGTCGGCTCCTGACCCGAAAGCTCTTCGAAAAGCAAAAATTGTGTGATTACAAGCCCATGGCATGAAATTCACCTTTATATTACCCATTCTTACTCAGATAGTATCCCATGAAACCATGTGCCAATTTGTGATTGCATACGCAATTATGAACCGATAACGAACTGTTTGCACTTAAGTGCAATCAGGGGTCGGCGACTGACACATAATGTCTTTAACGTAAAGAAATTAGATGCCTCAGGCAGGTCCCAACCCAAGTAGCAAGATTCAAGCAAGTCAAAGCCCTTGACAATGCTGGAATCCTAACCCCGTACCAACACATTTCGACAAGGCGCCTCAACTACTCCAAAGTGATTCAGCCCCGGCGTACATCTCAAGAGAAAGGTCACTACCAATCACAAAGTGTGGCATGAATATCTCTCTATCCATTACCAGACTTGTCTTACTTCAAAGCACAGCCCGCTAACACGAGACATATTTTGAGGAGGTAATTGTTAACCGGCTTTTTGGTTCGGTTCCAAAAAGTACGCAAGGCACACTCGACTAAACATATCGCGTGATGCTACAGCCCAGAAGTGTTGCCAACAACATCAAGGGTCTAGCACCAAAAGATTCCAGCCGGGCTACTAACGGAATGTCGCATCCCTTGGGTATGACACCCCTCAACAATCATCCTTGGCCAAGCCGAAGGCGAGCCATGCTCTGAGCCGAAGGCGAGCCGTCAAGCGGGTCCAGGCGCAACGCATGTGGGATCCGGTGCCCCAAAGTCTCGATGGCGACTTCCGTGAACCTCGCTGCTTCTCCAAACATGGCCAAAACAAGGTCTTAAACCCCAAAGAGTTGCGATTCCAAGTCTCGAACCCCTATCCCACGATTATACAATCTTCGTACCCCTCGAGTTTCGAAATTCGTATCCCTTGGGGTTCCAAACTCATACCCCGTGGGGTTCGAATTTTGAACCCTTAAACGGTTCGAATTTCGAACCCTTAAGCGGTTCGAAATCTAAACCCCTCTGGGTTTGAATTTCGTATCCCCTAGGGGTTCGAAATCTGAACCCCTCTGCGTTCAAATTTCGTACCTCTAAGGGGTTCGAAAATCGAACCCCTTCGGGTTTGAATTTCATACCCCTAAGAGGTATGAAATTCGTACCTCAGGAAGGGGTACGAAGTCTACCTTCGCGCGCGCCAGCGGGGTTAGAAATTCCGGAGGGAGGGTGCTAGGTGCGAAATTTTGGAGAGAGGATGGTCAGGTGCAAAATTCTGGGTGTGGTCCCCCTTTTCTACCTACTCCTACCTACTCCCACCTGACCACTACATAATAAATACCCCCTCACTTCCCACTTCAAAGGGGTTGGTCTAAGCCTTCTCTCTCTTAAGCTTTAATGGCTTTCATCTTCTTCCCCAAGGCCTCTTGGGCACCTCCCTTCATCATACAAGGGAGAAGATGAACATGCTTGGACCTATGAGCATACTCATGAAGGTCCAGGCATGCCTTTGGACATAAAGCCACCTTGGGACTACATGAAACTCTTAAACACCATTAATGACACCACCTTCTTCTCCATGGCCATTGGACATGGCATGGGTCTCTAGAAGAAGAAGAAGAAGAAGCAGAAGGAGACCTCGGCTCCACATCTTTCGGACACTAAGCCTCGACTCCGCCTCCCGCGGACCCCGACCTTGACTCCGCTTCCTGTGTACCTCGACATCGACTCCGCCTCCTACGAACCCCGGCCTCGGCTCCCCCTCACCTCGGTCTCGACTCCGCCTCACTCGGCTTCGACTCCATCTCCCACGGCCCTTAGCCTCGACTCCACCTCCCACGGACCGCGGCCTCGACTCCGACTCCCATGGATCTCGGCCTTGACTCTACCTTCTGCGGACCTCGGCCTCACTCGGCCTCGGCTCCGCCCTGCCTTGGCCTTGACTCCACCTCACTCAGCTATGATGCAACATTGGCAACTCCTTGACTACGCCCGCTTAGCAAAGAAGATCGATAACAAGGACTAAGAGGATATTGTTAATCATTATAGCTTCTTGTAATAGTCTTGTTGTACTTTATTGTAACAGAATAAAATAAGTATAGCCTTCAAGGTGGACGTAGGCCCCAACGGGCCGAACCACTATAAATAACCGTATCCTTTACATCCCACACATTATTGCTACATTTCTTATGATTCTCCGCTCTGGACTAAAAGTTTCAAATTTTTGGAACTCTCTGGTGTTGATGACAATTTTAGGCATCAACATTTGGCACGCCAGGTAGGGGAAGAGTAAAGCACGCACCAACGGTCTCTCACTTCCTTCGAGGAATCGAAACCTCGTCTTTCCTTCTACTCAACCGCCAAGACTTTGGATGCTACTTAAGTTTTGTCAGACTTACAAACCAAGCCCATCGGCAATGGTGAACTAACGAAAGAACCAAATGGTCGGACCTTCTACTGTCGATCCTCATTCATAATTTCCTTCTCAGCCTCCATCAAACAACAACTTCGCTCAAATTAGACAAAGTCAATTTTTCGCGCCAATTCTTAACCATTAGTTTGGTTATGCTACTTGGATTCCGTCTTGTTCACCGAGTAGATTTCTCGATAGTGGCAAGAAAAGGGAAAATCCACCTTGTCAAACCATCTAATGATAATCAAGTCACTCCGGTCCATCGACGATTTCTTTCTGACATCTTAGCCATTGCTAATGTGGCATTACCTCCGGCCCCCGAGGCCTTGGTAGCTCAATTGTAGCTTCTCGTGCTTACCCAAAGATTATAAGAAACCGAGCAATGGCTCAAAGCGCCGGTCAGGGAAAACAGGGAGTTAGTCCAGCGACACACTTAATGAGTCATCGCTTGCCTCACGACAAGAAGGAGCGCATCAAGGAGAGAACTCGGATTTGTTTCTTTGTCACAAATTTCCATCTCGACTTCGACACGCTTTAGGTTCATTCTATAACCTATGGTTGATTCCGCTCACAATGGCTAAGCAACAAAGAATCAAATGAAAGAATGTTGAGTATAAGTTTCTCTGGTCCGTCTTCTGATTTCATCTTTAGCTCTCGATTGCGACTCGGTTACTCGCTCCTCATCATGATGTTTAAGTGTAGGAAGCTCGACGTTATAATCAAAGATCAAGGTGTACAAGGGGGAGGAAGTCAAGAACTCTCCTCAACCGGACCTCCATCGAACTACGTCACTTGGGAAGGCATCGATGGAATAAATAAGAATCTAGCCACAGATCTAAAAGCTCAACTTGAGCGGCAATAAGAGGCTTTCAATACCTTCCTCGCCCGAATTGAAGATAGGATAAGAAGCACTTCAACTCCGACCAGCCAGGCATATATTTTTGGGATGAGTACCAGTGTCCCTCCACTCGCGACTTGGGGATCGGGGGCAACCCCACAAACTAACCAGCTTGTCGACGCCGCTCCCTGGAATGGTGCTAGTCCAACTACACTCGGAGGCACCCCTAATCTCGATGTTGCTCCGACCCATGACACTTTGACTGTTAAGGTTGCGGGCCTCGCAGTAAGAAATGTTGCTCAAGAACCGATACGTGCAGCTTTGGATGGTAGTGCTCCCACAGCTCCGGGAGTCAAGGTTACACCCAACGTGGCCCCTCAAGTTGGAATCCAACCAGACCTCCTTCTCAATCAGATGGTTCTTAACTTGGACATAAACACTTGGAGGGACCTATGTCGCTTTCGACAAACTGGATTTGCTATGTTCTTTCGAAGATGGGTCAGAGATCGCGGATGTCATCCGCCAGTACACTTATTGCATTGTCCATTCGCTAGGATCATACGCGAAGTTGAGTGGCCCTGACACTTCAACATGCCACATATGGCATCCTATGACGGCATGACTAACCTCTAATTTCAGCAATGTCAGAATCACCATCAGAAATGGAATGCATCAGCCCAACAATTCCCGGCTTTGATGCTTGAGCCTCCACAAGGTGGACTCAAACTGCTATGAGTCCGGAACTATCGCCAACGCTTCTATCATCCGACTGGGCCCAAGTCCACATCAACCAACCTCCACAAAGTATAATCGAGGTTGAAGACTAATGGAATGACGAAGTTCTTCATTCGAGAAGGCGCGCTAGGCTCCAAACTCCATAGCTGGATCACGACCTCTATAATGAGGCAGGAACCCAACCTCCGATCAGCGCCGACATGATCCGTGGATTCATGAGAGAACCACGGGGGCATGCCCACGACTACTACAAAAACAGTACGAGGCATGACCCTTTCACTTCGGCCATCCTCAGTATCAAATGGCACAAGCAGTTCGACACGCCAACACTCACTCCATACTTAAAGAAGTTATGATTCTCGAAGCTTCATCAGCTGTCACAAGCGGCACATGGGTTCATTACATGTCGCGAGCACCATAAAGTGCAAGTGCTTTTCCGTCCTTATTGAAGACGGCTCTATCCGGGTTCTCTCGACTTTCACCTTGAACCATCTCAACTCTTGACTAACTCGCCAGGAGGTTAGTCGCGCTGTCCAGGATGCTCGTTGTGATGCCCAGAGAACTCCTCTCAGTCTCTAACATCTACCAAGGCACCCGTAAAACTCTCAAAGGCTATCTCGCAAGATCCCACACTGCCTCAGCTGAAGTCGAGAAAACTACTCCTCGAATAGTACTCGTCCAGCTTACAAAGGGCATACCACCTGATTCTGAACTTAGAGCATGGACCGATCAAAAGCAATCGAAGATTCAGGTGATCTTCTATATAAATGCTGACTACTTCCTATGCGAATTCTAGCGCAAAGGAATCAAGCTCCTACCCTCAACATCCTGCCTCGTGGCGACGCACAAAGCTCCAACAACTGTGATTCCATCGGTCTACGCAATCTCGCTCATGACGGCAACGTCAAAGGTGGTCACAACAATAAAAGGAAGCATCTTCGACTTCCATCCTTTCGCAGTTACTCCGCTCTCAGTGACACCCACGAGAAAATGTATCTCGTTACCTGTAATTCCCAACCACGAAAAAGGCCAAGACCGAAAAGTCCGACAAGCGCACCAAGGGAATCTATAGGATATTGTTGGTTCTATAGCACCCGCGGACACAACACGAACATGCTGTGCCACTTACAAGACAAACTCGAGGAACTCATGCACATGGGATCTCCGAGCTACTCAATGCTCATTAAAGATTCCCACTACATGGAATCTCCAAGCCACTCGACGCTCATCGAGGATTCCCATTACGTGGGGTCTTCGAGCCACTCGATGCTCATCGAAGATTCACACTGCATAGGATCTCCGAGCTACTCGGCACTCCTTAAAGATTCCCACTAAACAGGACCTCGACCTACAACTATTCCCTCAAGATCGTCCCCCTTGGCTTGTCTGGACTACAGTTCCCATGGCATAGTTGACTCTAGGTTGTCATCGGAGATACTAGTTTGCAGCTCCTCCCTTCCTCTGCCTCCCTCATCGGAAGAAAAACTAAAACTAAAAGAGAACTTTATCCTACAAAATACACCCCCTCTACGTCATGTCGTGGCCCCTTTTTTCCTCCATACGGCGCTCTCTCCCCTCCCCAATTAGCAGGGGCATGCTAGGAAGCATTACCGAAGAGACGTTCGGAAGCAAGCCCAAGAATTCCATTCCTCTATCAGCCCCATGACCATCCTCTACGATACAGAAATCTGCGAGGTTATCATTGGAGATATCAGCCATCGACTCATTAACACAATCAGCTCGCCTATAAAAAAGAGGAGACGAGAGAGATGATTCAATAGCATAAAGAAGGCATACAAAATAATATTTAAAGTTCAAAAAATAGGACCTTGAGCGCACTTGCCGACAGTTGATAAAGGGTCGCACCCTTTTCAATAGTTGTTACCATTGCAATTCAAACAGAATCAACCATTTATGGGTAGATGTTTCATTTCGGCCTATATATATAGGCCTACAAAAAAAGTGAAATGAAGACGAAAAGCAAGGCCTCTTCTCCGAGACACACATCCTCTTTGCTATATTATCGTCCTTCTCCTCCAACTAATGCTCCGACCACTTGGTGGCATGACAGAAAGCTCAGCCGAGGACCCGCTTGAATGAACATCGACGGCATCATGCTCAAATGGGTCTTTCCTCCGCCTGTAGGCCTCGCTCCTTGTTAGGAAGGCCCATACTCATACAACGGAAGCTCAGTGATGGAACTTTCATACTCTCAACCATGGACGGAATCGAACTCCGAAGGGCATGGAACAACGAACATCTCCACTGCTACTTTACATTACTTAGTGTACAATTGATACACGCCTTCCAATGATGTTTTGCTTTCCTGCAATTCAAGGAGTAATAAAGGCTACTACAACCAGAGTTGCCCTTAGAAATGATGTTGAGTTCCATATCACCCTTCCATGTTTACTCCGTGCATAACATTCATGACGTATTTGATCAATCCTGACAATCAGTTCACGTTCAAACATTCGATCATCGCATCGGTGCCCCGAGCATGGGAGCCGATGCCGCTATCCGAACCTCAGTCCAACATCAAGGCCAAACAAAACTGGCTACGACCAGTACCCCGAGCACGGGAGACGGCAATGCTACTTACGTCGCCAGCCCATGGCGCGACCGAGTATAAATAACCACGAACTTGAAGCTTGGCCCAGTGCCAAGACCAAGGATAAATCGTTCCTCGCCCATGTCCCATGCGACTTGGGGCCACCTAACAGCCACCCAGGATTGATGTAAATTTATCCCCTAGCTATGGGTGTCGGTCGAATCTTGGCGCAACACCGAGACCGACCCTAAAATCGTTTCTTCCTCGAAGCTCTCAAGGCTAAGGGGTAGCCCACGGCCACGATCGAACCCTATGGGCTGATGATCCGGGTTTGTCTTCTTAGGAGAATAAACGACGTTTGTGGCTCACCATAACCCGATGAATGACGGGAGAGCCACCCACCGGGTGGACAGCAAATCGCGACACCCTACGCCTTCGCTATACTTGGGATCAACCGCGGGCAACCCAAAACAAAAGGCTCCCAGTCTGATTTCGCAAACTACGGGTTTGCTGCGTTGAGGGAGACTTATTGAAACGAACGCTCTATCTCGCCCCTCTAGAATAACTTACCCATAGAGCGGCCCCCAATCGCTTTTGTGTTACGTGTAACGATAAGTACGCTTGTGCAAGTACAGAATGCAAGAAAACACGAGAAGAACATCCGAACACTTGACACAAATCACGATTTTTAATAATTCATATTTCATTTTCACACACACCCCCCCTAAACAGACTACATGTCTAACATCTCTTCTCTCTGATGACAGGGTGTACATGAATAACGCACCATATCTTTAAGGACCAAAAGCGAGGACCGCACTCGCATATACTGTTGGTTTGCCTAAGCCAAAGCATCTATAATTCCTTTAACAATTACTAATGCTACTCATCATTCTCTTTTCTTTTCTTTTTTTTGTACAGGTTCGGCACTTGGTTGGTCACCACCAGTGATGGGCCCCTTCCTTCCTGAACCCTCACTCTTAACAGAAGTAACAGATTCATGAGACATCGATGCGCGCCTCCCGCCATCATCCTCGCCGCTTGTAATTATCTTAACCTCCATGAGGGAATTACATTGCAATGACTAAGGAACGATGTAAGAAGCAAGGACCAATGCAGCCTGGGTTTTTCCCAAATCCTACTTAGCGCCCAGGTTCGTTCTCTTCTCGGCATCTTCGGCTGCCTTCTGATCAGCTAGCTCCCTTGCCAGAAGTCACATAACTGCATCCGCTTACAGTTCGCTGAGGATCCCCTCGCCCTCTTTTGGTGGGCATCGTCAACGACATTCCTTTTTCCTAGCCTACTCAGAATCCTTCTCCTTCTCCGCCTCAATATCGGCCTATTTCGTCGCCACCGCCGCGGCAGATTTCCCCTCGACATCCCACCAAACCTTTGCCCATGCATCTTGTACAGAGGCCTCATCATGTCCCTCTTCCCCTCCGGCTCCTCAGATTTTGCCACCATCCGAGCTTCATGATCTTCCACTATGGCTTGCATTGTTTGTACGCATACATCAGCTACGCTCCTCGCATGAGCGCTTCGGCCAACCGCAACCTCTCTTCCTCCAAAGAGACTCATACAAATGTGTGATCCCTAAGCTACGGGTTCTCCTACTTCTCCAGATTGTTCCTGTTGTAACTCCAACCAAGACTCAGATGCTTGAGGAAGCACGGGGGCAAAACCTAGTGTCGCCTTTGCTCCAAGGAGGGCTGCCCAATGAAAGAGGCGACTATTTGACTTCTGAGGGTTCATCGCTCGCATCCTCTTCAATTGGCAAGCACTCAAGCTCGGGGGAAGTCCTTCACCTATCCTTGCACTAGCTTGACCATCGCCACCAGCTTCAAAGAAACCATTTCTAAATAGGAACGCCCACCTTGCATCGAGGATAAGTCAGACCCAAAAACTCAGGTCTCGGAAGCTTCTGACCCTCCACCTATACTAGGAAGGCTGGAGATAACGGCCCGAGCCGAAAGACAAGGAGAGAAACATAATCACTAGTCCTCAGAGGAATAGGGGAATTTAGACAAGTTCTCAGTACGGGAAATAAAAATTCGTATCTCGATGCAAAAGATCCGTACTTACAAGAGCATTGGAATGTGATGACGGCATCTAGTTTTAATAACTAAAACCATGATTACCGGTAATTATCAACACCATTTTCGGATCGGATAATGGTCACAATGTAATTGGGTTGGGGACTAATGACTCGACTGTATGTCCACATACTACGCACATATCCTAGCGATCAGTCCGAATAAGTCATTTTCAAGAATGATTCGCCAATCAGTTGTGTTACGTTCAACTTCAATTACAGACCAGACATGAAACCTTAAGCAATGATCCGAACTTTATTGCTTGTCCCTGACGTCGAGCAGAATCTAGCAGATACCTGGACTTGGGGGCAACCCTCTACGGATTATCGCATCAGCCTGGCAATCATAGGACCCGATTAGATCCACTTCAGTCCCTCCACTGGCGCCATCCTTATGGCATCCTTTGGAGCCACCGTCTTGAGAGCACCTTCCCCTCAAAATGAGGGAAATCCAGAGCCAGAGTACAGTCCCTGGAGGTTTCTCGATTTTTCGACAATGCCCGGACTCCAAAAAAGTAGACACTTCGGAACATGGTGGCAACCTGTAGCCTCTGCAACTAGTGCCATGGCCATCACCAACCGCCGGTGCAATGTTTGAGTCAAGATGCAACTACGTCGTGATTGGGTTATTGATCGCATCTTGATACTAACAGCTCAATTATGTGTCAAAAACCTACACACGCATTCGAGCCCCCATTCGAGGCAAGCCCATTCTTTGAGAGCCGCGTCGCAAGACCGCAACTCACTAATCATTGTCCGCCCACATGACGCAATGCAAAGGTTCAAGTTTATTAACACAAGATCGAAGTCAAGGCTCGACAAAGTCATTGGAGAGAAAAGTTCTGTCTCATGGTCCCATGCACCGGCTTAGTGGTCATCTCCTCAAACAAGATTCGAACTCCCAAAGTGCCCAAAGATTTAACAAGTGTTTGAGATACGAAGTCCAATCCCATATCCGCAAATACTTGTCCTCAAATCCCAACTTTCGCTTCCTAGAATCTACCACTCCACGCTCTTGAGTGACAATCTCAGGAATCCTCTGGCAGTCCATATATCTCTTCCCTTCTCCGTAAACCTAAGGACAACTCGAACGTCCAAAGTCCGGAGGTAGCATTATGCATCCTTCCTGCCTCAAGCTGATTTTCTATCCAGGGAAGAGAAGAAAGGAAGCAATTACAATTAAGGGGCCGGCACGCTCCAAATGAATGTTCCAGGATCGGAATTCAGGATCGTACACCAAGCTGTGGTTACATCCTCTTATCTTCGAAGCCCAAACTACCAAATCAGTCATGGCTCAATGACCACTTGTGTACTCACCAAGTGCCCAATCATCAAAGTGCACGCACCCAACATTTGGGTCCGACCTCGCCTCAAAGGAAAATCTATAAGAATACATGTCACAACATATGACAAGTATTGTCCTAACAATGGAATTCGCATATATGAGTTGCCGAAACATTGATCGATAGGACTAGCTTGGATCGTTGAATGACCTTGGACTAACCAATCCAAGTGATTTGACGAATACCCCAAATTATGTAGCTCCGTCCTAACGACGTTTCAATAACCACTTAGGGCGATCGTGCGCCTAAGCCATGATAGTGACCATGCATACACGCTTTTAAAATCTCAATCGAACAGACCGACTATGCTCACAAGCCATAAGTGTTCAAGTGTACACACCAAACTGTCGGCTCTCGACCCGAAAGCTCTTCGAAAAGCTAAAATTGCGTGATTACAAGCCCATGGCATGCAATTCACCTTCATATTACCCATTCCAATTCAGATAGCATCGCACAAAACCACATGCCAATTTGTGATTGCATACACAATTATGACCCTATAACAAACCGTTTGCACTTCAGTGCAATCGGGAGTCAGCGACTGACACTTAATGTCTTTAATGTACAGAAATTAGATGCCTTAGGCAGATCCCAACCCAAGTAGCAAGATTCAAGCAAGTCAAAGCCCTTGACAATGCCAGAATCCTGACCCTGCACCAATACATTTCAACACGGCGTCTCTAGTACTCCAAAGCGATGCAGCCCCGACGTACATCTCAAGAGAAAGGTCATAACCAATCAAAAAGTGTGGCATGGATATCTCTCTATGCATCACCAGACTTGTTTTACTTCAAGCACGACCCGTTTACACGAGACATACTTTGAGGGGGTATCTGTTAACCGACTTTTTGGTCTGGTTCCAAAAAGTACGCAAGGCACGCTCGACTCAACATATCGCGTGATACTACAGCCCAGAAGTTTTGCTAACAACATCAGGGGTCTAGCAACAGAAGATTTAAGCCGGGACAGAAACGGAATTTCACATCCCTTTGGTGTGACATCCGTCATCATTCATCCTTGGCCGAGCCGTCAAGCTGGTCCGGGCGCAGCGCCGGTGGGGGTTCGGGGTCCTACATTCCCGGCAGCAATCGACCTGACTAGTTAGGTTGAAACAGTGGGCACTACTCGATTCATCCGAATTCCGCCAACATGTATGTGGCCTGGAATTACCAAATCGAGTCAAAGTCAAGATTTACCCAGTAACTTCCGTGAGCTTCGGCGCTCTTCCAAACATGGCCAAAACAAGGCCTCGAACCTCAAAGAGTCGCGAATCTATGTATCGAACCCCTAGCCCGCGGTAATACAATCTTCGTACCCTCGGGGTTCGAAATTCGTACCCCTCGGTGTTCGCAATTCATACCCCCAGTGGTTCGAAATCCGAACCCCTCCCAGTTCGAAATTCGTACCCAAAGGGGTTCGAAATGCGAATCCCTCCGGGTTCGAATTTCGTAGCACCTAGGGGTTCGAAATTCGTCCCTAGGAAGGGGTATGAAATCTACCTTCGTGCATGCTAGCGGGGTTCTAAATTCTGGAGAGAGGATGCTGGGTGCGAAATTCTAAGAGAGGATGGCCAGGTGCGAAATTCTGGGTGTGGTCCCCTTTTTCTGCCTGCTCCTACCTAACCACTACACTATAAATACCCCCTCACTTCTCACATCAAAAGGGTTAGTCTAAGCTATCTCTCAAGCTTTAATGGCTTTCATCTTCTTCCCCAAGGCCTCTTGGGAACCTCCCCTCATCATACAATTGAGAAGATGAATATGCTTGGATACATGAGCATACTCATGAAGGTCCAAGCATGCCTTTGGAGGTGAAGCCACCTTGGGACTTCATGAAACTCTAAAACACCATTAATGACCACTACCTTCTTCTCCATGGCCATTGGACATGGCATGGGTCTCTAGAAGAAGAAGAAGAAGAAGGAGACCTCAGATCCACCTCCTTCGGACACTCGTCATCGAATCCGCCTCCCGTGGACCCCGGCCTCGACTCCGCCTTCTGCGGACCTCGGCCTCGACTCCGCCTCGTGCGGACCCCGCCTCGGCTCCGGCTCACCTCGATCTAGACTCTGCCTCAATCGGCATCGACTCTGCCTCCCGCGGACCCCGGCCTCGACTCCGCCTCCCGTGGACCTTGTCCTTGACTCCGCCTTGTCCTTGACTCCGGCTCCTGCGGACCTCGGCCTCGACTCTGCCTTCCGCAGACCTCGGCCTCGACTCCACCTCACTCAGCCTCGACTCTGCCTCCTGCGGACCCCGGCCTCAACTTCGCCCCACCTCGGCCTCGACTCCGCCTCACCCGGCTACGCTATAACATCAGCAACTCCTCGACTATGATCACTCAGTAAAGAAGATTGGTAACAAGGACTAAAAGGATATTGTTAATCATTGTAGCTTCTTATAATAGTCTTGTTGTGCTTTGTTGTACGGAATAAAATCAGTCAGCCTCCAAAGTAGACGTAGGCCCCGACGGGCCAAACCACTATAAATAACCGTGTCCTTTACTTCCCCGCACATTATTACTGCATTTCTTATGATTCTCCGCTCTGGACTAAAAGTTTCAAAAATTTTGAAACTCTCTAGTGTTGATGACAATTTTAGGCATCAACAGTATCAGACAACTGAAGGCTCACCAAAGACTCAACAGAGAGTAGGAACCATCATTAGGAAAGGCTAAGAGCAAGAAAGAGTAACCCGAAAATCTGCACCAACTGGAACCCTCCCGTGGTGTAGCTTGGCCGAATTTATCCGCCAGGGTCAATCCGAAAAGAAACTCTCCAAGCAGCATTAGTCCGACAAAAGAATTATGTGGCGAAGAATCATCCTAACCCAAAACCAAGTAAGTTAGAAGCAATAAATCCGACAGATGAATCTTCGATGATGACCTGTCCAAAATAACAATACATCAGAAGATGAAAGCATCGAAGGTACTAAACCAAGGGAACACAAAGACCATCCAGAACTAACTTCCGAAGCGCCTACTGCACGAACACCGAAAGGTCGAATTCACAAATAACAGGAAGGACGTCAGAAGCCACCCCTCGGGAATCCAGGCTACCACAAAAGCCCCACCGAAAGGCTAACCGAGACCCAAGTGGATACATAATATACCTGTACTAATTTACTTAGTATCAAAACCCATGGCGACTACGAATCGGCAGTTAACAACATACATCATGAGGGCAGGTCTCTCTAATTATTCACGATAAAGCCGAAGGCATAATCCGAGGGCTTACGTCCGAGAGCCTATATTTGGGATCTATTACCAAAGACTCAAATATCACCCGAAGACCATAAATAATACTCTAAGGATGGACAAAAGGCAAGCGCCCGAAACTTAGGAGAAAGTAGCTGGCGAAGTTTCCGACATGCCCAATAGCCCATCAGCGAAAGGAGCCCTGAGCCACTATAAATACGACCCCAGGAGTCACACTTAAGGGGGATTTTTACTTTTTCTACATTTATACTCTTAAGAATATAAGTTGAGAGTTGAGATTAAAAGAGGAATTCTCTCTGTTGCATCCATGTACTCCGAATGAAAGTTCAATAAAAATGAGATCATCTTATATGAAATTAATTCTGAAAGTGTGTATTATTATTCCTCTAAATAGCTGTTGCAGTTCACCATTCGTTCTCCGGATAGGTGTAGGTATTCACCCCTAAATATCCTTGAATGGTAAAACATACTCACTCACTGAATTTAGATCCAACCTGATAGTCCTCAGTGACCTTGCCCCTCTGAGCATCATTGTCTAAAGTAGATACCCGAATCGATCGGAAAAGAAAGCCAATCCACTTAATTCCCCTTTTGATCTTGCGCTGTTGACCATCTTCGGTGTTGACGAAAAATATCGTTAACAGATGATTTCTGAAAAACCAAAATCTAATTTGATATTAAATATAAGGCTTTAAATGGAAATCATACCGACTTACATTCAATGCCAATTTCTGAAACTAACAGATATCGTTTTGGAATAACGATATCAATATCTTTCTAATTATCACACCAATATTCGTATAATCAGGGAATCCAATATCGAAATATCTGAAGACAATTTCCATTGAAATCCGTTCCAATATATTAATTTGAAATCATTGGAGTATTACTCTAGTTGTCAACTAGTTCATTTACATAAAAATATCTTTTATCTTTTAAAATGTGTAATATTTCATCCAAAATCTTTCCAAATCATTAATTATGATTTTACATGAATTATACATATTTTTAAGAATTTTATTAAGGTGCTTACAGTCGGTTTCCAATATCGGCCACCGAACTTCATCCAAAGCGATCTTTTCCAAAACTGATTTGGACATATTTTAAAATCTAACCGTTCAAATTTAAATATTGTATATTAATTTGAAAGACCTTCTCAATACGAACCCAACGGTTCCGGTTTTAGGAGAATTAGATGGTTGGATCTCCAGTTACGTCCATTTGAAAGTAATAGTTGACGCGAACGATCGCCGTGTGACACGTTCTATTCAAGCCATTTAAATATATATATGTATATATGTAATATTTCACTGATTTCCATTAAAAACGCATTTTATAAAAACGTTTATAAATTCACTGAAAAATGATTTCACTTCCATTTCAATTTTTAAATTAAAATTGAATATTGCGTTTCATTACGATCTCAACATGATAATATTTTCAAAATGATAGATTTTGAAATTCAGCCTTCCCAATATTCATTTTAAAAATGAATAAAATCAATATAAAAAATTCGTTCGAGTTAAAAAAGCGTTTATATACTTAACTCGGCTTCATATTTAATATTTTCGTGTCCATCCCAAATCGGACATCAAAACCAAACTTCTAATCTTCATTGAATATTCATTTTTATTTCAGATTAGAATAAAATCTCAAACAATATCCATATAAATAAATTTATATGGATTACATTCATCATATACACCCAACAATAGTTACAAACAACTATCAACATCCAAAATGACGTCCAACGTGCATTTTATTTTCATATAAGCTTCAATCAAATAATTGAAGCTTGTATAAATATGTCAATCAACCGATTAACTACAGTTTCACATAAGAGAGATGTGTGAGCCAGATATCATCCCAAGACCCGTGTGGGGTTTTCAACCAACAACAATCAATTTAAATTCATTATTGGTTCATGAATTTAATCATTTCTAATTCAATTTGAAGTATTTTTCTAACTAATTTTACTTAAACAAGTAATAATTAATTCACTATTAATTTACAAATGGCTATTTATATCCAATTTCAACTACCAAAAATATATAAACATTATTTTTAATAACATGTTAATCACTCTAGGATCACAATTAAAACATAACACTACAAATCGAAATTCATCCATGAGTTTGCAAACTGTGATGTGAGCGACCAGGCACTGTATAACAAATTACGATATAATAATATAATAAATTAATTTAGTGAGCGAGTTCTCACCCAATAGCTAAATCAAATGCCACGACACTTCTTATGTAGAATTTTCGCTGGGCACTCGCCGTTATCGCTCTACGCAATCCGATTTCACCATTCTGCCTCTACAGTCCGCATACCACCTCCAATCTTCACCAAACTTGGTCACCAACAAGGAAACGCAAATCCGGACAGCTTTTTCCTGTGTACCTTCTTCCCAAAATGCTCGGATTCACCAGAAATTGTCGATGTTTGCTCCAGATCTGCAAACTTCAATCGTATATTCCGAGCAGCTCCGAACTCCAAAATTCGATTTTGATAAGTGAATTTCATAAAGAAAAATGTGATCTACAACATACATTTATAGATCCTTGGCTAGAAATGCACGGATCGAAATTTATTGAGCAAAGTCGGAAGAGGGGTGTCTTTCCAAATTGTGTTTTTAGTAAAAATGTGATTTTTGGTGCCGTGGAGCCCATGGCCGGAGGTAGGGTCCGGACTGGTATAGGTCTGAGAGGAGTCGGGGAAGATGGTAGCAACGGCTAAGGGGGTATAGGAGGTGGCTAAGGTGAGTTTGGAGGGGCTAAGTTGCAAAATAAGGTGTAAATGGGTGTTTGGACAAAATGGAGAGAGGGGCCCACCAGTGGCGATGACCAACGGGGTAGGTGGTGCGGGGAGGCGGGGGTGCGGAGGGTGGGGTCCACTTGGGTGGAGGAGGTGGCCATTAGAGAGAAAGAGGAGGAGGAGGAAAACGAAAAGTGAGAGAAAGAAGAACGAAAAGAGAAAGGAGGAGGGGCTTTTGTGCAAATTGGAAAGGTGGGTTGCGGATTGGTGAGGTGGCACGACGGATGAAGAAGAAAAACAAAAACACTTCGGCCCGTTGGATGGTCTCTGTATGTTTTAAGTTTTAAAACTTCTCGTTTATAAAAGTGTGTTAGTTAGCATCCATTTCTTTTGATCACACGATCACAAATTAACTCTGTTTGCTACGAAATTTGAACCTACTATGAAACGTAATTCCGGATCCAGCGGAACAATTTTCGTCGAGTTCTGAGTTCGTTTGACCTTCCGTTTTATTTTCCGATCATATTTTAATTTGTTTCAGAAATGCGATTTTAGCCTACCTTTTCTTCTTGTATGCCCATACACTAATTCCAAAAATCATGAATCTTTGTATTTAACCATTATTTGACGATACGAATCCGAAAAAAAGTGAAATCGAATTCTGACATCGTCTCAATAATGTTCCTTTGTAACTGATCATCAATTTCTTAGCAAATGTGCGTGCCTCTCACGACCGCATACTAACACCGTTTCGCGTAAAATTTGAAATCTAGCATTGACTTATTATTCCGAATCCAACAAAATTGGTCTCGTCGAATTCTGAGCTTGCTAGCAAAATTTAACTTTTTAAGAGCTATGCGATAATTTTCAAAATCAAATTTCCAAAATTTTAAAATACAAAGCTTATAAATCAACTTAATAATTTTACTGAGTTTGTTTTAAGTCAAATAAAATATAAAAACTAATTTGAAAGTTATTCTCAAATTTTATTTAGCAAAAATAACCAATTTATATTTCAATACTCCTTAAAATAGCTTAACCCAAAAATTTTAAATTGGTTCTGAAATTCCAAGTTGTTATAATCTCCCCCACTTAAAACTTTTTCATCCTCAAAAAGAACGGAGCCGAAAGTTATTTAACTAACTAACTCAACTTTCATTCTGGCTTGAGTTCTTTAACTTTTCGGTTTCCAAGGACTTCTAAATTTCCCTAAAATTTAGCTATCACCTTTAATTTTTGAAAAATTTCGCCCTAACCTCTTACGGGTTGATCTGCAAATTTTATTGGGTCGAATTAGGCACCCAATAAATCAATATATTGCATATAAATCAATTATGCACACCCATTATGATTTAAAAAACATGTTCCCCCATGTACCTATGCGCCGTAGCTAAAACAAGAGAGACGTAATGTGTGTATTTTTGTCATCTCAAGACATGTGTAGAATTTGTTATTAAATCATGCAATTTATCGTTATAGGTTATTAAGTCCATAATCAGTCCTCAGTTCAACCTGTAATTCAGTCCTTGCCATACAAGCATTTTGCTCATATGGTAATCCAAACCTCGTCATATAAGCACCAAATGCTTAAATGGAATATGATATGCTATGCCATTTTTAGTAGTATGTTATGCGGTATAGTCCATAATTTATTGGTTACTATCCTATTGCGAATGTTTTAATTTCACACAGAGCAACCATTATAGTACATTGAGATCATTCACAGTATTATAATAAATAATAAATTTGCGCAATCAACTCATAAAGGTGCACCTGTTTGTCAGGCACACAATTTTTTTTCTCTACTCGGCATCAAATCAATAACCTGCTCAACATATATATGTATATATATCAAATTGCAACTAATTTCAAATTAATTATTCATTAAATTTTATTTGGCTCAATTTAGCTTCAATACTCACATTGGTTTATTCCGATTTTATTTAACTTCGCTTAAGTTAAATTCTAATTTATTTGATTTACTTTCGTAATTTCAATCAATTCAACTAATATAAGTTAAATCTAAATCTCAAATCATTTTCCAATACTTAGTTAAATTAGTTCAAGAATCTTTCGACGTTTAAATTGGAATTATATAGTCATCCCACTTTCGAAACTCGAAAATAAACAGTGATGATAACGTGTCAATCACCAGAATCATCCTCAAGTGACTAGAATGTGATTCTATATCAATCCAGTATATTCGAGACTTCAGATATACGTTAATTACGCGTATATGCAAAATCTTCTTATACTCGATAGTCCAACCTCAACGTCAAAATATCACCCAAAATCGTATTATAAAACATATAATTTTCCATAATCAAATTCATTTTTTATAAATAATAAAATTTATTCTTCTTTATCTAAAATACTCCTCCAACTCATTCTAGGGCATTAATAACCCCATATGTAACGAGTTACTCATTCTAGGATGCCACTGATCCAATTTCTAATGAGTTATTCTTATATAATGTTACTGATCCTATCTCTGACGAATTCTTTCATTTGGTTCAAATGTGCCTTGTTCTGGAGCTTTGCAAACCAAAGCTCTGATACCAAACTGACATGCACTGAATTCCCCCGATCTTCGGAGAGACGGAAAAATGCGGATTGTACGAGAACACGACGCATCATAACATAGAACAACATAACTTTTCATTTTTATTACAATAATTTACATCAGGTTACAAGAATATCAGAGAATGAACAAATATTACACAATAGATTACGTAGCAGCGGAAATATGAATGTATAAATTCAATGCACGGTGGACATACATCAACAAACAAAACCAAAAGAAATATACTAATACAAATATTTCTGAATATTGCTCCAGATGTAAATCAGGATCCTGTTAAATAAACATCTGCAAAACCAAAACTATTGATTGCCCGTGTGGAAAATATGGACACCCAAAGTTTAGGTGAAAACAAAAAACTCCGAGTCAGTCATGGGACTGGTGTGAGAACTTAAAACAGTTATTAAACTTTTACTTTAAAGTAGGGTAAATCATGGGGCCACACCGTATGACACAGAACGCATTTTCTCTACATTAATATCAGTTTAGAAATAAAACCCCGTAATGATTTTTCAAAAATGAAGCTATTATCAGACACAGGTCCTATCACACAATGCAATACAAACGAAGAGAATAGAGTTTTACCTTATAATAGCCAAACATGTTTGGTACGTATTAAAACAAATCATTTTGATATTACTATAAGTGCATAGTGTCGAAAACAACTTCAAGTATAAATGTATTAATCATAGTTGACATAGGTACCATATATTATGTCGCCATACAGGTTTACATCTAAAATCGAAAAGTCGCATATTGGGAATTGGATTCCATCTATGAGTCGACGCAAGGGAACTTCCTCACCGGTTTCGGATCAAATCTAGCAAGATGTCCAGGATCACGCCAATGGTAACCCCTGGTTAGCAGCAAGCCGGTTCACACCTAACGTTTGTGGATTATTTATTCCTGAACAATATGTTTCCCAATCCTATAGGACCTCCAAAATGGCCATTGTCTGCCAAACACATCCAAGGCGCCTCACAATCCATCATCCACATAAGTAAAAATGTCTGGGCTCCATACCATGACATTACCCATAGCTAAAAGAAACACGTGCACTCCCTGTCGTCCTCATTGCGTTTCTGACTCATACCGGGGTGTGAAGCTCGCGAATTAACGCTATACGCAAAGTTGTGCTAATTAAAGCTATGATTTGATCATCATCCACAAGTCTCTGATTTTCAACAAAATCCTTGGTCATTTGCATCTTAGCATGCCATATTATCAATCCATAATATACCATTGATTTCCACCAATATATAGCCTCTAAGCTCATATGTCTCCAAGAAGAGTGTTAAGCAAAAGAATAAATTATTCGCCACGAAACAGAATTATATTTAGCAGAGATCAACGAATACAGCGCAAAGTACAATGTCAAACATACAATCTATTCACAAGTTCGTTCTGGGTCTGAACGAAACCAGAGGCACCTTATTCCTCATCCCATATATCCAATACAGGAAAGAGGTCCTTACATATCCGGTCATACTCTAAGTACGTCTGGATGATCACCACTTATTTTCTCCACATGGGTGTACTTTCCAAGTGAGACATTAGCAATAGCCCAAATGATGTGAAGATCTCTAGTCTTCAACCACCGTCTTCATTCCTTCGACTTTCAATCATCGTATTAGATATACAGAATGTGTTAAACCCGGTCTTTCCGAATAACTCGAGTATCTTATAATTAAGTGTTGTAAAAGCACATCATACGCCTTATTCCAATCCAGAATATTTTTTATTCAAATATTCTTATTACTGGGTATTATCCCCATAAATCTTTTTAAAGATTTAATTCATTTAAACCACTTTTTAAAATCTTTCTTTGAAAACCATTGCAAAAGATTTGGTACTATCTTTTAACAATCTTAAACCAGATTAAGGTTTATCAACTAGTTGGGATTAACGAGCCTTACCGAAGTAATCATTCATTTTTTTATCCCAATCCCAACCTGTTAATCCCATGGAGCAAAACTGGTAGTGCTCCATATCTAACACCCATTGTGTTATCAATAAATTTAATTACCATTTAACGTTCAAATCTAATTAATGATTGGCCATCGCATGGAGTAAAACTGGTGGAAATCCATTTTGAACATTTCTTGAATTCGGTAAATTTAATTACCTCGCTCACATGCCAATCTAATTAAAGATTCATTAAAACTCTATTTCTGTTTTAATCTCAAAATTTTATTATTTAATCATTATTCAACTCTTGGAAACCAAACTTGTCTTTACTTGGGTTAAAGAACAAATGTCATGTAAAACACCATTCACAATAAACCAAAGATCATCTTCTGTTAAATATGGAATCTTCACGAAAATTTAAACAATTTATAATCGATATAAATTTTCGTATCTGGCCAATACTATAAGTGGAATAATGGCAAGGACTTTTTAAATTCCATAAATAATAAACGCCTTCCTTCGTAGAAGCTCATCTCGATTTTTATTAATCGAATTCCATTCAATCCAATTTAATTAAATAAAGTGGAAAATTTCTCCAAATCTTATTTAAAAGAATTATTCCTTTCATAACTGAGTTAAAGAACAGTATAATTTAAGATACCATTTGCGACAAACCTAAAATCCAATTTGATATTAAATATAAGGCTTTAAACGGAAATCATAGAGACTTACATTCAATACCAAATTCTGAAACTAACGGATATCGTTTTGGAATAACGCTATCAATATCTTCCAAATTCCCACAATAATATTCGTATAATCATGGAATCCAATACTGAAATATTCGAAGATAATTTCCATTCAAATCCATTCCAATTTATTAACTTGAAATCATTGGATTATTAACTAGGTCATTTAGATAAAAATATCTTTTATCTTTTCAAATATGGAATATTTCATCCAAAATCCTTCCAAATCATTAATTATGATTTTACATAATTTAAACATATTTTTAAGAGTTTATTAAGGCCCTTACATTCAGTTTCCAATATCGGCCAACGAACTACATAGCGACCTTTTCCAAAACTAGTTTGGACATATTTTAAAATCTAACTTTTCAAAACTAAATCTCACATATTCATTTGAAAGATCTTCTCGATTGGAACCCAAGGTTTCTGGTTTTAGGAGAATCCAGCGGATTGATCTCCTGTTACGTCCATTCGAAGCTAATGGTTGAAATTCACGAACGGTCGCTGCGCGACAGGTTCTATTAAAATCATTTAAATATATATATATATATATATATATATATATCGTCAATTTCCATTAAAATTGTTTATAAATTCGTTTAAAAACAATTTCACTTCCATTTCAATTTTTAAACTAAAATCGAACATTACATTTCATTATGATCTCAACATGATAATATTTTCAAAATGTTAGATTTTGAAATTCGGTCTTTTCGATATTCATTTTAAAAATGAATAAAATCGATATAAAAATTCCGTTGAGTTAAAATAGCATTTATATACTTAATGGCTTCATATTTTTATATTTTCGTGTCCACCCGAAATCGACATCAAAATCAAGCTTCTAATCTTTATTGAATATTATATTATAAAAATATTCATATTTATTCCGGATTGATGTAAGCAAATTTATATGGATTACATTCATCATATACACCCAACAATAGTTGCAAACAAATATCGACATCCAAAATGACGTCCAATGTGGATTTTATTTTCATATAAGCTTCAATCAAATAATTGAAGCTTATATAAATATGTCAATCAACCGATTAACCGTAATTTCACATAAGGGAGATGTGTGAGTCAAATATCATCCCAAGACCCGTGTGGGGTTTTCAACCAACAACAATCTTCATCACTGATTCATGAATTTAATCATTTCTAATTCAATTCGAATTATTTTTCTAACTAATTTTACTTAAAAAAGTAATAATTAATTCACTGTTCATTTACAAATGGATATTTATATCCAATTTCGACTACCACAAATATATTAACATTATTTTTAGTAACATGTTAATCACTCCAGAATCACAATCAAAACGTAACACTACAAATCTACATTTCATCCATGGGTTTGCAAACATCTATAATGTGAGCTACCACATACCGTATAACAAATTATGATATAATAAAATAACAAAATAATTTAGAAAGCAAATTCTCATCCAATAGCTAAGCCAAACGTCGCGACACTTCTTATGTAGAATTTTCACCACGCACTCGCCATTATCACTCTCCGCAACCCGATTTCACCATTCTAGCTCTACAGTCTGCACACGACCTCCAATCTTCACCAAACTTGGTCACCAACACGGAAACTTAATTCCGGACAACTTTTTCCTAGTGCACTTTCTTCCCAAAACGCTCGGATTCGCTAGAAATCACCAATGTTTGATCCGTATTAGCAAAATTCAATCGCATTTTCGGAGCAGCTCCGAAATCCAAAATTCAATTTTGATATGCGCATTTCGTGCAGAAAAACGTGATTTACAACTTTCGTTTACAGAGCCTTGGTCAGAAATGCACGGATCGAAAGTTATTGAGCAAAGAAGGAAGAGGGGTGCTTTTGCAAATTGTGTTTCCAGCAAAAATGTGATTTTTGGTGCCGTGGGGCCCACGGTTGGAGCTAGGGCCCGGATTGGTGCAGGTCTAAGAGGAGTTAGGGAAGGTGGGGCAATGGCTATGGGGGTGTAGGAGGTGGCTAAGGTCGAGTTTGGAGGGGCAAAGTTGCAAAATAGGGTGTAAATGGGTGTTTGGAGCAAAATGGAGATGGGGGTCCACCAGTGTTGGCGACCAGCGGGGCAGGTTATGCGGAGAGCCAGGGGTGCGGTTAGGTGGTGGAGAAGCAGGTGGGGTCCACTTGGGTGGAGGAGGTGGCCGTTAGAGAGAAAGAGGAGAAGGAGGGGGGAAATGAAAAGGGAGAGGAAGACGAAAGAAAAGAGAAAGGAGGAGGGACTTTTGTGTAAAATGGAAAGGTGGGTTGCAGATTGGAGAGGTGGCGCGACGGATGGAGAGGAAAAACAAAAACACTTCAGCCCATTGGATGGTCTCTATTCGTTTTAAGTTTTAAAACCTCACGTTTATAAAAGTGTACTAGTTAGCCTCCACTTCTTTTGATCGCACGATCACGAATTAACTCCGTTTATTACCAAATTTTGATACCTAATATAAAACGTAATTCTAGATCCAACGGAACAAGTTTTGTCGAATTCCGAGTTCGTTTCACCATCTGTTTTGTTTTTCGATCATGTTTTTAACTAGTTTCAAAAATGCAATTTTAGTGTACCTTTTCTTCTTGTACGCCCACACGCTAATTCCAAAAATCATGAAACTTTGGATTTTACCATTATTTGACGATACAAATCCGAAAAAAAGTGGAATCGAATTCCGAGATCGTCTCAATAATGTTTCTTTGTAAATTGATCGTCAGTTTCTTAGCAAATGTGTTTGCCTCTCACGACCACATACTAACTCCGTTTCGTGTAAAATTTGAAATCTAACCCTGACTTGTTATTCCGAATCCAACAAAATTGGTCTCATCGAATTCTGAGCTCGCTAGCAAAATTTCACTTTTTAAGGGCTATGCGATGATTGTAAAAATCGAATTTTCAAAATTTTCAAATACAAGGCTTATAAATTAATTTAATAATTTTACTGAGTTTGTCTTAAGTCAAACAAAATATAAAAACTAATTTTAAAGTTATTCTTAAATTTTATTTAGCAAAATAACCTATTTATATTTCCATATTCCAAAATAACTTAAACGAAAAAATTTAAATTGGTTCTGAAATTCCGGGTTGTTACAAAAACCAAAAGGAGTATGAGATGATTCCTAAGAGTACATTCTAGTGCCACCTGTGAGATCTAACTGTAAACTTTTTCGTTAGGTGAGTGGTGGAAAAAATTGAAAGGACATCGAATATTCGACCAAGAATTGACAAAGTTTTCCAATGTAAAAAACCCAATGTTTTAAAAAAAACATATTTGAGCAAAAGGGTTAAAGTTTTCCAATGTATGAATTGGATTGGATTTGAATGGAAATAACCTTCGGACATTTCAATATTGGATTCCGTGATTATATGGATATTTTTCGAGGAATTTGGAAGATATCGATATCATTATTCCTTATACGGTATAGGTTAATTTCAGAATTTGATATTAAATATAAGACGATACGATTTCTATTCAAAGCCTTGTATTTGATATTAAATTGGATTTGGGTTCGTCATGAACGATGTTTTTGAATAACGTCTATTCTTTAACCCAATTAAATGCAGGATTTGCTTCCAAGACTAAATAATCCTTAAATATTTATTTTTTGGAGAATTAAACTATGTTAGAGTTTTAATACATCTTTCAACAAAGATTTGAAATGTAAAAAGGTAATTAAACTTACCAAACACGAGGGGTTTAACATATGGAGTACCACCATTTTTCTCCATGGGAATGGGATAACGATATGAGTGATTACTTCTTGTAAGGCTCGATAATCCCAATAAGGCTTATAAACCTTAATCTGAGTCAAGTTGATGAAAAGAGATTATTAATCTTTTAAAATGATTTCCAAGTAAGATTTGAATAAGAAGTTTAAATGAAGTAAATCTTTGATAAGATTTAAGGGATTAACTCCCAATGTAAAAGAATATTTAAGAAAAATGATATTCTAAAATGGAATGAGCCTTATGATATGTTCATATATCACTTGATTTTAATGATACGCTGGTTATTCGGAAAGACCGGATTCAAACCCATTTTGAATAACTATACGATGATTATTGAAGATACTGCAGACGGTGGTTAAAGACGAGAGACCTTCACATCATTTGAATTATTACTGATATCTCGATTGGGCCTTACACCTAAGACGAGGTTATAAGTGATGATCATCTAGACGTACATGGAGATCGACCGGATATGTAAGGGCTTCTCTCTTAGAGGACGAGGAATAAGGTGCCTTCAGTTTCGTTTAGGCTCAGAACAGACTTGTAAATGGATGTATGTCTAACGTTATATTTCATAATATATTGGATTAGTTACTATTGATGATATATTTGAGGTAGTAGAGAATTTATTCCCTTGGCTTAACACCCTTATTTGAGATGTATGAGCTCAAAGGTTATATTATTAATAGAAACTAATCATATGTATGAATTGACAATATGGCAGGCTAAGATGCTGATTATCAAAGCTATTGTTGAAAAGTAGAGCTTTATGGATGATGATAAAAGCATGGAGATATAACGTAGCTTTGTGTTGAAACGTGACTTTGACAAGCCTCACAACCCGTGAATGGCTGAAAATGGGATGATGGGCGCCAGAGAAAGGGCATACGTTTCCTTCTACCTAAAAGTGATGCCATGATATGGAGCCTAGGCAATTTACTTATGTCAATGTTGGATTTAGGCACCTTGGATGATGGTCAAATATGACCAGGACGACAGTCAAATATGACCAGGACGACTGTCAAATACCATTGGTGAACATTATGTTCAGGAGTTACCCTAATCCATGGTGAATTGTTAGATGACTCTGTTGACCCAAGGGACACATGGTGTGATTCCTGGACATTTTGCTAGATATGGTCCAAAGTCGAATAAGGAAGATTCTTTGCCTTGGTCATTGATGGGATCAAACTACCAATATAAGCTTTGCGTTTTCAGTTGCAAACCTATATGGTGAAATAATAGGATGGGGTAGTATGTCATCTAGGATTGATATATTTATTTTTAAACTTGATTTTACACTATACACTAGTAATAAAAAAAGAGAAATTTCGTGTATCAAGCATGTTTGGCTATTATAAGGTAAAACTATATCCTCCGCTTTGCGCTTGCATTGTGTGATGGGACTTGAGCCTTATAATAGCTTCATTTCCCAAAAGTCATTGCGAGTTCTTAAAACTGATATTAGTGTAAAGGAAACCCATTTCATGTTACACGGCGTGGTCCCATTATATACCCAATTTTAAAACAAAGTATAATAACTATTTTTGTTTCTCACACTAGCCTCATGACTAACTCGAAGTTTATTGTTTCCCACCTAAACTCCGGGTACCCATATTTTCCATACAAACAGCTAGTAGTTTTCATTTTGTAGATATTCTTTAAAATAGGATCCTAGTTTATGACTGAAGCTATACTTTGGAGTACTTCTTAGTCTTCCCTTGAATATAATTATGTTTCTGATGTCTATTGTTTAGTAATTTATTAAATTATGATTTTTTTCCGCTGTGAATTGATTATCTATACTTTGATATTCTTGTACTCTGATGTAATATTGTTGTAATAACAATGAAATGTCCTTTTGTGCTTTGTTCCAATGTGTAAGTAGCCATAACAATCCGCCTTTGAGATCATTTCCAGTGGGATAACTACCGACTTGAGGCAGGCCGAAAAGCCGGTCGTTACATGTGAAGAGATGGAAATGTTTTCCGATGTTAAATAACGTATATTTTCTGGAATATAGAAAACAAATATTATGATAGATGGAAAAGATTTTCCAAGAATCGTGGGAGGCCAAACGAGTAATGTAGAATATCTGGGTAAAGATATTGAAAGGAAGTACGGTAACTATAAATTAGTAAGAAATTAATTGAAAAGGGCTCAGTGATGCTTGATGCTTGATTAGCAAAATTTCCATTGGGAAATAGGATCATTAGTTGTATGGATGTTTCCTTTAATAGTTAAATAACCGACTATTGATATACACGTAAATGTGTATATTTTATCCGCTTATTTATCTAGTTTTCTATTTAAAATAATTAATATTGTGTATTTATAGCTGTGTTTTCAGATTGTTGATATAAAGCTTGGTTTAGAGCATTTGATGGATAAAGCATGAAGAATTTGCTTAAAAAGATTGAAGTTGAAATTTCTAAAGCTTGAAGAGTTTAAAGCTTGAAGAACGGTTGCCAATAGAGTTTAGTTGGATAGATTTGGCTCAATAAAGACTCATATTGCGTTCACATTAGCTCATTTGCAAGGCCTCTCACTCTATAGCTGCGTTCACACTAGCTTATGTGTTAGTTGGGCTAATTCTTTAGTCCCACATTATGGAATTTGCCAAGTAGCCTTTGTCATATCAGCTATAAATACACTTTATCTCATTCATTGTAAAACACACTTAGTTTTATTCTGTAATCCTCTGCTTGGAATAAAACTCTTCTCTGTTGTTATTTTATTTTATTTATGTTTATGTTATTTATTTTCTTTTTCACATTTTCTTTAGCTATGTCTAGCTAATCCCCTTTGATTAGGGGGTGATGACGCTAATAGATATGATTCGATATGAATCACATAGCCAAAGGATGAAGAATTCATGTATATAGATCTAGATTTGAACCAAGGGTTAGATCTGAACCTTAATATCCTGTGTCGTTTAAGAGCTATGCTCCTTCACAGGGTA
This sequence comes from Allium sativum, assembly GCA_030737875.1. Taxonomy (NCBI): domain Eukaryota; kingdom Viridiplantae; phylum Streptophyta; class Magnoliopsida; order Asparagales; family Amaryllidaceae; genus Allium; species Allium sativum. The sequence continues at coordinate 5,152,407 of CM060923.1, read as the reverse complement.
TATTCGTGTTCGGTCTAACAATTATCAGATTTAGATCTAATTTTAGGGTTTTAGAAATTAATTAGTGAATCTGTCCTGATAGTCTATGGTTGTAGAGCTGAGCTCCAGCATAGGCTATGCTTGTCGTTATTTACATATTTGTTTCTAAAAACCTATTATCATTGATTCATGTTTGTGACAGAAACATGTATTAGATCTGGTTAATCTTTTGGCTATTGATGATTATGAATCTAATCTAAGTCATTATCCCCTAATTGCTTTCACTTATTGTTAAAACTCTCTTTTATTTAATTTCTGCTATTTTCTTTGTTTTCAACCAATCAAAAGTTAGGGATAACTTGATTGGATTTATTAATAAAATAATTTGGTCCCAGAGTTCGACACCCTCTACAACAATCCTTGTTGTTTAGCAAAGCCGAACGAATTTTACAGTTGTTTACAATTGTTTAATTTGTTCGCAAACAAATTTTGGCGCCGTTGTCGGGGACCAAAATAATTTTTGTTTTAAAATCCTTCGATTATAATTTTCTTATTTTTCTTCTTCTTCGTATAAAAAAAACACAAAAATATTTTATTTTCGAAATTGTGTTAGCAGAAAATTCTTGATTGGTTTGATTTAGTGTTAGTCAATGATACCGTAATCTTCCTACCAAGAGAGAAAAAAAATTGCTTCTTTTGATTGATTTGTTTCCTTTTTTTTAATTCCTTTTCTAGTCTTTATATTTCTTTTTTCTACAAGTAAAAAAATAAAAAAATAAAAGATTTTTCTTGGATTCCTTTCCTTAATTATTTTCTGCCATTTCTTTTCTAAATGTATTTCTCGATCTTCTCTCCAATTTCTTACTTCCTTTCTTTTGCAATTCGACTTCTTGCTTCTTTTCAATAATATAAAATAAAAAAATAAAAAATCTTTTCTTTCCTTACATTCTCTCCAGTTGTTTGATTTGTTAGAAAACTCTTTATTGGTATGATTTAATGATATTGTAATCATCCAGATAAGAAAAAAATAGTTGCCCAAATTTTCAATCTCTTTCCTGTTTTCTCCGCAATTTCTTTCCTTTCTCTTGTTTATTTCTTTCCAACTTTGCACAAATTTCTTTCCTTTCAATTCGTACAAATAATATAAATAAAAAAAATAAAAAAAAATCCCTTCCAATTTTACTCTTCTCTGCCTTCTTCTTTATATAGATTCCCGACCCCAATTACAACGAAACCTTCATCATCCTCTGACCATACCAATTCACCACATCAATCATCAACAAGACCAGTATCAGAACCTTTCCCTCCATCCTCTTCACGCTACTAGTCAACACCCTTCTCCTCATACCCCGTTTACCATTAACCACCCTCACCAATCCCTTCCATCGAATACTGCCAATACCGCCATCATCCACAAGCCCAACTATACATTGACAGATCTGAAAAAACTCTCTCACCACCACTGCAAACCTCATCTCCATAACACTCTTCACCCTCCCCTTGTCTGTTAACACCGAACTAAACTGAACTCCCAAAATCCAGCGTTGAAAAACCAAACTTCATCATAAAAAATAAAAAAAATCCCCTCAAACTAACCATCAGTTTAACCCACGCATCACCCCCATTCAAACCATCACCGCTGTCAAAAAAAAAATTCCAATTCCACAAACAACGCCATTTCCTATATTCTACTTCACCACACGTTCATCAACCCCACCACAAACCTTCTAATACCACCATACCATTGACATCTTCACGTCCATACTCAACCACCCAACTTCCTTCCAGTCCACACACTGTCACCGGTACAAAGCACGATCTCTCAAAACCACCCGAGCACACTACCAGAAATCATGCGAACACCAAACAAAACCCCTTCCTGGAACCCTTCAATCTATCGCTCTCCTTCATCCCACACCACCAAACAATCACCAAACAACCATTCTTTTCACCGACAGTAACAAACATTCCCCACCAGTCCCGACCAAACTTCCACCAAGCACTACCTCGTCAAACACCCTGACTGACCAACGAACACAAATTCCAACTCGCACACCCTGAATCCGCGATTGATAGATGCAGCAAATCCAATTCTTACCCTATCCCAAATCGCAGATCCGACCTCAACCTGCTTCATAACCCAAATCCGCAGCCTATATCTCCTCTACCACCACAAGCTGCCAACTTTCTACCACATCGCAACCCCTGAACCCCGTCAGTTTGAAATCCGCACCCCCAGTAACAATCTCCACCGCCACGTCCAATTCCAGTAAATCCAATTCATTCGCCTAAGATTGAACCAAAATCCACCGCAAAACCTTCAACCGCCACTAGTTCAAGCCCTTCTTTGACGCTAAATACCTCCTTGGCACAATTCGCAGATTCATATTCGAGATTTGATTGTAGTCTGCACAGATTTCGAAAGAAGAAAAAAAAGAGAAAAGGGGCGTGATTCTTTCTTAAATTGTGAGTGATGTTGCCTTTTGATTTGGTGAAGTATCCAGCTTTGCAAATAGTAGGTGATTTGTTTCCAATTGTAGCACGGGTTTTGAAAATAAAAGGGGGGTCAGTGTCTAATTATTTTTAAGGGTTGCGTTCTCTTTTGGGCTTGGGCCGAGTCTGTGGAACTTAACGGGCTGAGTTAATTACTTCATTTGTTTTAACGTTTTTGTTTTCTTGTTTTATTTTATTTGTTCGTTGCTTGTTTTGTGTTTGATCCCATTTGCCTTTGATTGGTTTTAGTTTGTCTTAAAAAAAATCGAAAACAGGTACAGGGGAAATTATAAAAAGGCCTAAAAATTATTTTTTTTTCCGGCTCCTAGCCCGAACCCGTGCCGTAGCGCAGTCGAACAATAAATAGAAGGCGAAACAACAATAAATCTGCGGACGATTCAGACGGGTTGGAGCGGTTGCACACCAAGTGGGGTGTGAACACGCTAGCGCGACTCAATTGCACTGGACGGACTGCCAATCACTATAAAATTTTCTTAACTCTACAGGTGCTCTGCTGCAAAGAAAAATATATAGAAATTGCATGTAAAAATTTTCTACAAGTGCCGCGGCTTGCTTGTAAATTTTTTATTTCTGAAATTTATTATTCTTTGTTTGTTCTATGACTGAATATTTTGCCTGTTGATGTGTGGTTTAAAATTTTAAAATGAACATGGGATTAATTGAAAAGTTTATTTTTGAAATCGAATGGAGGATTCCCCAAAGCTCATAGGACAAAATATTTGTTAGATTGACAATTAGGATTGATACTCTCTGAGGTGTCTAAGGAACAGTAGAGTCTAGAACTCAAACAGGTTCTTAAACCTTCAGTCGTGTTTCTACGGTGATTCGTGGCACAATGATAATCCCTGTCCGAACCTGGCCCAGACTTGTATTTGTATAATCCGAAGTTGTTAATTTTAACATATTTTTTAGGAGCTTCTTTTGAGCGACAAGCATTGCAATTGATTTCTTCAACAAAAAAAAACTCTCTTCTTCTAGTACATGCGCGCTTGCCCCATGTATAACCAAAATTTCGATTCTTTTCAAAATTTAAATGATTTTGGTTTCAATTCAAATCAAAATGAATTTCAAGCTGAAAACTTTTCGAATAATTTCCACAACGCTCAACAAACTGTTGCTCCACAATATGAAAACTGCCATTCTACGATTGAGGAGAATTTATCTGAGATGAGGAGACTATTAGCACAAATGGATAAGCAAAATGCTGAATTTCACAACAATTTCAACACGGGTTTCAATGAAAATTTTGAACACCAAAATGATTTTCATAATACGATGGTTATCGAATATGAAAAATGCGTTGTGAACAAGCTAAATTTTTGGCGATGTTGGTTTTGGAAAATAAACAATGGACGACTTCTAAGAGATGAGGTGGATGAATTTTTAAGGTCAACCAGTGAGGAACACATTGAAACGACGAATCTTAAAAATGACATTTTGAGGTCTAATGTGTCTACCGATTTTATTGACGAGGGCCTGAGTGAAATTGATAAATTATTGCATGAAATTTGGATTTGTCGCGAGGAAATCAAGGAATGGGCGCGAACTTTAGATGAAAAACAAGATTCTGAAAATAAAAATATCGAAAACATGCGTATCATTGAACAACTGTCTCAATACACCATTGAATTTTTGAAAAATCTAGAAAATCAATTACTTGAGGGAATTAATGATGTTGATGACTTTGAGGACTCCATGAAACTTGGCTTGACTTACATCGAAGAACTGGCTCAAAGAATGGACAATAGCGAACAAGTTTCTTATCGGATTGTTTATCAAATTTCTCTTCTTCAAACTGAAGTTACAAACTTGTTCAACAACTATAAATCTCAATCTAGCAACAAACAAGTTTCTGCCTAAGTCTCTTTTGAAACAACTAATCAACCAGTAACTTCGTCACAACATTACGTGACGATTATTGATGATTCCGACGATATGACTGCTGATGAAAATGAAAATTTTGAAAATTCTCTTGTGCAAAACAATGATTTCTGAGAAAGTGAAATTCAAACTCAAACTCATGCTTCTACTGAAAATTCAACTCTTACTGCAATCGAAAATTTTCAACTTACAACTTTTGAAATTGATGAAAAGCTTAATGAAGTTGTTGAAATTTCTATAATTGATTTGAATTTAAATTTTCTTGAACACGAAGACGTCAATCTTCAATTTTATCTTCCTCTCTCAAATTATAATTTTTTTGATAACTTAGCAACTTTCGATTGTCAACTTGAAAGAAATGACGAAGTTGGTAACAATTGTTTAGATGAGGATGACTTTGATGAGCGAAAACTTCTTGAACTGATTGACGATAATGTTGTTGAGTCTGAAACTGAAAATGAAAAATTTGAAAACTTTGAAATTCTTGTGGTGGAATACAACGAAACTGCTGAATGTGATCTCAAGCACAATAACGATTTTTCTGAAACCGTTGAAACTCCTTGCGACTTGATCGTTTCAACTGAACCTCACTTTGATCACTTGTTTTTCAATGATAAATTTATGCAGTATATGAACTCTTTCTGGAATGACACTATTTTGGAGAAAACACGATTTCGAAATTTACTGAAAATTCATTTGTTCGGTTTTGACTTTAGGTTTACGAATGAACCTTTAGTTAATAAAATTTCAAATATTAAAGCAAAACCGAACAATATTTCTCAAAACAAGTGTGAGGGTGAGAACGATGCACATGCCTCTCAATTTATACATCATCTGAACAAGTCAAACTTTGTTTTTGAAACTTTTGTTGAACCCCAGCTCGATGACCTCTCTTTTGTTGCTATAAAAATTCAATTCGATTTCAGGATCAATTGTAAGCTCAAGCTTTTAAAACTGGCAAATCAAACTTTTGAAAAAACGAAATTTGTTTTTCCAAATCTGTCACGTAATATACAATCCTTTATGATTTGGTTTTCTGTGCTTCAGCTGTGTCTCATAAGCTTAATGAGGCTGATCCATTGGTCCATTGTGGACCGGTTCATCTATTCGACGACTGCGTATTTTCTGCACACACATCCGGTAAGCCGTGTTGACCTTCTTATTTTATTTCCCTTTCACTAAGATATGTATGATTAACGACTGTGAGGACACAGTCACACTCAAGTGTGGGGGGGGGGGGAATTTACATTACATCAGCAATCAAATTTTATAAAGTAGGTCATTCGTTGAACAAGGATTAACTTAAAATTCATAAATAACACCTTGGTTCTTGTTTGATAAGTTGAATTGTTCGGTGATGGGAATGAACATTATTTATTCATTGAATCGTAATGTGTCTTTTTAAGATGCTAGCTTGTGACTGTGCAGACGTTAGTCGTGTTCTGGAGTAAGCGTGTCAGCCTTTGTTATACATGTTAGAATGTGCAAGTAAAAAAAAATCAAATAAAAATGAGTTTGCACCTACATATGTTGGATTTTCTGAGTTCATTTTCAAGCATAATATTTTTCTCACTCAAATTTTCACACTTGTAAGTTCTAAATTCCACTTGGCCCAATTAAGGAGAAATGACTCATTGTAGCATTCTTCTTCGATACCCCACATTATTCAAACCCAAGTTTTAGTCGATTTACATCCATGTTTCGATAAATTTTTCTTATATTGGTATACTTAAGAACCTTTCATTTTCAAAGGTTAAAAACGTCATTTCTATACCAATATTACACTACCCTGTAACGACCCAGAAAATCTGAACCAATTTAAAAAATTTTTATTGGCTAAAATAATGGATTTTAAATATTTAAAATAAATATTTTAAATAATGGCGATGAAAACTGAGTTTGAATCGACATTTGAAAACGAATATAATTAATTATAATTATATATAGAATTGAAAATGGCGCGGTAGTTCGATAATTCGATTTCAAACTTCAATTGAATATACCGGGTGCAAAACAATCCGGATTTTAGTGAGACCAAAAATAATGGAATCTAATTGGTAATATCTTTCTAACGAATCTGACCAATCGAAGTTTGATAGCGGGAATCAAAAGATATGTCCAGTTGAAAATTCTGAATAGTCGCTATGGAATTCAGGCCCTTAAAAATGGACATTTTGCAAATGACCTCGGATTTCGACGAAACCACTTTTGTTAGATCCGCAGTGTCAAGTTATTGCTAGGTTTCAAATTTCATAATTTTTCGAATCAATATGTGAGCGTGGCAAAGGAAAACGCGTTTGACCGATTTCAATTGATTTTAATCAACTGGAAATTGGCCATTTTCCAAACGGTCTCAGAATTCGACGAAACTAGTTTTGTTAGGACCGTATCGTCCATACGAAACTAGAAAAATATTTTTCTGGAATTTTTCTAGTTAGTATGTGACCCCGGTAATTTGAAATGTACGTTTAAAGTTCAATATAAGGATTTAAATTGTAAATTTCAACGGAAACTAATTGTAACGATCAAACCAGCTTACGATACATATCCCATTGTGTTCGGAATGGGGGTAAAACGCTATGGACGGCAGGCGGTGGGCCTCGTTTCGAGGTCATATGTAAAAGTCAACTCTTTGCTAAATTAAATAATTAAATAATAAATAAATAAATAAATAAATAATCATTTCCCTCCCTTTATTCTTCCTCCTGCCCCCCCCCCCCCCGTTCAATCATATTTCATTCATCAGAAAACAAAAGAAAAAAAAACAAAAACCTAAATCGATTCGACGCCACCGCCCCCCTGACAGCCCACGACCGCCGAACCCCCCACCGCCCTCCGATCTTCTCCCCCCCCTGAAGCGAAGCCGCCGCCCTCACCGTAACCCCCCCTCCCTCGTACTTCGAACCCCCCCCCCCCCCGAAGCGCCGCCTTACCGCCGAGCCGCCGACGAAGGCGAGTCGCCCCCCCCCCCCCCTTCGCAGGTAAGCGTTTCTATGTTTTTTTTTTTTTTAATTCTGTAAAATACTGTTTTTTTTCTGGGATGAAAAACTGATTTTTTTTTTTAAAGTTTGAAAAACTGATATTTTTAATAAAATGAAAACTGATTTTAAAAGATTTAAAAACTGTTTTGAAAAGCTTTTTTTAAAACTGATTTTAAAAGATTTGAAAAGCATTTTTAAAACTGAAATTTATAAAGTTAAAACTGATTTATTTATAAGATTAAAACTGATTTGTTAAAACTTTAAAACTGAATTTTTATAAAGTTAAAAACAGAAATTTTTATAAAGTTAAAAACTGAAATTTTTAAAAGTAGTTTAAAACTGAAATTTAAAAAAAAAAAAAGCATAAAACTGTTTTTTTTAAGAAAGTAAAAAAAACAGATTTTATAAAAGAAAAAAAAACTGATTTTGTTTTTAAAATAAAAACTGATTTAGTTTTAAAGGTAAAAGCTTTAAATAGGAAGAAAGGTTTGAACTTTCAAGAGAAGTAAAAATCATATTTTTATATATAGAAAGTCGAAGTAAAAATCATATTTTTAAATATTGAAAGTCGAAGTAGAAATCATATTTTTAAATATTGAAAGTCGAAGTAAAAATCATATTTTTATATATTGAATAGCATCGTAAAAATTCGATTTTTACATATGCAGAGAATACGGGTGAAAGCGACAAATTGGCGAAGATTTCTATTAAGAAGAGTCTTGCAGTTGGATAGCAATTGGTGAGATTTCTGATTTAAAATTTATATATATATATACGTGTGAAGTAAAAGTGAATTGCTATATATAAATATATATATATATATATATATATATATATATATATATATATATATATATATATACGCCCCTCGTCCACAAACCATGGACGATATTTATTGGTTGAAATTGTGGTGAAAATTGAATGATTGTTTGGGATTGTTTGTGATTGATATTGGTTGATTGTGGTTGAAAAATACCCATTTGTGGTTGAGAAATATTTGGTTGAAACCACATAGGATTAGTTTGTGGAAATGAAATAAATATATACATGCCGCCTGCGTGCGAACTAGATGCATGATTCCCATTGTCAAAAACCGCGAGGTTTTAAGGTAGAGCGAGGAGCCGTACTAGGGACGGTGCCGGTGTAACTACCCTGCCGTTATGCTGCCGAAATTTTGAATAATATTTGTGTGTTTGAATTATTTTCATATGTAAAAACTATTGAAAACATTCATGTGTTGAATTGATATTCATTCGTTGTTTAGAAATTCATGTGTTGAATGGTATTCATATTTTGAAATAAATTGTTCGATAATAAAAATCACATTTTTATCTATATATAGAAACTATTGAAAACATTCATGTGTTGAATTGATATTCATTCGTTGTTTAGAAATTCATGTGTTGAATGGTATTCATATTTTGAAATAAATTGTTCGATAATAAAAATCACATTTTTATCTATATATAAAAACTATAGAAAACATTCATGTGTTGAATTGATATTCATTCGTTGTTTAGAAATTCATGTGTTGAATGGTATTCATATTTTGAAATAAATTGTTCGATAATAAAAATCACATTTTTATCTATATATAGAAACTATTGAAAACATTCATGTGTTGAATTGATATTCATTCGTTGTTTAGAAATTCATGTGTTGAATGGTATTCATATTTTGAAATAAATTGTTCGATAATAAAAATCACATTTTTATCTATATATAGAAACTATTGAAAACATTCATGTGTTGAATTGATATTCATTCGTTGTTTAGAAATTCATGTGTTGAATGGTATTCATATTTTGAAATAAATTGTTCGATAATAAAAATCACATTTTTATCTATATATAGAAACTATTGAAAACATTCATGTGTTGAATTGATATTCATTCGTTGTTTAGAAATTCATGTGTTGAATGGTATTCATATTTTGAAATAAATTGTTCGATAATAAAAATCACATTTTTATCTATATATAGAAACTATAGAAAACATTCATGTGTTGAATTGATATTCATTCGTTGTTTAGCAATTCATGTGTTGAATGGTATTCATATTTTGAAATAAATTGTTTGATAATAAAAATCACCTTTTATCGACTATATGAACTATATAGAAAAATAGTGTTTTGAAATGAATTGTTTTACAATAAAAATCACATTTTTATTGTATGCATAAATCGTTACAATGTGAAGTGTTAAAAATAGCCACTTGTTCAAAGTAAACATATATGAGATGAAATATTCATTAATTAGCTAATGAAATGATTTGCACCTATTTATGTAACATTAGAATGAATGGTGTTTTTAAACCAAATAGAAATCAAATATGAAGTTGAATAGAAATTGATAAATGATAAGAACTGTATATATATGTACATGCAATATTCATTTGAACAGGTTATAGCAAAGGGGCTAGAGAAGAGGAATAAAATTTTGTGCCCGACAAATAGGTACACATTTACTGATTTGTTTGGGTGATGATTTTGAGCCTGTTGGCTAGCCGCTTGGCTTCTTCTTTTTCTTTTTGAGATTAGAAGGACCGGGAACGCTATTTGCGATTTCCCGATGCTTCCGGTGCAGCGGAGGTTATGGCGAAATTTTTCCAAAATTTAAGGTGTTAGAAAAATATTTGAAGTGAAAACGATATTGAAATTGTTGAATGAACTATATTTATATAAATATATAAATATAAATAAAATTAAAACGAAACGAAGCCGTGCAGTTCGTATTTTGAAACCGTGATTTCAAACGACTAGTACGGGAAATCCGACCATTGGATTTTCCCGAAATCTCAACCGTCGGGTTCGCCTTGGAATAATCTTTCCAACGGCACCAACCTTGTAAAAATCCAACGGTTGGATCGTCTGGAATGTTTAATTCAAATCTGAAGAAAAACAGCGCCAGAAGCGATTATATTTATATATATATATATATATAAATATAATTATATATTTAATCGAATAACGACGCTGCAGTTCGTATTTTGAAATCGAAACTTCAAACGATTGTACCGGGAGATCCGACCGTCGGATTTTCCCGAAACTGGAACCGTTGGATTCGTTTTGAAAAGACCTTTCTAATGATGTAAATTTTGTGAAGATCCAACGGTTAGATTTTCAGATATGTGTAAATCAAATCTGAAGAAAAACAGCGCCACGGCCGCCTTATGGCCCGAAGCGTCGTTTTGAATAAAATGGCTATTTTAAAATAAATAAAAATAGCGATAAATAGTTATAAAATATCGTAAGCGATATGGAATGGTAATAAACTGAATTTGCTCGATTTATGTTATATTTGATGGTTGAATGTGTTTGGTGTGAAAATTACATTAAAGAACAATATTGGTGTTGTCGAATAATTTAACCATTGAAATAAATCGATTTGAAATTCTAAATATACGTGAATTATTTGGAAAGGCCGAGTTAATTCTCATTTCGAATAATCGACCGACGATTGAAATTCGAAGATGAAGACGATGGTCGAAGATCGGAGATCTTCACCTCGTTTGGATGGTAACCGAGGTCCTGATTGGGAGGCATCCCGAAATATGGATAATGAGTGGTGATCGTTCAGACGTACGTGTTGATCGAAGGGTTTGCGAGGTATTTAGTGCCTCCGGTTTCGTTCAGACCCAGAACGGACTTGTAAATGGACTGTGTGTCCGACATGGGAATTTGTTCTGTGTGATTGATAGCCATCAGTTGCACGGTGTGAATTGCCTGTGTGGCATGCTAAGATGCAGTGATCAGGGCTTCTGTTGAAAAGCAAAGTCTTGTGGTGATGATCAAAGCACTGCCTGTGTGGCGTAGCTTTGTGTATAACGTAAATTCGCGAGCCTCACACCCCGGTATGAACCTAAAACGGGAGAAGGACCTCAGGGAGGGCATGCGTTTCTTCCTAGCTAGGGTGGTGTCAGTGACCTACCAGCCCTGACATTTATATACTTTTCACCTATGTGGTTGTTGCTGTTGCGAGGCGCCTCGGTTTGATCGGACGATCCGGGTCCGATGGAGTCATTCGTTGGCTCGTTTACGCCCCAAAGGGCGGGGAAACGTATTGTTCAGGTATAATAATCCACATCGGTGGACCGGCCCTGTCGCTCCAAGGGGCAGTTGCGGCTGTTCCTGAGGCTCGGGCTAGGCAGTCTCGAATTCGGTAAGGACTATCTTTTGCCTTGGTTCATGACGGAAAACCAATTTCCAAATACGTGACTGTGCGGTTTTGATTGTATACCTATATATGGCGACATAGTGGTATGGGGCATTAATGTCGTCTATGATTGATAGTTATGATTTGAAATTGTTTTCAAAACATATAAACACTAGCAATAATATCAAATGCCTTTGTTCTATTCGTATCAATCATATTTGGCCGTTATAAGGTAAAAACTCTATCCTCCGGTTTGCGTTGCATTGTGTGATGGGAACTGAGTCTTATAACGGTTTCATTTTTATAAAAAGCATAGCGATGTTTAAAAGAAAGATTTGTTTTAAAGCACTGGCAATCCAATGGAGTAAACCCGTTCCACGAAAGTGGCGTGGTCCTGTGATTAGCCAATTATATATATGTGTTGAGTGGATTTCTCATACCAGTCCCATGACTGACTCGTAGTTTGTTTCACTCTCAAACTCGGGTGCACTTTTTCCACACGGGCAGCCTTGTATTCAGGTTTAGCTGGTTCTTTCTGGATAGCTGGAGCTGAAGATGGATTCTATCATTTATTTCTTTTTATGCTGTTCAGCTCCTATTGTACATATTTTGTTTATTTCCGCTGTAGACATTTATGTATAGCTGAACTGTATTTGTACTAAGTAAGATCCTGTATACTGTGTAACTCTGATGATTACTTTTATCCAGTATATTTTGTTGTTCATTCTGGTGTATTTATTTAATTCTGTTCTGCTATTATATGTTTCTGTGTTATATTCCAAAGATAACCTTGTTTCCGTGAGAACGGGAAATCGGGTCGTCTCATACCCACTCCGTATTTGTTTTAAGGTAGGATAACCATATACCACATCTTATTTTATATGGGTTATCCATCTTACGAAACTTTGCTTATCATTCCTTTCAGCTTTTTGTATAACATCAATCCAGACTTGCGTGTTGAATTAGGGTTATAGAAGTAGAGTAACTAGGGCACAAAACTTTCCTTTCATGAAGTATTGGTTTAGTAGAGGAGGAATCAAATGACATAATGTACGGCATCATTCCATTCCATCTCCATTCATCATGCAAAAAAAGAAAAAAAAAAAGAGAAAAAGAAAAAAAAATGAAATCAAGAGAGAGTCTCTCTGAATAAAATAGTCTTCATCATTCTTGACTATGAAGCATCCATTTCCATTCCATCCACATCCATCATACCGTACTTAGAAGCAAGGATTGTAGTTGAGAAGATGAAAGGAAACAAAACATCCATATGTGCCTTAGTATTACTTTATCTTTTGTAGCTTGAAATTCAACTAATACACTTGCCCTCTTATCTAGAATATTTTTAGAACTTGCAAAATTTTCCTTCATCTATGCATAACTCATATCCAATACATTACAGTACATTGGTGCAAAATTATAAAAAAAAAAGGAAAAAGAAAAAAGAAAAAAAAGGAATAAAGAAATGATTGGGTGCACGTTGTCGATGTGTAGAACTTTGGTTGACACCACGCTCTTAACCTTCAAGACAATTACAGTGTTATCAAGGAATTACAATTCAGCTTGAAAATTTTTATTCATTTTTGCACCAACAATGGGATGGACAATTTGGGATTGAACCGTTATTATTGAGGTTAGGTAAAGTCCTTGGAATTTGAAAGACCTTAAATATATTGTTTGATTAATCCGCGTACATAAGACGCTTTGGATTTTGTGGGTGGTATCCGCTGAAAACCCTCACGAGACAACACTCGTCCTAATGGGGACACCCAGAGGTTTAACGACTTGTTGCATACGCTAAATGCAATCGTGTTTCCTACGAAAGTGTGACATAACTTAGTTTAGTTTATTCGAGGACGAATAAAAAGATAACTGTGGGGGTATTTAATATACACGTAAATGTGTATATTTTATCCGCTTATTTATCTAGTTTTCTATTTAAAATAATTAATATTGTGTATTTATAGCTGTGTTTTCAGATTGTTGATATAAAGCTTGGTTTAGAGCATTTGATGGATAAAGCATGAAGAATTTGCTTAAAAAGAGTGAAGTTGAAATTTCTAAAGCTTGAAGAGTTTAAAGCTTGAAGAACGTTTGCCAATAGAGTTTAGTTTGATAGATTTGGCTTAATAAAGACTCATATTGTGTTCACATTAGCTCATTTGCAAGGCCTCTCACTCTATAGCTGCGTTCACACTAGCTTATGTGTTAGTTGGGCTAATTCTTTAGTCCCACATTATGGAATTTGCCAAGTAGCCTTTGTCATATCAGCTATAAATACACTTTATCTCATTCATTGTAAAACATACTTAGTTTTATTCTGTAATCCTCTGCTTGGAATAAAACTCTTCTCCTTCTATTCTCTGTTGTTATTTTATTTTATTTATGTTTATGTTATTTATTTTCTTTTTCTCATTTTCTTTAGCTATGTCTAGCTAATCCCCTTTGATTAGGGGGTGATGACGCTAATAGATGTGATTCGATATGAATCACATAGCCAAAGGATGAAGAATTCATGTATATAGATCTAGATTTGGACCAAGGGTTAGATCTGAACCTTAATATCCTGTGTCGTTTAAGAGCTATGCTCCTTCACAGGGTATATTCGTGTTCGGTCTAACAATTATCAGATTTAGATCTAATTTTAGGGTTTTAGAAATTAATTAGAGAATCTGTCCTGATAGTCTATGGTTGTAGAGCTGAGCTCCTGCATAGGCTATGCTTGTCGTTATTTACATATTTGTTTCTAAAAACCTATTATCATTGATTCATGTTTGTGACAGAAACATGTATTAGATCTGGTTAATCTTTTGGCTATTGATGATTATGAATCTAATCTATGTCATTATCCCCTAATTGCTTTCACTTATTGTTAAAACTCTCTTTTATTTAATTTCTGCTATTTTCTTTGTTTTCAACCAATCAAAAGTTAGGGATAACTTGATTGGATTTATTAATAAAATAATTTGGTCCCAGAGTTCGACACCCTCTACAACAATCCTTGTTGTTTAGGAAAGCCGAACGAATTTTACAGTTGTTTACAATTGTTTGATTTGTTCGCAAACAACGATAAAATTTTTGGCCTATTTTATATTTCTGTCAATAGGAGAGAACGAGATTAGGTTTATTATTTGAAAACCACTCCGTATGGGCATAAGCGTTGTGAATAAAATATGCTAAAGATAGTTGAAGACGGAGTAAAGAGCGAGGACTGTTCTGTTAATCCTAGGTACAAATTGCCGAAAATGGATTGATGGAATAGTACCTTCGGTTTGTCCAGTCTTAGGATAACTTGTATGGACGAATGTCTAAAGAGTATGTTTAAAAGATCATGTGCAGTGATCTCTTCAAACATATTTACGTTGGTGGCGGAGGAATTCGTTTCTTTTAGCTTTATACCCATGGTATTTTTAGCGAAATAAATTTATGATTTGGCAGGTTTGACTATGTGGCATTCAAGTGAATGATTCTGTGATATTAAAAAGGTTAGTATGGCCTCAAGCCTCACAACCGAGAAATGAAAAAAATCGGGCAGGCAGCATGGTCATGTCATTTCTCCTATTAGGGTGATCAAATGATCTAGAGAAAAATCCATTTTCTTCTTTACTCTATCGCTGCTATATGCTTCGGTAACGGTTGCTGATCCCAACCTTTGGTGATCATACATTCTGTGCACTCAAACGAAATGAGTGGCCGATCATGTGTGGCCTTGGTTACAAGATGTTCTTGTTTAACCCTGTGTATTCCTCTTTAAAGATACACTATAGGGAGGTAGTTCCATACCTTATCATAGTTGGAAATCCATTACCTAATAAGCGCCCATGATTTTTATTGTATACTACGTAGTGGAACGTAAGATGCAAGCATTCCGCTAGATTTCAATTGATTTGATTAGACACTACTATAATATCAGAATAGTGTTGATATAAAGAATATTTTGGGTTATCGTAAGGTAAAAACCATCCATCTTCAAGTGTGGATTGGTCTTACGATTATCCTTTCTTTAAAAGGATTTTCCAAAGTTAAACCAAGTGGTTGGGGTTAACTCACACCGGCCCAACGACTGACCCAGAGTTTAGACCAGAAGGCTTAAACATTAAATAGTAATTATTTATTTCCGCTGTGTTTTCTATGTTGTACTCTGATGATGGTATGTGTATATAGTTACGGATTTGAAATTCAAAAGTTGTGTTATATAATATATTTTATTCGTTCCGTTGTAACATTTGTGTCTGCTTTGATGCTGTGATATTGTGTTCTTCTTTTCTTCTATTCTAACTTTGCTTTCATTCTATTTCTCACATCTACTTCTTTATATTAATCATCCGGTAATTTCTGTTGCTTGGCTAGTCAACATGGTATTTAGGGTCGATGATCAAGATTGAGATTTGGTTGGGCCGTTACAGCTTGTTCATTTAGGTCGCCTTTGATGCCCAAAAGCTGCTTAATTATTTTTTCAATAATATTACTTGATATACAACTACATTGTCCAAAGTTTCTCCAAATGAATTGTCATTCATTTTTCTCTAAATTAGTAACACCTGTGGCTTATAAAGGAAATAAGTGTTTTTTTTCTAAATATTGGCATTCCAAAAACAAATCTTACATCGTCTACTGTGACTTCCATATATTCTCCTCCAGTTACAAACATTTCTTTCTCAATTGAAAAGAAAGTAATTAATGCATGTAAATTCCTTGCACACTTAACAAAATCCAATGTATTAACATGACCTTCATAGAATATTCTAATAACCTTAGAAATTTTAATTGATTTTCTATTAAAAAAAATATGTGTTTTGATAAGTTGGATTATCTTTAAAACACCCCATAAGTTGCATCTTTGATGATTTATAATTCAACATCTTCTACATTGTCAATTTTTTCATATTTTACTACACTAATAGTTTGTGGTTCTACCTCTTTTTTTTCCTTCCTTATTTTTGTCTGTTACTTTTCATTCTTTGTTTTGATTTTCCTTCTTTTTGTTTCTATATTTTTGTCTTGCGATGTTTTAAGGTCTAATTTATCTTCATAAATCCATACGTGTAATATATTTACACATTTTATTACACGTTGATAAATTCAACAGATAGAAGTGTAAGAAAAATATGGTGTTCCAAATTACTGGAAGTAGAAGTGTAAGATAAATTTTCATAAAATTATCAGCCAATAGTTGTATTTTTTTAGGACAATGTTTCCATCTCTTTCATGAAATTTTTGTTTTTTCCTAGTGCAATGTTTCCATATTTCTCTTTCTTAATCTGTTATCATATCTGCTTCACGTTGAAAATAAATTTGTAACCTAATATGAATAGTAGAAAATCAAGGTAATTGGTAACCTAAAATCAGGTACAAAATTAGATTTCAACTTTCAACCAACTGTATCAATCACATTTTATTATAATGTAAAATATTCAACTTAATGTTGTCATAATATGGTTCTATTTTAGATGAAACCATAACTAATAATATATTATTTACCCATTTCTATAAGTAGTTTAGCTAAAAATTATCATGCAACAAGTTTTATTTTAGCATTTTATCTTTAAATTGACATGCAATTAGCTTTAGAGTATGTAACAATTACCAGTAGAATAAGATAAATCAATAGGTCAAAAATAATTCAAATATTGAATTTAGCAATAAATTAATACTAACTAGATGTATAAAAGGGTAAATCTATAGGCCAAAATAAATTGAATGGTTGAATTAGTTTTAAATTACGTGATAAATAGCAGTACAAAAAGGACAAATCTAACAACTATTGAATTTTAACTTTACATTAAATAATAAGTAGCAATTAGAAAGGATAAATCTATATATTGTTTAATTTAGCTTTATATTATAATAACTATCAGTTGAAAATGATACATCTACAAGTCAAAATTAATTAATATGTGTAATGTTGAATTTTACCATTATTCTACACAAGTAGCAAGTGGAAAGTATAAATTTATATATCCTTTAATTTAGCTTTATATTATAAATCTATCAGTCAAAATTAATTTAACTGTGGAATTCAGCTTTCAATTACGTAACAACAGAAGTAGAAGAGGATAAATCTACAAGACAAAAATAGTTGAACTATTGCATGAGTTTTTTATTTTAAACTATTTTATTTTTGGTTTTAATGTAGGGTTTTTAACTACAACTAAAAAATTGTACGGAAATGATGATTAAGTGTAAATTACCTTTTCCTTTGATAATTTGGAGCTAGATCAAGTTTTCTCCATTGGTAACCTCTTAGCTTAAACCCATGATTGAACTATAATTGAAGAGATCGTGATTGAGTAGATAGTGATTTGGAGCTAGAAACAGTTGACGAGAAAAGCAAATGTTATAGATTGTGACTAAATGTGAAATGAGGTCACCATTAAAGTGGAATATAAGCGGAAGAGTAAAATAGAGAAGAAACAGGTTTGTTTTCATTTAAGAATGTTCTTATTTCAATTATAAAAGTCAGTCATCCTATGTTATAAAATTTCGTTGAAACGTGTCCTTAAGTCTTAAATATCCAATAATATATTAAACTCTCTATTATATTTTGTGCAATTTTTCCACAGATGATGTTGCATATCAAAATCCAAGGAAGGATTCCACAATATCGATCAATGTATTTGCCTCTTCAACTGACTTATGGAACATTCCATAATAAGTTGGATCTTTCATACAACGATCGAGACCTATATCACAAGATCAGCTTGGTCCAAATCATAGTTGGAATTATCAAGCATCGAACTATTGTGGAAATGATCTATCTCAAAATGTAGATGGCTAATGAATGTTTCATACTTGCTAGCTTCTCACATATTAAGTCATGATATATTCCAATCATTGGATATACTTTGCTTATAGTGTTTTCTTGTAGTTTATTTTTTTTTTACAATTTTTCAAACCGGAGTTGGTACTTTCTGACTTCTGTACGACCCAAATGTGCATTTTTAGTCATGCCATATGTAATTTGGATGTTATATATGTTGTTTTGTAGCAAATGATATATTAGAAAATAATGACGGCAGAGGCAGAAGAGATAAATCTTTTACTATTATTGAATAAAAATTGTAAGTTGTACAAGTATACTGATAAACAGTACTCTATTTATACAAAACTTGAGAAGATATAATGGGATTTATAATGTCATCCCAAGAGAGCAGTCCAAAGTAGTTTAGGCAATTTATAAGTACATTACAATTGTATATGCAGAAGTTACTCGAAATAAGTATTTGCTGTATATGCAAACTTTCCTTTGTTACCGCCCCTCAAATTAGGGTTAGGTTAATCTACCCTAGTTTGTCGTAGAAAGTGGAAATCGGTCCTAATTATTGTCATTCCATTGAGTGAGATAATTTAAGAGAGGCCCATAAGCTTTAGAGGTGTATAGAATGAGGTCGAAGGAGAATTAATTAGCTTTTGTGTGTTACTGGTACAGTAGGCTTTACTTTTCATCATGTTGGTTGAACTTTAGGTCTAAATAAGGTATAAAAGCTTTAACCTTTCTGCTTTGTTTAGTTTAAGTTCTTTAATTCCAAGATCTTTTCTGAATTTGTGAAAATTCTTAGCTAAAAGCGATTTAGTGAGCATGTCGGCCCTTTGATAGTAAGGTGGAATGTGATTAACTTGTAGATTTTTCTTTTGAACAACATTTCGAACAAAGTAAATATCAATCTCTATATGTATTGTTCGATTGTGTTGAAAAGGTCTTCTATCATGTAGATTGTGCCTAAGTCATCACAACAAATTATTGGATTTCCGTTAGATGATAGTTTTAGTTCCTTTAGTAATGATTGTAACCATAAGATTTCAGCACTAATCCTAGCTACACTCCTACATTCTGCCTTTGTGTTGGATCTTGAAATTGTTGTCTGCTTTTTATAGCACTAAGAAATGAGGCTTTCCCCTAAATAAATATAGTAGCCAAAAACTGATTTTCTATCATTTATGTCTGGGGCCCAGTCTGTATCTTAGTAGGCTGTGATATTTAGATTTTTGCTGCCTTTCAATGATATTCCCAAGTAGATGGTTACCTTTAAATATTTGATTGTTCGTTTTACTACTACCGAATGCTCACTTTTGGGTTCCTGCAAAAATTGAGGCACTTTGTTAACACTGAATGATATGTCAGGTCATGTTATAGTAGCATATTATAGTGCTCCTACAACACTTCTGTATTATTTAGTGTTTGAGATAGCTTCCCACCTATTTTTTTAGATAAGTGTTGATTTGATATCGTAGGAGTAGGTTGTCCATTTTCCTCTATCGTGTTTCTTTTGTTTAGTAATTATGGATATACTTTCTTTAGCCGAGATGAACTTCTTTGCTTGATTTCCATTTGACCTCTATTCCAAGAAAATAGGATAATACACCCAAGTCATTTATTGGGAAATGGACTGTAACACCCCGTATTTTCTGTAAACATTAAAGTAATGAATTAAAGAACAAATAATTACAAATGTGAGGATTAAGGGAAACGGGTTACACCATTGCATTCGTCTTAGAATTCCGCTTGAGATAGAGTCCGAGTTTGCGTAAATCGGAATCCGTATGAAGGAGTTATGACCTTCAGAAGATTCAGAATTTAAAATAAACAGCTCAAAATAAAGTTCAGAAAATTCAAATTTAAAAATCAGAAGCAGAAACGGGCTGGGCGAGAAATTTTCCGCCCAAGGCCAAGTCGACCAGTTGGTCGACCAGGGGGTCTACCTCCCCCCATACAGGTCGACCTCGGGGTCGATCTAGGGGTCGACCTCCCCCTCATGTCCACTACAACAAAAACACCATATTACAACTTTAATTTTACAACGGTGGTAAACGCACCGTTGTAATAAATGGTTTTTTACAATGGTGGTAAAGACACCGTTGTAATAAATGGTTTTTGACAACGGTGGTAAAAGCACCGTTGTAATAAATGGTTTTTTACAACGGTGGTATTCCCTAAAGTTGTAATAAACATATTTTTAACAACTTTTTGTTTTGTTAGTTGTAATAGATGCCCATTACAAACTTCATGTTTATAATATCTATATTTAATAACTAATTATATTAATATTTAATAATAATTAATAATTAATAATAAACTTAGGAATCAATAATATTTATTAAATAATTAATAGTTAATAAGTGGTAATTAATGTTTAATAGTTAATGTTAACTGCTTATTAATTAATATTTAGGTGACATATACATTATAAGCTTTTAATAGTTATTACTCGATTATAACTAAGTAGAAATAAGTAAAAGTTAAATAATAACTATTGTTAATATGAAATAATCCTAATTAATAATTAACATTTAATTAATAACTAATTAGTAAATAATAATTAATAATCAATAATAAATAAACAAATAAATATTACTTAATTAATTAATAATTTACAAATAATTCATCTGTCTGGAGTTCACATGTATTTGCGTGTGAGGTTCAAGTATGTTTTTTTTAAGATGTACCAATTAGTTTATAATCTATGATGAACGTAATTTTTTAATTTAATAATTATTAACTAATAATAACTATAAAAAATAAATTTAATAAATAATCAATAAGTAACAAAATATTTAATAATTCAAAATTAATCACCATATTACAATTAACTAAATATTTGCAACGTTCGATAGACGACAATTGCAATAACAAATTTATAAAAATTGATTTTTCTCGACATTTGTAATAAAGGATTTTTATAATTGGTTTTTCTTGATAATAACTTATACACGTCATTATTTATAATTTAATATTTAACATCAAATGTTTGATGATCAATATTTAACATTTAATATTTCATTTATAAGTAATATTTAATATGTAACATTAATAGGTAATAACTAATAACAAAAAGTAATATCTAATACTATTAATAAGTATATTTACCCTTATGATCCGTCGGCCCAACCAAACGTACCCGACCCGCCATCCCTTATAACCCTAATTCCATCGTAACCCCCTTCATTCACTCAAGCCGCCTCACAAATTTCTCAAAACCGAATTGATGAAAAACCCTAGATCCCCTTTTCTTCCTCCGTAACACAAGATAACCGACATCGCAACTACCCCTTTGACCTCCTCAATGATTCGCCATCAACCCTAAACCCCCACAGACCACCAGTTCGGCCATCGCCAGCCAACCCCCGAGCCTTCACGACGAGCGATCTCGAATTAAGCTAAGTTTCTCCTTTTTACTCGTTTTAAATTAGCTGTAATATTTTGTTTGTTTGATTTGGGTTAGATCTATATTTTAATTCATGTGATTTCAGAACCATGGGGCTCGTATTGGGTTAGATCTATAGTTCGACCATCAGATTGTCTGATTTCAGATATGATTTCGTATTGGGTGTGATACGAATTAAGCTTTGCACTGCTACGGTATGTCTATTTTGCTTTTTTCGATGGTTTCTTTGCTTGTTGAGTGGATTTTGGAATTGGTTTATTGAGTTATCGAGTAATTTGAGGAACTGTTAGTTGGTTGTTGGTTTTGAGGAAGTTTCGAAGGGTTTGTTGTGGTTCTATGGTTTTGCAGCCTTGTGGTTCTATGGTTTTGCTTCTTGGGATTATTGTGATCTGTTCTTGCAAGTTTTATTTTGGTTTGTCTGTGCATTTTGTGTTCTAATTCAAGGCACAGGAGGCTATTTTGCTTATAAACTTGATGAATATGCAAAAAAGCTTTGCTGCGGCATAGCTATGCAGTGATTGCACTGCAAAGCTTTGCCTAAGCTTGCAAAGCTTTGCCTAAGCTTTGCCTAAGCTTTGCATTGCAAAGCTTTGCACTGCTATTTGCAGTGCAAAGCTTTGCTGTGCAAAAGCTTTGCCAAAGCTTTGCTGCGGCAAAGCTTTGCTATGCAAAAGCTTTGCCAAAGCTTTGCTGCGGCAAAGCTTTGCACTGCTATTTGCGGCGCAAAGCTTTGCTATGTAAAAGCTTTGCCAAAGCTTTGTTGCGGCAAAGCTTTGCAGTGCAAAGCTTGCTGCGGCAAAGCTTTGCACTGCTATTTACAGTGCAAAGCTTTGCTGCGGCAAAACTTTGCACACTGTGCAAAGCTTTGCCAAAGCTTTGCTGCCGCAAAGCTTTGCTGTGCAAAGCTTTGCTGCAGCAAATCTTTGCACTGCAAGTAGCAGTGCAAAGCTTTGCCGCAGCAAGCTTTGCACTGCAAAGCTTTGCCGCGGCAAAGTGATTGCACTGCATGGCTTTGCCACGGCAAAGCTTTTCAGTGCATTGTATATAACAAAATGAATCATCCAACTTTACATGCATTGTATATAATGGTCAGGTTATTTACGTATATAATGGTTTGAATGCATTGTATTAGCTGTTTATTTTGTGCACTCACATTTTTCCAATTTTTGTTACATGCATAAATCTATACTGCAGCACTAACAGTTTGATAATTTCTTTCTTAGGAATGGATATTAAGGAGAAAAAGGAGCACAAGGAGATTAACAGGAGCAGAAGAAAGTTAGAACTGTTATAAAGTCTTTGTATCTTCAGTTTTGTCAATGTATTATGTAAAAAAAATGATGAGTTTGAAATTAATAATATATTGTTTTGGTTCATGGTTTAAGTTTGTTTGATATTTTCAGTTTTGTAGATAATATGTTCTGCAATGAATTCTTTTATTAGTAATATGTATATAATTTGTGGATATATTACAATTGTAAAATATAAAAATTGTAATAAAATGTAAAAATTAAAACAACAACGGTGCATAACTGTTGTAATAAACTTATTACAACGGTGGAAAAAAGTTGTAAAATATACATATTACAACGGTCTTGCAACAGTGCAGAAAAGTTGTAAAAGATATTAGGCTATTACAACTTCTTAAGACACGACGGTTTGCCCACCGTTGTAAAAACCCTATTACAACGGTGTTCCACCATTGTAATAGGGTCATTTTGTTGTAGTGGTCAGATCTGAAATCTGACGTGTTTTCTCCTATGACGAATTGCTGTGTCATTAGGGCTTGCGTGGCACATTCTGGTTGGTTCTCTTAGGTTTGAATGGCTTTGATTTGCTCTAGGTTAGTCTGATGGCTCCTATTAAAACAAACTTCTATATAAGAAACCTAAATCTAAACCCTAAAGCCACACAAAAATATTCCTAAGACCGTCATGCTGTCAACACTCAACCTAGAGTAGCCACCATTCTCATTCAACTAGAAAGCAAGTAGGAATTGCAAATCGAATCTAATTCAACTAAGACAATTCAACGTCTACAACAAAGGAGAGATATTCAAATTTAGAATACAGATCCCAGAACTCAAGACTATCCTCCTTTTTGTAAGTCCAGTTATCATTTAGACTTAAGTGATGTTAGAATTGTGACTAAATAACTGGATGTAGAACATCGCCTAATGTAAATCTATGCCTAACCTTTCTGTTAAAACTGAATTGATTAAGACCATGACTCTTATCATGTTTGTGATCTTGTTGTATGTAATATAATGATAAATTTTAAATGCTTTGAAATAGATCCATATGTTGTATAATTCGTCAATGACATATTATGTTGTATATTTTGGCGATGACATAAATTGGCAGTGACATATTATAATTTGGCGATGGAATATCATATTGTGTAATTTGGTGATGACATACCATATTTTATAATTTGGCGATGGATATAATATTGTGTAATTTGGCGATGACATTCCATATTGTATAATTTGGCGATGGATATCATATTGTGTAAATTGGCAATGACATACGATGTTATACAATTGGGCGATGAAATTTTATGTCGCATGATTTGGTAATGACATCTATATGTTGTATGTCAATTTGGAAATTTTATGCAAGTTCAACCATGTTCACATATATGACCCAAAACTACATGCTAATATGATTAGGTTCATGTTAGATTAGATCCAACTAATTTGCGAAGTTCACAATTACATGCTTAATGTTAAGTTTATGTAATTCTATCTAAAACCCCTATTTCATGATTCATGTTGGGATCTAAATTTGCAAGTTCATAATTAAGTGTATATTGTTCTATGCCATATTCATATGACACATGTGTGGTTTGATCCATATTTTTATGATGATGGAATTATTACGTGTTCCTCTTTTTCCCCTTTTGTGTATAAGTTGGGCTATGTTTCGAGCCTAAAATTTTACGTGATTTATGCGAACATTTAATGAGGGTACCGTTGGGGAAAAATATGAAATTATACATAATTGGCATATTTGGCTCATGAACTTGTAAATGTTTTATGGCATAAAGTGGTATAAATTTTTATACCTAAAATTACGAGCTTGATTTAAAAAGGAAAGTGGGCTTGACTTGAATGACAATAATTTACATATAAATATAAAGAGGTAAATATGTAAATTTAGAAAAGACGAATATGCCTAACCCAAGGTTAGATTGAGTTACGGTGTAAGACTGCCCAGAACCGCTCGGCAAATCCAGCAACCATAACAATATATATCTAATGTGGGAGGTTAGTGCATGGAGCCCAAAGGAACCCAATGTTAGTCTGAGTTGCGGTGTCAAATTGCCCGAACCCGACCGGCACATCCAGTAACTGCAACAATACTTATCTAATGTGAGTGGTTAGTGCTTTAATAAATGAATTAAAGCTAAGTCAGGAATGGTAGGGTTAAGCTAATTAAGGCAACACTTAACTAATGCAACATGTTAACTACACTGATGGGTGGGGTTAGGTTAACTTAGACACTTAACCAATGCAACATGTTAACTAAACTGATGGGTGGGGTTAGGTTAACTTGGACACTTAACCAATTTAACATGTTGAATAGAAACCCTAGTAACGGGGACCCATTTCAGCAGTAACCCACATAGATGTATCATGGTACCCTAAACTAGGCAGGGTGGGGCACGACTACTGGGCTGATTATAAGTAGTCAAAACGACGGCGGTTGGTGCGTCAGTGTAGGTTTCGACGGAGTACGGGCGTGCACGAACTTCGGAGTGGAAAAAGCGGGCACATGGCATCAGTAGTTATACACTGTGCATCTTGAATCATGTCGGGTTGCCACCATAGGATTTGATACACCCCATGGTGGGACCAGCACGAGTATCTACAATTGAGCGGGGCCTTATGACATAAGTGGAAAATGCGTGCGAGTAGGAGTTGATCAATGAAAAGGAATCACTGGGTTTGAACTATTGATAATGGTTGAAATATCTAGTAGGTGCAGAGAATATGGACATGAGTGCGATAGTATGATTAGTTTAACTTGCCTTGTTTATATTGCCCTGTTTATCTTACCTTATCCTATGTTACCTTATTTCCTTGTTATTGTCCTGTGTCCAGTTTATTCAAGTCATGGTTCTCTTATCAGTTTACATGCTGACTAATCACTGGACTTGCCAGACTTATGTCTGACCCATTTTCTTTTGCCCTCTTTTCTTCCCTTCCCCTCCCCCTCAGGTACCCAAGGAGGGAATAACTCAGCTTAATTTGGACCGTTCATCTTTCCAAGCTTGAAGACTCCGTGATGTATAGCTTGGAACTTCTTATCTTTGGCTATGGCTTTGGACACACTACTACTTGGGGATTTTTACAGTTTTATTTTGTTTTATGCTTCTTTATGTAATAATCAAGATAGAGATTCTGATGTAATGACTTGTAAGTTTATTTGAAAATTTTTGCTGTAATGTTTTGTTATGAACCACGTTTGAAATAAAGTTAGTTTTTTTTTCGCTGCATATATATGTCTGCCTTGTAAATTGTCTGTGTCTTTTACCTACAATGCTCCACCAAAGTTAAGGCATTCCCTTTGTGAGTGACCTTAACGGAAGTGGGGTGTTTCACTTGGTATCAGAGCAAAGGTTTACTAGGTCAGATAAAAATTTTGAAAACTGTTTTTCAAAAAGAAATTTAGAGATTCTATTTTCAAGAAAAAGTGTTTTATTTTTAAAAAAGGCATAATCCCCCAAAGCCATATGCACTATCTTTTTATCCTTTGTTTTGAATCTTTCCTTTTTCGTTTCGTCACATCTGGGGATCTTAACCTTCCAGAGGGCGTGCCGGTACCTGGCTGGTTCAGAAGGTACCTAAAGGCTAAGGCTAACGCCGCAGGCCCAGCAGACGTTCTTCCTCCCCCAGATGTTGTGGTTCCTCCTCCTCCTCCTTGTGCAAATACTTTCTCAACAATATTTAGGGACTTTCAAGCCATGGGTGGAAAGAACTTTAATGGAAATGAATCCTTCGTGGAAGCAAGAAACTGGCTCAAAGAAACTGAGGATTTGTTTGATATCTTCAAAGTGGATGATAGATAGAAGATACAGTTGGCCGTGTGGTTGCTCAAAGACGAAGCTTCCTATTGGTGTGAAGTTACTAACACTGAAAGATCAGTTGAAACTTGGATGGATTTCAGAATGAGGTTTGAAATGAAATTCCTCTCACAAGCTGAACGAAGCCTACAGATGGAGAAGTTCTTAGCTCTCAAACAGGGAAGTATATCGGTCAAGGAATACGTTAACTAATTCAATCAACTGGCTAGGTTAGGATTGGAGTTAGTGAACACTCCACATAAGAAGGCTCTCCACTTTGTTAAAGGGTTAAATGAGCCACTACACAGCGTAGCTATGTCCTATATACCTATGGGTGCGACTTATGAGAGACTGGTGGACATGGCACTGTTACAAGAAGAAGATAAGGTTGGCAAGAAGGAGACAAAGGTGGAAGCATCTCAAGATAAGAAAGGCAAAGGATCATAGAGAAAGAAGACAGATTCCAAGAAGGGAAGGAAGAACAAAAAAAACCCATGAAAAGAGGAAGTGTAATTTTTGTGGCATTCCTGGACATCTGGTTAAGGACTGTAGGAAGAAGAAAAGGAAGATGGGTGGCTGTTTCCATTGCGGCGAGGCAGGACACATGGCTAGGGACTGCCCAAGAAAGCAAGGACAAGGAAAGAGAGTTCGATCTACTTCTAGAGGGAAGGTTCACGCTCTCATGGCACCTCCGTAAGAATGCGGTAGAAATGTTTCTGTTGAGAGTTTAGTTTATCTTTTTGATTATCCTGTTCGTACACTCTTTGATTCTAGCGCATCGCACTCTTTTATATCTACTGCTTTAGTTGAATCTCTGCACCTAGACACCAGTTTAGTAGAGGATCCCTTGGTTGTTTCAAATCCAATTGGGGGCTCAACTTATTTGTCAATGATTTGTTTGGATTTGGAAATTTCTATACTAAGCGTGGGGTTTAGATGCAATGCCTATGTCTTGGGCTTCATGGGCTATGGGTTGATTCTATGCATGGATTGGCTATCCAGTAATGGTGCCATCCTCGATTGTGAAAGGAGAGTGGTTAGACTCATGACTCGCCTCGGTAACACTCTCGAAATTTCTTGTAATCCCATGAACTCTGTTATGCTTAGCTATCTAGAATCTCTTGATGCGTCTATTGAGAATTTGCATTCTTAGAGTAGTCGGTGAATACTCGGATGTCTTTGAAGAGGTTAAAGGGTTACCTCCGAAGCGGGAGATAGCCTTTCGCATATACCTCGTTGATAAGGCAAAACCCGTTGCTTTACCCGTGGATCCAAGGGAGAGGAAAGAACTCAGCAAGCAAGTTAAAGAGTTACTTGAAAAGGGGTTTATCAGGCGGAGTATTTCTGAATGGGGTGCTCCAGTAGTGTTCGCAACTAAAGCGAACGGTTCGCTTCGCCTATCCGTTGATTGTAGGGAGCTAAACAAGCTGACCAAGAAGAATAGGCACTACTTCCAAGAATAGATGACTTGTTCGATCAGCTTGTAGGTGCATCGGTTTTCTCCCAACTAGATTTAGCTACCGGGTTTCATCAGCCGAGAGTGGCTGAAGACAACATTGATAAGACCGCGTTCAGAACTCCGGATGGTTTCTTCGAGTGGCTTGTCATGCCTTTCGGCCTGATAAACGCACCCGCTTACTTCGTTGATTTGATGAGCAGGGTGTTCAGGAAGTTCCTCAATAAGTTTGTGGTGGTCTTCGTAGATGGCATTTTGATTTTCTCAAAGGGTGAGGAAGAGCATGCCCAGCATTTAAAAGAAGTCATGGATACTCTTCGAGCACATCATTTGAAAGCCAAATTCTCCAAATGCCACTTCTGGAGAGAGGAAGTAAGATTTCTTGGACATGTGGTATCCAAGAAAGGGTTAGCCGTGGACCCCGCAAAAGTCATTGCGGTGCAAGATTGGAAGGTTCCATGGAATGCGACCGAGGTCTGGAGCTTCCTCGGGCTAGCGGGCTTTTACTAAAAGTTCATCAAAGACTTTGTGAAAATCTTAGCTCCGCTTACAAAGTTGATGAAGAAGAACCTAACTTTCAATTGGGATTTGGGTTGCGATATTGCTTTCCAACGATTAAAGAGAGCTCTAACAACAGCCCCAGTTCTGACATTGCCGGATAGGAGCAGGATGTTTACCATATACACGGATGCATGTGGTACGGGACTAGGTGTTGTCTTGATGCAAGAAGGGAAGGTAGTAGCTTATGGAGGTAGACAGTTGAAAGTACATGAGAAAAACTACCCAACCCTGGCTGCCATCGTCTTTGCGCTTAAGTCTTGGCGCCATTATCTCCTAGGTGAGAAGTTTGAATTATATACTGACCATAAATCGTTGAAGTACCTTTTCTCGTAGAAAGATCTTAACTTGAGGCAACAAAGGTGGATGGAATTCTTGGCATCCTACGATTTCGAGATTTCCTATACCCTTGGAAGGGGCAATGTAGTAGCAGACGCCTTGAGTAGAAGGAAGTTGAACTTAAGCCCTCTCTTTGTTGAAAGGCAGAGCTTGGAGTACATAGCCAATTTTGACTTCATCGATCATGTTACTGATTTGTTAGCATCGCTAGAAGTGCAGCCTACTCTTTTGGATTCAATAGGAACCGCGCAACGTGAAGACCCTCAGCTAGTTGATGTGATGGACAAGCTAATTAGGGGTTAGACTTCTAGTCAACTCAATAGATACTCCATCGATGATAAAGGTTAGTTAAGGCGGGATGGAAGGCCCACAAGCAAGGGTTTTAGTGAAGAAGGTTCTCTAAGAGGCACACTATTCCAAGTTGACCATACACCAAGGTGGAGACAAAATGTATAAAGACGTAAAAAGAGTTTTCTTTTGGAATGGCATTAAGGGGGATGTAGTTGAATTCATCGCTAAGTGTTTGATATGTCATCAAGTCAAGGCGGAGCAAAAGAAGCCTGGTGGTTTGCTTCATCCTCTAGAAGTCTCGCAGTGGAAATGGGATAGCATTTCAATGGACTTTATTGATGGGTTGCCTAGGTCAAGAAGGGGCAATACCGGTATTTGGGTAATATTGGACAGACTCACAAAAAGTGCTCACTTTATACCCTTAAAAGTAGGAGGACTGCCTCATCTTTAGCATCCTTTTACCTTAAAGATATAGTTCGACTCCATGGGATACCCTCCAGCATTGTAAGTGACTGAGATCCTATCCTTACGAGCGAGTTTTGGAACAGCTTGCAAGAGGCTGTAGGCACACAGCTATGCTTAAGCACGGCCTATCACCCTCAAACCGACGGTCAGACGGAAAGGGCGAACAGGGTACTAGAAGACCTCTTGAGACTATACATTCTTGACTTTGGAGGAACATGTTAAGATCATCTTCCTTTGGTGGAGTTTGCTTACAACAATAGCTACCAGGCCACCATAGGCATGGCACCCTTCGAAGCTTTATATGGAAGACCATGCCGATCACCAACTTTTTGGTGGGAGGCTACAACAAGCTCATACTTGGACCAGATATGATTAGAGAGACTTCAGAGAAAGTGGACTTGATACGAAGAAGAATGAAGACTGCCCAAGATAGACAGAAGTCCTACGCAAATAAAAGAAGGACCGACCTTGAGTTTGAGGTTGGGGACAAGGTTTTCCTTAAAGTATCTCCTTTGAGGAACATCGTTCGCTTCGGATCTGCAGGAAAGTTGGAACCAAGATTTGTAGGGCCGTTTCCTATCATTGAAAATATTGGGAAGATGACTTACAGAGTAGAGCTGCCCGAAAGATTGGCTGAAGTTCATAATGTCTTTCACGTTTCTCACCTACGAAAGTGCTTACATGAATCTGCGGAAGTGGTGGAACCAAGCATATTAGAGGAAGTAGAAGTAGAACGAGAGGCGACTATGACAAGGGTTCCAACTCGTATCTCGGGTACAGAAGTCAAAAAGATATGCAACCGCGAAGTCAAACTTGTTAATGTTCAATAGAGTGACGCTGAGGAAGACGCGACTTGGGAGACTGAGGCCAAGATACGCGCAGCCTACCCTTTTCTTTTTGAGGGTACATCTTTGATATCTTTCTCCTTAAGTTGTTCATGCTCGTATCTATCTTTTAATATTTTTCCTCAGTGCTATCCTCGATCCTTAGGTATAAACCAATGGATGTAAACATGTATTTGAAACATGTTATGATTGATGGTTGCAAGTGGTTGCTAGTGGTTGCTCGTGGATGCATAAAGACACACACATTAGGTGTTAGAACGGCTCAATCACTTTCATATTGCATATGCATATATGTACTTGTATATGATTGAAACTTAATGTGTTATCATATGGACGTTGCATTTGTATGAATTATTGTGCACTCATGTAGAAAGTATGATTAGGGATGATTGCATACATAATGGACTCATGGCACTGACATGACTTGCATTAAGGAGGTCAACTGAATCAGTAGACCGCCTGATTTTGGATTAGATAAAGACATGTACACACACTATGCATATAATCATGAAGCATTAGAAGCCTTTTAAGGACAATGGACGCCTGCGTTTGATGGTTGAGTAGACGGACGATTGGATGGTAGGATATATGTTCATCTTGACTAGAAGATTTCGGGGACCAAATCCTTTAAGGAGGGGAGAATGTAACACCCCATATTTTCTGTAAACATTAAAGTAACGAATTAAAGAATAAATAATTACAAATGTGAGGATTAAGGGAAACGGGTTACGCCATTGCGTTCATCTCGGAATTCTGCTTGAGATAGAGTCCGAGTTTGCGTAAATCGGAATCCGTATGAAGGAGTTATAACCTTCCGAAGATTCAGAATTTAAAATAAACATCTCAGAATAAAGTTCAGAAAATTCAAAATCAGAAGCAGAAGCGGGCTAGGCGGGAAACTTCCCGCCCAAGGCCAGGTCGACCTCCCCCATACAGGTCGACCTCGGGGTCGACCTCCTCCTCGGGTCAGATCTGAAATCTGACGTGTTTTCTCCTGTGACGAATTGTTGTGTCATTAGGGCTTGCGAGGCACATTCTGGTTGGTTCTCTTAGGTTTGAATGGCTTTGGTTTGCTCTAGGTTAATCTGACGGCTCCTATTAAATCAAACTTCTATATAAGCAACCAAAATCTAAACCCTAAAGCCACACAAAAATACTCCTAAGACCGTCATGCTTTCAACACTCAACCTAGAGTAGCCACCATTCTCATTCAACTAGAAAGCAAGTAGGAATTGCAAATCAAATCTAATTCAACTAAGAGAATTCAATGTCTACAACAAAGGAGAGCTATTCAAATTCAGAATACAGATCCCAGAACTCAAGACTAGCCTCCTTTTTGTAAGTCCAGTTATCATTTAGACCTAAACGATATTAGAATTGTGACTAAATAACTGGATGTAGAACATTGCCTAATGTAAATCTATGCCTATCCTTTCTGTTAAAACTGAATTGATTAAGACCATGACTCATCATGTTTGTGATCATGTTGTATGTAATATAATGATAAATGTTAAATGCTTTGAAATAGTTCCATATGTTGTATAATTCGTCAATGACATATTATGTTGTATATTTTGGGGATGACATAAATTGGCAGTGACATATTACAATTTGGCGATGGAATATCATATTGTAAAATTTGGTGATGGCATACCATATTGTATAATTTGGCGATGGATATCATATTGTGTAATTTGGCGATGACATTCCATATTGTATAATTTGGCGATGGATATCATATTGTGTAAATTGGCGATGACATAATATGTTGTATAATTGGGCGATGACATTTTATGTCGCATGATTTGGTAATGACATCCATACATTGTATGTCAATTTGGGAATTTTATGCAAGTTCAACCATGTTCACATATATGACCCAAAACTACTTGCTAATATGATTAGGTTCATGTTAGATTAGATCCAACTAATTTGCGAAGTTCACAATTACATGCCTAATGTTAAGTTTACGTAATTCTATATAATACCCCTATTTCATGATTCATGTTGAGTAGATCTAAATTTGCAAGTTCGTAATTAAGTGCATATTGTTCTATGCCATATTCATATGACACATATGTAGTTAGATCCATATTTTTATGTTGTTGGAATTATTACGTGTTCCTCTTTTTCCCCTTTTGTGTATAAGTTTGACTATGTATCGAGTCTAACATTTTACGTGATTTATGCGAACGTTTAACGGGGTAACATTAGGGAAAAATATGAAATTATATATAATTAGCATATTTGGCTCTTGAACATGTAAATGTTTTATGGCATAAAGTGTTATAAATTTTTATACCTAAAATTATGAACTTGATTTAAAAAGGAAAGTGGGGCTTGACTTGAATGACAATAATTTACATATAAATATAAAGAGGTAAATATGTAAATTTAGAAAAGACGAATATGCCTAACCCGAGGTTAGATTGAGTTACGGTGTAAGACTTCCCGGAACCACCCTGCACATCCAGCAACCGTAACAATATATGTCTAACGTGGGAGGTTAGTGCATCGAGCCCAAAGGAACCCGAGGTTAGTCTGAGTTGCGGTGTAATACTACCCGAACCCGACCGGCACATCCAGTAACTACAGCAATACTTGCCTAATGTGAGTGGTTAGAGCTTTAATAAATGAATTAAAGCTAAGTCAGGAATGGTAGGGTTAAGTTAATTAAGGCAACACTTAACCAATTCAACATGTTAACTAAACTTATGGGTGGGGTTAGGTTAACTTGGACACTTAACCAATGCAACATGTTAACTAAATTGATGGGTGGGGTTAGGTTAACTTGGACACTTAACCAATTTAACATGTTGACTAGAAACCCTAGTAACGGGAACCCATTTTAGCAGTAACCCGCATAGATGTATCATGGTACCCTAAACTAGGCAGGGTGGGGCATGATTACTGGGCTGATTATAAGCAGTCAAAACGACGGCGATTGGTGCGTCAGTGTAGGTTCCGACGGAGTACGGGCGTGCACGTACTTTGGAGTGGAAAAAGCAGGCACTGGGCATCAGTAGTTATACACTGTGCATCTTGAATCGTGTCGGGTTACCACCATAGGATTTGATACGCCTCATGGTGGGACCAGCACAGGTATCTACAATCGAGCAGGGCCGTATGACACAAGTGGAAAACGCGTGCGAGTAGGAGCCGATCAATGAAAAGGAATCACTGGGTTTGAACTCTTGATAATGGTTGAAATATCTAGTAGGTGCAGAGAATATGGACATGAGTGCGATAGTATGATTAGTTTATCTTGCCTTGTTTATCTTGCCCTGTTTATCTTACCTTATCCTATGTTACCTTATTTCTTTGTTATTGTCCTGTGTCCAGTTTATTCAAGTCATAGTTCTCTTCTCAGTTTACATGCTGAATAATCACTGGACTTACCAGACTTATGTTTGACCCATTTCTTTCGCCCTCTTTTCTTCCGTTCCCCCCTCAGGTACCCAGGGAGGGAATAGCTCAGCTTAATTTGGACCATTCATCTTTCCAAGCTTGAGGACTCCGTGATGTATAGCTTGGAACTTCTTATCTTTGGCTATGGCTTTGGACACACTACTACTTGGGGATTTATGAAGTTTTATTTTGTTCTATGCTTCTTTCTGTAATAATCAAGACATAGATTCTGATGTAATGACTTGGAAGTCGATTTGAAACAGTTTGTTGTAATGTTTTGTTATGAACCACATTTGAAATAAAGTTAGTTTTTTTCGCTGCTTATATATGTCTATCTTGTAAATTATCTATGTCTTTTACATATAATGCTCCACCAAAGTTAAGGCATTCCCTTTGTGAGTGACCTTAACGGAGGTGGGTGTTTCATGGACATTTAAGTATCCTTCTATTTTTTTGATTTCAGCTCAACTACTGCCTGTGATAATTAAGTCATCCACATATATTAATATACAGGTAGTAGATGATTCATTGACTTTTGTGAATAATGATGTATCAGATCTTGTTGGTGAATATCCTAGTGTTGTTAAGCTTGCTTTGAGTCCTTTAAACCATACTTTGGGTGCATGTTCTATCCATAGATAACACTATTTACACTAGTGTAGGGTTCTGTGTTTATCCCTGTGGCTATTGCATGAATATTTCTTCATGTAGGTTCCCATGTAAGAAAGCATTGTTGACTCTAGATGCTTGATTTTCCAGTTATTTCTCAATGTTATGGTTAGTATGAGTCTGATGGTTGAGGTCTTCACTACTGGTGAAAAAGTTTCATTGTAGTCAAAGCCAAATTCTTGTGTGAACTAGTTTGCAACTACTCTTGCTTTGTATCTGTTAATGGATCCATCTAGATTCTTTTTCAGCCTTTATGTCCACTTGCACCTAATTATGTTCTTGTTGCTTGGTTGGTTTCCTAGCTTCCATGTATTATTTTTCATCAGTGCTTGGTATTCTTTGTCCATTGCTTTTATCCATTCTTCATGCTTAATTGCTTGTTCCTAACAGTTTGTCTCTTATTCAGTAATCACTGCAGTATAGGTCTTTGGCTTCAATATGCCTCTATTGGACCTAATTATCATTGGATGACCAGTTTGAGCATGTGGTTGTTGAATTGGTAAGTTATCTTGTCTGTTGTTAGCGGATTGAGTACTGTCATTGTTAGTTTTCTCTCTCATTGCTTCAAGTTGACTGTAATCTTTCTCTGTAGGTGATTGACTGGCATGGATGTTCGTTCTGGTAGATCGTCATCAGGTTCATTGTTGCTATGGTGGCCTTCAGAATCTATATTAGCAGCCTCATCACCATTCTCTTGATGCTACATGTCAGCAATATTATGCAGATCAGGTATACTAACCTTTGGATTATATATTTTGGTTGTGGTTTGTATATCTGATCTGCTATAAGGAAAAGTGTTTTCCTCAAAAATAACATGCCTGCTTGTAAATGTTATGCCATGTCTATACATCTAAACCCTTTTTGATTCCTACAGTAGCCAAAGAATGTGTTGGGTTTAGATCTATAGTCAAGTTTGTTAGTGTTATAAGCTCTTAAGCAAAGGAAACATAGCCAAGTAAATGTTTTCAAACTATTGTAATTAGGTTTTATGTTAAATAGCTTTTCTAGAGGAGTTATGACTATCAGTACTTTAGTTGGCATTCTATTTATTAAATGCACAACAATACTGAAAGTATCAGGCCAAAATTTGAGTGGCAAAGATGCCTAACCTAGTAATGTTAAACATGACTCAACTACATGTCTGTCTTTTCTTTTTGCTATTCCATTCTGCTCAGAAGTGTAAGCGAATGTTACTCTCTGTGCAATGCCCTTATTTTTGAAGTAATTCATTAATGGTTTATACTCTAATCGTCCATCAGATTGTATGATTTTAACTTGACTATTTACATGATTCTCAAACATTTTAATAAAGTTTATGACAACTTTTAGTATCAGATTTAGCTTCTAAGAAGTATATCCAAGTATATCTTGTACAAACATCAAGGAAAGATATATATAGTACTTGTACCCATAATCAGAAAATATTAGAGATGGACCCCAAATGTTAGTGGCAATCAATTGGCCAGGTTTGAAAAATTCAGTTCCAGAATCAGAGAATGGTAATTTGTGGCTTTTATCAATTTGACAATAAGTGCATACATTAGGTAACTTGATAGGAATAAGTTTTATTTTATTATCATTAAGAATTTTGGTTACAATACTAGCACTAGGATGGCCTAATTTGTAATGCCATAAATCAAAATTGTTTTTAGTTCAACTTTCATCAGTTATATCAACCAGATTACAACATGAGTGATCTTTAACTTTATAGTTGTAGTTGCTGAGATTGAACTTGTAAAGTCCCTTCACAGCATTACCCTATTGAAGAATTTCACTAGTTAGTATGTCTCCAACTACACAGTGTTTTGGAAAGAATTCAAAGTATATGTTATTATCTCTAGCAAATTGAGACACACTAATTAGGTTATTCTTAATAGTGAGTATTCATAGTAAGTTATGTAGAAATAGTTGTCTATTTCCAGTAATACTACCAATGCCAATATGAGAAATTTTAACACACTTACCGTTGCCCATGCTTATGCTTTGATTACTTCTGTATTCTTTGTTCCCAAGGTTCAGGTTGTCAAGGTTGTTGGTAATGTGATTGCTGGCTCCTGAGTCTGGGTATCATGATTCATCTTGAATGTGATTAGCCCTGGCTTGTTCATTTTGATTCCTTGAGTTTTCTATATGATTGGTTGCACCACCATGTGCCTATGCCATTTTAGCAGTGTAGTTGGAAATCCTTTGGTTGTTGCTGACTTGATTTTTTGAGTATTTTTTGTTCTATCTGAAGTATCTCTTGATGGCACTATGACCAATCTTCTCGCAGATTTGGCATTTTGGTCGATCATTGTTGTTGCTCCATCGACCTCTTTCTATGGCACCTCTACCTCTGGTGGTGGGGTTGCCTCTCTGAAAGGTTTGTTCACTTCTATGGTTATTATTCACTTGATTTCTGTTGTTATCATTATTCTTGTTGACTGCATAGTTAATAGTGAAGTCACTTTCTTGAGATTTCTTGCTTTTGAGACATGCTTCATGTGAAAGTAAGATTAAGTGAACATCATCTAGATAGGAGAATTCCTTTTATGAGGAAATGATGGCTAGCTTCAACAGCCTCATATTCGTTACTTAAGCCATTAAGTATGGTTATTTATTTTTTTTTTATTTTTTTTTTTAGAATCTTGGACCTTGTGGCTTGTTGCTTCTAGCATGTCGCAAACAGATTTGATTTTTCTCAAGTACTCTCTCATGGTAATGTTATCCTTTCTTATCTTCTGTAAATTCCTATTATAAAACATGACTTTAGTTGCGGATTGATTGTGGAAGGATTTTTCTATGGTTGTCCATATGTAATTAGCACTTTTGCAACCAGTCACTTGCGGCTGTAAGCTTTAATAGATGATAATAGCCATGAGATAATTAAGCGATCGTGTTCATGAATTTTTGTATATTCTTCATTGTTGATGACTCTGTTCTCTTGATCAGTAGTAAAATTTTGGGAAACTGGCAGAGTACCTATAATGAATCCTTCGAGACTGTATCCTTGGATGGTAGTTTCGATCTGCAGTTTTCACAATAAGTAGTTGTTTTCATTTAATTGTACTATAACTAGTTGTGATTGTGGTTAATTACAGTTTTGGTGAGTTTGTCTACAACTATTAGGCTTCCAACAGCCACCATTGGACTTGTCAGATGCTGATGAAGCGGTTTCATTGGCCATGGTGACCAATTGATGAATCAACCAGGGAAATGATCAAGATTTCAGGAAACATTGCAGAGATGCTGCTGCAACCAGAATTGACCAATGTGACGATGATGAATTCTGATTGGTATGTTGGTAGGGCACAATGGTTTCTCATATAATTCTTGTTCCTTTGAATTGGCTCTTTGGTTGATAGATTCAATCGGTTGCTGATGATATTATGAAGCCCTATAACCAATTCTTGGCAGTGAAAATTAATTTCTGTCGAATTGATGAGGATGGCTTGGCAAAGATTATCAGTATATCACCTTTACAAATGATAATGTTTAACCTGAGGAGAAAGACATCAACGATCATTCTTTCGAGTTTTGGGATGATGGATCGGCGGCCGTTAAGCCTAGCGATGAAGCTTCGATACCATATTAGAAAACAATGACGACAGAAGCAGAAGAGATAAATCTTTTATTATTATTGAATAAAGATTGTAAGTTGTACAAGTATGCTGATGAACAGCCCTCTATTCGTATAAAACTTGAGAGGAGATAATGGGCTTTATAATGCCAGCCCAAGAGAGTAGTCCAAAGTAATTTATGCAATTTATATGAAACGTTGCAATTTTATTAGCGGAAGTTACTCAAAATAAGTATTTGCTGTATATGTAATCTTTCCTTTATTATGATAGTTGGCCATTTCCGTTTCTACATGCACTGAAAATGTGTCCATTATCTGTCTATAGGTTCAATATGCTATTATATTCAGGTATTTCCATCGTCGTGATGAAACTAGTATGGTATCATGAATGCCTTCGTTGTTACTAATTGATATATAATAATGGTTATAATAATGACAGACTTGTAACCTTAAACGTGTTCTCTGTTGTCATAAAAGAGACTTATATATAAAATTGTTTCAAATGAGTTCGTAATGCAGAGATCTACTTGGGACCATTGACGATGTCTTTACTATTTTAAAGAAAAATATTTCTTGTCTCTATTTATTTCTAGACCTGTTTTTAAAGACAGTATTATTGTTTTAAAATTGTCTCAAGTACGAGTTAAAGACAAAATGTTTTGTTTAAGGGAAAAATGAAGGAGTCTATACTTGATTATCTATTTGTAGTGGTTCCAGTAGCGTTTCACTTTTTCTTTAATTTTTTTGTCTAGAGAGACCAATCAATATCAAAAAGTGTGTTGAAATCCGTAGCTATGACCGTGTATAACCACTAATAGAGTGAACCACTATCAAGAAAATCATCTAAATAAATATCAATGGGATATGTTGTTATGTATTCGTTGACCTGTTACTAATCTTTGACACATAATTTACTAGAAGTAATTTTCTATAAAATACCGGCCACTATTATTACCATATTTTAGAAGTAATTCTCTCTTTAGCTTCCCACCACCATTATTTCATCCGTAGATTTTAAGGATTATTTGGATTGTCTTGCATGTGACAAGGAGAGATGGTACAAACTGAAACTGAAACTGAAATTGTCCACATCGCCAAATAAATTAAAAGGATATTTTATTAGTTTCTTTTTGAACTCTCACAAGTATTTAGGAATACTCACAACAAACCAAACATCTGCAATGGCAATATCTAAAAAAACATCAGTCCTCATGTACTTGGTAGCACTACTTGTATTGAATGCCTTGATCACAACTAATGCTCGATCAGTTGGAGATGAACCGACAAATGCTCTGAATGCAAATGCTCCTTCCAGTGGTGATCCCTCATCAGGTGAGTTATGCATTAAAAAATGCAATGAGCTTGAAACTACATGTGAAAGATCCGATGACTGCGACAATCGGAAAGTCAGTAGCTATAAGATATTTCTGTGTTTAAAGCGATGTAAGCAGGAAAATTTGACCTACATGTCCAAGTGTAAAAAGTCAGCAATTTGAATCTAATGTTATGTGGCGCCCGTTCACGGGTTTCATTTCTATTATGTTGCTAAATAAGATGACTAAGTAGAGTATCGATATTTTGTGGCATTGTTTGTTGTACTCATGTTTTGCTAAATGAAATTGATGTGTTTTAGTTATTTTAGCTTGTTTTATCTTGTCTGCTTTGATTGATTGGCTCTCAAAATAGAAAAAATATTTTATGTAGCTACAACACAACAAAGAAAAAAATCTTCTTCCTTTTTTGTTCAATTTTAATTTACGAAAACTGACTTTTCTAACATCGTATATGCTTATGTTAGATGGACCCATCAGATCTATAAAGTTCTAAGAAAAAATAATTTATGAATATCAGTTAAATTCCTAAATTCTATAATCGGCCGTTGTTTGCTCTTTGTGAGAAATGATTCAAAGAGATACTCTGAATCATATATATTACATGCATACATGCCTAACGCAAGAACCATGCTTTCAATATATACGCATGCATACATATCCAACACCTGCCTAACAAGTCATCATATATATTAGATGCCCTACTTAATCATATCAAAACTTAAACCATGACACGTTATATAGATCTAAAACAACCACATGTAATACTAATTTCCTTGGTGATGTTTGTACATTCTTACTGAAAGCTATTTGAAATATGTATATGCGTTCCCTTTGTTCTTGAGATTTTATTTCATGGTTCTTAAAATTTATAATGCATCCGCTGTTAACATCTATGCATATATGTATGATCTACCTACATTGAATTGAACATTCGCTCTTCCATAATTTGGTCGAAGACTCTGTAATATAAAACATTAATAAGTTGGTACTGACAAGTAATATTGAGTCACCATTTTAGAATCCTTGCAGGTTAATTCAAAATCTATGCTAATGTTTTACAGAAAACTCCGCTATATCCATATTAATAATTGACTTGGAAGAATAAACTTTGATTCAATCGTGAACTTCTAAAATTACATTTTTCGTAAGACACCGAAAAGAAATTGTTAATGTACAACTAATTTAAACAAATGAATTCATCTTAATTTATTGTATATTGTATTTGGAGATTCTTGAATTCCAAGATTATACATTAAACTGTAAAAAATGATAAAAACACCAAAACCGAAATGGTTTTACAATATTGAAAATGATTTGGTTAGTTGAATCCAGTAAATTGATTTAAACATAGGAATATATCTTGATTTATTTTGTATAATATTCGAAGATTTAATTAATAACCATTAGTTGATACCATTAAATTAATTTAAGAAAATAAATATATCTTGATTTATTTTATAAAATGATTGAGGATTTAATAAATGATACACATATTATAACTGAAAAGATTTTGCAATGTTGAAAATGATTCAATTAGTTGATTCTAATTAAGTAATTTAAATAAAGGACTTATTTGTTTTATTGTATGCCATATGATATCTCAAGATTAATGAATTTCAAGTTACGCATTAAATTGTGAATAAATGGTCATCTTTGTTAATATTTGGCTTGAAAGTGCAAATTTTTTGCTTTGACCACGAACTTTTAAAATTGCTTTGAGATGTTGAAAACAGTGTTTAGTTTGTTGATTTTGATAAATTTATACAAATATGTTTTTATTTTTAATGTATCGTATCTGAAGATTTATAAATTTCTAGATTCTGCGTTAAACTATGAACAAATGATACAACTATTAAAACAGAATTGAATGTATAGTAGTGAAAAAGTTTTAATTCATTGATTCTAATGAGTTACTTTAAACAAATGAACTCTTCATTTTAATTTGTTGCGCCATCAAGCAATCTTCAAAGTTGCATCTTTCAGGGAAATTGTAATGAGAATAAGAATGTACCAATATTAAGTATAGAAAAAAAGGGAGACTAAAGGAAATTTTGACATGAATCTTATGCATGCCAGTACAGAAATATGCAAAGTTCATATAGCAATATAGAAATATTTACCAAATGCTATAACTGCCACTCAATCTATTGATCCAAATTCAAATCTCTTCCAGCCTCTATTCTTTTTCCACTTCACTCCTATCATATCCGTTCAAATATCTCACCTCTGAACATGCTTCATTATGTTGCAAACCGTCGTGAATTTCCAATATCATAGCTTCAACCTAGTGTAATTATAACACTGAAATTGTACCTTACATTATAGCCAAA
Organism: Allium sativum; assembly: GCA_030737875.1. Lineage (NCBI taxonomy): Eukaryota > Viridiplantae > Streptophyta > Magnoliopsida > Asparagales > Amaryllidaceae > Allium > Allium sativum. The sequence goes on along the minus strand of CM060923.1, from coordinate 5,110,414 downwards.
GCTTGCATTTTTTTATTTTAATATAGGGAAAAAAAATCATTTTCGCCAATACAACTTTTGCACTTCTTTTTCATATTAAAAAGTTAATTTGCATCCTTCATAATTTATTTGTATTGTTTTTTTAAGTGAATTGCTTTATAATTTTCCACATAATATCATTATTACATGTTACTTAAAGAAAAAATCAACTGATCTATGATTTCTTTTTTCTTTTTTATGTCATTTTTTATTTTCAAAAATGCATAATGATTACGATTATTCTAAACATATTCAAAACACATGTAAATCATTACTTTGTTCATGATAATAACATTATTATATTATGGTCGAGCGTTCCGGTGGTCATTGGCGGCTCGTCTACTTATTTTTAATGGCTTCAATCGGTTGCTGGAAACCATCCAAAACTAACATAAAGAAATTCAACCTTTAAAAACCATTGTAATGTCGTAAATATATAGTTTCTAGCCAAAGGCTGCTTACTCTTCTTCTTCCTCAAATTAAAACGTAGAATCTCTTATTTCATCACTTCCCCCAATCTAGATCCTCTGTAGTTCCAAAGTGCATTCAATCATCACCACAACTTGTTGGAAATATTGTGAATTATTTAAAACATGAAATAAGTGTATGATGGCTCCTATTTGTGAATAGTCCCACATCATGGGATTATATGGAAGAGGCAAGCTTATATACTTGTTTCTAAGAAGCTTTGATGGGGCCTTGGGCTCCCAATGCATGCTTTGTTGTGAGGAGGGAGCCCATGCATCATGACCACCACACACGCGCGCGCCCGACCGACCGACTCGACTCGACCCGACCCGGCCCGGCTCGGCTCGGCTCGGTTCGGTTCGGGCTCGGGCTTTGGGCTTTGGGCTTTGGGCTTTGGGCCCTGGCTATGTGGTGTAGACACTTATATTTTTGGTCCAGAAAACACTGCTATTTTCGAACCAGTTTTTAAATCAGGAAAATAATTTCTGAACCGATTTTTATATGACGCGGTAAAACTTTGACCAAGTATTTTCGTAGATCCGATTTTTCGAATACCCTGATCCCCGTCTATATATTATCATTAGATTAGACGAGATCAATAACAGAAAAAATTCTGCATTCTCTTTCTCCGCCATTAAAATAATCTTAAGAAATTTTCGAGCAGTAAAATCAGAAAGTGCAAATCTGCACTGATTTGTTTGTGCAAAGCAGATCAGTTATTAATCAGAGAGAGGCTGTTTTATCCTAGAGGCGGCGGCGGAAGTACGAACTGGTTTTGCACCACCGGCCAGATCGCCGAATCGTCTTCAAGAAAGCGACGAAGTACGTGACTCAGCCATTGTTTTCAGCAATTTGAAGACGAACAGAAACAATGGCTTCGACAACAACTGTAGATGATGCTGCTGCTCCTGCTTCTGCATTCCAGATCCCATTCGTGACTGCTGCTCCATTTCGTTTCGAAGGTCTGCACTTCAAACGCTGGCGTCAAAAGATGGAGTTCTATCTGACGATGAGGAAGGTGGCTGCTGCTCTTACCACCGAGAAACCGCAGTTGCCAGACAAGCCTGACGGAACTGACGCAGCGCAGATGACATCCTGGAACGAACAATCGAAACAGTTGCAAAGCTGGACAGAACAGGATTATTTATGCAAAAATTTTATTCTGAACGGATTGAGCGATGATCTGTATGATTACTACAATTCAGAAGACAAGACAGCGAAGCAGATCTGGGAAGCACTGCAGAAGAAATACGATACAGAGGAGGCAGGGGCGAAGAAGTATGCTGTGAGCCGCTATCTGAAGTATCAGATGACAGACGATAGATCAGTAGAGATGCAGTCTCATGAGCTGCAGAAAATAGCTCATGAGATCATCTCCGAAGGTATGGTTTTAGATGAACGGTTTCAAGTTGCTGTTATTATTGACAAACTTCCCCCAGGTTGGAAAGACTTTAAGAATTTCTTGCGCCATAAGACTAAGGAATTCTCCTTAGAGAGTCTGATTACTCGCCTTCGCATTGAGGAGGCAGCACGCAAACAGGACCAGAAAGAGGAAGTGTTGTTTGTTTCAAACAACAACACTAAAAAGACCAAGCCCGCAGTTCTGAAACCAAATCAGAAATCTTTTAAGAATCAGAACAGACGCAACAATGGGAATCCGCAGGGAAACCCAAAAGGACAGCAAAAACTAGCCCAAAAGAATGACTCTGGACAGTTGTTTCTATGTTACAACTGTGGCAAACCAGGTCATATGGCACGAAAGTGTCGGAACAAGCCTAGCTCTGTACCACAGGCTAACTTGACTGAGGATGAGCCACTTATGGCTATGATTTCTGAGATTCACCTTGTTGGTGGATCAGATGGCTGGTGGATAGACACTGGTGCTTCGCGCCATGTCTGTTATGATCGTGCTATGTTCTCCACATACACGGCTGCTGATGATCAGAAAGTGTTGCTGGGAGATTCCCACACCACTAAAGTTGCTGGGGTTGGAAACGTGGAGATCAAGTTTACATCTGGAAAGACTGTAATCCTCAAAGATGTTATGCATACTCCAGAGATGAGGAAGAATCTGGTTTCTGGCTATCTTCTCAATAAGGCAGGGTTCACTCAATTTATTGGTGCTGACTTGTATACTATAGTGTATAAGGGAAACTTTGTAGGAAAGGGTTATGCTTGTGAGGGAATGTTCAAATTAAATGTTGAATTGAATAAAGTGAATAATTCTGCTTATATGTTGTGTGATTTTAATATTTGGCATTCTAGATTATGTCATGTTAATAAACGAATAATTAATAACATGAGCACTCTAGATATGATACCTAAGATAGCAGAATCTGAATCTGATAAATGTGAATTCTGTACACAAGCAAAAATCACTAAGAAACCTCACAAGTCTGTTAATAGAGAATCTGAACCCTTAGACTTGATTCATTCTGACATATGTGAACTTGATGGTACTTTGACTAGACATGGACATCGTTATTTTATCACTTTTATCGATGATTGTTCTGATTTCACATATGTATATCTTATGAAACATAAAAGTGATGCCTTTGAAATGTTTAAAACATTCAAAACTGAAATTGAGAATCAAGTAAATAGAAAGATTAAGAGATTTCGTAGTGATAGAGGAACAGAATATGAATCTAATTCAATTCTGGACTTCTATAAATTACATGGTATTGTACATGAGAGAACTGCACCCTATTCACCTGAAATGAACGGTAAAGCTGAAAGAAAAAATAGGACTTTTACCGAATTAGTAGTGGCCATCCTACTAAATTCTGGTGCAGCAAAACATTGGTGGGGGGATATTTTATTGACTGTATGCTATGTTCTGAACAGAATCCCTAAATCTAAGAATAAAATTTCACCTTATGAAATTTTAAAGAATCATAAGCCCAATGTCTCATACTTTAGAACTTGGGGTTGTTTAGCATATGTTCGCATTCCAGACCCTAAGAGAATAAAATTGGCAAGTAGAGCATATGAATGTGCATTTATAGGCTATGCTATTAATAGCAAAGCATACAGATTTTATGACTTAAATGCACATAATATAATTGAATCAAATGATGCCGATTTTTATGAAACTAAATTTCCTTTTAAATTAAGGAATAGTAGGGGCACATCAAGTACGCCTATAAGAACAGAACTTGATAAAAGTTCTGAAGCTGAACCTAGAAGAAGTAAAAGAGCAAGAACCGAGAAAAACTTTGGCTCGGATTTTTGTGCTTTTACTATAGAGGAGGATCCATTAAACCTCCAAGAGGCCTTATCTTCTTTAGATGCCGATTTTTGGCGAGAGGCTATAAATGATGAGATGGATTCTCTGGAATCCAATAAGACTTGGCATTTGGCAGATTTACCCCCTGGTTGTAAATCTATAGGCTGTAAATGGGTGCTTAAAAAGAAACTAAAACCTGATGGTACTATAGATAAATACAAAGCACGACTAGTAGCTAAAGGTTTTAGACAAAAAGAAAATATAGATTTCTTTGACACTTTTTCACCTGTAACTAGAATAACATCCATTCGGGTGTTGATCTCACTTGCTTCCATTCATAACTTACTAATACACCAAATGGATGTTAAAACTGCCTTTTTGAACGGTGAATTAGACGAAGAAATTTATATGGACCAGCCTGAAGGATTTGTAGTACATGGTCAAGAACATAAAGTATGCAAGTTAGATAAATCATTATATGGTTTAAAACAAGCACCTAAACAATGGCATGAAAAATTTGATAACTTAATCATTTCAAATGATTTTAAAGTTAATGAAAGTGACAAATGCATTTATTACAAATATGAGAATGACATTTGCACTATTATATGCCTTTATGTAGATGACCTACTCATCTTTGGGTCAAACATTCATGCCATAAATTCAGTCAAATCCTTATTATGTGCCAATTTTGATATGAAAGATCTAGGTGAAGCGAGTGTAATCCTCGGTATTAAAATTACTAGGTCAGAAAAGGGAATTTCTTTGGATCAGTCTCATTACATTGAGAAGATACTAAAGAAATATAATTACTTTGACTGTAAACCCGCATGTACACCATACGATCCAAGTGTAAAGTTATTTAAGAACACTGGTGAAGGTGTAAGACAGTCTGATTATGCGAGCATCATTGGCAGCCTTCGGTATGCCACTGATTGTACTAGACCCGACATTGCCTATGTCGTGGGATTATTGTGCAGGTTTACCAGTAGACCTAGTATAGAGCACTGGCATGCTATTGAAAGGGTCATGAGATACCTTAAACGAACAATTAACCTTGGATTACATTATGAAAAGTTTCCAGCTGTACTTGAAGGATATTCAGATGCAGACTGGAATACTTTATCTGATGATTCTAAAGCGACCAGTGGCTATATATTTAGCATCGCTGGAGGAGCTGTTTCTTGGAAATCCAAGAAACAGACTATTTTGGCTCAGTCCACTATGGAGTCTGAGATGATAGCACTAGCCACAGCTAGTGAAGAAGCAGAATATTTGAGAAATCTGCTAGCTGAAATTCCCTTATGGGAAAAACCGATACCGGCTGTGTTGATACATTGTGATAGTACCGCGGCTATTGCAAAAGTTCAGAACCGTTATTATAACGGTAAGAGACGACAAATACGTCGTAAGCACAGCACGGTTAGAGAGCTACTTTCTACAGGTACCGTTAGAGTAGATTACGTACGTAGTGAAGAAAATTTGGCAGATCCTTTGACGAAAGGACTGTCAAGAGAGAAAGTCCATAATTCTTCTAAAAGAATAGGACTATTGCCCTTAGATTGTTGACTCACGCACAATGGTAACCCGACCTAAATGACTGGAGATCCCAAGAAATAGGTTCAATGGGTAATAACAAGTTGTGTAGTGATAGAAGTTGAACATGCTATATAATAAACTAAGAAGCATGTATTCCTGAAGTGATAGAGGATGAGTTAATAGAAACTCTTAATGAGATCTATACTCTATTTGGAGTGGAGTACCTACCTTCAGGAGTACTCTTGATAGACTCACCTATGTGAATGTGGAAATGAGGCCGTTTCCTATGGAGTTTTGGGCAGAACTTCTAGAGCGTTCACTAAACTGGGATAGACGTGTATGGCCATAAATGCACGGGCTTATTTGATTGCACTATGGAAAAGATTGTGTGTGGTTTGATGTCAGGAATAGAGTTCAAGACTACGTGTCACTCTAGTAAAAACTGAATCTTATTCACTACGCAAAGGTTCAAGTCGGATGACACCTTTGTTTATGCACAGTCTTATGTGTTTAGAAACTGCTCGATAATATTTTAAAAAATTCAAGTGGGGGATTGTTGGAAATATTGTGAATTATTTAAAACATGAAATAAGTGTATGATGGCTCCTATTTGTGAATAGTCCCACATCATGGGATTATATGGAAGAGGCAAGCTTATATACTTGTTTCTAAGAAGCTTTGATGGGGCCTTGGGCTCCCAATGCATGCTTTGTTGTGAGGAGGGAGCCCATGCATCATGACCACCACACACGCGCGCGCCCGACCGACCGACTCGACTCGACCCGACCCGGCCCGGCTCGGCTCGGCTCGGTTCGGTTCGGGCTCGGGCTTTGGGCTTTGGGCTTTGGGCTTTGGGCCCTGGCTATGTGGTGTAGACACTTATATTTTTGGTCCAGAAAACACTGCTATTTTCGAACCAGTTTTTAAATCAGGAAAATAATTTCTGAACCGATTTTTATATGACGCGGTAAAACTTTGACCAAGTATTTTCGTAGATCCGATTTTTCGAATACCCTGATCCCCGTCTATATATTATCATTAGATTAGACGAGATCAATAACAGAAAAAATTCTGCATTCTCTTTCTCCGCCATTAAAATAATCTTAAGAAATTTTCGAGCAGTAAAATCAGAAAGTGCAAATCTGCACTGATTTGTTTGTGCAAAGCAGATCAGTTATTAATCAGAGAGAGGCTGTTTTATCCTAGAGGCGGCGGCGGAAGTACGAACTGGTTTTGCACCACCGGCCAGATCGCCGAATCGTCTTCAAGAAAGCGACGAAGTACGTGACTCAGCCATTGTTTTCAGCAATTTGAAGACGAACAGAAACAATGGCTTCGACAACAACTGTAGATGATGCTGCTGCTCCTGCTTCTGCATTCCAGATCCCATTCGTGACTGCTGCTCCATTTCGTTTCGAAGGTCTGCACTTCAAACGCTGGCGTCAAAAGATGGAGTTCTATCTGACGATGAGGAAGGTGGCTGCTGCTCTTACCACCGAGAAACCGCAGTTGCCAGACAAGCCTGACGGAACTGACGCAGCGCAGATGACATCCTGGAACGAACAATCGAAACAGTTGCAAAGCTGGACAGAACAGGATTATTTATGCAAAAATTTTATTCTGAACGGATTGAGCGATGATCTGTATGATTACTACAATTCAGAAGACAAGACAGCGAAGCAGATCTGGGAAGCACTGCAGAAGAAATACGATACAGAGGAGGCAGGGGCGAAGAAGTATGCTGTGAGCCGCTATCTGAAGTATCAGATGACAGACGATAGATCAGTAGAGATGCAGTCTCATGAGCTGCAGAAAATAGCTCATGAGATCATCTCCGAAGGTATGGTTTTAGATGAACGGTTTCAAGTTGCTGTTATTATTGACAAACTTCCCCCAGGTTGGAAAGACTTTAAGAATTTCTTGCGCCATAAGACTAAGGAATTCTCCTTAGAGAGTCTGATTACTCGCCTTCGCATTGAGGAGGCAGCACGCAAACAGGACCAGAAAGAGGAAGTGTTGTTTGTTTCAAACAACAACACTAAAAAGACCAAGCCCGCAGTTCTGAAACCAAATCAGAAATCTTTTAAGAATCAGAACAGACGCAACAATGGGAATCCGCAGGGAAACCCAAAAGGACAGCAAAAACTAGCCCAAAAGAATGACTCTGGACAGTTGTTTCTATGTTACAACTGTGGCAAACCAGGTCATATGGCACGAAAGTGTCGGAACAAGCCTAGCTCTGTACCACAGGCTAACTTGACTGAGGATGAGCCACTTATGGCTATGATTTCTGAGATTCACCTTGTTGGTGGATCAGATGGCTGGTGGATAGACACTGGTGCTTCGCGCCATGTCTGTTATGATCGTGCTATGTTCTCCACATACACGGCTGCTGATGATCAGAAAGTGTTGCTGGGAGATTCCCACACCACTAAAGTTGCTGGGGTTGGAAACGTGGAGATCAAGTTTACATCTGGAAAGACTGTAATCCTCAAAGATGTTATGCATACTCCAGAGATGAGGAAGAATCTGGTTTCTGGCTATCTTCTCAATAAGGCAGGGTTCACTCAATTTATTGGTGCTGACTTGTATACTATAGTGTATAAGGGAAACTTTGTAGGAAAGGGTTATGCTTGTGAGGGAATGTTCAAATTAAATGTTGAATTGAATAAAGTGAATAATTCTGCTTATATGTTGTGTGATTTTAATATTTGGCATTCTAGATTATGTCATGTTAATAAACGAATAATTAATAACATGAGCACTCTAGATATGATACCTAAGATAGCAGAATCTGAATCTGATAAATGTGAATTCTGTACACAAGCAAAAATCACTAAGAAACCTCACAAGTCTGTTAATAGAGAATCTGAACCCTTAGACTTGATTCATTCTGACATATGTGAACTTGATGGTACTTTGACTAGACATGGACATCGTTATTTTATCACTTTTATCGATGATTGTTCTGATTTCACATATGTATATCTTATGAAACATAAAAGTGATGCCTTTGAAATGTTTAAAACATTCAAAACTGAAATTGAGAATCAAGTAAATAGAAAGATTAAGAGATTTCGTAGTGATAGAGGAACAGAATATGAATCTAATTCAATTCTGGACTTCTATAAATTACATGGTATTGTACATGAGAGAACTGCACCCTATTCACCTGAAATGAACGGTAAAGCTGAAAGAAAAAATAGGACTTTTACCGAATTAGTAGTGGCCATCCTACTAAATTCTGGTGCAGCAAAACATTGGTGGGGGGATATTTTATTGACTGTATGCTATGTTCTGAACAGAATCCCTAAATCTAAGAATAAAATTTCACCTTATGAAATTTTAAAGAATCATAAGCCCAATGTCTCATACTTTAGAACTTGGGGTTGTTTAGCATATGTTCGCATTCCAGACCCTAAGAGAATAAAATTGGCAAGTAGAGCATATGAATGTGCATTTATAGGCTATGCTATTAATAGCAAAGCATACAGATTTTATGACTTAAATGCACATAATATAATTGAATCAAATGATGCCGATTTTTATGAAACTAAATTTCCTTTTAAATTAAGGAATAGTAGGGGCACATCAAGTACGCCTATAAGAACAGAACTTGATAAAAGTTCTGAAGCTGAACCTAGAAGAAGTAAAAGAGCAAGAACCGAGAAAAACTTTGGCTCGGATTTTTGTGCTTTTACTATAGAGGAGGATCCATTAAACCTCCAAGAGGCCTTATCTTCTTTAGATGCCGATTTTTGGCGAGAGGCTATAAATGATGAGATGGATTCTCTGGAATCCAATAAGACTTGGCATTTGGCAGATTTACCCCCTGGTTGTAAATCTATAGGCTGTAAATGGGTGCTTAAAAAGAAACTAAAACCTGATGGTACTATAGATAAATACAAAGCACGACTAGTAGCTAAAGGTTTTAGACAAAAAGAAAATATAGATTTCTTTGACACTTTTTCACCTGTAACTAGAATAACATCCATTCGGGTGTTGATCTCACTTGCTTCCATTCATAACTTACTAATACACCAAATGGATGTTAAAACTGCCTTTTTGAACGGTGAATTAGACGAAGAAATTTATATGGACCAGCCTGAAGGATTTGTAGTACATGGTCAAGAACATAAAGTATGCAAGTTAGATAAATCATTATATGGTTTAAAACAAGCACCTAAACAATGGCATGAAAAATTTGATAACTTAATCATTTCAAATGATTTTAAAGTTAATGAAAGTGACAAATGCATTTATTACAAATATGAGAATGACATTTGCACTATTATATGCCTTTATGTAGATGACCTACTCATCTTTGGGTCAAACATTCATGCCATAAATTCAGTCAAATCCTTATTATGTGCCAATTTTGATATGAAAGATCTAGGTGAAGCGAGTGTAATCCTCGGTATTAAAATTACTAGGTCAGAAAAGGGAATTTCTTTGGATCAGTCTCATTACATTGAGAAGATACTAAAGAAATATAATTACTTTGACTGTAAACCCGCATGTACACCATACGATCCAAGTGTAAAGTTATTTAAGAACACTGGTGAAGGTGTAAGACAGTCTGATTATGCGAGCATCATTGGCAGCCTTCGGTATGCCACTGATTGTACTAGACCCGACATTGCCTATGTCGTGGGATTATTGTGCAGGTTTACCAGTAGACCTAGTATAGAGCACTGGCATGCTATTGAAAGGGTCATGAGATACCTTAAACGAACAATTAACCTTGGATTACATTATGAAAAGTTTCCAGCTGTACTTGAAGGATATTCAGATGCAGACTGGAATACTTTATCTGATGATTCTAAAGCGACCAGTGGCTATATATTTAGCATCGCTGGAGGAGCTGTTTCTTGGAAATCCAAGAAACAGACTATTTTGGCTCAGTCCACTATGGAGTCTGAGATGATAGCACTAGCCACAGCTAGTGAAGAAGCAGAATATTTGAGAAATCTGCTAGCTGAAATTCCCTTATGGGAAAAACCGATACCGGCTGTGTTGATACATTGTGATAGTACCGCGGCTATTGCAAAAGTTCAGAACCGTTATTATAACGGTAAGAGACGACAAATACGTCGTAAGCACAGCACGGTTAGAGAGCTACTTTCTACAGGTACCGTTAGAGTAGATTACGTACGTAGTGAAGAAAATTTGGCAGATCCTTTGACGAAAGGACTGTCAAGAGAGAAAGTCCATAATTCTTCTAAAAGAATAGGACTATTGCCCTTAGATTGTTGACTCACGCACAATGGTAACCCGACCTAAATGACTGGAGATCCCAAGAAATAGGTTCAATGGGTAATAACAAGTTGTGTAGTGATAGAAGTTGAACATGCTATATAATAAACTAAGAAGCATGTATTCCTGAAGTGATAGAGGATGAGTTAATAGAAACTCTTAATGAGATCTATACTCTATTTGGAGTGGAGTACCTACCTTCAGGAGTACTCTTGATAGACTCACCTATGTGAATGTGGAAATGAGGCCGTTTCCTATGGAGTTTTGGGCAGAACTTCTAGAGCGTTCACTAAACTGGGATAGACGTGTATGGCCATAAATGCACGGGCTTATTTGATTGCACTATGGAAAAGATTGTGTGTGGTTTGATGTCAGGAATAGAGTTCAAGACTACGTGTCACTCTAGTAAAAACTGAATCTTATTCACTACGCAAAGGTTCAAGTCGGATGACACCTTTGTTTATGCACAGTCTTATGTGTTTAGAAACTGCTCGATAATATTTTAAAAAATTCAAGTGGGGGATTGTTGGAAATATTGTGAATTATTTAAAACATGAAATAAGTGTATGATGGCTCCTATTTGTGAATAGTCCCACATCATGGGATTATATGGAAGAGGCAAGCTTATATACTTGTTTCTAAGAAGCTTTGATGGGGCCTTGGGCTCCCAATGCATGCTTTGTTGTGAGGAGGGAGCCCATGCATCATGACCACCACACACGCGCGCGCCCGACCGACCGACTCGACTCGACCCGACCCGGCCCGGCTCGGCTCGGCTCGGTTCGGTTCGGGCTCGGGCTTTGGGCTTTGGGCTTTGGGCCCTGGCTATGTGGTGTAGACACTTATATTTTTGGTCCAGAAAACACTGCTATTTTCGAACCAGTTTTTAAATCAGGAAAATAATTTCTGAACCGATTTTTATATGACGCGGTAAAACTTTGACCAAGTATTTTCGTAGATCCGATTTTTCTCCACTGACCAGATTTTTCGAATACCCTGATCCCCGTCTATATATTATCATTAGATTAGACGAGATCAATAACAGAAAAAATTCTGCATTCTCTTTCTCCGCCATTAAAATAATCTTAAGAAATTTTCGAGCAGTAAAATCAGAAAGTGCAAATCTGCACTGATTTGTTTGTGCAAAGCAGATCAGTTATTAATCAGAGAGAGGCTGTTTTATCCTAGAGGCGGCGGCGGAAGTACGAACTGGTTTTGCACCACCGGCCAGATCGCCGAATCGTCTTCAAGAAAGCGACGAAGTACGTGACTCAGCCATTGTTTTCAGCAATTTGAAGACGAACAGAAACAATGGCTTCGACAACAACTGTAGATGATGCTGCTGCTCCTGCTTCTGCATTCCAGATCCCATTGGTGACTGCTGCTCCATTTCGTTTCGAAGGTCTGCACTTCAAACGCTGGCGTCAAAAGATGGAGTTCTATCTGACGATGAGGAAGGTGGCTGCTGCTCTTACCACCGAGAAACCGCAGTTGCCAGACAAGCCTGACGGAACTGACGCAGCGCAGATGACATCCTGGAACGAACAATCGAAACAGTTGCAAAGCTGGACAGAACAGGATTATTTATGCAAAAATTTTATTCTGAACGGATTGAGCGATGATCTGTATGATTACTACAATTCAGAAGACAAGACAGCGAAGCAGATCTGGGAAGCACTGCAGAAGAAATACGATACAGAGGAGGCAGGGGCGAAGAAGTATGCTGTGAGCCGCTATCTGAAGTATCAGATGACAGACGATAGATCAGTAGAGATGCAGTCTCATGAGCTGCAGAAAATAGCTCATGAGATCATCTCCGAAGGTATGGTTTTAGATGAACGGTTTCAAGTTGCTGTTATTATTGACAAACTTCCCCCAGGTTGGAAAGACTTTAAGAATTTCTTGCGCCATAAGACTAAGGAATTCTCCTTAGAGAGTCTGATTACTCGCCTTCGCATTGAGGAGGCAGCACGCAAACAGGACCAGAAAGAGGAAGTGTTGTTTGTTTCAAACAACAACACTAAAAAGACCAAGCCCGCAGTTCTGAAACCAAATCAGAAATCTTTTAAGAATCAGAACAGACGCAACAATGGGAATCCGCAGGGAAACCCAAAAGGACAGCAAAAACCAGCCCAAAAGAATGACTCTGGACAGTTGTTTCTATGTTACAACTGTGGCAAACCAGGTCATATGGCACGAAAGTGTCGGAACAAGCCTAGCTCTGTACCACAGGCTAACTTGACTGAGGATGAGCCACTTATGGCTATGATTTCTGAGATTCACCTTGTTGGTGGATCAGATGGCTGGTGGATAGACACTGGTGCTTCGCGCCATGTCTGTTATGATCGTGCTATGTTCTCCACATACACGGCTGCTGATGATCAGAAAGTGTTGCTGGGAGATTCCCACACCACTAAAGTTGCTGGGGTTGGAAACGTGGAGATCAAGTTTACATCTGGAAAGACTGTAATCCTCAAAGATGTTATGCATACTCCAGAGATGAGGAAGAATCTGGTTTCTGGCTATCTTCTCAATAAGGCAGGGTTCACTCAATTTATTGGTGCTGACTTGTATACTATAGTGTATAAGGGAAACTTTGTAGGAAAGGGTTATGCTTGTGAGGGAATGTTCAAATTAAATGTTGAATTGAATAAAGTGAATAATTCTGCTTATATGTTGTGTGATTTTAATATTTGGCATTCTAGATTATGTCATGTTAATAAACGAATAATTAATAACATGAGCACTCTAGATATGATACCTAAGATAGCAGAATCTGAATCTGATAAATGTGAATTCTGTACACAAGCAAAAATCACTAAGAAACCTCACAAGTCTGTTAATAGAGAATCTGAACCCTTAGACTTGATTCATTCTGACATATGTGAACTTGATGGTACTTTGACTAGACATGGACATCGTTATTTTATCACTTTTATCGATGATTGTTCTGATTTCACATATGTATATCTTATGAAACATAAAAGTGATGCCTTTGAAATGTTTAAAACATTCAAAACTGAAATTGAGAATCAAGTAAATAGAAAGATTAAGAGATTTCGTAGTGATAGAGGAACAGAATATGAATCTAATTCAATTCTGGACTTCTATAAATTACATGGTATTGTACATGAGAGAACTGCACCCTATTCACCTGAAATGAACGGTAAAGCTGAAAGAAAAAATAGGACTTTTACCGAATTAGTAGTGGCCATCCTACTAAATTCTGGTGCAGCAAAACATTGGTGGGGGGATATTTTATTGACTGTATGCTATGTTCTGAACAGAATCCCTAAATCTAAGAATAAAATTTCACCTTATGAAATTTTAAAGAATCATAAGCCCAATGTCTCATACTTTAGAACTTGGGGTTGTTTAGCATATGTTCGCATTCCAGACCCTAAGAGAATAAAATTGGCAAGTAGAGCATATGAATGTGCATTTATAGGCTATGCTATTAATAGCAAAGCATACAGATTTTATGACTTAAATGCACATAATATAATTGAATCAAATGATGCCGATTTTTATGAAACTAAATTTCCTTTTAAATTAAGGAATAGTAGGGGCACATCAAGTACGCCTATAAGAACAGAACTTGATAAAAGTTCTGAAGCTGAACCTAGAAGAAGTAAAAGAGCAAGAACCGAGAAAAACTTTGGCTCGGATTTTTGTGCTTTTACTATAGAGGAGGATCCATTAAACCTCCAAGAGGCCTTATCTTCTTTAGATGCCGATTTTTGGCGAGAGGCTATAAATGATGAGATGGATTCTCTGGAATCCAATAAGACTTGGCATTTGGCAGATTTACCCCCTGGTTGTAAATCTATAGGCTGTAAATGGGTGCTTAAAAAGAAACTAAAACCTGATGGTACTATAGATAAATACAAAGCACGACTAGTAGCTAAAGGTTTTAGACAAAAAGAAAATATAGATTTCTTTGACACTTTTTCACCTGTAACTAGAATAACATCCATTCGGGTGTTGATCTCACTTGCTTCCATTCATAACTTACTAATACACCAAATGGATGTTAAAACTGCCTTTTTGAACGGTGAATTAGACGAAGAAATTTATATGGACCAGCCTGAAGGATTTGTAGTACATGGTCAAGAACATAAAGTATGCAAGTTAGATAAATCATTATATGGTTTAAAACAAGCACCTAAACAATGGCATGAAAAATTTGATAACTTAATCATTTCAAATGATTTTAAAGTTAATGAAAGTGACAAATGCATTTATTACAAATATGAGAATGACATTTGCACTATTATATGCCTTTATGTAGATGACCTACTCATCTTTGGGTCAAACATTCATGCCATAAATTCAGTCAAATCCTTATTATGTGCCAATTTTGATATGAAAGATCTAGGTGAAGCGAGTGTAATCCTCGGTATTAAAATTACTAGGTCAGAAAAGGGAATTTCTTTGGATCAGTCTCATTACATTGAGAAGATACTAAAGAAATATAATTACTTTGACTGTAAACCCGCATGTACACCATACGATCCAAGTGTAAAGTTATTTAAGAACACTGGTGAAGGTGTAAGACAGTCTGATTATGCGAGCATCATTGGCAGCCTTCGGTATGCCACTGATTGTACTAGACCCGACATTGCCTATGTCGTGGGATTATTGTGCAGGTTTACCAGTAGACCTAGTATAGAGCACTGGCATGCTATTGAAAGGGTCATGAGATACCTTAAACGAACAATTAACCTTGGATTACATTATGAAAAGTTTCCAGCTGTACTTGAAGGATATTCAGATGCAGACTGGAATACTTTATCTGATGATTCTAAAGCGACCAGTGGCTATATATTTAGCATCGCTGGAGGAGCTGTTTCTTGGAAATCCAAGAAACAGACTATTTTGGCTCAGTCCACTATGGAGTCTGAGATGATAGCACTAGCCACAGCTAGTGAAGAAGCAGAATATTTGAGAAATCTGCTAGCTGAAATTCCCTTATGGGAAAAACCGATACCGGCTGTGTTGATACATTGTGATAGTACCGCGGCTATTGCAAAAGTTCAGAACCGTTATTATAACGGTAAGAGACGACAAATACGTCGTAAGCACAGCACGGTTAGAGAGCTACTTTCTACAGGTACCGTTAGAGTAGATTACGTACGTAGTGAAGAAAATTTGGCAGATCCTTTGACGAAAGGACTGTCAAGAGAGAAAGTCCATAATTCTTCTAAAAGAATAGGACTATTGCCCTTAGATTGTTGACTCACGCACAATGGTAACCCGACCTAAATGACTGGAGATCCCAAGAAATAGGTTCAATGGGTAATAACAAGTTGTGTAGTGATAGAAGTTGAACATGCTATATAATAAACTAAGAAGCATGTATTCCTGAAGTGATAGAGGATGAGTTAATAGAAACTCTTAATGAGATCTATACTCTATTTGGAGTGGAGTACCTACCTTCAGGAGTACTCTTGATAGACTCACCTATGTGAATGTGGAAATGAGGCCGTTTCCTATGGAGTTTTGGGCAGAACTTCTAGAGCGTTCACTAAACTGGGATAGACGTGTATGGCCATAAATGCACGGGCTTATTTGATTGCACTATGGAAAAGATTGTGTGTGGTTTGATGTCAGGAATAGAGTTCAAGACTACGTGTCACTCTAGTAAAAACTGAATCTTATTCACTACGCAAAGGTTCAAGTCGGATGACACCTTTGTTTATGCACAGTCTTATGTGTTTAGAAACTGCTCGATAATATTTTAAAAAATTCAAGTGGGGGATTGTTGGAAATATTGTGAATTATTTAAAACATGAAATAAGTGTATGATGGCTCCTATTTGTGAATAGTCCCACATCATGGGATTATATGGAAGAGGCAAGCTTATATACTTGTTTCTAAGAAGCTTTGATGGGGCCTTGGGCTCCCAATGCATGCTTTGTTGTGAGGAGGGAGCCCATGCATCATGACCACCACACACGCGCGCGCCCGACCGACCGACTCGACTCGACCCGACCCGGCCCGGCTCGGCTCGGCTCGGTTCGGTTCGGGCTCGGGCTTTGGGCTTTGGGCTTTGGGCCCTGGCTATGTGGTGTAGACACTTATATTTTTGGTCCAGAAAACACTGCTATTTTCGAACCAGTTTTTAAATCAGGAAAATAATTTCTGAACCGATTTTTATATGACGCGGTAAAACTTTGACCAAGTATTTTCGTAGATCCGATTTTTCTCCACTGACCAGATTTTTCGAATACCCTGATCCCCGTCTATATATTATCATTAGATTAGACGAGATCAATAACAGAAAAAATTCTGCATTCTCTTTCTCCGCCATTAAAATAATCTTAAGAAATTTTCGAGCAGTAAAATCAGAAAGTGCAAATCTGCACTGATTTGTTTGTGCAAAGCAGATCAGTTATTAATCAGAGAGAGGCTGTTTTATCCTAGAGGCGGCGGCGGAAGTACGAACTGGTTTTGCACCACCGGCCAGATCGCCGAATCGTCTTCAAGAAAGCGACGAAGTACGTGACTCAGCCATTGTTTTCAGCAATTTGAAGACGAACAGAAACAATGGCTTCGACAACAACTGTAGATGATGCTGCTGCTCCTGCTTCTGCATTCCAGATCCCATTGGTGACTGCTGCTCCATTTCGTTTCGAAGGTCTGCACTTCAAACGCTGGCGTCAAAAGATGGAGTTCTATCTGACGATGAGGAAGGTGGCTGCTGCTCTTACCACCGAGAAACCGCAGTTGCCAGACAAGCCTGACGGAACTGACGCAGCGCAGATGACATCCTGGAACGAACAATCGAAACAGTTGCAAAGCTGGACAGAACAGGATTATTTATGCAAAAATTTTATTCTGAACGGATTGAGCGATGATCTGTATGATTACTACAATTCAGAAGACAAGACAGCGAAGCAGATCTGGGAAGCACTGCAGAAGAAATACGATACAGAGGAGGCAGGGGCGAAGAAGTATGCTGTGAGCCGCTATCTGAAGTATCAGATGACAGACGATAGATCAGTAGAGATGCAGTCTCATGAGCTGCAGAAAATAGCTCATGAGATCATCTCCGAAGGTATGGTTTTAGATGAACGGTTTCAAGTTGCTGTTATTATTGACAAACTTCCCCCAGGTTGGAAAGACTTTAAGAATTTCTTGCGCCATAAGACTAAGGAATTCTCCTTAGAGAGTCTGATTACTCGCCTTCGCATTGAGGAGGCAGCACGCAAACAGGACCAGAAAGAGGAAGTGTTGTTTGTTTCAAACAACAACACTAAAAAGACCAAGCCCGCAGTTCTGAAACCAAATCAGAAATCTTTTAAGAATCAGAACAGACGCAACAATGGGAATCCGCAGGGAAACCCAAAAGGACAGCAAAAACCAGCCCAAAAGAATGACTCTGGACAGTTGTTTCTATGTTACAACTGTGGCAAACCAGGTCATATGGCACGAAAGTGTCGGAACAAGCCTAGCTCTGTACCACAGGCTAACTTGACTGAGGATGAGCCACTTATGGCTATGATTTCTGAGATTCACCTTGTTGGTGGATCAGATGGCTGGTGGATAGACACTGGTGCTTCGCGCCATGTCTGTTATGATCGTGCTATGTTCTCCACATACACGGCTGCTGATGATCAGAAAGTGTTGCTGGGAGATTCCCACACCACTAAAGTTGCTGGGGTTGGAAACGTGGAGATCAAGTTTACATCTGGAAAGACTGTAATCCTCAAAGATGTTATGCATACTCCAGAGATGAGGAAGAATCTGGTTTCTGGCTATCTTCTCAATAAGGCAGGGTTCACTCAATTTATTGGTGCTGACTTGTATACTATAGTGTATAAGGGAAACTTTGTAGGAAAGGGTTATGCTTGTGAGGGAATGTTCAAATTAAATGTTGAATTGAATAAAGTGAATAATTCTGCTTATATGTTGTGTGATTTTAATATTTGGCATTCTAGATTATGTCATGTTAATAAACGAATAATTAATAACATGAGCACTCTAGATATGATACCTAAGATAGCAGAATCTGAATCTGATAAATGTGAATTCTGTACACAAGCAAAAATCACTAAGAAACCTCACAAGTCTGTTAATAGAGAATCTGAACCCTTAGACTTGATTCATTCTGACATATGTGAACTTGATGGTACTTTGACTAGACATGGACATCGTTATTTTATCACTTTTATCGATGATTGTTCTGATTTCACATATGTATATCTTATGAAACATAAAAGTGATGCCTTTGAAATGTTTAAAACATTCAAAACTGAAATTGAGAATCAAGTAAATAGAAAGATTAAGAGACTTCGTAGTGATAGAGGAACAGAATATGAATCTAATTCAATTCTGGACTTCTATAAATTACATGGTATTGTACATGAGAGAACTGCACCCTATTCACCTGAAATGAACGGTAAAGCTGAAAGAAAAAATAGGACTTTTACCGAATTAGTAGTGGCCATCCTACTAAATTCTGGTGCAGCAAAACATTGGTGGGGGGATATTTTATTGACTGTATGCTATGTTCTGAACAGAATCCCTAAATCTAAGAATAAAATTTCACCTTATGAAATTTTAAAGAATCATAAGCCCAATGTCTCATACTTTAGAACTTGGGGTTGTTTAGCATATGTTCGCATTCCAGACCCTAAGAGAATAAAATTGGCAAGTAGAGCATATGAATGTGCATTTATAGGCTATGCTATTAATAGCAAAGCATACAGATTTTATGACTTAAATGCACATAATATAATTGAATCAAATGATGCCGATTTTTATGAAACTAAATTTCCTTTTAAATTAAGGAATAGTAGGGGCACATCAAGTACGCCTATAAGAACAGAACTTGATAAAAGTTCTGAAGCTGAACCTAGAAGAAGTAAAAGAGCAAGAACCGAGAAAAACTTTGGCTCGGATTTTTGTGCTTTTACTATAGAGGAGGATCCATTAAACCTCCAAGAGGCCTTATCTTCTTTAGATGCCGATTTTTGGCGAGAGGCTATAAATGATGAGATGGATTCTCTGGAATCCAATAAGACTTGGCATTTGGCAGATTTACCCCCTGGTTGTAAATCTATAGGCTGTAAATGGGTGCTTAAAAAGAAACTAAAACCTGATGGTACTATAGATAAATACAAAGCACGACTAGTAGCTAAAGGTTTTAGACAAAAAGAAAATATAGATTTCTTTGACACTTTTTCACCTGTAACTAGAATAACATCCATTCGGGTGTTGATCTCACTTGCTTCCATTCATAACTTACTAATACACCAAATGGATGTTAAAACTGCCTTTTTGAACGGTGAATTAGACGAAGAAATTTATATGGACCAGCCTGAAGGATTTGTAGTACATGGTCAAGAACATAAAGTATGCAAGTTAGATAAATCATTATATGGTTTAAAACAAGCACCTAAACAATGGCATGAAAAATTTGATAACTTAATCATTTCAAATGATTTTAAAGTTAATGAAAGTGACAAATGCATTTATTACAAATATGAGAATGACATTTGCACTATTATATGCCTTTATGTAGATGACCTACTCATCTTTGGGTCAAACATTCATGCCATAAATTCAGTCAAATCCTTATTATGTGCCAATTTTGATATGAAAGATCTAGGTGAAGCGAGTGTAATCCTCGGTATTAAAATTACTAGGTCAGAAAAGGGAATTTCTTTGGATCAGTCTCATTACATTGAGAAGATACTAAAGAAATATAATTACTTTGACTGTAAACCCGCATGTACACCATACGATCCAAGTGTAAAGTTATTTAAGAACACTGGTGAAGGTGTAAGACAGTCTGATTATGCGAGCATCATTGGCAGCCTTCGGTATGCCACTGATTGTACTAGACCCGACATTGCCTATGTCGTGGGATTATTGTGCAGGTTTACCAGTAGACCTAGTATAGAGCACTGGCATGCTATTGAAAGGGTCATGAGATACCTTAAACGAACAATTAACCTTGGATTACATTATGAAAAGTTTCCAGCTGTACTTGAAGGATATTCAGATGCAGACTGGAATACTTTATCTGATGATTCTAAAGCGACCAGTGGCTATATATTTAGCATCGCTGGAGGAGCTGTTTCTTGGAAATCCAAGAAACAGACTATTTTGGCTCAGTCCACTATGGAGTCTGAGATGATAGCACTAGCCACAGCTAGTGAAGAAGCAGAATATTTGAGAAATCTGCTAGCTGAAATTCCCTTATGGGAAAAACCGATACCGGCTGTGTTGATACATTGTGATAGTACCGCGGCTATTGCAAAAGTTCAGAACCGTTATTATAACGGTAAGAGACGACAAATACGTCGTAAGCACAGCACGGTTAGAGAGCTACTTTCTACAGGTACCGTTAGAGTAGATTACGTACGTAGTGAAGAAAATTTGGCAGATCCTTTGACGAAAGGACTGTCAAGAGAGAAAGTCCATAATTCTTCTAAAAGAATAGGACTATTGCCCTTAGATTGTTGACTCACGCACAATGGTAACCCGACCTAAATGACTGGAGATCCCAAGAAATAGGTTCAATGGGTAATAACAAGTTGTGTAGTGATAGAAGTTGAACATGCTATATAATAAACTAAGAAGCATGTATTCCTGAAGTGATAGAGGATGAGTTAATAGAAACTCTTAATGAGATCTATACTCTATTTGTAGTGGAGTACCTACCTTCAGGAGTACTCTTGATAGACTCACCTATGTGAATGTGGAAATGAGGCCGTTTCCTATGGAGTTTTGGGCAGAACTTCTAGAGCGTTCACTAAACTGGGATAGACGTGTATGGCCATAAATGCACGGGCTTATTTGATTGCACTATGGAAAAGATTGTGTGTGGTTTGATGTCAGGAATAGAGTTCAAGACTACGTGTCACTCTAGTAAAAACTGAATCTTATTCACTACGCAAAGGTTCAAGTCGGATGACACCTTTGTTTATGCACAGTCTTATGTGTTTAGAAACTGCTCGATAATATTTTAAAAAATTCAAGTGGGGGATTGTTGGAAATATTGTGAATTATTTAAAACATGAAATAAGTGTATGATGGCTCCTATTTGTGAATAGTCCCACATCATGGGATTATATGGAAGAGGCAAGCTTATATACTTGTTTCTAAGAAGCTTTGATGGGGCCTTGGGCTCCCAATGCATGCTTTGTTGTGAGGAGGGAGCCCATGCATCATGACCACCACACACGCGCGCGCCCGACCGACCGACTCGACTCGACCCGACCCGGCCCGGCTCGGCTCGGCTCGGTTCGGTTCGGGCTCGGGCTTTGGGCTTTGGGCTTTGGGCCCTGGCTATGTGGTGTAGACACTTATATTTTTGGTCCAGAAAACACTGCTATTTTCGAACCAGTTTTTAAATCAGGAAAATAATTTCTGAACCGATTTTTATATGACGCGGTAAAACTTTGACCAAGTATTTTCGTAGATCCGATTTTTCTCCACTGACCAGATTTTTCGAATACCCTGATCCCCGTCTATATATTATCATTAGATTAGACGAGATCAATAACAGAAAAAATTCTGCATTCTCTTTCTCCGCCATTAAAATAATCTTAAGAAATTTTCGAGCAGTAAAATCAGAAAGTGCAAATCTGCACTGATTTGTTTGTGCAAAGCAGATCAGTTATTAATCAGAGAGAGGCTGTTTTATCCTAGAGGCGGCGGCGGAAGTACGAACTGGTTTTGCACCACCGGCCAGATCGCCGAATCGTCTTCAAGAAAGCGACGAAGTACGTGACTCAGCCATTGTTTTCAGCAATTTGAAGACGAACAGAAACAATGGCTTCGACAACAACTGTAGATGATGCTGCTGCTCCTGCTTCTGCATTCCAGATCCCATTGGTGACTGCTGCTCCATTTCGTTTCCTTCATCAATCACGTTTTTTAACCTAAACCTAATTTGTTGAATTTGGCAAGTTAGAGCTAATTAGTGATTGTATCAGTTTGTAATACCTCATTGATAGTTTATACCACCCCATTGAATTTTTGTTTCTCTCATTAGCATTTAAATTTGAAAATTAAGTATAATTCGTGTATGTGTTGGCCATCATATTTTTGTCATGTTTTAGGGTTAACTTGTTTTAATTGATATGTATGTATGTGCATGTGTGTGCGGGGGGGGGGGGGGAGGAGGGGGTGTGAACATGTTTACTATTGGTTATGATGTCGAAAACATCATAAAAAGAAATAAAACATGGTTAGTTGTTAAAATATACTTACATAATGTAGCTTAATAGAATACATAGTATGCGGTAAATTAGAGTATAATGTGAAATTGCTTTGAATGTTCATAAGTCATCAAAAATTTAAAATTTAAAATTTTCAACTCGTTCAAAAATAATAATATACTATATGATAAACAAAACATTATACTATAAACCTTCGAAATAAAAATAAGTCGTTATGTAGTTAAAATAAAATAAAATATATAACGGTACCACATATAAAAAATTTGTGTACAAAATACTTTTAATAATATTTCCCTTAGTTAGTGTTTGTCCCCATCTGACAAATGTTGTATATGATCATTATATAGATGTTCGTTTTTATCGCAAAACTAACATCTATATTCATCAATATTTATTTGATTTATCCCTATATTGCACAAGTAACAATATAGTAATAGTTACATTTTGTAAATAAATTTATTATATATGACCCAATAAAATTTTGACAGTGCTTTCTTTTTATCACCATATGCGTGTAATTGTGTATGATACATGGAACAAAAGAGAAGTTCTACCGAAATTTTGTTGAATGATTTGAAACATTTACGAAATGTAATTATTATTGTGTTTGTTGCAAGAAGTATTTCCACTACTATACTATAAAAGTAGTAAAAAGTAAACTAAAATTTTAATATGATACCCATATATTATCATAAATGAACGTGCATAAGATTATTTTTCAACGAACAGGAAAATAAAACGTCAACCTATAAAATAATCAGCATAACATTTTGAATTTGTATCTTGATTTTTAAATAAGGAAAATGGTCAATTATTATACTGATAAGAAAAGCTTGATGTTCAGTGTAAGGGAATGAGAGATTTATTGAACATCTTAATAACGCCATACATGCATTTATTTAATTCACTTTGAGAAATAAACGTGATAATGTGAAAATTCGTTGTCTATGTAATAAATGCAAATATTTAAAGTATTTGATGCAAGATGAGATGAAAGTTTGTTTGTGCCAAAATGGTTTTTTGATAGATTATTATGTGTGGGATCTCGTGGGGAAACCATTGCTGTAATCATGTTGAGTCAAAGAAGGTGGTGGTTGGTACTGACATCATTGCGACTAATTCCTCATAAATTTGGTTGATGACGCACCAAGGTTTATGTTCCTTACGATTGAAGTTGATGATGATGCACCAAGGTTTACGTTAGACATGGATTATTTACATATGGTTATTCACTTTTATCCTAATTTGGTTTAAATGTTCATCATGGATGATTATCTTCACATCTTATAATTTATCTCTATAAATGTGTGTGAAAACACTCTATTTGTTACTAATTGTTGTCGTCTTTGGTCTTGAAGACACAATGCAAGGAATCAATGTTTATTTATAACTATTTATTAAAGTGTTGAAAACACTATGAAATGAATAGTTGAAACATACGACATTTTGAAGAAAGGATTTCCTATGTTTTCTTATTTGAAGTGGATTATAAGTGATTTCCTCGCTTATCCAATGCTTTTAGGTTGGACCACATTTGGCCATTTAGCTTGTTCTTATTACATGAAAGAAACATGAGTGTTTTCTTTACCATGTGAAATGAAAGTATCATGGTTTGATTGCCATGGATGTTTTCTCCATTTAATATTCCTTTTAGACTATATTACAAAATTAGAGTATACATGGTAAAGACTAGACTTAATGCAATCCAGATGAATGCTTGTGAAACGCATCCAACAAAGCTGAAGTAAGTCATGGATGAAGCAGAAGCATATCCATACTCATAAGCAAAGGTGGAGTGTTACTATTTATGGTGATGGAAATTCTTTTCTTATTATCCACATTTTAAGATTCTTGTAATCCTAAATTGATTTAAGGGGTAATGTGCCGAGATTGACTTGAGGACTTGTATTTGAACTATTCTACTTGAATAGAATATCAATGACAATATGAAAATTACGACTGATATTGCATAATGCATAGCATATAAGGAACTATTTGACAAGCGAACTAACTTTTCATATTGCTTAGCATAGTTGATAATACAATTTGATTCAAACTGAATCCTCCTAACTTGAACTATAACCATTTCAACAAAAAAATGTTTTGGATTGATTCTCTTTGACTTGAACAAGCTCTATATTCAGGTGTGTGGTTACTTGAACTCCAAAAGGGACTATGGTTAGTCACCTAGACTCAATTACTTAGGTTTAGATAAAGGATTTGGCTTCAAAATAATAGCTCATGCTTCGAGTAAAGCATAAGATTCTAATTTTTGGCTTCGCTCTAACTATTTATGGAGTTAACAACGAAGTTCATTAATATCTGTTGTGCTAGAAAAATGGCTCTAATCTTCAACTCCATTGAACTACCTTTAATTTCATAACAAAGGCATAGAGGATTTATTATTCCATGCATACACCTTATTATTTCCAATTCCAACCCAATCCCTTAAGAACTACTAAAAGTATGAAAAAGATTCATCTGAACGAGAAACACTTACATCAACCTTCCAAAGTCAACCCATGAAAGGAACTCGGGATTATTAAGAGAAGGTATTTAAAGAAATAGCATATCAAGGAATATAAGAGGAAACCGATGAACCCTTATAATCCTAATAAGTGGAGTATTAGTCCATTCCAACCGGGGTCAATTACTTTTTTTTCCTTTTGAAAAGATATGTGGCAAAGATGGTTCTTTTCTAAAAATAAAGTAAGAGATCCAACGAGAAGTGAAGAGTAACATCTTCGAAAAGAAAATTAAAAAGATTTTGACGTATTTTCTTTGAAATGAAAATTAACTCTTTGTTGACCTGATAAATCTTCTAATTCTTGTTAGCACCAAAATAACCATGAAAAGGATAAAGGCCAAAACCAGGGTGAAGGGGTGCAAAGATCAGTAGTCCTAAGATAGCGGTGAAATAAAATTATCAATATACCTTTTCGGGATCAAGGATGGAGAGGCAAAAGGTTCTCCTTCTTTAGGAAAGCCCTTATCAACATAACTCGAAGGACAAAAGCCCTAGATTTTGTATCTCAAACGTGAAGAGTTAATACAAGTATACCTATTGGTTTACCTAAAATGGGAGTAAAGGAAAGTTTAAGCTTCTATCGACTAAGTATCGTAAGCAAAACACATACATAAACAAAGACAAAGCTATAGGCAACACCGTAAGATGGGAGCTCCATCAAGTCTATTGCTTCATCATGGCCAGCTTGAGCCCCCACCTTCGAACATCACTTTCGAAAGTCCTTGTAGTAACCCTTTATCTATTCTCCCAATGAATAGTGGAAAGCGCACTCGTGAAGCCTCCGTATGCGCTTACGTCATAAAGTTGGACGAAGCCCATATACTAGGAAGAGGGCCAGCACACGACTATAAATACGACCCTAAGGGTCCAGAATCAGGGACCAACTCCTCATTTCTCAATCTTGTAATCGTAAGTTCGAGTTGTAAACCCTAATTTCCAAATGCATTTGTGAAAAAAGAGCTTGTAGTCACTGGGATCCTTAGTAAAGAGGTTTTGCAAATCAACTAAGGAAATGAAGTCATAGTTATTTAAATATTACTCTAAATTATTTTCATAACTTTGTAGGTTTCTTGTTCAACGGTTCTAAAATATAAGAATTCATTCAAAATACTTATCGAAAAATTATGGAAAGTCATAATCTTCATAAAAGTCAATTCCGAGGCTCGAAAATCTGGAACCCTATAAACATTACCTATCAATGGTTTCCTAAGATCATTTAGTCTAGTTAAGATCCTAAGTCCTACTTTAACCACCCCATAGGTCGTTTGGGTAATGTTGAAGGAAGATCGAGAATGATATTAAATCAAGATATCGAAGAAAGGAACGTGATCCCTCTTTCGACATTATGGCAACCCATCATGGGTGATTATTTGATTATGTATGGACAAGAATCTTCTAACCCAATGAAGTTAAAATCAAACTATATAAGCTTACAATTCTACCAGGTGCTGATTGGGAGGATGAAAGCTTTAGCTATATCTCATTAGAATTGAGAAAAATCTTATGACCCTTATAAGTGGAGTATAATTCCCTTCCATGTTGGAGTAAAACCAATTTTTCCTACGAAAGTGTAACTATCCAACTTTTCTGTTCCATTTAAGCTGACATTTAACTACTCTTGTCCAACTCAAAGGGCGCAAGAAAGCGGGTTATTAAGAGAAAGAAGTTAGAAGGTAAGAGCAGAAAAAAAGAAATATTAGAATAAAAAATAAGAAGATCAGAGTCTCGCAACGAATTGGAAAAAATATAACATATCAAAACTCTTTATACAAAATGAACTGTATATAAATGATTATAACATTAGAGTACACATACATTTCAATACAACACATATAGCGGGATAACGTAAGTACCAGTAAATATGGATATACGTCTCTACTCCGGCTTCCCCTCTAAAGCTCCAAGCAAAACCTAACCTGATAATATACTCGGTCTAACCCGAGCACATTTTGAAGAAAAGTATAATTCACCCTGATCAGTCTGTAATACTTTCAATGATAAATTCATATTTCAAACAACTTTTTAAACTTTAGAAAATCCTTTGAAAGAAAAGGATAATCGTAAGACCAGTCCATACATAAACGCATATAGATTTTACCTTACAATAGACCAAAATAGTATTGATATATCAAATCGAGCGATATTACACTACAACAAAAATGTAAATTTGAGACAAAGTCTAGAGACCTATGACATTTTTGTCCTTAAACAAGGTCTAATTTGATACAAAATAGTTGGGTCTCTGTTCATTATTACAAAGACCAAATCACGGTATTAAATGGGTTCCAAGCCCTTATGAAAATAGCTTCTTTCATCGTGTCCTTCAATCAATCCTTTACACCCCACGTTTCAGCTATAACGTGTGCCTCTCTGGTAATAAATATCAATAAATACCCTACGCATCTTCTCACGAAATCAACCTCTTCAAAAAAAAAAAAAAAATCATGGAGTCGGCAAATGTGATTAAAGAAAACAACGGTTAGTTTTCTCTTCCCCGATCTATTCATACATTTGTAAGTTTTCTCTTCCCCGATCTATTCATACATCTGTAAGTTTTCTAATGTATAACCGGCTTTTGTAGTTGTTTTGCACTATCTTTCAACACTGCGGGATGAAGTGAGTGAGGATGAGGTTAGGGGAAGAGGAAAGACTCATACATGCGACGGAACAGTTGAGATGCAGAACGATTGGGAAAGAAGGCAGATCTAGAACCTCGTATAGCCAGAGACAGGTCGGAGGGTGCTCGTGTGGGATTTGGATCTTTTGATAAATCAAAAAATGTTGAAGGATCTGAACTGAATAATTCTGAAAGTGCATCTGAATGAGTTGCTTGCTATGACGGAGAAAACTGCACAAGGTTGGACTGAAAAGAGTCGAGGGTTGAGTTGTAGTGCGAGCAACAGTAATGCATAAAGATGGATTAAGTGACTGTAGCAAACAACGAATCAATATGGATATTTAGATGGACGAGCAGCGGCTGAGCAGAGGATTTGCATTTGCAGCGAGGGTTGCAAAATGTTGTGGCAGGATTTCATCTTCTGTATTCTTTTAGTTTGGATTTTGACATGGATATACGTTTGCAATACTCAAGATTCCTAGATTTAAAATAATACACTTAATTTGTATGGTTCAGCAAATGATATATTGGTGTTTCTGTTTGTGCATTCATCTGCTATTGTCATTACATAATTTGCATATCTAATATATTTTAGTTTTCATAACGCATGTACTTTTCATTATAATTGTTGTTTTATAGTCATTTTTGAAACCACAGATGTGATCATTATTATCAGTAAAGAGATGTCAAATTGTCTCTAATGCAATCTTCAGTTATTCACTAATTTGAGACAACAATTTTGGTCATTGATATTTTTTGAGACATATGCTTGTGGTTACAAATTTATTTGAGACATGAATTTAAAGATAGTAATATTTGTTACTAGTTTGTCTCAATTAACAATTAGGGACAAAATATTTTAATTTGATACTGAATAAAGTTGCCTTTACTAAGCTTTATTTTTGTAGTATTATAATAATGTCTATCAAACCACAAATAAATAACCATCTAGTAGAATGTTTGCATCTCACGCTTCACATACATAAAATATAATCAAAAACCGCACAGCTCGTATTGGAGTTTAGATTTCCAATATGACAAAGGTATAAGACCACCTTGTGATCAATGTACTCTAGAGGGAATACACAGGGGTTCAGTAAGAACATCTTGCAACCGGGCCACACATAACCGACCACTCATTCAACTTGAGTGTATTGAATATATTGTCACCCTATGGCTGCAGCTACCACATTTCCTAGGAGATACAGAAATGAAAGAAGAACAAATGAATTTTCTCTAGATGGTGACTACATACCCTAATGGAAATGATCCACATGGCCATGTTGCATGCCCGATTTCCGTCATTTTCCAGTTGATGATGCTTGAGGTTACGCTTACCTTTCTAGAGAGTATCACATTAACTTTGAATGCCACATCATCAAATACATTAAACCACTAATTGACGTCCATAAATACACTCTAGGTGTTAAGCTAAGAAAAAATATTTTCCCCGCTACCAAAATTGGTATATTTGTAAAAATCAACGTATTGTAATCCTCAAGAAATACACTGTCATACATTCGTTCATACATGTCATCCACGAATAGGATGAACTGAAAGCACCCAGCTAATGCATCCTATATAGGAATCATCCCAAGGACCAGTAGCGAGAAGTCCCTGCAATACAAAGATTTCAATCGCAGTAGAAACACAAGTCATAATAACTCTTGTAGCTAGCTAAAAATATTTAACGAGTAGTTCTTCCACTCATGAAGATCCACGTTCTTCAATGCTTCATCTTTATAACATCTCTACAGATTAGTCTCGAATGCATAGTTGGTTCCAAGTGGTTTTGGATCTAGTTCTCATTCTTGTATCTTCGAACTAACTCGTCAAATGTCCAACAATATTTATTGATAGTCGGGGTCTTAACTATTGATTCAAACCGTATAAATTGGTACTTTGGCAGCTCAGGTCCCTTTGTAATAAAAACCGTTCATTAAACATCCCATTCATTCTTAGAAACTGATTACATATATTTCTCTTAAAAATCCCTTCTACTTTCGTTACTTTGAAAACATTAATCACTACTTATATCTTTAAAATAAACACATTTACAAGACCCTTTCTTTATTTCCTTATCTCAAAATATCAACATATCTCCCAAAATTCCTTTTATCTCCTTTATCTCAAAATATCTCTAGATTTCACAAAACCCTCTCATTTCTTTAATTTTGGAAATATCATTACGTATACTTTTAATCAATCGGTATAGCTTAAATTTCCAAATCTCGTTTGAGCTAAATAACGTCAAGCGATGTATTCTTTATAATATAACCTTAACGGTTTTATTAACTTTAGAACTTAACAATTGAAGTTTACAACATCTCTTATGGAAATTATAATTATATTTCCAATATCAATTCCATTACAAGATCTATTACAACCTCTTATTCTCATTTCTTGAAAACCAAACCACTGAAACAAAACTATATCTTTTTTTGATAGGCTTATTCCAAAATCCCTTTGCTTACATTTCTTACTACGAAAATATCACTATACTTCACAAATCCATTTATATTTTCTTACTTTGGAAATATCGATTTATATTCTCAAACCCTTTTTGTATTTCCTTTACTTTGGAAATATTTCCTTAACCAAGTGGTATACGTTTAATCCATATGGGATTAACAATGTCATGTGTCCCAATATATATCATATAAACCTTTTAATTTCAAACTTCAGTTTAACAATACTATTTGCAAAACATTAGTTTTCGACATTCATTCGCGTTTAAAACCAGCCACCCCTATAGAAGTTGCACAGCCACATGGAATATTTTCTTTTATTTTTTTACCTAGTTCAATATGTAAACATCTAAATGTCAGTTTTCGTGCAATATTGCATATAGATCTTAGTTTTTTTTTTTTTTTTTGAGACTTTGGAGGATAGTCTTTTTTTTGTTCTTCTTAAAGTTTTGCCTTTCCATTATGGTCGTTTATACAGAACATTATTGCATCATTTTTGTATAGTATGTTTTATGCAATACAAGCACTCTCTTTACATTTTACATCGCTCTTTCTATCTCTCTCTCATCATCACATTTCTGAATCACTCAAGCATTACAAACAACACTTGCAAGATTGTTAATATTTTAGTTCTTCATTGAGTTTTTTGGGGACAAAACTAGTATGTATTTTCATTTAGCAGTAATATGTATATTTATTCAAATGTATTTTATAGCCTTATTAAGCAACTGTTATTCTTATATAAATGTTCTTTTAAGCTCACACTCATATTTTATATTTTAAGTGCTGGTTAGAAAAATTAGTGCATCAAATGAGTATTGCAATTGAGGAATATAGAATGCAAATATAAAACCATGATCAATACATTCATGGTTAAGTAGTTATAATAATTCATAAATTCATAGTTTCGCAATAACAAATACGAAAACGAGATTGCATGTATATGCGACCAACCATGGTAGGATTTTTGTATCAAGAGCAAGCACTTTTATTATAAATTCTACTCACTATTCTGCTGGTTTTTGTCTTATTTTTATAACTTCCATCTTCTATGATGCCTAAAATGGAATAACATGTTGGCATAAGATCTTATATATAATCAAGACCAACGATGTTCTGTTCTTCTTAAGCTTCAACCTAAAAATAAACAAACTACTTACTATTATTACATTGAATGATATATGTGCTGCATTTAGACTTGGATTTAAATGTAATTATATAAATAAAAATTATACGAAGCACAACTGAGAAGAAAAAAGATATTTGACATTTTTTTAGGTGGATAAACTAATTTAAATTTGTATATTATTAAAAGTTAACGTTGCTATTTTATAGGGTGGATCGACTGATTGAAAGTGTGGATTAAAATAAAAAAATTAGCTTATTATTATTGTACAGAAGAACAACATTCAGCACCATTCAATAGTGGTTTCAATAGAAAAAATGACTATGATCCACGGGTTTGCATTAATCTAATAATATAATGTTTGAAACTTTGAAATGATAATATAAAAAGATAACATTTACGTATTTCGACTATCCTTAGTCTTAGTCTAAGAAAAATCGTTAAAGCTTCAGATGCCAACAAAAACTGCAATTTAAGTTTTATATATTGATAAGAGTCATAAGACCCACAGCTATCTTTCTGTTGACTTGTTACTAAACTTTGTCACGCAATATCAAAAGTAATTTGATTTAACGTACTCTTCGCTCTTATTACAACAGCATTCTCTCAACAGCATTGTTTTGTCCACATATGTCAGTTTGGATTACGGGGGTTGTATTCCATGTGACAACCAAAAACGACATGGTTTGAAATTGAAACTGCCATTCGTTACTAAATAAACTGAAAAAGGGATGCATGGGTAGCTAGCTTTTTAAACTCACGCAAACATTCAACAACACTCATACAAAACAAACATCTGCAATGGCAATATCAAAGACAACATCAGTGCTTATGGCCTTAGCAGCGCTGCTTATACTGAATGCCTTGATCTCGACCAATGCTCGATCATCAGTTGTATATGCACCAGCGAATGCACCGACGGCAAATGCACCTTCCAGTGGTGATCCTAAGTCCGTTGAGTTATGCATTAAAAAGTGCGATGAGCTTGAAACCGAATGTGAAAGTTCGGATGACTGCGACAACCGAAAAGTCGGTAGTTATAAGATGTGGCTGTGTTTAAAGTGGTGTGAACATGCAAATTTGATCTGCAAGTCCAAGTGTAAGTGGCAATCTATTGGAATCTGATGTTATTGATGTTATGTGGTGGCTGTTGATCATGGTTAGCAATTGTTTGTTTTGCTTCTATCAGATGCATGGTTAAGAAGAATAGTAGTGCTTTGTGGCGTTATTTGTTGTAGTACTTGATGTGTTGCTGAATGAAATGGATCAGTTTTCTTTATTTTAGCTGGTTTTTATCATTTCCGCTTTTATTAATTTGCATGGAAATAGAAAAATGATGGTAAGAAGCTACAGCACAATAAAGTTCATTTTATTAATTTGCATGGAAATAGAAAAATGATGTTGCAGTATAATAAGAGAAACTTATTTCAAAATTTGAATTACTTCAATCATGTACATGTCATTTATTGTGTTGCCAGTCACATATGTACGTATGTCATGTAATGCGAGATCACCTGCAATTCCAACGGAGGATTTTATACACCATATTAATTTAAGTAAATGAATTCCAACGGAGGATTTTAAACACTCTATTAGTTACTAATTGTTGTCGTCTTTGGTAATGCAAGAGTCTAGGTCAGTTAGATGGAAGAAATCATAAAGATATAAGCATCACGACACAAATACACCATATTTAAAATGCCTGATAATATTAACCTAAGGATCGAAAAACCAACCGTTAAATCTATAACATTAAATGAAAAAAGATTTAATTATGAATTCCATGAAAAAATGACTACTTTGATTTAGAAAACTAAAGCAGTCTGGAAAAGCAAAATTAGTGAACTAAACCAGTTGGAAACAAATGGGTTGTAAGAAGTATATGTTGTCTAACAGTGAACAGATGGATGATACAATGGTTCGATATTCTACTTTCCTCTGGCTTCATTTTGAAATTTCCAAACTTTAGGGTTTAAGTTCGGTACTTCTGCGATACATTTTTGGTATAAACAAATAGATTTTTAATACTAATAATCAATTGTAAAATTATATAAATTATACATGTTTTTTTTAGCCTTCCCTTGATTTCGATCCCTTCTTTTTTCATTCAAATGTTCTCATATAAGTTTTCCTTCTACTTTGGGAGCAATTGGACATACTGCCACCTTGCATATCTATAATTTAAATGTTTTTTCATATGCATTATGCTGCCACCTTGCATATCTATCATTTAAATGTTTTTTCATATACATTTAAATGTTTACTCATATAATGATTTAGGTTACAATATTTTTCTCATGATTTAGGTTACAGTCTTTACATTTCTGTCCCATTATCCGTTTGCATCCTTATGAACTTCATTTTACCTCATTTCAAAATTTGCCCCATTATCAAATTACCTATAATTCCAATGGTGGATTTTGTAACTGTCAGTTCACAACCAGTGTCTAGGTTGCTTTAGCAATCCAAGAGTTAGGTCAGTTAGAGCACTCCCAGCAGTAGCAATCCGAATCGTAATGAGAGAGATTTCATGTTGTTCGCACTACACCAGCGTCGCGAAGAGGGTGGGGAGGAAAAGAAAAAGGGCATAATCGCCATTTCAGTTTGAAAGTGGCAACAGCTAAATGGTTTTTAGAAAAGCGTTTCGACATTAAATGGTTTTCTGAAAACCATTTAACGTAATTTTTAATTTAAAAAAAAATAAAGTTTTGTCTTAAACGGTTTCCTAAAAACTGTTTATGCCTTAAATGGTTTTCATAAAACCGTTTAAGGTATTTTTATTATAAAAAAATTACACTGGCGGCCTCCCACTAACTGTTGGATTGGTGAGAGGAATCACAATTTCAAACGGCATTTCACTGCTCCAATCCCCACCGATTGCTGGGAATGCTCTTAGCTGGAATCATAAAGATATAAGCTTCAGCACACAAATACACGATAATTAAAATGCCTAATAACTACACATGTGATGATATTAACCTAATTATTTTTACACCCGACCCAATTGTTTACTTTAACCCTGACCTATCCATGGCAGTTTATAGTCGCGATGGTTCGGTTTGAAATTGAATTTGTCCCACATTGCTAAATAAATTAAAAAGATAACGTATTGGTTGCTTTTTAAACCTTTGTAAACATTTAGCAACACTCACAAAGCAAACACCAACAATGGCAATATCTAACAAATCATTTGTCCTCATGTCCTTGGTAGCACTACTTGTATTGAATGCCTTGATCTCAACCAATGGTCGAACAGTTGGAGATGAACCAGTAAACACACTGAGTGCAAATGCACCTTCCAGTGGTGATCGTACATGCATTAAAATATGTAATGACACTGAAAAGGAATGTGAAAGCTCCGATGACTGCGACAATCAGAAAGTCGGTAGCTATAAGGCGATGCTGTGTTTAAAGCAGTGTGAACATGAAAATTTGACCTGCAAGTCCAAATGTAAGCAGCCGATCAATTGAATCTACTGTTATGTGGTGCCTGTTCATGGTTAGCCTGATTATGTTGTTTGTTTTTAATATGTTGCTAAATCAGACGGTTAAGAAGAATAGCAGTATTTTGTGGCGTTGTATGTTGTACTCAACGTTTTATTAAATGAAATGGATCAGTTTTGGTTATTTTAGCTTGTTTTATCATTTCTGCTTTGATTAATTGGCTTGTATGTTGAAAAAGATGCCAAACAGCTACAACTCGACAAAGATAGAACTCTTTTGCCTTTTTTGATCATTTTTAAGTCATGGAAACTGACTTTTCCAGCACCATATATATATATATATATATATATATATGTATGTATGTATGTATGTATGTATATGTATATATATATATGTGTGTGTGTGTGTGATTAGTACGGATGAACCCAACGGATCTATGAACTTCTAAACATAATAATAATTTATGAATATCAGCTTAAATTCGTGAAATCTATAATCACCCCTTTAATTATCCCTTTAAATACAATGTTAAAAACAAATTTTCTCTAATTGTAGTAAACTTCTAAATTTATCGTTTATATTAGACATGAATTTCTTTTATTAATGTATAATTAATGGGAACAGCTATTGGAGTGCAGTCTTAAACACAAAATTTGACAGTCTAATTGTGTACCATTAAATTTATTTGCCTTTTTTGCAAGGTATTGAATCGGGGCATATCTAATGGTTAAAATTTGTTATGTTTGATTTTTTGTCAACGCTTTGTATTTAATTGGAGTTTCCCATAGTCAATTTAAACAAATGAAAATATCTTGATTTTTTGTACATCATATCTGGAGAATTTTGCATTTCAAGATGATTATGCATTAAACTATAAATAAATAATACAGATATCAAACAAGTAATGGCTTTACTATAATGTTGGAGACGATTCGGTCAGTTAGTTGCGATTAAACAAATGAGTATATCTTGATTTATTTTACAACATATTTGAATATTTGTGAATTTTAAGATTACGCATTAACTATGAATAAATGACACAAATATTATAAAGGAAATGGATTAAAATGTTGAAAATAAATTAGCTAGTTGATTTTAAGTAATTAATTTAAATAAGTGTATAGATCTTGATTCATTGTATAACATATCTAAAGATTTGGTAAATGATACAAGAATCAAAGAGAAATGGTTAAAAATGTTGAAAACAATATAATTAGCTGATTCTAATTAATTAGTTTAAGTAAATGAATATATCTTGATTCATTTTATACCACATGTGAAGATTTAATAAATGCTACAAGTATCAAAACAGAAATGGTTATAGAACGTTGCAAAATAATTTAATTAGTTGATTCTAATTAATTAATGTAGACAAATGAATATGTCTTGTTTATTGTATACCATGGTCCATATATTGAATTCTTGAATTTCAAGTTTATGCACTTTGTTGTGAATAAATGATCATCTTTATTTATAGTTGGCTTTGAAGTTCAAATTTTTGCTCCGGCTATTTACTTTCGAAATTGCTCTTTATATAGGATATAGGAGAAATATTGTGTACGATTAATTTTGAACAAATGAATGTATCTTAACTTAGTGTATACAATATGTGGTGATTAATGAATTTTAATGTTATGCATTAAATTGTGAATAAACGATATGAATGCTAAGAAAGAAATAGCTAAAATCACTAAAAGAAAAAACTGATTTTGCAGTAGCAAAATCTGTTTCCAATCCGTCGCTATATTGGTTTTAGCGAGTGATTTCCTATATAACACTATTGTCGGTAAAAACCATGACGGTAATTGTATCAAATTTTAGCAACGGAATTTACCATGTGTTTTCCGACAGTTTTTTGTCATTATACTATTTATATAATGAAAATATATTTTATTTTAATTTTAGTTTAATTTATTTACCGAATATTTACCGACGGATAAGTAATGTATAATAATTTATTATTTATACCGAAATATCGATAAAGCCTTGCTAATTACCAAGGGATTAAAGACAAAAAAAATTTTAGATCAAACATTTTCTATGGGTAACCCGTCGCTTTTCCTTTTCTATTTTTCCAATAAACACTCTTTTATGTTTCTTGCTTATAGCTTTACCAAATACTATCGTTCAATTGTCAATAATAAAATAAATAGCATAACCCAACAAAAAAAAAAATTGGTTATGAATACAATACACAAATTTATTACCATTTAACACAAGAGAGTACGATGTAAGTCATTTATAACCAATGCAATATACAATTGTACTCTCAACTGTTACAAAAACCAAATAAATTATAGATTCACATCATTTATAAAGTCTCTAGACAAATATAAAATGTATGTGCCTCTAAGTACATCTCTTTCTCTCTCTCAACACGACCCATAACAAACAACATACCGAAAACTTGAATATACACATCTTTTCAACTTACAAAACATTACGAGCCACAGCTAATATATGATTTAACACCTTTTGGTACAAGTTTCTTTGCTTCTCCTTGTCTTGTTGCAGCAACAGTTTCACTTAATCCTAACCAATAAAAAAAATATGAAAGTGTAACAAGCATGATCTCCAGGATCTATATTAAGGGTACCAAAAACTTCATCAAACTTACTCTGAATTTTAGTGCCACTTGAAGGTTTCTTCTAATCAGCATTATTCACTCTATTTGATGCAGTACTCTGAATTTTGGGAGGGCAGCCTCGTGGTTTACCTGAACTTGAGGGTGCTTGAGGTTGGTTTGTCCAAAGCTCGAGACACATAGTTCTAGTGTAGACGTTTCGGTGTATTCAGAAGTTGATCAAATGTGATAAAACATGAATATAGATTGACCTTAAAGTTGTTTTATAACCCATACTTATTTAATTGAATTCGTCAGTCAATACTATAGTGCTAAAAGTAGCAAGATTTTGTATATACTTATACCACGACTGGTATTAGTAAATACATAACTTGATGTATTTAGCTACGTATGAATGTGGTACTGTAAAGGCACCATGCTTTACATCAATCGGTGCTATTTCTAATATAACAAATGCAAATCATAGTGTCGCTAACACTATATTAGTTATACATCAGTGTCATGTAACCCATGACAGTAGAATATATCTCAATATTGCGTGTTGTTTAGTAGTCACATCACATTTCATTTTTATGTTAACCGGCTCATGCAGGGGAAGACCATGTTAAGATGATGGAACATCCCAGTTTGAAACATGAAAATACATGCTGACCATGCAGTAATTAATATTCTAACTATTTTCAATTAACAAAAAGAGTTTTTTTTTTCTTTTTCTTTTTTTTAGCACAAGTAATCGGGCTACCAACCAAGTAATGACATAATTTGTTTAGTGCATCATTCACTGTTTACCACTTTCCCAACAGTCCAATTAAAGGTCCAATCATGACTCATCAATAGGATAAATTGGCCTAAATTATCTTAGTTTTTCATTATGTAACCAATCTAGCACATCACTTTACTCTACACCACTATAAATCAATCATCAACCGACTCTGGTCATCTTGTCCAATTTTACATATCACCGCATATACAAACTTACATGCAATCTAGTGCATTAACTCTAAATTAATACATACTAGCCATGCTACTGCTCAAATATGCAAGTTTACTAGCACAATTAGTGAAGCTTACCCTACTGTGAAATCATATTTCCATTATTTAACCCTTACAAATGAAAATCTTTAGCTAGATAGTGAGTTGAATCAAGAAAACATTAAAATGAAAATGTAAACCAATATACGTGGATATTAGTAACTCTTTTAATAAGGCAGTTTCATCGCTTATTATTTTTATGCACCATCTTCCATTAATGCTACATACTTCTTGAAACCAAAAAGGTATATAAATATGAGTACTGTACCGCAACCTATCACAGAGTAAAATATACAATTTTGTAACATTACTCCTAGATCTCATTGATTTACATTACTGTGCTTTATATAGATAGAGTACATGTGGTCAAAATAAGCAATAGCAATTTCCCTTTAATAAGATATAAAGGGAAAATAATATAAGTGGAAAGCATTAAGTGTATGAGTCAGCATGATCTGTATCCTGCGAATGTATGAGCCAGCTTGATCCTTATCCTGCCTATGAC
The DNA here is from genome assembly GCA_030737875.1 of Allium sativum. Taxonomy (NCBI): domain Eukaryota; kingdom Viridiplantae; phylum Streptophyta; class Magnoliopsida; order Asparagales; family Amaryllidaceae; genus Allium; species Allium sativum. Next base: position 5,071,404 of record CM060923.1, on the reverse strand, counting down.
GCAGATATTACATAAATATACTTAACACTCACCCTCAAGTTGGAGCATGTAAATCACAAATGCCCAACTTGTGCAATAAAAATGTAAATTGCTGACGTCCAAGAGCTTTTGTCAATATATCTGCCAATTGATGACCCTCGGAACATATGCCGTAGAAATATTGCCAGATTGTAATTCATCGCGAATAAAATGGCAATCATCTTTAATATGCTTCGTTCGCTCGTGAAACACTGGATTCTTTGCAATATGAAGAGCAGACTGGCTATCACAGAACTGTCACAAGTAGTAACTACCATAGCGCGATATTTTGCCTTTACAGATGAACGTGCCACTGTAGGCTGCTTCTTTGTCTTCCAAGAAATAGGAGACCTATCAAGAAGAATATAATAACCTGACATTGATCGGCGAGTTCTGGGACACGCTGCCCAATCACCATCACAAAACGCATTCAGTTGCATATCACCAGGTTGTAACAGAATACCTTGACCAGGACTTTCTTTAATATAACGCAATACGCGAATAACATCATCCCAATGAGCAACCTATGGATTGCTAAGAAACCGAGCCAGAGTATGAACTGAGTAACTCAACTCTGGACGAGTGACAGATAAATATACCAAACGACCAACCAAACGCCTATATTGATCTGGATGTTGATATGGCTCTCCATCAACATTAACAAGACGATGATTTTGCTCCATTGGAGTATCAATAGGCTTACAACCCAACATTCCTACTTCTGTTAGTATATCTAATGCATACTTTCTTTAGGAAAGAAATATCCCTTCATCACTTCGAGCAACTTCAATACCCAAGAAATATTTTAGCACACCAAGATCTTTCATATGAAAACAAGAGCTCAAATATTGTTTGAATTGCAAAACCACATTTTGAGAGGAACATGCAATAATAAGATCATCCACATAGAAAAGAACATATAAGGAAATATTACCCAGTTGATAAGTAAATAGGGAGTAATCTGCATATGACTGGGCAAAACCAAAACTTCTCAAAGCATCAGATAATTTAGCAAACCATTATCGAGGAGCTTGCCGTAAATCATACAAAGACTTGTGTAACCTGCATATCTTTCCTGGAATAGGACTATGTTACCTAGGAGGTAGTTGCATATATACTTCTTCTTCCAAATCACGATGAAGAAACGCATTACAAACATCCATCTGATGCATCTCCCAATTTTGTGCGATAACAACAGATAAAAAGACATGAACCCTTCCCATTTTGGCAACTGGGGCAAACGCATCATTATAATCTACACCCTCGACTTGTCGATTTCCCAACACCACAAGACGTCCTCTGAAATGTTCAATATCGCCATTAGCTCGATATTTGATTTTGTAGACCCATCCACTACCAATAGCCTTCTTTTCGAAAGGTAAGTCTTCCAAAGTCCATGTACCACTACGTTCAAGTGCATCAATCTCCTCTTTCATAGCTTGTCTCCAACTTGAATCTTTGACCGCCTCTTTGAATGAAGTCGGCTCCTTACCTTTAGTAATTGCTACCAAAAAAACTTTGTGTCTTATAGAAATTTTTTTATAATCAACATAACAAGCTAGATTAAAGGGTTTACCTGAGGTACTCGATTGAGCAGGTCTTGCAGAAGTAGCGGAGTCTATCTTATGAACAGTATAAGTCACAAAATCCTTTAATCTTGAAGACGGTTGGCGAAATCGAAAACCTTTGCCGAGTTGTTCTCTCTCCCTTACTAAAGAATTCTCTCCTAAATGTAGAGGAGTAGTAATGTCATAAGGGAGAATACCATAAAGCTCATCATTGCTTGGGGACATTAGTTGCACAACACCATCATCATCCATCGGATTTATAGCCCTACCATCCTCTTCTGTAACTTTGTCACTATTAACCACTCGAGTATCCTCTTCCAAAGGAGGCTAGTGCAGATAGGCCTCCCTTTCCATATTATATTTATCACCCACAGTATCCGCGAATGGAAAAATATTCTCACAAAATTTTACATCTCGGCTAACAAAAAATTCATGCGTTTCCAAATCATAAACTCGCTACCCTTTTTTACAAAAAGGGTACCCTACAAACATGCATTTTCTACTACGAGGTCCAAATTTGTCCTTTATATGAGGACGATTTGCAACATAACATAAGCACCCAAATACACGTATATCAGATAGGGGTGGTGGTTGCTTAAACAAAACTTCATACAGTGTTTTTCCATCTAAAACTAGGGTAGGTGTCTTATTAATTAGATGAACAGCAGCCAATACACATTCCCCCCAAACTCCATTGATAAATTAGTCTGAAATTTTAAAGCACGAGCAACATTCAAAATATGCTGATGTTTGCATTCCGCCCTACATTTTGCTGATGTGTATCAACACAAGAAGTTTGATGTATCATACCATACTTTGCATAAAAAGATTTCAAAACAAACTCTTGTCCATTATCACCTCTCAAAATTTTCACCTTTTTATTAAATTGAGTATTAATCATGACACAAATTTTTTGAATCAAATGATCAACCTCATACTTTCCAGCCATTAAGTATACCCACACAGCACGAGAACAATCATCTACGATGGTCAAAAAATAATGTGCACCACAACTTGAAGCAGTATTATAAGGATCCCAAATGTCACAGTGAATAATATCAAATAAATCATTGTCTTTACTCATACTATTTGGAAAAGAAGTGCAAGGTTGTTTTGCAAGATAACATACTTCACAATTGTCAAAATAGTTCTTACTACTACCGTCTACTCCAAGTAAAGGAAGCAAAACTTTTGATGAAGGGTTCCCCAAGCATCGATCCCATAACGTTGTCAAATCTGCTGCTGACATTTTATTTGCTTGAAAACTATTAATTGGCTGATAAAGGTAGACTCCATTGCTCTGCACGCCTGCTCCAATCAGGTTCCTCAAAGAGTGGTCATGTATAATACATAACTTGTTAGTGAATAAAATAATGAACTTTTGCTTTTCCAAAAGCTGAGACACAGACAACAAATTACAAGTAAGAGCAGGGACAAATAATACAATTTCTAGGATCAATTTTTCATTTAGTTTTATTTGGCCTTCTTTAGTAGCATTTGTAACCTTTCCATTCAGTAAACCAACAGGAGAGGAAGGTATATCATGCAAGTGGGTGAACAATTCAATATTATCAGTCATGCGATTTGAGGCCCCAGTGTTGATGATCCATTGATCATTGTAGAATATCTTACCATGCAATTTTAAAGTAGAGGATGAGAATTTTTGTTGATGAGAGTAGTCATCAAGATATTGAATTGTGAATCACTCAATGTAGGAACATATGCTCGATCATCATCGAAAACCTCTTATGCTACACCTTGGTTATTGCTACTCATATTTGCGGTGAAATTACCACTACGACCACAACCCATACCAAACTTGATTTTTTCCATAACTTCAGCTTTCTATTACCCGCAGTAGGCGCTAAAAATATAGTAATTATTAGCAATCCCTAATTTAGGGAGGCTCTGATACCATAATAGATTTTCTAATAATATGAGGGATTGTAGAAATGATACAATTTTGTAATATTATTCTTGGATCCCATTGATATACATTACAGTGCTTTATATAGATGGTGTACATGCGGTCAAAATAAGCAATAACAATTTTCCTTTAATAAGATATAAAGAGAAAATAATATAAGAGGAAAGCAATAAGTGTATGAGTCAGCATGAGAAAGTATTTAGTGTATGAGTCAGCATGATCCTTATCCTGTGAATGTATGAGTCAGCTTGATCCTTATCCTGCCTATGACGCATATATTTACATAAATATACTTAACACTCCCCCTCAAGTTGGAGCATGTAAATCACAAATGCCCAACTTGCGCAATAAAAATGTAAATTGCTGACGTCCAAGAGCTTTTCTCAACATATCTGCCAATTGATGACCCGTCGGAACATACGCCATAGAAATATTGCCAGATTGAAATTCATCACTTATTATTTTTATGCACCATCTTCCATTAATTCTACATACTTCCTGAAACCAAAAAGGTATATAAATATGACTACTGCACTACAACCTATCACAGAGTAAAATATACAACTCGAAATACCACCGAGAAACCTTGGCTTATATGTTCTCTTGTCAATTTGCCCATTGAATTCTTCTTGACAGTCAGCAAGATTATCATCATCTACTTTGTCATCATTTCATCGTAATCAACATTGCTTCTCTTTATCATCATTTTTGTTATAGTGCCCATAAAACTCTTCCCAAACTGCAAAATATTCGAATTCCTTGAAATATAAACCAAGAAAATATCACTAAGGGAAAAAATTCAAATGGTATGCTTTAGCACTCAAAAAATGCATGGAGAAAGACATTAATGAATTCAAGAAAACTATGCTCAACATCAAGACAGTGGTCTACAAAATTACAACCCCAGCACCAACATCAAACTGCACCATCTCCTCCTCTATCGCACCACTGATCCGCTACCAACTTGAAACCACCCATTACCCGAATGACCATCACCCAAACACCACCTTGTCTTTGCCACAAACCCGCTTCCTTAAACACCACCCAATAAAGTATTTTCATTACGAAGAAAATGTAAACAAATAAACCAGAAAGCATATTGTGGTTATAATGTACTACTAGCAAACTCTGGTTTTCAGTGGAAGTCTTTCAGTTATTAAAACTGATGTGTAAATTTATAAATTCATGACTTAGTAAACATGTTATGATATGGAATTTTGGAAGAGGATTATGCTTTAATTATACACATATAATAGGAGGATATGAACATGCTTATTTTTTGAAACCTGGTTAATTAACCTGCTTCTACATATATAGATACTTAAATTTTTAGACAAGTACAACTGCTGATAACATGAGCATGAAATACATTCAAGATTTAAATAATGTGAAGGATGTAAACATAAAAATGAATTTTATTCATGAAGCTATTAAGTATTATTTTAAGTTTTATGCATTCTGGGTAGTTTTTAATATCAAAGCATGTATTGTTTTGTTTTTAAACTCAAATCTAGTTACAAATACAACTTCACAAATAAACAATGAAGCTTGCAAAAAAAAAGAACAAACTCATACCCGACATTCATATACATACACTATACAATTTACACATCACCTTCGTATGAAAGCACATTAATTTTTTTTTCTATTATTTAATTGCAGGAGATACATAACCTACAATTTCTGGTTGAATAAATTTAACGAGATTTCCTTGCACTAATACTTAGAGTCCTCGAGTATCGCTCTGCTGAGGTCCGGGATCCTGAGAAGCTAATTGTTTTAGAAGCTAACAATTTGTTAAGGGAATGTTCACTGCAGCAACAATACAATAATTGAATTCATCGTCAAAATGTATGTTGAGGCAACTTCATCCCTTGTAGTCATATGTGTGTATGCAAGTATAAATGCATGCACACATATTTAATAGCATGGCAAATTCATGATTTCTACTTGTATTCTTGATATATCAGAATCAATACTACGAAGTCTAGATTTCAGCCTGATATATAGCCTAGGGAAGATGATTTTCAAAGTTTTTTCTATAGGTTTCATAAAATGCTTAGGCTTGGATTTTTCTTTGTGTTGCTACTTACAAACTGATGAACAAAAAATACCTTTACAGAGCTATTTTAAAAGCTTATTCTATATCGAAGACGCAATGCATTGAGAAAAAAATTGCAAACGTAAAAATTGCATATTTGCACCCATTAGAAATCTATTTACCGTGGATTTTTTTCATTTGCTAGTTTTATTTCTGTCTCGTTTAGCAATGCAACCAAATCGAACTGTAAGCAAACGTAAAATAATCAGGCTCGCGGACCTCCGATTGCCATGTCATACCCTAAGTTCAAGCGCATCCGATAATCGATCCTCCTCTGCATTCCCCGTTAGGCCCGAACACATGTCGACAACATCTCGCAAGTCTTTCCCCTTCAAGCTACAACGTCGATTCTCCCACATTGACTGGAATTAAGGCATTAGGGTTTAAATGGTTTTGGGGCTTTTCGGTTTATGGTTTGCTAAGAGAAAATATAAAATATCTAACGAGCAGAAATACATAGATCGAGATGGCTAGTTAAGCCAAGTGATTCAGCGAGGGCATCGCTAAGGGGGAAGGCGATGCATCCTTTTTGAAGACAAGTATACTACATACACACGATACACGTATACACATACATGTGTATGTATATACACAAATCTCAGTGCAGAGGCAATCTAGTCAGACTGCTACAGGGACAGGAAAGCTATTCTGAATGGCTGCATGAACACACGGGTATAGATATACATGCGTACACTGTCTCGCCAACCAAAATGCAGTAGTGAGCAACTTTGGAGTGACCATGATGACCAAGCTCGACCCAGTGCACAAAAAAACATGGTCGAGCCATGTATATGAACAACTCAGCATTCTCAAACAATTAATAAAGGCGGCTTAATCAACATGTGTCAAAGCAGTCATGCCAAGAAACAAATGTGCTTTCAGATGTGCAGCTATACAGTTCAAGTGGGTGCAACTCAATGACATGATGCAACAACAACTCAGAAAAAAAGTGTGGCGATGGAGCACATCAAGATTCAGATCAGCATGAAAAAAGGCACCTTCAAAGTGGTGTATGAACCAAGCAAATTCATATATGACAGGTCATAGTGCAGCACAGTGCAAGTGAGTGTACATTTCATGACATGCACATGATAATAAGCAAACTGGATAAGAAAGCATGATTAACTCAATTATTCTGAACAAATAATAAGGCAGCAAAGTGGTTGAGCACAAGCCATTGTATAGGTACACAGTAATACAGGTATATGTGGGCATGCACAAGAATTTATGGAGCAGCCAACATATAATGCAAATACATCACAATGGATAAGTGCAACAACATGATCATTGTGCAAGGTCAAAACAACATGATACATGGACAAAGTAGCTTGGAAATAGCAAGTGATATACACAGCTGAGCAAAACAGTGATGGGCACAAAGTGGTGGTGCATATACAATGACAGTGCAAAACCAAATGAGTGTATACACAGAAATGGGAAGCAAGGGGCCATCTTTTCAATTTATGTTTTGTTTCCAAAAATGATCACTCCAATCAAGTTGCCAAGAAATCTGTCTCTTTCCGGAAATTCAAATTATGTATTTCTAGAATTAAAAATATGCAAGAGGAAATATCATATTTCTAATGGGATTAAATTGTCTTTCAATTTTCAAATCAATTCCAGAAATCAAGCAAGGAGCAAGAAATTTCCACATAACTTTTTGGCAAGTTTTTTATTCAGTAGAAATCATTCACGAGTCGAGTTAAACAACATGATTGAAGCACTACATTCGATTCGTATATGGAATGGTGGTCTGGCATATATCAAACATGGCAACAGTTCAAAATGGAAGATTTAATTCGATGAAATATTTTGGCAACAATTCAACTCGGCAAAAATGAATCAAATATTTCCAGTTTTTAAACAAATTAAACAAGCATTTTTTGGCAACATTTTAAAGAGGACAGCAATTACATATTACCAGTTTTCTCAAGATATATTCCACATTGAATCATTCAATCAATCACTTTATTTAAACAAGGCAACAAAGTTCACAGAGGAAAGAAATCTTTTTTTTTTCAAAGTTTCTCACAACAAGGGACCAAATTAAACCAATGAAACCAAAAGGTGGATTCACGTAAGCCATCAAAGTAGAGAAATTATTATCGAATTAATCAAGAAACTCAGCCAAGTCATTACATGCGAAATCAGAGAGTAATAGGGTTTTCTTTAACCCTATAAAAAACCATTCATCATCGGCATAGGCAATTATCAAAACCAACAAAATCAATTCAAGCAACCAAAGATTAAAATTCAGAGAGCTTACAGTTTCTAGGGTTTCAACCGAAAGCCATCAAAGTTCCCAATCGAGGACGAAGAAGAACACATCAGATTCGAGCACCAGAGATTATTTTCAGAACAACATCAACCGCGACTGATTTGGAGGAACCAAGAAAACCCTAGCTATTTCTCCCCAAATTCTTATGCCGCCATTTCTATTTGGAGAATCAAGAGAGATCGGACATTGCAAAATGGAAATGGGCTGGCCAAAATTTTGAAGTGTTAAAAGGGGATGAACCTTCAATTTAAATCCTAGGGTTTAGCTTGTGTTACTTTGTTTTGTATTACTTTTATTTTGTAATCGTTGAACAGTTTCTAGAGTCTGTAAAATTCTAGGGGATCCAGATCCTGTTAGGGGTTTAACTGGCAGTTTACTAGAGCATGTAAAAACTAGGGTTTACTAGCTATGGGTTTGTAGCTAGGGAAAATCTGATCTAGGGGATATAGATCAGTTTAGGGTTTTGGAGCGTAGTATTAGAATAGGAGCGAGGGGTTCGCGAGTTTACATGGTCTTGTAAGAGGGATCTGTTCTGTGGCGACCCGAACTTCCCTGCGAAGGAAAGCCCAGTTTGCTTTGAGGACAAGATGAATCAGGACAAAAACAGAAGAACATTTCATTGCTTATTACAACAATTTCATCGGAATACAAGAATATACAGATTATGAATAAATATTATACATCGGAAAAATATCAGAGATTTACAAATTACAATGCAACGGAAAAATAATACAAAACACAACTGAAGGAGATATACGGATACAGAGCTTTTCGAATATCGTTCCAGCTGTAAACCAGGATCCTGTGAATATAAATCTGCAAAACCAAAACTACTAGCTGCCCGTGTGGAAAATAGGGGCGCCCAGAGTTTAGGTTAAAACAATAAACTTCAGGTCAGTCATGTGACTGGGGTGAGAACTAAAACAGTTATTATTTTGATTTTAAAGTTAGGTAAATCAACGGACCATGCCGTATAGCATGGAACAGGTTTATCCCCAAGAATACCAGTGCATAAAACAAATAACGCAATGCTAAATAAAGAACAATGAAGCTATTATAAGACTCAGGTCCCATCACACAATGCAACGCAAGCCGGAGGATAAAGTTTTTACTTTGTAATAGCCAAAAATGCTTGGTACGTGAAATTTAATCTTTTATTATTACTATAAGTGTAGTGTCAAAATTTTTTTAATCATAAGTATCAATCGTAGACGGCATAAGTGCCCCATACCATTATGTCTCCACATATAGGATTACAACTAAAACCGAAATGTCTCATATTGGATATTGGATTTCCGTCGTGAACCAAGGCAGAGGATCATCCTTACCGCTTCGAGACAATCTAGCACATGTCTCAGGACCCAGACCCAGGTGGGCCCTTGGATCGTCAGGGCCGGCCCATCAAAATGCAATGTGGATTAAAAAAACCTTGAATAATACGTTTCCCCGCCCTATGAGGTGTAAATGAGCCAAATGACTCCATCGGCTTTGCAAAGACCGAAATAATTGAGGCGCCTCGCCATCCATCATCCACATAAGTAAAACGTCAGGGCTTGAAAAATGCTGACACCACTCCTAGCTAGAAGGAAACGTATGCCCTCCCTGATGTCCTCTCCCGTTTTTGGTTCACACCGGAGTGCGAGGCTCGCGAAGTAATGCTACACAAAGCTACGCTGTATTAAAGCGGGGCTTTGATCATCAACCACAAGACTCTTCTTTTCAACAGAAGCCTTGATCATTTGCATCGCAGCATGCCATGCAGGCAATTCACGCTATGCAATCGATGTGTATCAATCAAACAGAATGAAATCCGATGTCAGACACACATCCATTTACAAGTTCATTATGGGTCTGAACAAAATCGAAGGCACCTTATTCCTCCCCTATATGTCCAATACAAAGGAGAGGCCCTCGCATATCCGTCGATCTCCAAGTACGTCTGGACGATCACCACTTATTACCTTGTCTTGGGTGTGCAGCCCAATCAAGACATCAGTAATCATCCAAACGATGTGAAAACCTCTTGTCTTCAACCACCGTCTTCATCCTTGACACATCGTCGAATCAGTCATTCAGAATGGGATAAACCTGGTCTTTCTGAATAACTTGCGTATATAACAAACAAGTGCTATAAAAACACAATATACGCCGCATTCCACTCCAAAATATTCCTTTATTCAAATATTCTTATACTTTGGGAAAGGTTCCCATTAATTTTATCAAAGGTAATTTCTTTAAATTTATTCTTTAATCTTCCTTTGAATATCAATTCAAACCAAATTATGGTTTATCCAAACTAGTCGGGATTAGCGAACCTTACCGAAATAATCGTTTGTTAAATTTCCCAACCCCAACCTATTCATCCCATGAAGTAAAACCGGTAATACTTTATATCTAACACCACGGTGTTATCGGTAAATTCAATTACCATTTCACGTTCAAATCTAATTAAAGATTCAACTATCACCTGGAGCAAAATTGGTGATATTCCATTTTCGATCATCTCAATCTAATTAAAGATTCAATAAAACTCCACTTGGTTTTAATCTTCCCAAAAATCAATATTGATAATTGTTTAACTTGGGAAATCATATCTTGTCTTTAACTGAGTTAAAGAACCAATGTCAATTAAAACACGATTCACGATAAACCCAAAATCACATTCCATTCCATTAACCTTTAACCGTAAATTAGCAAGTGAACAATTCCCTAAGTATTAACCCTGAAGGCCGAAACCAACATTAGATCAGTACCTAGGAAACCATTCAATTTAACTAATCTCCAGTTAGTTTCTGATTTTCTTAACTCCATTGGGTCTAAGAACAGTATTATTAAAGATACCATTCATGACAACACAAAATCTCATTCCATTATTAATCGGGTTAAAGAACAAGTGTTATTTAAATCACCGTTCATGATAAACCCAAAAACCAATTTCAATTCAATTCCAATTAAATATTAATTAATTGGTATACTTCATTAAATCTAAATAAAAAGATTTAATCTTTTCTCAACTGGGTTTAAGAACAGTGTAAATGAAGACACCATTCACGACAAACCCAAATCACATTCCATTAATTATGGAATCTTCACAGAAAAACAAATCAATATATAATCGATATCAATTTCCGTATCCGACTAATAATATAAATGGAATAACGGCAAAGACTTTTAAATTCCATATGTATTTACAGTCTTCCTCCACAAAATTTCATTTTGATTATTATCAATCGAATTCCATTCAATTCCAATTTAATATATTAAATTGGAAAACGTTACTTTGGAAAATTCATGTTAAATCTTAATAAAAAGATTTATAAATTCCAAATCACATTTCACTGTAAATCGGGTTAAAGAGCGAGTGTCGTTAAAAACACAGTTCACAATAAACCCAATTCACATTCCATCAATCTCTAACCATAAATTAGGAAGAGAACAATTCCCTAAGTAATAATCCCGAAGGCCGAAACCAACATCGGATCAATATCCAGGAAACCATTCAACTTAACTAATCTCCAGTCAGTTTCTAATTTTCTTAACTCCATTGGGTTTAAGAACAGTATTATTAAAGACACCATTCATGACAAAACCAAAATCCAATTTGATATTAAATACAAGGCTCTGAATAGAAAATATATCAGCTTATATTTAGTATCAAATTCTGAAACCAACAAATATCGTATTGGAATAACGACACATATATCTTCCAAATTCCTCCACAATATCCGTATAATCACGAAACCCAATATCGAAATATTCCGAAGGTAATTTCGATTCCGATCCATTCCAATTCATATACTGGAAATTCTGGTTATCTTAAAACCATTTCAAATCAAGTTAATTATTTAAAAATATTGGATTATAATTCTAGTTCATAACTAGTTCATTTTGATAAAAATATGTTTTTATCCTTTCAACTATGGAATTTTTCATTCCAATTCATTCCAAATCATTTGTTATGATTTTACACCAATTATTGATATTTTTAATATTTTTATCAAGGCCCGTACAGTCGATTTCCATAAACGGCCATCGAACTGCACTTACAGCGACCTTTTCCAAATTTGATGTGGACATGATTCAAATCCAACCGTTAGATTTCTAATTTCTTGTATTCGTTAGAAAGCTCATTTTGATATGAACCCAACGGTTCCGGTTTTAGGAGAATCCGACGGTTGGATCTTCCGTAATATCTGTTCGAAGTTAATGGTCGAAATTCGCGAATTGCCACGGTGCGGCGCATTCTATTCAGGCCATTATATATATATATATATATACATATATATATATATATATTTCATCGATTTCCATCTGAAACATATTTTATAAATCGTTTTTAATTCGTTTTCAAAATGATTTCAACTTCATGTCCAATTTCAAATCAAAATTGAATATTCCATATCATCGATATATAAATGATAATATTTTCAAAACATTATATTTTGAAATCATTTCTTTTTTATATTCATTATAAAAATGAATAAAACCGTTATAAATATCTTCTCGTCAAAATGGCGTTAATTTAATTAACACGGCTTTATATATTTAAATATATTCGTGTCCATCCCAAATCGGACATCAAAATTAGATTTTTGATCTTTTATTGAATATTATTTTAAAATATTCATTATTTTAAAATATTCGCTATTTTAAAATATTTATTCTTTCTAAACTGGAATCAGACATAGTCAATTACCATATAATTTGATTTATATGGATTTCATACACACATGTACACAACAATAATTAAACACAATCAACCATCATCCAAAGTGCATTCCTACACTACATAAGCATCAAATATAAATATTCAACGCTTACACAGCCTGTCAATCGATCGATCGACATACAGCTAATTATTGGGATTAGTTTATGTCATATATCATCCGAATACCCGTGTGGGGTTTCAAACAACAAACGTAGATTTATTTGTGCAGTTGCACGATGTATGAAATTTATCGTCCCAATCAATATCAGTCAAATGTGTGTACATAAATAAATCATCCGATTTTTTTATGAATATTTATTTTATTCATATACACGTTAAAAATTATATGTTTTTAACTACAAAATATTTTATTCCATTCCACATCACACAATCAATTTTCATAACACAGTCAAACAAACAAACAAGTCATCTATGGTCTGTGGACGATGGGTGTCGGGTGCTGCTAAGCACCGTCTGCATCCTAGTATATATTTTAACTAGAAAATAAAATTCAAAGTGAGAAGTTCTCACATTGGTTCTTTTATTTATGAATTTCACCGCTGTTCAGATTTGAATTCACCTTGAATTCTAATGTGCTCTGTTTTGGACGCGGTCAGTTTTGTTGCAAAGCTCTCGTCCCCATGGTCGTAATGGATCCAGTTTCGCACGATTCCGACCTCATATGAAAAAGTTATTGAATTTTAAACATTTATTATCATTCGAGAAAACCAAAACGTAATTAATTAAATTAACAGCGCTCGAAAACCATTACCTTTCGTTAATTATTCCCCCCCGTCAGTTTCACGTCGAACCCATCCCTTCCTCGTGAACCTCCACCCTCGCACACCACACAAGGCTCCATAACACCGATCAGATAGCATCACCAGAACCAGCTTGAGTTGCTACCCCTCCGGCCAAATGGCGGGCCCCTCCGCACCCCCCAGGGCACATAAGCAACCCACGAGTAACACCTTTGGGGCTCGATTCCGGCGAATCAAGGCAACAAAAACCCATCACCACCGCTGATTAGAAAGATCTCCCCTTGCGCTTCATTTTCCCTTTGGAATTTTTGAAAACCATTGAACGGATGTAGAGAACGAGAGGGAAGAAGGTTGGGCGATTCTGCGCGTTCGATACAGGCCGATGGCAAAAATGATTTTAGTGTTTTTTTCCTTTTGGCCAATGAGGGTTTTCCTTTCTATTTATAATGATTTTTATTTCCAAAAATAGTAACCTTTTCATTCGACTTCCAAATCGAACCCAACGATTGTCGCTTTTAGCTAACTACCCCCAATCTGAACACAATGGGATATGTTCCGTAACCCAATTCGGCTATTACGATTAGTTTCTATTAAATTTAAAATATAAATCATTATATTTTAAATTCAAACGCACATTTTATTTTACCATGGCCGCAAACAGACTCTAAAAATTCCAAAAAATAAATCTGGCTATGTTTTGACAATGTGGCCCTAACAAAACTAATTTCGTCAAATTTGGAGACCATTTGAAAAATGGCCGTTTTCTAGTCGATCCAAATTGACTGAAACTATCAAAACACATTTTCTTGTGTCACGCTCGCATATTAATCCAAAAAATTAGGAAAATTGGAATCTAGCAATAATTTGGCATCCCAGATTTAACAAAAGTGGTTTCATCAAAAACGGAGGTCGTTTGCAAAAGGGCTATTTTTAAGGGCCATATATATATATATATATATATATATATATATATATATATATATTAAAATATATATAAATTCCACAGCGACTTTTTTGAATTTTAAACTGGACGTAACTTTCAATTTCTAAAGTGAAATTTCAGTTTCTTGCATCCGTTAGAAAGATATAGTTAAACAGATTTGAATATTTCTTGTTTCGCTGAAATCCGATTTATTTTGAATCATGTACATTCATTTGAAATTAGAAATCAAATTTTCAAACTGTCGCGCCATTTCAGGCTCGGATTACAATTAAAATAAATTTATTCGTTCTAACTTCGTCGAAAATAAATTTTTCGTCGTTATTATTTAAAATAATTTATTTTAAATATTCAAAATTCATTAAAATGGCCAAAATAAAAAATTTAAATTGGTTCTGATTTTCCGGGTTGTTACATGTTCTATTACCTAGTAGAAACCTTAGGAATGCTGCAGTACGCAGGATTTTGCCGAAGCTGGGTATATCCTGTATCATTTACTTTCTGGTTATTTATTTCTGCTGCATTCTTTGATCTGATATTTTTTATATCTCTCTAAGATTCAATAAACCATATTAACCCCACTCTAAGGTAAATCTATATCCAACAAGTGGTATCAGAGCAGGTTATTCATTAACTCTAAAGTCATGGTGTTCCCTAGTTGTCAATATAGCGAGAGTCAGTCCGGTAATATTCCAATTATTTTCAATGGGACAGACTTTTTAATTTGGAAATCGAAAATCGAAATCTATTTGTAATCTGTTAATTCCGAATATTGTTGAAAATTTAGGAGATATGCAAGATAAGAAAAATAAAGTTGTCAATGCTCGTGTTATGCGTATTCTGTATTCTTATCCCAGTAATGACTAATTAAAATTTATCTCTCATTGTTTAACTAGCGCAGGATATCCGGAGAACTCTCAATGCGCTGTAGGAAAATTTGACAACTGCTCAAAACTCTCAAATGTCAACTCAGATTCAGATATGTGCTTAACAGGTCTTACAGAAATTTCAGACAGACCGAACGATGGAGATTCAACAGACGATGAGCCAAGAAATTTCTCATATGAAGATTTAGTAATGTGTGTCGATTTAACTAAATCGATTGATAAACTCCAACTGAAAAACAAATCTTTGATATCCAAAAATCATGAGTTGACTAGCAAAATTAACTGTTTGGAATCAAAAAATTTGAATGTCATGAAATTAGAAAATTCTGATTGTGAAAACTATTTGAAACTAAAAACTGATCTCGTTCATCTCAGTAAACATTAAAAAACTTGAGAATGAAATTCTGATCACAAAAGAGAATGAGATTGAGTTATTAAGTTCAAACAATCGGGACTGTAATACTTCCATCTGATCCACACTGGGGGACTGTAATACTTCAATCGGGACTAGCTCCGTATGTTCTGGATTATCGGAACTAGCCATCTTTGCTAAGTTGTTCGCTCTTTGATTCTCCGCTCGAGGAATGTGAGATATACTATGGTGATCAAACCATCCAGCAACGTCCTTACTTTTTCCAGATATGATATCAACCTTGGACTCTTAGCCTGAAACTTTTCATTAACTTGGTTCACGACCAAATTGGAGTCATAAAAGATGTCTAGCTTTGTTATCCCTAGTTCCTTTGCAAGCTTCAACCCGGCAGTTAGAGCTTCATACTCGGAATCATTATTGGTTGCGTGGAACTCCAGTCTAAGAGCGTAATATATTAGTCGTTTCTCTGGAGTTTCAAGAACCACTCCAGCGCCTGACCGTCTGTCATTTTTAGCTCCATCAGTATATAGTTTCCAGGCATTAGGGTCAAGGAGTAGCTTTGGTGGATCGTCTTCCTTAGTTACCACATCATCTTCTGGGGCGGTAAATTCTGCTATAAAGTCTGCAAGTGCCTGCCCTCTTATCGACCTCCGGGGTTGGAAGTTCAGGTCGAATAGACTCAGATCAATGTTCCATTTGAGCAATCTTCCCGATGCTTCTGGACTTTGTAGGACTTGTTTAAGCGGGTGATCAGTATAAACAGTGATGGTATGAGCCTGGAAGTAGTGACGAAGCTTCCTAGATGCGATCAGCAAACTGTACGTAAGTTTTTCTATTTTTAGGTAATTTCGTTCTGCAGCTGCCAGTTTCTTACTCACATAGTACACTGGTCTTTGCACCTTATCCTCTTCTCTTACCAAAGCTGAAATGATTGCGTGGGATGACACTGCCAGGTACACAAATAAATCCTCGTGATCCACGGGCTTAGACAGTATCGGGGGTCTTTCCAGATGATTCAACAGATTCTGGAATGCTTCTATACAATCAGAAGTCCATTATAAGTTGCGCTTGCCTCGCTTTATTAACTCGAAAAGGGATGCATTTGTCTGTAGCTTTTGAGATAAATCTACTGAGCGCTGCCACTTTTCCAGCAAGGCTTTGCACATCTTTAATCTGCTTCGGTTCTTGGATATTTCGGATTGCTGTAATTTGGTCTGGATTGATCTCAATTCCGCGCGAGCTTACAATGAACCCTAGGAACTTTCCAGATGCTACCCCAAATGAACATTTCAAAGGATTCAATTTCATCCCATATTTTCGGAGGATTTGAAACATCTCTACTAAATCATTGGTATGATCGCAAGGTTGTTGGGACTTTACCAACATATCTTCGACGTATACTTCCATCGTTTTCCCGATTTAGTTGTAGAACATCCTATTCACCAACCGTTGATATGTAGCGCCGACATTTTATAGACGGAAAGGCATCACCACATAGCAGTATAATCCCAAATCTGTGATGAAGCCGGTATGATCTTGGTCTGGGACATGCATGGGGATGTGATTATACCCCGAATAGGCATCCATAAAAGAAAGAAGTTCATGACCTACGGTTGAATCTACTAATTGATTGATTCTAGGCAATGGGAAGCTATCCTTCAGACAGGCCTTGTTTAGATCAGAGAAATCGATGCACGTTCGCCACTTTCCATTGGCCTTTTTTACCAAAACCGGGTTTGAAATCCACCCAGGGTACGTCGAATCTTTAATAAATCCATTACTCTTCAGTTTTTCGACTTCTTCTTTCAAAGCGGTAGACCTTTCTAGACCCAGCATTCCCCTTTTCTTCTTGACAGGAGGATGCTTCGGGTTAATGCTTAGCGAATGACTCATAATCGAGGGAGATATCCCACACATGTCCGCATGGGTCCAAGCAAATAAATCCAAGTTAGCATTCAGAAAATTTGTTAATTCCTTGGCTCGAACGGGATCCAACTGGGATCCAATCTTCAGGACCTTCTCTGGGTCACTATCATCGATTGGTACATCCACAATTGCTTCATTGGGAGTCTCCATTCTGCCCCCAGGCTCTTCATCCTCTCTGGGATCTATGTCCTCGGGCAACTCTCTAGGCGACCCTCCCAAAGGCACTTCCTTTAGTTGCTATGACGATTCCTCCCTTGGAGGGGAGGAACCACCTTTTGTCTCTATATCTCTTCCTTTGCGAAGCAATTTTAACTCTGCAATGTGGCATGCTCGTGCAACAACCAGATCTCTTCTCACAATACCCACACCGGAATCCATTGGGAATTTCAACAATAAGCACCATGGTGCAATGCAGGCCCTGAATTTAGCTAGGGCCGGTCGGCCTAAGAAGGCAATGTACGGCGATTCAATATCTAGGACCACGAAGGGGAGGATCCTCACTCTCTGGCGTTCTCCTTCCCTAAGGGTTACTGATAATTCCACGTATCCTATTGGAGCAGTCTAGGCCCCATTAAATCCACGTATCCAACCTTCACATGGCTTCAAATCCTTCGGCTCGAGTTTCATTTGGTAAAACGTTTTCGTGAACAAAATGTTGACTGAACTCCCGTTATCTACCAAGACTTTATGAACTATAGCTGGGCCAATGGTGAAGGTGATCACCAACGAATCTTCACTTGGGGAGTGTACTCCATTACTCTCTCGCTCGCGAAATATGACGTCATCGGACATCGTCTTTTGTTGCTTAATCGGAGTGTTGTCCTCGGGGTTACTACATTCCCCCACTTTGAAATGTTGTTTAGCTGCATTTATCTATTGATCCATAGCTTTGAAACTGTGCCCTGCCAGGTGAAGCCCACCAATTATGGTATTGATAACGATATTTTTCCCTTTTTTCTGAGTCGTCAGTTTTGTAGTAGGTTGGCTTTGGTTCGGGGCTTGTACAGCTTGCCCCCTGTCCCTAGGAGCCACCCTATATTCATCGAGCTTCCCTTCTCGGAGCAACCTTTGAACCACGTCTCTCAAGTGACGACATTCGTTTATGGAATGACCATGGATCTGATGGAAAAGACAGAATTTTCCATTTTCACGCTCTTTCTCTGTAGAATCTGTCGGAGGAGGCCTTTTGTACTGGAGGATATTATATGTGTCCAGGAAGATGTTCTCCAACGTGTCATTTAACGGTGTGAAGTTCTCAAATGGTCAGGGCCGGGATCTCCTCTGAGAGTCATTTTCTCGATTTCTTTTCCGATTATTGTTATTATTATTCCCTGATTAGCGACCGCCATCTTGATTCTTGTTCCCAACGTTAACTTCAACCTTTCCTGAGCTATCTCCCGTTTGCTTGATGGCCATGTTGCTTTGGATATCTTCCTTATCAGTAGCTGTTCTTTTTCGATTAGCGTATATCTCCTCCCGACGCAGGCGAGCATTAGCTTTTTCATAGAATATTTCTCTGGTCGGGGGTGGTTTGTCGGCCAGATATCTTCCAAACTCGGTATATTTATCGATGCCATCGACCAAGGCCATCAACACAGTTTGCTCATGCGGATCTTTGACTTCTGTGACAGCCAAGTTAAAACGATCCAAATACGACCTCAGGCTTTCGTCCGGTCGTTGTTTAATAAGGGATAGCTCGATCACATTCTTAGATCTCTGAGCATGAAGACGGAATTGGTTCACGAATTACTCACTAAATTCCCTGAAGCTGGATATTGACCATGCTGGCAAGCGGGTAAACCATAATAACGCTACATCTTCCAAGAATATAGGGAACGCTTTACATTTTACCACGTCTATAGCTGTAGCGGCATTCATTGACCAGGAGTATCGCATTAAATACTGGATGGGGTCAGTCCTGCCCGTATAGCGATTCATGGTCGGCATATTGAAGCGCCTTGGGAACGATACATCCAGAATGTCGTCAGTAAAAGGCGTATGACTGCGATCTGTGCCCCAATCTTCATTCCTCTGTCCACGGCTATCTACCATGACTTGCCTAATCATTGCTTCAACCTCTACATGGGTCAGGGTAGATTCGGGATCAGCACTTCTTGCCCGACGACCTCCTCCAGCATTTCTATGACCCGCTGCTACAAAATCTAGGCCCTGAGCAGAACTCCCTTGTCCCCTGTTGCTGCGGTCGATCACGCAACGAGCGGGAGGCATGCCGTTTCTCGGTGATAGAACAGGCTTATTTAAGTTGCAGTTACTAGTTCGCTGATTAAATGCTTCTTCTTCACGAGATGGAAGGGATCCAAATCGAAGTTGTTCTATGTTCTCGGGCCTTTCTAACGGGGGCTATCGTCGGTTCCTTTGGGGCTCTTCAGACGACGACGTATGTTCCGGAGAGAAAGGGTGAGCTGGAGGTGGTGAAACCTACCTTTGAATATCGTCAATTCTTCTGCCTAGGGCAGTAATGTTTTGACGCAGCAACGAGCTCTCCTGCCTTTGAGCAGCCAGTTCATCGGTTTGCCTGTTCAATGCTTCAAGTATTCGAGTCAGATGTCCTTCGGTAACTGGGGCAGAAGGGTCGAATTGGTCATCTTCATCTTCTCTGATACGCAAGGAACTTAAACCGGGTTGAGCAAAAGTTCCAACACGAGCGGAACGAGCCATAATTTCCTTCCGGGTCAGGTAGTAGTCTGATTATCAGTTCGGATCGTGTGGTGGCTCGTGGTAGTTCCCTGGGATCGGATCGTAGAAGGGTTAGTAGGTGGGATGGCGACATTACCTTGGGATCGGGTCGTAACACCTTCATTTGGTCGGATCGCCGTACGTTCATCGGGTCGGATTGCCGTACCTTCATCAGGTTGGATCGCCCCCTCTTCACCACGATCCGGAGACAGGACTTCGATCCGCTCCTGAACGCTCTCATCAACCGCTTCGCTTGTAGCTTCAATCGCTTGGGAAGCTCGTACTTTCTTAGACTTCTTTCCAGCCATGATATCTAAGCTTTACTAAAATCTTTCAAAAATTGAAACAGTGGAATTTTGGACCATTTTCTTCGAACTTCTCGTCTGAATAATAGAACTACAATCCAATGTACTGAGACTTTGTTCTCAGTGAAAGCACCAAAATATTAGATCCAAATTTGTCTCTAACACCCAAATTGTTCAATTATGCGGTGATTAAAATCAGAAAAAATACAAGAAAAAAAAACAGGAAAGACACGAGATTTATAGTGGTTCGGCGTTAACGAGCCTACGTCCACTTTATATCTACAACTATACTTAAAATTCAAGTACAATCGATGATTTATCCCTCAACCTCACTTTTGAAATGTTAATTCACTCAATAAATTTGAGACAACTCTAAATAATAATAATAGATGTGTAATAATGGTGGAGTCAGAATTGCCCAAAAAGATCCTCAAAATTGCCAAGCTCTCCGATATTTATAGGTGATTTCTGCAGACGGATCGCGGTCATACGTGGCACGAATCCCGAGGATCTCGGACTGGTTCGTAGCTTGATGGAGAAATAGTCAATATGACAGTTGTGGACAGGTGTTGCGAGATCCGGCATTTTTGGATCGTAACTGACTTGGTCGTGGCCTTCATTTTTTAGCTTCGGGGGTCGGATCGAGAGGCCGTTGAGTAGGCAGATCGGGTCATGACAGGGACTCGCGATCGAGGGGTCGTGGAAGCATTATCATGATCCGGGAAGAAAAAGGGGATCACGATCAAGATCTTAATGATCCAGATGTGTGAAACTCTGTAGTTTTTATGAATATGAACCCTGGTGGCTTGGTCTAAAAGCTAGCCAACAACTCTCAAAATAGAAAAAATATTATGTAGCTACAACATAACAAAGAAAAAATTCTTCTTCATTTTTTGTTCAATTTTAATTTACGAAAGCTGACTTTTCCAACATCGTATATGCTTAGGTTAGATGGACCCATTAGATCTATAAAGTTCTAAGAAAAAATAATTTATGAATATCAGCTTAAATTCCTAAATTCTATAATCGGCCGTTGTTTGCTCTTTGTGAGAAATGATTCAAAGAGATACTCTGAATCATATATATTACATGCATACATGCCTAACGCAAGAACCATGCATTCGATATATACGCATGCATACATATCCAACACCTGCCTAACAAGTAACGAGTCATCATATATATTAGATGCCCCACTTAATCATATTAAAACTTAAACCATGACATGTTATATAGATCTAAAAGAACCACATGTAATACTGACTTCCTTGGTGATATTTGGACAATCTTAATAAAAGCTATTTGATATATATATATATATATATATATATATATATATATACACACACACATATATATATATATGTGTGTGTGTGTGCGTTCCCTCAGTTCTTGAGACTTTATTTCATGGTTCTTAAAATTTATAATGCAACCACTGTTAACATCTCTGCATATATGTATGATCTACCTACATTGAATTGAACATTCGCTTTTCCATAATTTGGTCGAAGACTCTGTAATATAAAATATTAATAAGTTGGTACTGACTGGTAATATTGAGTCACTATTTTAGAATCCTTGTAAGTTAATTCAAAAATTATGCTAATGTTTTACAGAAAACTCTGCTATATCCATATTAATATTTGACTAGGAAGAATAAACATTGATTCAATCGTGAACTTCTAAAATTACATTTTTCGTAAGACACCAAAAGAAATTATTAATGTACAATTAATTTAAATAAATGAATTCATCTTAATTTATTGTATATCGTATTTGGAGATTCTTGAATTCCAAGATTATACATTAAACTGTAAAAAATGATGAAAACACCAAAACGGAAATGGTTTTACAATATTGAAAACGATTTGGTTAGTTGAATCCAATAAATTAATTTGAACATAGGAATATATCTTGATTTATTTTGTATAATATTCGTAGATTTAATAAATAATCATTTGTTGATTCCAATAAATTAATTTAAGAAAATAAATATATCTTGATCTATTTTACAAAATGATTGAAGATTTAATAAATGATACACATATTAAAACTGAAAAGATTTTGCAATGTTGAAAAAGATTCAATTAGTTGATTCTAACTAATTAATTTAAATAAAAGACTTATTTGGTTTATTGTATGCCATATGATATCTCAAGATTAATGAATTTCAAGTTTATGCATTAAATTGTGAATAAATGGTCATCTTTGTAAATATTTGGCTTGAAAGTGCAAATTTTTTGCTTTGACCATGAACTTTTAAAATTGCGGAATAAGGGACAAAGTATATATTAATGTGTAATTAATTTAAACAAATGAATGTATCTTGATTTACTATGCAATATATCGGGAGATTTATGAATTTCATTGTCGTGCTTAAGCTATGAACAAGCTGATGTAAAAAAGGAAATAGCTTTGAGATGTTAGAAAATAGTGTTTAGTTAGTTAATTTTGATAAATTTATACAAATATGTTTTTATTTATTATGTATAATATCTGAAGATTTATAAATTTCTATATTTTGCGTTAAATTATGAACAAATGATACAACTATTAAAACCGAATTGAATGTATAGTAGTGAAAATCTTTTAATTCATTGATTCTAATGAGTTATTTAAACAAATGAACTTTTTATTTTAATTTGTTGCACCATCAAGGAATCTTCAAAGTTGCATCTTTCAGGGAAATTGTAATGAGAATAAAAATGTACCAAAATTAAGTATAGCAAAAAGGGTGACTGAAGGAAAATTTGACATGAATCTTATGCATGCCAGTACCGAAATATTCAAACTTCATATAGCAATATAGAAATATTTACCAAATGCTATAACTGCCACTCAATCTATCGATCCAAATTCAAATCTCTTCCCGCTTCTATTCTCTTTTCACTTCACTCCTATCATATCCATTGAGATATCTCACCTCTGAACATGTTCATTGAGTTGCAAACCATCGTGAATTTCCAATATCATAGCTTTAACCTAGTGTAATTATAACATTGAAATTGTACCTTACATTATAGCCATATCTTGCACTTTTATATTTTAATGTAGGGGAAAAAATCATTTTTGCGAGTACAACTTCTGCACTTTTGTTTTATATTAAAAAGTTAATTTGCATCCTTCAGAATTTATTTGTACAGCTTATTTAAGTGAATTGCTTTGTATTTTTCAACATAATATCATGATTACATGTTACTTAAAGAAAAAATCAACTGATCTATGAAAATTTATTTCTTTTTTATGTCATTTTTTATTTTCAAAAATGCATAATGATTATGATTATTCTAAACATATTCAAAACACATGTAAATCATTACTTTGTTCATGATAATAACATTATTATATTATGGTCGAGCGTTCTGGTGGTCATTGGCGGCTCGTCTACTTATTTTTAATGGCTTCAATCGGTTGTTGGAAACCATCCAAAACTAACATGAATTAAAGAAATACAACCTTTAAAAACCATTGTAATGTCGAATATATAGTTCCTAGCCAAAGGCTGCTTACACTTCTTCTTCCTCCAATTAAAACGTAGAATCTCTTATTTCATCACTTCCCCCGATCTAGATCCTCTGTAGTTCCAAAGTGTCTTCAATCATCCCCCCAACTCTATAGAGGTATAATTTGTAAATCATTCATCAATCACGTTTTTTAACCTAAACCTAATTTGTTGAATTTGGCAAGTTAGAGCTAATTCGTGATTGTATCAGTTTGTAATACCTCATTGATAGTTTATACCACCCCATTGAATTCTTGTTTCTCTCATTAGCATTTAAATTTTATAATTAAGTATAATTCGTGTATGTGTTGGCCATCATATTTGTGTCATGTTTTAGGGTTAACTTGTTTTAATTGATATGTATGTATGTGCATGTGTATGCATGGGGGTGTGTGTGTATGTGTCTGTGTGTGTGTGAACATGTTTACTATTGCTTATGATGTCGAAAACATCATAAAAATAAATAAAGCATAGTTAGTTGTTAAAATACACTTAATGTAGCTTAATAGAATATATAGTATGCGGTAAATTAGACTATAATGTGAAATTTCTTTTAATGTTCATATGTCATCAAAAATTTAAAATTTGAAATTTTCAACTCGTTCAAAAATAATATACTATATGATAAATAAAAAATTATATTATAAACCTTCGAAATAAAAATAAGTCGTTATGTAGTTAAAATAAAATAAAATATATAACGGTACCACATATAAAAAATTTGCGTACAAAATACTTTTATAATATATCCCTTAGTTAGTGTTTGTCCCCATCTGACAAATGTTGTATATGATCATTATATAGATGTTCGTTTTTCTCAAGTACTCTCTCATGGTAATGTTACCCTTTCTTAACTTCTGTAGTTTCCTAGTATAAAACATGACTTTAGCTACAGATTGATTGTTGAAGGATTTTTCTATGGTTGTCCATACGTAATTAGCACTTTTGCAACCAGTCACTTGCGGCTATAAGCTTTGATTAATAGACGATAATAGCCATGAGATAATTAAGCGGTTGTGTTTATGAATTTTTGTATATTCTTCATTGTTAATGACTATGTTCTCTTGAGCAGTAGTAAAATATGGGGGAACTGGCAGAGTACCCATAATGAATCCTTCGAGATCGTATCCTTGGATTGTAGTTTAGATCTGCAGTTTTCACAATAAGTGGTTGTTTTCATTTAATTATACTATAACTAGTTGTGATTGTGGCTAACAACAATTTTGGTGAGTTTGTCTACAACTATTAGGTAGACTCCATTGGACTTGTCAGATGATGATGAAGCGGTTTCACTGGCTATGGCGACCAACCGATGAATCAACCAGAGAGATGATCAAGATTTCAGGAAACATTGCAGAGATGCTGCTGCAACCAGAATTGACCAATGTGACGATGATGAATTTTGATTGGTATGTTGGTGGGGCATAATGGTTTCTCATATAATTCTTGTTCCTTTGAATTGGCTCTTTGGTTGATAGTTCAACTGATTGCTGATGATATTATGAAGCCCTATAACCAATTCTTGGCAGGGAAAATTAATTTCAGTCGAATTGATGAGGATGGCAATGCAAAGATTATCAGTATATCACCTTTCTCCAATGATAATGTTGGGAAACAATGGCTAAGTCGCGGACTAGGTCGCTTTCTTGAAGATGATTCGGCGATCTGGTCGGAGGTGCAAACCAGTTCATTCCTTCGTCTCCGCCTCTAGGATAAAACAGCATCTAAAACAATAACTGATTTGCTTGCACAACAAATCAGTGCAGATTTGCACTTTATGAATTAAAATACTGCTCGAGAATTTCTGAGAGAAAAAAAATTTATTGGCGGCTGAGAGAAAAGAGAAATTGTGATTCGGTGGGTATTCTCGTCTGAAGCTAATGACAATATATAGGACGAGAATTAGGGTTAGGGTTGCTGATTAGTGGGCCGCTAAAATTAAGGGATAAGAGTTTTTACCGTTGCAGAAATCTTTTCCATAAAAAAACGGTTCGAAAAAGGCTAGGTTTTATGGTCCAAAAAATATAAGTGTCTACACCACAAAGCCCAAGCCCGAGCCCGAACCGGACCGGGCCGGGCCGGGTCGAGTCGAGTCGGTCGGTCGTGCGCGCGTGTGTGGTGGTTATGGTGCATGGTCTCCCTCCTCACAACAATGCATGTATTGGGAGCCCAAGGCCCCAACATGATTTCTTAGAAACAAGTATAAATACTTGCTTCTTTCATATAATCCCATGATGTGGGACTATTCCCATATAGGAGCCATTCATACACTTATTCAAGATTTTTAATAATTCACTAATGTTAATAAAACATTTCCAACAATCCCCCACTTGAATTTTTAAAAATATTTTCGAGCAGTTTCTTAAAAAGCATAAGATTGTGCATAAACAAAGGTGCCTTTCGACTTGAACCTTTGCATAGTGAATAAGATTCAGTTTTTTTCTAGAGTGACACGTAGTCTTGAACTCTATTCCTGACATCAAAACACACACAACCTTTTCTATAGTGCAATCAAATAAGCCCGTGCATTTATGGCCATGCACGTCTGTCCTAGTTTAGTGAATGCTCTAGAAGTTTTGCCCGAAACTCCATAGGAAACGGCCATATTTCAACATTCACAAAGGTGACTCTATCAAGAGCACTCCTGAAGGTAGGTACTCCACTCCACATAGAGTATAGATCTCATTAAGAGTTTCTATTAACTCATCCTCTAATCACTTCAGGAATACATGCTTCTTGGTTTATTAAATAGCATGTTGAACTCATATCACTACACAACTTGTTATTACCCATTGAACCTAGTTCTTGGGATCTCCAGTCATTTAGGTCGGGTTACCATTGTGCGTGACTCAACAATCTAAGGGCAATAGTCCCATTCTTTTAGAAGAGTTATGGACTTTCTCTCTGGACAGTCCTTTCGTCAAAGGATCTGCGAAATTTTCCTCACTACGTACGTAATCCACTCTAACGGTACCTGTGGAAAGTAGTTCTCAAACCGTACTGTGCTTACGACGTATTTATCGTCTCTTACCGTTATAATAACGGTTCTGAACTTTTGCAATAGCCGTGGTACTATCGCAATGTATCAACACAGCCGGTATTGGTTTTTCCCATAAGGGAATCTCAGCAAGCAGATTTCTTAAATACTCTGCCTCTTCACTAGCTGTAGCTAGTGCTATCATCTCATACTCCATAGTAGACTGAGCCAAAATAGTTTGTTTCTTGGATTTCCAAGAAACTGCTCCTCCAGCGATGCTAAATATATTGCCACTGGTCGCTTTAGAGTCATCAGATAAGGTATTCCAGTCTGCATCAGAATATCCTTCAAGTATAGCTGGAAACCTTTCATAATGTAATCCAAGGTTCATGGTTCGTTTAAGGTATTTCATTACCCTTTCAATAGCTTGCCAGTGCTCTATACTAGGTCTACTGGTAAACCTGTACAATAATCCCACGACATAGGCAATGTCGGGTCTAGTACAATCAGTGGCATACCGAAGGCTGCCAATGATGCTCGCATAATCAGACTGTCTTACACCTTCACCGGTGTTCTTAAATAACTTTGCACTGTGATCATATGGTGTACTTGCAGGTTTACAGTCAAAGTAATTATATTTCTTTAGTATCTTCTCAATGTAATGAGATTGATCCAAAGAAATTCCCTTTTCTGACCTAGTAATCTTAATACCAAAGATTACACTCGCCTCGCCTAGATCTTTCATATCAAAATTGACACTTAATAAGGATTTGACTGAGTTTATGGCATGAATATTTGTCCCAAAAATGAGTAGGTCATCTACATAAAGGCATATAATAGTGCAAATGTCATTCTCAGATTTGTAATAATTGCATTTGTCACTTTCATTAACTTTAAAACCATTTGAAATTATTAAGTTATCAAATTTTTCATGCCATTGTTTAGGTGCTTGTTTTAAACCATATAATGATTTATCTAATTTACATACTTTATGTTCTTTACCATGTACTACAAATCCTTCAGGCTGGTCCATATAAATTTCTTCGTCTAATTCACCATTCATAAAAGCAGTTTTAACATCCATTTTGTGTATAAGTAAATTATGGATGGAAGCAAGTGAGATTAAAACCCGAATGGATGTTATTCTAGTTATAGGTGAAAAGGTGTCAAAGAAATCTATATTTTCTTTTTGTTTAAAACCTTTAGCTACTAGTCGTGCTTTATACTTATCTATAGTGCCATCAGGTTTTAATTTCTTTTTAAGTACCCATTTACAGCCTATAGACTTACAACCAGGGGGTAAATCTACCAAGTGCCAAGTCTTGTTCGATTCTAAAGAATCCATCTCATCATTTATAGCCTCTTGCCAAAAATCGGCATCTAAAGAAGATAAGGCCTCTTGGAGGTTTATGGGATCCTCCTCAATAGTAAAAGCACAAAAATATGAACCAAAGTCTTATATGTTCTTGCTCTTTTACTTCTTCTAGGTTCAGCTTCATAATTTTCATGAAGTTCTGTTCAAATTGGCATATTTGAGGTGCCCCCACTATTCCTTAATTTAAAAGGAAATTTAGTTTCATAAAAATCAGCATAATTTGATTCAATTATATTATGTGCATTAAGGTCATAAAATATATATGCTTTGCTATTAATAGCATAGCCTATAAATGCACATTCATATGCTCTACTTGCCCATTTTATTCTCTTAGGGTCTGGAATGCGAACATAAGCTAAACAACCCCAAGTTCTAAAGTATGAGACATTGAGTTTATGATTCTTTAAAATTTCATAAAGAGAAACTTTATTTTTAGATTTGGGGATTCTATTCAGACCATAGCATACAGTCAATAAAATATCCCCCACCAATGTTTTGCTGCACCAGAATTTAATAATATGGCAACTACTAGTTCGGTAAAGGTCCTATTTTTCCTTTCTGCTTTACCGTTCATTTCAGGAGAATAGGGTGCAGTTCTCTCATGTACTATACCATGTTGTTTATAGAAATCCAGAATTGAATTAGATTCGTATTCTGTTCCTCTATCTCTACGAAGTCTCTTAATTTTTCTATTTGCTTGATTCTCAGTATCAGTTTTGAATGTTTTAAACATATCAAAAGCATCACTTTTATTTTTCATAAGGTATACATATGTGAAATCAGAGCAGTCATCAATAAAAGTGATAAAATAACGATGTCCTTGTCTAGTCAAAGTGCCATCTAGTTCACATATGTCAGAATGAATCAAGTTTAAGGGTTCAGAAACTCTGTCAATAGATTTGTGAGGTTTCTTTGTGATTTTAGCTTGTGTACAGAATTCACATTTATCAAGTTCAGATTCTGTCATTTTAGGTATCATATCTAGGGTGCTCATGTTACGGATTATTCGATTATTAACATGACATAATCTAGAATGCCAGATATTAAAATCACACAACATCTAAGTAGAAGTAGTCACTTTATTAGATTCAACATTCAGTTTAAACATACCCTCACAAGCATAACCCTTTCCCACAAAAGTTCCCTTATAAGTTAGGGTGTACAAATCAGCCCCAATTACTTGAGTGAAACCAGCCTTATTAAGGAGGAAGCCAGAGACCAGATTCTTCCTCATTTCTGGAGTGTGCATAACATCTTTCAGAATTACATTTTTTCCAGAGGTGAACTTGAGTTCCACATTGCCAATCCCCGCAACTCTAGTGGTGTGAGAATCTCCCAACATCACTTTCTGATTTTCAGCATCCGTGTATGTCGAGAACATGCCATGATCATAGCAGACATGGCGAGAAGCACCAGTGTCTACCCACCAACCACCTGATCCACCAACAAGGTGAATCTCAGTAATCATAGCTGTAAGAGGCTCCTCAGTCAGGTTAGCCTGCGGTGCAGAGCTTGGCCTGTTCCGACACTTACGTGCCATATGACCTAGTTTTCCATAGTTGTAACATAGAAACAACTGTCCAGAGTCATTCTTTTGGGCTGGTTTCTACTGTCCTTTCGGGTTTCCTTGCGGATTCCCATTCTGTTTGTTGCGCCTATTCTGATTCTTAAAAGATTTCTGATTTGGTTTTAGAACATCGGGTGTGGTCTTCTTAGTACTGTTGTTATTCACAATCAGCACCTTTTCTTTCTGGTCCTGCTTGCGTGCCTCCTCCTCCTCAATACGGAGGCATATAATCAAGCTCTCTAAGGAAAATTCCTTAGTCTTATGTCGTAAGACATTCTTAAAATCTTTCCTGCTTGGGGGTAATTTGTCAATGATAACAGCAATTTGAAATTGTTCGTCCAAGACCATACATTCGGAGATGATCTCATGAGCTATTTTCTATAGTTCATGAGACTGCATCTCTATAGATCTATCATCAGTCATCTGGTACTTTAGGTAACGGCTCACAACATATTTCTTTACCCCTGACTCCTCTGTATCATACTTCTTCTTTAGTGCTTCCCGGATCTCCTTTGCTGTCTTTTCATCTGAGTTATAGTAATTATACAGATCATTGCTCAGTCCGTTCAGAATAAATTTCTTGCATAGGTAATCCTATTCAGTCCAGGTCTGCAGTTGCTTTGACTATTCAGTCCATGATGCCTTTTTCGCTGCATCAGCCTCGTCAGGTTTATCTGGAAGCTGCGGTTTGTCAGTAGTCAGCGCAGCCACAACCTTTCTGATGATGAGGAAGAACTCCATCTTCTGACACCATCATTCGAAATGCAAGCCTTCAAATCTGAATGGAGCAGCAGTCACGAGAGGGTTCTGGAAAGCAGAGGATGGAGCAGAATCGTCTAGGGTTGAGTTAGAAGCCATTGTTTCAGATCGTCTTCAAATTGTTGAGAAACAATGGCTGAGTCGCGGACTAGGTCGCTTTCTTGAAGACGATTCGGCGATCTGATCGGAGGTGCAAACCAGTTCGTTCCTTCGCCGCTGCCTCTAGGATAAAAACAGCCTCTAAAACAAAAACTGATTTGCTTGCACAACAAATCAGTGCAGATTTGCACTTTCTAAATTAAAATACTGCTCGAGAATTTCTGAGAGAAAAAAAAATTAATGGCGGCTAAGAGAAAAGAGAAATTTTGATTCTGTGGGTATTCTCGTCTGAAGCTAATGACAATATATAGGACGAGAATTAGGGTTAGGGTTGCTGATTAGTGGGCCGCTTAAATAAGGGATAAGAGTTTTTACCGTTGCAGAAATCTTTTCCATAAAAAAAGGGTTCGAAAAAGGCTAGGTTTTATGGTCCAAAAAATATAAGTGTCTACACCACAAAGCCCAAGCCCAAGCCCGAGCCCGAACCGAACAGGACCGGGCTGGGCCGGGTCGGGTCGAGTCGAGTCGGTCGGTCGCACGCACGTGTGTGGTGGTTATGATGCATGGTCTCCCCCCTCACAACAATGCATGTATTGGGAGCCCAAGGCCCCAACATGATTTCTTAGAAACAAATATAAATACTTGCTTCTTTCATATAATCTCATGATGTGGGACTATTCCCATATAGGAGTCATTCGTACACTTATTCAAGATTTTTAATAATTCACTAATGTTAATAAAACATTTTCAACAGATTATGTTTAACCTGAGGAGAAAGACATCAACGATCATTCTTTCGAGTTTGGGGATGATGGATCTGCGGCCGTTAAGCCTAGCGATGAAGCTCTGACACCATATTAGAAAATAGTGACGTCAGAAGCAGAAGAGATAAATCTTTTATTATTATTGAATAAAGAATGTAAGTTGTATAAGTATATTGATGAACATTCCTCTATTCGTATAAAACTTGAGAGGAGATAATGGGCTTTATAATGCCAGCCCAAGAGAGTAGTCCAAAGTAATTTAGGCAATTTATATGTAACGTTGCAATTGTATAAGCGGAAGTTACTAAAAATAAGTATTTGTTGTATATGTAATCTTTCCTTTATTATGATGGTTGGCCATTTCCATTTCTACATGCATTGGAAATGTGTCCATTATCTGTCTATAGGTTCAATATGCTATTATATTCAGGTATTTCCATCGTCGTGATGAAACTAGTATTGTATCATGAATGCCTTCGTTGTTACTAATTGATATATAATAATGGTTATACTAATGACGGACTTGTAACCTTAAACGTACTCTTTGTTGTCATAAAAGAGACCTATATATAAAATTGTTTCAAATGAGTTCCTAATGCAGAGATCTACTTGAGACCATTGACGATGTCTTTACTATTTTAAAGAAAAATATTTGTTGTCTCTATTTATTTCTATACCTGTTTTTAAAGACAGTATTATTGTTTTAAAATTTTCTCAAGTACGAGTTAAAGGCAAAATGTTTTGGTTAAGTGAAAAATGAAGGAGTCTATACTTGATTATCTATTTGTAGTGGGTCCAGTAGCGTTTCACTTTTTCTTAATTTTTTTTCTAGAGAGACCAATCAATATCAAATAGTGTGTTCAAATCCGTAGCTATGACCGTGTATAACCACTGATAGAGTGAACCACTATCAAGAAAATCATCTAAATAAATATCAATGGGATATGTTGTTTTGTATTCGTTGACCTGTTACTAATCTTTGACACATAATTTAGTAGAAGTAATTTTCTATAAAATACCGACCACTATTATTACCACATTTTCGAAGTAATTCTCTCTTTAGCTTCCCACCACCATTATTTCATCCGTAGATTTTAAGGATTATTTGGATTGTCTTGCATGTGACAAGGAGAGATGGTACAAACTGAAATTGAAATTGTCCCACATCGCCAAATAAATTCAAAGGATATTTTATTAGTTTCTTTTTGAACTCTCACAAGTATTTAGGAATACTCACAACAAACCAAACAACTGCAATGGCAATATCTAAAAAAACATCAGCCCTCATGTACTTGGTAGCACTACTTGTATTGAATGCCTTGATCACAACTAATGCTCGATCAGTTGGAGATGAACCGACAAATGCTCTGAATGCAAATGCTCCTTCCAGTGGTGATCCCTCATCAGGTGAGTTATGCATTAAAAAATGCAATGAGCTTGAAACTACATGTGAAAGATCCGATGACTGCGACAATCGGAAAGTCGGTAGCTATAAGATGTTTCTGTGTTTAAAGCGATGTAAGCAGGAAAATTTGACCTGCAAGTCTAAGTGTAAAAAGTCAGCAATTTGAATCTAATGTTATGTGGCGCCCGTTCACGGGTTTCATTTCTATTATGTTGCTAAATAAGATGACTAAGTACAGTATCGATATTTTGTGGCATTGTTTGTTGTACTCATGTTTTGCTAGATGAAATTGATGTGTTTTAGTTATTTTAGCTTGTTTTATCTTGTCTGCTTTGATTGATTGGCTCTCAAAATAGAAAAAATATTTTATGTAGCTACAACACAACAAAGAAAAAAATCTTCTTCCTTTTTTGTTCAATTTTAATTTACGAAAACTGACTTTTCTAACATCGTATATGCTTATGTTAGATGGACCCATCAGATCTATAAAGTTCTAAGAAAAAAAAAATTATGAATATCAGCTTAAATTCCTAAATTCTATAATCGGCCGTTGTTTGCTCTTTGTGAGAAATGATCCAAAGAGATACTCTGAATCATATATATATTACATGCATACATGCCTAACGCAAGAACCGTGCATTCAATATATACGCATGCATACATATCCAACACCTGCCTAACAAGTCATCATATATATTAGATGCCCTACTTAATCATATCAAAACTTAAACCATGACACGTTATATAGATCTAAAACAACCACATGTAATACTAATTTCCTTGGTGATGTTTGTACATTCTTACTGAAAGCTATTTGAAATATGTATATGCGTTCCCTTTGTTCTTGAGATTTTATTTCATGGTTCTTAAAATTTATAATGCAACCGCTGTTAACATCTATGCATATATGTATGATCTACCTACATTGAATTGAACATTCGCTCTTCCATAATTTGGTCGAAGACTCTGTAATATAAAACATTAATAAGTTGGTACTGACTAGTAATATTGGGTCACCATTTTAGAATCCTTGCAGGTTAATTCAAAATTTATGCTAATGTTTTACAGAAAACTCCGCTATATCCATATTAATAATTGACTTGGAAGAATAAACTTTGATTCAATCGTGAACTTCTAAAATTACATTTTTCGTAAGACACCGAAAAGAAATTGTTAATGTACAATTAATTTAAACAAATGAATTCATCTTAATTTATTGTATATTGTATATGGAGATTCTTGAATTCCAAGATTATACATTAAACTGTAAAAAAATGATAAAAACACCAAAACGGAAATGGTTTTACAATATTGAAAACGATTTGGTTAGTTGAATCCAGTAAATTAATTTGAACATAGGAATATATCTTGATTTATTTTGTATAATATTCGAAGATTTAATAAATAACTGTTAGTTGATTCCAATAAATTAATTTAAGAAAATAAATATATCTTGATTTATTTTATAAAATGATTGAAGATTTAATAAATGATACACATATTAAAACTGAAAAGATTTTGCAATGTTGAAAATGATTCAATTAGTTGATTCTAATTAATTAATTTAAACAAAGGACTTATTTGGTTTATTGTATGCCATATGATATCTCAAGATTAATGAATTTCAAGTTACACATTAAATTGTGAATAAATGGTCATCTTTGTTAATATTTGGCTTGAAAGTGCAAATTTTTTGCTTTGACCACGAACTTTTAAAATTGCTTTGAGATGTTGAAAACAGTGTTTTGTTTGTTGATTTTGATAAATTTATACAAATATGTTTTTATTTATAATGTATCGTATCTGAAGATTTATAAATTTCTAGATTCTGCGTTAAACTATGAACAAATGATACAACTATTAAAACAGAATTGAATGTATAGTAGTGAAAAAGTTTTAATTCATTGATTCTGATGAGTTACTTTAAACAAATGAACTTTTCATTTTAATTTGTTGCGTCATCAAGCAATCTTCAAAGTTGCATCTTTTAGGGAAATTGTAATGAGAATAAAAATGTACCAATATTAAGTATAGAAAAAGGGAGACTAAAGGAAAATTTGACATGAATCTTATGCATGCCAGTACAGAAATATTCAAACTTCATCTAGCAATATAGAAATATTTACTAAATGCTATAACTGCCACTCAATCTATTGATCCAAATTCAAATCTCTTCCAGCCTCTATTCTTTTTCCACTTCACTCCTATCATATCCGTTCAGATATCTCACCTCTGAACATGCTTCATTATGTTGCAAACCGTCGTGAATTTCCAATATCATAGCTTCAACCTAGTGTAATTATAACATTAAAATTGTACCTTACATTATAGCCATATCTTGCATTTTCTATTTGAATATAGGAAAAAAAAATCATTTTCGCCAGTACAACTTTTGCACTTTTTTTTCATATTAAAAAGTTAATTTGCATCCTTCAGAATTTATTTGTATTGTTTATTTAAGTGAATTGCTTTATAATTTTCCACATAATATCATGATTACATGTTACTTAAAGAAAAATCAACTGATCTATGAATTTTTTTGCTTTTTTATGTCATTTTTTATTTTCAAAAATGCATAATGATTACGATTGTTCTAAACATATTCAAAACACATGTAAATCATTACTTTGTTCATGATAATAACATTATTATATTATGGTCGAGCGTTCCGGTGGTCATTGGCTGCTCGTCTACTTATTTTTAATGGCTTCAATCGGTTGCTGGAAACCATCCAAATCTAACATAAAGAAATTCAACCTTTAAAAACCATTGTAATGTCGTAAATATATAGTTTGTGGCCAAAGGCTGCTTACTCTTCTTCTTCCTCAAATTAAAACGTAGAATCTCTTATTTCATCATTTCCCCCAATCTAGATCCTCTATAGTTCCAAAGTGCATTCAATCATCACCACAACTCTACAGAGGTATAATTTGTAAATCCTTCATCAATGACATTTTTTAACCTAAACCTAATTTGTTGAATTCGGCAAGTTAGAGCTAATTAGTGATTGTATCAGTTTGTAATACCTCATTGATAGTTTATACCACCCCATTGAATGTTTGTTTCTCTCATTAGCATTTAAATTTGAAAATTAAGTACAATTCGTGTATGTGTTGGCCATCATATTTTTTGTCATGTTTTAGGGTTAACTTGTTTTAATTGATATGTATGTGTGTGCATGTGTGTGCATTGGGGGGGGGGGGGGGTTTGTGTGAACCTGTTTACTATTGGTTATGATGTCGAAAACATCATATAAAGAAATAAAACATGGTTAGTTGTTAAAATATACTTACATAATGTAGCTTAATAGAATACATAGTATGCGGTAAATTAGACTATAATGTGAAATTGCTTTGAATGTTCATAAGTCATCAAAAATATAAAATTTGAAATTTTCAACTCGTTCAAAAATAATAATATACTATATGATAAATAAAACATTATACTATAAACCTTCGAAATAAAAATAAGTCGTTATGTAGTTAAAATAAAATAAAATATATAACGGTAACACATGTAAAAAATTTGTGTACAAAATACTTTTAATAATATATCCCTTAGTTAGTGTTTGTCCCCATCTGACAAATGTTGTATATGATCATTATATAGATGTTCGTTTTTATCGCAAAACTAACATCTATATTCATCAATATTTATTTCATTTATCCCTATATTGGACAAGTAACAATATAGTAATAGTTACATTTTTTAAATAAATTAATTTGATATGACCCAATAAAATTTTGACAATGCTTTCTTTTTATCACCGTATGCATGTAATTGTGTATGATACATGGAACAAAAGAGAAGTTTTATCGATATTTTGTTGAATGATTTGAAACATTTACGAAATGTAATTATTATTGTGTTTGTTGCAAGAAGTATTTCCACTACTATACTATAAAAGTAGTAAAAAGCAAACTAAAATTTTAATATGATACCCATATATTATCATAAATGAACGTGCATAAGATTAATTTTCAACGAACAGGAAAATAAAACGTCAACCTATAAAATAATCAACATGACATTTTGAATTTGTATCATGATTTTTAAATAAGGAAAATGGTCAATTAATATACTGATAAGAAAAGCTTGATGTTCAATGTAAGGGAATGAGAGATTTATTGAACATCTTAATAACGCCACACATGCATTTATTTAATTCACTTTGAGAAATAAACGTGATAATGTGAAAATTCGTTGTCTATGTAATAAATGCAAATATTTAAAGTATTTGATGCAAGATGAGATGAAAGTTTGTTTGTGCCAAAATGGTTTTTTGATAGATTATTATGTGTGGGATCTCGTGGGGAAACCATTGTTGTAATCATGTTGAGTCAAAGAAGGTGGTGGTTGGTACTGACATCATTGCGACTATTTCCACATAAATTTGGTTGATGATGCACCAAGGTTTATGTTCCTTACGATTGAAGTTGATGATGATGCACCAAGGTTTACGTTAGACATGGATTATTTACATATGGTTATTCACTTTTATCCTAATTTGGTTTAAATGTTCATCATGGATGATTATCTTCACATCTTATAATTTATCTCTATGAATGTGTGTGAAAACACTCTATTAGTTACTAATTGTTGTCGTCTTTGGTCTTGAAGACCCATTGCAAGGAATCAATGTTTATTTATAACTATTGATTAAAGTGTTGAAAACACTATGGAATGAATAGCTGAAACATACGACATTTTGAAGAAAGGATTTCCTATGTTTTCTTATTTGAAGTGGATTATAAGTGATTTCCTCGCTTATCCAATGCTTGTAGGTTGGACCACATTTGGCCATTTAGCCTTTTCTTATTACATGAAAGAAACATGAGTGTTTTCTTTACCATGTGAAATGAAAGTATCATGGTTTGATTGCCACGGATATTTTCTCCATTTAATATTCCTTTTAGACTATATTACAAAATTAGAGTATACATGGTAGAGACTAGACTTAATGCAAGCCAGATGAATGCTTGTGAAACGCATCCAACAAAGCTGAAGTAAGTCATGGATGAAGCAGAAGCATGTCCATACCCATAAGCAAAGGTGGATGTTACTATTTATGGTGATGGAAATTCTTTTCTTATTATCCACATTTTAAGATTCTTGTAATCCTAAATTGATTTAAGGGGTAACGTGCCGAGATTGACTTGAGGACTTGTATTTGAACTATTGTACTTGTATAGAATATCAACGACAATATGAAAATTACGACTGATATTGCATAATGCATAGCATATAAGGAACTATTTGACAAGCGAACTAACTTTTCATATTGCTTAGCATAGTTGATAATACAATTTGATTCAAACTGAATCTTCCTGACTTGAACTATAACCATTTCAACAAAAAAATGTTTTGGATTGATTCTCTTTGACTTGAACAAGCTCTGTTTTCAGGTGTTTGGTTACTTGAACTCCAAAAGGGACTATGGTTGGTCACCTAGACTCAATTACTTAGGTTTAGAGAAAGTATTTGGCTTCAAAATAATAGCTCATGCTTCGAGTCAAGCATAAGATCCTAATTTTTGGCTTCGCTCTAACTATTTATGGAGTTAACAATGAAGTTCATTAATATCTTTTGTGCTAGAAAAATGGCTCGAATCTTCAACTCCATTGAACTACCTTTAATTTCATAACAAAGGCATAGAGGACTTATTATACCATGCATACACCTTCTTATTTCCAATTCCAACCCAATCCCTTTAGAACTACTAAAAGTATGAAAAAGATTCATCTGAACGAGAAACATTTACATCAACCTTCCAAAGTCAACCCTTGAAAGGCACTCGGGAATATTAAGAGAAGGTATTTAAAGTTAAAGAAATAGCATATCATGGAATATAAGAGGAAACAGATGAACCCTTATAATCCTAATAAGTGGAGTATTAGTCCATTCCAACCGGGGTCAATTACTTTTTTTTCCTTTTGAAAAGATATGTGGCAAAGATGGTTCTTTTCTAAAAATAAAGTAAGAGATCCAACGAGAAGGGAAGAGTAACATCTTCGAAAAGAAAATTAAAAAGATTTTGACGTATTTTCTTTGAAATGAAAATTAACTCTTTGTTGACCTAATAAATCTTGTAATTCTTGTTAGCACCAAAATAACCATGAAAAGGCTAATGGCCAAAACCAGGGTGAAGGAGTGCAAAGATCAGTAGTCCTAAGATAGCGGTGGAATAAAATTATCAATATACCTT
The DNA here is from genome assembly GCA_030737875.1 of Allium sativum. Classification (NCBI taxonomy): domain Eukaryota; kingdom Viridiplantae; phylum Streptophyta; class Magnoliopsida; order Asparagales; family Amaryllidaceae; genus Allium; species Allium sativum. Next base: position 5,032,262 of record CM060923.1, on the reverse strand, counting down.
TTCGGGGTCAAGGATGGAGAGGCAAAAGGTTCTCCTTCTTTAGGAAATCCCTTATCAGCATAACTCGAAGGACAAGAGTCCTAGATGTTGTATCTCAAACATGAAGAGTTAATACAAGTATACCTATTGGTTTACCTAAAATGGGAGTAAAGGAAAGTTTAAGCTTCTATCGACTAGGTATCGTAAGCAAAACACATACATAAACAAAGACAAAGTTATAGGCAACACCTTAAGCTGGGAGCTCCATCAAGTCTATTGCTTCATCATGGCCAGCTTGAGCCCCCGCCTTCGAAACATCACTTTCGAAAGTCCTTGTAGTAACCCTTTATCTATTCTCCCAATGAATAGTGTAAAGCGCACTCGTGGAGCCTCCGTATGCGCTTACGTCAGAAAGTTGGACGAAGCCCATATACTAGGAAGAGGGCCAGCACACGACTATAAATACGACCCTAAGGGTCCAGAATCAGGGACCAACTCCTCATTTCTCAATCTTGTAATCATAAGTTCGAGTTGTAAACCCTAATTTCCAAATGCATTTGTGAAAAAAGAGCTTGTAGTCACTGGGATCCTTAGTAAAGAGGTTTTGCAAATCAATTAAGGAAATGAAGTCATAGTTATTTAAATATTACTCTAAATTATTTTCATAACTTTGTAGGTTTCTTGTTCAACGGTTCTAAAATATAAGAATTCATTCAAGATACTTATCGAAAAATTATGGAAAGTCATAATCTTCATAAAAGTCAATTCCGAGGCTCGAAAATCTGGAACCCTATAAACATTACCTATCAATGGTTTCCTAAGATCATTTAGTCTAGTTAAGATCCTAAGTCCTACTTTAACCACCCCATAGGTCGTTTGGGTAATGTTGAAGGAAGATCGAGAATGATATTAAATCAAGATATCGAAGAAAGGAACGTGATCCCTCTTTCGACATTATGGCAACCCATCATGGGTGATTATTTGATTATGTATGGACAAGAATCTTCTAACCCAATGAAGTTAAAATCAAACTATATAAGCTTACAATTCAACCAGGTGCGGATTGGGAGGATGAAAACTTTAGCTATATCTCATTAGAATTGAGAAAAATCTTATGACCCTTATAAGTGGAGTATAATTCCCTTCCATGTTGGAGTAAAACCAATTTTTCCTACGAAAGTGTATCAATCCAACTTTTCTGTTCCATTTAAGCTAACATTTAACTACTCTTGTCCAACTCAAAGGGCGCAGGAAAGCGGGTTATTAAGGGAAAGAAGTTATAAGGTAAGAGCAGAAAAAAAGAAATATTAGAATAAAAAAATAAGAAGATCAGAGTCTCGCAACGAATTGGAAAAAATATAACATATCAAAACTCTTTATACAGAATGAACTGTATATAAATGATTATAACATTAGAGTACACATACATTTTAATACAACACATATAGCGGGATAACGTAAGTACCAGTAAATATGGATATACGTCTCAACTCCGGCTTCCCCTCTGAAGCTCCAAGCAAAACCTAACCTGATAATATACTCGGTCTGACCCGAGCACATTTGAAGAAAAGTATAATTCACCCTGATCAGTCTGTAATACTTTCAATGATAAATTCATATTTCAAACAACTTTTTGAACTTTAGAAAATCCTTTGAAAGAAAAGGATAATCGTAAGACCAGTCCATACATAAACACATATAGATTTTACCTTACAATAGACCAAAACAGTTTTGATATATCAAATCCATCGATATTACACTACAACAAAAATGTAAATTTGAGACAAAGTCTAGAGACCTATGACATTTTTGTCCTTAAACAAGGTCTAATTTGATACAAAATAGTTGGGTCTCTGTTCATTATTACAAAGACCAAATCACGGTATTAAATGGGTTCCAAGCCCATATGAAAATAACTTCTTTCATCGTGTCCTTCAATCAATCCTTTACACCCCACGTTTCAGCTATAACGTGTGCCTCTCTGGTAATAAATATCAATAAATAACCTACTCATCTTCTCACAAAATCAACCTCTTCAAAAAAAAAAAAATCATGGAGTCGGCAAATGTGATTAAAGAAAGCAACGGTTAGTTTTCTCTTCCCCGATCTATTCATATATCTGTAAGTTTTCTCTTCCCCGATCTATACATACATCTGTAAGTTTTCTAATGTATAATCGGCTTTTGTAGTTGTTTTGCACTATCTTTTAACACTGCTGGATGAAGCGAGTGAGGATGAGGTTAGGGGAAGAGGAAAGACTCATACATGCGACAGAACAGTTGAGATGTAGAACGATTGGGAAAGAAGGCAGATCTAGAACCTCGTATAGCCAGAGACAGGTCGGAGGGTGCTCGTGTGGAATTTGGATCTTTTGATAAATTAAAAAATGTTGAAGGATCTGAACTGAATAATTTTGAAAGTGCATCTGAATGAGTTGCTTGCTATGACGGAGAAAATTGCACAAGGTTGGACTGAAAAAAGTCGAGGGTTGAGTTGTAGTGCGAGCAACAGTAATGCATAAAGATGGATTAAGTGACTGTCGCAAACAACAAATCAATATGGATATTTAGATGGACGAGTAGCGGCTGAGCATAGGATTTGCATTTGCAGTGAGGGTTGCAAAATGTTGTGGCAGGATTTCATCTTTTGTATTTTTTTAGTTTGGATTTTGACATGGATATCCGTTTGCAATACTCAAGATTCCTAGATTTAAAATAATATACTTAATTTGTATGGTACAGCAAATGATATATTGGTGTTTCTGTTTGTGCATTCATCTGCTATTGTCATTACCGAATTTGCATATCTAATATATTTTAGTTTTAATTACGCATGTACTTTTCATTATAATTATTGTTTTATAGTCATTTTTGAAACCACAGATGTGATCATTATTATCAGTAAAGAGATGTCAAATTGTCTCTAATGCAATCTTCAGTTATTCACTAATTTAAGACAACAGTTTTGGTCATTGATATTTTTTGAGACATATGCTTTTGGTTACAAATTTATTTGAGACATGAATTTAAAGATAGTAATATTTGTTACTAGTTTGTCTCAATTAACAATTAGGGACAAAATATTTTAATTTGATACTGAATAAAGTTGCCTTTACTATGCTTTATTTTTGTACTATTATAATAATGTCTATCAAACCACAAATAAATAACCATCTAGTAGAATGTTTGCATCTCACGCTTCACATACATAAAATATAATCAAAAACCGCACAGCTCGTATTGGAGTTTAGATTTCCAATATGACAAAGGTATAAGACCACCTTGTGATCAATGTACTCTAGAGGGAATACACAGGGGTTCAGTAAGAACATCTTGCAATCGGGCCACACATAACCGACCACTCATTCAACTTGAGTGTATTGAATATATTGTCACCCTATGGCTGCAGCTACCACATTTCCTAGGAGATACAAAAATGAAAGAAGAACAAATGAATTTTCTCTAGATGGTGACAACATACCCTAATGGAAATGACCCACATGGCCATGCTGCTTGCCCGATTTCCGTCATTTTCCAGTTGATGATGCTTGAGGTTATGCTTACCTTTCTAGAGAGTATCACATTAACTTTGAGTGCCACATCATCAGATACATTAAACCACTAATTGACGTCCATAAATATACTCTAGGTGTTAAGCTAAGAAAAGATATCTTCCCCGCTACCAAAATTGGTATATTTGTAAAAATCAACGTATTGTAATCCTCAAGAAATACACTGTCATACATTCGTTCATACAAGTCATCCACGAATAGGATGAACTAAAAGCACCTAGCTAATGCATCCTATATAGGAATCATCCCAAGGATCAGTAGCGAGAAGTCCCTGCAATACAAAGATTTCAATCGTAGTAGAAACACAAGTCATAATAACTCTTGTAGCTAGCTAAAGAAATTTAACGAGTAGTTCTTCCACTCATGAAGATCCACGTTCTTCAATGCTCCATCTTTATAACATCTCTACAGATTAGTCTCGAATGCGTAGTTGGTTCCAAGTGGTTTTGGATCTAGTTCTCATTCTTGTGTCTTCGAACTAACTCATCAAATGTCCAACAATATTTATTGATAGTCGGGGTCTTAACTATTGATTCAAACAGTATAAATTGGTACTTTGGCAGCTCAGGTCCCTTTGTAATAAAAACCGTTCATTAAACATCCCATTGATTCTTAGAAACTGATTGCATATATTTCTCTTAAAAATCCCTTCTACTTTCATTACTTTGAAAACATTAATCACTACTTATATCTTTAAAATAAACACATTTACAAAACCCTTTCTTTATTTCCTTATCTCAAAATATCAACATATCTCCCAAAATTCCTTTTATCTCCTTTATCTCAAAATATCTCTATATTTCACAAAACCCTCTCATTTCTTTAATTTTGGAAATATCATTACGTATACTTTTAATCAATCGGTATAGCTTAAATTTCCAAATCTCGTTTGAGCTAAATAACGTCAAGCGATGTATTCTTTGTAATATAACCTTAACGGTTTTATTAACTTTAGAACTTAACAATTGAAATTTACAACATCTCTTATGGAAATTATAATTATATTTCCAATATCAATTCCATTACAAGATCTATTACAACCTCTTATTCTCATTTCTCGAAAACCAAACCACTGAAACAAAACTATATCTTTTTTTGATAGGCTTATTCCAAAATCCCTTTGCTTACATTTCTTACTACCAAAATATCACTATACTTCACAAATCCATTTATATTTTCTTACTTTGGAAATATCGATTTATATTCTCAAACCCTTTTTGTATTTTCTTTACTTTGGAAATATTTCCTTAACCAAGTGGTATACGTTTGATCCATATGGGATTAACAATGTCATGTGTCCCAATATATATCATATAAACCTTTTAATTTCAAACTTCAGTTTAACAATACTATTTGCGAAACATTAGTTTCCGACATTCATTTGCGTTTAAAACTAGCCACGCTATAGAAGTTGCACAGCCACATGGAATATTTTCTTTTATTTTTTTACCTAGTTCAATATGTAAACATCTAAATGTGAGTTTTCGTGCAATATTGCATATAGATCTTAGTTTTTTTTTTTAGACTTTGGAGGATAGTCTTTTTTATGTTCTTCTTAAAGTTTTGCCTTTCCATTATGGTCATTTATACAGAACATCATTGCATCATTTTTGTATAGTATGTTTTATGCAATACAAGCACTCTCTTTACATTTTACATTGCTCTTTCTATCTCTCTCTCATCATCACATTTCTGAATCACTCAAGCATTACAAACAACACTTGCAAGATTGTTAATAGTTTAATTCTTCATTGAGTTTTTTGGGGACAAAACTAGTATATATTTTCGTTTAGCAATAATATGTATATTTATTCAAATGTATTTTATAGCCTTATTAAGCAACTGTTATTCTTATATAAATGTTCTTTTAAGCTCTCACTCATATTTTAAGTGTTGGTTAGAAGAATTAGTGCATCAAATGAGTATTGCAATTGAGGAATATAGAATGCAAATATAAAACCATGATCAATACATTCATGGTTAAGTAGTTATAATAATTCATAAATTCATAGTTTCGCAATAACAAATACGAAAACGAGATTGCATGTATATGCGACCAAGCATGGTAGGATTTTTGTATCAAGAGCAAGCACTTTTATTATAAATTCTACTCACTATTCTACTGGTTTTTGTCTTATTTTTATAACTTCCATCTTCTATGATGCCTAAAATGGAATACCATGTTGGCATAAGATCTTATATATAATCAAGACCAATGATGTTATGTTCTTCTTAAGCTTCAAACTAAAAATAAACAAACTACTTACTATTATTACATTGAATGATATATGTACTGCATTTAGACTTGGATTTAAATGTGATTATATAAATAAAAATTATACGAAGCACAACTGAGAAGAAAAAAGATATTTGACATATTTTTAGGTGGATAAACTAATTAAAATTTGTATATTATTAAAAGTTAACGTTGCTTTTTATAGGTTGGATTAACTGATTGAAAGTGTGGATTAGAATAAAAAAAATTAGCTTATTATTATTGTACAGAAGAACAACATTCAGTACCATTCAATAGTGGTTTCAATAGAAAAAATGACTATGACCCACGGGTTTGCATTAATCTAATAATATAATGTTTGAAACTTTGAAATGATCATATAAAAAGATAACATTTACGTATTTCGACTATCCTTAGTCTTAGTCTAAGAAAAATCGTTAAAGCTTCAGATGCCAACAAAAACTGCAATTTAAGTTTTATATATTGATAAGAGTCATAAGACCCACAGCTATCTTTCTGTTGACTTGTTACTAAACTTTGTCACGCAATTTATCAAAAGTAATTTGATTTAACGTACTCTTCGCTCTTTAAACTCACGCATGTGGTTTGAAATTGAAACTGCCATTCGTTACTAATTAAATAAACCGAAAAAGGGATGCATGGGTAGCTTGCTTTTTAAACTCACGCAAACATTCGACAACACTCATACAAAACAAACATCTGCAATGGCAATATCACAGACAACATCAGTGCTTATGGCCTTAGCAGCGCTGCTTATACTGAATGCCTTAATCTCGACCAATGCTCGATCATCAGTTGTATATGCACCAGCGAATGCACCGACGGCAAATGCACCTTCCAGTGGTGATCCTAAGTCCGTTGAGTTTTGCATTAAAAAGTGCGATGAGCTTGAAACCGAATGTGAAAGTTCGGATGACTGCGACAACCGAAAAGTCGGTAGTTATAAGATGTGGCTGTGTTTAAAGTGGTGTGAACATGCAAATTTGATCTGCAAGTCCAAGTGTAAGTGGCAATCTATTGGAATCTGATGTTATTGATGTTATGTGCTGGCTGTTGATCATGGTTAGCAATTGTTTGTTTTGCTTCTATCAGATGCATGGTTAAGAAGAATAGTAGTGCTTTGTGGCGTTATTTGTTGTAGTACTTGATGTGTTGCTGAATGAAATGGATCAGTTTTCTTTATTTTAGCTGGTTTTTATCATTTCCGCTTTTATTAATTTGCATGGAAATAGAAAACTGATGGTAAGAAGCTACAGCACAATAAAGTTCATTTCATCATGATTTTGTTATACTTATATGTTGCAGTATAATAAGAGAAACTTATTTCAAAATTTGAATTACTTCAATCATGTACATGTCATTTATTGTGTTGCCAGTCATATATGTACGTATGTCATGTAATGCGAGATCACCTGCAATTCCAACGGAGGATTTTGTACACAGCCAGCGTCCAGGTTGCTTTAGTAATCCAAGAGTCTAGGTCAGTTAGATGGAAGAAATCATAAAGATATACGCATCACTACACAAATACAGCATATTTAAAATGCCTGATAATATTAACCTAAGGATCGAAAAACCAACCGTTAAATCTATAACATTAAATGAAAAAAGATTTAATTATGAATTCCATGAAAAAATGACTACTTTGATTTAGAAAACTAAAGCAGTCTGGAAAAGCAAAATTAGTGAACTAAACCAGTTGGAAACAAATGGGTTGTAAGAAGTATATGTTGTCTAACAGTGAACAGATGGATGATACAATGGTTCGAAATTCTACTTTCCTCTGGCTTCATTTTGAAATTTCCAAACTTTAGGGTTTAAGTTCGGTATGTCTGCGATACGTTTTTGGTATAAACAAATAGATTTTTAATACTAATAATCAATTGCAAAATTATATAAATTATACATGTTTTTTTGAGCCTTCCCTTGATTTCGATTCCTTCATTTTTCATTCACATGTTCTCATATAAGTTTTCCTTCTCCTTTGGGAGCAGTTGGACATACTGCCACCTTGCATATCTATAATTTAAATGTTTTTTCATATGCATTATGCTGCCACCTTGCATATCTATCATTTAAATGTTTTTTCATATACATTTAAATGTTTTCTCATATAATGATTTAGGTTACAATATTTTTCTCATGATTTAGGTTACAGTCTTTACATTTCTGTCCCATTATCCGTTTGCATCCTTATGAACTTCATTTTACCTCATTTCAAAATTTGCCCCATTATCAAATTACCATAATTCCAATGGTGGATTTTGTAACTGGCAGTTCACAACCAGCGTCTAGGTTGCTTTAGCTATCCAAGAGTTAGGTCAGTTAGAGCACTTCCAGCGGTAGCAATCCGAATCGAAATGAGGGAGATTTCATGTTGTTCGCACTACATGACCAGCGTCGCAAAGAGGGTGGGGAGGAAAAGAAAAAGGTGATAATCGCCATTTCAATTTGAAAGTGGCAACAGCTAAATGGTTTTTAGAAAACCGTTTCGACATTAAATGGTTTTCTGAAAACCATTTAACGTAATTTTTTATTTTAAAAAAATAAAGTTTTGTTTTAAACGGTTTCCTAAAAACTGTTTATGCCTTAAATGGTTTTCAGAAAACCGTTTGAGGTATTTTTATTATAAAAAAATTACACTGGCGGCCTCCCACTAACTGTTGGATTGGTGAGAGGAATCACCATTTCAAACGGCATTTCACTGCTCCAATCCCCACCGATTGCTGGGAATGCTCTTAGCTGGAATCATAAAGATATAAGCTTCAGCACACAAATACACGATATTTAAAATGCCTAATAACTACACATGTGATGATATTAACCTAATTATTTTTACACCCGACCCAATTGTTTACTTTAACCCTGACCTATCCATGGCAGTTTATAGTCGCGATGGTTCGGTTTGAAATTGAATTTGTCCCACATTGCTAAATAAATTAAAAAGATAACGTATTGGTTGCTTTTTAAACCTTTGTAAACATTTAGCAACACTCACAAAGCAAACACCAACAATGGCAATATCTAACAAATCATTTGTCCTCATGTCCTTGGTAGCACTACTTGTATTGAATGCCTTGATCACAACCAATGCTCGAACAGTTGGAGATGAACCAGTAAACACACTGAGTGCAAATGCACCTTCCAGTGGTGATCGTACATGCATTAAAACATGTGATGACACTGAAAAGGAATGTGAAAGCTCCGATGACTGCGACAATCAGAAAGTCGGTAGCTATAAGGCGATGATGTGTTTAAAGCAGTGTGAACATGAAAATTTGACCTGCAAGTCCAAGTGTAAGCAGCCGATCAATTGAATCTACTGTTATGTGGTGCCTGTTCATGGTTAGCCAGATTATGTTGTTTGTTTTTAATATGTTGCTAAATCAGACGGTTAAGAAGAATAGCAGTATTTTGTGGCGTTGTATGTTGTACTCAACGTTTTACTAAATGAAATGGATCAGTTTTGGTTATTTTAGCTTGTTTTATCATTTCTGCTTTGATTAATTGGCTTGTATGTAGAAAAAGATGCCGAACAGCTACAACTCGACAAAGATAGAACTCTTTTGCCTTTTTTGATCATTTTTAAGTCACGGAAACTGACTTTTCCAACACCACATATATATATATATATATATATATATATATATATATATATGTGTGTGTGTGTGTGTGTGTGTGTGTGTGTGTGTGTATATGTATGTATATGTGTGTGTGTGTGATTAGTACGGATGAACCCAATGGATCTATGAACTTCTAAACATAATAATAATTTATGAATATCAGCTTAAATTCGTGAAATCTATAATCACCCCTTTAATTATCCCTTTAAATACAATGTTAAAAACAAATTTTCTCTAATTGTAGTAAACTTCTAAATTTATCGTTTATATTAGACATGAATTTCTTTTATTAATGTATAATTAATGGGAACGACTATTGGAGTGCAGTCTTAAACACAAAATTTGACAGTCTAATTGTGTACCATTAAATTTATTTGCCTTTTTTGCAAGGTATTGAATCGGGGCATATATATCTAATGGTTAAAATTTGTTATGTTTGATTTTTTGTCAACGCTTTGTATTTAATTGGAGTTTCCCATAGTCAATTTAAACAAATGAAAATATCTTGATTTTTTGTACATCATATCTGGAGAATTTTGCATTTCAAGATGATTATGCATTAAACTATAAATAAATAATACAGATATTAAACAAGTAATGGCTTTACTATAATGTTGGAGACGATTCGGTCAGTTAGTTGCGATTAAACAAATGAGTATATCTTGATTTATTTTACAACATATTTGAATATTTATGAATTTTAAGATTACGCATTAACTATGAATAAATGACACAAATATTATAAAGGAAATGGATTAAAATGTTGAAAATAAATTAGCTAGTTGAATTTAAGTAATTAATTTAAATAAGTGTATAGATCTTGATTCATTGTATAACATATCTAAAGATTTGGTAAATGATACAAGAATCAAAGAGAAATGGTTAAAAATGTTGAAAACAATATAATTAGTTGATTCTAATTAATTAATTTAAATAAATGAATATATGTTGATTCATTTTATACCACATGTGAAGATTTAATAAATGCTACAAGTATCAAAACAGAAATGGTTTTAGAACGTTGCAAAATAATTTAATTAGTTGATTCTAATAAATTAATGTAGACAAATGAATATGTCTTGTTTATTGTATACCGTGGTCCATATATTGAATTTATGAATTTCAAGTTTATGCACTTTGTTGTGAATAAATGATCATCTTTATTTATAGTTGGCTTTGAAGTTCAAATTTTTACTCCGGCTATTTACTTTCGAAATTGCTCTTTATATAGGATATAGGAGAAATATTGTGTACGATTAATTTTGAACAAATGAATGTATCTTAACTTAGTGTATACCATATGTGGTGATTAACGAATTTTAATGTTATGCATTAAATTGTGAATAAACGATATGAATGCTAAGAAAGAAATAGCTAAAATCACTAAAAGAAAAAACTGATTTTGCAGTAGCAAAATCTGTTTCCAATCCGTCGCTATATTGGTTTTAACGAGTGATTTCCTATATAACACTATTGTCGGTAAAAACCATGACGCTAATTGTATCAAATTTTAGCGACAAAATTTACCATGTGTTTTTCGACAGTTTTTTGTCATTATACTATTTATATATTAAAAATATTTTTTTTTTAATTTTATTTTAATTTATTTACCGAATATTTACCGACGGATAAGTAATGTATAATAATTTATTATTTATACCAAAATATCGATAAAGCCTTGCTAATTAGCAAGGGATTAAAGACAAAATATTTTTTAGATCAAACATTTTCTATGGGTAATCCGTCGCTTTTCCCTTTCTATTTTTTCAATAAACACTCTTTTATGTTTCTTGCTTATAGCTTTACCAAATACTATCGTTCAATTGTCAATAATAAAATAAATAGCATAACCCAACAAAAAAAGAAAAAGAATGCGGTTATGAATACAATACACAAATTTATTACTATTTAACAGAAGAGAGTACGATGTAAGTCATTTACAATCAATGCAATATACAATTGTACTCTCAACTGTTACAAAAACCAAATAAATTATAGATTCACATCATTTATAAAGTCTCTAGACAAATATAAAATATATGTGCCTCTAAGTACATCTCTTTCTCTCTCTCAACACGACCCATAACAAACAACATACCGAAAACTTGAATATACACATCTTTTCAACTTACAAAACATTACGAGTCAACTTACAAAACATTACGAGCCACAGCTAATATATGATTTAACACCTTTTGGTACAAGTTTCTTTGCTTCCCCTTGTCTTGTTGCAGCAACAGTTTCACTTAAGCCTAACCAATAGAAAAATATGAAAGTGTAACAAGCATGATATCCAGGATCTATACTAAGGGTACCAAAAACTTCATCAAACTTACTCGAATTTTAGTGCAACTTGAAGGTTTCTTCTAATCAGCATTTTTCACTCTATTTGATGCAGTACTCTGAATTTTGGGAGGGCAGCCTCGTGGTTTACCTGAACTTGAGGGTGCTTGAGGTTGGTTTGTCCGAAGCTCGAGACACTATACTTAGGGCGATCCCGCTTTATTTTTTTCTCTTGAAACAGGGATGCCACTGGTAACCGGAGTGATTTCAGCTGAGAAACGAGATAACATGGAGAAATGAAACTAATTAGTTTTATACGTTCATGTAAGATTTTCAAGCATTTGGTTTCAGGTATATGAGGCTCCACTTTGCATTAACAGGTTTCATGCATTTACGGTTGGCTTCAAACATGCCAATTGTTCTATCCCGTAGCACATAGTTCTAGTGTAGACGTTTCGGTGTATTCAGAAGTTGATCAAATGTGATAAAACATGAATATAGATTGACCTTAAAGTTGTTTTATAACCCATACTTATTTAATTGAATCCATCAGTCAATACTATAGTGCTAAAAGTAGCAAGATTTTGTATATACTTATACCACGACTGGTATTAGTAAATACATAACTTGATGTATTTAGCTACGTATGAATGTGTACTGTAAAGGCACCATGCTTTACATCAATCGGTGCTAATTCTAATATAACAAATGCAAATCATAGTGTCGCTAACACTATATTAGTTATACATCAGTGTCATGTAACCCATGACAGTAGAATATATCTCAATATTGCGTGTTGTTTAGTAGTCACATCACATTTCATTTTTATATGTTAACTGGTTCATGCAGGGGAAGACCATGTTAAGATGATGGAACATCCCAGTTTGAAACATGAAAATACATGCTGACCATGCAGTAATTAATATTCTAACTATTTTCAATTAACAAAAAGAGTTCTTTTTTTTTTTTTTTTTTTTTTTTTTAGCACAAGTAATCGGGCTACCAACCAAGTAATGACATAATTTGTTTAGTGCATCATTCACTGTTTACCACTTTCCCGACAGTCCAATTAAAGGTTCAACCATGACTCATCAATAGGATAAATTGGCCTAAATTATCTTAGTTTTTCATTATGTAACCAATCTAGCACATCACTTTACTCTACACCACTATAAATCAATCATCAACCGACTCTGGTCATCTTGTCCAATTTTACATATCACCGCATATACAAACTTACATGCAATCTAGTGCATTAACTCTAAATTAATACATACTAGCCATGCTACTGCTCAAATATGCAAGTTTACTAGCACAATTAGTGAAGCTTACCCTACTGTGAAATCATATTTCTATTATTTAACCCTTACAAATGAAAATCTTTAACTAGATAGTGAGTTGAATCAAGAAAACATTAAAATGAAAATGTAAACCAATATACGTGGATATTAGTAACTCCTTACAGTTTCATCGCTTATTATTTTTATGCACCATCTTCCATTAATGCTACATACTTCCTGAAACCAAAAAGGTATATAAATATGAGTACTACTAAATATTAGAGTATCGGAGGCACACAAAATTGTCTCTACAAATGTAAATAAGGGCATAATATTTAGTTAAACTGCCTCTAATATTATGAGGAGCAGTTTAATATAGGCCCCTGAATAGAGCGTCCCAACTAAGCACTGAAGGCAGATTCGATTGCGCAACTGCCTCTATTGTTTGTGCATCCACGTGAGACTGGTCAAATAACAGAGGCATTCATAATTGCCTCTAGTAATACGAAAATTAATAGGGACCAAATCATGCGTCATTTATTTACTGGGCACAGAACACAATTGGATACAAATAAAAACTCATTAAAGTGCCCCTAGTAATTAACAGGGCATAATATCTGCGTTGCCTTTCATGACACCAGAACATAGTTTAATGGAAAAGCTGAGTCATGTACTAGTTCCCCTATTAGTGAAAACAAAGTGATAGCATCACAGCACACCAACTTTTAGCAGACATCAGGTACACATATAATATTTTACGCAAAATAAACAAAAAAAATACATTGAGGCTTTGACAAGGGCATATTGTACAAGATGACTTTTATCATTCACGCAGAATATGATAAGGAAAGCATTGTCAGTAATACAAATTTTTTGATCCAACAAGTATATTGGTAAATACAGCAAACATGCCTCGAAATACATACATGCCAAAAAGTGACTTCAAAAATGTTGTGCTTGCATATAAAATTCTATTGCAAAGGATTCAAAATGAAGCTTATTTAGTTTACAGGCTCGCTCTTTTCCATCGCAACATGTCAACTCTCCAAGTTTGTGGTCAATATAGCTTTCCTGCAATAGGTACATAACATTTATCAACTCTCCGTTATATTTAATTGAGTGTGTACAAAATTAAGCAACATAATCAATTTTTGCATACTCATGATGCAAACAAATAAAAACATTATGGCATTCTTAATAAATTCAAGACAATAAGAATAGCCTGCACTTTTATATTGAAATAACATTTAAATAAAAGATGAGTAATCCTATCCTAATATTTTAGTTTAAGATGATGTTAGCATCATGCATTAGTTTAATGTAATCTTTAAGCGAGAGAGCAACTCTAAGCGAGTAAGGTGGTCTTTAAGTGAGCAACAACAATAATAAGCATTAAGGTCGACAATATGTAGCATTCACATGTGAGGTACAAAATTAAAAAAACAAACATGTGTAACTCATGTGGGAACATTAAGAAAATGCAGGCCTGTTGAGTGTGTTTCAGGTTAAGGCATAGTCCAACTGCCATTTAAGATATGTGCAGGTTCAATAAAACACCAGGGAAGCTAATATAGGTTCAACGGGGTAACTTGGCAGGAGTAGCCAAAAGAAAGACAATAGAAGAAAAAGCAGCATATCCAACGAAAACAATGCAGCCATTAAGGGTTGGAATTATTAACAAATAGTCAAAAGACTCAAAACAATGGATAAAGCTTGAGAAACCTGAGTGGAGTACAATAGAAAGCTAGAGAAAGAAAAGGTCACAATTTTTACATTTAATGGTAATGATGGTATTGATGAGCATCCACATAATCTAGCTCCTTGATTAAACGAAGGTGGTGCACTGATACTTATTTGTGTGATTGCAAAGTTGGATGGACTCGTTAAGCGGCTACTTCTTGCTTGGCAGTCTCTTGTTTATCAGCATATTTAAATAGATTGTTTCTTTCACCACAACATTTTTGATGACTAAGTATAACGCGTTTACAGATATAACAACTGCAAAGTTCTTATCGATACAAAGGTTAATACTTGTGGCCGTTCCCTAAACATGAAAGGGTTCATTATCCGAGGAATGCAACACAAGGATCGTAATATGAGACGAAAAACATCCATAATTTTGAAGGATATTTATAGTACCTTGGTGGCGTCATGAATGAACAATCATGCACATTTGATATGATATTGGGTATATATTCTGTTAGCATCAATCCAAAACTTGACGACTTTTTCCGTTTACCGAAAGGTTTAACTGCTCTATTTTTTGAATCATTTGAAAATATTGAGAAAGTTATTTCTCAAATCTTCCACAACAGTTGCAAAAAAGAAGAGGGTCTTTTCGCTAATCCAGCTTAAAAATCATATGATGGTGTCATTAAATTACTATTTGGTTGACTAATATTTATGGGATGGCTTGTAGAAATATTATTTGAAGCAGCTAAAGAATTTTGAGGAAGGAACTAACCATATGGCTTTTTTTGTATTCCACATCATAATTTTAACATCATTCGTCAACTCTTTTCTATAACGTATATTGTTGACATAGCATTACTGGCTCCTAATTAATTGAAATAAATTAAATTAAATTGATAATATACGTCGTAGACATGAAGTTGAATGCTAATTGTAATATAAGTTCAGCTAATATTGTAAACACTGCACAAATGAAAAAAAAAATGAAATATGATTACTATCATTTAAATAAAGTAAACATTAGTTCCCAGTTTAGAGAGCTGAATATTGCAGAACGTATATTATTCTATAGATTGTTCTGCATGCTTGTTCAATGAAATTATTAACACATACATTTATTGAGATTGTTAAAGGAAAAACAATGTGACATAAGCTTTGTTCATAATGAGTTACATAACATAATACTCGCCTTTTATTTTGGACTAGAATGGAATACAATGAACTATTAGTAAATGCCAGGTTCCTCGGGAGACCAATTTATTTCCATGTCAAATTCTTGATCCAGACCAACACTTTAAACATTCATAAACAATGTAACGAAAACAGCCTTTAATATACCAACCGAAACTGGTCCTCGCTTCTTACTCTTCCTTTTTTTTATTGAAAAATTAGTTGTATTTCTTAAGAGCAACGAACTCTACATTATAATAATACAAGATTTAACCTCACTTAAATCAACATTACAATAAGTGTATTAAAAAAAGAGCGTGAGGCGCGCCTCGAGGCGAGTCGTAGGCAAAAATGCCTTGAGGCGCATCTCATGAGGCATTTACCTCTGAGGCTTAAGCCTCAACCAATTGAGGGGTGAAAAGCGCAAAAAACCGTACGCCTCAGAGCCTCAATTGGGTGAGGCATACATATATAAAAAAAAACTTGTTTATTTTCAAAGTATCATATCTGCTTCTCACTTTTTCACTGTTTCGTTTTCTAGCCTAACGAGCAAATATTCAAAAATCAGAACGGAAAAGAAAAAAGATAGCCAATCCTTTTCAGCTGTTTGATCGATTTGTTATTTGATCGATACTAGGTATCGATCATTTTCTGCTGTTTTTTTTATTATTCGAGACAGGTATCGACAACTTTCACTTTTTTTTCCTGCTTGGTGTGTCGATAATTGTAAGGAGTACGGATTTTTTTTTCTTTTCTAAAATGGGCCAATACCAAATCAATCGACACTAAGAACAACCTAGTCGACTCGACTAGTCGATTAGTCAACTATTTTCTACCTAGATTCCCAAAATTCATACAAAAAGAAAGTCGAGACTTCATGTCGATGGTTTGATCTTGATTAGTCGACTAGTCATCGACTAGTCGCGACTAGTCAAATGCCCTGATAATAGTGATTGGTTGATGATATTGGCAGTGGATCAATGTACAAAAGCTAAGGTTTCCGTGATAGGATCGATTAGGGGTTACTTCAAGCTACACCCACAATATCACACACAAGACAATCAATCAACACACCATTCAAATAAAAAAAGATACGATGAAAGTAAAATAGCAAGACACAAGATTTTTATACGTGGAAAACCTCTTCGATGTGAAGAGTAAAAACCACGAGACCTCTTAAGGAGTCTACCCTCTTCTCTTATTGATAAACAAAAAGGGGAAAACAACCCCAAAATGTTTACAAAAGATTCTCTTCTAATCACCGGAATCCAAAAACAATAAGAGATGAAAAAGGTTTAAGAGAACACCCTATGTGTGCACTTCAGGCCAGCGGTGTATCGAGCAAGAAATAAAGCTCAATCTTGAAGACCAAAACACCTTGAAGAAGATGATAAATGACCAAAAACTGCTACTGCCTTATGTGACCAGATCTGGTTATATTAACCCTTTTTCTTTTAATGTGCATACCAAAATTGTGAGTAATCTCCCAAATGTCTTTCCTTAAAAGAAAAGATATTGTTGCACAAAAGGCATGCTTGCACAACAAATCTAGAAAAAAGACAACTAATAAATCTCTCCCACAAATTAAGCATGGCCTGCATAAAAAGATATGCCAAATATGCCTGCATACAATTATGCCAAATATGCTTGCATACACTACAAAAGGAACAGTGAATAGCGACGGCAAATAGACGTTGGCGGCCGTCGCTAACCGTCGCACGCCGTCGCTATTTGCCGTCGCTTTTAATGTCGTCGCGAGAGGAAAAAGTGACGGAAAAAGCGACGGTTCCGTCGCTCGTTTAGCAACGGCTTGCAACGGGTACTTGCCACGTGGCACCATCAGAAGTCGAGTGGTTTTTTTTGCCGCGAAGCCGTTGCAAGCCGTTGCAAAAGCCATGACCATTTTTGTCCAAAACGCCGTCGCTATCCGTCGCTTTTCTTTGTTGTTAGCCGTCGCTATCCGTTGCAAGCCGTCGCAAAGTAATGGCCAACATTCCGTCGCTACCCGTTACTAACCGTCGCAAATCTGGAGCATTTTTTCTGCACTACACAGCAATACCTTTCCAACAAACCTCCACATCAAACCCAATCCACTACCAATCCATCAATAGCATTCCAAATCCATCAATATCATTCCAAATCCATCAATATATCCAAAACATTACTAAATTCATCACAATACCATAACATACCATCGTCATACATCCAAAAAACAATATCATCACCGTATATCATCGTCCCATCATCACAAAACATCAAAATACATCAAACTACACACTACCGTCATCAAATATCATCGTACGTACATAAAGCAAATAAAAAAGTAAGTGTATATACATACCCAAGCACAAGAACAAACAAACTACTCGTCGTCTTCTTCTTCTTCGCTTGTAGCATCCCCGCCATCGTCCTCGTCTGGCATCGATCCATGCTCGTCATAATAGTGTGCAATGCGCTCGTCTATCTCCTGAGCCAGCTGGCTTCTTCTCCAATCGTTCATCTCTTCCAGTTGCTCCTTCAACTGAGCTATAGTCTCCTGCTCCACGGACTTCCTATATCCTCGCTGAAAATCAATAGCCTGCGAAATAGTTCAATTTCACATTTATAAATGGACTTGTAATATATACATGGACTTTGAAGATCAATACACATGTCAATTTGAAGCTTCTATATTTATAATGTCAATTTAACATGTTAATATAAAAAGAAGGTAAAAGAATGCATGTTAATTGAATACATTTTAAATGTAAACTTAAATTAAAAAAGATACCTCCTGGTTGCCGAAGCCGTATCGCCTATTACGAGTAGGCGGCTTAATAATAGCATCCCAAATACGATCGCACTCTGCAACTGTAAGCTCATCTCGTCCACTGGACTGCGTCACTCTAGCTGCCTCTGCATCATATCTCTCCTACAATAGTCATATAATTTAATAATATAATGTGATATGAACGAATATGAAATATTTTAATTATTAATAAGTATATTTACCATTACGCCCGCAGCCTTGTCATCCGCCCAATCATATGTCACGTTCCCTTCGTCATCAGTATGCTCCACCGCATGAGTATGCCTGAAAACCTCTGCCATCGTAGGCTCCCTTCTATACTTTGCCATCTGAGTATATATACAGTAATAAAATTACTAAAAATAAAAATGAATGATATGCACTCAATTTTTACGTGAACATATGCTAAAAACTATTTCAAATTTTACCAATTCTCTCCTATGCTGCTGGAATGATTTTGAGCCACCGCGATGTAAACCAGGATTCTTAGCTCTATTTTCTTTATTCCTTTGTGCTACTTCCTATTAAATTTGATACATTATTAAATAAAAGAATGCAATCAACATAAATGTGATTATTTTCATTATATCTTACTTTCGCTGCTTCAGTATCCCAATATGCTAGAAATCCAGCCCAAACATCGTCAGCCATCCATTTAGGCTTCTTCCCTGATGTCTTCGCCCTGGAAATTGTTTCTCGGTAATTCTTTCGCATTTTGATATTCCAGTGTGTCAAAAAAACCTGCATGTCCCGCTCCTCTACACGGACAGCCGCCTGCAAATTAAATTTAATTTGAATTATTTATAGTATATATGAATTTCTAATAATAAAATAAATAAATACTTACTAGCACATCGGCTAGAATGACGTTCTTGATGTGGGGTGGGATACTATCCCAATGAGGCCAAGTCCCAGACATCCTACTCGTGTACGACTGCTTCGACACTTTTAAAATGAATTCCGCTGGCTCGATTTCAAACCCGGTGCTGCGTACATGTTTACATAGATAAAGCATATATTTTTAACTAATTTAAACTGAAATAAATTAGATACTTACCCAGCACTCTTCGGAACAACCTCTGCACATTGCCGCAGATCTGGCTCAGAGCTGCTAGGACCTACACCTGGCGCAGGAGATGGTGAAGGAGTCGGCTGAGATGAACTCCTCGAGCGGCGTCTATCTGACATATCTGTTACAATCATATAATGCATACAAAATAACTTGAATTATTAACATCAGTCATCATTATCATTACATAGCTCAGAAGAGTACACAACATTAACATTGTTATTACATAGCTCACAAAAGTACACAACATGATACATAGCTCATAATTGTACATAACATAACATAACATAGCTCATAATTGTACATAAATAAATAACATCAGTCTTCATCATCTTCGGATGCAGACTCAGTCTCATACTCTATATCATTTTCTTCATTACTTTCAAATGCATCTACTAACACATTCGCTTCATCATTCAACGACCCGACATCAATGTCATCAACTATTCTAATTTCAGTATTCGGCTCAAGATCCGCTTGATACGCTGCTTCGTCTAGAATATTATTTCCATCGAATGTAAATCTTGCCTTTGTTTTAAAAACTGCCCACCAATCTGCTTTATCTTTTTTTAAGGATGGATACGGAGCAAAATACACTTGTAGTGCTTGCTTGGCTAACACGAAAGGATCATACTTATAGTAACGTGATGTATGTCTAGGTTACTCCGATTATTAGATTTAGCGAATCTAATAAATTCTTGGACACCGTTACAAAAATGTTCCTTTATCGACCCTTTCTTACCAGTACGCGGTTGATACATCCAACTACGATCACGAAAATAATCGAACATTTTCCTGATTTGCAACAAAAATGTTATAAAATTCGATCAAACACTTTGTATTAATTGAAATCTTGTACAATTTCATTTACAACTACTTCATGTTTTCAGTTTTTTTTTTGTTTATTTCTTTCTACTTTGACGGCAGGTCTACCTACTTCCCATTACAAATATAATAACGTAAGCATATTTTATAAATCCTTTCAGGTTAAACGGTTCAACAAAATTTCGGCAGCACTTCCCTTTTGTCCCTGTATCATACACAAATGCGTGTACACAGGGAACAAAAAGGAAGTGCCATCGAAATTTTGTTAACCGTTTAAACTGAAATGATTTATAAAATATGGTTACGTTATTATATTTGTAACTTGTCCAATACAAGGACAAATCCAACGAATATTGTATCAGATGAATATAGATTTCCGTTTTATGGAAAAACGAATATTCATATAACGATCATATACAACACTTGTCGGACGGGGCCAAATTTATCTAAGGGGTTCACATAATTAGTCAAAACACTTTCAACCTAAGTTTAAAACAAGAAACACACACATCAAATGAAAAAGCACGCCTTTTGCGCTTTGGACCTTTTTGCGCTTTTTTTGCGCTTCAGTAAAAGATGCGCCTTAAACTTCAAAATTTCAATTTGTAAAGTAACATGACAATTAGTCTTAGTAAGTTTTGATTCATTTTAGTTTAATGTATAAATTATAAAATTAATTTTAGTTACTTTAAATTTTTGAAAGATAAACTAAGCTTTCAAGTTAATTATTTCAATTCATAAAAAATTCAAAGAGTTGAGTAATATGATTTTCATCACATTTAACAAGATTCTTACCGATCTAAACCTAAATGAAGAACTATTTTGAATTAACATTTTTAATCAACATTTGATTACTAAATATTATAGTAACAAAACAATTTTTTTTCAATTGCAAGTGCATTCTTTTGGACCGACCATTCTTGCATCCGATGGGGACATAACAGTGCATGCATTAGGGACATCGTTGCACCATTTGAATAATAATCAATTTACTACCATTAAACAATTACATTAATTCCATTCATTTTCAAATCATCATACCACACATTCTACATACAACACAATCATCGTATGTCTAATTAAACACGTGATAATCATTGTTTTCAACTTCCTAAATCAATTACATATGTAATATTCATCGATTTTACCCTCCTAATCAATTACACTTATTCCCAAATCAACTCACAACACAACCGTTATCATAAACATCCCTCGAGACAACCAATTTCATATCCATAAACATTCAATTTTGCAAACTCATATAAATTAGCAACCAAAGCCTCTAATTAACCCTAATTAAGCATAAACTAGAGTTAGAAGACATAGAAGAACGAAATCAATACCTTGGAAGTGAAATTGGAGGCTTGGAATCGGAGCAGCAAGAAATGGCGACGGGTAGGGTTTGGGATTGATTTTGGGGAAAAAATATAATGAGGAAGAAGATGGTTCGGCAGTTATTATTCTGCAAATCGAGCAACGGTTTGCGACGGCTAGCGACGGCCGCTTTTTTAGCCGTCGCTAACCGTTGCCCTACCCCGTCGCTATTTTAGCTGCCTTTTGTAGTGATAAAATTATGTCAAATATGCCTGCATGAAATTATGCCAAATAAGCCTGCATAAAATTATGCCAAATATGCTTGCATAAAATTATGCCAAATATGGGCTGGAATATCCAACAGTCTCCCCCTCCAGCCCAACTTGGGGAAGATGTGCATGCTTCAATCATCATTTGAAACTCATTCCCACAAGCTTGCTACAAACATCAAGCTTGTTTCCTGGAACCACTTTAGTCAACATATCTGCACCATTCTTGTTTGTATGAATTTTCTTTAACTTGAGCATATTTTCTTCAATCACATTTCTTAACCAATGATACCGAACATCAATATGCTTAGTGCGTGCATGATACATGGAATTCTTGCTCAAATCCATAGCACTCTGACTGTCACAGAATACTATATACTCTTCTTGTTGCAAACCCAACTCTTTGTTGGAACCTCTTCAACCAAAGCATCTCTTTACTTGCTTCCACAGCTGCTATATACTCTGCCTCGGTTGAAGATAAAGCCACACACTTTTGTAACTTGGATTGCCAAGAAATGGCTCCCCCTGAAAATGTGAACACATAACCTGAGGTAGATTTTCTACTATCAATATCACCAGCCATGTCTGCATCTGTATACCCCTCAAGAACATGTTTGCTACCTCCAAAACATAAGCAAAATCTAGAAGTACCACGCAAATATCTGAAAATCCACTTTACTGCATCCCAGTGAACTTTACCAGGATTGGATAAGTATCTACTCACCAAACCAACAGAATGTGCAATATCTGGCCTAGTGCACACCATAGCATACATCAATGAACCAACTGCAGATGAATAAGGGATAGAAGACATACTTGCTTTTTCCTTCTCCGTTGTTGGACAATCTCTCTTACTTAGCTTAAAATGAGATGCAAGTGGTGTACAAACTGGCTTAGCATGCTTCATATTGAACCTTTCAAGCACACGTTCAATATATTTTTCTTGAGATAGCCACAACTTCCTAGCTTTTCTGTCACGAACAATCTCCATGCCTAAGATTTGCTTTGCAGGACCCATGTCCTTCATATCAAATGACTTGGACAAATCTTTCTTCAAGTTGCTAATCAATTCTAAGTTTTGTCCAACTACCAACATGTCATCCACATATAAAAGAAGAATAATGAAGATATCACCAGGAAACTTTCTAAAATACACACAAGGATCTGCAACAGTCCTCTTGTAACCATTGCTTGTCATAAATGAATCAAATTTGTGATACCACTGCCTTGGTGCTTGCTTAAGTCCATAAAGACTCTTCTTCAACTTGCAAACAAGTTTTTCTTTTCCCTTTTCTTCAAATCCTTCAGGTTGTTCCATGTAGATTTCTTCCTGCAAATCACCATGTAAAAATGCGGTTTTTACATCAAGTTGTTCCAATTCAAGGTCACAACTTGCTGCTAAACCCAAAATGGTTCTGATAGAAGTCATCTTGACAACTGGTGAAAAAATCTCATCAAAATCAATGCCCTTTTTCTGATTGCATACTTTGACTACCAATCTAGCTTTGCGCTTTACTATCTTCTCACCATCTTTCTTGTTCTTGAAAACCCATTTGTTTTTCAAAAGCTTCTTGCCTTTTGGAAGTTTCACTAGCTCAAAAGTCTGATTCTTCATCAAAGAATCCATCTCCTCTTTCATAGCCTCAAGCCAAAGATTCTTGTCTTGACTAGACAACACTTCTTGGAAGCTCTCGGGCTCACCATCAGCTGTAACTAAGATATAATCTGTGCTTGGATATCTTGTAGATGGTTTACGTTCTCTGGTTGACCTTCTAACTTGAGCATCATCCACTTGTGGGGCAATTTGCTCCCCCTGCTCACAAGCCACTTCTCCATTTGGTTGAGCT
Source organism: Allium sativum (assembly GCA_030737875.1). Classification (NCBI taxonomy): domain Eukaryota; kingdom Viridiplantae; phylum Streptophyta; class Magnoliopsida; order Asparagales; family Amaryllidaceae; genus Allium; species Allium sativum. The sequence goes on along the minus strand of CM060923.1, from coordinate 5,008,295 downwards.
TCATCATGAACATCATCAAAATGTGCACCATCAAGCTGTGCATCATCAACACCTTCATGTGTTGCATCAATATCAGCCTGTATTGGCTGTTCAACAAAACCACGAGTAGTATCAATAAAAAAATCTGTGCTAGTATGATACCTTGCACTCAAAAGTTCTGCACCTTTTTCATGCTCAAAGAACACTACATCTCTGCTTCTTACTACCTTTCCTTTTTCTGGATCATATAGCCTGAACCCGTACTCTTCATCACCATAGCCAACAAAAACACATGGATTAGTCTTGGAATCCAGCTTTGACCTTTGGTCTTTTGGCACATGCATGTATGCCTTGCATCCAAATACTCTAAGATGTGTATATACAGGATCACATCCCTTCCATGCTCTCTCTGGAATGTCAAGCCCCAATGGAATAGATGGAGAACGGTTGATCAGATAAACTGCTGTATTCACTGCTTCAGCCCAAAATGACTTTGGTAGATCGGACATCTTCAACATGCATCGCACCTTCTCCACAATGGTTCTATTCATCCTCTCAGCTACACCATTGTGTTGGGGAGTGCCTGGAACTGTCTTCACATGTCGAATACCATATTGCGCACAATAATTCTTGAACTCATGTGAGGTATACTCTCCACCATTGTCTGTACGAAGGCACTTCAACTTGCTTTCTGTCTCCCTTTCCACCATAACATGAAACTTCTGAAAAGTTTCAAACACTTGGCTTTTGGTCTTCAAAATGTAAATCCATGTCTTTCTAGTAGCATCGTCAATAAAAGTGACAAAATATTTGTTGCCACCATTGGATTCAACCTCAATAGGACCACATACATCCGAATGTACAAGCTCCAACTTAGCCTGCTTTCTTGTAGACTTTCTAGCAAAAGAAGCTCTATGTTGTTTTCCTGCTAAGCAATGATCACAAGGGTTAAGTGAAATTGTAGTATTGACAGGAATAAGAGATTTACCTGCTAAATATTTCAAACCCTTTTCACTCATGTGTCCCAATCTTCGATGCCATAAATTAGGAGAATCTTTTTCTTCCACTGCATTGAGCTCACCAAAACATACAGTCAAATATGTCTTGTACAAAGAACAACACAACTCGCCTCTTGCAATTGTCATGGATCCCTTGGATAATTTCCACTTGCCACTCTCAAATGTGTGACGAAAGCCTTCTTGATCAAGAATATGAGCTGAAAGCAAATTAAGACGCAAATCCGGAATATGACGTACACCTTTCAATGTAAGCATGCATCCAACATTAGTCTTCACACGAATATCACCAATCCCAACTATGCTTGCTGAACTCTGGTTACCCATTTTGACACTGCCAAAATCACCTGCTTGATAATTCAAAAAATACTTTCTCTTAGGAACACAATGATATGAAACACCTGTATCAACCAGCCACTCAGAATCTGTACTGCTAACATGATGACATTCACTAGTTGCACAAATTAAAGTGACATCATCATCACTTTTAGAGGCTACTGCTGCAACATTTTTATCATCACCTTCTTTTTGAAAATCATTCTTCTTCCCATGTTCTCTTTTCCAACGAAAGCAATACTTTTTAATATGGCCAGGCTTCTTGCAATAGTTGCATATGAAGTGATTCTTTCCATCACTAGACTTGGATCTTCCTCTTGAGTTATCACGGCCTTTGGGTCCTTTGCTCTTGCTTCTTCCTCTATACTCCACAACAAGAGCTTGTGAATTGTCAACTCCAATCTCTTTTCTTCTAATTTCTTCATTAAACATGCTTTCTTTGATCACATCCAAAGATAGCACACCGTCTGGAGCTGAATTACTAATGGTCACAACTAAAGTTTCCCAACTATCTGGCAAAGAACTCAATAAGAACAAAGCTTGCAATTCATCACCAAAAATGATCTTCATAGTTGTCAACTTGTTAATAATATCTTGGAAATCACTAAGATGCTCAGAAACTGACTTTCCACCTTTCAACTTTAGATTAACAAGCCTTTTAATCAATGAAGCTTTGTTATGGGCGGTTTTCCTCTCATACAAACCTTCTAATTTCTTCCACAAATCATATGGATCGGTCTCTTGTGACACATGGTTAAAAATGCTAATGTCAACCCATTGTCTAATGGTTCCTAAAGTTTTCCTTTTCAACTTTATCCATTCATTCTCTTCCATTTTATCGGGTTTAGAAGGTTTAGAGATAATACCACTCGAACTAGTGACGGTTTCAATTGGGTCATGTAAATCCCTGCAATATAACAAGTCTTCCATCATAGGTCTCCAAATAGAATAGTTGGTTGATGTCAACTTAATCATTCAGCTATGACTGCTCGACTCCATAGTGTGATAAATAACCTACCCAAGCTCTGATACCAATTTGATAGGATCGATTAGGGGTTACTTCAAGCTACACCCACAATATCACACACAAGACAATCAATCAACACACCATTCAAATAAAAAAAGATACGATGAAAGTAAAATAGCAAGACACAAGATTTTTATACGTGGAAAACCTCTTCGATGTGAAGAGTAAAAACCACGAGACCTCTTAAGGAGTCTACCCTCTTCTCTTATTGATAAACCAAAAGGGGAAAACAACCCCAAAATGTTTACAAAAGATTCTCTTCTAATCACCGGAATCCAAAAACAATAAGAGATGAAAAAGGTGTAAGAGAACACCCTATGTGTGCACTTCAGGCCAGCGGTGTATCGAGCAAGAAATAAAGCTCAATCTTGAAGACCAAAACACCTTGAAGAAGATGATAAATGACCAAAAACTGCTACTGCCTTATGTGACCAGATCTGGTTATATTAACCCTTTTTCTTTTAATGTGCATACCAAAATTGTGAGTAATCTCCCAAATGTCTTTCCTTAAAAGAAAAGATATTGTTGCACAAAAGGCATGCTTGCACAACAAATCTAGAAAAAAGACAACTAATAAATCTCTCCCACAAATTAAGCATGGCCTGCATAAAAAGATATGCCAAATATGCCTGCATACAATTATGCCAAATATACTTGCATAAAATTATGTCAAATATGCCTGCATGAAATTATGCCAAATAAGACTGCATAAAATTATGCCAAATATGCTTGCATAAAATTATGCCAAATATGGGCTGGAATATCCAACATTCCGAAGTATTTCAACAAGCTTCAGCAACCGGTTTAACAGTGTGCCGAACATGGGGTTTCGATGATGGACAGTGGAAAGCACTTCAAAAATCTCCTTCCACTTATGAAGAGAATGTTTTCAAGGTAATGACTAACAAATATAATTTGTTCAAATATACTACGAGATCAAAGATCTCGATTTCAATTCTCGAGATCACTATGTTAAAGCAAAATAAGAAATGCAAATAACAGGGTTAAGGTGGTAGATGTTGGACGTGCATCAGTGCACGTTGCATGCATGAAATATCTGGAAACATATCACGTAACTAAAGCATATTGTATAACTTGTAGGCACTAGATTTTGTAGTGAATGAAGCAAGGAAGCTTAAGATCAGACGAACATACCTCTTGTTAATAACTGGGATGCATACGGCGGAAAATCACAGTATGTGAAATGGGGGAACAACGCTTCTGGATTGAACTTAACCTCTGACGATGATTTCTTTATGGATGGATCAAACCATCAAAGGTACTACAAAAATCATGTCAAAGTAACACTCAATTCTTCTTTAACCGAACCTTAAAGTTATAACTGCAGCATAACTTTTACCATTACTGCTGACAGACAATTCTAAATAGAGTCAATACCATATCCAATCTTACACTGTTAATAGAAAGTTGATTAAAGTCATAATTAAACTGTTTCTATTATTATACAGCTCGAAGACGTGTGCGTACACAATCGAGTCAAAGTTACAGCCCATAACTAAAATAAAGACATGACTCTCTTTGTTTAATTATTACAAACAGTTGTATCATCACTTTAAAGCATGTAACATGCGATGCACTTTGTTAAGACACTGAATTTTACGCGTATTTTTTCGAAGGACAAGTGACCATTGTTAACACCAATTATCTTAGTGGATTTAAATAAAAATAAATCAATTCTGGCACACGAATTTGACATGGCTGCAAGCAATGTACTAAAGTGGTCAACTGCCTTCTATTATATCCATCATTTTGCAAAAAAACATAGAAAAAGGAAGCTAACTTTATATTCTAACAATTTTAGTTTAATGATTTAACGTACCGATAGACTTTCCAATTTTTGTCCATTTTTTCTTCATCATGTGATCGTTGATGCACAGGTGATAGAAAGCAGATTGTAATCTCTTGCCGAGCTACTTAGGTACTTGATTAACCTAGCCTCCTTTGGAACAATGCATAATCCGTCTTCCATGAATTCTATCTTTTCTTTGCGTAACTTTCCTCATCGTGGTTTGTTGTACCCACATCTATTTCTTCTCAATAATCCTAAAAATAATAATCGATGTGGTGTTCACTTCCCTAGTACATAATATATAAAACTCAGAATAATAACTAATGTAGCACAAAGCATTATTTCAAAAGATCACCATTTTTCACATATGATATTATCTGAATTTGAATGATTTCCCATTTTTCCTCACTGGCATATGAATAATCACCAAATGAAGTTATATAAATCAACGGAAAATACCGATAATCTATAATTCGCTCTATTTCGAGTACACGATTGACATTTTATTCTTCTAAAGAGACATGGAGAACATAAAGTAATGAAAGTGGATCTCGTATTCAAATCTTTATCATTAAGCCTTAGATGATTACATATCCATCATTCATAAACAAATTAACTGCAAAAATGAACATATAATAGAATGTGGAAATAGAAATTTAAGCACAAAGAAAAAATAAACTAAATGGAACTTTCTCTTTAGAGATATGGCATTCTAGCCAAGTTAAATCAATCTCTTCTCATTCTACTTATTAATTCTATTTTAATTCAAAATTCAATATCGGCATCTCTTCCACCAATGTTATTTTTATTGCATTTGTTCAATATCTATGTCTCTTTTCAAAATAATCCACTCCAAAATTTGAGTAACTCTTATATAGCTGCATAATAATATTAGACCAAAAAAGTAATCAGATGTATTTAAAAAAATAGACAAAACAAACTTTTTATCTAAGCTTTGAAAGCATAGTTGTACCCACCACATACTCTAGCTAATTTGCACATGAAAAATGCAACACGTATGAAATCCAACCTTCAAGATGGAGTTAATGTCAATCCCAACTAGTTCGGTATAGAAGGTTGCAACCAGTACAATAATTCTTACCTAATAGAGACTTATGTTATCTAGTATCAACAGTATAACATACACGATATGTAAATATAACTTTCTTTTTTGTATGATTTCAAGGTCTAAACTCAATTGTCTACTGTGCTAGCTTTAAAACTATAAAAAGGACAAAACTGAAACCGTTATATGCCAAAAATTAACATAAATTGTAATATATTTGGCATTTATGCACTATATATTCTACGTGCTAGCTTTAGAGCTACAAAAATGATAAAAATTGGATAGTTGTATGCCAGAAATTAACATAAGTTGTAATATAGTCAGCATTTATGCACAATACATTCTATATGCTAGCTTTAGACCTATAAAACCGATAAAAATTGAACAATTATATGCCAAAATTAACATAAGTTGTAATATATTTAGCATTTATGCAGTATATACCAGGCCATTTTTTATTTTATTGCCATGTGATACTTGTTCCATTGAACAGTTTTGTACTTAATAAACCATGCTCTATATATTAATGAAGAATTACACTGGTTCCTTTTCGTAACGTACGGCATGTCATAGGAACTAATACCCATTTAACTTCAAATTTTGGGACATGCTTATATGATTTTAAAGAGATTAAATATTTGACAAAACAACCTTTGGTTTACTAATTGGGCAACCAATATATGAATGAAGGCAGAAATACGGTCATTGTTCTAAGCCCAAACATACCTGAGTTAGATTATATGTGCATAACCACTAAACAGTGTAATACTTAAGCTGTAGAGGTATTAGGATAAACAGACTTATCTAGGATCATAACAGAAATAATATTCATGAATTGGTCTAATATAATCAAATTTGAATAGTTTGATAGGTTCAGGTTGTTTCTAATTGCATACAACTTACGTTTAATAATTAAAATCCAATTGCCAACATTTTGAAAACTAAGAAAATGTAATTAGATAATTGACATTTATACAAACAACTCATGTGCACATGTCAAGACACACTTATAACCATTAAAGGAAAAAAAAAACATGTGAAGTCAGCCAAGAGCCAACGTCCATGAAAGAAGAAGAAAGCATGCATTTTCTGTAAGAAACAGGATCATTGTTGTTCAATCATTTAGGTGCTTTGTTTCAACACTTACAATATACACATAAAATGATTAAAAACTATTGCATAATCAGTGAGTCATATTAAAAAATCAAAATCGTGACGCATAATTAATATCTTTATCTAATGCAGCCTAATTCTAACTTTATTATTAAAACAAACAAATTAGTAACTAGGGTTTTACCGATAAACATAGTAGAAAATTAAAGCGGTATCATAAACGAATTGCATACCTCCAATGTTAGTGAATTCAGGATTGAAATACAGTAGGAAGATTTCAAAAAAAAAAAAAAAGGATTGTAGCAGAGAGCAAATCTTGATGGATTTGAAGGAATGAATACAAGGAGATTAATGGGAGCGTGGGTATAACTGCGTTGCCAAAAACGAGATAAAGCATGCGAAAGAGGGCACTGCCAAATTTCTGCCATCAGAAGAAATAGATTTTTTTCGATCAGAGGCGGTTTGCTTTGCCCTTGTAAATAATAACAAGGGCTAATTTTTGTTTCTGACTTTGTTGAGCACCGGGGCAGATGTACTCGTCCGTTAAAATATTTAATAAAGGTGGACACAATTTATGCCCTTAATAAATTATAATTAGGGGCCCAAACATATTTTAGCCTCTAATTTAGTGTCACTAATACTTCAGAAATTGGTAGTGACTGTACCGCAACCTATAACAGAGTAAAATATACAATTTTGTAATATTATTCCTAGATCCCATTGATTTACATTAGCTTTATATAGATAGAGTACATGCGGTCAAAACAAGCAATAGCAATTTCCCTTTAATAAGATATAAAGGGAAAATAATATAAGAGGAAAGCATTAAGTGTATGAGTCAGCATGATCCTTATCCTGCGAATGTATGAGCCAGCTTAATCCTTATCATGCCTATGACGCAGATATTACATAAATATACTTAACACTCACCCTCAAGTTGGAGCATGTAAATCACAAATGCCCAAATTGTGCAATGAAAATGTAAATTGCTAATTTCCAAGAGCTTTTGTCAATATATCTGCCAATTGATGACCCTCGGAACATATGCCGTAGAAATATTGCCAGATTGTAATTCATCGCGAATAAAATGGCAGTCATCTTTAATATGCTTCGTTCGCTCGTGAAACACTGGATTCTTTGCAATATGAAGAGCAGACTGACTATCACAGAACTGTCGCATTGGCCTAGAGTGTAGTACACTAATAGAACGCAACATCGATTTTAACCACTTAAGCTCACAAGTAGCAACTACCATAGCGCGACGTTTTGCCTTTACAGATGAACGTGCCACTGTAGGCTGCTTCTTTGTCTTCCAAGAAATAGGAGACCTACCAAGAAGAATATAATAACCTGACATTGATCGGCGAGTTCTGGGACATGCTGCCCAATCACTATCACAAAACGCATTCAGTTGCATATCACCAGGTTGTAAAAGAATACCTTGACCAGGACTTCCTTTAATATAACGCAATACGCGAATAACATCATCCCAATGAGCAACCTATGGATTACTAAGAAACCGAGCCAGAGTATGAACTGAGTAACTCAACTCTGGACGAGTGACAGATAAATATACCAAACGACCAACCAAACGCCTATATTGATCTGGATGTTGATATGGCTCTCCTTCAACATTAACAAGACGATGATTTTGCTCCATTGGAGTATCAATAGGCTTACAACCCAAAATTCCTACTTTTGTTAGTATACTTAATGCATACTTTCTTTAGGAAAGAAATATCCCTTCATCAATTCGAGTAACTTCAATACCCAAGAAATATTTTAACACACCAAGATCTTTCATATGAAAACAAGAGCTCAAATATTGTTTGAATTGCAAAACCACATTTTGAGAGGAACATGCAATAACAAGATCATCCACATGGACAAGAATATACAAGGAAACATTACCCAATTGATAAGTAAATAGAGAGCATATGACTGGGCAAAACCAAAACTTCTCAAAGTATCAGATAATTTAGCAAACCATTATCGAGGAGCTTGCCGTAAATCATACAAAGACTTGCGTAACCTGCATACCTTTCCTAGAATAGGACTATGTTACCCAGGAGGTAGTTGCATATATACTTCTTCTTCCAAATCACGATGAAGAAACGCATTACAAACATCCATCTGATGCATCTCCCAACTTCGTGCGATAACAACAGATAAAAAGACATGAACCCTTCCCATTTTGGCAACGGGGGAAAACGCATCATTATAATCTACGCCTCGACTTGTCGATTTTCAAACACCACAAGACGTCCTTTGAAATGTTCAATATCGCCATTTGCTCGATATTTGATTTTGTAGACCCATCCACTACCAATAGCCTTCTTTTCGAAAGGTAAGTCTTCCAAAGTCCATGTACAACTATGTTCAAGTGCATCAATCTCCTCTTTCATAGCATGTCTCCAACTTGAATCTTTGACCGCCTCTTTGAATGAAGTCGGCTCCTTACCTTTAGTAATTGCTACCAAAAAAACTTTGTGTCTCATAGAAAAATTATTATAATCAACATAACAAGCTAGATTAAAGGGTTTACCTGAGTTACTCAATTGAGCAGGCCTTGCAGAAGTAGCAGAGTCTATCTTATGAACAATATAAATCACAAAATCCTTTAATCTCGAAGACGGTTGGCGAACTCGAAAACCTTTGCCGAGTTGTTCTCTCTCCCTTACTAAAGAATTCTCTCCTAAACGTAGAGGAGTAGTAATGTCATAAAATTAGTTGCACAACACCATCATCATCCATCGGATTTATAGCCCTACCATCCTCTTCTGTAACTTTGTCACTATTAACAACTCGAGTATCCTCTTCCAAAGGAGGCTGGTGCAGATAGGCCTCCCTTTCCGCATTATATTTATCACCCACAGTATCCGCGAATGGAAAAATATTCTCACAAAATTTTACATCTCGGCTAACCAAAAATTCATGCGTTTCCAAATCATAAACTCGCCACCCTTTTTGACAAAAAGGATACCCTACAAACACGCATTTTCTACTACGAGGTCTAAATTTGTCCTTTATACGAGGACGATTTGCAACATAACATAAGCACCCAAATACACGTATATCAGATAGGGTGGTGGTTGCTTAAACAAAACTTCATACGGTGTTTTTCCATCTAAAACTGGGGTAGGTGTCTTATAAATTAGACGAACAGCAGCCAATACACATTCCCCCCAAAACTCCATTGATAAATTAGCCTGAAATTTTAAAGGACGAGCAACATTCAAAATATGCTGATGCTTGTGTTCCGCCCTACATTTTGCTGAGGTGTATCAACACAAGAAGTTTGATGTATCATACCATTCTTTGCATAAAATGATTTCAAAACAAACTCTTGTCCATTATCACCTCTCAAAATTTTCACCTTTTTATTAAATTGAGTATTAATCATGACACAAATTTTTTGAATCAAATGACCAACCTCATACTTTCCAGCCATTAAGTATACCCACACAGCACGAGAACAATCATCTACGTTGGTCAAAAAATAATGTGCAACATAACTTGAAGCAGTATTATAAGGATCCCAAATGTCACAGTGAATAATATCAAATAAATCATTGTCTTTACTCATACTATTTGGAAAAGAAGTGCGAGGTTGTTTTGCAAGATAACATGCTTCACAATTGTCAAAATAGTTCTTACTACTACCGTCTACTCCAAGTAAAGGAAGCAAAACTTTTGATGAAGGGTTCCCCAAGCATCGATGCCATAACACTGTCAAATCTGGTGCTGAATTTTATTTGCTTGAAAACTATTAATTGGCTGATAAAGATAGACTCCATTACTCTGCACGCCTGCACCAATCAGGTTCCTCAAAGAGTGGTCCCGTATAATACATAGCTTGTTATTGAATAAAATAATGAACTTTTGCTTTTCCAAAATCTGAGACACAGACAACAAATTACAAGTAAGAGCAGCGACAAATAATACAATTTCTAGGATCAATTTTTCATTTAGTTTTATTTGGCCTTATTTAGTAGCATTTGTAACTTTTCCATTCAGTAAACCAACAGGAGAGGAAGGTATATCATGCAATTGGGTGAACAATTCAATATTATCAATCATGTGATTTGAGGCCCCAGTGTTGATGATCCATTGATCATTGTAGAATTTCTCACCATGCAATTTTAAAGTAGAGGATGAGAATTTTTGTTGATGAGAGTAGTCATCAAGATATTGAATTGTGAATCACTCAATGTAGGAACATATGCTCGATCATCATCGAAAACCTCTTATGCTACACCTTGATTATTGCTACTCATATTTGCGGTGAAATTTCCTCTACGACCACAACCTATACCAAACTTGATTTTTTCCATAGCTTCAGCTTTCTATTACCAGCAGTTGGCGCTAAAAATATAGCAATTATTAACAATCCCTAATTTAGGGAGGCTCTAATACCATAATAGATTTTCTAATAATATGAGGGATTGTAGAAATGATACAATTTTGTAATATTATTCTTGGATCCCATTGATATACATTACAGTGCGTTATATAGATGGTGTACATGCAGTCAAAACAAGCAATAACAATTTCCCTTTAAAAAGATATAAAGAGAAAATAATATAAGAGGAAAGCAATAAGTGTATGAGTCAGCATGAGAAAGTATTTAGTGTATGAGTCAGCATGATCCTTATCCTGTGAATGTATGAGTCAGCTTGATCCTTATCCTGCCTATGACGCAGATATTTACATAAATATACTTAACACTCCCCCTCAAGTTGGAGCATGTAAATCACAAATGCCCAACTTGCGCAATAAAAGTGTAAATTGCTGACGTCCAAGAGATTTTGTCAACATATCTACCAATTGATTAACCCGTCGGAACATATGCGATAGAAATATTGCCATATTGTAATTCATCACTTGTTATTTTTATGCACCATCTTCCATTAATTCTACATACTTCCTGAAACCAAAAAGGTATATAAATATGATTACTGTACTACAACCTATCACAGAGTAAAATATACAACTCGAAACACCACTGAGAAACCTTGGCTTACATGTTCTCTTGTCAATTTGTCCATTGAATTCTTCTTGACAGTCAGCAAGATTATCATCATCTACTTTGTCATTATTTCATCGTAATCAACATTGCTTCTCTTTATCATCATTTTTTTATAGTGCCCATAAAACTCTTCCCAAACTGCAAAATATTCGAATTCCTTGAAATATAAACCAAGAAAATATCACTAAGGGAAAATATTCAAATGGTATGCTTTAGCACTCAAACAATGCATGGAGAAAGACATTAATGAATTCAAGAAAACTATGCTTAACATCAAGACAGTGGTCTGCAAAACTACAACCCCAGCACCAACATCAAACTGCACCATCTCCTCCTCTATCGCACCACTGATCCCCTACCAACTTGAAACCACCCATTACCCGAATGACCATCACCAAAACACCACCTTGTCTTTGCCGTAAACCCGCTTCCTTAAACACCACCCAATAAAGTATTTTCATTACGAAGAAAATGTAAACAAATAAACCTGAAAGCATATTGTGGTTATAATGTACTACTAGCAAACTCTGGTTTTCAGTGGAAGTCTTTTAGTTATTAAAACTGATGTGTAAATTTATAAATTCATGACTTAGTAAACATGTTATGATATGGAATTTTGGAAGAGGATTATGCTTTAATTATACACATATACTAGGAGGATATGCACATACATATTTTTTGAAACCTGGTTAATAAACCTGCTTCTACATATATAGATACTTAAATTTTTAGACAAGTACAACAGCTGATAACATGGGCATGAAATACATTCAAGATTTAAATAATGTGAAGGATGTAAACATAAAACTGAATTTTATTCATGAAGGTATTAAGTATTATTTTAAGTTTTATGCATTCTGGGTAGTTTTTAATATCAAAGCATGTATTGTTTTGTTTTTAAACTCAAATCAAGTTACAAATACAACTTCACAAATAAACTATGAAGCTTGCAAAAAAAAAAAGAACAAACTCATACCCGACACTCATATACATACACTATACAATTTACACACAACACCTTCGTATGAAAGCACATTAATTTTTTTTTCTATTATTTAATTGCAGGAGATATATAACCTACAATTTCTGGTTGAATAAATTTAACGAGATTTCCTTGCACTAATACTTAGAGTCCTCGAATATCGCTCTGCTGAGGTCCGGGATCCTGAGAAGCTAATTGTTTTAGAAGCTAACAATTTGTTAAGGGAATGTTCACTGCAGCAACAATACAATAATTGAATTCATCGTCGAAATGTATGTTGAGGCAACTTCATCCCCTGTAGTCATATGTGTATATGCAAGTATAAATGCATGCACACATATTTAATAGCATGGCAAATTTATGATTTCTACTTGTATTCTTGATATATCAGAATCAATACTATGAAGTCTAGATTTCAGTCTGATATATAGCCTAGGGAAGATGATTTTCAAAGTTTTTCTCTATAGGTTTCATAAAATGCTTAGGCTTGGATTTTTCTTTATGTTGCTACTTACAAACTGATGAACAAAAAATACCTTTACAGAGCTATTTTAAAAGCTTATTCTATACCGAAGACGCAATGCATTGAGAAAAAAAATTGCGAACGTAAAAATTGCATATTTGCACCCATTAGAAATCTATTTACCTTGGATTTTTTTCATTTGCTAGTTTTATTTCTGTCTCGTTTAGCAATGCAACCAAATAGAATTGTAAGCAAACGTAAGATCATCAGGCTCACGGACCTCCGATTGCCATGTCAAACCCTAAGTTCAAGCGCATACGATAATCGATCCTCCTCTGCATTCCCTGTTAGGCCCGAACACATGTCGACAACATCTCGCAAGTCTTTCCCCTTCAAGCTACAACGTCGATTCTCCCACATTGACTGGAATTAAGGCATTAGGGTTTAAATGTTTTTGGGGCTTTTCGGTTTAGGGTTTGCTAAGAGAAAATATAAAATATCTAACGAGCAGAAATACATAGATCGAGATGGCTAGTTAAGCCAAGCGATTCAGCAAGGGGATCGCCAAGGGAGAAGGCGATGCATCCTTTTTGAAGACAAGTATACTGCATACACACGATGCACGTATACACATACATGTGTATGTATATACACAAATCTCAGTGCAGAGGCAATCTAGTCAGACTGTTACAGGGACAGGAAAGCTATTCTGAATGGCTGCATGAACACACGGGTATAGATATACATGCGTACACTGCCTCGCCAACCAAAATGCAGTAGCGAGCAACTTAGGAGCGACTATGATAACCAAGCTCGACCCAGTGCACAAAAAAACATGGTCGAGCCATGTATATGAACAACTCAGCATTCTCAAACAATTAATAAAGGCGACTTAATCAACATGTGTCAAAGCAGTCAAGCCAAGAAACAAATGTGCTTTTAGATGAGCATTTATACAGTACAAGAAGGTGCAACTCAATGACATGATGCAACAACAACTCAGAAACAAAGTGTGGTGATGGAGCACATCAAGATTCAGATCAGCATGAAAAAAGGCACCTTCAAAGTGGTGTATGAACCAAGCAAATTCATATATGACAGGACATAGTGCAGCATAGTGCAAGTGAGTGTACATTTCGTGACATGCACATGATAATAAGCAAACTGGATAAGAAAGTATGATTAACTAAATTATTCCGAACATATAATAAGGCAGCAAAGTGGTTGAGCACAAGCCATTGTATAGGTACACAGTAATACAGGTATATGTGGACATGCACAAGAATTTATGGAGCAGCCAACATATAATGCAAATACATCACAATGGACAAGTGCAACAGCATGATCATTGTGCAAGGTCAAAACAACATGATACATGGACAAAGTAGCTTGGAAATAGTAAGTGATATACACAGCTGATCAAAACAGTGATGGGCACAAAGTGGTGGTGCATATACAATGACAGTGCAAAACCAAATGAGCGTATACACAGAAATGGGAAGCAAGGGGCCATCTTTTCAATTTATGTTTTGTTTCTAGAAATGATCACTCCAATTAAGTTGCCAAGAAATCTGTCTCTTTCCGGAAATTCAAATTAGGTATTTCGAGAATTAAAATATGCAAGAGGAAATAACAGATTTCTAGTGGGATTAAATTGACTTTCAATTTTCAAATCAATTCCAGAAATCAAGCAAGGAGAAAGAAATTTCAACATAACTTTTTGGAAAGTTTTTTATTCAGTAGAAATCATTCATGAGTCGAGTTAAACAACATGACTGAAGCACTGAATTTGATTCGTATATGGAATGGTGGTCTGGCATATATCAAACATGGCAACAGTTCAAAATGGAAGATTTAATTCGATGAAATATTTTGGCAACAATTCAACTCGGCAAAAATGAATCAAATATTTCCAGTTTTTAAACAAATTAAACAAGCATTTTTGGCAACATTTTAAAGGGGACAGCAATTACATATTACCAGTTTTCTCAAGATATATTCCACATTGAATCATTCAATCAATCACTCTATTTAAACAAGGCAACAAAGTTCACAGAGGAAAGAAATCTATTTTTTTTCAAAGTTTCTCACTACAAGGGACCAAATTAAACCAACGAAACCAAAAGGGGGATTCACGTAAGCCATCAAAGAAGAGAAATCATTATCGAATTAATCAAGGAACTCAGCCAAGTCATTACATGCGAAATCAGAGAGTAATAGGGTTTTCTATAACCCTATAAAAAACCATTCATCATCGGCATAGGCAATTATCAAAACCAACAAAATCAATTCAAGCAACCAAAGATTAAAATTCAGAGAGCTTACAGTTTCTAGGGTTTCAACCGAAAGCCATCAAAGTTCCCAATCGAGGATGAAGAAGAACACATCAGATTCGAGCACCAGAGATTATTTTCAGAACAACATCAACCGCGATTGATTTGGAGGAACCAAGAAAACCCTAGCTATTTCTCCTCAATTCTTCTGCCGCCATTTCTATTTGGAGAATCAAGAGAGACCGGACATTACAAAATGGAAATGGGCTGGCCAAATTTTTGAAGTGTTAAAAGGGGATGAACCTTCAATTTAAATCCTAGGGTTTAGCTTGTGTTACTTTTTTTTGTATTACATTTGTTTTGTAATCGTTGAAATGTTTCTAGAGTCTGTAAAATTCTAGTGGATCCAGATCCAGTTAGGGGTTTAACTGGAAGTTTACTAGATCATGTAAAAACTAGGGTTTACTAGCTATGGGTTTATAGCTAGGGAAAATTTGATCTAGGGGATATAGATCAGTTTACGGTTTTGGAGCGTAGGATTAGAATAGAAGCGAGGGGTTCGCGAGTTTACATGGTCTTGTAAGAGGGATCTGTTCTATGGCGACCCGAACTTCCCTGTGAAGAAAAGCCTAGATTGCTTTGAGGACAAGATGAATCAGGATAAAAACAGAAGAACATTTCATTGCTTATTACAGCAATTTCATCAGAATACAAGAATGTACAGAGTATGAATAATATTATACATAGGAAAAATATCAGAGATTTACAAATTACAATGCAATGGAAAAATAATACAAAACACAACTGAAGGAGATATACGGATACAGAGCTTTCCGAATATCGTTCCAACTGTAAACCAGGATCCTGTGAATATAAATCTGCAAAACCAAAACTACTAGCTGCCCGTGTGGAAAATAGGGGCACCCAGAGTTTAGGTTAAAACAATAAACTCCAGGTCAGTCATGTGACTGGGGTGAGAACTAAAACAGTTATTATTTTAATTTTTAAGTTAGGTAAATCAACGGACCATGCCGTATAGCATGGAACAGGTTTATCCTGTACATAAAACAAATAGCGCAATGCTAAATAAAGAACAATGAAGCTATTATAAGACTCAGGTCCCATCACACAATGCAACGCAAGCCGGAGGATAGAGTTTTTACCTTATAATAGCCAAAAATGCTTGGTACGTGAAATTTCATCTTTTATTATTATTATAAGTGTAGTGTCAAAAAAATTTCAATCATAAGTATCAATCGTAGACGGCATAAGTGCCCCATACCATTATGTCTCCACATATAGGAGTACAAATAAAACCGAAATGTCTCGTATTGAATATTGGATTTCCGTCGTGAACCAAGGCAAAGGATCATCCTTACTGCTTCGAGACAATCTAGCACATGTCTCAGGACCCAGACCCAGGTGGGCCCTTGGATCGTCAGGGTCGGCCCATTAAAATGCAATGTGGATTAAAAAACCTTGAATAATACGTTTCCCCGCCCTATGAGGTGTAAATGAGCCAAACGACTCCATCGGCTCCGCGGAGACCGAAATAACTGAGGCGCCTCGCTATCCATCATCCACATAAGTAAAACGTCAAGGCTTGCAAAATGCTGACACCACTCCTAGCTAGAAGGAAACGCATGCCCTCCCTGATGTCCTCTCCCATTTCTGGTTCACACCAGGGTGCGAGGCTCGCGAAGTAACGCTACACAAAGCTACGCTGTATTAAAGCAGGGCTTTGATCATCAACCACAAGACTCTTCTTTTCAATAGAAGCCTTGATCATTTGCACTCAGCATGCCATGCAGGCAATTCGCGCTATGCAATCGATGTGTATCAATCACACAGAATGAAATCCGATGTCAAACACACATCCATTTACAAGTTCGTTCTGGGTCTGAACAAAACTGAAGGCACCTTATTCCTCCCTTATATGTCCAATATAAGGGAGAGGCCCTCGCATATCCGTCGATCTCCAAGTACGTCTGGACGATCACCTTTTATTACCTTGTCTTGGGTGTACAGCCCAATCAAAACATCAGTAATCATCCAAACGATGTGAAAACCTCCGGTCTTCAACCACCGTCTTCATCCTCGACACATCGTCGAATCAGTTATTTAGAATGGGATAAACCCGGTCTTTCTGAATAACTCGCGTATATAATAAACAAGTGCTATAAAAACACAATATACGCCTCATTCCAATCCAGAATATTCCTTTATTCAAGTATTCTTATACTTTGGGATAGGATCCCATTAATTTTATCAAAGATAAATTCTTTAAATTTATTCTTTAATCTTCCTTTGAATATCAATTCAAACCAAATATGGTTTATCCAAAACCTTACCGAAGTAATCGTTTGTTAAATTTCCCAACCCCAACCTATTCATCCCATGAAGTAAAACGTGTAATACTTCATATATAACACCACGGTGTTATCGGTAAATTCAATTACCATTTCACGTTCAAATCTAATTAAAGATTCAACTATCACCTGGAGCAAAATTGGTGATACTCCATTTTCGATCATATCAATCTAATTAAAGATTCAATAAAACTCCACTTGGTTTTAATCTTCCCAAAAATCAATATTAATGATTGTTTAACTTGGGAAATCATATCTTTTCTTTAACTGAGTTAAAGAACCAATGTCATTTAAAACACGATTCACGATAAACCCAAAATCACATTCCATTCCATCAACCTTTAACCGTAAATTAGCAAGTGAATAATTCCCTAAGTATTAACCCTGAAGGCTGAAATCAACATCAGACCAGTACCCTGAAACCATTCAACTTAACTAATCTCCAGTTAGTTTCTGATTTTCTTAACTCCATTGGGTTTAAGAATAGTATTATTAAAGATACCATTCACGACAACACAAAATCTCATTCCATTATTAATCGGGTTAAAGAACAAGTGTTCTTAAAATCACCGTTCACGATAAACCCAATAACCAATTTCAATTCAATTCCAATTAAATATTAATTAATTGGTATACTTCATTAAATCTAAATAAAAAGATTTAATCTTTTCTCAACTGGGTTTAAGAACAGTGTTAATGAAGACACCATTCACGACAAACCCAAATCACATTCCATTAATTATGGAATCTTCACGGAAAAACAAATCAATATATAATCGATATCAATTTCCGTATCCGACTAATAATATAAATGGAATAATGGCAAAGCCTTTTAAATTCCATACGTATTTACAGTCTTCCTCCACAGAATTTCATTTCGATTATTATCAATTGAATTCCATTCAATTCCAATTTAATATATTAAATTGGAAAACGTTACTTTGGAAAATTCATGTTAAATCTTAATAAAAAGTTTTATAAATTCCAAATCACATTTCACTGTAAATCGGGTTAAAGAACGAGTGTCATTAAAAAAACAGTTCACAATAAACCCAATTCACATTCCATCAGTCTCTAACCGTAAATTAGTAAGGGAACAATTCCCTAAGTATTATTCCCGAAGGCCGAAACCAACATCGGATCAATATCCAGGAAACCATTCAACTTAACTAATCTCCAGTCAGTTTCTAATTTTCTTAACTCCGTTGGGTTTAAGAACAGCATTACTAAAGATACCATTCATGAAAAACCCAAAATCCAATTTGATATTAAATACATGGCTCTGAATAGAAAATATATCAGCTTATATTTAGTATCAAATTCTGAAACCAACAAATATCGTATTGGAATAACGACATATATATCTTCCAAATTCCTCCACAATATCCGTATAATCACGAAACCCAATATCGAAATATTCCAAAGGTAATTTCGATTCCGATCCATTCCAATTCATATATTGGAAATTCTGGTTATTTTAAAACCATTTCAAATCACGTTAATTATTTAAAAATATTGGATTATAATTCTAGTTCATAACTAGTTCATTTTGATAAAAATATGTTTTTATCCATTCAACTATGGAATTTTTCATTCCAAATCATTTGTTATGATTTTACACCAATTATTCATATTTTTAATATTTTTATCAAGGCCCGTACAGTCGATTTCCATAAACGGCCATCGAACTGCACTTACAGCGACCTTTTCCAAATTTGATTTGGACATGATTCCAAATCCAACCATTAGATTTCTAATTTCTTGTATTCGTTATAAAGCTCATTTTGATATGAACCCAACGGTTCCGGTTTTAGGAGAATCCGATGGTTGGATCTTCCGTAATATCCGTTTGAAGTCAATGGTCGAAATTCGCGAACTGCCATGGCACGGCGCATTCTATTCAGGCCATTATATATATATATACATATATATACATACATATATATATATATACATATATATACATACATATATATATATATATATTTCATCGATTTCCAATTGAAACATATTTTATAAATTGTTTTTAATTCCTTTACCAAATGATTTCAACTTCATGTCCAATTCCAAATCAAAATTGAATATTCCATATCATCGATATATAAATGATAATATTTTCAAAACATTATATTTTGAAATCATTTATTTTTTATATTCATTATAAAAATGAATAAAACCGATATAAATATCGTTCTCATCAAAATGGCGTTAATTTAATTAACACGGCTTTATATATTTAAATATATTCGTGTCCATCCCAAATCGGACATCAAAATTAGATTTTTGATCTTTTATTGAATATTATTTTAAAATATTCATTATTTTAAAATATTCGCTATTTTAAAATGTTTATTCTTTCTAAACTGGAATCAGACACAGTCAATTACCATATAATTTGATTTATATGGATTTCATACACACATGTACACAATAATAACTAAACATAATCAACCATCATCCAAACTGCATTCCTACACTGCATAAGCATCAAATATAAATATTCAACGCTTACACAGCCTGTCAATCGATCGATCGACATACAGCTAATTATTGGGATTAGTGTATGTTATATATCATCTGAATACCCGTGTGGGGTTTCAAACAACAAACGCAAATTTATTTGTGCAATTGCGCGATGTATGAAATTTATCGTCTCAATCAATATCAGTCAAATGTTTGTACATAAAAAAATCGTCCGATTTGTTTATGAATATTTATTTTATTCATATACACGTTAAAAATTATATGTTTTTAACCACAAAATATTTTATTCCATTCCACATCACACAATCAATTTTCACAACACAGTCAAACAAACAAACAAGTCGTCTATGGTCTGTGGACGATGGGTGTCGAGTGCTGCTAAGCACCGTCTGCATCCTAGTATATATTTTAACTAGAAAATAAAATTCAAAGTGAGAAGTTCTCACATTGGTTCTTGTATTTCTGAATTTCACCACTGTTCAGATTTGAATTCGCTTTGAATTCCAACGTGCTCTGTTTTGGACGCGGTCAGTTTTGTTGCAAAGCTCTCATCCCCGTGGTCGTAATGGATCCAGTTTCGCACGATTCCGACCTCATATAAAAAAGTTATTGAATTTTAAACATTTATTATCATTCGAGAAAACCAAAACGTAATTAATTAAATTAACAGCGCCCGAAAACCATTACCTTTCGTTAATTATTCCCCCCGTCAGTTTCACGTCGAACCCATCCCTTCCTCGTGAACCTCCACCCTCGCACGCCACACGAGGCACCATAAGGTCGATCAAATAGCAATACCAGAACCATCTTGAGCCGCTACCCCTCCGGCCAAATGGCGGGCCCCTCCACACCCACTCAGAGCACATAAGCAACCCACGAACGCAACACCTTTGGGGCTCGGTTCCGTAGAATCCAGTCAACAAAAACCCATCACCACCGCTAATTAGAAAGATCTCCCCTTGCGCTTCATTTTCCCTTTGGAATTTTTGAAAACCATTGAACAGATGTAGAGTACGAGAGGGAAGAAGGTTGGGCGATTCTGCGCGTTCGATATAGACTGATGGCGAAAATGATTTTAGGGTTTTTTTTTTCCTTTTGGCCAATGAGGGTTTTCCTTTCTATTTATAATGATTTTTATTTCTAAAAATAGTAACCTTTTCATTCGACTTCCAAATCGAACCCAATGACTGTCGCTTTTAGCTAACTACCCCCAATCTGAACACAATGGGATATGTTCCGTAACCCAATTCGGCTATTACGATTAGTTTCCATTAAATTTAAAATATAAATCATTATATTTTAAATTCAAACGCACATTTTAATTTACCGAGGCCACAAACAGACTCTAAAAGTTCCAAAAAAAAATCTGGCCATGTTTCGACGATGTGGTCATAACAAAACTAATTTCGTCAAATTTGGAGACCGTCTGAAAAATGGGCGTTTTCTAGTCGATCCAAATTGACTAAAACTATCAAAACACATTTACTTGTGCCACGCTCGCATATTAATCCCAAAAATTAGGAAAATTGGAATCTAGCAATAATTTGACATCCTGGATTTAACAAAAGTGGTTTCATCGAAAATGGAGGTCGTTTGCAAAAGGGCTATTTTACGGGCCATATATATATATATATATTAAAATATATATAAATTCCACAACGATTTTTTGAATTTTTAACTGGACGTAACTTTCAATTTCAAAACTGAAATTTCAGTTTCTTACATCCGTTAGCAAGATATAGTTAAACAGATTTGAATATTTCTTGTTTCGCTGAAATCCGATTTATTTTGAATCCTGTACATTCATTTGAAATTATAAATCAAATTTTCAAACTGTCGCGCCATTTCAGGCTCGAGTTATAATTAAAATAAATTTATTCGTTCTAACTTCATCGAAAATAAATTTTTCGTCGTTATTATTTAAAATAATTTATTTTAAATATTCAAAATTCATTAAAATGGCCAAAATAAAAAAATTTAATTGATTCTGATTTTCCGGGTTGTTACGTGTTCTATTACCTAGTAGAAATCTTAGGAATGCAGCAGTAGGCAGGATTTTGCCGAAGCTAGTATATCCTGTATCATTTACTTTCTGGTTTTATTTCTGCTGCATTCTTCGATCTGATATTTTTTATATCTCTTTAAGATTCAATAAACCCTATTAACACCACTCTAAGGTTAATCTATATCCAACAAGTGGTATTAGAGCAGGTTATTCATTAACTCTAAAGTCATGGTGTTCCCTAGTTGTCAATATAGCGAGAGTCAGTCCGGTAATATTCCAATTATTTTCAATCGGACAGACTTTTTAATTTGGAAATCGAAAATCGAAATCTATTTATAATCTGTTAATTTTGAATATTGGAATATTATTGAAAATTTAGGAGATATGCAAGATAAGAAAAATAAAGTTGTCAATGCTCGTGTTATGCATATTCTGTATTCTTACCTCAGTAATGACCAATTAAAATTTATCTCTCATTGTTTAACTAGCGCAGGATATCTGGAGAACTCTCAACACGCTGTAGAAAAATTTGACAACTGCTCAAAACTCTCAAATGTCAACTCAGATTCAGATCTGTGCTTAACAGGTCTTAAAGAAATTTCAGACAGACCAAACGATGGAGATTCAACAGACGATGAGCCAAGAAATTTCTCATATGAAGATTTAGTTATATGTGTCGATTTAACTAAATCGGTTGATAAACTCCAACTGAAAAACAAATCTTTGATATCCAAAACTCATGAGTTGACTAGCAAAATTAACTGTTTGGAATCAAAAATTTTGAATGTCATGAAATTAGAAAATTCTGATTGTGAAAACTATTTGAAACTAAAAACTGCTATCGTTCATCTCAGTAAACATTAAAAACTTGAGAATGAAATTATGATCATAAATGAGATAGAGATTGAGTTATTAAGTTCGAACAATCTTTTACAAAAAGAATTTGAAAATTTTAAGACTACTAAAAATTCCAAACATGAAGTTGCTGGAAAAGAAAGCTTATTGAAAACTGATTTGGTTTTGAAAGAGTTAGAAAATGAAATTGTAAAATTCAAGAATTTTGAAAAGCTTGAGTTTGGAAAGCAAAAACATTTTGAATTAAAAATTTCTTAGTCTCAAGCCGAAGTCAAATTACTTGAATCTGAAAATTTGGTTTTAAGACAACATGATACTGAAAGAAAGATCACTAATAATCGTTGTACAGATTTAATTAAAGAAAATGGTGATCTTAAATCGAAAATTCAAAGATTAGAATTAACTTTGGAAAAATTCTCTAATAGGGAAAAATCGTTGAATATGTTATTGCAAAATCAAGTTTCTATTGGAAATAAATATGGTATTGGCTTTGGGAAAATAATGTTTTTGAAAATGTCAATTCAAATGGTTTTAAAAATCCCTCAAGTTGCTTCAAGAAGGATAGTTTTGAAAAGTTGAACCTGGATATTTCAAAAGTTTTTTGAATCATAGACGTGATAAGAAATTGTTTGATAACAGTCTATATAATCCATTTTGGACCCCAAAAAGGAATAAAGTGAATTCATATAAATTAAAACCGATTTGGGTCCCTAAAAGAACTTTGGTAAATTCTGATGGATTGTTATACAAATAGATTTGGGTACCAAAACGTAAGAAAACAATTGAGAGTGGTTTTACAAATTTTGTTAGACCACTCAATCCTATGAATTGTTAGGTACTAGGGGAGGCTGAGGAACTGCTCTGCTAAAAGGAAATTAAATTCAAGCTATTCCATATTTCTGTATCATTCATAGTCCCTTAGCCAAGATGGATTGAATTAGAGATTCATTTGCTTACATCGATTTCAGGTATGATCTCTAAACTCATCTTTGTAAATATTCTCTGTTTTTGTTTTCTTTGTTTATTCCTGCTTCTACCCCTTGTGTTTATTTTCTTTATCTCTTCTGTTTTGATTTGTCATTGCTACATTTTTTACTTCTTTGAGCTTACTTAACTTTAAATTAAAGAATTCATGATTTTCTGGAAATTTGCTTCAATTGAATAAAACTCTGATGTTTTGATCATTTCCAGATCTTGAATTTAAATTTGTAAATATCTGCAATTGTTTTTGAAGTTTATTTTCTGTTTTCTGAATTCATAACAGTGTTGACATATTGTAACAACCCGGAAAAACTGAACCAATTTAATTTTTTTAAATTGGCTATTTTAGTGGATTTTAAATATTTAAAATAAATATTTTAAATAATAACGATGAAAAGTAAGTTTGAATCGACGTTTGAAAATAAATATAATTATTTCTAATTATAAACAAGGCCTGAAATGGCGCGGTAGTTTCAAAATTTGAATTCAAACATTGACTGACTGTACCGGGTGCAAAACAAGACGGATTTTAGTGAAACCAAAAGTATTTAAATCTGTTAGTGAATATCTTTCTAATGAATCTAAAAAATCGAAGTTTCATAGCGGGAAGCAAAAGTTATGGCCAAACGAATTTTTAGAAAGGTCGATATAAAGTTTATATAGCCCGTGAAAATGGCCATTTTGCAAACGACCTCAGAATTCGACGAAACAACTTTTGTTGGATCCGGGATGTCAAATTATTGCTAGGTTTCAAATTTCATAATTTTTGAAGCTAGTATGTGAGTGTGGCAAAGGAAAATGTGTTTGGTCGATTTCTATTAAATTGGATCGACCAGAAAAGGACTATTTTTCAAACGGTCTCAGAACTCGACGAAACTAGTTTTGTTGTGACCGTATCGTCAAAACATAGCTAGATTTATTTTTCGGGAATTTTTAGAATCAATATGTGGCCCCGGCAAATTGAAATGTACGTTCAAATTAAATATTGAATGTTTTATGTTTTAATTTGAAGAGAAACTAACTCAAACAGTCGAATGGGCCTTCGAAAAATATCCCATTGTGTTTGGAATGGGGGTATTTAGCTATGGACGATAGTCCTTGGGTTTGGATTTGGGTTCGTGTGTGAAAGAGGGTATTTTAGAAATTTAAAAATATATAAATTAATAAAAAAATCATATTGGTCCACGCATATTCTCTCTCCCCGACTATTGCTCCAAGCGACGGCGGATTGCATTCAAACCTTCTCTCCTCTTTTTCTTTAAATCCACTCAATAAAAACCCATGCCTCAGTTGAGGTTTTTGTAGATCGTCTCATGAGCTTCACATCCATATGAAGTTTGGATTTTTTTTTTGTGACCTGTAGAGCTCAAATCGAGCTCGGGAAGTTCGTGGCTTTCAGCCGCCGCCGCCGACAGCTGGCACCACCGAGTGGGCCTACTTCCCCCGGCGCCTAAGTGCCTCTCCTCCCCCTTCAACACTGCGTAGCCCGATCCTCTTCAAGCTACACGGATTCGAAGAAAAATCGAAACCTAGTTTCGAACCTTTCAGCTGAGGTACGACTAATTTTAAAATAAACTATATTATATCACTTTAAAGCACTACGGTTTTTGATTTCACTGTAAAAAATCATATCTTTTTCGTTTGTTGACGAAATTCAGTGAAACAAGAGACAGTGAACTCGTGTGGACGTCTTCTACATTCTAGAAGAGACCGCATATTTTTCTGAGCCTTCTGCTATTTTTGGTGGAGTGGAACCCAATGTGAGATTTCTAAATTATAAACGATGGAAAACGACGATGTATAAATTATATAGTCAATGTATGGGTTATATAAGCGTTGTACACCTCATTTATAAGCGTCGTATAAGTTGTACGTTCGATGTATAAGTTATATATGCGTTGTAAAAATTATATATGTGTTGAAATAGAAGTGAAATATACTTATATATATATATATATATATATATGTACGCCCCTCGTCCACAAGCCATGGACGATATTTATTGGTTATGATTGGTGTGAAAATTGGTTGATAGCGAATGGTTGATTTGAATTGTTTGTGGTTGAAATTGATTGATTGTGGTTGAAAAGTACCCGTTTGTGGTTGAGAATTATTTGGTTGAAACCATATAGGACTAGAGTGTGGAAAATATAAACATGCCGCCTGCGTGCGAACTAGATGCATGATATCCCCATTGTCAAAAGCTACGAGGCTTTAAGGTAGAGCGAGGAGCCGCACTAGGGACGACCCCGGTTTTAACTACCCTGCCGTTATGCTGCCAAAATTTTCAATAATATTCTTGTGTTAGAATTATTCTCATGTTTGTATTGAATAGAAAACATTCATGTGTTGAATAGAAATTCATTCGTTGAATAGAAATTCATGTGCACATTTTTATTTTATATATATACGAACTATAGAAACCATTCATGTGTTGAATAGAAATTCATTCGTTGAATAGAAATTCATGTGTTGAATGGTATTCGTGTTTTAGATAAATTGTTTTAACAATAAAAATCACATTTTTATTTTATATATATACGAACTATAGAAACCATTCATGTGTTGAATAGAAATTCATTCGTTGAATAGAAATTCATGTGTTGAATGGTATTCGTGTTTTAAATAATTTGTTTTAACAATAAAAATCACATTTTTATTTTATATATATACGAACTATAGAAACCATTCATGTGTTGAATAGATATTCATTCATTGAACAGAAATTCATGTGTTGAATGGTATTCGTGTTTTAAATAAATTGTTTTAACAATAAAAATCACATTTTTATTTTATATATATACGAACTATAGAAACCATTCATGTGTTGAATAGAAATTCATTCGTTGAATAGAAATTCATGTGTTGAATGGTATTCGTGTTTGAAATAAATTGTTTTATAATAAAAAATCATATTTTTATCATCTATATGAACTATATAAAATAGTCGTGTTTTGAAAGAAATTGTTTTATAATAAAATCATATTTTTACCATCTATATAAACTATATAAAATAGTCGTGTTTTGAAAGAAATTGTTTTACAATAAAAATCACATTTTTATTATATACATGAATTGTTAAAAATAGTGAAATGTTGAAATAAATGTTGGTTGGATAAAAATATCATTTTTATCAAAGGTATGAAAAGAATATAGTTTTGAAATCGAAGAATAGATTATATTTATATATATAAAAATATAATTAAAATAAATCGAATAACGAAGTTGCAGTTCGTGTTTTGAAACCGTGATTTCAAACTATTAGTGCGGGAGATCCGACCTTCGTATTTTCCCGAAACCGAAACCATCGGGTTCGGTTTGGAAATATCTTTCCACCAATACCAACTTTGTAAAGATCCAGCGGTTGGATTGTCTGGAATGTTTAATTCAAATCTGAAGAAAAACAGTGCCAGAATCGATTATATATATATATATATATATATAATTAAATTAAATCGAATAACGATGCTGTAGTTCGAATTTTGAAATCGAAACTTCAAACAAGTGTACTGGGAGATCTGACCATCGTATTTTCCCAAAGCTGGAACCGTTGGATTCGTTTTGAAAAGATCTTTCTAATGATATAAAATTTGTGAAGATCCAATGGTTAAATTTTCAGATATGTGTAAATCAAATCTGAAGAAAAACAGCGCCACGGCCACGTTATGGCCTGAAGCGTTGTTTGAATGAATTGGCTATTTTTAAATAAATAAAAATTACGATAAATCGTTATAAAATATAATAAACGATATGGAATGTGAAATTTAGAAACTAACTGAAGGTTAGCCAAGTCGAATGGTTTCCTGGGTTTTGATCTGATGTTGGTTCCGGCCTTCAGGGTGAATATTTGGGAAATCGTTCTCTTACTAATTTACGGATAGTGACTAATAAATGGGAATAAGGCGTATGTTGTGTTTGTGTAGCGCTTGTTTATTATATACACAAGTTGCTCAGAAAAACCGGGTTTATCCCATTCTGAATAACTAAATCGACGATAAGAAATCGATGATGAAGACGTTGGTTGAAGATCGGAGATCTTCACCTCGATTGGATTATAACTGATGTCCTAATTGGGAGGCATCCCGAAATATGGATAATGAGTGGTGATCATCCAGACGTACGTGGAGATCGATGGGTATGCGAGGTATATAGTGCCTCCGGTTTCGTTCAGACCCAGAACGGACTTGTAAATGGATTGTGTGTCTGACATTGGAATTCATTCTGTGTGATTGATAACCATCAGTTACATGGTGTAAATTGCAAGTGTGGCACGCTAAGATGCAGTGATCAAGGCTTTTGTTGAAAAGCAAAGTCTTGTGGTTGATGATCAAAGCATGGCATGTGTGGCATAGCTTTGTGTATAACGTGAATTCGCGAGCCTCACACCCCGGTATGAACCAGAAACGGGAGTGGACCTCAGGGAGGGCATGCGTTTTCTTCTAGCTAGAGGTGGTGTCAGTGCTTAAACTGGCTAACATTTATATTATTTTCACCTGTGTGGTTGTTGCTGTTGCGAGGCGCCTCGGTTATATCGGTTACTATGTGAAGCCGATGGAGTCATTCGTTGGCTCATTTACGCCCCAAAGGGCGAGAAAACATAGTGTTCAGGAATTTTAATCCACATCGGTGGACCGGCCCTGTCGCTCCAAGGGTCACTCGAGCTCTGATCCTAAACATGGGCTAGATTGTCTCGAAGTCGGTAAGGACTATCTTTTGCCTTGTTTCATGACGGAAATCCAATTTCCAAATACGTGATTGTGCAGTTTTGATTGTATATCTATATACGGCGACATAGTGGTATGTGGCATTAATGCCATCTTTGATTGATACTTATGATTTGAAATTGTTTTTGAAACATATAAGCACTAGTAATAATATCAAATGCTTTTTTTTATTCGTATCAAGCATATTTTGGCCATTATAAGGTAAAAACTCCATCCTCCGGTTTGCGTTGCATTGTGTGATGGGAACTGAGTCTTATAATGGCTTCATTTTTATAAAAAGCATTGCGAGGTTTAAAAGAATTATTTGTCTTAAAGCACTGGCAATCCAATGGAGTAAGCCCGTTCCGTGAAAGTGGCGTGGTCCTGTGATTAGCCATATTATAAAATGTGTTAAGTAGATTTCTCATACTAGTCCCATGACTGACTCGTAGTTTGTTTCACTTGCAAACTCGGGTGCCCCTTTTTCTACACGGGCAGCCTTGTACTCAGGTATTAGCGGGCTCTTTCTGGATAACTGGAGCTGAAGATGGATTCTATCATTTATCTCTTTTTACGGTGTTCAGCTCCTATTGTACATATTATGTTTTTTTCCGCTGTATACATTTATGTATAGCTGAACTATATTTGTACTAAGTATGATCCTGTATACTGTGTAACTCTGATGATTATCATTATCTGGTGTATTTATTTATTTCTTTTCTGCTATTATCTATTTATGTGTTATATTCCAAAGACTACCCTTGACACCGTCGTACGGGGTTTTGGGGTCGTCACAGCGTGGTATCAGAGCTTTGGTTAAGCTTAGTGCTGGAATATAACATATCAACGAACTCGTCGGAAATAGAACCAGTAGTGTTCTAGGATGAATAACTCATTACAGATAGGGTCAGTAATATCCTAGTATGAGTAAAGCAGAATGAAATACACCCCGATAGACACATTTACATTCAAGTATATGTTTCCATGTTTTAAAATACCTTTTCTGTTGATCTGACACTTGATCTGCTATTTGCAGAAGTACTAGAAAATGAGTGTCAGAAACAGAAGAAATGCAGAACCAGATCTAGAGGCTATATTAAAGAGATATCGAAATATGGGCGGAGCACAATTCTCGGGCAATGAATCTATAATTCAAACTCAAGCTTGGATGAGTTCTGTTGAAAGAATTTTTGAACGTATCCAGTTGATTGATGATCAGAAAAGATTAGTGGCATCTTGGGCACTCAAAGAAGAAGCTTTAATCTGGTGGGAAATAATCATTAAGGATAATCCAGAAGGTGATATCACCTGGGATAGGTTCAAAGAGATTTTCCTAGGAAGATTTGCTCCTCCTGAAGCAACTGAGCGGTTATGCGATGAACTCTCTTATCTGATACAAGGAGATATGACCATTCCAGAATATCATAAGAAATTCAACGAACTTTCTCACTATGCCCCGCATCTGTTTCAAAATCCGAAGAGGAAGAATCTGAGGTTTATTCATGGCCTGCAAAGAAAATACCAAAGTAAAGTTATGGGGCATGTGAAGCTTCCTTTTTCAGAAATGATATATATGGCTTATCAGTATGAAGATCTCCATAAGAAAGGTATGTTGCGCGACGAAGAGGAAGTCAGTTCTAATAATAAAGGTGAGTCTGAAACTGATCGTCCTGAGGCCAGTATGATGTCTGGGGTGAGTAAGAAGCCTAAAGTCAATCGGAAAAGGGCCAGATCTGAGAAAGAACCAGTAACGACTGCCATACGCAATAACTGCCATAAGCAAGGGCATTTGCACAGAAATTGCAAACCCTCGAAGAAACGAATAAAGAGTGGATCTAAATCCAAGAAGAAGTTTCAAGAGAATAGAAAATGTGGTGGATGTCATTAGACTAGTCATCTTTTAAAGGCTTGCCCGCTATTCAGAAAATCCGAAGCAGTGCATGTAAATGAAGTGGCAGAAGTGCCTGCATCTTCGTCTGCTCAGGAAAGGGCTGATGTTTTGGAAGGAACGCTTAATGTCAAAAATATTCCAGTTAAAGTACTGTTTGATACAGGCGCGTCGCGAAGCTTTATTGCAAAGAATGCAGTTAAGAAGTTGGATTTAAATTTGAAAAAGCTCAAAGAACCCATCACTGTCCATAATCCGGTTGGGAGTTCCCTTAATCTTAGTTGGGTTTGTGGGGTGCCTTTCTCTTTTTCCTGTTATAAGTTCCCTACCATCTCGATCGTCATGAATTTTACTGAATTTGATCTTATTTTGGGATTAGATTGGTTAACCAAATACGAGGCCGAGGTTAAATGCGCCGAGAGAGTTGTTAAGGCAAAGGCCCAATCAGGGAATTATATAACCATACCATGTGAAGATCCGAATTCAAATAGAAAAGACTTTTGGTCAGCTCCAGATGTTTCTCCTGCTCAAATAGAAAATATCCCTTTGGTCACAGAGAATATTCCGGACCTCATCAAAGATATTCCTGTCGTAAAGGATTATGCAGATGTGTTCGAAGAAGTTGTTAGTTTACCTCCGCAGAGAGAAATTGATTTCAAGATCCCTTTAATTTCGAACGCAAGACCAGTAGTGCACGCTATTCGGAGAATGACTCTGAAGGAGAAAGAAGAACTAGACAATCAAACTCGATAGCTTGTATGGAAGGGTCTGGTCAGGCCTAGTTTCTCGGATTGGGGAGAAGCAGTGGTGTTTGTCCCAAAGTCTGACGGTACTCTGCGACTATGTGTGGATTATCGTGGCTTGAATAAGCAGACAATAAAGAATAAATATCCATTGTCGCGAATCGATGATTTATTGGATCGTCAGAATGGAGTACAAGTATTTTCAAGGATGGACCTAGCTACATGCTTCCATCAGCTTCGTATTGCCGAAGAGTGTGTTCCTATGACAGCATTCAGAGGTCCCGACTTGTTCTATCAGTGGTTAGTAATGTCGTTCGGCTTATGTAACGCTCCAGCTTACTTCGTCGATTTAATGAATAGGGTGTTCAGAGGAATCCTGAATAAGTTTGTTCTGGTTTTTATTGATGGTATTCTAATATTCTCTAAGTCAAAAACCGAACATGAAAAACATTTGGATCAAGTTCTAGAAATTCTGAGAAGGAATGTATTGAAAGCTAAACTTTCCAAATGTATATTCTGGCAAGATGAAGTAGCCACGTCGCATCAAAAGAGGGAATTGTTGTGGATCTAGGTAAAATCACCGCTATACAAAATTGGAAACAGCCTAGTACTCCCACAAAAGTCCGAAGTTTTCTTGGATTGGCTAGTTATTACCGGAAGTTCGTTAAAGATTTTTCGAAGATATCTAGTCACTTAACAAAGTTTATAAAGAAGCACTCAAAATTCAAGTGGACTCCAGAATGTGAGGAGGCTTTTGAGAAGCTAAAGTTACGATTAACAACGGATCCAGTGTTAATGATAATCGACGGCAATCAGGACTTGAAAGTCTGGACAGGTGCCTCTAGAGAAGGCCTTGGTACAGTATTAATGCAAAGAGGTCAAGTTGTTGCTTATGCTAGCCGTCAGCTGAATCCACATGAAAAGAACTACGTCACTCATGATCTTGAGTTGTTGGCCATCGTATTTGCTTTGAAAATCTGGAGACACTATCTTCTGGGTGAGAAATTCGAACTGTTTACAGATCATCAGTCGCTAAAGTATCTGTTCACCCAGAAAGACTTGAATCTGAGGCAGCAACGTTGGCTAGAATTTCTGGCAGCATACGATTTTGAGATTTTGTACACTCCAGGGAAAGCCAATGTCGTGGCCGATGCGCTAAGTAGAAAGAATGCAATAATCGCTAGCTTTATTATTAGGACTTCCCTGATTGACAAAATATCTATTCTTCAGAAGGATGATAATTTTATTAAGGATATGATTAGAAGGATTCAGAAAGGCGAACCCTTGTGTTTTCAAATAGATAACGATGGAATCCTGAGATTGAGAGGAAGGATTTGTGTTCCCGACAACCCAGAGCTAAAAAGGGAAGTGTTAGATGAATGTCACAAGTCCAAGTTGAGTATCCATCCAGGTGTGACCAAAATGTATAACGATCTCAAGCAAACATTCTAGTGGAAGGCTATGAAGAGGGACGTTTCAATATATGTTAGCAGGTGCTCTACTTGCCAACTAGTCAAAAGCGACCAACAGAAACTTGCTGGATTGTTGCAACCGCAGGACGTTTCAGGTTGGAAGTGGGAACATATTTCTATGGATTTCATAGATGGTTTGCCCAGAACCAGGAAAGGAAATGACAGTATTTGGGTGATCGTAGATCGCTTCACGAAGACCGCCCATTTCATACCTGTCAGATCGAATAGAACTGCTCAGAATCTGGCGCAGATGTATTTCAAGGAAATTGTTAGACTACACAAAGTGCCAATCAGTATAGTTAGTGATAGAGATCCAATATTTACTTGCAAATTCTGGGAGGCATTTCAAGTAGAACTGGGAACGAAGCCGAACTTGAGCACCGCTTATCATCCTCAGACAGATGGTCAAACTGAGAGGGTGAATCATATTTTAGAAGATCTATTCCGGGCTTGTGTTCTAGATTTTGGTGGATCATGGGAAGACCATTTACATTTGGCTGAGTTTTCATACAACAACAGCTACCAAGTGAGCCTGACAATGTCACCATTCGAAGCATTGTATGGTAGACCGTGCCGATCCTCTGCTTGTTGGGTTGAACCTGGTAATAGGCTTGTATTGGGGCCTGATATGATTCGTGATGCTGCGGATAAAGTCGATTTCGTTAAGAAACGATTACTCGCCGCTCAAAGCCGACAGAAGAGCTATGCCGATAAGAGAAGAAGAGATATATCAATTGTTGTTGGCGACTATGTATATTTGAAAGTATCGCCGAAGAGAGGAGTTATCCGGTTCGGTAAAACAGGGAAATTGGAGCCCAAATTCATTATTCCATTCCCTATTCTTGAACGGATTGGAACTCTCCTTATAGAATTCAATTACCTGACTGGCTGCCTGGAGTACATGATGTGTTTCATGTATCTCAACTTCGAAAGCACGTTCATGATCAAGACTTGATTGTGGAAGAAGCAGCGCAACAGGATATTGAAATTACTCCAGAATTGGCTGTGAGAAGAGAGCCGCTAAAGATCATTGGCAAAGAAACCAAAGAGCTAAGGAACAAAAAGGTTCACTTGGTTAAAGTGCAATGGAGTGGAGATCCGCGAGATTGTACTTGGGAAACTGAGGAGAGCATTCAGAAAGCCTATCCTAAGTGTCGAGTGGATATCTCTGATTGACTCCGGTGCAAGGTACATTTACCATACTTTGCATTACCATTTAGTTCTCTACTTTGTTGTTATTTCCTTTTCATGGATGTGCTCTTTTAATTCTATAGTCTGTTTATTTTTAAAAAGAGTATATGAATCGATTAGTATATTTTTGAAAAGTCAAAAACAAATTGATTGTTGTTTGTGTTGTGTGATAGTGGATTTGATTAATTAAATGATTAGAATGATAGTTAATTTAATCAAGAAGAGAATGAATGGTAGAATTTATTCGATTAAATCACACATTGAACTGAGTTAAAAATAGATAGAAATATATACATGTGCATTATATATTTTTGAACAGGTAATTGGATTAGCTGTTGAGCAAAGAATTTATTTGCGTGCCCGACAAATAGGTAAACTTTAATGAGTTGGATGCGCAATTTCATTATTATATCAACTCCTGTGAATGCCATTGGATGCGGAGTGCTGGTTGTTCTGTGTGTAATAATAAACGTTGCCATAGGATAGTAACAATTAATTTTGAACTACACTACATGGCATACTTCTTGAAGATAGGCATACTTCATCATATACCATATAAGTATTTGGAGCTTGTGTGACAAGATTGAAGATTTACCATACGAGCGAGAGGCTTGTATGGCGATGACTATGTATTACAGGTTGAACTGATGACTGATATGGACCATATAAAATGTAACGGTAAATTGCCAGATTTATAAAAACCACACACGGGTCTGGAGATGACAATAAACACGTCTCTCTGGTCATTAAGGCACAAAAACCATTTATAGGGTGACGAGAATTTATTCTCTGGAGTTATGATCTATACACACTCCCCTGTGGACACCGGAATATATCACTATAAATATGTGCATTCTTATTAGGATTTATTGGGTACCTAATACGACCCAATAAATCTCCAAACCCCTTCCCGTACAAAGGAGGTTATGGAAAATTTAGGGTGTTAGCCAAATTTTTGAAGAATTAGAAAATTCTCAAAAACTAAAAAGTTGGAGAATGGAAGCCAGATTGAAAGTAGAGTTTATTAATTAATCCACTTTCGACTTTGTTCCTTTTCGGGGACGAAAAGTTTTAAGCGGGGGAGACTGTAACAACCCGGAAAATCTGAACCAATTTTTTTTTAAAAAAATTGGCTATTTTAGTGGATTTTAAATATTTAAAATAAATATTTTAAATAATAGTGACGAAAAGTAAGTTTGAATCGACATTTGAAAATAAATATAATTATTTCTAATTATAAACAAGGCCTGAAATGGCGCAGTAGTTTCAAAATTTGAATTCAAACTTTGACTGACTGTACCGGGTGCAAAACAAGACGAATTTTAGTGAAACCAAAAATATTTAAATCTATTAGTGAATATCTTTCTAATAAATCTGAAAAATCGAAGTTTCATAGCGGGAAGCAAAAGTTATGGCCAAACGAATTTTCAGAAAGGTCGATATAGAGTTTATATAGCCCGTGAAAATGGCCATTTTGCAAACTACCTCAGAATTCGACGAAACCACTTTTATTGGATCCAGGATTTCAAATTATTGCTAGGTTTCAAATTTCCTAATTTTTGAAGCTAGTATGTGAGCGTGGCGAAGGAAAATGTGTTTGGTCGATTTTTAATAAATTGGATCGACCAGAAAAGGGCCATT
Source organism: Allium sativum (assembly GCA_030737875.1). Classification (NCBI taxonomy): domain Eukaryota; kingdom Viridiplantae; phylum Streptophyta; class Magnoliopsida; order Asparagales; family Amaryllidaceae; genus Allium; species Allium sativum. The sequence goes on along the minus strand of CM060923.1, from coordinate 4,972,869 downwards.
TTTCAAACAGTCTCAGAATTCGACGAAACTAGTTTTGTTGGGACCGTATCGTCAAAACATAGCTAGATTTATTTTTCGGGAATTTTTAGAATCAATATGTAGCCTCGGCAAATTGAAATGTACGTTCAATTAAATATTGAATGTTTTATATCTTAATTTGAAGAGAAACTGACTCGAACAGTCGAATGGGCCTTCGAAACATACCCCATTGTGTTCGGAATGGGGGTATTTAGCTAGGGACGACAGCCATTGGGTTTGGATTGGGGTTCGTGTGTGAAAGAGGGTATTTTAGAAATTTAAAAATATATAAATTAATAAAAAAGTCCTATTGGTCCACGCATATTCTCTCTCCCCGACTATTGCTCCAGGCGACGGCGGATTGCATTCAAACCTTCTCTCCTCTTTTTCTTCGAATCCACTCAATAAAAACCCATGCCCCATTTGAGGTTTTTATAGATCGTCCCATGAGCTTCACATCCATATGAAGTTTGGATTTTTTGGTGACCTGTGGAGCTCAAATCGAGCTCGGGAAGTTCGTGGCTTTCAACCGACGCCGCTGATAGCTGGGACCACCAAGTGGGCTCACTTCCCTCGGCGCCTGAGCGCATCTCCTCCCCCTTTTACACTGCGTAGCCCGATACTCTTCAAGCTACACGGATTCGAAGAAAAATCGAAACCTAGTTTCAAACCTTTCAGCTGAGGTACGGCTGATTTTAAAATAAACTATATTATAGCACTTTAAAGCGCTACGGTTTTTGATTTCACTGTAAAAATCATATCTTTTTCGTTTGTTGACGAAATTCAGTGAAACAAGAGACAGTGGACTCGTGTGGACGTCTTCTACATTTTAGAAGAGACCACATATTTTTTTGAGCCTTCTGTTATTTTTGGTGGAGTGGAACCCAATGTGAGATTTCTAAATTATAAACAATGGAAAACGACGATGTATAAATTATATAGTCGACGTATGGGTTATATAAGCGTTGTACACCTTATGTATAAGCGTTGTATAAGTTGTACGTTCGATGTATAAGTTATATATGCGTTGTAAAAATTATATATGTGTTCAAATAGAAGTGAAATATACTTATATATATATATACACACACGCCCCTCGTCCACAAACCATGGAAGATATTTACTGGTTGTGATTGGTGTGAAAATTGGTTGATAGCGAATGGTTGATTTGAATTGTTTATTGTTGAAATTGATTGATTGTGGTTGAAAAATACCCGTTTGTGGTTGAGAATTATTTGGTTGAAACCACATAGGATTAGAGTGTGGAAAATATAAACATGCTACCTACGTGCGAACTAGATGCATGATATCCCCATTGTCAAAAGCTGCGAGGCTTTAAGGTATAGCGAGGAGCCGTACTAGGGGCGGCCCTAGTTTTATCTACCCTGCCGTTATGCTGCCGAAATTTTCAATAATATTCATGTGTTAGAATTATTTTTATGTGTTGAAACTATATTCGTACGTTGAATAGAAAACATTCATGTGTTGAATAGAAATTCATTCGTTGAATAGAAATTCATGAGTTGAATGGTATTCGTGTTTTAAATAAATTGTTTTAACAATGAAAATCACATTTTTATTTTATATATATACGAACTATAGAAACCATTCATTCGTTGAATAGAAATTCATGTGTTGAATGGTATTCGTGTTTTAAATAAATTGTTTTAATAATAAAAATCACATTTTTATTTTATATATATATATATATACGAACTATAGAAACCATTCATGTGTTGAATAGAAATTCATTCGTTGAATAGAAATTCATGTGTTGAATGGTATTCGTGTTTTAAATAAATTGTTTTAACAATAAAAATCACATTTTTATTTTATATATATACGAACTATAGAAACCATTCATGTGTTGAATAGAAATTCATTCGTTGAATAGAAATTCATGTGTTGAATGGTATTCGTGTTTTAAATAAATTGTTTTAACAATAAAAATCACATTTTTATTTTATATATATACGAACTATAGAAACCATTCATGTGTTGAATAGAAATTCATTCGTTGAATAGAAATTTATGTGTTGAATGGTATTCGTGTTTGAAATAAAAAATTTTATAATAAAAATTCATATTTTTATCATCTATATGAACTATATAAAATAGTCGTGTTTTGAAAGAAATTGTTTTATAATAAAATCATATTTTTACCATCTGTATGAACTATATAAAATAGTCGTGTTTTGAAAGAAATTGTTTTACAATAAAAATCACATTTTTATTATATACATAAATTGTTAAAAATAGTGAAATGTTGAAATAATTGTCGGTTGGATAAAAATATCATCTTTATCGAAGATATGAAAAGAATATGGTTTTGAATTCGAAGAATAGATTATATTTACATATATATATATATAATTAATTAAAATAAATCGAATAACGAAGCTGTAGTTCATGTTTTGAAAATGTGATTTCAAACGATTAGTGCGGGAGATCCGACCATCGGATTTTCCCGAAACTGAAACCGTCGAATTCGCTTTGGAAATATCTTTCCAATGACACCAACTTTTAAAGATCCAATGGTTGGATTGTCTGGAATCTTTAATTCAAATATGAAGAAAAACAGCGCCAGAATCGATTATATATATATATATATATGATTAAATTAAATCGAATAACGACGCTACAGTTCGTATTTTGAAATCGAAACTTCAAACGAGTATACTGGGAAATCCGACTGTCGGATTTTCCCAAAACTCGAACCGTTGGATTCGTTTTGAAAATATCTTTCTAATGATATAAAATTTGTGAAGATCCAACGGTTAAATTTTCAGATATGTGTAAATCAAATCTGAAGAAAAACAGCGCCACGGCCACGTTATGGCCTGAAGCGTCGTTTGAATGAATTGGCTATTTTTAAATAAATAAAAATTGCGATAAATCGTTATAAAATATTATAAACGATATGGAATGTGAAATTTAGAAACTAATTGAAGGTTAGCTAAGTCGAATGGTTTCCTGGGTTTCGATCTGATGTTAGTTCCGGCCATCGGGGTTAATATTTGGGAAATCGTTCTCTTACTGATTTACGGATAGTGACTAATAAATTGGAATAAGGCGTATGTTGTGTTTGTGTAGCACTTGTTTATTATATACGCAAGTTGCTCAGAAAGACCGGGTTTATCCCATTCCGAATAACATAATCGACGATAAGAAATCGATGATGAAGACGGTGGTTGAAGACCGGAGATCTTCACCTCGGTTGGATGATAACTAATGTCCTGATTGGGAGGCATCCCGAAATATGGATAATGAGTGGTGATCGTCCAGATGTACGTGGAGATCGATGGGTATGCAAGGTATATAGTGCCTCCGGTTTCGTTCAGACTTAGAACGGACTTGTAAATGGATTGTGTGTCTGACATTGGAATTCATTCTGTGTGATTGATGACCATCAGTTACATGGTGTGAATTGCCTGTGTGGCATGCTAAGATGCAGTGATCAAGGCTTCTGTTGAAAAGCAAAGTCTTGTGGTTGATGATCAAAGCATGGCCTGTGTGGCATAGCTTTGTGTATAACGTGAATTCGCGAGTCTCACACCCCGGTATGAACCAGAAACGGGAGAGGACCTCAGGGAGGGCATGCGTTTCCTTCTAGCTAGAGGTGGTGTCAGTGCTTAAACTGGCTGACATTTATATTATTTTCACCTGTGTGGTTGTTGCTGTTGCGAGGCGCCTCGGTTATATCGGTGACTATGTGAAGTCGATGGAGTCATTCGTTGGCTCATTTATGCCCCAAAGGGCGGGGAAACGTAGTGTTCAAGAATTTTAATCCACATCGGTGGACCGACCTTATCGCTCCAAGGGTCACTCAAGCTCTGATCCTGAGACATGGGCTAGATTGTCTCGAAGTCAGCAAGGACTATCTTTTGCCTTGGTTCATGATGTAAATCCAATTTCCAAATATGTGATTGTGCGGTTTTGATTGTATATCTATATATAGCGACAAAGTGGTATGGGGCATTAATGCCATCTATGATTGATACTTATGATTTGAAATTGTTATTGAAACATATAAACACTAGTAATAATATCAATTTTTTTTGTTTTATTCATATCAAGCATATTTTGGCCATTATAAGGTAAAACCTCTATCCTCCGGTTTGCGTTGCATTGTGTGATGGGAACTGAGTCTTATAATGGCTTCATTTTTATAATAAGCATTGCGATGTTTAAAAGAATTATTTGTTTTAAAGCTCTGGCAATCCAATAGAGTTAACCCGTTCCGCGAAAGTGGCGTGGTCCTGTGATTAGCCATATTATAAAATGTGTTAAGTAGATTTCTCATACCAGTCCTATGACTGACTCGTAGTTTGTTTCACTTGCAAACTCGGTTGCCCCTTTTTCTACACGGGCTGCCTTGTGTTCAGGTATTAGCGGGCGCTTTCTGGATAGCTGAAGATGGATTCTATCATTTATCTCTTTTTATGGTGTTCAGCTCCAATTGTACATATTATGTTTGTTTTCCGCTGTAGACATTTATGTATTGCTGAACTGTATTTGTACTAAGTATGATCCTGTATACTGTGTAACTCTGATGGTTATCATTATCTGGTGTATTTATTTATTTCTGTTTTGCTATTATCTGTTTATGTGTTATATTCCAAAGACTACCCTTGACACCGTCGTACGGGGTTTCGGGGTCGTCACACGTATTCTTGTCATATCTTGAACACTGTTAATTTGAATTCTAAAATTTTGAAGATTTGAATATTTAATGAAATTTCACACGTCTCTGTTGTTTTGTATTTCTTCTAATTTATTTTAAGAAAATTTTAATGTTATACTCATTACAGCACAATGCTACTTCTCAGTTGTGATAATTTCATTGATTTTCAGATTGGCTTAGATATTTTGAATTGTCTTGAATCACAGTGATACATCTTGAAATTCATCTTTATTCATGAACATTATAGTTGAAATTTGTTTGTTTGAAATCATCTGAAATTCTTGATATTTTGAATCGCACACACCTCTTAGAATTGAAATTATTAATCTAGTGTGACTAATTCATTTTATCTCAAAACTTGACATTGATTCAAATGATTTCGAATAAATTATTTTAAATTTTTTGGATCATGAATATCTTTCAAACTTGATGTAAATGATCTGAAATTTCTCTGATGCTTGATAGAAATAATTGTGGTTTTTTTTGAAAAAAAAGTCTTGAAACTCACTGTTATTTCATGATTTTTTCGATTTAAATATTTGTTTGTCTAAAATCATTTGAATTTTAATTATTTATTGAATCACACATGTATCTTGAATCTGAAATTTATAATATGGTGTGATCAATTCATTGAATCTAAAGATTTTTATATTTCCTCAAATGGTTTCAAATAACCTGTATTTTTTTAATCTTGGATCATCGGATATCTTTTGTGACCATCGGGAATATCTGTGAGGCATTTTCTAGAAAAGTCTGCTTTGAACTGATTTTTGTGCTGCTCTGATACAGTATTGAAAAATGTTTTCAAATAACTGCTTGTTTTTTGACTACTGCTATGATAGATGAAACTAATTTTGCTTGATTTGTTTGTCTTGTCTGCTTGGGCTTTGTGGTTAAAATTCTATTGTCTGCGATATCCTTGTTCGTCTCCAGTGTCATGTTAAAATCCTCGTTAATTGAGACATCAAGTGGTACCAGTTTAGATTTGCTGTTTTTGCCTTGCTATATGTATTTTAATTCCCTTTTTCTTTGTATATATCTTTTGAATTTTCTCTTGTAATTGATTTTCTATTTTAAATTATTTATTGATTATCCGTTCTGAAATTGAACTGTATTTATAATTCATCAAAATTATTATCATATTTTGAAATTGTGATAAATTGTGACTACGGTATATTTCGCAACAAGAGGAGATTTTATTTAGATTTTCATGATGATTGAACATTTATTATAATATTTTTGAATGGGCGATTATTTCACGGTCATCTCTTTTATCTATCATCATTCTGCCATCCATCATGATTTTATATTAATGTGGAAGGTTTAATATTTTTTAAAATCATTTTGAATAAATAGTGGAAACATTTGTGATAGAAATAGGACTATATTATTTTTCAGAATTAGTGACACTTGAAAATTTTCAATGATCCCGGTACAGTTGAGCATATTTCATAATATGATTAATTTGGAGATTTATTTCACAAATCACTTCTATACCTACCACATTTCTATCGTCCATATTGGTTTTATATATCGAGTTTTTTCTTTTAGAGCTGAAAATGATGAATAAAAATATAATTAATACATAAGTGTGTCTCTAACCTCATTTAAAAATCCAAGCTCCGATCATGCATGGTTAAGTGATTACTTATAATTTAAGCTGCGACCGACCTCATTTAAAAATCCAAGCTCTGGTTATGCATGGTCAAAATGAAAATAAAAGAAAAAGAACAAAAATGTGCTATAAATAGAAATTATTTTGAAATTCTCCTTGGTATGTAAAATTAGCCTATCAACCCATTTTCTAAGTTGTGAAATGTGTTAACGTCTTATGATGTATTATGATTTATTGATTGATAGCTATTGGGATTTGAAATTATTTGACTACGTCATTTAAATCGAATTTATAATTATCGTCCAAATCCATCACTATTTTGGTGCCTCATCTTTATATAAATTTTATTGGAAAATAATTGGAAATCATTAATTTTAAAACTCTCTCCATTTTTATAGATTCATCGTAATTCCATCATTCTACAATGTGAAATATGCCACTAGTTCTCAGAATATTATGAATTTTTGTTTGAATGATCGAGATTTATGATGACCGTTCTTCCTCTTAAGCTGATACAATATTTTTAGTCATTTTTCATCTATATTTTAAATTCTGTATCCTTTTGATGATAACAAAAGATAGAGAATGGGTTGAGATTTTGATTTATGAGTGAATATTCTATAAATAATTTACTATTGAAAATTTCATTCAATTTTTATTCTTTTTACTCATGCACAGTTATAGGGGGAGTGTCTATTGTAGGGGGAGCATTCAAATAGGGGGAGTTTCAATATTCACAGTCAAACACATTTATTATATTCAAATTTTTATTATTTGTTTGTCATCATCAAAAGGGGGAGATTGTTGTATATAACATTGTTGCATTCACAATTATATGATTTTTGTTTGATGATAACAAACAAATATATATATATATATATATATTAATATAAATGTGTTTGTATTGTACTGTTATTCTGCATCACAGACAAGAATATAATATTTATATTTAAATGGAATACTACTGCACAAGAATTCAAATATTCAAATAGCATTTTATTTAAATATAATATTTAATTTCAACATTCAAACAGTGCAAATTTTATAACTCCATTATTTGTACATCTCTATAATACAATACACTTCATATTCATTTTCATATACATATCAGTTCTCACTACAACACTCATACACTCAACTATACAGACACATTGACACATACATTTTCTGACACACACTGATCATGTTTCTTAGTCTTCTGTCTTCACAGCTCACAATCAGTCAAGTCATCATTTGCTTACCTGTCACATGAAACAAAAACACACAGTACACTGCAATAGAAATAAATATGAGGTTTATACGCCTTAGAATTTCGGTGTGTTTCTCATCATTTTTCATGACTTGGTCTGATATGTGGATATAATCGCTCACATATATATACTACATACACACGATACATGTATACACATACATGTGTATGTATATACAAAAATCTCAGTGTAGAGGCAATCTAGTCAGATTGTTACAAGGACAGGAAAGCTATTCTGAATGGCTGCATAAACACATGTGTATAGATATACACGCATACACTGCCTCACCAACCAAAATGTAGTAGCGAGCAACTGAGGAGCGGCCATGATGACCAAGCTCGACCCAATACAAAGAAAACATGGTCGTGCCATGTATATGAACAACTCAGCATTCTCAAACAATTAATAAAGGCGGCTTAATCAACATGTGTCAAAGCAGTCAAGCCAAGAAACAAATGTTCTTTCAGATGTGCAGCTATACATTTCAAGTATGTGCAAATCAATGACATGATGCAACAATAACTCAGAAACAAAGTATGGTGATGGAGCACATTAAATCCAGATCGGCATGACAAAAGGCAGCTTCAAAGTGGTGTACGAACAAAGCAAATTCATATATGAAAGGTCATAGTGCAACACAGTGCAAGTGAGTGTACATTTCATGACATGCACAAGATAATAAGCAAACTGGATAAGCAGGTATGATCAACTTAGTTCAGCCGAACATATAATAAGGCAGCAAAGTGATCGAGCAAAAGCCATTATATGGGTGCACAGTAATACAGGTATATGTGGACATGCACAAGAATATATGGAACAACCAACATATAATGCAAATACATCACAAAATGGACAAGTGCAACAACATAATCATTGTGCAAGGTTAAAAACAACATGATACATGGACAAAGTGGCTTGGAAATAGCAATTGATGTACACAGCTGATCAAAATAGTGATGGGCACAAAGTGGTGGTGCATAAACAATGACACTGCAAAACCAAATGAATGTATACACTGAAATGGGAAGCAAGGGGCCATCTTTTCAATTTATGTTTTGTTTCCAGAAATGATCACTCCAATCAAGTTGCCAAGAAATTTGTCTCTTTCTAGAAATTCAAATTTTGTGTTTCTAGATTTAAAAACATGCAAGAGGAAATACCAGATTTCTAATGGGATTAAATCGATTTTCACTTTTCAAATCAACTCAAAATAAGCAAGGAGCAAGAAATTTCAACATAACTTTTTGGAAAGTTTTTTTATTTAGCATAAATCATTCATGAGTCGAGTTAAACAACATGATTGAAGCACTACATTTGATTCATATATGGAATGGTGGTCTGGCATATATCAAACATGGAAGCAGTTCAAAATGGGTAGATTTAACTCGATGAAATATTTTGGCAACAATTTAACTCAGCAACAATGAATCAAATATTTCTAGTTTTTAAACAAACTTAACAAGCATTTTTTGGCAACATTTTAAAGTGGACAAGAATTTACATATTTCCAGTTTTCTCAAGATATATTCGGCATTGAATCATGTAATCAATCACTCTATTCAAACAGGGCAATAAAGTTCACAGAGGAAAGAAATCTTTTTTTTGAAAGCTTCTCACTACAAGGGACCAAATTAAATCGAGGGTACCAAAAGGGGGATTCACACAAGTCATCAAAGCAGAGAAATCATTATCGAATTAATCAAGGAAATCACCCAAGTCATTACACGTGAAATCAGAGAGTAATAGGGTTTTCTAAACCCTATAAAAAACCTTTATCATCGGCATAAGCAATTATCGAAACCAACAAAATCAATTCAAGCAACCAATGATTAAAATTCAGAGAGCTTACAGTTTCTAGGGTTTCGACCGAAAGCCATCAGAGTTCCCAATAGAAGACGAAGAAGAACACATAAGATTCGAGCACTAGAGATTATTTTTAGAGCAACATCAATCGCGATCGATTTGGAGGAACTAGAAAAACCTTAGTTATTTTTCGCTAAATTCTTCTACTGCCATTTCTATTTGGAGAATCAAGAGAGATCGGACTTTGCAAAATGGAAATGGGCTGATCAAATTTTTGAAGTGTTAAAAGGGGATGATCCTTCTATTTTAAATCCTAGGGTTTAGCTTGTGTTACTTTATTTTGTATTGTTTTTATTTTGTATTCGTTGAACAGTTTCTAGAGTCTACAAAATTCTAGGGGATCCAGATCCAGTTAGGAGTTTAACTAGCAGTTGATTAGAGTCTGTAAAAACTAGGATTTATTAGCTGCAGATTTGTAGCTAAGGGGAAAATCTGATCTAAGGGATATAGATAATTCTAGGGTTTTGAGTGTAGGATTAGAATAGGAGTGAGGAGTTCGCGAGTTTACATGGTCTTGTAAGCGGGATCTGTTTTATTACCTAGTAGAAACCAAAGGAATGCAACAATAGGCAGGATTTTGCCGAAGCTGGTATATCTTGTACCATTTACTTTCTTCTTTTTTTATTTTTGCTACATTCTGTGTTCTGATATTTTTTATATCTCTCTAAAATTCAATAAACCCTATTCACCCCCTTCCAGGGTTAATCTAGATCCAACAAGATGTTGATTCATTGTATACTGTAACGACCCGGATTTTTAATCATTAAATTTTGAATATTTATATTAAATTTAAATGTTGAATTGGTAATATAAACGGATTTTAATATTGAATTTATTAATTAAATGAAGTTAAAACATATGAATTATAATTAATTAACTAAAAACGAGCCCGCAGCGGCGTTGTAGTTCGTAGTTTTACGATTCGAACTTCGATTGAGTATATAGGATTCGTTATAAGTCGGATTTCTTTGAAACAAGAAAATTTCGTATCTGTTTGACTAGTATTTTCTAATAAAAATGAAAAATCGAGATTTCCTATTGTAGATGCAAATTATGTCCAAATCAAATTTTTAGAAAGTCGCTATAGAATCGTTTATAAACCATAACGATTTATTTGATAAATAAAAGATATTTTAAATAAATTGAATATCGTTTTAACTTAAAAATGAAAATATTGAGTTTAAAATTTAAGTTACATTATTTTGAAGTTATATAACATTCTGTTTGAATATATATAAAATAATAATATTTTATTATTAATAGATTTGTTTATTTTCGAATCAATTTATATTATATCAATTCAATATGAAATATAAGAATAACCCATTTTCAAATGATGTCGGATTTCAGCGAAACTAATTTTATAAAATTCGTAATAGTTAATTTTTGTATGACTTTCAGTTTCGTATCAATTAGAGCAGGGACGGAGCTAGGATTTAAACATCACCCTGGCTATAAAAATTAGTTCATAATATGAACACAACAATCATTTAACAACCAACACTAATAAGGTTATCGTTATGATTTGGTGAACACTAATGAAATTCAAGAGCTTGAAAAACAAGTGAACATACATTTTCTTGAAAATGGTTATTTGCTTCGCAGTTAGCCCAATATTTCATAGTTTTCTACTTTGAATTAGAAAAAATTTCAAAAATGAAAGTAGAATAACAATTCAACACCGCAAGATAACACCAAAATCATATGAGAAATATCGATCAAACTGCTAAAAAGAAAGCACATCATTCCTTTCTAACAAACCAAAGAAGCCGGACTAACATGGAAAATCTAATCCCATGACAACAACCTTGCTTGGAATGGAACATCTCCTTAAACAAAATCACCCAACCATGACAAGCTTTTAACCACGACAATAGCGGCAGCAACACGGAGTAATAACTGAGTAACATTCCAAGAAAAATCCCATCGTTGCTAAGCAATTGTCGTGGGGATGCTTATGCACAAAGCTAAACTATAACAGCCCGCCCCAAACCAACCGATATTACCCTGAATTGCGCTGTGTCAATCCCCGACTAGCATGGGATTATCATCAAAGAAAAAGGGTTTTGAAACGATGAATCACTAAGAACCTGTAGAATATCTCACAGCGCATGGAATAAAATATAATAATAACATACATGATATAAAACAGGTGAGACAGTACATAAGTTGAAAACTACACCATAACCATCAAAGTAGCAAAATCCAAAATACCGCTTATGATCCAAACCATCATTATTACACTTCAAAATACTATCTCTAAAGCAAAATAGAAAAGGTACACTACTAATGCCCAAAGCAGTGACCAGCAACAATGCAGGGAGAATATATGTATATAGTACGTGGAAGCCTCGTACTCGTCTCCGGACAACTATTCGTGCATACCACCTAACCTGTCTCTAGTCTACTCGTTTAGGAGCACCCAGAGTAATAAAAAGAGACATAAAACTCTGGGTCAGACAAAAGTCTGGTATGAGCGATAACAGCAAAGTAAAAAAATAACATTATAAATAATCATACTTAAACCTACAACCAAAGAGTTAGCACAAGATGTACAATAGTCTAAGGTAACTCTAACATATAGTGTAAAATGGGAGTGTGTGTGTTATGGTGATAGCAAAACATCAAACATAGAAACCATCCTCATATCTCTCACTTGGTGCGTAAAGCATACGATATCCACCATTTAGATTACCAAATTCATTGGAGCTACAATGGGTCCATGCCCTTCTGGACTCCGTACAAATATTACTATGACCATGCCCTTCTGGTCTATAGGTAATAACCCCTCTCTCAATAGTAAATCAAAGTTATAGATATCGACAACCCCTTTTGCACACATCCTGCAGCAAAGCTGTTAGGCTATCCTTTGGAAATTGGATCGGATCTCACCCTCCTTGACCGGCTCGCCATCTTGGGGCTCGGCCCCCAGGGATCGCTCCCCTTCTAGGGGTCGCCCCCTTAGGTATTGCTCATTTCCTAGGGGTTGCTCCCCTAGGAACCGCTCATTTTCTAGGGGTTGCTCCCCTATGAATCGCTAATTTCCTAGGGGTAGTTCCCCTAGGAATCGCTCTATGCGACCTAAAACCAATACCACTTTCCACCAAACTATTTTCACCTCTCGACAGCGATTTAGACCATTCTAACTTTCCTATGCAACCATAAGGCATACCAAGCAATAGTACTAATATATAGAATCAATCAAAAACATGAAAACATCAATCACATGAAATATTTTAGATCAAACATACCCAAAAGCATGATTTTCCCCTTAATTCCCTTAACCCCCTTAACCATGTTTTAACTATTGAATTAGCAAACTTAATCCAAATTAACCCAAATTTTGACCAGTGACGTAAAATAATATTATATAATTTCTACATATTTTTCCATATTTTTACGGTGCATGATTTTGCTAATTATTACTAATCACCCTTAATTAGCCGTAATTGGTGAATAAAAGTGCAAATCACATACCTTAGCCATAAATAAATTTCAGATCTGAAACTCTTACTAATTTTACATGGATCCTAATGTATTCCAGCAGCTCTATCTCGATTTCTATGCTAATCCACTTAATTTAATGTAGATTTGGTTAATATGGGATTAGAAAGTGATTAAAGATCAATTTAGAAGGTGGAGGCCATTGCTAGGCTTGGAGAAATGAAAGTGGCAGTTGAGAAAAATGAAATGAGATGGTTTCCTAACTCATTTCGGTCTCCCCATAACCCTAATCCCGAAATGGGTTATGGGCCCATCCACTAATTACCCTATTAAGCCCATTTAAGCATTTTTTCACCTTATAAACCGTGTTTCAGCCATATCTCCCATACGGTAAGTCCGTTTATCAATGTGACCACTCTACAGAAAGTTAAAACATTATCTGAATCCACTGTAAGTGGTTTTAGGTCAAAACTTCTTACCAATCAGAAGTTGTAGGCGAAACAAGATTCTCCAGGGGTAAAATGGTCATTTAAAAATTGGCAAAAATCGTGAACATGGGAAATGTCCCCAATAGGTGATCCCCAAAGTTACACGACCATACGACTTCGTATGAAAGTAAAATAAATATTCTGCGATTGTAATATCCCGTATTTTTACGGCATTATAATTAATTTATTTTATTATATAAATAGTGATTTAGAGGATTTAATGGTGGTTTAATTTTGAATATTTAATTAATATAATAATTAAAAAATATATTTAATTCTGAAATAATCAGAATTAGCTGAAATGGCAATACGGTGTGAATTGGGCAATTCAAAATATATAATTCAGTTTAGAATTTGAATTAGAATAATGAATATATTATTTGAGCAACAGTTTGAACATATAATTATATTATAATTATAATCGAGCTCGAAATGACACTGCAGTTCGTAATTTGGCGATTTGAACTTCAACTGAATGTACAAGATTCGTTTTAAGCCGGATTTCTGTGAAACAAGAAATGTTCGGAGCTGGTGAAGTATATTTTTCTAATGAAAGAGAAAAATCAGGATTTCATTGTGTAGATTTTTGTTTATATCCAAATCAAATTTTAGAAAAGTCACTATGGAATTCCTTTGAAATTTATAAATATATATTTATATTATAAAAGGATTTTATATATAAATCGAATATCGATATAATTGGGAATTTTGAAATATCGAGTTATAAATCGAATTGGAGGTGTATGGTGTTCTAGTGTGAATATATACAACAATATTTATTTTTAAATATTTAATTTAATTATTTTTAAATATATTTAAATATTTAAATGGGTTATTTAGAGCTTTAAAAATAGCCAGTTTTGCAAACGACCTCTGTTTTCGACAAAACTAATTTTTTTGGATCCGCAATTTTAAATTATTATTAGATTTCAAGTTCCGTGATTTTTGGGGTCACTGTGTGGCCATACGGATTTTTAATGTGAAGAAAAGTCAGTATTTTGACGGTTAAAAATACGCTGTGTAAGCAAACGGAGTCGGAATTCGATGAAACTAGTTTCGTTGGGTCCGTAATGTCAAACTATAGCTGCATGTCCAGTTTCGTGATTTTTGGGTATCGTGTGTGATTATAGGAATTTTTAACAACAAATATATATAACGTTAGCTAAAAAACAAATAAAATAATCAACAAAAAAATAACTAAATCTTCTATAAATACCCCTCCTATCCTTCCTAACCCTAAACTTTATTCGCTTCAGTCAAACCATTTTTCCACCGTCACTAAAATCATCCAAAGAGAAAAAAGTGAGAACCAAAAATCCAAACAAATCATATATATTCCTATAAATCACCAAACAAGGATAATCGAACTCTTTTAACCATACTCCTCATCTCTATATATGAATCGCTGGGTGCGATTACACTTTTCGGTATTTGAATGCATTTCAATATTTCTAGGGTTGGATTTCAGAAGAGATTTAGGGATTGATACTAGGTTTAGAGCTTGGTTATAGATTGGTGATGGTATTTCGAGTTGATTGGAATTTTTTGGGTGAAAATCGAAATGAAAAGTGACGCACTGTCACTGTTGGACGTGCGCGAGTGCTGATGGTCGCTCTTCAGTACTTGAGTTCGTGGGAGGTCTGTTTGGCGTAGGGTGATGGGGAGGATGATGAGTGGGATTTCGATGATGTCAGATTTTGGAATGGTTAAGTAAGGCAGGAAATCGAATGGGAGAAAAGGGCGGTGATGGCTTTGAGAAGCATTGTGTGTATACGGGTTTGGTTGGAGAAGGGAGATGTTACTGTAGAAGGTGGGTGTAAGGGTGATGGGCCGGGTTCAAAGTGTAAGGCCCAATTCTAGAATTTATTTAAGTTTAAATTTATTTAAAAAGTATATGAACTTGTAAAATACGTAACTTTCTCATACGGTGTCAGAATCTGACGAAACAAGATCAGTTGGATCGTATGGACGGTGGCTACACACTGGAATTGATTGGGCATGAAGCGAAGCTCATTACAATTTATGGCGAAATAAATTGTCCGTCTGAATCAAAGATAGTTATCATTATTAACGATGATCGTCCAATGTGAGTGAAACTCACCAACTCTAAACAGTTATATTTTTATAACATATTTTCAGAACTGATAATTATCTATTGATTGTTATGTGTTAACTGTTTTGTTGAATTGCTTATGTATTGTTTGAAATTATAGATAACGATATATATATAAATTGTTAATCAAATATTGATTCTGTTTATCAGAATATTTCATATCGAAATGAAAAACGATGTTATTATATTGTTTTAACATCTGTGGATGCATGGAAACAAGTTGGAGGGACCCAACTGGGTTCCTCAATATATAAAATTCTGTTTTGTTTCATATATTGTGATATATGATGGATATATAATCTGTTGTTGATTATGTGTGTTTGAATGATCTCGATCATTGCTATTTGGTATTTTAAAATACTATAAGAAATACTGGGATGTAGAAAAGGGGATTTTCAAAGTGTATACTGAAAATAAATTGTTTATATAAAATCAATGGATTTTATATATAAAAAGAAAAGGGTTTTATAAAAGATAATAATTATAAAATCAAAGAATTAGATAAAAGGGATATTTATTTATAAAATAAATAAAACAAATAGAAAAGGAAATATTTGTAAAACATTTACAAATAGAATCGAATATGAAATATTTGTAAAACATTTACAAATAGAATTGAATAGGAAATATTTGTAAAACATTTACAAATAGAATTAAAAGGAAAATTTGTTGAACAAATAGAATTGTAAAGGAAATAATTGTTGAACAAATAGAATTGAAAAGAAATATTTACTTGTTAAATAAATAGAAAGATAAAAGGAATATATATTGGGAGAATAAATAGAAGGATAAAAGGAATATATATTTAGAAAATAAATAAGATATCATAAAAGGAAATATTTGGAAAGTAAGTAGGATTATAAAAGGAATTAGAGTTAACCAATTAGAGTTAATTGAAAAGAGATAATCGATTAGAGTTAATCGAATTAGAATTAATCAAATAGAGTTAATTGATTAGAGTTAATCGAATAAGAATTAATCGAATAGAGTTAATTGATTAGAGTTAATCGAATTAGAATTACTCGTATTAGAATTAATCGATTAGAGTTAATCGAATTAGAATTAATCGATTAGAGTTAATCGTAATAGAGTAAATCGAATTAGAGTTAGTCGAGAGGTTATCGAATATTAGTTATTCGAAAAGAGGTTATCGAATATTAGTTATTCAAATAGAGTTAAAAGGAGTTATCGAATATTAGTTATTCCAATAGAGTTAAAAGGAGTTATCGAATATTAGTTGTTCGAATAGAGTTAAAAGGAGTTATCGAATATTAGTTATTCAAATAGAGTTAAAAGGAGTTATCGAATATTAGTTGTTCGAATAGAGTTAAAAGGAGTTAATCGAATATAGTTTGTTCAAAAGGAGATTAATCGAATGTAAATCATTCGAAGAGAGTTAATCGAATGTAAATCATTTGAAGAGATTTAATCTAATGTAAATCATTTGAAGAGAGTTAATCAAATGTAAATCATTCGAAGAGAGTTAATCGAATATATTAATTAGAAGAGAGGTTATCGAATATAGTTATTCGAAGAAAGAGTTATCGAATATAGTTTATTCGAAAAGGAGTTATCGAATAGAGATTATTCGAAAGAGAGTTATATGTTGAAATTCGATTATATCGAATTCGAGAAAGTTCACTTTCCATTTTTAATCAAGATTTGATGATTTCTTCATAAATTTTCTATTTGGTTATTTTGTTAAATTAAGGAATAAAAGTTATATTTTGAAAGTAGATATTTAAGAAGAAGGGATTATAATGCTATAGTTATAATCAATGTTTTAAAATAAAGAAGTGGATTCGTAAATAGAATCCGAGAGATACGTAAGGAAGTTTTTTAAAGATTTAAAAGGTGAACTTTGTTTATTTCGAGGTTAAAGATGTTGTCTAATTAAGGTATGAGAGGTAGTTATACCCCAACTTGACTGACGTCATTTTTAACTAAGGAATGGTTAAGTTTCGATAGTGAAGGTTGGTTAAGTGAAATTAGTTAATCAGTGTAATGTTTGAGTTGGCATAACGATGTTTTATTTAAACATCTGTTTAAATCCAATGAATGAGTTTGGAAACATTTTCCAAATATAATCAGATATATTTTCTAATCATAGAAAATGAAATGTTTGATGATAAAGAGTACTGGAATGACAGTGATACGTGGAAAAGAGATGGAAACCTTTTCCAAAGTTAATAACGTATATTTTCTAAAACTAGAAAATAAGGATTTGATGAATATATGGAAACGAGAAACGGGGGAATAAATAAATGTTAAATGATGTTTGATCGATATAATTTCCATCTGGAAATAATATCGTTGTTTGCACACGTGTTTTTATTTGATAGTTTACTCACCGATTATCGAAGTTTTTGACCATTTTTCCGTTGTCAATATGAAGAGACTGGGATCAGATTCATTATCTAAAAACCACTACGTATGGGCATTAGCGTTGCGATCAAATATGATGAAGATATTTGAAGACGGAGTTATGCAAGGGCTGTCCTGTTTACAGAATAGTGCCTTTGGTTTGTCTAGTCCCAGGACAACCTGTATGGAAGAATGTCTGACAGAGTATACTTAATAGATTGCCTAAGTTGATCTCTTCAAACGTATATACGTTTGGTGGCGGAGGAATTCATTTCTCTTCGCTATATACCCATTGTATTTTTGGGGAAATCAATTTGTGATTTGGCGGGTATGACGATGTAACATGCAAAGTTAATAAATGTGTGATCGTAAGAGATAAGCGTGGCCTCTAGCCTAACAACCGGGAAATGACAAAAATCGGGCAGGAAGCATGGCTAAGTGGTTGGCTGCCAAGTAGGGTGTATTATCACCTATCTAGAGATATTCAATTCATTCTTTAATCTATTCGATGTTGTCCCATTCGGGAAACGGTTGCTGATCCCAACCGTTGGTGATATACATTCGATACACTCAAGCGAAATGAGTGGTCGGTCATGTGTGGCCGGGTTGCAAGATGTTCTTGTTGAACCCAGTGTATTTCTGTCTAGAGGTACACTATCAGAAGGTGGTTCCATACCTTGTCATAGTTGGTAATCCATTATCCAATAAGTGCTCGCGTATTTGATTGTATACTCTATTTGTAGAATGTGAGATGAAAGCATTTCTGCTAGATGAATATTTAGTTGTGGTTGGTAGACATTATTATAATATCAAAAGAGTTTTGATATAAATTTTATCGTTTATTTCAAAAAAAAAATGAAAGTTAGATCAAATGTTTGGGATTCTCATAAGGGAAAAACCGTTCCGTTATACGCGTGGTCTTATGAGATATCGTTTATTTTATCAAACTATTTTAAATTGTTTTACTCACACCAGTCCGATGACTGACCCAGAGTTTGTTTTGTTTTGTTTTCCCTAAACTCATGGGTGCCTAATTTTGTATGGGCAGTCAAGTAGTCAGGATTTGAAACACCCTACCTCCGTTAAGGTCACTCACATAGGGAATGCCTTAACTTCGGTGGAGCATTATAGGTAAAAGATGCAGATAAATTACAAGACAGACAAATAAAGCAGCGGAAAATAAAGTCATTTTATAAACAACTTAATTCAGTCAAGCTTTTACAACAATTTCCTCAATCATACTTAAATGTAATACATAGAACTTCTGTCTTGATTTAAAAACTTCCAAGAATAAAAGAAGCATAAAAACAATGATATTCCCTGATAAAGCATGAACCAGCCATAGCAGTGGAAGAGAGAGAGTCCAAAGTGATACACCAACTAATCTTCAAGCTTGGAAAGAGAAGAGGTCCAAGTTAGGCTGAACTATTCCCTCCCTGACTACCTGGGGGGGCACAGAAGAAAAGAGGCAAAAAACAAACTAGGTCAGACATAAGTCTGGTAAGTCCAGTGAACTTTCAGCATACAAACAAGATAAAGGATCATGACATGAATAAACCGAAAATAGGACTATACCATAAAAACAAGGTAACTAAAGACAAGATAAGTGCAAGGTGAACTGAATGCGCTTCCACTTTTTCTCTGCTTTGCTACTACTCTGTTAATCTGATTTCTATATTTATCTCTGCACCACCTAACTAGCGTCCCAACTAGTAATCTGTATAAAATGATAATCGTGATCCCAACCCCCGTAATTGTGGTAGCCTTCAGGTGTACATCTATCTTGAGGATTCCACCTCAATCAGCCTAATTGCTATGAACATTAGATGTACCCTTACTACCCTATCGATCGGCCCCCTACTTGTTTTCATGTTCCATGTGTCAGTGTCAATCGACCCTCTCTTGCGTGTATGTGCTGGTCCCACCATAAGGTGTATCAATCCTTATGATAGCGACCCGACACGATTCAAGATGCACAGTGTATAACTACTAGTACCCAGTGCCTGCTTTTTCCCACTCCGGAGTACGTGCACGCCCGTAAACCACGGAACCTACACTGACATACCACCTGCCGCTGCTTTGACCGCTTATAATCAGCCAGTAATCGTGCCCCACCCTGCCTAGTTCAGGGTACCATGATACATCCATGTGGGTTACTGCTGAAATGGGTCCCCGTTACTAGGGTTTCCTATTGGTTAAGTTTGTGGGCCTATTTTACTAATATTACCCACCAACCCGATATGTACTTAAATCTCCCATCGATTCAAGCATTTTTAATAAACGGTTAAGTTTTGTGGGCTTATATGTACTAACATTACCCACCTACACGAGATGTACTTTACCCTCCCATCGATTCAAGCATGTTTATCTAATAGTTTAGTTTTGTAGGCCTATATTTACTAATATTACCCACCAACCCGATATGTACTTAACCCTTCCACTGATTCAAACATGTTTATTTAATGGTTACGTTTTGTGGGCCTATATTTACTAATATTACCCACCAACTCGATATGTACTTAACCCTTCCACTGATTCAAGGATGTTTATTTAATAGTTAAGTTTTGTGGGCCTATATTTAATAATATTACCCACTAACCCGATACGTACTTAACCCTTCCACTGATTCAAGCATGTTTATTTAACGGTTAAGTTTTGTGGGCCTATATTTACTAATATTACCCACCAACCCGATATGTATTTAACCCTCCCGCACATTATGCCATATTAGTTAAGTGTTGTCTGCTCATGTTAACTTAACCCACTCATTCATCATGTCATGTTGGTTAAGCATTTCTTATTAACTTGACCCTCCTTACTTATCATGTTGGATCGGTTAAGTGTTTCCTATTAACTTAACCATGTTCGTTCATCAAGTTATATTGGTCAAGTGTTTCTTGTTAACTTAACCCCACGTATTCATCTTGTTGTATTGGTAAAGTGTCATCAATCAATTCAAGTTAACTTAACCCACCAGCATGTCATGTTACTTTGGTTAAGTATTGCCTTCTTGTGTTAACTTAACTCTATTACAAATCAAGTTACATTGGTTAAGTGTTGCCCTCTTATTTTAACTTAACCTTTCCATAAATTAAGTTATATTGGTTAAGTGTTTCTAAATTTACTTAACCTCACCCACTTGTCTAATTAACATGTTATAAAGGTTAAGTGTTCTAAATTTACTTAACCTCACCCACTTGTCTAATTAACATGTTATAACGGTTAAGTGTTCTAAATTTACTTAACCTCACCCACTTGTCTAATTAACATGTTATAATAGCTAAGTGTTCTAAATTTACTAAACCTCACCCACTTGTCTAATTAACATGTTATAATGGTTAAGTGTTCTAAATTTACTTAACCTCACCCATCAGTTTAGTTAACATGTTGAATTGGTTAAGTGTTTCCTTAATTGACTTAACCCTACCAATCTTGACTTAGCTTTATTAAAGCACCAACCACTCAAATTAGACAGGTATTGTTGTGGTCGCTGGATGTGTCGGTCGGTTCTGGGCAGTTTAACACCACAACTCAGTCTAACCTCGGGTTCTTTTTGGGCTCAATTCACTAACCACCCACATTAGACAGGTATTGTTGTGGTCACTGGATGTGCCGGTCAATTCCGGGCAGTTTTACACCACAACTCAGTCTAACCTCGGGTTAGGCATATTCGTCTTTTCTAAATTTACATATTTCTTATTTATGACAAATTCCATATGTAAATTATTCCCAATTTAATTATGCCATAATTATCCTTTTAATTATGCTCACAATTAATGGTATACTAAATATACCATTTCATGAACCAATATATGCCATGTCATTTTTCATGTTTATCCTACGTATTTACATGTAAATTATAAATCAATTATTGTCATGGCCCACTTTCCTTCTAAATCAGGTTCAAAATTTTAGGTATATAGATCATACCATTTTCATGCCACTTATCATGCTTATGTGTCAAACATGCCAATTACATGTAATTTCATGTTTTCCCCAATGTTACCCCCGTTGTACGTTCGCAAAATTACATAGAATGTTAGGCTCGATATTTTAGCCTGACTTATAAAACAAAAAAGGGAAAAGAGGAACTTTGCAACATTCCAACATCATACAAAAGTATGGATCTAACTACACATATGTCACATGGATTTGGCATAGAACAATATACTTTTAACTGTGAACTTGCAAATTTGATCTATGCAACATGAACCAGAAGCATATGAATTTACATAAAATTATACAAGTTAAACTTGGCATGTAGTGGTGAACTTGCAAATTAGATCTATCATAAAGGCATATGGATCTAACATATAAAATTGTAAATCTAAACGTATAAGGTCGTAGATATGAACATGTATGCATAAGGGCTCTAAACAATTAAGTATAAACGACATGACTTAGCCTAAAACTTGTATGTATCATAATATCACCAAACTTACATATGATAATTTCATTCCCAAATTCCTATACGACATCACAGGTTTACTCACCAATTTCCACATAACATGATAGGTTCGATAGACCACAATAGTTCATAGGCATATATGATAGAACAGACATGAATAAACATGAATCAGCATCACATACAACTTGATACAATTCTATTTTACAATTCATTACAAATCAGGTCTTTAATTTATTCACATCTGAAAGATAACTACACTTACAATCCAAAGGAAAAACTTGATTTCAAGGATCCGTATTCTGAAACTGAATTGCTCGCCTTTGATGCAGATCGTTGAATTCTCTTAGTTGAACTAGATTAGTTTTAATTTGATTTTGGTTTTAGCGGCGGCTAGGTTTAGATGAGAGTGAATAATAGAATTAGGTTTTGGGTTTAGGGTCTTTATATAGTTGTAGAGAGTGTTTTAGGACCATTAGATTAACCCTGAACCATGAGAACCAATCAGATGCCACATCTGCCTTAGAGCGAATCGGCCCACGGGTTGACAGCAAAACACCCTGAATCAACCCCTAGTCAACCCAACGGGCTCGGTTCGACCTAAAAAATGGGCCGGCTCGGTTGTTCCCCCTCCCGATTCGGTGTTTTGAACTTTTTTGCATATTTGTTTATTTAATATATATATATATATATATTTCCCATATGCATACAAACTTCAAGGCTTAATAACTTCTTCATAAGGTATCCGTTTTATGCAAACCAAATGTCTATCTTGACCAAAATTTTGAGACGAACGTAATAGCGCAACCCTTTTCACTTAATTCTTCTTCTAAAATGTAAGTGTTCTTGAATTTGTTAATTTTAATATTCTCAGAAAATTCGGGGTGTTACATTCTCCCCTCCTTAAAGGATTTCGTCCCCAAAATCTTCAAGTTAAGAAGAATGCATCCTAACATCCAATCATCCATCTACTCATTCATCATCCACAAGCATCCATTGTCCTTAAAAGACTTCTAATGCCATATAAACATATGCAAAGTGTGTGTATATGTCTCTTATCTAGTGCAAAATCAGGCGGTTTACTGATCCAGTTGACCTCCTTAAAGTGAATCATGAGAGTGTCATGTGTCCAATATGTATGCAAATATCTCTAACCATGTAAATACTATATGTTTGCATATTCACTCATCCATATGCAACATCCATATGATAACACATCAAGTTTCAATCCATATACAAATACATTCATATGCATATGCAATATGAAAGTGATTGAGCCGATCTAGTGCCTAATGTGTGTATATGCATCCACGAGCAACCACTAGCAAACACTTGCAACAACTTGCAACCATCAATCATAACATGTCTCAACCACATGTTTTCATCCATTGGCTTCTACCTAAGGATCGAGGATAGGACCGAGAGGATATGCTTAAACGATAAAGACTAGCATGCAAATAAATATTACAGAAAAAGGAGGAATCAAGGATATACCCTCAAAAAGGGTATGATGCACATATCTAGTCTTCAGTCTTTTAAGTCGCATCTTCTTTGAGCTTCACTCCACTGTACCTTAACTAATTTAACTTCACGATTGTGAAGCTTCTTGACCTCCATTTCCAAAATCCACTAGTAAAGATAGGACCTCGATCATTTACTATGCTAGAGGGTATCCAATGTTGTCGAACTATCTTTCCAAGATAAACAGAATTTAACCATGATACCAAGTGTATATACTAAGATGATTAAAGGTCTCTCTTCTACTTAGCTTATCCCTCATGTCACAAATATGAGGGTCGATATCTCTCACGCAAACCATCCTAGTCAAACTTGGCATCCCTCAAGTACAAGCCCCAAAGGCCTAAACCAATATCAGACAAGCACCCAAAGAATACCTCCCCCGAATTTGGACGATTTATGTGAGATGATACTAGTAAAACAACCAAACAATTGAGCACTTAACCGACTCTGGCTATCCTCGCCAATCCTACTCCAAAACTATCGTTGATCGCATAACTGGCTTTGCATTGTCAATTAGATATATGCGGAAGTCTATCTCGAGTTTTTAGGGGGAAAACTCCTAACCTTAATCAAAAAAAACATCTGCGTACTCATGGGCTACTCTAACGGATTGAAAATCGTCGATAAATACATAAAGTGATTCTAGGTAGCTAAGACAAACTGATCCCTTAGGATAGCATGAAATTTCGAGGGTATTCCCGATGCAATTCGAAAGTCTAACTATCCTCCTTTCACAATTAGTAGCTAACTAATCCATGCCTAGAATCAACCCATAGCCCATGGAACCAAAAACATAAGTATCTCAAATCCTTACAAACCAAAGATAAATGAGCCGAACCACAAATTGGACTTGAGACAATAATGAGATCCTCTACTATACAAGCTCTAGGGTGCAAAGACTCAACTATGGAAGTAGATATAAACGAATGCGACGCGCAAAAATCAAAAAGAGTACTAGCAGGATGATCAAGAAGAAAAACTAAAATTTTCAACAGAAACCTTTCTACCTCTCTCTCAGGTATGCTGGTGGTGAGAGCATGCACTTGCCTTCTGGCCTGTCTTTTGTTCTTGCCCTTGCCCTTAATTATACGACCTGTTATACCAAAATAAAGATACATCCTCTTGTTTTAGGTTTTACTATTCTTTTCTCCCCTCCTTTGTGAACCAAGTCCATATCCATGAGTTCTTCGTCCTTGTGTTGTGCTCCTTAGCCAAACTCCCTCATTCTCATCTTTGCCATCCTTGTGTAACTTGTTGGCAGGTCTCTCGAAAGCTGCCTCCATCGCATGGAGAATCCTACAAAACTTGAAAGAAAATTAGCCGCAGGTGAAACTACTACGGCTATAGATGGAAGTTGGGCAATTGTTTCCCTTTGACAAGTGTCGTAGTCTCGTCGAGCCTACAAAACCATGTCGCGATGAGGTTACCTCCCAAAAAGCCAGGAGCCCTGGAGACTCAGGAAAGAAGGAAACAAGGATTCAAATAGAGGATTAAAAGATAGTGCATATGGCTTTGGGGAATACGCCTTTAAAACAAAACATTTCTTTTGAAAATGCTTCTTTTAAAACCGTTTTGAAAATAATTTTTCAAATCTTTTATCTGATCCGGTAACCTTCAGCTCTGATACCAAGTGAAACACCCCACCTCCACAAAGGTCACTCACAGAGGGAATGCCTTAACTTCGGTGGAGCATTATAGGTAAAAGATGCAGATAAATTACAAGACAGACAAATAAAGCAGTGGAAAATAAAGTTATAATATAAACAACTTAATTCAGTTAAGCTTTAACAACAATTTCCTTAATCATAAATAAATGTAATACATAGAACTTCTGTCTTGATTTAAAAAACTTTCAAGAATAAAAGAAGCATAAAAACAACGATATTCCCCGATAAAGCATGAACCAGCCATTGCAGTGGAGGAGAGAGAGAGAGAGTCCAAAGCGATACACCAACTAATCTTCAAGCTTGGAAAGTGAATAGGTCCAAGTTAGGCTGAGCTATTCCCTCCCTGACTACCTGGGGGGAACGGAAGAAAAGAGGCGAAAAACAAACAAGGTCGGACATAAGTCTGGTAAGTCCAGTGATCTTTCAGCATGCAAACAAGATAAAGGATCGTGATATGAATAAACCGAAAATAGGACTATACCATAAAAACAAGGTAACTAAAGACAAGATAAATGCAAGGTGAACTGAATGCGCTTCTACTTTTTCTCTGCTTCGCTACTACTCTGTTAATCTGATTTCTATATTTATCTCTGCACCACCTAACTAGTGTCTCAACTAGTAATCTGTATAAAATGGTAATCGTGATCCCAACCCCCGTAATTGTGGTAGCCTTCAGGTGTACATCTATCGTGAGGATTCCACCTCAATCAGCCTAATTGCCATGAACATGTTAGATGTACCCTTACTACCCTATCGATCGCCCCCCTACTTGTATTCATGTTTCATGTGTCTGTGTCAATCGACCCTCTCTTGTGTGTAGATACCCTGTGCTAGTCCCACCATAAGGTGTATCAATCCTTATGATGGCGACCCGACACGAGTTAAGATGCACAGTGTATAACTATTGGTACCCGGTGCCTGCTTTTTCCCACTCCGGACTACGTGCACACCCGTAAACCATCGGAACCTACACTGACGTACCCCCGGCCGCTGTGTTGACCGCTTATAATCAGCCCAGTAATCGTGCCCCACCCTACCTAGTTCAGGGTACCGTGATACATCCATGTGGGTTATTGCTGAAATGGGTCCCCGTTACTAGGGTTTCCTATTGGTTAAGTTTGTGGGCCTATGTTTACTAATATTACCCACCAACCCGATATGTACTTAATCCTCCCATCGATTCAAGCATTTTTAATGAACAGTTAAGTTTTGTGGGCCTATATGTACTAATATTACCCACCTACACGAGATGTACTTAACTCTCCCATCGATTCAAGCATGTTTATTTAATAGTTAAGTTTTGTGGGCCTATATTTACGAATATTACCCACCAACCCTATACGTACTTAACCCATCCACTGATTCAAGCATGTTTATTTAGTGGTTAAGTTTTGTAGGACTACATTTACTAATATTACCCACCAACCCGATATGTACTTAACCCTTCCACTGATTCAAGCATGTTTATTTAATAGTTAAGTTTTGTGGGCCTATATTTAATAATATTACCCACTAACCCGATAGGTACTTAACCCTTCCACTGATTCAAGCATGTTTATTTAATGGTTAAGTTTTGTGGGCCTATATTTACTAATATTACCCACCAACCCGATATGTACTTAACCCTCCCGCATATTATGCCATATTAGTTAAGTGTTGTCCGCTCATGTTAACTTAACCCACTCATTCATCATGTCATGTTGGTTAAGAATTTCTTATTAACTTGACCCTCCTTACTTATCATGTTGGATCGGTTAAGTGTTTCCTATTAACTTAACCACGTTCGTTCATCAAGTTATATTGGTCAAGTGTTTCTTGTTAACTTAACCCCACGTATTCATCTTGTTGTATTGGTTAAGTGTCATCAATCATTTCAAGTTAACTTAAACCACCTACGTGTCATGTTACTTTGGTTAAGTGTTGCCTTCTTGTGTTAACTTAACCCTACTACAAATCAAGTTATATTGGTTAAGTGTTGCCCTCTTATTTTAACTCTACCTTTCCATAAATCAAGTTATATTGGTTAAGTGTTTCTAAATTTACTTAACCTCACCCGCTTGTCTAATTAACATTTTATAAATGTTATGTCTTCTAAATTTACTTAACCTCACCCACTTGTCTAATTAACATGTTATAACGGTTAAGCGTTCTAATTTTACTTAACCTCATCCACTTGTCTAATTAACATGTTATAACGGTTAAGTGTTCTAAATTTACATAAACTCACCCACTTGTCTAATTAACATGTTATAACGGTTAAGTGTTTGGTTAAGTGTTCTAAATTTACTTAACCTCACCCATCAGTTTAGTTAACATGTTGAATTGGTTAAGTGTTTCCTTAATTGATTTAACCCTACACATCTTGACTTAGCTTTGTTAAAGCACCAACCACTCACATTAGATGGGTATTGTTGTGCTCACTGGATGTGCCGGTCGGTTCCGGGCAATTTTACACCACAACTCAGTCTAACCTCGGGTCCTTTTTGGGCTCAATTCACTAACCACCCACATTAGATAGGTATTGTTGTGGTCATTGGATGTGCCGGACGGTTCCGGGCAGTTTTACTCCACAACTCAGTTTAACCTCGGGTTAGGCATATTCGTCTTTTCTAAATTTACATATTTCTTATTTATGACAAATTTCATATGTAAATTATTACCAATTTAATTATGCCATAATTATCCTTTTAATTATGCTAACAATTAATGGTATACTAAATATACCATTTCATGAACCAATCTATGCCATGTAATTTTTCATGTTTACCCTACATATTTACATGTAAATTATAAATCAATTATTGTCATGGCCCACTTTCCTTCTAAATCACGTTCAAAATTTTAGGTATATGATTATACCCTTTTCATGCCACTTATCATGATTATGTGTCAAACATGCCAATTACATGTAATTTCATATTTTCCCCAACGTTACCCCTGTTGTACGTTCGCAAAATTACATAGAATGTTAGGCTCGATATTTTAGCCTAACTTAAAAGACAAAAAGGGGAAAAGGGGAACTTTGCAACATTCCAACATCATACCAAAGTATGGATCTAACTACATGTATGTCACATGGATTTGGCATAGAACAATATACTTTTAACTATGAACTTGCAAATTTGATCTATGCAACATGAACCACAAGCACATGAATTTACATAAAACTATACAAGTTAAACTTGGCATGTAGTGGTGAACATGCAAATTAGATCTATCATAAAGGCATATGGATATAACATATAAAGTTGTAGATCTAAACATATAGGGTCGTAGATCTAAACATGTATGCATAAGGGCTCTAAACAATTAGTCATAAATGACATGACTTAGCCTAAAACTTGTATGTATCATAATATCACCAAACTTACATATGATAATTTCATTCCCAAATTCCTATAGAACATCATAGGTTTACTCACCAATTTCCACATAACATGATAGGTTCGATAGACCACAATAGTTCATAGGCATATATGATAGAATAGACATGAATAAACATGAATCAGCATCACATACAACTTGATACAATTCTGTTTTACAATTCCTTACAAATCATGTCTTTAATTTATTCACATCTAAAAGACAACCACACTTACAATCAAAAGGAAAAACTAGATTTCAGGGATCTGTATCTGAAACTGAAGTGCTCTCCTTTGATGTAGATTCTTGAATTCTCTTAGTTGAATTAGATTAGTTTTAATTTGATTTTGGTTTTAGTGGCGGCTAGGTTTAGATGAGAGTGAATAATAGAATTAGGTTTTAGGTTTAGGGTCTTTATATAGTTGTAGAGAGTGTTTTAGGACCATTAGATTAACCCTGAACCATGAGAACCAATCAGATGCCACATCTGCCTTACAGCGAATCGACCCACGGGTTGACAGCCAAACACCCTGAATCAACCCCTAGTCGTCCCAACGGGGCTCGGGTCGAGCTCAAAAATGGGCCGGTTCGGTTATTCCCCCTCCCAGGTCGCTATTTTGAACTTTTTGGCATATTTATTTATTTAATTTATATATATATATTTCTCATATGCATACAAACTTCAAGGCTTAATAACTTCTTCATAAGTTATCCGTTTTATGCAAACCAAATGTCTATCTTGACCAAAATTTTGAGATGAACGTAATAGTGCAACCCATTTCACTTAATTCTTCTTCTAAAAATTAAGTTTTCTTGAATTTGTTAATTTTAATATTCTTAGAAAATTCGGGGTGTTACAGGATTTTATAGATATACTTGGAGAGCTTGGAGCAGGAGGCTTCATGATTATATAGCTATAGTTATTTCCGCTGTGTTATAAGTGTTTTACTCTGATAATGTTACTATATACATATACTGATTTTATTTCTAAGATATGTTATCTATTATATGTTGTTCGTTCTGCTGTGAGATTCGTGTTACTCTAATGTTGTATGTTCTTCTTCTTCTTCTATTCTAAGCTTCTATCTTATCTATTCTCACTCTCTAATTTCTTTCATGGACTATCTGGTGTTTCCGATGCTTGATAGTCGACATAGTGTTGTATGCCGATATCCAAGATCGAAAATTCCCTGGGTCGTTACAACGATCCTCCTATAAGTAGAATGCGAGTCATTACACTCTCTCCCCATTAAGAAATTTTGCCCTTGAAATTCCCTAACCAAAACATACAATGGTGCTCTGCATGTCTACCAGCCATTTACAAACAACCAAACATACATAATAACACAACAAGCCTATCCTAGCATGCGGTTTACTAACAACGGAATAACTATTTCCCGATTAAAATCTTACCAGGCTAAGAGTTCTAGATATGACTTCCTTATGTTTTCCTCAGTTCCCAAGTGCAGTCACTCTCGTTATCACCTCATTGGACCTTAACCAGTTTCACCGTCTTCCTCCGAAGTTGCTACGTATCATGTCCGACAATACGAATCGGCCTACGACTTTCAACTGCCTCGAGTTCTACCTCGATATCATCCATCTGATTGGGTGAGATAGTTATATCAGAATCGTGCAAGAACTTACTTAACTGAGAAACATGATATACGTCGTGCACTCCTGCCATCTTATTTGGTAATCCAACTTTATACGCTAAATTCCCAACTTGTTCGAGAACTGGGAATGGACCAACAAATTTTGGTGCCAATTTTCCTTTCCTACCAAATCGAGTCACAATCTTCAACGAAGAAAACTTGACGAACACTAAGTCGCCAACGGAGAATTTCAATTCTCTTCGTCTTTTATCAGCATAACTTTCGTTGTTGAATAACCTAGACCTTATTTGAAGTTTCTCTTATAACATCTGACCGAAATACAAATTTCTCACTGGCCTCCCACCAACATGATGATGAGTTGCACGGTCTTCCGTACAAAGCTTAAAATGGAGCCATACCAATACTGGACTAATAACTATCATTATACGCGAACTCAACTAGATGCAAATGGTCATCCCATGAACCTCCAAAGTCCAATATACAAGCTCTCAAGAGATCCTCTAATACCCGATTCACCCACTCTGTTTGACCGTCAGTTGTAATTCTGACCCTAGCGCCTCTTGTAAGCTCTTCCAAAACCCACTAGTAAATAACGAATCTCGGTCACTTACAATACCTTTGGGTTCTCCATGAATTCTCACTACCCACTTCATATACAGTTCTACTAACTTAGTTTTCATTCTATTCGACTTGACCGGTATAAACCTTGCACTTTTGGTCAATCGATCCACAATCAACTAAATACTGTCATGACTTGATCTAGTCCTTGGTAAACCATCGATGAAATCCATTTAGACCTGTTCCCATTTCCATTTGGAAATTTCTAATGGTCGTAACAAACCACTAGGCTTCTTTTGCTCGGCTTTGACTAACTGACAATTCATACACTTGGATATAAACTTCCCAATGTCTCTCTTCATCCCTTCCTTATAGTAGGTCTGCTTTATGTCTCGATACATTTTGTTACCACTGGGATGTATAGTCAGTCTTGAGTTATGACACTCTCCAAGCACTTCATCTCTCAAACCATTAACATTGGGTACAACTAGTCTCCGCAGGATCCACGGCAATACCATTCTCTAAACAACATGGCCCAAGGATATCACTTCCCTCCTCCAGAAGTGACACTTAGAAAATTTCGCTTTTAATTGGTGTTTCCTCAACACCTCCATCACTGACCTCAAATGTTCCTTGTGTTCTTCCTCTGTCATTGAGTAAACCAAGATATCATCTACAGACACAAGAACAAACTTATTCAATTGATCTCTGAAAACCCTATTTATAAGACTCACAAAATATGTGGGCGCATTAGTCAAACCGAATGGCATGACCAACCACTCATTGAATCCAGACGGTGTTCGAAAAGCCATTTTAGCTATCCTCTCAGCTGCTACTCAGAGATGATGAAATCCTGTCGCGAGATCCAACTGGGAAAACACTTTTGCCCCATTCAGTTGATCAAACAAATCATCTATTCGCGGAAGAGGATACTTATTCTTCGTATTCACTTTGTTCAACTCGCGGTAATCCACACATAAGCAAAGGGAACCATCATCCTTGGTAGCAAACACAACTGGTGCTCCCCACTCGAAAACACTTCTTCGGATAAATCCCTTCTTCAAAAGGTCGCCCCCTTGCACCTCGAGCTCTCGCTGCTCCCTTGGCGCCATACAACGAAGTGGCATCACTATATGTCTGGCATCTTTGACTAAATCAATTCGAAATTCGATCTCTTGATGTGGTGGAAGTTTGATCACTTCCCCGAAGATGTCAGGATACTCCCCAGCAATAGGAACATCTGATAACTCATCGTGCAGGATTCGAGGGAATTTAGAAAACTAGCCATCACCCTATTACTAGGCAGGCAACCCAATACCACCCTCCGCCCATCATCCGCTCTATTGGTCACCGAAGACCCCTCACAGTCTACCACCACCCCATACCTTTGGAGCCGATCGGCTCCCAAAATAATGCCAAACCCAGCAAAGCCTAAAACAAAGCAATCACAAGCAAACATACATCCATGACTCGATAAGACCAAATTACGGCAAATCATACTAAGGTTAGTCGAACCACTGACCGTGTCGTTACAATTAAAGGTCTATCGACAAGCTCAGATTCCAATTTCAACCTATCTACCAGGTCACTAGATACGAAGGAATGGGAAGCTCCGGTACCAGACAAAACTCGAACAGGAACATCATAATTGGAAAGTATACCTTGAATAACGACACCTTTTACCTTCTCCCGCGCAGTTGGGGTATTCGACAAAGAAGGAACAACATTGATAGCATATGCTTTCTTGATCTGCTTCTCCTTAGTGGGCTGTGGACATTCATTCTTGAAATGTCCCACTTGGTCACAGTTGAAGCACTTCCTATCCCCCTTCTTTGCTTGACAAACTTTGACGTAGTGACCCTTCTTGTTGCAACCAAAGCACTGGGCCTCTTCCTTATTCTTCTTTTTCTGACCATCCTTAGTCTGATCCTATTTCCTTTTATTCTGGGAATTATTCTTGCCTCCATGCTTGCCTGCGGCTTTGGCTCCTCTACAAATGTAACAGCAACCTCGTTCTTTGACTTAGGGTAAAGGCTCTCAAATCTCAATGCTTTTCCGATAATAGATTCTAAAGTATCATCGATATGGTTTATGATTCTTTTCTCTAAGTACTCATCTAGGCCAGTTATGAACCTTTCGTTCTTCTTTTCGGCAGTATCGATAAGAGATAATCCATATTTCGATAAAGTATCAAATTCAGCAATATATTCCGAGACTGCCCTACCATTCTGCTTAAGCTTCAAAAATTTCCTAAACAGCTCTGATTTTTGAGCAGCTGGAATAAACTTGTCACTGAAGCGCGTCTTAAATTAATTCCAAGTAACTTGATCCTCCGGAGTAACCGCTTTAATGGCATTCCACCAATTCATAGCCCATCTTTAAAGTTGACGCGAAGCTAACTTTCTTTTCATTGCATCATCGATCCCCAAATCTTCGAAGATGCGCTCATAACTATCAAGCCAATCATGAACCCCCGTAGTTGTGACGGCCCACCCCACACCAGCCGACATTTCCAATGAAATATGCTGTGCCAATGTCCAACCAGCACGGGACGGTCATCAAAGGAAAGGAAAAGGAAAAGGAAAGGGATTTGAAACTATGAATTATCACAGAACCTGTAGTGTATCTCACAGCGCATGGAACAAAATATAATGATAACATTACTTGACATAAGACAGGCGAGACAGTGCATAAGATGAGAACTAAACCATCATAGCAGCGGGAAATCCATAATACAGCTTATGATCCAAACCATCTTTATTACAACTTTTAAATCTATCTCTAAAGAAAAATAGGAAGGTACACTATGAATGCCCAAAGTGGTGACCAGCAACAACACAGTGAGAATATATCAGAGTAATATGTGTAAGCTTCTTGCTCGTCTCCAGACAGCTACTCATGCATAACCAGCCAACCTGTATCTAGCCTGCTCGTTTAGGAGCATCCAGAGTAATAAGAAGAGACATAAAACTCTGGGTCAGACAAAAGTCTGGTATGAGCGATTAGCAGTAAAACAAAACAATAACAGGTATAATCTAATCATACCTGAACCTGGGCCTGCAACCAAAGAGTTAGAACAACAAGATGTGCAGTACTCTAAGGTAACACTAACATAAAGTGTAAATGGGGGTGTGAGTCATGGTGATAACAAACATCAAACATAGCAGTCATCCTCACATCTCTCACTCAGTGCGTAAAGCATACGATATCCACCAATCGATCACCTAATCCTTTGCTATGATCATTTTGCTCCATGGAGTCATAATGACTCCGTTGCATTGATCCATAACCACTAATCCGTCTCTCAGTGGTGAACTAAAGTTATGGATATCGATGACCCCTTTGCACACGTCCTGCAACAAAGTCCAACTCATGAAGTTAACTCGTTGATTCCCGTCTGGATCCTGAGTTTTAACTTCTAATTTGGACTATCTTTGCATCTCGGGTTTTGGTCATTATCCCGTTCGCACTTCAGTTCCCATTCAGTTCATTCGCTGTCCAGACTCGAAGACCGGATCGTGATCCCTCTTGGAATCGGTTCGCGGCTCGCTCCTCCTAGCATCGGATCGTGATGACTCCTGGTTCGTGGTGGCTCGTGACCACCGGGTCGGTTCGTGACTTCCTGCTCCGGCTCGTGACCTACTCCATCGTGGCTCGTGAGTCCTAACCTAGGTCCTAGGGTGCACTCGTGGTGAGTGGATCATGATGATGTTCCATCTCAGTTTGTGACCTGCTCGTGGAATCCTTTCGGCTCGTGATCTCCTGATGGTGGTGCTGGAGCGACTCGTGGTCCTCGAAGTGGAGCGGTTCGTGAGTGGGGGTTGCCCCACGAGTGGGTCGGGTTGCTATATGAGCTTCACGAACAGGTCTATGACCAATTCCTGCAACTTCTCCAACAAGCTATATTCGCCATACGACGGCGTTTTCGACCATTCTAACTTCTCTATGCAATCACAAATCATTCCAAACAGTCATATCAACATGTAAAAACGAGCATAAACATCAAAGCAACAAGCTAACATGTTAATATGGATCAAACATACCCAAAACCCATGTTTTCCCCTTAATCTCCTTAATCATGGTTTAACTATACGATTAGCAAAACATGTCCAAATTAACCTAAATTTTTATCAGGGCCCTAAAATAATATTTAAGAATTTTACAAAATTTTCTAGATTTTTCTGAGTCGTAATTTCGTTAATTATCACTAATCACCCCTGATTAGCCGTAATTAGTGAAAAACAATGCAAATCAGTCACCTTAGCCACAAATATAATCTTAGATCTGAAACTCTACTGTTATTGCACGGATCCCAATGTATTCCAGCAGCTCTATCTCTGATTTGACACTAATTCTCCTTGATTTGGTGTTGATTTGCTTAATTAGCGATTAGGAATGACAAAAAGGTGTTTTAGGAGTGATTTAGAAGATGGAGGCCATTGCTAGAGCTTAAGGGAGGTTTGTGGCGGCAGGAAAAATGAAATGAAATGTTTTCCCTAACCCTATCAGCCCTCCCATAAACCTAATCCTGAAATGGGTTATGGGCCTAGTTGTTAATTAACCAATTAAGCCTGTTTATGATGTTTTTCACCTTCCAAATCTTGTTTCAACCATTTCTCCCAAACGATTAGTCCGTTTGATCAAATTGACCACTTTACGGAAAGGTAAACATCATTCAAATCCAATGGAAGTGGTTTCAGGTCAAAACTCCTTTCCAGTCAAAAGATAAAGGCAAAACAAGATTCGCCAAGGGCAAAATGGTCATTTAAAAATTCGGCAAAAATCGTGAACGTGGGAAATGACCCCAATAGTCATTCCCCAAAGTTACACAACCATACAACTTCATATGAAAATGAAATAAATATTCTACGATCCTGCGATGCGTAGAATACGGGTCACTACATTCTCCCCCTTAAGAAATTTCGCCCCCGAAATTCCTTAACTAAGAAAGCACACAATAGGGTCCCGCATGCCTACCAACAATTTACAAACAATCAATCATACATAACAAGCTTATCTTAGCATGCGGTTTACTAACAAGGGAATAACTGTATTACTATAAAAATCTTGCCAAGTAAAGAGATCTGGATACAACTTCTTCATGCTCTCCTCGGTTTCCCATGTACAGTCATTCTCATTATCGCCCCATTGGACTTTAACCAGTTTCACCCTCTTCATTCGAAGTTGTTTCGCATCGTGTTTGACAATACAAATTGGTCTTGTTGTTCCCAACCGCCTCGGGTTCTACTTCGATATCATTCAACTGATCTGGCGAAATAGCTAAATCAAAATCATGCACGAACTTCCTTAACTGCGAAACATGAAATACGTCATGCATTCCTGCCATCTTGTCTGGTAATCCAACTCTTATACGTAAAATTCCCTACTGCATTCCAAATGTTCTTTCACGTCCAACCTGAGTCTTTCCTACATTTGTACTGCCCATCCAACATATATTCACCTCCCAGAGATAGACTAGACTAATCCAATGAATCTAGGTACCCTACCCATATTCAAACTGCACATCCAACACAAATTCACCTTCCAAAGGTAAACTAGACCCATCCAATGAATCTAGTTACTCTATATACGAGTCCAAGTCCAACTTGAAGCTCTCCTACATTCGTTGAATCTCCAAGATCAACAAACACTCCACAATGTTCCAAACATGAGGTATCTCCACATTTGTTATATCAACATGACTAACGAACTCGTCCCATTTCCATTTTGAAATTTCCAATGGTTGTAACAAACCGCTAGGCTTCTATTTCATATCTCGACACATTTTGTTACCACTGGGATGTATAGTCAGTTTCGAATAATGATATCCTCTAAGCACTTCATCTCTCATTCTACTAACGTTGGGTACAACCAATCTCCCAATCCTTTTGAAGCCATCCCTCTCGATCAAGCCCATACGTTCTCATCTCCTCACCATCGATATCCATCTTCTTTGGAGATGACTTCCAATAGGTTAGGATCGTTCCTCTGACTGAAACCGATCCACTCAATCAAAGTTGTCCTGACCGTCAAACATGCTAACATCTCTGGATCCAATCCACACTTCGGCCTGAAATCATATCCCGCAATATACTCCAGTTGCTTTCATTCAAGAAACATAACATCTAAACTGGCATGTCTCCTACTCAATGCATCAACTATTGCACCCAGTCCGGTAGCACATGTATCCATGTGTACCGTCATCTCTACATTTCTCATCGCCGGAATCCTATAGGTGATAATCTACCCAAGAGAACAAAAATAGGAACAAACATAGCGACCATAGCATCCATCAAACAAGTCATATCTATCACTTGCTAAAGCCATGAATACATCGATACCTATATGACTGGTCCACCAATCTCAAGGACTAATAGAATCCCCGGCTCCCAACGGACTACCGCACGTCCAACATACATTTATCCTCCAAGGGTAACTATATCACGCCCAACAGATACAAGGTAAATGGGCGTCCCCAGACACCCCTGCTTCGAGTCTGCCTAGAATACTCCAAACTATCGACGATTCCTTGACCCTCCATCAGAAGAGCTATCCACAACTCCATCTTCAACCCAAGTCCCACCCAAGTCAATCCATTTTCTTGCAGCCCTCTCGAGTCCAACTCGAGTCAATCCATTAACTTGCCGCCTTCTCAAATCCAACTCGAGTCGTCTCATACCCATATCGAGTCCAACTCGTGGCAGTCCACATCATCAAACAACCTTATCATGTTCCGAGCTGCATCTTGTTCCTCAAGTATGCCAAAACATCATCCATTGGAAATCACAACAACTACCTATATCTCACGCAAATCATCCTAGTCGAGCTCAATATTCCCCAAGCTCAATCCCTAAAGGCCTAAACCAATATCAAACAAGAACTCAAGGATCATCTCCTCCAAATTCAGGCAATCCACGTGAGATGATATAAACAAAACAACCAAAAACTCAAGCACCCATAACTAACTCTGTGTAACACCCCGCATTTTTAATGAAATTAAAAATGTGGAAATATGTATATATATTATATACATAGATATATTTAAGAGAAAAATTAAATATTGCAACAAAACATGAAAAAGAGGAATGAGAAAAGAATAATGGGTAGCACTGTCCTAAGTCTTGTTAGCAAGAGACTTAGTAGCTCATTTTATTAGAACATGTGACTTGTACATAAGAGGTATAGAATTCGATCCCCACCAGCGTCATATTTTTGTTTTAGGGGTGTTAGACCGAAATCTGGGCCTAACACCCAAACTCTATGTGAAAACCTCACAATCACATAATAAATGCAGAAAAAGCAGTAAAATAAGAGGAGACACACGAGATTTTTATAGTGGTTCGGCTCAATCCAAGCCTACATCCACTTTATAGTTTCTTAAATCCTAAGAAGCTATTACAATGTTGTTTGTTTGCAGTTTATACATGAAATCCTCGTGTTTACAATGAAGAAGAGGAGATTAAAGGGGAGATTATACACGAAATCCTCGTGTTGTAACGTGGAATTCGACTTCTAGGTTATGCAATAGCCTTGCGAAGAACCATAGTTGAAGCCATGAAGAGTTAGAGTTCCAAAAAGTCTCCAAAAAGATCCCTTCAACTGGCCACCTTGTGGTGTATTTATAGGTGGAGAAAAGCTGCTAGGGAGCTCAGGAGCGGATCGGTTCGGAGGGACACATGGCGAGCTCCGAGGTGATCTCGGAAGTAGTGGAGGAGTGGTCTTCAGATCGTGCTAGGACAGGTGGAAGCCGATCCGGATTAATAGGAGACGGTTACTCCTTGAGAATAGGTCAAACTTGTGTGCAGGAAATGATACAGGCGGGTCGGTTCGGGTCCGAACCGAACCGGGGTGGAGCATCCGAACCGAAGACATGATGTGCACTTCTGTGTAGTGTGCAAGGCGGGTCAGGTTCGGATGGTCCGATCCGAACCGATGTGAGCTGGAGTCCAAGTCTGAGCATCTTCGAAGTGTGGAGTCGGAGCGGGTCCGATCCGATCCGGGAGGTCAAGCCAATTTCCAAATTCCAAGTTTCCGGTTCTTCATGCGTTCACGGAAACGGGCATAACTTTCAAACCGTAAGTCCGATTGAGCTGAACCAAAGCTCAAACTGAAGCTGATTCAAAGAGCTACACGAGTTACGGTGCTTGGCTCCGTAATTGCTAATTTCGGGCCCAAAAAAGGTCATCTGATAGGAGTTCCGGGCCATTCTTTGTTTGTGATGCGACTTCAACCAAATCGCTTGCTGTCTTCTGACGGTATTTTCAACACTTGAGCGTATTGTTGAGAAGAGATTCCATGTGTGACTGCTTTGACTAAAAAGAGGGTCAACATTTTGCCTCTCAGAACATATCTTACTAAATGAAGGAAGATGTGTTCTGGATAATCCAAGAAATCCAAGGCCACGCCAGGCCTGCCAGTCGCAAGTATAAACCATACCTGCGAAGAAGAGAAAGCAAACGGGCATGTCAAAACCTAACAAAACCGATTACACTTTTGAGCATAAACCATGCTTTGGCGTTTGTTTGAGCATAAACCACACTCAAGACACGTTCGAATCATCCTGCCAAAACCTGACGAAGGACCTAACCTTCCGGGTATAAGCCATACTAGGAAGTTCAAACTGAGCATAAACCATACTCGAGTTTTATTGAGTTCCTTTGCCAGATTCTGACAAAACAATAAGTCGTTCCAGAGTACAATCCATACTTAAGAATCCTAGTGAGTACAATCCATACTCATGTTGGGATAGAGCTATGCTTGCCAAAATCTGACAAGACAGTCTGTCCCTAGGCATAATCCATGCCTAGGGGTCCGAGATAAGTATAAGCCATACTTTAGTTGAGATTGAGAATCCTTCCACAACCTGACAAGATTCTTAAATTGCCAAACATAATCCATGCTCGGAAAGTCCTTCCTTATTCAATTCAAAGTACAAAACCAAAGCAAATCCTGATTGGTTTGTCATCGAGCCCAGAGCACGCTTTGGAGCTAAATCCTAACCCCAAACATGTGTACTCTGATTTAGCCAATCGGAAAACCTAAAGAAAGCAAAGAAACATATATTAAATCCTAAGAAATGCAGGAAATCCAGGCTGATCTCATCCAGATCGGTTGATGATGAGCCCGCGATAGCTCGATCCAGGGTCATTCCCTCTTCGGGGAGCAGGTGGTGGTAGTAGAGGTGCTAGCACCGTTGGTTGTTTCACATACTCGGGTAGCTCTCCACGTCTAACCCGTTTCTCAATTAGATCTCGCAAGTGTCTACAGTCATTTTTGTCATGACCGTCCATATCGTGAAATATGCAATATTTCCCAGAATCGCGTTCTCTTTGCGATGGCTCCCTCCTGGGAGGCTTTGGATAGGAGACGTCACCGTTTGTGTTCACGTAGATGTCGGTTAGTGACGAATTGAGTTCTGTGTACTTTTCATATCTGGGCCCTCTCTGAGGCTGAGCGTTGCGGTCGTTCTTGACGGCAGCTTTTCCTTTGCTTTTACCAGAATCAGACGGTTCTCCATCTTTGAGCATGTTAACATCGAGAATTTTCTTTTCGGACGTTGCGTCTTCTTCACGCAAAAACCTATCCGATTCAAGATAGAATTCGCTGAGATTCCTTGGTGGGTCTCGGTACAAGGATTTTTTGAACTCCGAGTTGTCTAGAATGCCAGATACTGTCGCCATCAATACCATAGATGGCTCAGGTCGATCAACTGATGTTGCTGCAACGTTGAACCTTTCCAGAAATGACCGCAGAGTTTCTTTAGGGCTCTGCTTGATTGTAGTTAGTGACATTACATTCTTGGGTCGAGCGATATGGACCCGAAACTGTTCAATAAAGCGAGCGACCAACATGTTCCAGCTGTTGATCGATTCAGATTCCAGCTGCCGAAACCACATAGCAGCAATATCAGTCAAAAAGAGGGGAAAGCATTTAGCCATGACGATTTCTGATGCCGATTGAACTTCCGTATGCCGTTTATAGCGCATTAGGTGCACGGTAGGATCTGCCCTGCCATTGTAGGGTTCCAGTTGTGGAAGTTTGAAATCTGGAGGATTGCGGGAATTCCTGATTTCCTGTGTGAATGGATTGTGATTGACATCATCCATGTCATTCTGATAAATGCGGCCTCTCGAAAGGCGTTCAATGAGATTGGCGAGCCGGTCGCCTTCAAACAGCTGTTGCAAGTTGCCTAATTCGGAGCTGGTGCCCCCAGCGTTGAGTCCAGAAGAGTTCAGAGAGGTATAGGGAGCTTGAATGGCGATCCGATTCGGTTCGGAGGTGCCCCCTTGCTGCGGCTCGGAGAAGCGAGTGAGGTTATGGAGAGGTGCACGGTTCGTATCGGATGTGTCGATCCGATCAGGTTCTCCCGTTCCGAACCGGGGAGCTTGATGCTGAAGCTATGTGGAATTACCGATCCGAACCGGTGCGGAGGTAGGTCGTGCTGGAACGAAGTCTTGATTTCCAGAGGGGAGGCTGCTGCCCCCAAGCTCATGCATGGTGGCGATTCGGATCGGATCCGAACCGATCCGGTGACGATTGCCCCAC
This sequence comes from Allium sativum, assembly GCA_030737875.1. Taxonomy (NCBI): domain Eukaryota; kingdom Viridiplantae; phylum Streptophyta; class Magnoliopsida; order Asparagales; family Amaryllidaceae; genus Allium; species Allium sativum. The sequence continues at coordinate 4,931,355 of CM060923.1, read as the reverse complement.
ATTTCCATCTGCGTTTGATTCATGTTTTGGCCCTTGGTTCGGATCGGATCCTAACCGATCCGGGTTACAGCTGCTGCTGGGGCTATTTCCGTGCTATTTCCAGCGAGTTGTGTGTTGCCACTCGGCCTACCTTCCATCCGAGCGAAGAATTGGTCGATCATCTCCGGTTGTTTGCGGAGGATATCATCTTGCATAGCCATCTGGGTTCTTAATTCATCGAGAACGCCATCCATCTCTTCTCGCGTCAAGTATGCTGTTGAATTTTCATGAGAGGAAGCTTCATGGCTTGCTTCGTTTCTCGTGCTTTCGCCTTCAACACGGGAAATCTTTCGATTAGCCATCGATCCAATAGCCAAACAATCCAAGCGGACGTTGAAGTTGTCGTGTGCCCCCCTTCCTGGCGCGCCAAAATGTTAGACCAAAATCCGGGCCTAACACCCCAAACTCTATGTGAAAACCTCACAATCACAGAATAAATGCAGAAAAAGCAGTAAAATAAGAGGAGACACACGAGATTTTTATAGTGGTTCGGCTCAATCCAAGCCTACGTCCACTTTATAGTTTCTTAAATCCTAAGAAGCTATTACAATGTTGTTTGTTTGCAGTTTATACACGAAATCCTCGTGTTTACAATGAAGAAGAGGAGATTAAAGGGGAAATTATACACGAAATCCTCGTGTTGTAATGTGGAATTCGACTTCTATGTTATGCAATAGCCTTGCGAAGAACCATAGTTGAAGCCATGAAGAGTTAGAGCACCAAAAAGTCTCCAAAAAGATCCCTTCAACTGGCCACCTTGTGGTGTATTTATAGGCGGAGAAAAGCTGCTAGGGAGCTCAGGAGCGGATCAGTTCAGAGGGACACGTGGCGAGCTCCGAGGTGATCTAGGAAGTAATGGAGGAGTGGTCTTCAGATCGTGCTAGGACAGGTGGAAGCCGATCCGGATTAATAGGAGACGGTTACTCCTTGAGAATAGGTCAAACTTGTGTGTAGGAAATGATACAGGCGGGTCGGTTCGGGTCCGAACCGAACCGGGGTGGAGCATCCGAACCGAAGACGTGATGTGCACTTCTGTGAAGTGTTCAAGGCGGGTCAGGTTCGGATGGTCCGATCCGAACTGAGGTGAGCTGGAGTCCAAGTCTGAGCATCTTCGAAGTGTGGAGTCAGAGCGGGTCCGATCCGATCCGGGAGGTTAAGCCAATTTCCAAATTCCAAGTTTCCGGTTCTGCATGCGTTCACGGAAACGGGCATAACTTTCAAACCGTAAGTCCAATTGAGCTTAACCAAAGCTCAAACTGAAGCTGATTCAGAGAGATACAAGAGATACAGAGCTAAGCTCTATAATTTCTGATTTCGGGCCCAAAAAAGGTCATCTGATAGGAGTTCCGGGCCATTCTTTGTTTGTGATGCGACTTCAACCAAATCGCTTGCTGTCTTCTGATGGTATTTTCAACACTTGAGCGTATTGTTTAGAAGAGATTCCATGTGTGACTGCTTTGACTAAAAAGCGGGTCAACAAGGGGAATGACTAAAAAAGTGGCTTAGATGAATCCTAGTCAAATCTAAGGGTTCTAATTAATCCTACACATCTATATAAGCACACATAAACCTAAACCCTAATCTAAACTAATTCATTCATAAGCCGCCATGCGGCTGCATCCTAAACTAACCTAGCCTCCACCATAACTAATCAAATTCAAGATGAAAGATAAAGATCAAAGCCTAAGAATTGCAAAAAGGGGAACGATTCTACAACTGCCCAATTCTCTTCTTTAATCCGTTCTCTGTGAGTACAGTTACTTTCATAAGATAATTACTTAAAATAATTATGATAAGTTTGTGAACTGGACAGTATTAATATGTCTGTTATCATACGCTATTAGATATGTTTTGTTTATATATGCCAGTTCTGTTATCGTATGTAATTAGATCTATTTTGTGATGCAGTTCATATGTTTAATTACATATGCTTTAATTAGATATATGCAAGCTTATGTTTATTTATGTCTATGCAAGTTTATATGCAAGTTATGTTTTATGCAAGTTTATATGCAAGTTATGATCTATGCAAGTTATGATCTATGCAAGTTTATATGCAAGTTGTGCAAGTTTATATGCAAGTTATATTTTACGCAAGTTTATATGCAAGTTTACATGCAAGTTATGCAAGCTTATATACAAGTTATGCGAGTTTATATGCGAGTTATGTTTTCTGCAAATTTATATGCAAGTTACGACCTATGCAAGTTATGATCTATGCAAATTTATATTCATGTTATGTTTTATGCAAGTTTATATGCAAGTTATGATCTATGCAAGTTTTAATTTATACAAGTTTATATACAAGTTATGTTCATCTATGCAAGCTATGCAAGTTATGTTCATCTATGCAAGTTATGCAAGTTTGTACTCATATGTTTAGATCCATATCAGTTCATATGTTTAGATCTATGTAAGTTTATGTTTATAAGTTTAGATCTATGCTAGTTCGCATTCCATATGTCGATTGGATCTATCTTATATGCTTGTTCATGTTTATATGCTTAATTAGATTTATGCTGTTATATGCCAAGTTTATGTTACCTATACTTAATTAGATCTATATTGTTTTATGCCAGTTATGATGTCATGTGTTTCTTCCCTTTTTCCTTTTTATGAGTTGGACTAATTGCGAGTCTAACGTATTACATGAATTATATGTACGAACGACATGGGAACGTTAGGGGAAAGTTTGGGTAAAAGTTGAATATTATGTAATTGGCAAAAACTGGGTTGTAATCATATAATTAATTTTGGACATAACAAGTATATGGGACATAACTTGAATTTGCTACACTTATGGATAATTGGCATGCAAAAATCTAGACTTGGACATGTATGGTAAATATGTAAATTGGCTAAAAGATAAACATGCCTCACCCGAGGTTAGATTGAGTTGCGGTGTAAGACTGCCCGGAACCGCCCGGCACATCCAGCAATTGTAACAACAGGTCTAATGTGAGAGGTTAGCGCATCAATCCCAAAACCCGAGGTTAGAATGAGCTTGCGGTAGAAGTCTACCGGAGCCGCCCTGCACATCCAGAAACCGCAAACAACAGTTCTAATGTGAGAGGTTGGTGCATTAATAAATCAATTAATGCCAATGAACAGACATGCTAAGAATGGCAAGGTTAAGTAACATATGAATAGACGACACTTAACCAAATACAACATGGTATTTAAACAAATGAGTGGAGTTAGGTTAAATCGAGAACACTTAGCTATTATAACATGTGGATTAGGAAACCCTAGTAACAGGGACCCATTTCAGCAGTAACCCACATAGATGTATCATGGTACCCTGAACTAGGCAGGGTGGGGCATGATTACTGGGCTGATAATAAGCGGTCAAAATAGCGGTGGGTGGTGCGTCAGTGTAGGTTCTGAAGGAGTACGGGCGTGCACGTGCTCCAGAGTGGAAAAATCAGGAATTGGGCATTAGTAGTTATACACTGTGCATCTTGAATTGTGTCGGGTTGCCATCATAGGGATTGATACACCCCATGGTGGGACCAGCACGGGTATCTACAAAAAGCGGGGCCGAATAACACAAGTAATAAATACATGCGAGTTAGGGAGTCGATCGATTAAGGGTAGTGTAGGGACATCTAGTATCTATTATGGGAAAGTAGGCTGTCGAGGATTGTATAGGCTGAGAACTAAACCATCATAGCAGCGGGAAATCCATAATACAACTTATGATCCAAACCATCTTTATTACAACTTTTAAAACTGTCTCTAAAGAAAAATAGGAAGGTACGCTATTAATGCCCAAAGTAGTGACCAACAACAACACAGGGAGAATATATGAGAGTAATATGTTTAAGCCCCCTTCTCGTTTCGGACAGCTACTCGTGCATAACCAGCCAACCTATCTCTAGTCTGCTCGTTTTGGAGCACCCAGAGTAATAAGAAGAGACATAAAACTCTGGGTCAAACAAAAGTCTGGTATGAGCGATAAGCAGCATAATAAAACAATAACAGGTATAATCTAATCATACCTGAACCTGGACCTGCAACCAAAGAGTTAGCACAACAAGATGTACAGTACTTTAAGGTAATACTAACATAAATTGTAAATGGGGGTGTGGGTCATGGTGATAGCAAACATCAAACATAGCAATCATCCTCACATCTCTCACTCAATGCGTAAAGCATACGATATCCACCACTCAATCACCCAATCCTTTACTGCGATCACTTTGCTCCATGGAGTCACAATGACTCCATTGCATTGATTCATAGCCACTAATCTATCTCTCAGTGGTGAACTAAAGTTATGGATATCGATAACTCCTTTGCACACGTACTGTAGCAACGTCCAACTCATGAAGTTAACTCATTGGTTCCCGTATGAATCCTGAGTTCTAACCTCCTATTTGGGCTACCTTTGCATCTCAGGTTTTGGTCACTATCCGTTCGCACATCAGTTTCCATCCAGTTCGTTCGCTGTCCAAACTCGAAGACCGGATTGCGATTCCTCTTGGCATCGGTTCGCGGCTCACTCCTCCTGACATCGGCTCGTGATGACTCCTGCTTCGTGGTGGTTCGTGACCACTAGGTCGGTTCATGATTTCCTGCTCCGGCTCGTGACCAGCTCCATCGTGGCTCGTGAGTCCTAACCTAGGTCCTAAGGTGCACTCGTGGTGAGTGGCTCATGATGATGTTCCATCTCGGTTTGTGACCTGCTCGTGGACTCCTTTTGGCTCGTGATCTCCTGATGGTGATGCTGGAGCGACTCATAATCCTCGAAGTGGAGTTGTTCGTGAATGGGGGTTGCCGACGGGTAGGTCGGGTCGCTATATGAGCTTCACGAACGAGCCTATGACCAATTCCTACAACTTTTCAGCGAGCTATATTCACCATACGACGACGTTTTCAACCATTCTAACTTTTCTATGCAATCAAAAATCATTCCAAATAGTCATAGCAATGTGTAAAAACAACCATAAACAGCAAAGCAACAAGCTAACATGTTAATATGGATCAAACATACCCAAAACCCGTGTTTTCCCCTTAATCATGGTTTAACCATACGATTAGTAAAACATGTCCAAACTAACCTAAATTTTTATCAGAGCCCTGAAATAATATTTAAGAATTTTACAATTTTTCTAGATTTTTCCTAGTTTTAATTTCGCTAATTATCACTAATCATCCCTAATTAGTGAAAAATAATGCAAATGACTCACCTTAGACACAAATATAATCTTAGATCAAAAATTCTATTATTGTGGCATGGATCCCAATGCATTCCAGTGGCTTTATCTCTGATTTGACAATAATCCTCCTTGATTTGGTGTTGATTTGCCTAATTAGCGATTATGAATGACAAAAAGGTGTTTTGGGAGTGATTTAGAAGATGGAGGCCATTGCTAGAGCTTAAGAGAGGTTTGTGGCGGCTGGAAAACTGAAATGAAATGTTTTCCCTAACCTATCAGCCCTCCCATAACCCTAATCCCAAAATGCGTTATGGGCCTAACTGTTAATTACCCAATTAAGTCTGTTTAAGCTGTTTTTAACCTTCCAAACCTTGTTTCAGCCATTTCTCCCAAACATTAAGTCCGTTTGATCAATGTGACCACTCTACGAAAAGGTAAACCATCATTCAAATCCAACGGAAGTGGTTTCAGATCAAAACTCCTTTCTAGTCAAAAGTTATAGGCAAAACAAGATTCGCCAGGGGTAAAACGATCATTTAAAAATTTGGCAAAAATCGTGAACATGGGAAATGACCCCAATAGTCGTTCCCCAAAGTTACACGGCCATACAACTTCATATGAAAATAAAATAAATATTCTACGATCCTCTGATGTGTAGAATACAGGTCGTTACAGTAGCCGATTCCGTTCCATGGAACAGATTTCCACAAGGATTGGTATAATCCTTGTCGAGCTTGGCAAAATCGGCCCTAGGCTCCTGCGCTACTGCACCACCACCATTAGCCGCATTAGTAAATGCTCCCCGAGCATCCCTATGTATCTCTCGCATGAAGGCAATAAACATCGTCCTCATATTAGGAACATCCCTATTATTGGCTCCTGTACCAGTACTCCTCATATTTCGGCTCATCATTCAATCTGTAAAGAGAAAAACGATTAACCATCTCCTTAGTGATGCCCATGCAGTGCGACTTCATCCTTAGATATACTAGTAGTATGTATACAGCTTTTGAAAATCAAAATATCACAAATACGCGCTCTCATATACGTATATTATCTCTCCCTGATGTCTTCCCTAGGTTAAATACGCAACCTAGGCTCTGACACCAAGTGTGACGGCCCTCCCCGAACCAGCCGACATTTCCCTGAGAAAAGTTGTGTCAATGCCCGACTAGCACGATACGATCGTCAAAGAAAAAGTGTTTTGAAACAATGAATCACTAAGAACCTATAGAATATCTCACAGCGCATGGGATAAAATATAATAATAACATACATGATATAAAACAGGTGAGACAGTACACAAGCTGAAAACTAAACCATAACCATCGGAGTAACGGAATCAAAAATACAGCTTATGATCCAAACCATCATTATTACACTTCAAAATACTGTCTCTAAAGCAAAATAGAAAAGGTACACTACTAATGCCCAAAGCAGTGACCAGCAACAACGCAGGGAGAATATATGTATATAGTACGTAGAAGCCTCCTACTCGTCTCCCGACAACTATTCATGCATACCACCTAACCTATCTTTAGTCTGCTCGTTTAGGAGCACCCAGAGTAATAAAAAGAGACATAAAACTCTGGGTTAGGCAAAAATCTGGTATGAGCGATAGCAGCGAAGTAAAACAATAACAGGTATAAATAATCATACCTAAACCTGGACCAGCAACCAAAGAGTTAGCACAACAAGATGTAATACTCTAAGGTAACACTAACATATAGTGTAAAATGGGAGTGTGCGTGTCATGATGATAGCAAAACATCAGACATGGCAACCATCCTCAAATATCTCACTCAGTGCGTAAAGCATACGATATCCACCACTTTGATCACCAAATTCATTGGGGCCACAATGAGTCCATGCCCTTCTGGACTTTGTACAACTATTACTATGACCATGCCCTTCTGGTCTATAGGTAATAACCCCTCTCTCAACAGTAATCAAAGTTATAAATATCGACAAACCCCTTTTGCACACGTCCCGCAGCAAAGTTGTTAGGCTATGCTTTGGAAATTGGATCAAATCTCACCCTCCTTGACCGGCTCGCCATCCTAGGGCCCGCACCCTAGGGATCGCTCCCATCCTAGGGGTCGCCCCCTAGGTATTGCTCATTTCGTAGGGGGTCGCTCCTCTAGGAATCGCTCATTTCCTAGGGTTCGCTCTCCTAGAAATCGCTCATTTCCTAGGGGTTTCTCCCCTAGGAATCGCTCCGTGCGACCCAAAACCTACCCCACTTTCCAGCAAACTATTTTCGCTTCTCGACAGCATTTTCGACCATTCTAACTTTCCTATGCAACTATAAGGCATACCAAACAATAGTAGTAACATGTAGAATCAATCAAAAACACTAAAACATCAATCACATGAAATATTTTAGATCAAACATACCCAAAAGCATGATTTTCCCCTTAACCCCCTTAACCCCCTTAACCATGTTTTTACTATAGAATTAGCAAACTTAATCAAAATTAACCCAAATTTTCTCCAGTGACATAAAATAATATTTTAGAATTTCTACATAATTTTCTAGATTTTTATGATGTATAATTTCATTAATTATCACTAATCACCCCTAATTATCCATAATTAGTGAATAAAAGTGCAAATCACTCACCTTAGCCACAAATAAATTTCTGATCTGAAATTCTAACTGATTTGGCCTGGATCCCAATGTATTTCGGCAGCTCTATCTCGATTTCTAGGCTAATCCGCCTTAATTTGATGTAGATTTGGATAATATGTGATTAGAAAGTGATTAAAGATGAATTTAGAAGGTGGAGGCCATTGTTAGGTCTGGAGAAATGAAAGTGGCGGTTGAGAAAAATGAAATGAGATAGTTTCCTAACTCATTTCAACCTCCCCAGAACCCTAATCCCGAAATGGGTTATGGGCCCATCCACTAATTACCTTATTAAGCCCATTTAAGCAGTTTTCTCACCTTTTAAACCTTGTTTCAGCCATATCTCCCAAACGGTAAGTCCGTTTATTAGTGTGACAACTCTACGAAAAGGTAAACCATCATCTAAATCCAATGGAAGTGGTTTCAGGTAAAAACTCCTTACCAATCAGAAGTTATAGGCGAAACAAGATTCTGCAGGGGTAAAATGGTCATTCAAAAATCGGTAAAAATCGTGAACATGGGAAATGACCCCAATAGTCGTTTCCTAAAGTTACACGACCATAAAACTTTGTATGAAAATAAAATAAATATTCTATGATCCTCTGATACGTAGAATGCGGGTCATTACATAAACCATCTCAAGACAACTTAATAAAGCCAGAACTCACTACAACAAAAAAAGATTTTCACAGCGTTTCAAAATCGCTGTAGTAAGATACGACATCGTTTTGATAAACGATGTATAACTACATGCAGTTGTAGGTGCAGATTTTTTAACAGCACTTGTAGAAACACTGTAGAAAACTACATTTGACAGCGTCTATAATGAGCTGTCAATAGTTTCTAACAACTTTTGCAGAATGTTGTCAAAAGCACATGCATTTGTGTTTTACGCTTTCAACAACTGTCTATAAAGGTTGTTATTAACTTCTACAACATTTCATTTTTGTTGAAATAGTAGCTTTTCCACATTTTCCACACCATTTCATAAACATTATGATTAAATACTCAACTATTATGTTTTCAAAGTAATGACAACACTAAATAAACCTTGCGTTTTTATTGTTTTTACTTTTATAACATTTACATTTTGCTTTATAATCACAGTATTTAAGTACATGCATATCATCAACATTTGAATATATTTTAAGCAACTATTATCCACAATATGGTTGAGCCAAACATAAAAACTGCCATAAAAACACATAACTATTAATCATTTATATAAATTACATAATGCAATATTCATAAATAAAAACATATATGAGTCAAGTTTACATAGTTTCCACAAACAAAAATAGAACATAAAATAAGTTCATATAATATTCGTTAAACAAATACACATGTAGATTAAAACACAATATACATAAAACAAGTTTGCATCAAATATTATAGCAAAATTGGCTTCCACAAAGTTTCATATGCTTACTATGGATGAAGCACATGTCGTCTTCTTTTTTGCACCAACGGTCTTTAGTTACCTAAAATAGATAAACCATAAGTTAATGATTCTGTTAGCAATATTCTCGCCAATTTTTGTTATATTCAAATGACATGTGTCTTTGTTTGTGGAACATATAAAGACTGAAAATGTGACAAGTTTGCTTGTTGAAATGCATGTCAGGTTGTTCAATTTATGCATTGGAAGCAAGAAGAGATGAATGAGGAATGCAGTAAAAGGAAAATATTTTGAACATATAAAGCATGAGCTTCAGGTCTCCAATATTTTGTGTTTTAACTGTGTACCCAGCGGACAACTTGTGACAAGGATAAAGGCATTGTTTAATGATGGAGACGACAATTAAATTTGTGCAGCACGAGATGTTTTCAGAATTTGCAGTTTGGGATTGGCATCTTGTTTCTTTTGTAACTGATGAAGCGCGTATAAATTTTATGGGACTTAAAAGAACTTGTAAGATTTTCTATCTGTGTCGTGACATTATCCAGTTAAGGGCAATTCGTACTACCCTTTCGCTTTTTCCTGGTTTTTTTCCCTAGTTTGCTAAATTTATTTTGCAATGATCTTCAGTTTCCTTTGTTATTACATTAGTAGACGGATATCATATAACAGTGTTAAGAGGCTTTGAGCCGCTTTTGGGTAAAAGCAACTTTAGCTAAACTTATATAATTCAAACTAGATTGGATTTAAACCAAATTTACAAAACCACCTAATAGAATTCGAACTAACCGAACTTAATTATATTTTTATAATATTTAGTTAATTTTATATAAAATTTATTTATTTATTATTATTTATAATACTTAGTTAACTTAGTTAAATTGTTATTATTAGTATAAATTTAGTTAATTTAAAAAAAATCTCAGTTAACTTAGTTAATATTTCATAGTTCCATATTTTTTATATGAACTTAGTTTATTATCATTATTATTAGTATTATTATTATAAGCTTGTTAGTTTTTATTAAACTTAGATATATTAGTTAGAATTTTATAATATCTAGTTGGTTTTCATAAATCTTAACTAACCTTATAAAATTTAGTTAACTTAAATAAATTATTATTATTATTATATTTAGTTAATTTTTATAGAACTTATTTATTTACTTATTTTTATTATTTACAAAACATAGTTAACTTAGTTAAATTATTATCATTATTATAAATTTAGTTGATTTTTATAAAAATTATTTAACTTGGTTAGTATTTATAATTTATTATTATTATAAACACAACTGTTGGTATTACTACTACTACTACTACTATTATACTTAGTTATTTTTATTAACTATTTACTATTTATTGATCGTATTTGATTTTTTTTCTTTCATAAATAAAACAACTGCATGGTGGAAACATGTCTGTTTCCATAGCTTATTAGGAAATGGACTTAAAAGGTTTTTAAAAGTGGCATGAATTAACAAGTTTTCTATCTTTAAATTGGCAATGGCCACAAAAGCAAAGGGCGTTGCACTGTTCTAATTAACTTAGGTTGTAAAGATGTGCAATGGGATTTATAAATAAAAATATATAAGGATGTAAAAAATGGGGTCAATCTTAATATGATCAAGCTTCTTTATAACCCTAAGGATTTTTCTCGAAACACCAGCTCAGAGTTACATTTGCACGCAGTAAACATTATGAGATAAAGGTTTAGACCTATAAACATTATAAGCATAAGCCCCAACGTAACAGTGCATATAAAAGTCATACATAAACCTTAAACTAACCAACCTTAGAACAACAACAAAATCCAATTAACCTTCTTAACAAGAAAATCAGTGGATAATTAACATAGATGAACAACACTGCTTCTAGCTCCAAACATATCCAGTAATCACGCTCTAAGCATCATCTCTGCTTACATCCTCCGCTGATGCCAAAACCATCTCTAGATGCGCTGCTCCCTCTAGCGCATTCGGCTTCCCCAAAGCCGTCAACGCCATATGAGCTGCCTTTTGCCTCGAAATCATCATAGCCCCAAATGTTGGGCCCTGCATCACGGACATATACATATTTTATTACCCAATATATTCATTCATATCATGTCTTTAAGACCATTTCAAATATTGTTACCATTCGAGGTGAGCATCGATCTCATCAACCTCCATACCAGTAACTATCATGCCAGGAACAACCTCCCTAGTCATTGCCACTACTCATCCTCTACTTTGCTCATATACCATCAGCAGCATCTTTCATGGTCGAAATAAGCATATCTTCAAGCGCAGGTGCATGCTCACTTGTCACAGTAAACGTCACAACAAGCCCTTTTGCAAACAATCTTCAATGTACAACATTAACATCACAGTAAACGTGGTATTTAATGAACAATCAACAAATTATATGTTGACATTCTTTCAGCTTTTCTCGGTTAAATTGATTACATATAACTAAACGTGGTATCTAACCAACATTCAACCACTTTCAGAATAGGAAAAGGATCAGTGAGGTCCAGAAAATTTTGAATAAAATGAGAGGGCTGGGACACAATCTATATATCTAAAGATAGCATGCGACATGCAATCATTAGTAATGGGACTGTTGTAACGACTCGGATTTTTGGTCGGTTTATTTTAAATATTTAATATTGATTTAAATATTGAGTTGATAAAATAAATGAATTTTTTTATTAAGTTATCGATTTAATAATCGATTTCGTTTTAATAATCGATATACGATTTATTTCGAATATATATAATTATCATAATACGAGAATCTGAAATAATTCAATCCTAAGTTAAAACTGGACTGAAACAATTCAAATGATGAATATATATATTCTATTGGAATATATAGATGGTAATAATAATAATAATAATTTATTATTGTAATGATCTGAAATTTTCGACATTTAACTTCTAGTTAATTTGAATTTTCTAAATATTATTTGGATTTAATAAAGTTTAAAAATAAATTTTGAATCTTGAATGTATGTCTGGTTATTTTATAGACAGGATGTGGTAATAAAAACTCATTTTGGGTTATGTTTAATTTATTATATTTTATACATAACAATATTATTTTGTAAAATATTATTTATTTAGATGTTATTATGTAATATATAAGATTTTGTAAGTATACTTTGAATATTAAAGATAATAATTCTATTACAGCGATGTGAATTTTGTAAAGATTTTCAAGTATTTGAATTTTAAATTGTTTTGCTTAAATATGAATTGGAAGACAATAATATTTTGATTAAAATTAAATTAGTTAAATCGGTATTCGTTTAGGAAACAGTAAACCGTTTGCAATATAGTGTTGTAACAATTGATGTTCGAATATAAATTACAATTAAATATCAGTTTAGAATAATCGTTCAGTTTTCAAATGCGCAGTCCTAAAATATTTTACAAATTTTTTCTATAATTTTTAATTTGGAAAATAAGCACATATTTTTCTAATCTATTTCGGGTAATCGTGGTGCTTTTAACACTTTGCAGAATCAATCAACCAATCCGCTTTAGTTTTGTATTATGATCGGTAAACATTGTTGTATATTATCATGGACATTCGTGAATCGCGTTCAAAGGGGATCAGCACGTGTAAAAAAGAAGAAGGTATTTTTGCATTAAAACAGTTGGCAAACTGGTGTAAGGACTAGTCGCCACGCGTAAATCTTTGTTCTCCCCACCTTTTAGAAATATGATGTCCCTCTCTTGGATTTAACCCATCGGCTTCCCTAGCAAGCTTCACCGCCTCCTCTTCTCCCCAATCAACCTCCCCTACTCCGCGTTTGTACCACCCCATGCCCAAACGCAAGTGCCCAACACATGTTCCCTGATGAATGTGCTTTCCTTTTTCCTCCTTTTAAATGCTTGTGGCCATGTAACGTGTAGTATAAATTCCACACCACTCTTAGCATCTGTGTAATTTAACTCAGCAGAATCGAACAAATAAATTTATCAATTCCTCACCCGGGTTCAGCCGCCGAACAATGCATGCAATCCACTTTTGCTTTCTATTTGGCCTCTTCCCTGAGGGGCGCAGCTCTCCTACCGTCGTTTGTCACCAATCCGAGAGCCAAACCACTATGCGTCCCTTACTTCTCACGGCAACCACGAACTACAGCTCCACCTCGCAATCGCCTGCTCTTTCTGGTTAGCTTCTCACATGCTCCTCGGCCCCATTGATCCATACACCCCTTTTGGATCCAACTTTCCCACTAAAACATTGCTCACGCCTTGCATGCAAACATCCACACCCAAACCGTTAAACCATGGATCCACAAACTCATGACTGCTGGCTCGTCTTCCTCCTTTTATCGCAAATCGACGTTTGAATTTATTGTGGGGTTGAGAAGCTTTGGTGGTGACTTTTGGGGCATGCGACTCTACCTGGAGAGTTGTTAGATTCCCTGTAGAAAACTTGAAGGGTGGAGAAACATGTTATGGGGGCGTTCGGATTTCTTGTGGTAGTTGCAGTGGTAGTCCACGGTGATGGTTTATGCATGTCATTGGTGGTTGTACTCAGTGGGGTAGACGGGGTATTCTGGAGAAGATGTGATGCTTTGGGCTTAAGGTGCTAGTTGTGGAGGATTGTTGACGAAGACATGTGATTTCCATTGCTGTAAAGCTTGTTGTTGGGTAGTTGAGTGGTGGATGATGGACCGTTGGGGAAAATGGCAAGTGTAGTAGTTATCTCAAATCATTGCGGTAGAGTCGTCCCGGAAAGCTTGTATATGATCATCCTGTATTGTTCGCTGATGATACGGAGTGTTGACGGTGAAATTTGGAGAGTTTTGGGTGAGAACATTTAATTTAAATTATTTCTCTTTTATTTATTTAGTAGAAATGATAGATTATAATTAGTTGATAATTCTAATTAGTAACATTAGTTGATTTCTTACGGACATTGATGGTTGTATGCAATGTTTGGATGACAGTAATGTAGTTAGAACATACTGACACTAAGCGTCATTGACTGTAACGCTTAGCGCATAATTGATTAGTTATTTTAATTGTTGTGATTATGTTGGATGGATTCATGTCTGTTATATGGTTGGTTTCAGTTGCATGAAAACACACACACACACCGTAGTTGTGGAAATATATGGGTAGTCAATTTAAAACTCCTTCCTATATGAATAACGATTATTTAAATGTTAAAATAAAGATGGTAAATTAAGTTTGAATTTAAATTTCAAATGTATGGAAACCTAGTAAGGTTGATCAAATGATCTTCGCAAAAGGATGAAACGATTTTGGAAGTGTTTCCAATAATTCATATTAAAGTAAATATAGTTTGATAGTCAGTTGGTAAGAAATTTGGGTCGAATAATAACATTTGGTCATTATACGAATAAATTGATTCTATTTTCTTTTATAATGTCTTTGGAAATAATTGAACCAGTTGAGAAATGTATTATTAAATGTTCGAGTTAATCTGGAATAAAGATATGGAAATTTGAAATATGATTTTAAATTTAAGTATAAAATTGTTTCGGAAAGGAATTGGATGATATATATATATATATATATATATATATATATATAATCATTACGTGGTTTAAATCGAGAGCGTCGCGTAGCGACCATTCATAAACCTCAATCATAATGTTTAAATGACCATAGCTTGGGCGTTTTAAATTGAAATTACGTGAAACAAGGAGCGTTGGAATTCTATAAATAATAGCTTTGAGTGTAAAAGAAATTTCCAAATTTTATCGTACTATTTCCAAGTTATGTTGAAAACAAAATTTGAAAAGTCGTTATACGTGCATTTTGGCGACCGTGACGCGAAATCGAATAAAATGGGTTTATTTAAATTATAAAAATTTAGAATGAAATTTAAACATGATTTTGATTACTCAAATTTATATGTTTAAAGCCGAGTTAAAAAAAAATTATCTTTAAATTTAATTAAAAATAGAGTATGTGATGCTACTTGGTATTGTTCGAGATTTGGATTGAATACGAATTTAAATCCTTTTAAATTTGGAAGGTTGGATTGAATGTTGTTTGAAATCGAGATATAGAAATGAAATAAACTTTATCGAAACTGGAATATAAAATTTAAGTTATTGAAATTTGGAAAAAGAAAACAATTATGGTTAAAAGAGTTAACTATATACATATAGTTTAAAATATATTATATTATTTGTTATTTAAAGATTACTTATTATTTAAAGAATATTTTAGTAAAGCATTTGATATATGTATATATAGTAATATAAATTATTTTATTTTATTCTAATTATTTTATTATATCTATTCATAAAAATGTTTAATTTAAAATTTTATATGTATATATATTTTCCAGGTTATTTTAAATATTTGAAATTCTTCCTAAATAGGAATTGTTCCCGATTTAGAACTGCTAATTCAAGTTGAGATTTGAAGTAAAATATATTTCCTTTGACCATAAACCGATTTTGAAAAGACTATAGTATTGTGATTAGAAAAATATATATTCTATTTTGAAGGAAAAATCGACTTTGAAATGATTGTGATATCTCGACATGAAAAATATTATATTTTGAATATAAACGGGTTGGAATAATTGTGATAGATGATATAAGAAGTATGTCCTATTTTGAAATATGAATTGTTTTAATTACTCTGAATGGGCATAAACCAAATTGAGACTTGGAAATTTTGAAAACTCATGGAATTATGTCAAAGAATAAAGAATTAGGTTCTGAAATATAAGATGTGGAAATGAATATAAAATTTCAAGGAACGGTTAAGGCGATGAAGGGGTTTATGAAATTTAAATGAATCCAACTTTATTTGTAAATTATTCAACAACGATTTGGAAGGAGATTTGAATCGAAACCTTGTACGATCCATAACGGTTGATTTAAAATACGTTTATTACTTGGAAAGACCGGGATCGAAGACCATTCCAAGTAGTAATATGACGTTATAAAGAAATCGAAGACCTGAAAATCAATAAGTGAAGACCGAGAATCTTTGAATTTTTTTGGATTGAGTGCTGATGTCTCATTTTGGTTGATCACCTGATACGAGGTTATAAGTGGCATGAAATCTAAATATATTTAGAGATTTTCGGATTGTGTTCCGTTCAGACCCAAAACGGACTTGTATGGATTGTGTGTCTGACATTGAAATTGACTGCGTAGCACTGATTTATGTTAATATATATTGGACTCGTGGCAATATATTATTCTCGTCTCTAAGACATACGAACTTAGAGGGTATACATTGACAGAAATCAGTGACATGTCGTGAATTGTCAATGTGGAATACTCGAGTATGAAACGCGCAAGTGATGATTAAAGCATGGCTTATTGAAGCGTAGCTTTGTGTATATCGTGACCTCGACGAACCTCACACCCCAGATTGATGGTAAACTGGCAGTTAGGTTGTATACATAATCTCTAGTGAAAATCGAAAGCGACGGCTGTAGATCTACCTCGAAACCTGAGGGAATAAAGTATATACGGTGTCCGATGTCTGGATGTTATCCGGGATATATACTTTCGCGCTATGTATCCAGTGTTCGTTGTCTGGATGTTAACCAGGAATACTTAGCTTCGTGTCCTCTAATGATCTTTCGTGCCAGGAACCATCACGTTAGAAAACCCAATAACCAATACGAGTAGTTCGATTTGTTTGTAAACTATATATGTGGTCATAGTCACTATGCTTGCTAAGATTAATATATTTATTTGCGGAATGGTTTTCGACACTATGCACTAATGATAGTATTAAATGAGAATTTTCCCATATAAAACATTTTTGGTTATCATAAGACAAAACTCGCCCATCTGTTGTGTGTTTGCATTGTGCGATATGAGAGGAGCTTATGATAGCTTCATTTTCCAAAGTCATTACGGATTTCTGTGAACAAGAATTCACATGGAGTAAACCCGTTCCGCGTTAGCGGCGTGGTCCGGTGAATTTCCCAACTTTAAAATAAACCCTGAATAATAATTGTTTTGAGTTCTCACACCAGTCCCACGACTGACCTGGAGTTTATTGCACTACAACAAAAATACCATATTACAACTTTAATTTTACAACTGTGCGAAAAGAACAGTTGTAATAAATGCTTTTTTTACAACTGTGCAAAAAGCACAGTTGTAATAAAGGATTTTTTACAACTGCCAGTTCTCTAAAGTTGTAATAAACATATATATCACAACTTTTCATTTTATTATTTGTATTAGATGCCTATTACATACTAATGGTAATTAGTAATTGACTTTTAGTGTTTATAATTTGATATTAAATATTTAATAATAATTTTTACTATTAATAAATTCTATTTGAAAAATAATTAATTATCAATTACTAATAATTAATAAATAAAAATTAGTTATTGATAATTTGTATTGAATATTAATATTAAAAACAACTATTAAATATTTGATATTGAACTATTGATAATATATACATAATAATTAACTTTCGACAATAGTAATAAAGTAACCTAAAATATTTAAAAAGTAATATTTAATACTTTTTTAAAAATCTAAGAAATCCATATTATAGTTAATATAAAATTTTACTCGTTAATTCTAGTCTTAGTACGTTTCTTACAAAACTGATGAGCACGTAACCAGGTTAACAAAAATTTGGCTGCATCCTATGAAATTGTTCGCCTCCATAGGCTGAAAATACAGGCTATGAAAACTCTCAGCTTCTACAAACGAAAATTTGGAGCGTGGAATCGAAAATTTTGGTTCCCAGAACCGAATTTTTTTGCTCCATTGTAATTATTTTTGGTTAGGAGCCTAAATTTCTTCAACTCTGCATTTATCCTCTAACTTCGGGTATGTTTCTCGCTTTAATTTTTCTCCCTCTTTCTCAAATCATTCTCATTAACCCTAGATTTCACTCATTCTCCTCAATCACAATTTAGATCTTATAATCCCCATATCTCCGTCATTCTTCCCAATCCCTATGGGTAGTTCCCTCCGCGATGCGACTTCGAAAGCTCAATCGACGATGACCAAGGCAGAGCAGTGGCATTCGATTCTCAAGTGGTGAGGCGATCTGTAGCGAATCCGATGTTGCGCCCTTCCGATGTTGTAGCCCTTGCTACTTTGACTCATCTCGATTTTTTTGGAGCACGGATTACAGTTGTAGGGACAAATTGCTTGAAAGGTACGTATTCTTTGCTCTTTCCTTGTTCAGTTTTTCATATTGAACTGGAAATACATTGAACTGTATATTTCACTTGAGAAATAAACCTGTTCAAACATTAGACTAGAGATACATTGATGTATACACCCTGCACCCGTCTTCGTTGGACTACTTGCTATTATGTTGTCAGTCATTGAATGCATGTGTTAGTACTCCATTGTCCCTATACTGTTGTATATTTTGCTTAGGTTTATAAATGTTCATTTCGAATTTTAGATATTTACTATGCATAGTTGTACCTTGCCGATGGAATTCATATTGTTTAACTACACATATAGGATGTAGAAGCATGTGTATATGTGCATTTATATGCATATATACAGGTGTGTGATTACTGTATGCATGTAAAAGGTGGGATAATGTCACTTCACTTTTCAAATGTTTTGTAGAAAGAAGAATTCCTGCTCTATCTTGATATTCCTTTTGTACACTTTTTGATGGAACTTGAAATCCATATGTGCCGTAAATAAAAAAAAGAATGGTAAACAAACCTGCTTGCGCAGGTTTTAAAAGAAGTATGTCAATTAAATGAGAAACTCTTTGAGTGCGGAGCTCGAATGGTGACAAAATATTGCACCACTTAGATGTCACAAAAGCACTTGCATTTTCCTGGTTCATTCTCCTTTGGTTTGGTCATGAACTGTATTAGCAATTGGCTTAATTCCCTTTTTTGGTCCAGTTAAGTCTCTGTTATACGAGTTCTTTTTCTTTTTGAGAAATTAAATATTTTGATCCTGCTGTGCACTAGGTCTTTTCGTTTATATAGAGAAATGCTAAACCATCAACTAGTAAAGGTGATAACTTTTTGCAAATTACTATTCATTTGGTCGAACACATAACTTTGATGTTTTAAGCATTCATTTGATTTCCTGGGAAACCAGCAAATATGCCTTGGTCATTTCCTGGGAAACCCGTAAAGGTGATAACTTTTTGCAAATTACTATTCATTTGATGTTTTAAGTACTCTTTCTCTTCTACTTTGTCTTCTTCTTTACTTACCGACTAAGTTCTTACCTGATATTATCAGGTTTCAAGAATCTCAAGTCACTTGAAATATGCGGTGGGTTGCTCACTAATGCTGGTGTGAAGAACGTAAATGAACTCACTTCTCTAACCGTCTTAAATTTATCTCAAAATGCAAAATTTACAGAGAAGACCCTCGAGCTGATTTTTGGTTAGAAATTCTGTACTTTATATTGCAATATAGAACTTTGTCCATACCCATTAAACATTTTCAAACTTATATTCTAAACCCAAAAAAAAAAACTTTTGGTCCTAGCATGCTTACGGATTGAAGTATGAAGCATTGTAAATATGGTTCTTGTAATGCTAATTGTGCATCACTGGAATGATTGAAGGACATAGAAGAAATGGAGAAGTCGAGGACATAGAAGAAATGGAAAAGTCGAGGAGGTGAAAAGTGTGGTTGTCAAGATGGACTACATGGCTTGAAGCAAAGAGGTATAATTAGAACCTTAAGTTATGTTCATTTTTCAATTAGATTTATTTGTACGGATTTTGTTTTTTTCTCTAGTTTTTTGTATAAATTTATGTACATATTAGTTAATTCAAAAGTGTATAGAAGAATAAAGCTAATTTATGTTTAATTTTACAGTTAATGGACAATGAAGTAGAGGAATCAGAGATTGTTCATCTAGAAAAGAAGACAAGAAGGTAACCAAAGAAAAAGCTTGAAAGAGAAGTGGTATCTTCTGCGTTAACATGTAAAATCCTAGATGATGTGTAATTTGGAATTTAGATGGGTTCTGATTAGTGAAAAAATAAATCGTGTTTGTGCTTTGTTGGAGTACACTTTTAATTGAGGATGTTATGGTAACAGTTGTAATTTTATACATTTTAATGTGGTATATGATTTATAATTTTTATTTTGGATATAAAGTTATGACTTTTATCAATGAATGGATCATGATGCCTTTAAACTTACATCCATTTCTTGTGTTATTTATCTATTTATTGTTGCATATATAAAATATATATAGATTATTATGCATATAATTTGTGGATATTTATAAATGTAAAAAGTTGTAATAAAATATATCACAACGCTTATAAATAGTTGTAAAAATTACAAGAACAACGGTGCATAAATATTGTAATAAATTTTATTACAATGGTGGAGAACAGTTGTAAAATATACATATTACAACGGTGTTGCAACAGTGCAAAAAAGTTGTAATAGATTTTAGTCTATTACAACTTCTTAATACACGACGGTTAGCCCATCGTTGTAAAATGTATATTACAAAGGTTTTCCACCGTTGTAATATGCTCATTTTGTTGTAGTGAATTGTTCCCTTATCTAAACTCTTGGTATCCATAATTTTGCGCGGGCAGCTAGTAGTTTAGTTTGCAGGTTTAGTCTTCTTAGCTGGATTCAGTTTGGAGATAGAGTTCTTTGGTTTTACTTCTTCTGCTGTGAGCATTTGGTTCCGCTGAGCTTATGGTACACATTGATTTATTTTATGTAACACCCCATAATTCTGTTAATATTAATAGCCACAAAATAAAGAATAACTAATTACAGATGTGAGAATTAAGGGAAAACGGGTTTCGCGGTTGCGTTCGTCTCGGAAAAATACGCGAAATAGAGTCCAAAATTTCGTAAATCGGAGTCAGTATGACCGAGATATGGCCTTCAGAAGTTTCACGAAAAATCAGAAAAACGAAACAGATTTCAAAAATGCAGAAAACGAGCCAGGCGGGAAAATTCTCGCCCAGACCAGGTCGACCAGGGGGTCGACCTGGAGGGGACCAGGTCGACCTAAGGGTCGACCTCCCTGGTCGAGCCAGGTCGGCCTGGGTGCATCTGGATGGGTTTTTGGGCTGTTTTGGTGAGCCTGTGACGAATTCTGACGGTTCTGATCTGTTTTAGGGTTTATCTAAAGGCCTAAAACAACTAACTACACCTATAAATACATCCTAAGACCTAGCCTCCTCTACACACAATTCTATTCTGCTTCTTCTCTGCCTCTGTTCTAAAGAAAAGTAAAAATGGCGTCGCTACTCTGCTGGAATCAAAACTAGAAGCTAATCAACATCAACCTAAGCAACTCAATTCAAATTAGAGATTAAAGCTTCTGCAACAATTCTACAACAACTAAAGTTCTTTCTTTAATCCAACCAAGGCAAGTACAGTTATTTTCCGCTATAAACGTTAATTTTGATTGTGACATGAATTCTAAATCTGAATCTGAGGTTATATCTGTTCTGTTCTGATTTGATTTATCTTATTCTGTACCTCTTTCCTCTTTCTGTTCTATAGCCAGGCTACCACTTGCCTGAGCCAATCTCATAAGAGATTAACATACGCTAAAATGTTTGGGACAGTAAAATGAATGATGCATGAATTTTGCATGGCCAATAGGTTACTGATTTGAGGAAAGAACATGGACTGTAGCTAGAACATAAATCTGAGATGATTTGACATGTTATGTTTATAACATAAAAAGGTATTGAACATATGATTTGTGGACACGACATAAAAAGGTATATAATTGGACATAAATGTAGACTGTATTGAACATATAATTTGAGATAAAGGGAATATGGCTTAGGTATAAAGACTTACATGGAAGTAGGATATCTATTATGTAAATAAACACCTAAGTAGGGGATCTTTGGGATATATGACATGCATAGTAGTCGATAACTATATTTGGTATAATTTATATGGATCTTTTGTACTATGCAAGTTTAATAAAAATTGAAACATATGATATATGGTAAATTTATGACCATAATCTATGCTACGTAAATTTAATACAAACATAGGGTATATGATAATATTGTGAATCAAGACTATTATTTATGCACGTGAACTTAGGCAAGATTTATAGTTAGGCAAGATATGAAACTTTAAGAAATGAGTAAATCTGTTATATTTGCCTAATTTGCTAGTTTTGTTACATTGCCTAATCTGCTAGTTCTGTTATATTGCTTAATCTTCGAGTTCTGCTCTACTGCTTAGTTTGCTAGATTTGTTCATCTGCCAAATCTGTCTGTTGAAAATGCTAAATCTGCTAGTTTTCTTAATCTGCTAAGTCGCCTAGTCTGAGAAATCTGTTATCTGCTATATCTGTTGAGTTGATATAATCAGTCCGCTATTGAAATAATCTGAATTGGCTATAGTTATGAAAAATTGACATGTATATTAGGCATGGGTATAAATGAGAAATCAATAATTAATTGGCCGCAATGATAAACATGGCTAACTCGAGGTTAGAATGAGTTTGCGGCGTAATTTTGCCCGGAACCGCCCGGCATATTCCAGTGGTCGCAAACAATAGGTTCTAATGTGAGAAGTTAGTCATAACGTGCTTGAAAACCCGAGGTTAGACTCAGTTTGCGACGGAAACCTGCCCGGAACCAACCGGCCTAACCATTAGCCGCAAATTGTCAGTCTAATGTGAGAGGTTTGGGCATTAATATTTAATTAATGAAAATCTGAGATAAATATGATGTCTAAAACGTGTTGGGTTAAACCAATTGGACCAATGAATCTGATAAACCCGTTTCATGAATCCGTAGGCCCAATACAAAGTTAGATAATCTGTAACCAGTTAATCTGTAAGCCTGTTATATCGAACATCTGATCCGTTAGTCTGAAAACCGGTTAACTTGTTTGTCTGATCTATGAACTAGTTGATCTAAACTCTGTATGTCTGAACTTCTAAACAAGTTAATCTGAAATCTGTTAGTCTGGGTTAGGAGGGGAATTACTTGTGTCATCTGTTGTTTGGGACCCATATTAGTCAGTAACCCTTTCTGGTATCAAAACTTTGACCCAACAGTAGGTAGGGTCCGGGCACGCTTACTGAACTAATTATAAGCGGTTCATTCTGATAATGGCGAGGGGTGTTGATGGTGCGTTCCAACCGGGTCATGTGCGTGCATGGATCCCGGTCTGCCTCTGAGGATGTAAGACGCCGTGACATCTGTAAATAGGTCTGTGTCATTCAAAGGTTGCCACTTTAGGGAATGATACACCCTTCGGTGGGGCTGGCACAGGGTATTTATGTATTAGGGAGCCGATCGCTTGGGGTAGGGTTTTAGGGTACACTTAGTTCTATCTGTTTCTGTTGGTACCGTCTGTTTCTGTTGGGTGGCAACACCTGTCTGTTTCTGCGTGGTACCGTCTGTTCGGGTGGTAAAGGCCAAATTACTAGTGTACACCTTATGCTACATTCTGCTTCTGTCTGTTTCTGATCGGGTGGTAAAGGCCCATTACTAGCGTGGAAATTATTCTGTACCAGTTTCTGTTTCAGTTTAGACATTAGGGTGACACCTAATTCTGTTATACTAGTATTAGTGCAGAGAAGTGTAAAGCAATAGTTTATGTCATTCTGTTCTTCTGTTATATCTGCTACACCTGTTACCGTTATCTCTCATCTAGTTTTATGTTCATGTCATATTATTATTATCTGTTCATATGCTGAAAATCACTGGACTTGCCAGACTTTTTGTCTGACCCTTGTTGTTTCGCCTCCTTTCTTCCGTTTCCCCCCAGGTTATCCAAGGAGGGAATACTCTAGCTTGATCCGGATTTCTCTTTGCTTGAAGTGCTTAAAGTATGGCTTGGCTCTGTATAGCTCCTGTTCTATGGGGATTATGATTTTAAAACATGCATTTTGAAGGCTTTTGTATAAGACTGATATTTGTACTTGAATTCTGAGATTTGAAAGGATGTAACCATATTGATTTATGTTTCTGCTGTAATAAAGTTAAAAATTTTCAAGTACTGTTTTATCTGTCTTGTAAGTTTCTGTTCTGTTTACTAAAATGCTCCACCAAAGTTAAGGCATTTCCTTTGTGAGTGACCTTAACGGAGGTGGGGTGTTACACTTGGTATCAGAGCTGAAGGTTACCAGATTTTATAAAATGTTTTGAAAACTATTTTCAAAAAGGTTTTGAAAGGAAGTATTTTCAAAAATAAAGCTTATTTTGAAAAACATAATCCCCAAGAGCCATATATATTTCTTTCAGTCCTTTTTGTATTGAACCTTTCCTTTTTCGTTTCAGCATGTCTGAAGCATCTGAGATACCAGAGGGTGTTCATGTACCCGGTTGGTTTCGTCAATATCTTGAGGCTAGGACCGCCGCTGCAGGTCCAGCAAATGATCCCCCTCCCCCACCCCCTCCTCGTGCAATTGCTTTCTCAAAGATCTGTAGAGATTTTAGGGCCATGGATGGGAAGGATTTCAAAGGAACTGAATCATTTGTAGAAGCGAGGAATTGGCTCAAAGAAACTGAGGATCTATTCGTTATCTTCGAGGTGGACGATAGGCAGAAGGTACAGTTGGCGGTATGGCTGCTCAAAGACGAAGCTTCCTACTGGTGGGAAGTCACTAACGCCGAGAGGCTGGTTGAGGCATGGATGGATTTCAGAACAAGGTTTGAGACAAAATTTCTCTCGCAAGCTGAACGGAGTTTACAACTGGAAAAGTTCTTATCTCTTAAGCAAGGAAGTATGACGGTCAAGGAATACGTCAACCAGTTCAACCAACTAGCTAGGTTCGGATTGGATTTAGTCAACACTCAACATAAAAATGCTCTCCGCTTTGTTAAAGGATTGAACGAGCCACGGCACAGCCTACCCATGACCCATGTACCCATGGGAGTGACTTACGAGAAATTGGTGGACATGGCACTACTGCACGAGGAAGACAAGGGCCCGAAAGAGACAAAGAAGGAAGAACCACAGAATAATAAAGCGGGGCCCAAAAAGGAAACACAAAAGAAGGATGAGAAGTCTGAAGATAAGAAGGGGAAAAAGTGCTTTACTTGTGGAAGCTCGACTCATCTGAACAAGGATTGCAGAAAAAGGAAGGGCGCTTGCTTCAACTGTGGGGAGATGGGACACTTCACTAGGGACTTCCCAAAGAAACGAGGACAAGGAGGGCAGGCGAACACTCTTGAGGCTAGTGGCTAGGATAGGAGTAGGAAAATTTCTATAGTAGGATTAATTTCTTTATCTGATTATGGAGTTAAGACTTTTTCTGATTCTGGTATTTTGATTTTGTAATCGATACTCTGCACTTTAATACTAGTATTATTTCTGAATTCCGCTGTAGACTCAGACCCATAAGGGTTATGGCTCATCTGTTTGAGATTGGGTTTTGAGAGATATCTGTGTTAGGCGCCAAGTATGACGCATACATTCTGAGGTTTTGTGGGATATGATTTTATCATGCTTAGCTTCCTAAGAATCATTAGGGAACCTGATCTGTATCAGTAGTCTGTAAATATATAAATAATTCTGATTTCCAGTTTTGACATTGTCTAAAGAAGGTAATCCTCTGAGTGTCAATCTGATATTGGTTTCGGTCTTTGGGTTTGATACTTAGGGGAATTATTTTCTCAACCAATGTCTAATGGGAACCAAGTCTTCGTTCTATCTGTACTCGCTTCCATCATTCGACTGTATCCTATCGATTGAATCTTCGAACTTTAGAAAACTAATGGGTGTAAACATGTGTTTGAGACATGTTATATTTGATGGTTGCAAGTGGATGCAAGTGGTTGCTAGTGGTTTCCCGTGGATGCATATACACACACTAGGCACTAGATCGGCTCGAAAACACTCTCATACTGCATATGGATGTGTGAGCATTTTTAAATTTTGTGGATGCAAAATGATTGACTCAGCACATGGATGTTGCATATGAATGAATGGTCGTGCACTCATATAGAAATGATATGTATCGAGTAGGAAAATTGCACACATAATGGACGCATGGCACTATCATGGTCTGCATTAAAGGAGGTCAACTGAATTAGTGGACCGCCTGATTTTGCATTAGATAGGGACATATACACACACACTGTGCATTTAAACATGGAAGCATTAGAAGTCTATAAGGACAATGGATGCCTGTGTTTGATGGTTGAGTAGATGGTTGTTTGGATGATTAGGATATACATTCTTCTTGACTTGAAGATTTCGGGGACGAAATCCTTTAAGGAGGGGAGAATGTAACACCCCGTAATTCTGTTAATATTAATAGCCACAAATCAAAGAATAACTAATTACAGATGTGAGAATTAAGGGAAAACGGGTTTCGCGGTTGCGTTCGTGTCGGAAAAATACGCGAAATAGAGTCCGAAATTTCGTAAATCGGAGTCAGTATGACCGAGATATGGCCTTCAGAAGTTTAACGAAAAATCAGAAAAACGAAACAGATTTCAAAAATGCAGAAAACGAGCCAGGCGGGAAAATTCCCGCCCAGACCAGGTCGACCTGGGGGTCGACCTGGAGGGGACCAGGTCGACATGGGTGTCGACCCTAGGGTCGACCTGGGGGTCGACCTCCCTGGTCGAGCCAGGTCGGCCTGGGTGCATCTGGATGGGTTTTTGGGCTGTTTTGGTGAGCCTGTGACGAATTCTGACAGTTCTGATCTGTTTTAGGGTTTATCTAAAGGCCTAAAACAACTAACTACACCTATAAATACATCCTAAGACCTAGCCTCCTCTACACACAATTCTATTCTGCTTCTTCTCTGCCTCTGTTCTAAATAAAATTAAAAATGGCGTCGCTACTCTGCTGGAATCAAAACTAGAAGCTAATCAACATCAACCTAAGCAACTCAATTCAAATTAGAGATTAAAGCTTCTGCAACAATTCTGCAACAACTAAAGTTCTTTCTTTAATCCAACCAAGGCAAGTACAGTTATTTTCCGCTATAAACGTTAATTTTGATTGTGACATGAATTCTAAATCTAAATCTGAGGTTATATCTGTTCTGTTCTGATTTGATTTATCTTATTCTGTACCTCTTTCCTCTTTCTGTTCTATAGCCAGGCTACCACGAGCCTGAGCCAATCTCATAAGAGATTAACATACGCTAAAATGTTTGGAACAGTAAAATGAATGATGCATGAATTTTGCATGGCCAATAGGTGACTGATTTGAGGAAAGAACATGGACTGTAGCAAGAACATAAATCTGAGATGATTTGACATGTTATGTTTATAACATAAAAAGGTATTGAACATATGATTTGTGTAACACCCCGTATTTTCTGAGAATATATAAAAAATGGTTAATTATGAAGAAGTTATTAAGCCTTGAAGTTTATATGCATATGAGAGAAATATATATAAATATATATAAAAATTAAAAAAATAAACATGCAAAAAAGGTTCAAAACAGCAAATTGGGAGGGGGAATAACCGAACCGGCCCATTTTTGAGGTCGACCCGAGCCCCGCTGGGTCGACTAAGGGTTAATCCAGGGTGTTTGGCTGTCATCCCGTGGGCCGATTCGCTCAAATGCAGATTTTGCATTTGAATGGTTCTCATGATTCAGGGTTAATCTAATGGTCCTAAATAACTTCCTACACCTATATATACATCCTTAACCTAAACCTAAATCTCATATACAATTCTCTAGCCTCCATTGCTCTCTTTCTCTCTAAAAAAATAGATAAATCAATGGCGTCTCTACTCTGCTGAAACCTAAGCTAGGACTTGTGCTTCTTCTTCCTCCAATTCTGATTAGGACTAAAAGAGAACAGCTACAACACCTTTTTCTTTTAGAATCCAACTGAAACACCCCACCTCCGTTAGGGTCACTCTCAAAGGGAATGCCCTAATTTTGGTGGAGGTTTATAAGTACAAGTCACAGATATACAAGACAGATATAAGAACACATATTTGTAAACAGCGGAAGAACAACAAACTTTATTTCATCAAGTCAAATACGTGTTACAACAACATCCTTTCAAAACATAACATAACACTTTCATAATCTGTCTTGAGTACATTATTTTTAAAGAAGCATAAATAAAACATAGATAAACTGCAAAAGCCCCATAGTGGATTGTCCAAAGCCATAGTTCAAAACAGGAAAGTCCAAGCAATACATTTCTCTTCTTCAAGCTGGATGTTGAGGTAGGTCAAGCCGCTGTGTTCCCTCCCTGAGGACCTGGGGGGGGGGGGGGGAACGGAAGAAAGAAGACGAAAGAAAATAGAGTCAGACATAAAGCCTGAGTAAGTCTAGTACTACTTTGTCTATGAATAAAGAACTGGGTATGATAAGTAAAACAGGAAGTGGGCAAACACTATGAACTTGGTTAAGTTATCTAGGGTCGAATATACTATCGTACCCCATGTTAATCCCTAAACCCATATAAACTAGTTTCCAATTTGCACCCCATAATCAGGGTAGTGTGATCCATTCTACGATGATCGGCTCCTACTCGCATAGTTACATGTGTCTTACGGCCCCCCGATGTCTGTAGTTACCTATGCTGGTCCCACCATGGGGTGTATCAAGTCCCATAGTGGCAACCCGACACAACCTTAGAGTGCAAAGGTATGCTACTGGTGTCCAGTGCTTTATTTTTCTGCGCCGGAGTGCGTGCACGCCCACACACCGTTAGAACCTACACTGCTACACCACCGCCGTCGATTTGACCTCTTACAATCAGCCCAGTAATCGTGCCCCACCCTGCCTAGTTTCAGGGTATCCTGATACACCTTCTAGGGTTACTGCTGAAAAGGGTCCCCCGTTACTAGGTTTTCTATCTCTAGCCAACATGCTAAGTTGGTTAAGTGTTTCCTAACCTAACCCCACCAGTCCGTTTAGTTTAGCATGTTCCATTTTGATTAAGTCTTTAGTTCACTTAATCCTAACAATCCTGACTCAGCCTTAATTGTCTTATTAAGGCCCTGACCTCTCACATTAGACAGGTATTGTTGTGGCTGCCTGTTGCCGGTTGGTTCCGGGCAGTCTTACGCCACAACTCAGTCTAACCTCGGGTCCTTGCTGGGCTCCATGTTTAACCTCCCACATTGGATAGGTATTGTTGTGACTACTGGACAGCCGGGCGGTTCCGGGCAGGTTTACATCACAACTCAATCCAACCTCGGGTTAAACACATCGTCTTTTCTACATTTACATATCTTGTCATTCTTCTTTATTTATATGTAAATATTTGCGGCCCATTATTAAGTGCATGGTGTAAAGGTTACACCGATCATGGGCCCAACCCATACTTGACTTTGGGCCCTTCTATTTCATATTTTCATTCATTAATTAATTTTTAACCCAACGTTATTTTCCCCCGTTTTACACGTCCGTTTATATATATTGGGCTTAGCCTTTTAAAGCCCAATTTAGCCATGCGAAAAGGGGAGGCTTATGGCGTATACACCAAGAGGGGAAAGTGAGCGCATGAACTTGCATATGACGTTGGAAAATACATAATAGAAATTGGTGTACTTGCATAGTGGTGACATGTATTTTGGTCATAAAACATAGGTGACATAAATCAAGGCATGTAAACTTGCATAGGTTTAACTACAACATGAACCTATATTCTTATTTAGGCATAATGTCAAACATAAGCATGGCCTAAATACTTCTAGCATAAACATGGCATATTGTCAAACATAAGCATGGCATAAAATACTTCTAGCATGAACATAGCATAATTCAACTTAATCATGATTTAAGCCTAATCACATAACGATGGTATAAACATACTTATGCATAAATATTCCTAAACATGGTGTTTGCTTTAAACTTGCAAAAAGGGATTTTTGAGTCTAACCTAGCCATGTCATCATATAATCCTTTAAAACAAGATAGACTTAATAACGGATTTCAATTATGCCAAATATCATTCCTAGCCATATTCATAAGTTTGTAAAAGCATGACTTAATGCATGGATTATGGTGTCAAAATTCTACATAGTTTCATATGAACTATAATAACCAAACTTGTTTCAATTACTTGCAAAACGATT
This sequence comes from Allium sativum, assembly GCA_030737875.1. NCBI lineage: Eukaryota > Viridiplantae > Streptophyta > Magnoliopsida > Asparagales > Amaryllidaceae > Allium > Allium sativum. The sequence continues at coordinate 4,901,182 of CM060923.1, read as the reverse complement.
TATGCACAAAATATACATCATAATGGCATAATAACAAAGCCTCAAATTTGCATGAATTTCAATTAACTACATACATGTAGCTTCAATATAGATTACACAATTTGCGCAATATTCCAAACGTTTATTTGCATAGAACTACCGCATGTAGTTCTTTATAATGAATAACATAATTTTGCACAAACATGAATTACTTCCATTGCCACAATTCAAGCATACACATCAACACAGTTGTTTATTAATACCAAAGTAATACTCTACTTACAATGGTTTGATGAATTCTCTAGTTTAGGGATTGAAGACGCAAATTCCTTTGTTGAATTGATTAGCTTTAGGTTGCTTGAATTGCTTTAGGCCTTAGAACTTTCTCCCTAATCCTCTCTTTAGTTGGCGGCTACTCTTTGTCGTTCCTCAGCAACATGGCGGCTATAATCTTATTTTGAATGAATAGATTAGGGTTTAGTCTAGGGTTGTTTATATAGAGGTTAGGAATTGATTAGGACCATTGATGTTGCTAAGTTAGATCATAGCCATTCATTAGGAAGAGAGACCAATAAAAACCCGCCACCTAGCCCTAATGACAAAGCAGACCACTGAAATTCGACCAAACACAGACCTGGCCAGCCAGGTTGACTGGGCTCGACCAGGTCGACACCCCTGTCGACAGGGCTGTCGACAGCCCTGTCGACATGGGTAGCCCAGGTCGACAGCCCAGTCGACCTGGGTGGCTAGGCGGGTGTTTTATCCGCCTGGCCCGTTGGGCCCCATTTCAAATTATTATTTTATTCTGTTTGAATTTTAAATTTAATTCAAAACTTCCGAAGGCCATATCTTCTTCATACGGACTCCGTTTTTCGAAAACTCGGACTCTATTTCGCGTATTTTTCCGAGACGAACGCAATGGCGTATCCCGTTTCCCTTAGTTCTTTGATTTGAATTTGATTATACTTTAATTCATGAATTTCACAGTTATAGAATTTTCGGGGTGTTACACCAACCAAGGCAAGTACAGTTATTCTCCGCTATAAACGTTAATTATAATTTTGATATGCTTTTAAATCTGAGTTTGAGGTTGTATATATATTCTCTTCTGTTAGATCTGTTTTCTGTGACTGTTCTGTATTCCTTTCTTCTTTTCTGTTTCTATAGCCAGGCTACCACGAGCCTGTGCCCAATCTCATAAAGAGATTAACGTATGAACGCAAAATTTGGGACAATTAATGAATGATGCGAAATTTGACAAGACTGAATTGAACGTATGACTTTAGATCTGAAGCATAAAATATATTGGACATGTGACTTGGGATTGGATGCATAAATTTGACTATGAACATGTAATTTATATATTGTATGCATAGAGTATGTTGTAATTTAGATCTGTAGCTAATTAGAGAAATGAACATATGTTATCTAGATCTGTAATTAATTAGAAAAATGAGCATATGTTGTAAACTAGATTTAGATCTATGCATATTCTGTGATAAAAGAAAAGAGGAACCATTGTATGTTTACATATGATTGGAGACTTTGGACAAAATGCATATAAAAGTCAAGATCTGATTTTTAGAAGATATAATTTAAAGATTTAGATTATTGGGTATATTTTGCATTATGATTCATGACTTGAAAAGAAGAAGGATATGGAAAGTTAGGTGTAAAGATTTACATTAATTAGGATATCTATTATTGTGATTACACCTAAATAGGAATTTTTGGATATATGGCATGCATTGTAATTAATGATTATATTTGGTATAATTTACATGTGAATCTGCTGTAAAATGCTAGTTTAACAAAAATTGGAACATATGTTATATGGTAAATTATGTCCATATTCTGCGCTATGTAAATTTATGCAAACATGGAATATATGTTCATATTGTGAATCATGACAATTATGTAGGCATATGAATTTAGGCCTAATTTATGATTAGGCAAGGCATGTAAATAGAACCTTTAGAAATATTAAATCTGCTAAATCTGCTAATTTGCTAAGTTGCCTAAACTGCTAGTTCTGTTATATGGCTTAGACTGCTATTTAGATTGAAATGCCTAATCTATGAAATTTGTCTGTTGAGATGCCTAATCTGTTATGTGCTAAAATCTGCTAAGTTGCTTAATCTGCTAAATCCGTTAAGTCGCCTAATCTTAAAAATCTGTTACCTGCTATATCTGTTGTTTTGATATAATTAGTCTGTTATTGGCGTAATTTGAATTGACTATAGTTATGAATAATTGACATGTATATTAGGCATAGGCATAAATGCTAAACTATTAATTAATTGGCCGCAAAGATAAATATGGCTAACTCGAGGTTAGAATGAGTTTGCGGCGTAAACCTGCCCGGAACTGCCCGGCACATCCAGTGGCCGCAAACAATAGGTTCTAATGTGAGAAGTTAGTCATAACATGCGCAAGACACGAGGTTAGGTCTGGCTTGTTGCAGAAGTCTGCCCGGAACCGCCCGGCATATCCAGCGGCCACAAGCTACCGACCTAATGTGAGAAGTTTGGGCATTAATATTTAATTAATGAAAATCTGAGATAATTATGATGTCTAAAACGTGTTGGGTAAGGCTAAACCAATTGGACCAATGAATCTGATAAACCCGTTTCGTGAATCCGTAGGCCCAATGCAAAGTTAGATAATCTGTAACCAGTTAATCTGTAAGTCTGTTAATCTGTAACCAGTTAATCTGTAAGCCTGTTAATCCGAACATCTTATCCGTTACTCTGAAAACCTGTTAACTTGATTGTCTGATCTGTGAACTAGTTAATCTAAATTTTGTATGTCTGAAACTTGTAGACAAGTCAAGCTGAAATCTGTTAGTCTGGGGACACAAGGTTAGGAGGGGAATTACTTGTGTCATCTGTTGTTTGGGACCCATACTAGTCAGTAACCCTTTCTGGTATCAAAACTTTGACCCAACAGTAAGTAGGGTCCGGGCACGCTTACTGAACTAATTATAAGCGGTTCATTCTGATAATGGCGAGGGGTGTTGATGGTGCGTTCCAACCGGGTCATGTGCGTGCATGGATCCCGGTCTTCCTCTGAGGATGTAAGACGCCGTGACATCTGTAAATAGGTCTGTGCCAATTGGTTGTCACTTTAGGGAGTGATACACCCTACTGTGGGGCCGACACAGGATATTTATGTATTAGTGAGCCGATCGCTTGGGGTAGGGTTTCAGGGTACACTTAGTTCTGTCTGTTTCTGTTGGTACCGTCTGTTTCTGTTGGGTGGTAACACCCGTCTGTTTCTGTGTGGTACCGTCTGTTCGGGTGGTAAAGGCCCATTACTAGTGTACACCTAATTCCACATTCTGTTTCCATAGGGATAAATCTGTTTCTTCTTCTGTCTGTTTCTGATCGGGTAGTAAAGGCCCATTATTAGCATTTTGTTTCTGTTAAAGTATTCTGTACCCGTTCCTGCTTCAATTTAGACATTAGGGTGACACCTAATTCTGTTATACTAGTATTAGTGCAGGGAAGTGTAAAACAATAGTTTATATCATTCTGTTTTTCTGTTATATCTGCTACACCTGTTATAGTTATCTCACATCCAGTTTTATGTTCATATCATATTATTATTATCTGTTCATATGCTGAAAATCACTGGACTTGCCAGACTTTTTGTCTGACCCTTGTTGTTTCGCCTTCTTTCTTCCGTTTCCCCCCCCCCCAGGTTATCCAAGGAGGGAAATACTTTAGCTTGATCCGGATTTCTCTTTGCTTGAAGTGCTTAAAGTATGGCTTGGCTCTGTATAGCTTCCGTTCCATGGGGATTATGATTTTAAACTATGCATTTTGAAGGCTTTTGTACAAGACTGATATTTTGTACTTGAATTCTGAAATTGAAAGGATGTAACCATACTAATTTCTGTTTCCGCTGTAATAAAGTTAAAAATTTTCAAGTACTGTTTTATCTGTCTTGTAAGTTTCTGTTCTGTTTACTAAAATGCTCCACCAAAGTTAAGGCATTCCCTTTGTGAGTGACCTTAACGGAGGTGGGGTGTTACACTTGGTATCAGAGCTGAAGGTTACCAGATTTGATAAAAACTTTTTAAAAACTATGTTTTAAAAAGGAAGTATTTTCAAAAGTAAAGCTTATTTTGAAAAAAAAAACATAATCCTCGAAAGCCATATATCTTTCTTTCGATTCTTTGTTTCGAGTTCCTTCCTCTTTCCCTTTTTGAATCTCTTCCTCCGCGTATAGATGTTTTTTCTAAGATAGGTAAGAACTTCCGTGCGATGGGCGGAAAACCGCTTTATGGGACTGAGACGTTGTCGAGGCTAGAAGTTGGCTGAACGAAGTGGAGGACTTGTTGGTACCTTTGAGGTAGACGATGGGACGAAGGTTCAACCAGCTGCTTGGTTAATGAAGGATGAATCTTCATTTTGGTGGAAGGTCACGAATGGAGAACGTACATGGGAGACATGGATAGGACACACGATAAGAAAGTGGATCCAAAGAAGGGCACTTGCTTCAACTGTGGTGAGATGGGACACTTCACTAGGGACTGCCCGAAGAGACGAGGGCAAGGAGGACAGGCAAACACTCTCGAGGCTAGTGGCTAGGATAGAAATAGGAAAATTTCTATAGTAGGTTTAATTTCTTTATCTGATTATGGAGTTAAGGCTTTTTCTGATTCTGGTATTTTGATTTTGTAATCGATACTCTGCACTTTAATACTAGTATTATTTCTGAATCCCGCTGTAGGCTCAGACCCATAAGGGTTATGGCTCATCTGTTTGAGATTGGGGTTTGAGGGATATTTGTGTTAGACGTCAAGTATGACGCATACATTCTGAATTTTTGTGGGATATGATTTTATCATGCTTAGCTTCCTAAGAATCATTAGGGAACCTGATCTGTACCAGTAGTCTGTAAATATCTGAATACTTCTGATAAGATTTCCAGTTTTGACATTGTCTAAAGAGGGTAACCCTCTGGGTGTCAATCTGATGTTGATTTTGGTCTTCGGGGTTGACACTTAGAGGAATTATTTTCTCAACCAATGTCTGATAGGAATCAAGTTTTTGTTTTATTTGTACTTGCTCCATCACTCGACTGTATCTTATCGATCGAATCTTCGAACTTTAGGTAGAAACTAATGGGTGTAAACATGTGTTTGAGACATGTTATGTTTGATGGTTGCAAGTGGATGCAAGTGGTTGCCCGTGGATGCATATAAACACACTAGGCACTAGATCGGCTCGAAAACACTCTCATACTACATATGGATGTGTGAGCATTTTTCAATTTTTGTGGATGAAAAATGATTGACTCAGCACATGGATGTTGCATATGACTGAATGGTTGTGCACTCATATAGAATTGACATGTATCAAGTAGGAAAAATGCATACATGTTGGACTCATGGCACTGGCATAATTCGCATTAAGGAGGTCAACTGAATCAGTGGACCGCCTGATTTTGCATTAGATAGGGACATATACACACACTGTGCAATTAAACATGGAAGCATTAGAAGTCTATAAGGACAATGGATGCCTGTGTTTGATGGTTGAGTAGATGGTTGTTTGGATGATTAGGATATACATTCTTCTTAACTTGAAGATTTCGAGGACGAAATCCTTTAAGGAGGGGAGAATGTAACACCCCGTATTTTCTGAGAATATATAAAAAATGGTTAATTATGAAGAAGTTATTAAGCCTTGAAGTTTATATGCATATGAGAGAAATATATATAAATATATATAAAAATTAAAAAAATAAACATGCAAAAAAGGTTCAAAACAGCAAATTGGGAGGGGGAATAACCGAACCGGCCCATTTTTGAGGTCGACCCGAGCCCCGCTGGGTCGACTAGGGGTTAATCCAGGGTGTTTGGCTGTCATCCCGTGGGCCGATTCGCTCAAATGCAGATTTTGCATTTGAATGGTTCTCATGATTCAGGGTTAATCTAATGGTCCTAAATAACTTCCTACACCTATATATACATCCTTAACCTAAACCTAAATCTCATATACAATTCTCTAGCCTCCATTGCTCTCTTTCTCTCTAAAAAAATAGATAAATCAATGGCGTCTCTACTCTGCTGAAACCTAAGCTAGGACTTGTGCTTCTTCTTCCTCCAATTCTGATTAGGACTAAAAGAGAACAACTACAACACCTTTTTCTTTTAGAATCCAACCAAGGCAAGTACAGTTATTCTCCGCTATAAACGTTAATTATAATTTTGATATGCTTATAAATCTGAGTTTGAGGTTGTATATATATTCTCTTCTGTTAGATCTGTTTTCTGTGACTGTTCTGTATTCCTTTCTTCTTTTCTGTTTCTATAGCCAGGCTACCACGAGCCTGTGCCCAATCTCATAAAGAGATTAACGTATGAACGCAAAATTTGGGACAATTAATGAATGATGCGAAATTTGACAAGACTGAATTGAACGTATGACTTTAGATCTGAAGCATAAAATATATTGGACATGTGACTTGGGATTGGATGCATAAATTTGACTATGAACATGTAATTTATATATTGCATGCATAGAGTATGTTGTAATTTAGATCTGTAGCTAATTAGAGAAATGAACATATGTTATCTAGATCTGTAATTAATTAGAAAAATGAGCATATGTTGTAAACTAGATTTAGATCTATGCATATTCTGTGATAAAAGAAAAGAGGAACCATTGTATGTTTACATATGATTGGAGACTTTGGACAAAATGCATATAAAAGTCAAGATCTGATTTTTAGAAGATATAATTTAAAGATTTAGATTATTGGGTATATTTTGCATTATGATTCATGACTTGAAAAGAAGAAGGATATGGAAAGTTAGGTGTAAAGATTTACATTAATTAGGATATCTATTATTGTGATTACACCTAAATAGGAATTTTTGGATATATGGCATGCATTGTAATTAATGATTATATTTGGTATAATTTACATGTGAATCTGCTGTAAAATGCTAGTTTAACAAAAATTGGAACATATGTTATATGGTAAATTATGTCCATATTCTGCGCTATGTAAATTTATGCAAACATGGAATATATGTTCATATTGTGAATCATGACAATTATGTAGGCATATGAATTTAGGCCTAATTTATGATTAGGCAAGGCATGTAAATAGAACCTTTAGAAATATTAAATCTGCTAAATCTGCTAATTTGCTAAGTTGCCTAAACTGCTAGTTCTGTTATATGGCTTAGACTGCTATTTAGATTGAAATGCCTAATCTGTGAAATTTGTCTGTTGAGATGCCTAATCTGTTATGTGCTAAAATCTGCTAAGTTGCTTAATCTGCTAAATCCGTTAAGTCGCCTAATCTTAAAAATCTGTTACCTGCTATATCTGTTGTTTTGATATAATTAGTCTGTTATTGGCGTAATTTGAATTGACTATAGTTATGAATAATTGACATGTATATTAGGCATAGGCATAAATGCTAAACTATTAATTAATTGGCCGCAAAGATAAATATGGCTAACTCGAGGTTAGAATGAGTTTGCGGCGTAAACCTTCCCGGAACTGCCCGGCACATCCAGTGGCCGCAAACAATAGGTTATAATGTGAGAAGTTAGTCATAACATGCGCAAGACACGAGGTTAGGTCTGGCTTGTTGCAGAAGTCTGCCCGGAACCGCCCGGCATATCCAGCGGCCTCAAGCTACCGACCTAATGTGAGAAGTTTGGGCATTAATATTTAATTAATGAAAATCTGAGATAATTATGATGTCTAAAACGTGTTGGGTAAGGCTAAACCAATTGGACCAATGAATCTGATAAACCCGTTTCGTGAATCCGTAGGCCCAATGCAAAGTTAGATAATCTGTAACCAGTTAATCTGTAAGTCTGTTAATCTGTAACCAGTTAATCTGTAAGCCTGTTAATCCGAACATCTTATCCGTTACTCTGAAAACCTGTTAACTTGATTGTCTGATCTGTGAACTAGTTAATCTAAATTTTGTATGTCTGAAACTTGTAGACAAGTCAAGCTGAAATCTGTTAGTCTGGGGACACAAGGTTAGGAGGGGAATTACTTGTGTCATCTGTTGTTTGGGACCCATACTAGTCAGTAACCCTTTCTGGTATCAAAACTTTGACCCAACAGTAAGTAGGGTCCGGGCACGCTTACTGAACTAATTATAAGCGGTTCATTCTGATAATGGCGAGGGGTGTTGATGGTGCGTTCCAACCGGGTCATGTGCGTGCATGGATCCCGGTCTTCCTCTGAGGATGTAAGACGCCGTGACATCTGTAAATAGGTCTGTGCCAATTGGTTGTCACTTTAGGGAGTGATACACCCTACTGTGGGGCCGACACAGGATATTTATGTATTAGTGAGCCGATCGCTTGGGGTAGGGTTTCAGGGTACACTTAGTTCTGTCTGTTTCTGTTGGTACCGTCTGTTTCTGTTGGGTGGTAACACCCGTCTGTTTCTGTGTGGTACCGTCTGTTCGGGTGGTAAAGGCCCATTACTAGTGTACACCTAATTCCACATTCTGTTTCCATAGGGATAAATCTGTTTCTTCTTCTGTCTGTTTCTGATCGGGTAGTAAAGGCCCATTATTAGCATTTTGTTTCTGTTAAAGTATTCTGTACCCGTTCCTGCTTCAATTTAGACATTAGGGTGACACCTAATTCTGTTATACTAGTATTAGTGCAGGGAAGTGTAAAACAATAGTTTATATCATTCTGTTTTTCTGTTATATCTGCTACACCTGTTATAGTTATCTCACATCCAGTTTTATGTTCATATCATATTATTATTATCTGTTCATATGCTGAAAATCACTGGACTTGCCAGACTTTTTGTCTGACCCTTGTTGTTTCGCCTTCTTTCTTCCGTTTCCCCCCCCAGGTTATCCAAGGAGGGAAATACTTTAGCTTGATCCGGATTTCTCTTTGCTTGAAAGTGCTTAAAGTATGGCTTGGCTCTGTATAGCTTCCGTTCCATGGGGATTATGATTTTAAACTATGCATTTTGAAGGCTTTTGTACAAGACTGATATTTTGTACTTGAATTCTGAAATTGAAAGGATGTAACCATACTAATTTCTGTTTCCGCTGTAATAAAGTTAAAAATTTTCAAGTACTGTTTTATCTGTCTTGTAAGTTTCTGTTCTGTTTACTAAAATGCTCCACCAAAGTTAAGGCATTCCCTTTGTGAGTGACCTTAACGGAGGTGGGGTGTTACAATTTGTGGACACGACATAAAAAGGTATATAATTGGACATAAATGTAGACTGTATTGAACATATAATTTGAGATAAAGGGAATATGGCTTAGGTATAAAGACTTACATGGAAGTAGGATATCTATTATGTAAATAAACACCTAAGTAGGGGATCTTTGGGATATATGACATGCATAGTAGTCGATAACTATATTTGGTATAATTTATATGGATCTTCTGTACTATGCAAGTTTAATAAAAATTGAAACATATGATATATGGTAAATTTATGACCATAATCTATGCTATGTAAATTTAATACAAACATAGGGTATATGATAATATTGTGAATCAAGACTATTATTTATGCACGTGAACTTAGGCAAGATTTATAGTTAGGCAAGATATGAAACTTTAAGAAATGAGTAAATCTGTTATATTTGCCTAATTTGCTAGTTTTGTTACATTGCCTAATCTGCTAGTTCTGTTATATTGCTTAATCTTCTAGTTCTGCTCTACTGCTTAGTTTGCTAGATTTGTTCATCTGCCAAATCTGTCTGTTGAAAATGCTAAATCTGCTAGTTTGCTTAATCTGCTAAGTCGCCTAGTCTGAGAAATCTGTTATCTGCTATATCTGTTGAGTTGATATAATCAGTCCGCTATTGACATAATCTGAATTGGCTATAGTTATGAAAAATTGACATGTATATTAGGCATGGGTATAAATGGGAAATCATTAATTAATTGGCCGCAAAGATAAACATGGCTAACTCGAGGTTAGAATGAGTTTGCGGCGTAATTCTGCCCGGAACCGCCCGGCATATTCCAGTGGTCGCAAACAATAGGTTCTAATGTGAGAAGTTAGTCATAACATGCTTGAAAACCCGAGGTTAGACTCAGTTTGCGACGGAAACCTGCCCGGAACCAACCGGCCTAACCAGTAGCCACAAATTGTCAGTCTAATGTGAAAGGTTTGGGCATTAATATTTAATTAATGAAAATCTGAGATAAATATGATGTCTAAAACGTGTTGGGTTAAACCAATTGGACCAATGAATCTGATAAACCTGTTTCGTGAATCCGTAGGCCCAATACAAAGTTAGATAATCTGTAACCAGTTAATCTGTAAGCCTGTTATATCGAACATCTGATCCGTTAGTCTGAAAACCGGTTAACTTGTTTGTCTGATCTATGAACTAGTTGATCTAAACTCTGTATGTCTGAACTTCTAAACAAGTTAATCTGAAATCTGTTAGTCTGGGTTAGGAGGGGAATTACTTGTGTCATTTGTTGTTTGGGACCCATATTAGTCAGTAACCCTTTCTGGTATCAAAACTTTGACCCAACAGTAGGTAGGGTTCGGGCACGCTTACTGAACTAATTATAAGCGGTTCATTCTGATAATGGCGAGGGGTGTTGATGGTGCGTTCCAACCGGGTCATGTGCGTGCATGGATCCCGGTCTGCCTCTGAGGATGTAAGACGCCGTGACATCTGTAAATAGGTCTGTGTCATTCAAAGGTTGCCACTTTAAGGAATGATACACCCTTCGGTGGGGCTGGCACAGGGTATTTATGTATTAGGAAGCCGATCGCTTGGGGTAGGGTTTTAGGGTACACTTAGTTCTGTCTGTTTCTGTTGGCACCGTCTGTTTCTGTTGGGTGGCAACACCTGTCTGTTTCTGCGTGGTACCGTCTGTTCGGGTGGTAAAGGCCCAATTACTAGTGTACACCTTATGCTACATTCTGCTTCTGTCCGTTTTTGATCGGGTGGTAAAGGCCCATTATTAGCGTGGAAATTATTCTGTACCTGTTTCTATTTCAGTTTAGACATTAGGGTGACACCTAATTCTGTTATACTAGTATTAGTGCAGAGAAGTGTAAAGCAATAGTTTATGTCATTCTGTTCTTCTGTTATATCTGCTACACCTGTTACCATTATCTCTCATCCAGTTTTATGTTCATGTCATATTATTATTATCTGTTCATATGCTGAAAGTCACTGGACTTGCCAGACTTTTTGTCTGACCCTTGTTGTTTCGCCTCCTTTCTTCCGTTTCCCCCCCAGGTTATCCAAGGAGGGAATACTTTAGCTTGATCTGGATTTCTCTCTGCTTGAAGTGCTTAAAGTATGGCTTGGCTCTGTATAGCTCCCGTACTATGGGGATTATGATTTTAAAACATGCATTTTGAAGGCTTTTGTACAAGACTGATATTTGTACTTGAATTCTGAGATTTGAAAGGATGTAACCATATTGATTTCTGTTTCCACTGTAATAAAGTTAAAAATTTTCAAGTACTGTTTTATCTGTCTTGTAAGTTTCTGTTCTGTATACTAAAATGCTCCACCAAAGTTAAGGCATTCCCTTTGTGAGTGACCTTAACGGAGGTGGGGTGTTACATTTTATAACTCTGATGTAAATTTTTGTAATGAAATGAAAAAGTACTGTTACTTGTGTTCAAATATGTTAGTACCCATAACCATCCGTTTTTATGAACGATTTAAGTTGGTTTAAATACGGGCGACAATCGAGCTAAAAGGCGGGTCATTATAATTATCGAGGAATTATTTTTTTTGAATTTAATTTGTATCATTTAAATTAATATCTTCTCCATGTGATTGAATGAGGCTTCAATATCTATTTCAATGTGTCGAAAATGGGGGTACAACCCTGAAAACGCTGGTTGTTGTGTTTAAATTGGAGTTAATAATCGTAAAATATATTATTTTAAAATTAAGTGGATAAGCACTGAATCAAATCAAATTAATACAAGTCATTTCGAGCTTCCCTAAAACGTTGAAAAATTTGCACCTACTTTGGACTATCGCAGAACTATATTCCTTAGTGGCTAAGGTTTCCTTCCTCTACAAATACGTAGCTTCATTTCCCCTTGTTCATCTCTTCAGTAAACTGAAAAGCTCAGTTCAATTAAAACTAAAATGGCCGATCCCCAAAACTCCTTTTAAAATTTAACTCCCTGCTCTTTAGAAAATTCGAAAACATAGCCGTTCCATCCCATTTTAATCCTTCAACTCGAAAACCGCTACTCTCTTTATTTCCTCTCAACGAAAAATCAGTCCACTGTATTTAATTAAAAAAAGAACAGAAACCAAATCGTGATCCGTAGAGCTCGCGATGCATTCTGCAACGTCAAGTGGAGCTTGCGAATTGAGTGCACGGGATCTATGTCGATCGATGTTAGGGATGGTTTGCAAGGGCGCTGTCGATGACCGAATGCAGTGTCAGTGATATGGGTCTACTCGTGGGGTTGAGGCGCTTCAGTGGTGGGTATTTGAGGGGATTTCGAATAAAAAAGTTTCGCACTTGTGAGCTGGATCTAAAGGGAAAATGGTGAGGGAGGGGTGCGAGTAGTTCGACGTGTTGATAGCTAGGAGCAGTAGGAGGAAGTAGATGTTGATGCAGGTGTTTTCTTCTATACTGGAGCACGATGTTGGAGATGTTTGGATCTGAGCAAATTTTAAAAGGGAAATCAGGTTTTTGCATTTTTGTACAGTCGTTAATGGGTTTAAATACTACAACAGTTCGTTTATTTTTCTTAAATGAGGAGTTCTGCAGTGGAATATGGGTAGTGCGAAAATGTTTAACTGGAGTAATATTGATTTTAACAGTGGAGTTGACAGTGTTGTTCGATGGAGGATAGGAGAGTTGCGGTTGTATATGGGGGTTGGGGTTTCAAAAGAGGAAGCCGGTGTTCGAAATTTCTTAGATGGCATCAAGTTTGTTTTAGTACAAAACCTGGTTATAGAGATTGTCTAAAGTAATGATGTATTAGACCGAGAGATGGGTGATGCTCCGTTCTTATATCAGGGAAGAAAGGTTCTGGCTTAATCAAGTAATTTGGAGCTAATCAAGGGTTAGAATAATTCAACCAAGTTAACTAAATAATTAACCTAGTTTTAATTGATGTTTAATTATTTTAATTCCAGTAAATATATAACATGCATATTTGTTCATATGAAATCAAAATTTGGCTAAGCGAAGTTAGCAGGAGTCGTTATTGCGAAGCTTACAACGTGGAATTTAAAATTGCAACAGATCACAAAACAAAATAATCACGGTGAGTAAATCTCACTCATTTTTATTTAGAATTATTTTATTTGTTAAAATAATTTTTCGTTGGTTGTTTGTATGCACTGAAATATTATTACGGCTATTAAATATATATTAGTTATTTAGGATTGGTTGTGGTTATTATATATATATATATATATATATATATATATATATATATATTGATGGCTGGATTCCTGCAGTATCATTAGCGAATGCCCGCGTATCATTAGTGGATGACACTATGCGCCCCACGCTATGATAGTGGATGACCTTCTATACAACGATATCCTGCCTCGAAGCAAGATGGGTATTATTTATATTGGCCAACGCCTGTGGATGCAGGAAAACAGGTTGGAGGGATCCAACTGGATTCCTTAAAATATTATTATTTGTTTGTTTCACATATATTATCATATATGATGTGTTGGAAAATATAGGTTTGGTAATTGGGTGTTTTTGATTGGTTGAATGTCACTGGCTCTAAATGTTGATTTTTAAAAATACCGTAAAATGATATTTAGACATTCAAATGGGAAATCTATTTTCCCAAAAATAGAATTCGAATTTTGAGTGGACTAGAAATATTAACTTGTTTTGTAATATAAAAACAAGTATTGAATTAATACACGGCGTTTATAAATTAGATAATGCAATGAAGTTATAAACAGTGTTTATAAATAAAATGAAACGATTTTCATTGGATAATCAGGGAATGGAAATGAATTTATAAACAATGTTCATAAATAAAATGGAAAAACTATCATTCGATAATTTGAATATTTAAATTCAAAACGTGAATTTAAAAATAGAAATGGGGAATCGTTTTAAAGAAGTAAACGATGAATTTATTCTGATGTTCAAAATGTAAATTGAACTAAAAATAAATCCATATGGATTTATGATTTGAATTCGATTAGATCGAATTTGGTTAAATAAAATATTTTCAAAAAAGATATTAGGATTGTATTAAATAGAAGTTTAAATTTAAATATGGAAATAGATTCTATATTTATATAGATAAGTTATAATAAATAGAAATTTCCAAAATAAGATTTTTGTTGTAAATAGATTTCAAAATAGACTTGTTTAAATGTAAAACAAGTAAATTTATAAATAGTGTTTATAAACTTGGTGAAAATAAATTATCATGAGATAATTGGTAATTTTAAATTCAAATATGAATCTAAAAATAGAATTTGAAATCATTTAGAAAAGAGAATGACGGCTTTTATTCCGGAATTCGGAATATAGATTGAATTGTGTTTCAAATGGATTTGAAATGGAAATTTGTTTTAAGATATAAAACAAGGAAGTTGAATTTATAAGCGATGTTCATAAATGTGGTGAAAATAAATTATCACGAGATAATTGAGCAGTTTAAATTCAAATATGAATTCAAAAATATAATTTGAAATCATTTAGAAACGAGATTGACGGCTTTTATTCTGGAATTCAGAATATAAAGTGAATTGGGTTTCAAATGGAAATTTGTTTTAATATATATAACAAGGAAGTTGAATTTATAAACGATGTTTATAAAACTGATGAAAATAAATTATCATGAGATAATGTAGCAGTTTAAATTTAAATATGAATTTAAAAATGAATTGTAAAGTGTTTTAAAATGGGACGATTGACTATATTTTCGAATCCATATATAACCTGAATTGAGAAAGATCCAACGGATATATAAATGAAATTCAATTTATAACGAATTTTATAAAATAATTATTTCAAAGACGAGTGGAATTTAATATCGAAGAATGAGTTATAAATAAATTTATAACTGAATTTTGAAGTAATCAACGATTGGAAATAATCAAGAATATTAACTTGGATTTGGTAAAGTGGATGAATTTATAATAAAATATATATGAAGGGAGTTGAAATATTATTATAAACGAAGTTTTATAATTTATATTTATAAATATAATTAACTAGCCGCAGCGCGGTAGTTCGTAAATTGGTGTTTCGAACTTCAATTGAGTATTTAGAACTCAATTTAAGTCGGAAATCTTTGAAACAAGAATCATAAGGACCGATTTGATAACAATTTTCTAATAAAAGAGAAAAATATGGATTTCATCGAATTGATTTTGAGTTATATCAAAATCAATTTTTTAGAAAAACAGTGCCATAACCATTATAAAACCATAATGGTTTATTCAAATAAATAAAATGATTTTAAGTAAATAAAATCCGAAAGTCCATTAGAAAAATCCAGACTTGAGATATAGAATAAATATGGACTCAAGTGGAGTAAGTGTATGTGAACTGATTTTTAAAACAAAATTAGATATTTATTATTTAAGAGAATTAACTAATCTAAAGGATAATTAGATAATCGAATTGTGAATTAAGTTTTGAATAAAGTTGACACTGGATAAGTAAGTTAAACTTGTGAATTTATATCCGAATTCGAATATGAAAACTGAGTCGAAAATGGAATTTGATTGGTATAAGTAAATTAAAAATATATGAACATGTTATGTTCGAAATAAAAGTGCAATAGGAAAAAGAGTTAATTAGAGAATTAACTAGCGAATTGAGTTAAAATGACCAGATTTAGTTGGAATAAATTGGGAATGGATGTATATGGGTTAGACGGGTATGGAATGACGTGTATGAAGATTATAATTTAAGTGCCGACAAAAAGGTACATGTTTAAATTCTATAAGGTTTTATGCGCCGAATCGGCAAGCCGCTTGGCTTTTTAATTTTCGTTTTGAATGGAAAAGACCCAGAGAGGCGCTTTGTATTTGTACCGAGTGACCCATACAAAGAAGGTTATGGCGAAATTTTCGGAAATTTAAGGAGTTAGAATATTTTTAAGAAAATTAGATAACTAGAAAATCAATATATCAATATATATTGAATTCGTGAAGGAAATGAAATTAAAATAGAATGTTATAAACAAAAAGGAAATCTATAAATTAGATTTGTTAAAAATAGAAGGAGAACCGTATACACGTTTTTAAAATGAATAATTGGTTTTTATGGTGTTGTTTATTCGACGTAAGTGGTCTTGTCTGTTTTGAAGTTAAGGATGTTTTCAATCAAGATCTGAGAGGTAGTTATACCCCAACTTGATTGATTTAATTATTAACTGATAAATAACAAGATCCAGTCTCGAAGAGAGATATTTAAAGAGATTTAGTTGAATGTAATATTTTGGGTTGTTGTAACAATGTTTTATACAACATTCGTTTTAACCCAAGTAAGTGAAATTTTGGAAATATAATAAATAAATATTTCCTGAATGTAGAAATGAACGATCGTGGAAGAGATATATAATTGGAATGTTTCCAATTATAAATAGAAGATATTTTATAAATATAGAAAATAAAAGAAGTTGATATTTGAAAATGTTATCCAAATAGTGTAAGAGCCCATGATGATTGTCGAAAATATTATGCTAACAAATATTGATAAGGAAGTAGAGAAGTGATTTAATTAATGAAATATTAATTAAGGGGTCCACTGATTGTTTGATGCTATGAATGGATGTTTGTTTTTCTTCGATAGTTAAATAACCAACTATCGAAGTGTTTGCCAATATCGTTGTCAATATGGAGAGACCGGTTGGATTATTATCCGAGAACCACTACGTATTAGCAGTAGCGTTGCGAATCAGATTATATGAAGATAATCGAAGACAGAGTGGAGTGCAAGGGATTTTCTATTAATCCAAGGTAGAAATTTCCTAAGATAGATTAATGGAAATTGTGCCTTCGGTTTCGTTCAATCCCAGAACGAAAGTACATGGACGAGTGTCTGACAGAGTATTTCCAAGGATCACATATGTTGTTCTGTACAAATATATATGGCGGCAGAGAATTTATTCTCTTAGCATAATATCCAGGATATATTGGTGCAAATCAATTAGCGGGTAGGCAGCATGGCTATGTGGGTTGCTCCCATTAGGGTGTACTATCACCTGTCTAGAGATTCATTTAATTCCTTATTCTATTCGATGTCGTTCCATTCGGGAAAACGGTTGCTAATCCCAACCGTTAGTGATATACATTCGATACACTCAAGCGAAATGAGTGGTCAGTCATGTGTGGCCGGGTTACAAGATGTTCTTGTTGAACCCAGTGTATTATCCTCTAGAGATACACTATCGGAAGGTGGTTCCATACCTTGTCATAGTTGGAAATTTATAACCCAATAAGTGCCCGCGGTTTTGATTGTATATTATGTATGTGGAGCATGAGATGAAAGCGTTCCACTAGATTTCTGTTTGTTTTATTTAGACACTATTGTAATATCAAAGGAGTTTTGATGTAAAGATCATCGTTTCTTTCAAAAGGATTTTGAAAGTTAAATCAAGAATTTTGGATTCTTATAAGGGAAAACCCATTCCGTGTTATACGGCTGGTCTTATGAGATATCATTTATTTTCTTATACTGTTTTAAATTTGTTTACTCACACTAGTCCCATGACTAACCCAGAGTTTATTTTCTATGTTTTCCCTAAACTCTTGGGTGCCTAAATTTGTACAAGCAGTCAAGTACTTCAGGATTTTATAGATTTATCTAAAGGAGCTTGGAGCAGGAGGCTTCAGTGTCACATATATAGTATTTTTATTTCCGCTGTGTTGCAAGTGTTGTACTCTGATAATTGTATGTTATATAGTTAAAATTTTATATTACAAAATTTATGACATATTATATTTTGCTCCGCTGCGATGTGAGATTCTGTGTTGTTATTTCTGTTCTTCTTCTACATTTTTCTTCTAAAAAAATGATTCGTATTTTTGTGATATTTGGGTTGGATGGTGATGTATGTAGTCAACTCATATAGTGTGGAAATCCGGGTTGTTACAATTGATATCAGAGCTTAGATTGATTGAATACCTAGGCTTTGTTGGATTGTGCTCATTAGAGATAAGGCCAGTAGTACCCTAGAATGAGTGAGTGTATATATACGAGAGATCTTATTTGTTAGTTGATATTAAAAAAATTGTTTTATATTGTGTTGGCTAGTCTGTTGAGTGGTTTATGAATTCTGGTCGAATCGTGGGACGCCACAACATCTATAAGAGTTTGTAAACACTTGAATAGAAAATTTTGACATGATATTGTTTTAAAGTTGGTAAATGAAATAATTTGGCCTAAAATTCTATTTTGATATGAAATAATAATTTTCTGGAATTATTATATTATATGGATGTGATGGTTGTTGGTTGTCATTAATATAATCGAACAAGATTACAGAAATGAGTTGGTTATATATAACCAAATAAAATTTGTATATAAATGAGATATACGAATGAGATAAACTGGAGTTAAATTCAAACCAGAATTTGGAATTAAAATCCTTGGTGTTTGGAAAATTATTTCCTAAAGTATATTAAAATAATATAGCTTTGTTTCAAAGGATATTTGAATAAAAATCATTTTTGAATGAATTTTGAAAGTGATAAAGCACCAGACTCACTTTAGTCGCTGGGAAATAATTCTGATAATGGCAGCAGCATCATCAGTGTTTATTTTTCGAGTTTCTAAATGATGGATTGCAACCTTAGAAAAGTTTTGAAGGAAATTTCTACAAAAGGAAACAAGTTGGGTTGAAAATTCAAATGTTTTGAATTTGAAATGGTTATAAATTTAAATGTATAAAAATTTATGAGATTTCAAAAAGGATTCGAATGACCTAGGAAATTGAAATTTGGAATTTAAATTTAACTTAAGCAAGTTAAATGGATCGAAGTGTATAAATTGATTCAAATCAATTTAAATGAATATGAACTGGGTATACTGATTATAAATCATTCAGATTAAATGAATATAAACATATATGGTATGCAATATAAATGGAAACTAAAAGTTTGTTGGAATTAAAGTTATAGAAATATTAAAGTTGACTTTCAACATAAGGGAGATTTTGAAAAATTAACGGGTTTGTAGCATTTTCCTACCTTAGTAATTTCGGGAACAAAATTCTTTTGAGGAGGGAGAATGTAACGACCCGGATTTTTGGTCGGTTTATTTTAAATATTTAATATTGATTTAAGTATTGAGTTGATAAAATAAATGAATTTTTATATTAAGTTATCGATTTAATAATCGATTTTGTTTTAATAATCGAAGTATGATTTATTTCAAATATATATAAATATTGTAATACGAGAATCTGAAATAATTCAATCCGAAATTAAAACTGGGCCGAAACAATTCAGATGATGAATATATATTCTATTTGAATATATAGATGATAATAATAATTTATTATCGAGGAATTAATTTTTTTGAATTTAATTTATATCGATTTAAATTAATATCTTCTCCGTGTGATTGAATGAGGCTTCAATATCTGTTTCAGTGTGTCCAAAATGAGGGTACAACCCTAGAAACGCCAATTGTTATGTTTAAACTGGAGTTAAGAATCGTAAAATATATTATTTTAAAATTAACTGGATAAGCACTGAATCAAATCAAATTAATACAAGTCATTTCAAGCTACCCTAGAACGTTGAAAAATTTACACCTACTTTGTAATATTGCAGAACTATATTCCTTAGTGGCTAAGGTTTCCTTCTTCTACGAATACATAGCTTCATTTCCCTTTGTTCATTTCTTCAATAAAACGAAAAGCTCACTTCAATTAAAATTAAAATGGCGGATCCCCAAAATTCCTTTCAAAATTTAACTGCCCTGCTCTTTTGAAAATAAAAAAACAAAGCTGTTCCACCCCCTTTTAATCCTTCAACTCGAAAACCGTTGCTCTCTTTATCTCCTCTCAACGAAAAATCAGTCCACTGTATTTAATAATAAAAAAAGAACAAAAACCAAATCTTGATCCATAGAGCTCGCGAAGCATTCTACAACATCAAGATGGAGCTTGCGAATTGAATGCGACGGGATCTATGTCGATCGATCTTAGGGCTGGCTTGCGTGGGCGCTATCGATGACCGAATGTGGTGTCAGTGATATGGGTCTACTCGTGGGGTTGAGGCGCTTCATTGGTGGGTATTTGAGGGGATTTCGAATAGAAAAGTTTCGCATTTGCGAGCTGGATCTGAAGGGAAAATGGTGATGGAGGGGTGCGAGTAGTTCGATGTGTTGATGGCTAGAAGCGGTAGAAGGAAGTAGATGTTGATGCAGGTGTTTTCTTCTGCACTAGAGCACGATGTTGGAGATCTTTGGATCTGAAGTTGCAAATTTCAAAAGGGAAATCAGGTTTTTGCATTTTTGTATAGTCGTTCATTGGTTTAAATACTACAGCAGTACATTTATTTTTCTTAAATGAGGAGTTCTGCAGTGGAATATGGGAAGTGCAAAATTGTTTAACTGGAGTAATATTGAGTTTAACAGTGGAGTTCACAGTGTTGTTCGATGGGGGATAGGAGAGTTGTGGTTGTATATAGGGGTTGGGGTTTCAAAAGAGGAAGCCGGTGTTCGAAATTTCTTAGATGGCATCAAGTTTTTTTTAGTACAAAACCTAGTAATAGAGATTTTCTAAGTAATGATGTATTAGACCGGGAGATGGGTGATGCTTCGTTCTTGTATCAAGGAAGAAAAATTATGGCTTAATCAAGTAATTTGGAGCTAATCGAGAGTTAGAATAATTCAACCAAGGTAAATAAATAATTAACCAAGTGTTAATTGATGTTTAATTATTTTAATTCCAGTAAATATATAACACGCATATTTGTTCATACGAAGACAGAATTTGGCTAAACGAAGTTAGTAGGAGTCGATATTGCGAAGCTTACAACATGGAATTTAAAATTGGAACAGATCACGAAACAAAATAATCATGGTGAGTAAATCTCACTCATTTTTATTTAGAATTATTTTATTCGTTAAAATAATTGTTCGTTGGTTTTTTTCATGCATTGAAATATTATTATGGCTATTAAATATATATTAGTTATTTAGGATTGGTTGTGGTTATTATATATATATATATATATATATATTGGTGGTTAGATTCCCATAGTATCATTAGCGGATGCCCGCAGTTTCATTAGCGGATGCCCGCAGTATCATTAGCGGATGACCCTATGCGCCCCACGTCTGTGGATGCAGGAAAACAGGTTGGAGGGATCCAACTGGATTCCTCAAAAATATTATTATTTGTTTGTTTCACATATATTATCATATATGATGTGTTGGAAAATATGTGTTTGATAATTGGGTGTTTTTGATTGGTTGAATGTCATTGGCCCTAAATGTTGATTTTTCAAAGTACTGTAAAATGATATTTAGAGATTCAAAAGGGAAGTCTGTTTTCCCAAAAATAGAATTCGAATTTTGAATGGACTAGAAATATTAACTTGTTTTGTAATATAAAAAAAGGTATTGAATTTATAAACGGCGTTTATAAATTAGATAATGCAGTAAAGTTATAAATAGTGTTTATAAATAAAATGGAACGATTTTCATTGGATAATCAGGGAATGGAAATGAATTTATAAACAATGTTCATAAATAAAATGGAAAATTAGCATTCGATAATTTGAATATTTAAATTCAAAACGTGAATTTAAAAATAGAAATGGGGGATCTCTTTAAAGAAGTAAACGATGAAATTTATTCTGATGTTCAAAATGTAAATTGAACTAAAAATAAATCCATATAGATTTATGATTTGAATTCGATTAGATCGAATTTAGTTAAATAAAATATTTTCACAAAAGATATTAGGATTGTATTAAATAGAAGTTTAAATTTAAATATGGAAATAGATTCTATATTTATATAGATAAGTTATAATAAATAGAAATTTCCAAAATAAGATTTTGGTTTTAAATAGATTTCGAAATAGACTTGTTTAAATGTAAAACAAGTAAATTTATAAACAATGTTTATATATCTGGTGAAAATAAATTATCATGAGATAACTGGTAACTTTAAATTCAAATATGAATTTAAAAATAGAATTTGAAATTATTTAGAAAAGAGAATGACAGCTTTTATACCGGAATTCATAATATAAAATGAATTGGGTTTCAAATGGATTTGAAATGGAAATTTGTTTTAATATATAAAACAAGGAAGTTGAATTTATAAACGATGTTTATAAATCTGGTGAAAATAAATTATCATGAGATAATGTAGGAGTTTAAATTCAAATATGAATTTAAAAATAAAATTTGAGATCATTTAGAAAAGAGAATGACGACTTTTATTCCGAAATTCGGAATATAAAATGAATTGGGTTTCAAATGGATTTGAATTGGAAATTTGTTTTAATTTATAAAACAAGGAAGTTGAATATATAAACGATGTTTATAAATCTGGTGAAAATAAATTATCATGAGATAATGTAGCAGTTTAATTTCAAATATGAATTTGAAAATGAATTGTAAAGTGTTTCGAAATGGGACGATTGATTATATTTCGGAATCCACATATAACCTGAATTGAGAAAAATCCAACGGATATATAAATGAAATTCAATTTATATCGAATTTTATAAAATAATTATTTCAAAAAGGATTGGAATTTAATGTCGAAGAATGAGTTATAAATAAATTTATAACTGAATTTTGAAATAATCAAGAATACTAACTTGGATTTGGCAAAGTGGATGAATTTATAATAAAATATATATGAATGGAGTTGAAATATTATTGTAAATGAAGTTTAAACATTTATATTTATAAATATAATTGAAACGAACTCGCTGCAGCGCGGTAGTTCGCAAAATGGCATTTCGAACTTCAATTGAGTATATATGTTACGACCCGAACTTCCCCGATAAGGAAAGCCCGGATTGAAGTGAGAACAAGCCACATCGGAATGCAAACAGAAGAACATTTCATTGTTAATTACAACAATTCATCAGAATACAAGGATATACAGAGTATAAACAAATAATATACATCAGGAAAATATCAGAGATTACAATACGTTACATAGAAGAGGAAAATAATACAATACACAACTGAAAGTAATACACGGATACAGAGCTTTTCGAGTATCGTTCCAGCTGTAAACCAGGTTCCTGTGAATACAAATCTGCAAAACCATAACTACTAGCTGCCCGTGTCAAAATAAGGGCACCCAGAGTTTAGGTTAAAACAATAAACTCCAGGTCAGTCATGTGACTGGTGTGAGAACTAAAACAGTTATTAATCTTTATTTTAAAGTTAGGTAAATCAAGGGACCACGGCGTATAACATGGAACGGGTTTCCTCCTAAGAATACCAGTGCATAAAACAACAACGCAATGCTAAATAAAGAAAAATGAAGCTATTATAAGACCCAGGTCCCATCACACAATGCAACACAAACCGGAGGATAGGGTTTTTACCTTATAATAGCCAAAGAATGCTTGATACGTGAAATTTCGTGTTTTATTATTACTATAATTGTATAGTGTCAAAACAATTTCAAATCATAAGTAACAATCATAGACGGCATAAGTGCCCATACCACTATGTCGCCATATATAGGTATACAATCAAAACCGCAAAGTCACGTATTTGGAAATTGGATTTCCATCTATGAACCGAGGCCAGGGATCATCCTCTACCGAATTTGAGACTGTCTAGCCCGATCCTCAGGCAAGTACTCTGTCAATCCTTAGGAGCCACAGGGTCGATCCACCGATGTGGATTAAAATGCCTGAACACTGCGTTTCCCCGCGCTTTGGGGCGTAAATGAGTCAAATGACTCCATCGGTCCCGGATCGACCGATATATCCGAGGTGCCTCGCAACAACAACAACCACACAGGTGAAAAGTATATAAATGTCAACCAATTTAAGCACTGACACCACCACTAGCTAGAAAGAAACGAATGCCCTCCCTGGATAATTCTCCCGTTTCTGGTTCACAACCGGGGTGTGAGGCTCGCGAATCAATGCTACACAAAGCTATGCCAAACAGGCGGTGCTTTGATCATCAACCCCAAGACTTTTCTTTTCAACAGAAGCCTTGATCATTTGCCACTTAGACATGCCACACGGGCAATTCACTCCATGCGATTCATATCCATCAATATATAACCCCTGAGCTCGTACGTCTCAAAGAAGGGAGTTAAGCAAGAGAATAAATTCTCCGCCGCCAAACAGATATATATTTAATAGAAATCAATCACACAAAATAAAATCCAATGTCAGACACACAGTCCATTTACAAGTTCGTTCTGGGTCTGAACGAAACCGGAGGCACCTTGTACCTTGTACCTCGCATCTCCATTGATTTCCAAGTACGTCTAGACGATCACCAACAGATTCCCTCCTCTTGGGTGTACAACCCAATCAAGATCATCAGTAATCACCCAAACGATGTGAAGACCTCCAGTCTTCGACCACCGTCTTCATCCTCGACATCACGTCGAATCAGTTATTCAGAATGGGATAAACCCGGTCTTTCTGAATAACTCGCGTATATAATAAACAAGTGTTACATAAACACAACATACGCCTCATTCCAATTTAGAATATTCTCTTATTCAAATATTCTTATACTTTGGGAAAGGTTCCCATTAATTTTATCAAAGGTAAATTTTTTAAATTTATTCTTTAATCTTCCTTTGAATATCAATTCAAATTAGTCGGGATTAGCGAACCACACCGAAGCAATCATTTATTTTATTTCCCAATCCCAACCTATTCATCCCATGAAGTAAAACTGGTCATACTTCATATCTAATAGCATGGTGTTATCGGTAAATTCAATTACCATTTCACATTCAAATCTAATTAAAGATTTAACTATCGTCTAAAGCAAAACTGGTGATACTCCATTCTCGACTATTCCAATCTAATTAAAGATTCATTAAAACTCCACTTGGTTTTAACCTTCCCAATAATCGCTATCAATGATTATTTAACTTGGGAAATCACATCCTGTCTTTAACTGGGTTAAAGAACCAATGTTGTAATAACCCAGAAATCCGAGCCAATTTAAAATTTTTATTTTGGCAATTTTAGCGAATTTTGATTATTTAAAATGAATTATTTTAAATAATATCGACGAGAAATTTATTTTGAATGGAATTCAAACGTATATATTATATAGATCGTCGTTAGAATATAAATATTTATATATAATTATAAAAGGAATTGAAAATGCGCGGTAGTTCGATAATTCGATTTCAAAATTCAAATGAATGTACCGAGTGCAAAATAAACCGGATTTTAGTGAAACCAAAAATAACTGAATCTAATTGGGAATATCTTTCCAGCAAATCCGAAAAATTGAAATTTCATAGCGGGAATCAAAAGATATGCCCAGTTGAAAATTCTGAATAGTCGCTATGGAATTCAGGCCCTTAAAAATGGGAATTTTGCAAACAACCTCGGATTTTGACGAAACCACTTTTGTTGGATCCGCGATGTCAAGTTATTGCTAGGTTTCAAATTTCATAATTTTCCGAATCAATATGTGAGCGTGGCAAGGGAAAACGCGTTTGACCAGTTTCAGTTGATTTTAATCGACTGGAAAATGGCCATTTTTCTGATACCAAATTGAGACGACCCCAAACCCCGTACTGACGGCGGCAAGGGTAATCCTTGGAATATAACACATAAACAGATAATAGCAGAACAGAAATAAATAAATACACCAGATAATGAACAATAGAATATACTGTATAAACGTAATCATCAGAGTTACACAGTATACAGGATCATACTTAGTACAAATACAGTTCAGCTATACATAAATGTCTACAGCGGAAAACAAACATAATGTACAATAGGAGCTGAACAGCATAAAAAGAGATAAATAATAGAATCCATCTTCAGCTCCAGCTATCCAGAAAGAACCAGCTAAACCTGAATACAAGGCTGCCCGTGTAGAAAAAGGGGCACCTGAGTTTGAAAGTGAAACATACGAGTCAGTCATGGGAATGGTATGAGAAATCTACTCAACACATTTATAATATGGCCAATCACAGGACCACTCCACTTTCGTGGAACGGGTTTACTCCATTGGATTGTCTGGAATGTTTAATTCAAATCTGAAGAAAAACAGCGCCAGAAGCGATTATATTTATATATATATATAATTATATTTAATCGAATAACGACGCTGCAGTTCGTATTTTGAAATCGAAACTTCAAACGATTATACCGGGAGATCCGACCGTCGGATTTTCCCGAAACTGGAACCGTTGGATTCTCACCATGTGGTTTGGTGGCGAACAGTGGGCTCTTACCCCCACATGTCCCTTGCGGGGGTTGGTTGCTGTGTGCTGACAGTCGAGAGGCTGGCCGTAAAACAAGTGGTACTGGGGGACCATTGTGAGCCATGGTGGGTTTTACCTGCTGTACTAGAGGATGAAGGGATGGTTGCAAAGCCTACCGGATTTCGCGGTAACGTCACAACGTGGTTTTTACTATCCATATAATATAAAAATCATATTTTTATAATTCTACATTATAAAAATTACATTTTTATTCTTTCTATAGTATAAAAATTATATTTTTATATTGCTACTTCTATAAAGATCACATCTTTATTTTCACTTCCTATATATAAAAATCGAATTTTTATCTTCACCTCATATATATAAAAATCGAATTTTTATCTTCACCTCATTATAAAAATTATATTTTTATTACTTTACATGAATAAAAATCATATTTTTAATCCACTACATATGTAAAAATCACGTCTTTCTTCATTTAAAAATATCGTCTTTCTTCCTTTAAAAATACCATCTTTCTTCCTTTAAAAATATCATCTTTCTTCCTTTTAAAATATCGTCTTTCTTCCTTTAAAAATCTAAACTCCTTCGATTAAAAATCCTATATATCTTCCATAAAACTGAAAATCGATTTATATTTTTTTTTTGAGGTAAAACATTAACTAAAGAAAGGTAAATAAAATAAAATAAAAGGTTTACCGATTTTCAGCAAGGGGGAGGGAAGAGTTCATCGTCGGAATCGGTCAAGGGGGCGGGGGGCTCGGAGTTGCTGCGCGAGGCTGGAGGAGGGGCAGGGGCGCACGGGGTCGAGGTCAGGTGGTCGGGGCTTGGAAGTGGCAGCGGCGAGCTTGGTTTTATGGTTTGGGGTGGGGAGTTTTGTGCGCGTCGGTTTACTGGAGGAGGGGGAGGAAGCAATGGAGGGGAAGAAGGGAGAGAAGGGGATGCGTGCGGTGGTGGCGCCCCACCTGGGGCGGCGGCGGCGAGTAAATAGGGGCGGGGGGCGGATCGCGATTTTCCCCCTGCTATTTTTTTTTCTTCTCGACAGAATGAACGAAGGGGGGGGGGCAGAGAGGAAATAAGGGGAGAGAGGAGAGATTTTTTTATTTATTTAATTCTTTAAATTTCAAAAAGTTGACTTTTTACTTCGACCTCGAAACGAGGCCCACCACCTGTCGCCCATAGCTAATTACCTCCATTCTGAACACAATGGGATATGTATCATAGGCCGATTCGATCGTTACAATCAGTTTTCATCAAATTTACATTTAAATCACTATATTGAATTTTAAACGTACATTTCATATTGCCGGGGTCACATACTAACTCTAAAAATTCCAGAAAAATATTTTCTAGCTTCGTATTGACGATACGGTCCTAACAAAACTAATTTCGTCGAATTCTGAGACCGTTGGAAAAATGGCCATTTTCCAATCGATTAAAATCAACTAAAACTGGTCAAACGCGTTTTCCTTTGCCACGCTCACATATTGATTCGAAAAATTATGAAATTTGGAATCTAGCAATAATTTGACATCACGGATCCAACAAAAGTGGTTTCGTCGAAATCCGAGGTCGTTTGCAAAATTCCCATTTTTAAGGGCCTGAATTCCATAGCGACTATTCAGAATTTTCAACTGGACATATCTTTTTATCCCCGCTATGAAATTTTGATTTCTCGGATTCGTTGGAAAGATATTATCAATTAGATCCTATTATTTCTGGTTTCGTTAAAATACGGTGTATTTTGCACCCGGTACATTCATTTGAACTTGGAAATCGAAGTATCGAGCTACCGCGCCATTTTCAATTCCTTTTATAATTAAAATAAAATTTTATATTCTAGCGACGACGTATATAATATATACATTCTAATTCTATTCAAAATAAATTTCCCGTCGATATTATTTAAAATAATATATTTTAAATGTTCAAAATTCGCTAAAATTACCAAAATAAAAATTTTAAACTGGCTCGCATTTCCGGGTTGTTACATTCTCCCCCACTTAAAACTTTTTGTCCCCGAAAAGGAACAAAGCCGAAAGTTGTTTAACTAATCAACTCAACTTCCAGTATTTTCGTTACGTCTTAAGTTCTTCAACTTTTCAGTTTCTAAGAACTTTTCAAATTTTTCAAAAATTTGGCTAACACCCTAAATTTTCGAAAAATTTCGCCATAACCTCCCCTGCACCGGGAGCACCGGGAAAAGCCCGAAATTGCCATACAGGCCCTTTGATCTCAAAAAGAAAAAGAAAAAGCCAATCGACTCATAAAATCATCATCACCCAAACAAAGAAGTAAATTATGGTAAACATGTACCTATTTGTCGGGCAAACAATTTTATTCTTCTACTCTAGCCTCCTTGCTATGACCTGTTCAATGTAAGTACATGTATATGCAAGCAAATGCGACTAATTTCAATACAATTCAATATTCGGTTCAATTCGGCTAAATGGTTCAAAATTATTAGACAAATAAACAAACAACACAAACATCAATCAATTAGTGGATTAACGTTTCAAATTCATAATTTTGATACATATACAAAAAAATCATGTTTTTGATGCCAAATCACAACAAATAAATCTATCTATATAAGTTTTGGTTCTCACACCAGTCTAATGGAAATATATAGAAATCACACCTTCGAAACTCGAATATGAATACTGATGATGATGCACCATCATCAGAATCATCCCCGGATGTCTAGAATGTGATTCTATATACACCTAGTATATTAAAACTTTGAATATACGTTCATGACGAGTATATGCAAAATCTTTAAATATTGGATTGTCCAAATTCAAAATAAATAAATATTCAAATACGTTTAAAACAAATTAAATTTTCAAAACAAAATTGTTTTCATTTGAAAAATATACTCTTCACACTCGTTCTAGGATACTACTGATCCCATCTCTAACGAGTCATTCTAATTGGATATTACTAATCCAATATCTGATGAATTCTTTCGTATGGTTCTAACGTGTCTTGTTCTCGAGCTCTGTAAACCAAAGCTCTGATACCAAACTGACATAGCCCGAAGAAATCCAGTAGGCTTTGCAACCATCCCTTCATCCCCCAAAGCAGCAGGTAAAACCCACCGTGGCTGCCAGTGGTCCCCCAGTTCACTTGTTTTACGGCGACCCTCTCGAGCCTCCCGGCCACTGCCTAACCAACCCCCGTAAGGGACATGTAGGGGTAAGAGCCCATTGTTCGCCACCAAACCACATGGTGAGAACCCCCCATCATGACTGCAACAAGAACTGGTGGTATAGCGTGAATTCGCGAGCCTCACACCTCGGTATGAGTCAAAAATGGGATAGTGACTGTAGGGAGAGCACGACGTTTCTTTCTAGCTAGGGTGGTGTCAGTGACCTACCAGCCCTGACATTTGTATACTTTTCACCTGTGTGGTTGTTGGATACAAGGCGCCTCAGATATAGGTCTGCAAGGACCGGGAAACGTGTGCTCAGGAATAACTAATCCTCAAAAGTAAGAGAGGACCGGCCCTGAAGATCCAAGGATCATAGTGGGGTCCTGAGACATTTGCTAGAGTGTCTCGAATCGGAGAGGAGCTTGCCCCTTGCCTCGACTCATGACGGAAATCCAATTTTCAATACGTGTATTTTGGTTTTATTTGTAGAGCCTAGTATGGCGACATAGTGGGATGGGGCACTTATGCCGTCTATGATTGATATTTATGATTGAAATTGTTTTGACACTATACACTTATAATAGTATCAAATAATGTGTTTTTAACGTATCAAGCATGCTTTGGCTATTATAAGGTAAAAACCCTATCCTTCGGCTTGCGTTGCATTGTGTGATGAGACCTGGATCTTATAACAGCTTCATTTTCCTTTATTTAGCATTGCGCTGTTTATTTTATGCACTGGTATTCTTGGGAGGAAACCCGTTCCGTGTTATACGGCGTGGTCCCTTGATTTACCGAACTTTAAAGTAAAGTTTTAAATAACTGTTTTAGTTCTCACACCAGTCACATGACTGACTTGGAGTTTATTGTTTTAACCTAAACTCTGGGTGCCCCTATTTTCCACACGGGTAGCTAGTAGTTTTGGTTTTGCAGATTTATATTCACAAGGTCCTGATTTACAGCTGGAACGATGCTCGGAAAGCTTTGTATCCGTGTATCACTTCTAGTTGTGTTTTATATTGTTTTTCCGCTGCTATGTAATTTATTGCAATCTCTGATATTTATCGAATGTATAATATTCATTTATACTCTGTATATTCTTGTATTCTGATGGAATTGTTGTAATAACAATGAAATGTTCTTCCGTCTGCGTCCTTTTGTGTGTTGTTCTCAAAGTATCCATGCTTTCCTCCACGGGGAAGTAACGGGTTCTTACAGTGGGACCACTTCAAACCCAATTTATTTAATTAAAAATATTGGATTTTAATTCTTGTTCATAACTAGTTCATTTCAATAAAAATATATTTTTATCCTTTCAAATAGGGAATTTTTCATCCCAGTTCTTTCCAATTCATATATTTTGATTTTACACAAATTATAGATATTTTTAATAATTTTATCAAGGCTCGTACAGTCGATTTCCAATAACGGTCGTCGAACTGCACTTACAACGACCTTTTCTAAATTTGATTTGGACGCATCTCCAAATCCAACCGTTACATTTCAAATATTCATTGGAAAGCTCTTTTCGATACGAACCCAACGGTTCCAGTTTCAGGAGAATCCGACGGTCGGATCTCCCGTAATGTCCGTTCGAAGTCAATGGTCGAAATTCGCGAACTGCCGCAGCGCGGCGCGTTCTACTCAGGCCATTATATCATATATATAATATATGTTTCGTCGATTTCTATTTAAAACGAATTTTATAAATAGTTTTATATTCGTTTTCAAAATAGTTTCAACTTCATATTCAAATTCAAATCAAAAATGAATTTTCCATCATAAATTCGTTTTAAATTCATTTCAAATTGATTTAAATTCAAATCGATTTTAATTCAATACTAATTCGTTTTCAATTCAATTTCAATTTGAATTTAATTCTATTCAATTTCAATTTCAATTCGTTTCAATTCAATTTCAAATTCTAATTCGTTTCAATTCAATTTCCATTTCAATTTTGAATTTAATTCTGTTCAATTTCAATTTTAATTTTAATTTAATTCAATTCGAATTTCATTTCAAAATCTTCGATTTTGAAATCAATTTTCGATATTCATTATAAAAACGAATATATTCGATATAAATGTCGTTCGCATCAAAATAGCGCATTTCTAATCAACACGGCTTTATATTTTTCAAAAACTTCGTTATTCTATTCAACAAATGAATATTTGTTCTATTCAACACATGAATCTATATTTCTTTCACCACATGACTAATCTCAACAAATGAGTACTGTCAACACGTGACTATTTTTATTATTTAATATATTTTATAAAATTTTGATTTCTATCATTAAATTTTTAATCAAACTCCAACCGTAAATTAGCAAGAGAACGATTCCCTAAATATTAACCCCGAAGGCCGAAACCAACATCAGATATCCAGGAGACCACTCATCTTATCTATTTTCCAGTTAGTTTCTAATTTCATATTTGATAAAGATGTAAATTTTATTGTTAAAATATTTCGTTCAACACATGAATTTCTTTACTATTCAACAAATGAATTTCCTTTACAATTCAACAAATGAATCTCTTTTACAATTCAACAAATTGGAATGAGGCTCAATCAATTACCATATAGCGTTAACTATATGGATTCCATACAACACATGTATATAATAACAACGATAAATAATCAACCATCATCCAGAGTGCATTCTACACTGCATAAGCATTAATTATATATAATTAACGCTCACACAGTCTGTCGACCAATCAATCGACATACAGTTAAATAAATGGGATTAGTGTACGCCAAATATCATCCCAACACCCGTGTGGGGTTTCAAACAATCAACCATAGATTTTATTTGTGCAGTTGGGCGACGTGTAAAATTTATCGTCCCAATCCATATCAGTCAAATCAGTGTATATAAACAAATCGTCTGATTTGTTTATAAATATTTTATTTTAAATACCCGTTAAAAATTCTATTTTTAACCATAAAATATTTTCCACTATAAAATATTTTATTTCGTTCCACATCACACAATCAAATTTCACTACATAGCAACCAAACAAACAAGTCATCCATGGTCTGTGGACGACGGGTGTCGGGTGCTGCTAAGCACCGTCTGCATCCTAGTATATATTTTAAACTAGAAATAGAAAATTAAAGGTGAGAAGTTCTCACCTTGGAGATCCACTCCTCCATTATCAATTTCTGAACGGTTCGGATAATGCCAAAAATTCCACTGCGACCCTTTCCTGCTGTTTATATTAAAAATTATATTTTTATCACTTCATTTCAATAAATAAAAATCATATTTTTATTATTCCCACTTCAAATATTTTTTCTTCGCTACATACATGATAAAAATCACATTTTTATATTGTCACTTCATATATAAAAAATCGTATTTTTATATCGTTATACATATATGAAAATTTAAATCTTTTAAACTATATATATAAAAAAATCGAATCTTTTTATTTATAAACCCTTCCTTTATACTTTTAAAGATCGGGTCTTTATCCAATGTTATAATATATGAAAGTCATAACTTTCATAAGTGAAAATCATAGCTTTTCATGATTAAAAATCGTATTCTTTCTATAATAAAAATGTATGCTTTTCATAATAAAAAATATAATCTTTTTGTTATTTTATTACATGTATATATAAAAACGGATTTTATATGTATATATATAACCCATTACCTTTAAATAAATATATATATAAAAAAATTGATTTTAAAAATAATGCTTTATACCTAAATAAAACTGATTAAAAAAAATATGTTTTAAATTAAAGTATAATCAGATTTACTATGCTTTATATAAATAAAAGAAACTGATAGAAAAATACTAGTTTTATAAAAAAATAAAAAAAAACACACTTTATTCGATTTCTGCTGCGTCGAACTGGAGCTGATGGTCGGAGGGGGTATTGGGGGTCAGGCGGAGGCTTAGACGACAGCGGAGGGTCGGGGTTTGGCCCCAGTGCAGGCGGCGGTGGTCAGTCAGCGCGTGGAGAGGCGCAGCTAGGTGGCACTGGGTTGTTTTGGGGCTAGGGCGCGGGTTTCTAGAAGGAGAGAGAGGAGAGAGAAGCGGTGGAGGAGGGATTGATGGCGCCGGCTGTAGGGGGTGGCGGAGGTCTCCAGCGGCGAACTCGAGATTGAGGGCCAGCGTTTTTTTTTTTAATCTCTGAAGATGATTTGGGAAATAACGAAGGGGGGCGGGTTGACTTCGGGTAAGAGAGAATAGGGGGTTTATTTGAAATTTTTATATAATTATTTAATTAATTAATTCCCATAAAGTTACTTTTTATTTCGACCTCGAAACGAGACCCATCGCCTGTCGTCCCTAGCTAATTACCCCCATTCCGAACCCAATGGGATATGTATCGTAAGCTGATTCGATTGTTTCGATCAGTTTCCGTCAAAATCAAAATATAACTCTATATATTGATTTTGAACGCGCATTTCAATTTACCGGGGCCACATACGAACTTTAAAAATTCCAAAAAAATATTTTCTAGCTTCGTATTGATGATACGGTCCTAACAAAACTAGTTTCGTCAAATTCTGAGACCGTTTGAAAAATGGCCATTTTTCAGTCGATTAAAATAACCGAAACTGGTCAAACGCGTTTTCCTTCGCCACGCTCACATATTAACTTCAAAAAATTATGAAAATTGGAATTTAGCAATAACTTGACATCACGGATCCAACAAAAGTGGTTTCGTCGAAATCCGAGGTCGTTTGCAAAATTTCCATTTTTAAGGGCCAGAATTCCATAGCGACTATTCTGAATTTTCAACTGGACATATCTTTTGATTCCCGCAATGAAATTTTGGTTTTTCGAATTCGTTGGAAAGATATCCTCAATTAGATTCCATTATTTTTGGTTTCATTAAAATCCGGTTTATTTTGCACTCGGTACATTCATTTGAAGTTTGAAATCGAATTATCGAACTACCGCGCCATTTTCAATTCCTTTTATAATTTAAAATAAATATTTATATTCTAACGACGATCTATATAAATATATACGTTTGAAATTTATTCAAAATAAATTTTTCGTTGTTATTATTTAAAATAATTCATTTTAAATAATCAAAATTCATCAAAATTGCTAAAATAAAAATTTTAAACTGGCCTAGATTTTACGGGTTGTTACAATCTCCCCCACTTAAAACTTTTCGTCCTCGAAAAGGAACGAAGCCGAAAGTTGTTTTAAAAACCAACTCAACTTTCATTATTTTCGCTACGGCTTAAGTTCTTCACTTTTCAGTTTCTAAGAACTTTTCAAATTTTTCAAAAATTTGGCTAATAACCTAAATTTTCGAAATTTTTTGCCATAATCTCCCCTGCACCGGGAAAATCCCAAAATTTCCATACAGGCCCTTTGATCTCAAAAAGAAAAGGAAAAAGCCAAGCGGCTAGCCAATCGGCTCATAAAATCATCATCACCCAAACAAAACAGTAAATTATGGTAAACATGTACCTATTTGTCGGGCAAACAATTTTATTTCTCTGCTCTAGCCTCCTTGCTATGACCTGTTCAATGTAAGTACATGTATATGCAAGCAAATGCGATAAATTTTCAATACAGTTCGATGTTTGGTGCTAAATTCAACTTGGTTCGACATTTTCTTACCTTAGTTATATTATGCAATACCAATACATTTTAAAACAAAAAGCATAATTACGTTCGTACAAGCATCATATATACATACATATATCCAAAACGCTAGTTCATTACATTAAAACCCAACTTTCTAGGAAGTCGTGCCTTCTTCTTGCATGATTTCTAAAGTTGATAGCTCCTTTCCCTTGGATTTCTTATCATCCTTCTTTAACGGGCAATCTCGGGCTAGATGCCCTACTTCTTTGCATCGAAAGCACTTCTTTTCCTTTCCTAGATTCATGTGTTTCTTCTTTACCTTTGGACACTTATGTACGAAATGCCCCGTCTCTTTGCATTTGAAACACACTATGTCCATTCTCATCATTTTCTCCCTGCTTTTCTTTCTCTCAGGGCACCGAACGGCATAATGTCCTTCTTTTCTGCATATACGGCAATAAATACCCACGTACGTTCCTAAGTTCAACTCACGTTCTTCTTCTGCTTTCTGGTGAGCTTTCCTCGCTTGTTTCGGGGTCATCCAGAATTCAGTATGAGATAAGCCATAGTCGTCCATATCCTATACAATATTTTTAGGATTTTTATCAAGAGAGTTTGCATTATTTTTCACTTAATAATCATCTTGATTATACTTTATTTATCATCCAGTATTTTTATTAGTTGAATCAATAATCAAACATCACAACCATCAATCAATTTGTTGATTAGATTTTCAAATATATATGATTTTTATATACTCAAAAATCAGATTTCAGTGTCAAGTTACAAACAGTAAATTTTAGTTAACTTTTTGTTCTCACACCAGTCGATTGGAAATATATAGAAATCTCACTTTCGAAACTCGAAAACAAGTACTGGCGACGGGGCCCTATCACCAGAATTATTCCCGGGCAACTAGAGTATGATTCTATATCTATCCAGTATATTAAAACCTCGAATACACGCTTGCAAGGCGTATATGCAAAATCTTTATATATTGGATTGTCCAAATCAATTTAAAATAAATAGTCCAACTACGTATGATACGATTTAAATTTCAAAACAAAAATGGTTTTCATTCTAAAAATATACTCTTCACACTCGTTCTAGGATACTACTGATCCTATCTCTAACGAGTCATTCCCATTGGATATTACTAATCCAATTTCTGATGAATTCTTTCGTTTGGTTCTAACGTGTCATGTTCTCTAGCTCTGTAAACCAGAGCTCTGATACCAAACTGACACGACCCAAACTTCCCCGTGAAGGAAAGCACGGATAACGTGGAGGACAAGACAAATCAGAACGCAGACGGAAGAACATTTCATTGTTACTACAACAATTCCATCAGATACAAGAATATACAGAGTATAAATGAATAAAATACATTCGATGAACATCAGAGATTACAATAAATTACATAGCAGCGGAAAAATATACAAAACACAACTGAAAGTGATACACGGATACAGAGCTTTCCGAGCATCGTTCCAGTTGTAAATCAGGACCCTATGAATATAAATCTGCAAAACCAAAACTACTAGCTGCCCGTGTGGAAAATAGGGGCACCCAGAGTATAGGTTAAAACAATAAACTCCAGGTCAGTCATGTGACTGGTGTGAGAACTAAAACTGTTATTTAAAACTTTACTTTAAAGTTCGGTAAATCAAGGGACCACGCCATATAACACGGAACGGGTTTCCTCTCAAGAATACCAGTGCATAAAATAAACAGTGCAATGCTAAATAAAGGAAAATGAAGCTGTTATAAGACCCAGGTCCCATCACACAATGCAACGCAAGCCGGAGGATAGGGTTTTTACCTTATAATAGCTAAAGCATGCTTGATACGTTAAAAACACATTATTTGATACTATTATAAGTGTATAGTGTCAAAACAATTTCAATCATAAATATCTATCATAGACGGCATAAGTGCCCCATCCCACTATGTCGCCATACTAGGCTCTACAAATAAAATCGAAATACACGTATTGGAAATTGGATTTCCGTCATGAGTCGATAAAAGGGACAAGCTCCTCTCCGATTCTAGACATTCTAGAAAATGTCTCAGGACCCACTATGATCCTTGGATCTTCAGGGCCGGTCCTCTCTTACTTTTGAGGATTATTTATTCGAGAGCACGACGTTTCTTTCTAGCTAGTGGTGGTGTCAGTGACCTACCAGCCCTGACATTTATATACTTTTCACCCATGTTCTTGTTGCAGTCATGATGGGGGGTTCTCACCATGTGGTTTAGTGGCGAACAGTGGGCTCTTACCCCCACATGTCCCTTGCAGGGGTTGGTTAGGCAGTGGCCGGGAGGCTCGAGAGGGTCGCCGTAAAACAAGTGTACTGGGGGACCAATGACAGCCACGGTGGGTTTTACCTGCTGCTTTGGGGGATGAAGGGATGGTTGCAAAGCCTACCGGATTTCATCGGGCTATGTCAGTTTGGTATCAGATCTTTGGTTTACAGAGCTAGAGAACAAGACACATTAGAACCATACGAAAGAATTCATCAGATGTTGGATTAGTAATATCCAATTAGAATGACTCGTTAGAGATGGGATCAGTAGTATCCTAGAACGAGTGTGAAGAGTATATTTTTCAAATGAAAACAATTTTGTTTTAAAATTTAAACCATTTTATACGTATTTGATTATTTATTTATTTTGAATTTGGACAATCGAGTATATAAAGATTTCGCGTATACGCGTCATGAACGTATATTTGAAGTTTAAATATACTGGATAGATATAGAATCACACCCTAGTCGCCCGGAGATAATTCTGGTAATGCGGCCGCATTATCAATATTTATGTTCGTGTTTCGAAGGTGTGATATCTATATATTTCCATTTGACTGGTGTGAGAACCAAAACTTATATAGGATTATTTGTTGTGAATTGGCATCAAAAACATGATTTTCTGTATATATGTATAAAAATTATGAATTTGGAACTCTAATTCATTAATTGATTGATGTTTGTGTTGTTTGTTTATTTGTTTAATAATTTTGAAACATTTAGCCTAATTGAACCGAATATTGAATTGTATTGAAAATTAGTCGCATTTGCTTGCATATACATGTACTTACATTGAACAGGTCATAGCAAGGAGGCTAGAGCAGAAGAATAAAATTTGTTTGCCCGACAAATAGGTACATATTTACTATAATTTACTGTTTTGTTTGGGTGATGATGATTTTATGAGCCGATTGGCTAGCCGCTTGGCATTTTCTTTTTCTTTTTGAGATCAGAGGGCTTGTATGGCAATTTCGGGATTTTTCTGGTGCTCCCGGTGCAGGGTAGGTTATGGCGAAATTTTTCGAAAATTTAGGGTGTTAGCCAAATTTTTGAAAATTTTGAAAAGTTCTTAGAAACTGAAAAGTTGAAGAACTTAAGCCGTAACGAAAATAATGGAAGTTGAGTTGAATTGTTAAACAACTTTCGGCTTCGTTCCATTTCGAGGACGAAAAGTTTTAAGTGGGGGAGAATGTAACAACCCGGAAATGCGAGCCAGTATAAAATTTTTATTTTGGCAATTTTAGCGAATTTTGAATATTTAAAATGAATTATTTTAAATAATTCGACGAGAAATTTATTTTGAATAGAATCGAACGTATATATTATATACGTCGTCGCTAGAATATAAAATTTTATTTCAATTATAAAAGGAATTGAAAATGGCGCGGTAGTTCGATAATTCGATTTCAAAGTTCAAATGAATGTACCGGGTGCAAAATAAACCGGATTTTAGCGAAACCAAAAATAATGGAATCTATTTGTGAATATCTTTCCAACGAATCCGAAAAATCGAAATTTCATAGCGGGAATCAAAAGATATGTCCAGTTGAAAATTCAGAATAGTCGCTATGGATTTCAGGCCCTTAAAAATGGAAATTTTGTAAACGACCTCAGAATTCGACGAAACCACTTTTGTTGGATCCGAGATGTCAAATTATTTCTAGATTCCAAATTTCATAATTTTTCGAATCAATATGTGAGCGTGGCATAGGAAAATGCGTTTGACCAGTTTCAGTTGATTTTAATCGACTGGAAAATGGCCATTTTTCCAACGGTCTCAGAATTCGACGAAACTAGTTTTGTTAGGACCGTATCGTCAATACGAAGCTAGAAAATATTTTTCTGGAATTTTTAGAGTTCGTATGTGACCCCGGTAAATTGAAATGCGCGTTCAAATTCAATATATAGAGTTATATGTTGATTTTAACTGAAACTGATCGAAACGGTCGAACCAGCTAATGGTACATATCCCATTGTGTTCGGGATGGGGGTGAAACACTATGGAAGACAGGTGGTGGGTCTCTTTTCGAGGTCAAATAAAAAAGTCAACTTTTTGAAATAAAATAAATAATAAAACCCCTCACCCCTCTCTTCTATTCACTCAGCCCCCCCCCCCCCCCCCCGTTCATTTCGAAATCAAATCAGAAAAAAAATATAAAAAAAGAGAAAAGGGGCGACGGGAGGGTGAACCGCCGCCACCGCATCGCGACCCCCCCCCCAGGTGGCGCGCCTCCACCGCACCCCTCCCCCTTCTTCTTCTTCCTCCTCTCCTTCTTCTTCTTCTTCCTCTGAAAAACAAACGCACACCCGAAATCCCCCTGGCCCATGCTCCACCACTGCGCCCCCTCCTCCTATTGCTGCCGCCGCTGCTTCTTCTTCTTCCTCCCTTCAGCCCCTCGAGCACCCCTCCGACAGTGAACACCCCCTCCCCTTCCCTATTTCAATGTAAGTTGCTTATTCTCCTTTGATTTTTAATATAGAACAAGGTTAGATTTTTATAACGAAGAAAGATTATATTTTTCAAAATAGAAAGGAGTGATTTTTATTTAGGAAAATATAAGATTTTCATACTAGAAAGAATAAAAATATGATTTTTATCATATGTGAAATATAAAAATATAATTTTTATAAAGTAGAAGTATTAAAAATATTATTTTTATTCATGTAGAGTAATAAAAATATAATTTTTATTATATTGCTAGCAAGATAAAAATATAATTTTTATCATGGAAGTAGCGTTGTAAAGGAGTGATTTTTACACATGTAGCCATGATATAAAAATACGATTTTTATAATATAGTAAATGAATAAAGTTTAGATTTTTGTCGTTCAAAGATATGATTTTTTATTATATATATGTTGAAATAAAAATGAAATCTTTATATTTGAAAAGGCGAAATCTTTATATTTGAAAAGGCGAAATCTTTATATTTGAAAGGGCGAAATCTTTATATTTGAAAAGGCGAAATCTTTATATTTGAAAAGGCGAAATCTTTATATTTGAAAAGGCGAAATCTTTATATAGAGAATAACATGATAAAAATATAATCTTTATTATATGAACATCGATGTAAAAATAGAATTCTTATCAATATAGTAGCGGTGTAAAAATAGATTTTTTATCTATATAGTAGCTGTGTAAAAATAGGATTTTTATCTATATAGTAGCGATATAAAAATATAATTTTTATCTATATAGCATCGATGTAAAAATAGAATTTTTATCCATATGAGGTGATTATAAAAAAATGATTTTTATATACATAGCAAGAATATAAAAATGTGATTTTTATATATGTAGTGGCTACGGGCAACGAAAGTGACAAAAAGCGAGAACAGTGATAATTCCCTACATTAGAAGTGTCGTGGAATTGGGATAGCTTTGGTGAGAACTTCTCACTCTAAATTTCTTTTTATAGTTATATATATATATACTAGGATGCAGACGGTGCTTAGCAGCACCCGACACTCATTGTCCACAGACCATGGACGGCTTGTTTGTTTGATTGATGTGTTGTGAAAATTGATTGTGTTGTGGAATGATTGAATAATAAAATATTCTTGTATTGAAAGGAAATAAAATATTTAGAAAGCTAAAAATATTTTATCGTTAAAAATATAATTTTTAACGTGAATGTGAATAAATATTTATAAACAAATCGGCCGATTTGTTTATATACACGTACTTGACTGATATTGATTGGGATGATAAATTTTACACATCGCCCAACTGCACAAATAATATTCAGTGTTTGTTGATTTGAAACCACACACGGGTGTTGGGATGATATTTGGCGTACACTAATCCCAATTATTTAATTGTATGTCGATCGATTGGTCGACAGATTGTGTAAGCGTTGATTATTTATATTTGATGCTTATGCAGTTGTGTAGTGCACTTTGGATGATGGTTGATTGGTTATCGTTGCTATTATATACATGTGTTGTATGGAATCCATATAGTTAACGTTATATGATAATTGATTGGGCCTCATTCCAATTGGGAAAATAATGAATATTATAAAAGGAAATTCATGTGTTGAATATAAAAATAGTCATGTGTTGACGATGTGCATGTGTTGAAACTATTTATGTGTTGAGTGAAATATTTTAACAATAAAATTTACATCTTTATCATATTTGAGATTAGAACCTACTTTACAGTTGGAGTCTAATTAAAAATCAAACGATAGATACCATAATTTTATAAAATATATTACATAACAAAAATAGTCGTGTGTTGACAGTACTCATGTGTTGAGATTAGTCATGTGTTGAATAGAAATATAGATTCATGTGTTGAATAGAATAAATATTCATTTGTTGAATAGAATAACGAATTTATTGAAATATATAAAGCCGTGTTGATTAGAGTTGCGCTATTTTGACGTGAACGATACTTATATCGATTATATTCGTTTTTATAATGAATATAGAAAAAGTGGTGATTTTAAAATATAACGTTTTGAAAATATTATCATTTATATAGTAATGATATGAAATATTCAATTTTGATTAGAAATTGAATGTAGCGTTGAAATGGTTTTGAAAACGAATTTAAAACGATTTATAAAATACGTTTTAAAAGGAAATCGACGAAATATACATAATATATATATATATATATATATTATATATAATGGCCTGAATAGAACGCGCCGCTCCGCGGTAGTTCGTGAATTTCGACCAATGACTTCGAATTGACGTTGCGGGAGATCCGACTATCGGATTCTCCTAAAACCGGAACCGTTGGGTTCGTATCGAAAAGAGCTTTCCAATGAATATTTGAAATTTGAAATCTAACGGTTGGATTTGGAATTATGTCCAAATCAATTTCAAAAAAGGTCGCTGTAAGTGTAGTTCGATGGCCCTTGTTGGAAATCGACTGTACGGGCCTTGATAAAACTATTAAAAATATTAATAATTTGTGTAAAATCATAATATATGGATTGGAAAGAACTGGGATGAAAAACTCCATATTTGAAAAGATAAAAATAGATTTTTATCGAAATGAACTAGTTTTGAACTAGAATTAAAATCAATTTATTTTTGAAATAAATAAATTGAATTTGAAAGTGATTTTAAAAATAATCAATATTCCCAATACGTGAATTGGACTGGAGTTGAATCGAAATTATATTCGGAATATTTCGATGTTGGATTTCATGACTATACAGATATTGTTATGGGAATTTGAAAGATATATTTTATATCGTTATTTCCAATACGATATTTGTTGGTTTCAGGATTTGATATTGAATATAAGCCGGTATATTTTCTATTCAGAGCCTTGTATTTAATATCAAATGTGATTTGGGTTTGTCGTGAATGGTGTCTTCATTAACACTGTTCTTAAGCCCAATAGAGAAAAAGATTAAATCTTTCTATTTATATTTAATGAAGTGCATCAATTAAATAATATTTAATTGGAATTGAATTTGAATTGGTTTTTGGGTTTATCGTGAGCGATGTTTTGAACAACACCTGTTCTTTAACCCGATTAACAATAGAGTGTGATTTTGGGTTTATCGTGAATCGAGTTTTAGGTGACATTGGTTCTTTAACCCAGTTAAAGACAGGATATTGATTTTTGAGAAGATTAAAACTAAGTGGAGTTTTAATGAATCTTTAATTAGATTGAAATGTGAATTGATAATTTAAATTATCAAATCTGAAAGGTGATCGAGAATGGAGTACCACCAGTTTTGCTCCAAAGCGATAGTTAAATCTTTAATTAGATTTAAACGTGAAATGGTAATTAATTTTACCGATAACACTGTGGTGTTAGGTATGGAGTATCACCAGTTTTGCTCCAGGGGATGAATAGGTTGGGATTGGGAAATAAAACAAATAACTACTTCGGTGTGGTTCGCTAATCCCGACTAGTTTGAAATGATATCCAAAGGAAGATTAAAGAATAAATTTAGAAAAATTTATCTTGGATAAAATTAATGGGAACCTTTCCCTAAGAATGTGATTTTGTGAATAAAGGAATATTCTGAATTGGAATGAGGCGTTTGTTGTGTTTGTGTAACACGTGTTTATTATATACGCAGGTTATTCAGAAAGACCAGGTTTATCCCATTCTGAATAACCGATTCGACGAGATGTCGAAGATGAAGACGGTGGTTGAAGACCGGAAGTCTTCACATCGTTTGGGTGATTACTGATGATCTCGATTGGGCTGTACACCCAAGATGAGGGAAACAGTTGGTGTTCATCCAGACGTACTTGGAGATGGATGGATATGCGAGGAAAGTGCCTCCGGTTTCGTTCAGACCCAGGACGAACTTGTAAATGGATTGTGTGTCTGACATTGGATTTTATTCTGTGTTGATTGATCTCTATTAAATATACATCTGTTTGGCGGCGGAGAATTTATTCTCTTGCTTAATGCCCTTCTCTGAGACGTACGAGCTTAGAGGTTGTATATCGATGGACATCAGTCGCATGGAGTGAATTGCCAGTGTGGCACGCGTAAGTGGAAATTGATCAAGGCTTCTGTAGAAAAGCAAAGTCTTGTGGTTGATGATCAAATCATGGTCTGTGTGACGTAGCTTTGTGTATAACGTGGATTCGCGAGCCTCACTTCTCGGTATGAGTCAAAAACGGGATACGGACCCAAGGAGTGCACGACGTTTCTTTCTAGCTATGGGTGGTGTCAGTGACCTACCAGCCCTGACATTTATATACTTTTCACCTGTGTGGTTGTTGGAATGCGAGGCGCCTCGGATATAGGTCTGTAAGGACCGGGAAACATGTGTTCAAGAATTGTCAATCCTCAAAAGTAAGAGAGGACCGGCCTTAGAGGATCCAGGGATTGTTGTGTGCGGTCCCGAGGCACTTGCTAGAGTGTCTCGAACGGAGAGGAGCTTGCCCCTTGCCTCGACTCATGATGGAATCCAATTTCCAATACGTGATATTGCGGTTTTAATTGTAGAACTAGTATGGCGACATGATATATGGTACCAATGCCGTTTATGATTGATATTTATGATTTGAATTGTTTTGACACTATGCACTTATAATAGTATCAAATGATTTGTTTTAAACGTACCAAGCATGTTTGGATAATATAAGGGAAAACCCTATCCTCCGGCTTGCGTTGCATTGTGTGATGCGACCTGGGTCTTATAATAGCTTCATTTTTCCAAAGAGCATTGCGCTGCTTTGTTATATGCACTAGTATTCTTGGGAGGAAACCCGTTCCGTGTTATACGGCGTGGTCCCTTGAATTACTCTCTTTTAAAGTAAAGTTTTAAATAACTGTTTTTGTTCTCACACCAGTCACATGACTGACCTGGAGTTTATTGTTTTAACCTAAACTCTGGATGCCCCTATTTTCGACACGGCCAACTAGTAGTTTTGGTTTT
This sequence comes from Allium sativum, assembly GCA_030737875.1. Lineage (NCBI taxonomy): Eukaryota > Viridiplantae > Streptophyta > Magnoliopsida > Asparagales > Amaryllidaceae > Allium > Allium sativum. The sequence goes on along the minus strand of CM060923.1, from coordinate 4,856,438 downwards.
GCAGATTTATATTCACAGGATCCTGATTTACAGCTGGAACGATGCTCGGAAAGCTCTGTATCCGTGTATCACTTTCAGTTGTACTTTGTATTATTTTTCCGCTGCTTTGTAATTTATTGTAATCTCTGACAATTATCGAATGTAATTTATTCAATTATACTCTGTATATTCTTGTATCTGATGGAATTGTTGTAATAACAATGAAATGTTCTTCCGTCTGCGTTCTGATTTGTCTTGTCCTCAACGCCATCCGTGCTTTCCTTACCATAAATGATAACCCAATTTCCAAATACGTGATTTTGTGGTTTTAAATGTAGAACTAGTATGGCGACATGATATATGGTACCCATGCCGTCTATGATTGATACTTATGATTTGAAGTTGTTTTATACACTATACACTTATAATAGTATCAAATGATTTGTTTTAAACGTACTAAGCATGTTTGGCTATTATAAGGGAAAACCCTATCCCCTGGCTTGTGTTGCATTGTGTGATAGGACCTGGGTCTTATAATAGCTTCATTTTTCTTTATTTAGCATTGCGCTGTTGTTTTATGCACTGGTATTCTTGGGAGGAAACCCGTTCCGTGTTATACGGCGTGGTCCCTTGATTTACCTAACTTTAAAATAAAGATTTATAACTGTTTTAGTTCTCACACCAGTCCCATGACTGACCTGGAGTTTATTGTTTTAACCTAAACTCTGGGTGCCCTTATTTTGACACGGGCATCTAGTAGTTTTGGTTTTGCAGATTTATATTCACAGGATCCTGATTTACAGCTGGAACGATACTCGGAAAGCTTTGTATCCGCGTATTACTTCTAGTTGTGTATTGTATTATTTTCCGCTGCTATGTAATGTATTGTAATCTATGATATTTATCGAATGTAATATTCATTTATACTCTGTATATTCTTGTATTCTGATGGAATTGTTGTAATAAACAATGAAATGTTCTTCTGTCTGCGTTCCTTTGTGTGTTTTTTTTGAACTATCCGCGCTTTCCTCACAGGGGAAGTTACGGGTCTTTACAGTAAGTACCCGTTACTTCCCCGTGAAGGAAAGAGCGGATACTTTTAAAACAACACACAAAAGAACGCAGACAGAAGAACATTTCATTGTATATTACAACAATTCCATCCGAATACAAGAATATACAGAATATAAATGAATGAATTACATTCGATAAATATCAGAGATTATAATAAATTACATAGCAGCGGAAAATAATACAAAGCACAACTGAAGGTGATATACGGATACAGAGCTTTCCGGATATCATTCCAGCTGTGCTTTGTATTACTTTCCGCTGCTATGTAATTTATTGTAATCTCTGATATTTATCGAATGTAATTCATTTATTTATATTCTGTATATTCTTGTATTCTGATGGAATTGTTGTAATATACAATGAAATGTTCTTCTGTCTGCGTTCTTTTGTGTGTTGTTTTAAAAGTATCCGCTCTTTCCTTCACGGGGAAGTAACGGGTCCTTACAGTGGCTGTTTTGATCAGTTTCTGTCAAAATTAAAATATAAACCAATATATTCAATTTTAAACGTACAACTCAAATTACCAGGGCCGCATACGGACTCTAAAAATTCTAGAAAAATAATTTCTAGCTTCGTATTGACGATACGGTCCTAACAAAACTAATTTCGTTGAATTCTGATACCGTTTGAAAAATGGCCATTTTCCAGTCGATTAAAATCAACTAAAACTGGTCAAACGCGTTTTCTTTTGCCACGCTCACATATTGAATCGAAAAATTACGAAAACTGGAATCTAGCAATAACTTGACATCCCGAATCCAACAAAAGTGGTTTCGTCGAAATCCGAGGTCGTTTGCAGAATTTCCATTTTTAATAATTTTATCAAGGCCCGTACAGTCGATTTCCATCAATGGCAATCGAACTGCACTTACAGCGACCTTTTTCAAATTTTATTTGGACATAATTCCAAATCCAACCGTTAAATTTCTAATTTCTAATATTCGTTAGAAAGCTCTTTTCGATATGAACCCAACGGCTCCGGTTTTAGGAGAACCCGACGGTCGGATCTCCCATAATATCCGTTCGAAGTCAATGGTCGAAATTCAAGAACTGCCGCGGCGCGGTGCGTTCTATTCAGGCCATTATATTATATATATAATATATACCTCATCGATTTCCTTTCGAAATGAATTTTATAAATCGTTTTAAATTCGTTTTCAAAACGATTTCAACTTCTTTTTCAAATTCAAATCAAAATTGAATTTTCCCTTACAAATTCGTTTTAAATTCATTTCAAATTGATTTCAATTCAAATTGATTTCTAATTCAATTTCAGTTCATTTTCAATTCAATTAAATTTCAATTCGAATTCATTTATATTCAATTTCAATTCGAATTCATTTATATTCAATTTCCAACTGTAAAGACCCGTAACTTCCCCGGTGAGGAAAGCGCGGATAGTTCAAGAACAACACACAAAGGAACGCAGACAGAAGAACATTTCATTGTTTATTACAACAATTCCATCATAATACAAGAATATACAAAGTATAAATGAATATTACATTCGATAAATATCATAGATTACAATACATTACATAGCAACGGAAAATAATACAATACACAACTAGAAGTAATACGCGGATACAAAGCTTTCCGAGTATCGTTCCAGCTGTAAATCAGGATCCTGTGAATATAAATCTGCAAAACCAAAACTACTAGTTACCCGTGTCAAAATAAGGGCACCTAGAGTTTAGGTTAAAACAATAAACTCCAGGTCAGTCATGGGACTGGTATGAGAACTAAAACAGTTATAAATCTTTATTTTAAAGTTAGGTAAATCAAGGGACCACGCCGTACAACACGGAACGGGTTTCCTCCCAAGAATACCAGTGCATAAAACAACAGTGCAATGCTAAATAAAGAAAAATGAAGCTATTATAAGACCCAGGTCCTATCACACAATGCAACGCAAGCCGAGGGATAGGGTTTTCCCTTATAATAGCCAAACATGCTTAGTACGTTTAAAACAAATCATTTTATACTATTATAAGTGTATAGTGTATAAAACAACTTCAAATCATAAGTATCAATCATAGACGGCATGGGTACCATATATCATGTCGCCATACTAGTTCTACAATTAAAACCGCAAAATCACGTATTTGGAAATTAGGTTATCATTTACGGTATGAACCGAGGCTAGGGATCGTCCTCACCGATTCGAGACTGTCTAGCCCAAGCCTCAGGAACAGCTGCAACTGCCCCTTGGATCGTCAGGGCCGGTCCACACAGAGTGGATTATTATGCCTGAACAATACGTCTCCCCGCCCTATGGGGCGTAAATGAGCCAACGAATGACTCCATCGGGCCCGGATCGTCCGATCAAACCGAGGCGCCTCACAACTGCAACAACCACATAAGTCAAACTCGTCAGGGCGTGTAAAACCACTGATGCCACTTCTAACTAGAAAGAAACGCATGCCCTCCCTGAGGTCCTTCTGGCAGAAATTTCTGAATTCGGCACCATCGAACTGAGTTCCATTATCGGTTATAATGGTCTTTGGAATCCCAAATCGGCATATGATATTTCTAACCACGAAACTTATCACCTTTCTTGCAGTGATTTTGGTTAAGGGCTCAGCTTCCACCCACTTCGTAAAATATTCCATGGCGACTATTGCATACTTCGCTCCTCCTTTGGCAATCGGTAGAACTCCTATGATGTCAATTCCCCACATGGAAAACGGCCACGGACTCACCATCGACTTGAGCTGGGTCGGTGGTGCTCTGGGGATCTTGGAGAACCTCTGGCATTTGTCGCAGCGTCGTAAGTAATTAGCTGCATCTTTATTAATAGTGGGCCAGAAATACCCATACCGCAATACCTCTTTTGCTAAAGTCTTACCCCGCGTATGATCTCCACACTCGCCTTCGTGTACTTCCCTTAGTACACGCTTGATGTCGTCATGCGCTATACATCGTAACAGGGGCATAGAAGATCCTTGCCGATAAAGGGTATCATTTTGAAGGATGTATCTGGTAGCTTTGCGAACTATGGCTCGCCTTTCACTCTTCTTTGGCGGGAGTACTCCATTTCTAAGGAAATTCTTGACTGGGGTCATCCACGACTCCCTCTCCGGTTTTGCTTCGAAAGCTAATTCAATTTCCATTAACTCAAAGCTTGGAGATCCCAACGTCTCAATTGGAACCATTTCGGTTTCCTCCGGATTGTCGGAACTTGCCAGCTTCGCTAGCCGGTCTGCCTTCTGGTTTTCAGCTCTTGGGATATGCGTTATGTTATATCGTTCCAAGTTTCTCAACAACTCCTTCACTTTTCTAAGATAGGTAATAAGTCGAGGTCCCCAGGCCACAAACTCCTTTCGCACTTGGCAGACGACTATTTTGGAATCGCAGAATATGTCCAATGCCTTTATTGCGAATTCCTTAGCAAGTTTCAGCCCGGCAATCAGGGCTTCATATTCAGAGTCATTATTGGTCGCTGAAAATTCTAGTCGCAAAGCATAATATAACGATCGTCCTTCAGGAGTAACTAAGACGACTCCAGCTCCGGACCTTCGGTCGTTCTTGGCTCCGTCTATGTACAACTTCCATGGATCTAACTTTAATTCTGGACCTTATCATCGATCGTCTCTTCCTCCAAAATTGTGAACTCTGCTATAAAGTCAGCCAGAGCTTGCCCCCTGATCGATCTCCGCGGCTGAAAATTTAAATCAAACTGACTTAATTCAATATTCCACTTGATTAACCGTCCCGATGCTTCGGGTCTTTGCAACACATGTCTCAGAGGCTGATCAGTGTATATGATTATTGGGTGAGCTTGAAAATAATGGCGAAGTTTTCGGGAGGCGATCAGAAGGCTGTAAGCAAGCTTTTCAATCCTTGGGTAGTTATGTTCTGCAGCTGCCAATTTCTTACTCACGTAATATACCGGCCTTTGCACCTCGTCTTCTTCCCTGATTAAGGCGGTGCTAACGACGTGAGCCAATACTGCTAGATAAACAAACAGCTCTTCGTGATCCATCGGCTTCGACAAAATCAGTGGTCTCTCTAGTAAGTCCAATAGATTTCGAAAGGCCTCAACATAGTCCGGAGTCCATTCGAAATTTTTCTTTCCCCTTTTTATCAAGTCAAAAAATGGGACGCATTTGTCTGTTGCTTTGGAGATAAATCTACTCAACGCAGCCACTTTCCCCTCAAGACTCTGGATATCTTTGATTCTTTGTAGTTCCTCAATGTTCCTTATCGATGCTATTTGACTGGGATTAATTTCAATTCCTTGGGAGCTCATGATGAAACCTAGAAATTTTCCAGATGCCACCCTAAATGAACACTTCAAAGGATTAAGCTTCATCCGATACTTTCGCAGGATACCGAACATCTCTGACAAGTCTTGCGTATGGCTAGAGGACTGTCTCGATTTGACAAGTATATCGTCCACGTAAACCTCAATAGTCTTCCCTATTTGGTTATAAAACATCATGTTCACCAAGCGTTGGTAGGTAGCTCTAGCATTTTTCAATCTGAAAGGCATAACCACATAGCAATACAACCCCAAATTTGTAATGAAGATTGTGTGCTCTTGATCGGGCACATGCATGGGAATCTGGTTGTATCTGGAATATGCGTCCATAAAAGAAAGAAGTTCATGTCCCGTCGTCGAATCCACAAGCTGTTCTATTCTGGGGAGTGGAAAGCTATCTTTCAGGCAGGCTTTGTTCAAGTTTGAAAAATCAATACACGTCCGCTACTTTCCGTTTGACTTCTTTACCAAAACAGGATTCGATATCCAGTCGGGATACGTCGAATCTCTAATAAATCCGTTTTCTTTCAGCTTCTCCACTTCTTCTTTCAGAGCTGCCGACCTCTCTGGGCCCAGCACACGTCTCTTTTGCTTTACAGGCGGGTGTTTCGGGTTTATACTCAGCGAATGACTCATGATGGATGGCGATATCCCACACATGTCAGCGTGGGTCCAGGCAAACACATCTAGGTTTGCCTTCAGAAAGTTAGCCAGTTCTTTGGCTCGGTGCGGATCCAACTGGGATCCAATCTTCTAAACTTTTGCTGGATCGGCTTCATCAATGGGTACATCCACTGTCGTTTCGTTAGGAGTTGCTTTTCTATCCTCAGGTTCCTCATCTTCTCTAGGATCCAGGTCTTCAGGCATTCCCTTGGGCAACTCCTACGGGCCTGATCCCTCTAATTGCTATGCCGAACCCTCCCTTGGAGGAGGTGAAGTACTTTTAGTCTCGATATTGAGTCCCTTCATCAGCATCTTTAATTCAGCAATATAACAAGCTCATCCGAAGACTTGGTCTCCCCTCATTACTCCTGTTCCGGCTTCAGTTGGGAACTTTAGCAATAAGCACCATGGTGCAATACAAGCCCTGAACTCTGCAAGGGCAGGCCTTCCTAAAAAAGCGTTGTAGGGCGAGTCTATATCTAGCACTACGAACTGAAGCATTCGTACTCTTCGACGATCCCCTTGTCCCAATGTTACGGGTAATTCTATATACCCCATTAGAGCTGTCGATGCCCCATTGAAGCCTCGGATCCAACCTTCACAGAGCTTCAAATCTCCAGACTCGAGTCTCATCTGATCAAACGACTTCTTGAACAAAATGTTGACAGAGCTTCCATTGTCCATTAGTACCTTATGAACCAGTGTCGGCCCAATAGTAGTGGTAATAACCAATGGATCTTAAGTAGGTGACTGGATTCCGGTGTCGTCTCTGCTACGGAACACCACATCATCGAACATTGTTCTCTGCTGTTTCACAGGGGTGACATCTTCCAAATCACTGCACTCGTCCACATTTATGTGCTTAAATGCATTAACGTATTGGTCCATTGCTCTGAAACTGTGGATAGCCTGATAGAGTCCACCTACTATGGTGTTAATGAAAATCCCTTTGTCTTTTTGTTGCGCTGTAGGCTTGGGAGCAGACTGATTCTGGTTTGGGGCATGTCCTCCTTGCCCCTTGTCCCTTGGGGCAGCCTTATACTCATCCAACTTACCTTCATGCAACAACTTCTCAACTACATCTCTCAAGTGTCGACATTCGTTCGTTGAATGTCCGTGAATTCTGTGAAATAAACAAAATTTTCCGGTAGTAATTTCTTTCTCTATCGAATCTCGTGGAGGTGGTTTTTTCTATTGTAAAACATTATACGTGTCCAAATAAATGTTCTCCAACGTGTCATTCAACGGTGAATAATTTTCAAAAGTTTGGAACCAGGGTCTTTTGTCAGAATTACTTCCTCGGTTCCTGTTTCTCCTACTACCATTCACATTACGGTTGCTATTGCCCCCGTTTCCATTATTATTGTTTCCAACATTCACTTCGACTTTCCTAGAGCTTTCTCCAGACTGCTTTAAGCAACATTACTCTGAACAGCTTCTTTTGAGGCCGCTCCGGACTTCCTTTTTCTGTTGGCCCTTGCTTCCTCCCGTCATAACTGAATATTGGCCTTCTCATAAAACAACTCTCTTGTGGGAGGTGGCTTCCCAGAAAGATAATCTCCAAACTCTGAATCAGGATCAACTCCCTCCATTAAGGCCATCAAGATGGTAGGCTCATGAGGATCGCTGACTTCTGTTACAGCTAAATTGAAACGGTCTAGATACGACTTCAAGGACTCACCCGGCGCTTGCTTAATTCTCGATAATTCGATAACAGTCTTAGACTTTCGGGCGTGAAGTCGGAATTGATTCATAAAATGTTCACTTGGTTCTTTGAAATTCGATATCGATCGAGGAGGAAGTCGGGTAAACCATAGTAATGCTACGTCTTCTAAGTAAATCGGGAAAGCTTTACACTTCACAGCATCAGGAGCAGCTGCAGCATTCATAAGCTATGCGTATCGCATTAGATGTTGTCCCGGGTCAGTTCTCCCGTTATATTTGTCCATCTGCGACAAATTAAACCGTCGGGGGAACTGAAAGTCAAGAATGTCACCAATAAAGGAAGTATGGCTTCGCTCAATACCATAATCTTCATTGGTGTAGTTTTGACTCTCAGACATGATCTGGCGTACCATAACCCATACATCAGGATTGGTCAAGGGCCGTTCAGGCTCCCTAGCTCTGATGTTCGGGTTTCCTCTAGGCTACTGATCAGGGGACACCCTCCTTCTTCTAGCGGCTTCTGCTCTGCTTTGCTCCCTACGTTCCCGGTCGATCTCGGGAGGAAGGGGCTAAAGCATTTGTCCCTGAGTGGGGTTGGTGAGGTTAGGATCTCTAGGCAGAACATGGGATCCTCGCACTGGTAACAGCATAGGCTCTCTCAAGCTCAGGTCATCGGGTCCTAACACACGAGCAGCGTCCTCGCGGGATCCCAGAGATCCGAAAGTCATTTGTTCCAAATTCTGAGGTCGTTCGAGCGGCCTTCTTTCATGAGGTCGTTCTTCCTCAGAAGAAGAAGACTAATCCATTGCAGTGTGATGAACTAGGGAAGGGGTTCTCTGCCTGCGAAGCTCGCCAATTTCCCTACTCATGATTCTCATATTCTCTTTCATCATACGGTTGGTGCGCTCGTGGATTCTCATAGCCTCCCTAGTGCTCTCAAGCATATCGAGAAGCCGCGAAAAATCTCCTTGGGTGAGAGGCGCAGATGGATTGATCTGGTCATTAGTCCTGGTGGCTGGAGTCGGAGCATTTGGAGGGGCTCGAGTAGAGGTTCCAGTATCACCTAGAGTTGGATCGGATCGGAGCAAAGTGGCCTGGCCGGATCGGTTCGGATTGGGGGAGCGCACCTCTTCAACATCTTCTACTCGGTTCAGATCGGAGCTCTCCCTCTGCGATCGGTTCGAATTTTCTGAGCCAGTCCGATCTGCTCCCGAGCTTTGCCCACGAGACCTCGTCATGACCGGGTTTTGCTGATCTTCACCAACTTCGTTTTCTCGACTGGTTTGAACTTCCTTGCCTTTTCATTTGGCCATAATTCTTCAACAATCAACCAACAAGTACTTAAAAGCATCGGAAATTGGGGATTAACTTCTTTGAATTCAATGGTCCAAAAAGTTGAACGATAATCCAGAAAAACAGAGAATTCAAATTCTTCTCAATGAAAGCACCAAAATGTTAGACTAAAAAGTGGTTCTAACACCCAAATTGACTAAAATTTCGATAAAATGAGATCAAAAACAGAAAAGAGACACAAGATTTATAGTGGTTCGGTGTTGAAGAACCTACGTCCACTTTATATCACTTTGTTTGATGATGTAGATGAAAATACAACAAGATATTCACTTAGTCTCACTCACTTTTCATATACATTCACTCAATTATACTCAAAATAAACTTTGAATGATGATTTGGATTGTTTGGGAGTGCTGAAATTCGGTTCTCAAAGATACTCAAACTCTCAGAGTGCCAAAAGATCCCTTAAAGTGAGCCTTAGAGGTCTATTTATAGGTGCAAATTCTCCCAAAAACGGGTTCGGATCGGACGCACGTGGCATCCATCCCTGGAGATGCGGGTTCGGAGCTCTCCACATGGTGACAGCGCATCAAGCGAGTGGGAGAACGTGGGCAATCATGCATGTAACCGCTCCGCATCTTTAGGAGAACATGGGAATGAAGCAGCTTTCATTCTGTGCTCGGGTCGGATAGGCCAGGTAATGGGGTTCGGATCGGAGCATCATATCCGATCCGGACCGGTTCGAGTTCTGGCTTTCCTCACTTTGTCTAGCTTTGTTTTTCTCTGACTACATCCGATCCGATCCGGTTTCTAGGCATATTATTCTCTAATACTTGATCCTTTAGCTTTGTGTAGCCTATTTCACAAAGTAGGCTAACAGAAACATATAATAAGTGTTTTTGATTGTCAATTTGAAATGTCTATTAAGTGTTGCTAGTTTTCATCTTGAAACACTCATTAAGTGTTGCGGTTTATCAATTTGAAACACTCATAAGTGTTCCGGTTTATCAATTTGAAACACTCAACAAGTGTTGCGGTTTATCTATTTGAAACACTAAATAATCGTTGTGGTTTATCTATTTGAAACACTTACTCAGTGTTTCAATCCGTTAATCTGAAACACCTGCTAAGTGTTTCAATTTGTCAATCTAAAACATAATATAGGGGTTTCAATAATCTGCAACATACTAATCTGCAACACCTACAAAGTGTTTCTAAAATTTTTAGCAATGTTTTATTACCGTTTCAAAATTGACCATGTTGGTGTTGTGTCAACAACTTTGGTTCACCATTGAGAGAGGAGGTATGTAGACGAACCAGGGCCAAGGCTATGTGTTTCTCATCTGCAGAAGTGCTTGCATGACACCGTGGAAGTTGTTGAACCAAGTATATTAGAGGAAGTAGAAGTGGAACGGGAGGCAACAGTTAGACGAGTTCCTACCCGTGTTCTTGGATCAGAAGTTAAGAAGCTACGTAATAAAGAGATCAAGCTGATAAAGGTTCAATGGGGAGATAACCCAGAGGATGCGACTTTGGAGACCGAAGACAAGATTCGTGCTTTGTACCCTTTCCTTTTTGAGGGTATGTTCTTAACTCCTTTTCCAAAGTTTTATCTATGCTTTTTTTCTATCACTTGAGTATGTCCTATCAATAGTATTTTCGACCTTTAGATAGGAATCCTATGGATGTAAACATGTATTTGAGACATGTTATGTTTGATGGATGAAAGTTTTTGCTAGTGGTTGCCTGTGGATGCATATACACATAGATTAGGCACTAGATCAGCTCAATCACTCTCACACTGCATATGGATATGTGTGCATTTTCGTTTCTTTTAATGGATGAAAATGGGTGTATTATAATTTGGATGTTGCATTTGGACAAATGAGTGTGCACACATATAAAACTTACATGTTATAATAGGATTATTTGCATACATATTGGATTCATGGCACTAACATACATTGCATTAAGGAGGTCGACTGAATCAGTAGACCGCCTAATCTTCGCATTAGTATTGGGACATATACACGTACCTTTGCATATGTTCATATAAGCATTAGAAGTCTTTAAGGACAATGGATGCCTATGGTTGATGGATGAGTAGATGGGTGATGGATGGTAGGATATACATTCTTCTTAACTTGAAGATTTCGGGGACGAAATCCTTTAAGTAGGGGAGAATGTAACATCCCGAAATTTTAACGACACTAAAGAAGGAAAATTAAATAATAATTAATTTAATATTTAGAAATAAGGGAAACGGACTGCGCCATTGCGTCCATCTCGAAATTCTGGTCAAGATAGACATTTGGTTTGCGTAAAACGGACACTGCATTAAGAAGTTATAAGGATTTGAAATTTGTATACGCGCAAGATAATTATATATACAAGGCCTAGGAATTCAAAATTTTCAATTCAAAATTCGAAATCACATAAAGTGGGGGAAGCGGGAAAAATCCCGCTTAGGGGAGTCAACCCCATAGGAGGGGTGTCGACCCCGGGGTCAACCTCTCAAGGGTGGTTTCGACCCATGGGTCGACCCTGTAAGGGGGGATCGACCCCCCTAGGGCTGAGTTGGCAGTCAGTTTCTGGAGGCTGACAAATATATATAGAGGTCCATTTCTCTTATTTTCTTCACTGGAAATCAATGGAGGCCAAACGCTGTCGGTATCTGAACTAAACTGAATCTTTTATCTTCTACAACAATCGTCTAAGGCTAATCAGTTAGAGATTTAAGTGTAGATCTGCATCCCAACAAGCTTCTCTTCTAGTCCTATCTTCTTATCCAAACACTGTGAGTTCTAGGTTACTTTTAGATTTAAATGATTAAAAGTAAAACGAGATAGTACTGTGGCTTAGATCTGTCTTAAATCATGAATCTATGTTATTCGTGGATCTCAAACTTTGTCATGCTAGATTTATTTATATAGATCTAGTTCACTTGTGGTTAATTTATCATGTCACCTATGTGGATCTGAAACTTTATCTAGGTTTGTGGTTAAGTTGGATCTATCATTATTGGGACAGTTAAATCCTTGTTTAGATCTAGATCATCTCGTTGTGGTTAATTAAGATCTTTCATTAAGTGGACATATGAATTCTTATTTAGATCTATTCATGCTTCTCATGACACCCTTATTATGTTAGATCTAGTTTAATTATCACAAGTTAATAGATCTACTCTTATATGTCCACCTTACCACCACGCCAATATATATATATATATATGCATTTATGCCAGTTATGTTAGAATAATCACTATTGTCATCTTCCCATCATTTTTCCCTTTTATTGTTTATAGCTAGGCTACTTTCTAGCCTAGGCATGACGCCAAATATATGCGAATGCGTTAGTTAGGGAACGGGGGAAAACATTAAAAATTGGCATAACTTGAATGACAAATATGAATTTGGACATATAATTCACGATGAATATAATTGGATAAAGGGCATGAACACCTATAAAGACATAGGTATATTTAATTGGTTGATAATTAAAATGCCCAAGATTATAGTAATTAGAAACTGTAACTGCACTTATGACACGAGGTTAGATTGCATTTGTGGTGAAAGTCTGCCCGGACCCGACCGGCATATCCAGCAACTGCAAATGTTGAATCTAATGTGAGTGGTCTAAGTGTACAAATACGAGACGGGCTAAGGCATGAGGTTAGGCCCAACTTGTGGAAGAAGTCTGCCAGGACCCGACCGACATATCCAGCATCCATAAGTTGTAGGCCTAATGTGGGAAGTCTAGCCCATTATAACCATAAATGGACATGGTAACGAAATTAGAATACTTAACCTAGTTGAATCCATAGGGAATGTTTGAATATGAACTAAAGTTAGGGTTAAGTAAATCTCAGGGGGTGGGTAATATTTACATATAGGCCCATAAACTTAACCTGATAAGGTTATGTAATTAAAGACACCTAGTGGTATACATAACCGGTGGAAATAATAAAGTTATGCAATTAAATACACCTTTTAAGGTAAGCATAACTTGTAGAAATGATAGGGTTATGTAGTTAAGGACACCTAGTGGTATACTTAGCCAATGAAAACCTAGTGGGAGATACAAGACAAAGGGGAGAGCTTGTATCATATTATGTGGGACCCGTTTCAGCCAATAACCCGGAGTAGGTATCAAACATGTAATCTGAACTAGGTCGGAGAAGGGGCACGCTTACTGGACCGGTTTTAAGAGATGCAAACATGGAGGACGGTGTGGACGGCGCAAACCGAACGAGCCATGTGCGTGCATGAGTCGGGCAGAGGGGGATAAGACGACCATGGCACCTTTATATATGGGGCTGTGCATATCAGCGAAGGGTTGCCACTTTAGGACGTGATACATCCTACGGTAAGTTCGGCATAAAGTATCTACACAGATTAGGGAGCCGATCGATTAGGGTAGTGGTTAGGGTACATTCGGGCGTATGCCTAAATCTACCACCTTATAGTGGAAGGGATCATCTCATTCTGGTTATACTAGTAATAGTGCAGAGTAATCGTTAGAAGCATATACGCTTTATCTTGTTTACCTTGTCATACCTTCCTTTTATGTAGTTATCTCTCTCTTATCCACTTTATATGCCTGTCATGCTACTTTTATTTATTTACTTGCTAAAAGTAATTGGACTCGCCAGACTTTATGTCTAACCCTTTTTGTTTCCTATCCTTTCTTCCGTTTCCCCACCCCTCCAGGTTCTCAGGGCGGGAACACCTAGGCTTGACTGTGATTCTGCTTATATTTTGCTGGAGCTTCTTAGACGTATGGCTCAAGTTCCTATCCTTGTTGCTATGGCTATATTTTGTTTGAGGAATATTGCTTCTTTCATGTACTATGATGTTTTAAAACACACGACAATGGTTTTTATGTTGTAATGGTTTTTGTGTATTTCAGACATGTGCTGTCTTTGAATCTGCTTTATTATAAATAAAGTTTTAATTCCGCTGTTATTTTAGTCTATCATGTAATATTTCTGTTTCTGTTTACCTATAACACTTCACGAAGCTTAATGCATTCCCTTTGTGAGTGACATTAACTCACTTGGGGTGTCACAAAGAGCAATAGCTGGATGTTTCTGATTCTCTCTGAGGACTCATTCTCTTTATGTTATTTTCCGTTATGTGCTTATTTCCGCTATGTATTTGTTTCCATTGTATTAAGTTGGATTTTGTGAGCTTTATTAACTCTGATGTATTATGATGTAACCTGATGATTATATGATGTACTTATGGTGTCGTTATGCCATTTTGTTATTCTTGTGTTATTTAATGTGTTGTACTCTAAAGGAAATCTATCCTCCTGGCACTTGGAATTTCGATACATGAATACCAAGGATGTATTAGTGTCGAGTTCCAAGGACCGAGAGGATTGTTCGTCACACATGGTATCAGAGCTGAGGTTTTACCTTAGCTATGGGGTATAACTCATTAAAAGACTCATTAGAGATAGGATCAATATTATTGTAGGATAGGTAACTCATTAGAGATAGGATTAGTAACACTCTAGAATGAGTAAAGTCTGAGAAAACACATACTTGTTGAACACATTTCCATTCATATCTATATATATGCTTTAACAAAATTTCTAAGATATCTTGTATGTTTGCCTAACTCTTTTCTTGTTATACACTTAGTGGAAAATGAGTAGGAGAGGAGGAAGTAAAGGTAGGGGAAGGGGTAGTACTACGAGTAATGGTCGAAACCCTGCAAAGACTGAAGTTGAAGTGGTTATGCAAGAACAACCTGAGCCAGATCTGGAAGTTTTGTTAAATAAGTACAAGAATCTTGGGGGACAACAATTCATTGGAAAAGAATTAGTTATTGAGGCCCAGGAATGGTTGCATACATGTGAAAGTATTTTCAATGGCTTGAAGTTTAATGATGAACAGAAATGATATTTGGCAACTTGGTTATTAAAGGATGAAGCCTTAATTTGGTGGGAGACAGTCACATTAGAAGAACCCGAAGAGGATTTCTCTTGGGAACGCTTCAAGAAAGTCTTTAAAAGTAGGTTTATACCATCTGAAGGAATAACTTGCTTATACTATGAATTCGCCAACTGGAAGCTAAGAGACATGACTATTCAAGAATATTTGAATAAGTTTAATAAACTTTCTCATTTTAGACCGAAACTGATATGTGCCCCGATCAAGAAAAATGAAAGGCTTATTCAAGGGCTGCAAAGGAAGTACCAAACAGAATAACAACTCATGTGAAAACATCATTTGCGGAGATGATAGACATGGCGTATCGCTTTTAATCTCTGGACAAACAAAATGCCTTGGAGGATAATGAAAACAAGAAGGACAGTTCATGGAAGAAGAAAAATTTGGAGGCAAGAAGTCTAAGCAAACAGAAAGAAGAAATCCAAAGAAGTGTGGTTGAGAGACTAGACTTTCTTTGTTTGTCAAGGGAAGGGACATTTGGTAACCAAGTGTCCAAATCCAAGGCAGCCGAGTAGGAACGATCAAGAACTGTAACAACCTGGATTTTTCAATCATTTGCATTCAGATATTTTAATAGGATTTAAGTATTATATTAGAAGTATTAATGGATTTAATATTTAATATTTAATTCCTTAATAAAACGACGATTGAACGTTTATATTTATATTTAATATAAAACGAACTCGAAATGGCGAAGTAGTTGGTAATATTGAGTTTTGAACTTCAATTGAATATACAGAATACGTTTTAAGTCGGAATTCTATGAAATGAGAAACAATATTATCAGATTGATTATAATTTTATAACAAAAGAGAAAAATCGAGATTTTAGTTTATATATTGTAAGTTATGTCCAATTCAAAATTTAGAGTAGTAGCTATGGATTTTGATTATAAACGATAACATTTATTTAATAATTTATAAAAGGATTTCTTTATAAATTTGAATATTGCTTATCTCAAAAATATTTATGTTAAGTTATTATTCCATATTGACTGAATCTAAAGTTGTATATTATTTTATTTAGATATATACAATAACAATAATTTATTATTATTGTTTTGTAATTTATTTATACTTTTTGTAATTTTTTATATTTTTACGGTACTCTATAAGCCGTAGAAATAGTTATTTTTCAAAACGATTTCCGTTTTCGACGGAACGAATTTTATTAGGACACGCACACTTAGTTATTGCTAGTTTTCTAGTTTGGAGCCAATTATCTATGCGTGAAACTTAAAGGTGAACCAACAAACAAATGACGACATTGTGCAAACAAAATCGGTTTTCAATGTAATTAATTTTATTGTATCCGGAACGTCAGGACATAGCAGTGTGTCTATTTTCGCTATGTTTGGAGTTCGTTTGTATCCGTGCGAAATTTACAATCAATATTCAATAGCGATACAAACGTGCCTATAATAAACTGAAATAAAAATACATAAATTTATTAAAAATGATTCCTTCAGTGCAAAGTAAAGTAAATACCACCTATCCCAAAGTCTAACTACATAGTGTATTGAAATGAGAACCTAACCCCAAGGACCACCCAACCCAAAAACACATGAGTTTGTTGACACCACTTTATGTGGTGTCAACGTGACCTCGACCCACTATTGGTGGAAATCAGGGGGGCTCATATGGGTCCTCCTCATTTCAACCAATAGGAAGGTGGGGTCATGTTGACACCACATAAAGTGATGTCAAGAAAATAGTATTCCACTTCCCTTACCCTATATGCCTTCATCAAACTGCTGTTAACTTGCACATGCCTTGTTTATTTCACTCTGTATAATAGCACATGTATTTAATTTTCAAACGTACAAATTTCGATCGAAATCAACTCACCCCTACTATCCATTTCTATATGAAAACTCACTGTAAGACCATAACCAACCATCCGTTCTGTTCAGTTATTCTCTCTCATGTTATGCAACTAGTCCAACGAGCCGAGCACCCAGAAAGGGGGAACCAGCCACAGACTGTTTTGGGAGAGGGATACAACGGCAAAGAGAAAGTCGTTATAATGTTACAACGGAAAACTCTTTGCCGTTGTAACGTTATAACGGCAAACACTTTGCCGTTATAACATATAACGGCAAAGTGTTTGCCGTTATAACACTTTGCTCCACAAAACCCACGCCGCCACCCCCTCCTCGGCTCCATTCTCCTTCCCCATTTCAAACCCGAAAAACCAATCTCCTCCCCCATTTTCCACAAAATTTTCTCCACCATTTCACCGATCCGTCAGCTTTTAACCAAATTAACTAGCTTGTTTGAGATATTCGTTCGAAAATATGGCCAGATTACTAAAAAAATTTGCCAAAAAATTCATGCACGGCGACGATAGTGGCACCGGGGGAAGTGGCACCGGGGGAAGTGGCGCAGGCGGGAGTGGTGTAGGAGGTAGTGGGGAACAACCAGCACTCAGAATAGAAGACTTGCTTGCAGCCGCCGAAGACGTAGGGGCGCACGAGGAAGGTGGCCATCGTGGACGTGGCGGGTGTAGAGGTGGATGAGCAGGCAGGGCGCGTAGGGGTGTGGGATCGGTTTCCGCTAGAATGGTCGATCTCGATGGTTTTCTGGATATGAACCTCAGCGCCGCGAAGCTTCCTTCGCTATCCAAGTTTCGCATTCTTCCAGAAGACGAAGTACACGTTAGCACGCAGTCGAGTTTGGCTGTAAGTATTTTTGTATTATTTAAATAGTATTCTTTGAGTATTAGATATTGGGTAGATAGTATAACATTTTGTTGAACCATTGACAGTCACGGAATATACGTTCACGTGGTTCGTTAGCGACCACACTTAGATATTATCATGCACACTTGGCGGGTAAGGAGGGGGTCGCAGGACTGTTACATGCTCTTGGATTTCAATTTTTTCTAGGTAATATAATGACCTTTTAATGAAACAAGTGGATAATTTAGTAGTCATATTTTATCTTATTGTGCGCTTTGCAATTTTAGGAATAAACCATGTTATAAATGCCGATGTCCAATTGTGTGCGGCCATTGCTTTATGGTGGTACAAAACCACCCACACATTTCACTTTCCTTGTGGTGAGTTAGGACTTACACCGCTTGATTTCTCCATGCTTGCTGGTATTAGCATTGGAGTAGGTGCTTATCCCCCACTGCCTTATGACGATGGTCGATGGTGTGATCGTGCACTTGTTCATGATCTACTGCCTCATTTTGATGTTTCTGCTGCGTCATATCAGGCAGAAGGCGCTATTAGAGTGAGCGCCATCCGTGCGGCCATGAACAGCATACTCGGTCAGTACTCTGTTGATGACGACTTGGAGCTTGCTCGATTATTTGTGTTATATCTTATGGGTAACCTGTTCTTTAGTTCTTCGAGCAGTAGTTTGCATGTGGGGTTTCTTGAGGTCGCGGCTGAGTTAAATGCCGATGGGGCGATTTTATATGATTGGGGCACACCTATCCTTGCATACCTATACAGATGTCTCGACATGTAGTGCACCATCTCTGATTCTCAGGTTTCTTAATTTGGATTCTGGGAGTTGTTAAAGTATTGGTACTTTGAGTACTCTGGGAACTTTCATTTTATCACCCGTACTGTAGACCCATCGACCTTTTTTCCCCCGTATATGCGTTTGGACTGCGAACAACCGGGGGTCCAGGGATAATGAGTCAAGCCATGTGTACCCCGTTGCCCATAACTAGATGGAGCTGAGGATGTATAAGGATCAGATTATATGGCATCCATTTGAGCAGAGTACATCCATCGATCTTGAGATCATACAGATTGCTAGGATGCTTGCCGAACGGAGATTTCCACTTATATCTTATCCCGTGGCGCTAGGTGCTTATTGGTATCTTGGTGAGAGGTGCCGGAGACAGCTGTATGACTTCGATGTTATTCCGGATGATCCACACCCACATACTTATCGGTGTATGATTTACCCGACGGAGCAACTAAATATAGCCAGGGCAGCAGGCTGGTGGACGGCTGAGAGCTTTGTTATTATCGGGGAGTGTTACCTTACCTTCTGGCGTAGATTTTTCACCGGGTTCTCAGACACGATTACGCATGAAGCATCGATTGATTTAGTAGGACCATCTGCTATACGACACGGCATACGTCCACCTGTTGTCGAGGATATTACCCAGCCCAGCCAGAGTTTTCGTGCAGCTGATCATGTGGCTGCCTCCAGTCATTTTGGATGGACCATGGCAGTGCCCACCATTGGACCGGATCATTACGTTGACGTGTTTCATCCTCCGGCCCATCACGATTACCCGGATCCTACACAGATATCATATCATGATCTGTATGATATGCAGATGGGGATTAGGCATACAGACTATATAGAGCATAGGCGTAGCCTAGATTACTATGATGGTGAGCTATGTCGTGTTGCAGAGGAGGCACGACAGCAGTAGGCGCATTTAGAGGCCCAGCTTGAGGCAGAGCGCAAGAGACTTCAAGACTTGCAGATGTATTACCACCATAGGTCTAGTGCTGGGTCCAGTCAGCCTCCAGATGTTGGTGATGATGAGAGACGTCATCGGCGCCGCACACGTCCACGTACACATTCAGATGACTCGGACGACTGAGTTACTACCACTTTTATGTACTTTCGCAGTTGTCAGTTGTATGGTCCTACTGTTGGAGTAGACGTTCTGGATTTGTTGACTACCACTATTATGTACTTTTGTTGTATTACCACTGTTATCTACTTTTGTTGTATTACATTTTTCTAGTTGATAGTTGTATGTTCCTGTTGTTTGAGTAGATGTTCTGTATTCGTTCACTACCATGATTATGTACTTTCGATGTATTACGTTTTCGCAGTTGTCAGTTGTATGTTCCTGTTGTTTGAGTATGCGTTCTGTATTTGTTGACTACCACTATTATGTACTTTCGATGTATTTTGTGTACGTTTTGATTATGTTTCTGTGTAGAGACTGCATTTGGTTATGTGTAGAGACTGTATTTCTGTGTAGAGAATGTTTTTGTGTAGAGCTGGTATGTTCTGTTGTTCTAGTTCTTGTAAGTGTTGTTTGGAATGTAATAACGTTTGAATTTGATGTTGAACAAGGTTTCCCTCTTCTCGTGTAGAAATGCAAAATTCTTAAATAGCACGCCAACATAACAAGGTTTACAGATAACTCCATATTCTACGCACAAACATCAAATTAAATAGATAGTAAAACAACAATAAAATCACAATACCATAAGCCTACTCAGTTCCATAGCAGGTCAACCAACTGTAGCGGAGTTTATACGCTTTGTAACCAATGAACTCATCACCATACTCGAAAAGGTAACGAGAATCATATATTGCTTGATTTGTTTTAAATATGTTCTCGTCTTCAACAGTTTCGATAATCTTTGTGTACCGATCACAAGCGTCTGCAAAATGACGATTAGCCATTTGGATTTCAACCGATGTTCGTGTAGTGGGCCGGGAAAGATGGTTGTTGTATAGCCTCGTGATCATTGCCCATCTCTCTTCCTATGTTAAATCCCCTCCACTTTGCATTAGCAACTCATCTCTCTTTTCAACCTCAATATAGGATTTTACGAGGGCCAGCAAATCCTTAGACGAAAATTCTGGAGTAGGAGAATTCAATGTTTGAGCACTATTACTAGGTCGTTGATTTACTGGAGAAGGACGCGGAGCTGTAACCGCTCGATGTTGAATCGCGACAGGCACCTCTTCAACTTGTGTATCATGAACTAATCTAATTTCATTATCGTTCACTAAGTTTCGTTCGTACTCATCAAAAATCCTTCCCATTTCTTCATCACTTATTTCTGAATTGTCCATGTAACCTATGCATCAGTAGAATAAGTATAGTTACTAGAAGTACGAATTTTGTTGATAATAAACGTTACCTTTAAGAAAACAAGAAAATAAATTTTCTCGCTTGAGTCTACAACGGTGCTGCTTGAAGCTGTAGAAGGTATGAGATGGATTGTCAGATATGGAGTACTTATAAGGGCAATGTACGACCAATAGTTACAATTCAACATACTTGAATACCCGTTACAGGGTTCTCGTGATATTACGTTAGATTCCCTACAGTGACTTTTCACATCACAACAAATGTGGGCAGTTACTATTAATTTCGTATACTGTTGTCATTTAATTCGGAAGAGACTACTCAATGCAGTGTGCGAAAGATGGAGATGTTTAATGGAATCCTAGCTACGAATGATGGAGACGCGTCTTTAATTTTTTCTTCTCAGTGAATGGTCCAATCATGTCATACATGCATGTGAAAGGGTACAATCTACATACATGTGACTCGTATTAAATTCACATTGATATTGCAGTATGTAATATTGTTGTATGCCTCAGTGTCAAGTCATTTCATTGACTGTAGCATGCTTTGGAAGCATGATTCGTAATTGTTTTGTCATAGAGGCAATTTTGTGTATATGTAGGAGTATAAAAATAGGGGCCATCCACCGGTGCTTTAACCATTTCAATTCACGAAAGAGTTACGAAAAATGGGTCGTTCCCAGGTGCCTTATATAACTTAGAAGCATACATGACTTGAGAATTATAACAACTACAACTATTGAGAAATTATAACAACTGAAACAACGACAACTAGTACAACATAAGGAAATGCCAAACCATAATCATACAAACTACAACAACTGAGCACACAAGCATCAAATTCAAACACGTACACCTACCATGGTCTAGGGAAAGGACCATCTCTTGTCTTACCGGCATTAATCTTGCTCAAGCATCTTATTTCTTCTTGCGTTTCGAGTGCATACTGACGTCCACGTTCGCACATGGGAAGGTCAATCCACTGCTTAAAGCAGCAACAATCAATGTCATCAGGATAATTCATGTGGTCGTTGAAGGCTTGACAACCAAAAAATCGACGACCGACATTTGTTTCGGTCTCGTCAAAAACAACAACCGACACTTGTCCACAATGGCAAATAGGGTTGGATCCAATCGTCCGTAGTGGCTCGGAAACCTTCCCTTCGAGTAGAATTTCTTTTCCACATCTTTGATGAACGGAAGAGGCATCTTCGTTTGAATATGGTGAGTATCCGTATTCGTGAGTTGGGCGAAACAATTGCTGGTGTTGGACTGGACGTTGCATGGCATACGATGACGAGTGCGATTGGGCCATGGGTTTCTTGCTTGTAGATTTTTTGCCGGTACGCTTGGGTTCAGACGAAGACTTTTTTCTGGTTGTCAAAAATGACTTTGAGAAGGTGGTCTGCTTGTGTGGAACAAGGAGGAGTTAGGTTGGTATATAAAGGGAGGGAATGCGACCGTTTAAGTAGCCGCTGTGGTGCCACGACAATAAAATATAACGGCAAACAGTTTGCTGTTATATTTTTATACAGGAAATTTCTTTTCCTAGTGTGTAGGCCGGTCACTCTTGTTCTACAGTTTTCAGACCAGAGTGTGGTCATGTCACTCTTTTTCTAAAGTTAAGAACCCATTTTCCAACGTAGCTACAGGAAACAGTGCACAGTGTACAGTATAAAGCGGACAGTATGCAGTAAATAGTGCACAGTATACAGTGCACAGTCCAATGGTTGCAATTACCCGTTGTCAATTTGTTTTCACATTCCGTGTCTTTTGAAAACGGGAAGTAATATCATTATGCAGTGGTAACTAAATCTCCTCCTATATATAGCTAACATTGCTTAAGCAATACCCGATCCATACGGACTGAAAATTATATCTCAAATAAGAAAAATGCCAATATCGTATCCATCTTCTTACAATTACACGGACCTTCTCTCAGGACCATCAAACCCTAATCCGTCCACACCCAGAGAACCAACAGAGTGGTATATCGAAATGGAAGAGCGACACAATGACGAGGTGCGACAATTAGAACTTGAAGCAGGAATGCATGAAATGGAAATACGACATCAGCATGACAATCGTAATCGACAACGTGAGCGCAGGTCTAACCTTGTAATTCCTCGTGTTAGAGCCACGGTAGAAGAAGGCGAGGTGCAATCCGCAAATATTATATGCTTTTGTGGATTTGAAGCACCACAATTAGTCGTCCGTCATGAAAACGACGTTGGACGTCGATATTATAGTTGTCCAGTATGTGGCAACGGATGCGAGTTTGGACAGTGGATAGATGACTGTTTTCCCCGTCGAGCAATTACGTATGCTTTGGAACTAGAGGAAGAAATAAGAAAGCTGCGAAATCAAGTAAACGACCTAAGTAATGCAAATTATCGCCTGCAACGTGCGTTAAATTAGGATTTAAATATTTTATGTTATGCGTACTATGTACTGTATCGTTACGCGTCGTATCATTTTTATCTTTATGCTTTATTTAAGTTGAAAACCTTCACTGTGGTTCGAACGAAGTATGTAACCCAAGAGTTGTGTAACGTTTAGGTTATCTAGGCTGATTTTATATGTGGAACCTATTGTTTGTCTAATCTACCGTTTGTGTAATTTATCATTATTTATAGCTTATTATCACTTATGTAACCTATGTGTAAGGGTTGTTCCGTGGTGCATTAAACGATTCAATACAACTACGAGTTAAAAAAATATGGATCGTTCCGCATTAACTGGTCAAGTCTTGCACAGTTCCCATAGTTCATCTATGTTTTACGCCAGGGTGGAGTCATGCCACTCTTTTTCGTGAGTAGGAGTTAAACATAGGGGTCTTCCTCGGGTGCATTAACCTTTTCAATACGTGTAGGAGTTTAAAAAATGGGTCAGCATACTTTATGTCAAACATTTTACGGAAACAGTCAAACAGTACACAGTGCAAACAGTGATACAATATACATTGATATAGTACCAGTAATTATGTTACTGAAAAAGTTGATGCATTAAATATCAATACCATAAATTTATCATGGGTATCACCTACTTTTTGTTTTTGTTGGGAATTTCAACATTTCTTTTTACAAATCTAGCCCTGCTTTGTGTTCAAACACAGCAATAAATATGCACCAGGTTTATATCTCTAACAGAACAAAAATTCCATACACTTTGCATTCATTTCAATTGTTTAAGGTTTTGTTTTGTATTGAAGCTATGTACCACTTGGAGATTGACGATGAAACAATGAATAATTGTTATGAAGATTTTGAATGGTCAAGGAATAGTGTACAACACAACAAGTCTACGGTGGAATTCGGTGAAGGGGCACAAGTTCAGTCTAAATCAGTGAAGCCGAGAAAAAAATCTTTCAACGCTCGATTGCGCAAAGTTATAGCAAATCAAAGACCTGGTAAGCAGATCATATACGAAGGACAAGAAATCGAGCCCCTACATCCAATCGGTCCAACGCTACCTAGTGGAGCTTACCCTATTTGTTGTTGTGGAGATGAATCGGTTGTTGTTGTTGCCAAAACTGAAAAAAATGTTGGACGCCGATTCTTCGGATGTCCTGCCTTCGAAGACCATAGGTATTACCCCAATGATATTCAATGTTGTAATTTTATGCAGTGGATAGACCCACCAATGTGCCAACGTGGACTTCAATATGCACTGGAAGCGCAAGCCAAAATAAGGCGGTTGAACAAGATTGTTGTGGATGCAACTAGAGCTGGCTATCTCAGAAATCGTTAGGATTTAGTTTTTCTTGGATCGAAGATTTAATATTGTACTTTGAATTTGATGTTGCTATGTTCTGTTGTTCTAGTTCCTGTAAGTGTTGTTTGGAATGTATTAGTGTTTGAATTTGATCGTGAACAAGATTATCGTCTTCTCGTTTAGAAATGCAAAATTCTTACATAACGCGCCAACATAACAAGGTTTGCTGATAACTCCATGTTCTACGTAAGAACTTAACGGGACAACCAACTGTAGTGCAATGACTAGTCAAGTCTTGCATACTTCACATAGGGCAGTCATGTCATTTGCCAGATTCCTTATAGTGTTCCCTACAGTGTAGCTTTTGACCGTTCACACCATTGCCAATCTTCAAGCTATATATACATATGTTAACTTATTCACAACATACAAAACTCAAACAACTTCTTCCCCATTCTTAGAGCACATCCTTTGATTCGCACTCACTGAAAATGTCTTCGTGGGAAACATCTACAGATTCCGAGGAACAAGCTTACGAAAACATGAGGCTACAGGAGCTTGAAGATGAACTTCAGTTCCTAAACCAAATGAAACCGCTAACTATACCGCCGTACGAACAAGTGAACGTTCAAACTCCACATGAAACACCAGTACCACCTGTTCAAGTATCACCGGAAGAAGAGGTCACTCAATCAATGCAAGAAGAAGAGTTCTTTCGTGTACCACTGCATGAACATGTAGTGGATTCTTATCCAGTTCGTTGCTATTGCGGGTATGCGGTTGAAGTTGTCGTTCGAGCAGAGGGCAACAATATAGGTCGGCGCGTGCAGCGATGTCCAGCCTATCCAAATGGTTGCAATTACATGGACTGGATAGACCAACCTTTGTGTCCTCGGGGAATAGCATATTCTAACGAACTCGAACGCGAGAATAGACGTGTTCGAAGTGAAAATGACCAGTTGCGATTGAACATCCTGCGACTTCCTTAAGGCTAAACGTAAAATGGGGTTTACTGAAGTTGCTAATTTTCACTTCATGCTTTGATGGTGCTAGTTCGCATGTACTATCGGCAGTTGTTGTACCTTTATAAACTATTGTATCTTTATGCTTATTGTTGTATCTTTATAAATTGTTGTATCCCCGTATCCTACTCTACTGTTCGACTTTAGTGGAGATTTTAAACATATTTGGATATCACATTATATCAAATTTATGAATATTTGGATATCCTATAATAAATAAATGTAAATGAAAATCTCCATTACCCTGCACTTACCTTTGACATCACAATAACTATAGGCAGTCACTAATAATTTCGAATACTGTTACTGCCAAAAAATATGTCGGAGCCATTATTACCAAAACCATTGGTATCCCAACCATTATGTCGGAGCCATTATTATCCCAACCATTATGTTGGAGCCATTTTTTCCAAAAAATATGGCTACAATAATTTGACTACCCAACGACAGAGATATGGTCCCAACCATTATTGCCAACCATTCTTGCCTAAGTGTATTGCCAACAATTATTGCCAACCTTTCACATTACAACAACTGTCCGAATTGACTACTCCATGACATAACCATTATTATCCCAACCATTATGTCGGATCCATTATTGCCAAAATATGTGGGTACAATAATTTGACTACCCAACGACAGAGATATTATCCCAACCATTATTGCCAACCATTCTTGCTAACCATTAGTGCCAACCTTTCACTTCACAACAAGTGTCCGAATTGACCACTCAATGACAGAACCATTATTATCCCAACCATTATCTACGAACCATTATTGCCAACCATTCTTGCCTACATGTACTGCCAACCATTGTTGCCAATCTTTCACAACACAGCAACTTTATGAATTGACTACTCAGTGACAGAATCATTATTATCCCAACCATTATGTCGGAACCATTATTGCCAAAAATATAGCTAGAATAATTTGACTACTCAAGGCTGAGATATTATCCTAACCATTATTGCCAACCATTCTTGCCTACATGTACTGCCAACCATTATTGCCAACCTTTCACAACACAACAACTTTATGAATTGACTACTCAATGACAGAATCATTATTATCCCAACCATTATGTCGGAACCGTTATTGCCAAAAATATTGCTAGAATAATTTGACTACTCAAGGCAGAGATATTATCCTAACCATTATTGCCAACCATTCTTGCCTACATGTACTATCAACCATTATTGCCAACCATTAGTGCCAACCTTTCACTTCACAACAACTGTCTGAATTGACTACTCAATGACAGAACCATTATTGTCCCAACCATTATCTCGAAACCATTATTGTCAACCATTATTGCCAACCATTCTTGCCTTCATGTACTGCCAACCATTATTGCCAACCTTTCACAACACAACAACTTTCTGAATTGACTACTCAATGGCAGAACAATTATTATCCCAACCATTATGTCCGAACCATTATTGCCAAAAAATATAGTTAAAATATGTTAACCATCATTGCTTATATATATCTGTCGTACGTCTACACTTAGGGAGAACAACGAAACTCAATTTATAAAAAAAGCAAGCAATGGATCCAAATCTATACCACCATTACTACGAAGTCATGAATCAAACTGAAGATTCTGAAATAGAAGTGGAGGAAGACACGGAGGAGCAGCTGGAACAACACGCAATGGTTGGGTATTCCAATTATTTCGCTGAAGGCTCAATTAGCAACCATCGAGGTAGTAAGCATGGCCGGATTGACCGGCGGTATAAGAGAGACTACAAGAATGGACATGAAAGACTAATGAGAGATTACTTCATCGACAATCCAACCTACGATATAACTTTGTTCCGCCGTCGTTTTCGTATGAGTCCAGCAATCTTCTGTAAAATTTATCTTAAACTTCGTCAGTCAAATCCATATTTCACTTATAGACTGAACGGAGCACAAGAAATCAGCCATTCGCCCCACATCAAAATTTCAACGGCGTTGAGGATGTTAAGCTATGGAACATCTGGCGACTAAATGGATGAATATTTCAGAATCGCAGCATCAATAGCAATAGAGTGTCTGAAAGAATTCTATAAAACAGTTGTTGAAGAGTTTGGGAAGGAGTATCTACGGACGCCTGGACCAAACGATATAAGCAGGATACTACGCAGGGGAGAAGCCAGAGGATTTCTAGGTATGCTTGGAAGTTTAGATTGCATGCATTGGCCTTGGAAAAACTGCCCAACGGGATGGAAAGGAATGTTCACCGGACATAAGAAAGTGCCATCAATGATCCTTGAAGCAGTAGCAACAGACGATTTATGGGTTTGGCATGCTTTTTTTTGGAGTCCTAGGTTCATTGAATGATATAAATGTTTTAAAACAATCATATCTTTTCACAGAACTTGCTAACGGACTGTCAACAGATGTTTCATATAACGTTGGTAATATCGAACACAAAACTGGATACTTTCTAGTGGATGGAATATACCCAAAGTGGAGAACTTTGATTCAGGGATACAGAGTACCATCAAATGACAAAGAAAGTTATTTCACTAAAAAAGTAGCTAGCTACAGAAAGGACATCGAACGTACATTTGGTGTTCTACAAGCCCGATTTCATATTTTACGAAATCATGCTCGTTTTCATGATGCAGGAGTGCTTTCAGAAATCATGTATGCTTGTATAATAATACATAACATGATTGTGGAGTCTGAAAGAGGCGGATATAAGAATCAAAAGTCTAATTATCCTGACATGTTTACGGGGTCAAATGCAAAACCCCATGAAGATGTAAACTCAATGGACGAATATGTTGATATGGTTCAACATATTGAAGATCAAGCTGCGCACTTCCAATTGCGTGACCAGTTAGTGGAACATTTGTGGGCGCATAAAGGAAGAAATAGTCGGAATCAGTAGTTTGTACTAGAACTTTGTATCAGTGTGTACTCGTGTACTATGTATCAGTGTGTAGTTGGGTAAATAAATCTGGTTTCCAATCATATTGTCGATTGTATCATTGTTTCAACAACTAGTACATAAATACTAAAAACAGATCACAATCATATTACAACTTAACCCAACATATACAGCTACTACATGAACAACAACTACTGCATACATACTACAAATAGGTCACAATCATATTACAACTCAACCCTAGATAGTACATAAATACCCACTAGTACATAACTACTACAAGCAGTTCACAATCATATTACAACTTAACCCAACATACATAGCTAGTCCTGATACGAGCCACTACAGCTTCCGCCTCCGCTTCCTTTGTTTCTTCTGTACACTGCAATCTACTCGCTTACTAGTTCTTGCTGTAAAGGGGAAAGCTTACTAAAATCACATGTAATCATTTTAACATAATTACTCTCCCGCACCAGTGCTTCCTTCTTCTCCAGCCTTTCTCGTAACAGGGCTTGTTTCTTCATATGTTCTTGTCTGCGGAGCTCTCGATCATCCATAACTGCTTTGTGGAACTCTTCGTCGCTGCGGTTTCTTTGCTTCGAAAATCGAAGTCTATGCTCTTTTGTCTCCGTAGCTGAATTCTCTATTGTATCCATAAATCTAGAGAACTCTGCACCGCGTTGCTCCAGTTGAATTGACTTGGTTCTGCCAATAGGCCGTCTGTCACTAGTTCCAAATAAAGGGTTTCTTTCTTGCAAACTCGGGTCACTTCCTGGACTAGATTCAGAGTAGTTCATCCTTCTAGCTTTGTTCTGCTGTTCAAGCATGAAGTTGCTTGGGTTCTTCCACTTAGGCAAACTAGATAGAAGCTCGAAACAGTCGTTAAATTTAAATGGAAGTCCATACTTTCGTTGGTAGGCCTTTCGTGACTCTTCAATCTGTAACACAAAGTCGAAATTGTATGAGTGTATGACATTTCTAACTAATCAAGCATAGTATAGTAAGTTATTTTTAAAAGTAATCTACGATACTTACAACGTCATAAGGTGCAGCACAGCTTTGCTGCCAGTTCTGCAAGCCTGTCAGTATTGCCAGATAGTTCTGACATGCGGCATTCATAACTCTATAACCGCCTCTAAGTGATCCCCATGTTCTACTCCTCGTTTCCAACGAATTGTAGAACTCTGCAACTCTTTCCCAAAATTTCTGACCTTTCATATTATTCCCAACAATGATGTCTTGTGAAATGCGTATCCACGATTTAGCAAGTGAAACGTACTGCTCGGAAGTAAACTTAAATTGTTTTCTTCTTCCATCCGCTGCTGTTTCTTCCTCTTCAGCATGAGCATCCTCAACATCTTCTATTCCGGGATCCGGCTCTGATTCAACTTCGGTTTGGTGTCATTTACTGAAAATGCCGCTTAAAGACTTCCTCTTCGTCTTCTTTTGGTTATATTCGGGATTGACAGGTGCAGTGTATTCTTGAGTAAATTCTTCAGAATTTGTAACATTCGCATCCTCATTTGCATCTTTCTCCTCCGCCTCCTTCGTTGAAGTTTCAACATTTTCTTCGTTAGTAGGAGAGACATACCCGTACGAAAACTGTCTTTGCAGATTTTGTGTACCTTCGCGGTCACGGACCTCGGTCTGTTGCGGAGGTAGGTGAGGTTGTTGACTTTGATCAGTCTGCATCATCATTGACATATACGACGAATGATCATCGTACACGCCTTGCACGGGTGGTCGTTGGTATAAAAGTGACGAGGCGGAAGAATGGACGGGAGGAAAGTTAGGAGGAGCGAGCGGTTGGTACGGTGGTCGATATGGATAATTTGAACACGGCGAGTAGCCATATTCATGAGATGGCTGCAACGATTGATGTTGTTGGACTGACCGTTGCATGGCATACGATGACGAGGACGGTTTGGACATGAGTTTCTTGATTGCGCATTTTTTCGTGCTTCGCTTGGGTGCGGAAGAAGACATTTTTGTTGTTGAAGAAGTTGAAGATGAGAAGGTAGAGTGGTTGTGTGGAAGAAGGAGGAGGAAGGTTGGTGTTTTAGAAGGAAAAATGGGCTAGCCGTTGGAGTGTAACGGCTATGTCTTATAACGGCAAAGAGAAAGCCGTTATAAGATTATAACGGCAAACTCTTTGCCTCTTTGCCGTTATAAGTTCCAACCTCTGTTCAGTCCACCAGCCACGAACGAGCTTCAAACTAGCCACCAGCTAGCCACGGATGACTGAACAAGCCACACCTGTTTGCTCCGTGGCTTGTTTAGTAACTGAACAAGCCATTGTTGGTTGTGCTCTAACCTTCTTCTGCAAGCTCTATAACAGGCTATGGAAGAACATCACTGAATTGACAATACACTGTAAACACATGTTAAACTCCATTTCCTCAGTAAGACCTGTAACGCACATGCTTCCTCCTCCTTTTGCTCAGGCCTACTCTTCTGCATCCCTACCAAACCTGATTCTTCTGCATCCCTACCCCGTAACTTCAACAACGTGGCTCCTATCCTTTTCTCCCCTATATATAAAAACTTACGCACTTCGTTTTACCCAGGACATGGAACCAAACTTCCTGCTTCAGAAAAGAACGAAACCTCAAAAAGAAAAGAAAATTAGAATAAAATTCCGCTCCACTTCAAAAACGAATGATGGGTAGAAAAGAGAGTATGGGGGGGTAGTGGGCGAAGTCGGTGACGACCGTCACAGGTTGTCCGGCATCTAGGTGAAGCACAGTCCGGCGTGGGATGATAATGTGCAGTTTTGGAGTTTTAAATCATGGAGGAGGGCTCGCTGCTACTGTTTGCGGGTGACGAGATGACTGAGCAGTCGAGAGGGGTCTGAACGCCGGTAGTGGAGGGGTATTTTCGCAATGGGGTGGCAAGTGTTTGGTGAAGATGAGGAGCAACAATATGGGAGGGAGTTTGCATGTGAAAATATGTGGCGGTTCAACAAAAAAAAAAAGACAACAAAATGGGAGAACACAGTGGAATTCTGGGATGGTTTTATGCAAATTGACTTCGGCATTTCTGGTAACTGACGTGCAAAAGCTGGAGGACGGAATTCTATGGTGTGTTCGAGTTTGGTTTTAAGGAGGTGAGGTGACAGAGTTTCTTAAGTAGATTATAATGGCGACTTTTGTTTGCTGAACGAGAGAGTGTAGGAGGAGAACGAGAAAACTAAAGTTGGGTTAATGGTGTGAAGTGTTTTGTTCGACAACAGGTATATCAAAGAGAAGAAGATGATATAGTGGAAGCGGGTTCGTGGATTTTAGTAGGGGATGTGGGCTTTGGTTTATAGAGCAGTCCTTAGGCCGGTGGGCTTTAAATAATAATTTAAAAAAATTAGTAACGCACTATCTGGTGATCGAACAAAGCTAGGTTGGATATGTGATGGCACGTGGAACCGTAAGAAGTCTTATACTATTTTATTTTTTTGGGGAAGGCTTGGTTGGGCCAGTGGATTAAGGGGTGAGGCCCGTTCTATTTTAAAATAAATAAATACATAAAGTTTAAAGTTTAATTATTAATTTGTTTATATAACCGTATTAACTTAATATCTCGACCGTATATAACCAGAATAGCGTGCAGTCAGTTTGGTTGAAACCGTATAGATGGGAGCTACAAAATGGTGCTCGTCTGGTCCAGATTGGAAACAATGAGGATTTTAACTAAATTAAACATCAGTTTAATTTAGTTAAAAAACAAATGTTTAATCGATGAATAAAATCGAGGTGAGTTAAACTCATTCAGTTCCCACACTTGTATTTTTATAAGTGGGGTTTAATATTTGTTTGCTAATTGTTGGTTGATTCTATGATTGTTTGGATGTTTGTTAAATATTCTATATCTATGATTTAAATTAAACAATTGTTTAATTTAAATGACATCGTTATTTTTAACGTTATATCTAAACAAGGTTACTTACCTTGTTGGTTACGTTTATAATAATATAAATGTATTTAAACTAAATTGGATGCCTAAATTATTATTATTGGTTGATCGCTATTAGTAATTGATTATTTATTTACATACGATCGTTACATAAACTGTTTGACCAATATGATTGGACTATTGATTTGATTATTGATCGTTGAATATGAATTCAACATTTATTTGTTATTAACCAATGTGTGATGTTGGTTGTGGAATAATAGCAGATGGCCCAAATATACATGGTTTTATAAAAACAAATTTACCGTAAGGTAAGTCGATAGAAGTAAAGTTATGAAATTTATTTTATAACTAAATATTGATTTTAAAAAATCTATTATTTTAAATGGAAGTTTGTAAAAGGAATTTAATCTTTATTATGTATTTAATTAAAATTATAAGTGGTTATTAAATGATTTTATAAAGATGATTCTTACCTTAATAAGATTGATAAGCAAGTAAACGGGAATTAACGTGATAAATAATAACCGAGATTTGTGTTTTTTTTAGGAAACAAATTAAAATGGGATTATACTGTGAATGATTATTATTGATATAATAATAATCAAAGTAAATGGAATTATCTTAATTAATTCTATTATTAATTAATGGAATGGGCTAAGCGGAATTGATTAGCGAATAAATCATGTTAGAGGCTAAGTTAACTGAGATTTTTTTATTAAATTAGTTTATTAATTTATTAGGAGCAGTTAATGGTAAAATAACCCGGTTTGATTTTAATAAATGTTGGAACTTGATTATTTAATAATAATTTAAGTGATTATCTGGGAATGCAAAATTTAGTAATGGAAGTTTGTGAAGTGTTAAAGCCATGTTTGCAGTTTAATGAATATTTAAGCGATGTAAGGTTTATAATAATATAAGTTATGTTTAAACCAAAGTTTTAATTTAATTATCTTTGAATTATATTTAATTGGATTCTATTAAATCTAAGTTAGACGAAGTTATAAAAACCAAGTTTTATTGAATATATTTTTTAGATAAGTTATTTAAAATAAATTTTTTAATGGAAATAAAAGTCATGATATGAAATTGAAGAGTAAGAACTTAATTGGAGATCGGTTGAGTTAAATGATTTTCTGAGTATTGATCTGATGTTGGTTTCGGCCTTCGAGGTTGATATGTAGTGAATTTTTTTTCTTATTGATTTACGGTTAGGGGCTGATGAAGGTTTGAAATGAAATATAAACCCAAGTTTGAATTAGGGTAGTTAAACGAGCCGAGTTATAAAGATGCGATATAGATTCGCTATATTAAATAAGAGATGATGTTTCATCAAGATACAATAAGAATGAGATTCATTTTGATATTGGAAATGAATATGGGGTTTTGGTATTACAACTGTTATTTATCTTAACATAAGAATGTTGTTGATCAAGATCTGAGAGGTAATCAAAATGCCCCAACTTGAACAACTTTGGGATTATCGGAGGATGATATTAGTTACAATGGTGATGATGTTGGAGTAATTTTTTTAGGGAAATAGTAATATAATGTTATTTGAAGAATTTGAGAATATATATGATAAGATTCCGTAATAAAAGGAATTTAAAAAGAGTCTCGAGAATATGAAATGGTATTTCCATAATAAAAGAAATGAAAGGAGATTGGTGAAAATATAATGATTTTTTCAAAGTAAGAAGGCTTGATTTGGAATGAGTTTATTCTGGAAAGGAAAGTCACGATTTTGTTGTTAAATTAATGATACCAAGAAAGGTATCGTAATGATTGCTTACGATGATAAATTGAATCGATTTTCTGAATGATAGATAATAAGTAGCAAATGTTTCAGATGATATTTAAAGTTAAAATCTTAAGATATTTTACCAAATATATAAATGAAATGATTTGAGAATATTACTATATTAAAACTGATATATTATTTTTAGTGGCCAAGTGACGCTATATGTGGAACCAATGAATTTATTTTATTTTATTTTCATAGTTAAAGAACCGACTATAAAAATCATACCTAAAGCGTTCTGGTGCGGAAAGACCAGGATCGAATTTATATTCGAACATTACAAATTAGCAACTATGTAAACAAAGAAGATATTTGATGTTGATCAAGATGAAGCAATTGAAGACCGTAAATCTCCATGAGCGGGGGAACAATTATTGAATTTCTCTAGCTGATACCTAGAGATATATACTTGACAGTGATTCCGTCGTGATTGAAATCTATGGGTTGCAAGTACTACTCGCTACTGATCTATAAGGTGATTTCTAGGATGTGGTAGGAGGGTGCCTTCGGTTCATCCTGTTCCTAGATGACTTGTATGGATGAAGTGAATGGTGGGTAGATGTTCTAAAGTATGTTTTAACCTCAAGCCTCATCAACCGGGAAATGAAAAAAATCGGGAAGGTAACATGGCTTTGTGGGTCGCTCCCATTAGGATGCATAATCATCTATCTAGAGAAAATCCATTTCATCTTTAATCTATTTTTGATGTCGTCCCTTTTTGGGAAACGGTGGATCGCACCCAACCGTTGGTGATATACATTCGATACACTCAAGCGAAATGAGTGATCGGTCATGTGTGGTCGGGTTGCAAGATGTTCTTGTAGAACCAAGTGTTTCCCCCTCTAGAGGTACACTATCGGCAAGTGGTTCCAAACCTTGTCATAGTCGAAATCCAATCTCCACTAAGCGCCCGCGGTTTTGTTTGAATGCTATATATGTGGAGCGTGAGATGCAAGCGTTCTGTTGGATTCTATTTATTTGTATTTAGACACTATTATAATATCAGAATAAGATATTGATTTCAAAATGTTTTGGTTTGTCGTAAGGTAAAAACTGTCTGTATTCATGTGTGGATTTGGTCTTACGATTATTCTTTTCTTTCGAAAAGATTTTGACTTTAAAATCAAGTTGGTTGATGTTATAAACATAGCGAGTTTTTCTCACTTAGGTTCACCAGATTGATCCGACGTTTGTAATGCTCGGGTTCGCCTAGGTTTTATAGGTTCAGCGTATCGGATGTTCTGAATTCCAAAAACGAGTTGGAAGATTTCAGACGTATGAAATTATATTATTATTATTCTACTGTGTGTTGTATATGAGGACAAGTTATTATAATTGTCCAGACGTGTTGATGTACTCTGATGGTTGTAATTTTTTATTTCAAGCTCTCAACAAAGTCT
This sequence comes from Allium sativum, assembly GCA_030737875.1. Classification (NCBI taxonomy): domain Eukaryota; kingdom Viridiplantae; phylum Streptophyta; class Magnoliopsida; order Asparagales; family Amaryllidaceae; genus Allium; species Allium sativum. Next base: position 4,821,001 of record CM060923.1, on the reverse strand, counting down.
ATTTATATATTATATTTTGTTCCACTGCGATGCGGGACTCTGATTCCGTATTGGTTCTTCTTGTAATACCCCTGAATTTTTAATTAAATTTAAAATTTAATTTTGTGATTTTTATGAATAATTTTGAATTTAAGTAAGGTTTAAATATAAGTATTAATTTATAATTCTTTTTATATTAGTTTAAATATATTTTTTTGTTTTATAAGTATAGAAAAGTTAGTTTAGAAGTATGCTTAATACATTAAGATGTAAAGAGTTTATATATGTGGATTTTATAAAAGATTTAAGATTTAAAAGTTGTTTGGTTAAAAATAAATTTATAATTAAATATCGGTTCAAAATATTCATTCAGTTTTTATACGTGCTATTTTAAAATATTTTTTAGAATTTTACTGTAATTTTTAATTTGAAAAATAAACATATATTTTTCTAACGTATTTTAGGGCAATAGTGGTCCTTTAGACATTTTACAGAATCAGATAACTAGCCTATTTTATTACTGTTTTGGAATCATGGTACGTTATTGCATACGATTGTAATTTTACTTCAGTACCATTCACAATTAATAATTTTAAATAAATAAAATTAGAAAAGAGAATAACGCTAGGTACTAGTTCATGACTTCATTTGGATGACAAGCACGTTGGGTTGATCATGGAACATGCAATGGAAGAAGTATATCACCAAAATATTCAAACCAAGAAGGACACACATTATCCTTATCTGAATGGACATCAGTAAACAACAACATGTGTCCTAGTATGTGGATTCATTCATGTAATTGGATTGCCTAAGTGGGCCATGTGTCCTTGTATAGATTGACAAAATTAACCCCCTAAACCCATTATAAAAGGAACACACACCTCAACCATCTGTAAACAACTACACAGGCATTTCTTCTCTTCTCCACTTAAATCTCTTTCCCATCTTCCACACTCAATTCCTCCCCTCCACCGAAACTTTCCACGACAGTTTCCCTCCACCGTTTATTTTCATCTTCACAAATTTATACACCACTTCATATTTTGCACCATATCATTCTTTCTCCCCTCAGCCGCACTACTTCCCTGTTTCACTTCTCCTCCACCCTGTAATTACCACAGCCACCACCCAGAATCGCCTTCCAGTCTGCCTCCACCATCCATGTCCGCCCAGCACCATCCACTTCCGCTAGAAAACATAAACTCTCCCCTTGCCTTCCTTTCAAACCGCTGCTGCCACCATTAAAAAAGAAACACAGCCCATGTCCGCTTCCATCAGTCCACCACTAAGATCACCCAGATTCACCATGTCATCCAACCACGATGAGCCGCACTAGGTGGCCGCAACCACCATGCTCTCCTGTCCTCCCTCCCTCTCTAGAACAACCGCACCTCCACTTTCTCTTTTGCTTTCAGTCCGCTTCTCTTATATGAATATATATATATATAATAATAATAAAGGTTTGCTGAAGAAAGTGTATATATATATACTTATATACACGAGAGTTTACGGAAAAGAAGTGTGAATGTGCTATATCTTTATATACACAAGTGGGTTGGCAGAAAAGAAAGGTGCATGTAATAATGAACGGTGTCCAAAAGCTTGTGCAAGGTCATCTGTGGTTATTTGCGGTTAATACGGATTTTTACGGTGAATAATTGGAAAGCAATGAAGGTGAGATTTTCTAATTTGAATTTATTTTAAATTAGTTATTACAGTTAACTTGAATTAGTCATTAAATTTAATAATTGGTTCATGGTCATAAATTGTTATGAATAGTTGTTGCAGGTTGTATAATGGATGTTCATGCAGTTAGAAAAACCAGTAAACACTAAGGGTTATTGACTGTAACGCTTTGCGCCTAGTTAATTGTTTATTTTAGTTGTTGTGGTTGTGATGGATGAAATTATGCTGATTTATTTGGTAAAATTATTCGGTAAAATTTGATTGCATGAATTCACACCGTAGCTGTGTAATTATACGGTTAATCGGTTTAAATTCTCCTTCCGTTTTAAATGAAAACTAATTATGAAAATAGAATAGAGAATATAGTTTTAAATTAAATTTTAAAACTGTTTAGAAATTAAATTAAACAAATATCGTTGAAATATGCTGAAATGTTTAAAATTTGTTCGAAGAATGATTTTGAATATGTACCCAACATTTGTTTTGTGCAAGTGATTTTAACGATTATTTGTAACTAACCGAGTTTTGTAAAAGATAGTATCATTTCGATTTAATTCGAAATGAAAGTTGGAATATGAAATGATAGTTCTTTCGGAAATGACTAAAATATTATCATCAAATTTCAATCAAATATAGTATGAAGACAATGGGAATTAGAATAATGGATTCCGTGCGAATTAATGTTTCCATAAAGGATTTTGGAAAAATAATCGAATGATTTTAAATTAAATATTATTCAATTTGATTTGAAATGGAAATATGGAATTTAAAAGGGTGTTGAACTAAAGTTGGATTATAAAAGATATCATTTCGGGAAAACAGGATTTGAAATATGGTTTTGGATCTAAGTATGGAATAGTAGTTTATTTTGGAAAAGGAAAGAATTGGACGATTTTATTTAAAATGTTATATAACGTGAGAACGCGTCACGCGGCGACAATTCGATAATATCAATTTCAAATTTCAAATGGTCATAACTTGAACATTTTGAATCGGATTGATATAAAATGAAAAACGACGGGTTTTTATTAATAATGGGTTGTGAATAGAAGAGAAATTTTTAGATTCCATTATATGGTTTTCAAGTTATGGTTAAGATAAATTTGAAAAAGTCGCTATATGCGTAGTTCGATAACCGAAATGAGAAATCAAATAAAATAGACTTATAAAAATTATTTAAAAATCCAGAAAAATATGATAAATCATATTTTACTATTTAAAAGTGATTTGAGTTAAAATATGTGAAATTGGGAATGATTCTGGATCTATATGGTTAAATAACATTTCGCAGCACTTTTTAGTAACGCTTTCAACGTTATTAAACTATTTCTTTGAAAATGATTGGAATTTGAAGATTAGAAACCATGAACCATTATGGAAAAGGATTTGTTAAATGTGTTGGGAGATTTTAAAAGAGGTTAAAATGAATGGTATGAAGTTTATTTAAATTATAAGTAAGATATGATAAGTTTGAATTTAAAAGGAAATGAGTTGGGATAGAATTTATCGTTAGATATTCGATATAGAACCCCGGGTTTGAACAAATACTATCAGAAATAGCAAACCATATTCATACCCAAATTCTGATGGTGTTTGCACATGTTGGTGAATCGATGTCAAATATAAGTCGATTAAATTCAGTTTAAACTTAAATTTGAAATATCAATAGGGATTTAAATCCAATTTAAGGTTTGGATACCTAAGGAAAGGGATAACGATGAGTAAATGGATTTTTTTTTGAAATATAAGGTTGGAAACGAATATTGAATTTCAAGAAAAGGTTTAAGATGATAACAGGGTTTAAGGGAATGAATCCAACCTTAAGTGAAAGTAAAATGATAATGTTTCGGAAGGATATTTGAATTGGAAATCTGTATAGACCATAGCCACTGATTTTAAAGTACGCATATTACTTCGAAAGTCCAGGATCGGATATAGATCCGAAAATTATTCCAAGTAATAATAGACGTTACAAAGCAATTGGAGACTTGAAAATCGACAAGTAAAGCCTGAGGATTTTTTAATCATTTGGATTGAATGTTGATGTCTCGGATTGGTCCGTACAACCAAACAAGGTTATAAGTGGCACGATATTTGAATGTATTTGGAGATTTTTGGATGATGTTTCGTTCAGACCCAGAACGGACATATATGGATTATGTGTCTAACATTGTAATTAACTGCGTAACACTGTTTTATTAATACATATATATCTGTTTGGTGGCGGAGAATTATTCTCTTGCTTAACACCCTTCTCTAAGACATACGAGCTTAGAGGTTATATATTGGAAATCCGTGATGCGTTGTTAATGGATAAAGTGGCATATTTAAGATATGCGATGAGCTATGGATGATCAAATCATGGGTTATTTAAGCGTAGCTTTCTGTATCGTGACCTCGGCAAGCCTCACAACCGGTAAATGGCTGAAACAGGAAAGATGCAGCGAGGTTATGGGTAGTCATTTCCTTCTAGATAAAAGGTGTACTATGGTATGGAGCCTAGGTACTAACCTATGTGGATAACTTCTACTTTGTGGATGTTGATGTTGCAGGTACCCGGTTTAAAGGTTGGTAACGACCAGGAAGTGATATACTCAGGCGTGCTCTAAATTACCCAGTTAAGGGGTAACCTGGCCTCGTGTTAGCAGAGAGCCCATTTGGTTCTCGAGGCGTCCCTCTAGAGGCATACCCATCGGTTCTATAAGGAAGTTCCTTTACCTGGTCATTTGTTGGAAATCCAATTCCCACTACGAGCCCATACGATTTTAATTGTATAGTTTACTACCAACAGGATTGCGTCAGTATAATGGGATGGGGCATTATGCCGGCTATGATTACTACATTTATTTGTGAAATTATTTTCACACTATGCACTATTAGTAGTAAAAGAGGATTTTCACGTATTAAGCATTTTTTACTATCATAAGGAGAAACCTCACCCATGTGTGTGTTTTCATTGTGTGTGTCGCAAAACCTTATGTTAGTTTCATTTTCAAAAGTCATTGCAAATTTTGATGCATGTTTATTCACATGGATTTACCCGTTCCGCGTTTGCGGCGTGATCCGTTGAATCACCCAACTTTAAAATGAAGCCTAATAAGAAACTATTTTTGAAATCTCACACCTATCCTTGTTTGGCATGAGGCAGCGTGATAGTGGGTTCTAGCTCTTGGTTTGGTGGCGAGCGGGGGACTCTTACCTCTACACATCCCAAGAGGGGTTGGTTAGGCATGAGGCCGCGACAGTCGAGAGGTTGGCCGTAAAACAAGGGGCTGGGGTGGAGAGTTTATTTTTGTTGAGCATATGGTACTCTGATTTTCCTTGTAATCTCTGATGTAATCAATGAAATGAATGAAAAAGTTCTGTTATATTTTGTGCAAATATGTAAGTACCCATAATAATCCATCTTTGTGAACGGTTTAAGTTGGTTTAAATACCAGCGAGAACTGGTCAGAAAGCTGGGTCGTTACAACTTTGGTATCAGAACTTTGATTTATACAAAGCAATGGGGTACAACATATTTGAAAAAAAGATAGAACTCATTAGAGTTACAATATCTCATTAGAGATAGGGTTAGGAATATCCTAGAATGAGATTCAGGAATATTGTGTTTGAGAGAGCGTCGTTCCTTATAAAATCGATAAGTTATATGGGAATTTGTGAACTCAAAATTTAAGTATTGGATTGATAAGTACTTTAAATCTTGCAGGGATGCCAGGGATAAACAACATAAGTACAAAATTCCTCTAAAAAGGTAGAATTTACACTAGAACTTAAGTAAGTTCATTAACCATTTGGTATAATAATGATTGCTGATTTAATAATGACTCGAGTAAATCCCTTAACCATTTTTGTTTAAGAATGATTTCTGGTTTGGTTTGGTAGGAATAAGGATGATCTGATTAAGACCCTTAACCATTTTGTATGATTTTTTGGTTTGGTAAGTAAATTCCCCAAAAAAATTGGATACTTTGAAAAAGGAAATTTGGATATCATCAGACTTTGCACTGACCGAGGATCAGACTATATACCCCGATAGCGATATAGGCGTCAGCTCTGGTAATTATCCTGATAATTAAGAGTAGACCCAACCCCACAGTAGAATGACCCTATGATGATGTCCCATGACCCATGGTTATTAATCAGCTAACAGGAGTTGAGGCAGCAGTCTATAATGGGATTGAGGTTTCCCTAGAGATAGATAATGATACCTTGGAGGCATTATAGCAGCAAATTCTAGACAAGAGAGACCAGCGATTATTAGGACGGATTCCAGTAGTAGAGGTCCCTTATTTAGGTATAGGCCCAACGATACATGAGGAGTTTGATGCGATGATACGAGAGTTAGAGCACCCAGGATTTATAGTAGAGGACAACCCAGTTCCCGAGGGAGGAGACGATGAGGTTGATGATGTCATGGAGGAATTAGAGCAGTCCATAGACGAGTATGATATAGAGGTTGATGGATATATAGTAGATGAGAATGAATTTATATAGGATGATAAGTTTGGACCTTGTATTCAACATTTATATGTTTTGAACTAGGACAGTTTTTAGGCATAGTACCTGGATATGTATCCTTTTTTTGTGACTAAACATTTTGGACTACCTTATGTATGTGATACGTAACCATGTAAGGATACTTTTAAGATGACCTTATGACATGACATTTTGGGTTGACTACGATATATGAGTTCCACTTTTATGAGATAAATTGAGTCTGTCTATTCTAGTATTCATGAAATCCATTCTAAAACTATATAGATAAGTTTGGTTTAAAATTCATATAAAGTTTAAAACTAACCATTTATCCTTTTCGAGGACGAAAAGTATTAAGAGGGATGAATGTGATATCCCTGAATTTTTAATTATGTTTAAAAATTAGTTTTGGGATTTTATGAATAATTTTGAATTTAAATAAGGTATAAATATAAATATTGATTTATAATTTTTTTATATTAGTTTAAATATTTTGTTCAGATTTATAAGTATAGAAAACTTATTTTAGAAGTATGTTTAATGTATTAAGATGTAAACAATTATATATGTGGATTTTATAAAAGATTTAAAAGTTGTTTTGTTAAAAATAAATTTATAATTAAATATCGGTTCAAAATATTCATTCATTTCCTGTACACACTGTTTAAAAATATTTTTTAGAATTTTACTGTAATTTTTAATTTGAAAAATAAACGGATATTTTTCTAACGTATTTTAAGGCAAAAGTGGTCCTTTAGACATTTTACAGAATCAGCTAACCGGTCTATTTTATACTGTTTTGGAATCATGGTACGTTATTGTATACGATTGTAGTTTTATTTCGGTACCATTCACAATTAGTAATTTTAAATAAATAAAATTAGAAAAGAGAATAATGCTAGGTACTAGTTCATGACTTCATTTGCATGACAAGCATGCTGGGTAGATCATGGAACATGCAATGGAAGAAGTATATCACCAAAATATTCAAACCAAGAAGGACACATGTTATCCTTATCTAAATGGACATCAGTAAAGAACAACATGTGTCCTAGTATGTGGATTCAAACATGTAATTGGATTGCCTAAGTGAGCCATGTGTCCTTGTATAGATTGACAAAATTAACCCCTTAAACCCATTATAAAAGGAACACACACCTCAATCATCCGTAAACAAATACACATGCATTTCTTCTCTTCTCCACTTAAATCTCTTTCCGATCTTCCACATGCAATTCCTCCCCTCCACCGAAACTCTCTGCAATAGTTTCCCTCCACCGTTTATTTTCAACGTCACAAATTTATACAACACTTCATATTTTCGCACGGCATCATTCTTTCTCTCTTCAGCCATACTACTTCCTTGTTTCACTACACCTCCACCCTGCTATTACCACAACCACCACCCAGAACCTCCTTCCAGTCCGCCTCCACCATCAGTCTTCGCCAAGCACCATCCACTTCAACCAGAAAACAGAAACTCTCCCTTGCCTTCCTTATAAACTGCAGTTACCGGCCTTTAAAAAAATGAAACACCACCCACATCCGCTTCCATCAGTCTACCACCTAGATCACCCAAAACTGCCCTGTCTTCAACCACGATGAGCCGCACCAGGTTGTCGCAACCACCGTGCTCTGCAGTACTCCCTCCCTCCCCAGAACAACTGCACCTCCACTTTCTCTTTTCTTTCAATCCGCTTCTCTTATATAATAAAAATATATAATAGTAAAGGTTTGTTGAAGAAAGTGTGTGTGTATATATATAATTATATACGCGAGAGTTTACGAAAAAGAAGTGTGGACGTGCTATATCTTTATGTACACAAGTGGGATGGCAGAAAAGAAAGATGCGTGTAACAATGAACGGTGTCCAAAAGCTTGTGCGAGGTCATTCGTGGTTATTTGTGGTTAATACGGATTTTTTACGGTGAATAATTGGAAAGCAATGAAGGTGAGATTTTCTAATTTAAATTTATTTTAAATTAGTTATCACGGTTAATTTAAATTAGTCGTTAAATTTAATAATTGATTCATGGTCATAAATTGTTATGAACGGTTGTTATTGGTTGTACAATGGATGTTCATGCAGTTAGAAAAACACCGTAAACACTGAGGGTTATTGACTGTAACGCTCTGCGCCCAGTTAATTGTTTATTTTAGTTGTTTTGATTGTGATGGATGAAATTGTGCTAATTTATTTGGTTAAATTATTTGGTAAAATTTGATTGCATGAATTCACGCCGTAGTTGTGTAATTATACAGTTAATCGGTTTAAATTCTCCTTCCATTTTAAATGAAAATTAATTATGAAAATAGAATAGAGAATATAGTTTTAAATTAAATTTTAAAACTGTTTAGAAATTAAATTAAACAAATATCGTTGAAATGAGATGAAATGTTTGAAAATTTGTTCGAAGAATGATTTTGAATATGTACCCAACATTGGTTTTGTGCAAGTGATTTTAATGGTTATTTGTAACTAACCGAGTTTTGGTAAAGATATTATTATTTCGATTTACTTCAAAATGAAAGTTGGAACATGAAATGATAGTTCTTTCGGAAATGATTGAAATATTATCATTAAATGTTCAATCAAATATAGTATGAAGACATTGGGAATTGGAATAGTGGATTCCGTGCGAATTAGTGTTTCCATAAAGGATATTGGAAAAATAATCGAATGATTTTAAATTAAATATTATTCGATTTGATTTGAAATGGAAATTTGGAATTTAAAAGGGTGCTGAACTAAAGTTGGATTATAAAAGATATCATTTCGGGAAAACAGGATTTGAAATATTGTTTTGGATTTTAGTATGGAATAGTAGTTTATTTTGGAAAAGGAAAGAATTGGTGATTTTATTTAAAACGTTATATAACGTGAATCGAACGTGTCGCGCAGCGACAGTTCGATAATATCGATTTCAAATTTCAAATGGTTATAAATTGTACATTTTGAATCGGATTGATGTAAAATGAAAACCGATGGGTTTCTATTAATAATGGGTTTTGAATAGAAAAGAAATTTGCAGATTCCATCATATGGTTTTCAAGTTATAGTTAAAACAAAATTTGAAAAATTCGCTATACGCGCAATTCGATGACCTAAAGGAGAAATCGAATAAAATCGGCTTACAAAAATTATCTAAAAGTGATTTGAGTTAAAATATGTGAAATTTGGAATGATTCTGGATCTATTTGGTTAAATAACTATTTCGCAACACCTTTTAGTAATGCTTTCAACGTTATTCAACTATTTCTTTGAACATGATTGGAATTTGAAGATTAGAAACCAAGAACCATTATGGAAAAGTATTTGTTAAATGTGTTGGGAGATTTTAAAAGAGGTTAAAATGAATGGTATGAAGTTTATTTAACTTATAAGTAAGATATGATAAGTTTGAATTTAAAAGGAAACGAGTTGGGATAGAATTTATCGTCAAATATTCGATATAGAATCCCAGCTTTGGACAAATACTATCAGAAATAGCAAACCATATTCATATCCAAATTTTGATGGTGTTTGCCCGTGTTGGTGAATCGATGTCAAATATAAGTCGATTAAATTGTGTTTAAACTTATATTTGAAATATCAACGGGGATTTAAATCCAAATTAAGGTTTTGAATACCTAAGGAAAGGGATAACGATGAGTAAATGGATTTTGTTTTTGAAATATAAGGTTGGAGACGAATATTGAATTTCAAGAAAAGGTTTAAGACGATAACAGGGCATAAGGGAATGAATCCAACCTTAAGTGAAAGTAAAATGATAATGTTTGGGAAGGAGATTTGAATTGGAAATCTGTATAGACCATAGCTACTGATTTTAAAGTCCGATTGTTACTTGGAATGTCCAGGATCGGATATAGGTCTGAAAACCATTCCAAGTAGTAATACGACGTTATAAAACAATTGAAGACTTGGAAATCGATGAGTGAAGCCTGAGGATTTTTGAATCATATGGATTGAATGCTGATATCTCGGATTGTTCCGTACAACCAAACGAGGTTATAAGTGGCACGATATCTAAATGTACTTGGAGATTTTTGGATGATGTTTCGTTCAAACCCAGAACGGACATACATGGATTGTGTGTCTAAAATTGTAATTAACTGCGTAGCACTGTTTTATCGATATATATTTGTTTGGTGGCGGAGAATTATTCTCTTGCTTAACACCCTTCTCTAAGACGTACGAGCTTAGAGGTTATATATTGGAAATCAGTGATGCGTTGTTAATGGATAATGTAGCATAATTAAGATATGTGATGAGCTATGAATGGTAAAAGCATGGCTTATTTAAGCGTAGCTTTGTGTATCGTGACCTCGGCAAGCCTCACAACCCGGTAAATGGCTGAAACAGAAAAGATGCAGTGAGGTTATGGGTAGTCATTTCCTTCTAGATAAAAGGTGTACTATGGTATGGAGCCCACATATTAACCTATGTGGATAACTTCTACTTTGTGGATGTTGATGTTTTGGGTACCCGGTTTAAAGGTTGGTAATGAGTGGAAAGTGATATACTCAGGCGTGCTCTAAGTTACCTAGTTAAGAGGTAACCCGACCTCGTGTTAGTAGAGAGCCCGTTTGGTTCTCGGGGCGTCCCTCTAGAGGCGTACCCATCGGTTCGGTAAGGTAGTTCCTTTGCCTGGTCATTTGTTGGAAATTCAATTCCCAATACATGCCTATACAATTTTAGTTGTATAGCCTGCTACCAGCAGGATTACGTCAGTATAATGGGATGGGGAATTATGCTGGCTATGATTACTACATTTGTTTGCGAAATTATTTTCACACTATGCACTATTAGTAGTAAAAGTGGATTTTCACGTATCAAGCATTTTTGACTATCATAAGGAGAAACCTCGCCCATTTGTGCGTTTGCATTGTGTGTTTGTGCCGTGAGACCTTATGTTAGTTTCATTTTCAAAAGTCATTGCTGTAACACCCCTCCTCCATTAAGGTCACTCACAAAGGGAATGCCTTAACTTTAGTGGAGCGTTTTTGTAGACAGAACAGAAATTTACAAGACAGATAAACAATACTTGAGAAATTATAACTTTGTTACAGCGGAAAACGAAAATCAGTTTGGTTACATCTTTACCAAAAAAACTCAAGTACATAAATATCAGCCTTGTTCATAAAATCATCAGAGTACAAAACTTTAAAATCATAATCCCCACAGAACAGAAGCTATAAAGGGCCAAGCCATACTTTAAGCACTTCAAGCAGAAGGAATCCGGATCGAGCTAAAGTATTCCCTCCTTGGAAAACCTGGGAGGGGGGAAACAAAAGAAAAAGGGGCGAAAACAAGCAAGGTCAGACATAAAGTCTGGCAAGTCCAGTGACTTTCAGCATATGAACATATGATAATAATAATGACATGAAAATAAAACTGGATGCGAGGTAACGGTAACAGGAGTAGCAGATATACTTAGGTTAAACAGAAAAAGAACATAATGATGTAAGCTTTTGCTTTTCACTTCTCTGCACTAATACTAGTATAACGGGATTAGGTGTCACCCTAATGTCTAAACTGAAGCAGAAACAGGAACAAAATAATTTCCACAGAACCAGAAAGCTAATAATGGGCCTTTACCACCCGAACAGAAACAGACAGAAGCAGAATGCTGATAATGGGCCTTTACCACCCGAACAGAAACAGACAGAAACAGAATATTAATAATGGGCCTTTACCACCCGAACAGAAACAGTCAGATTAATCTCTACAGAAACAAAATGTAGAATTAGGTGTACACTAGTAATTGGGCCTTTACCACCCGAACAGACGGTACCACGCAGAAACAGACGGGTGTTGCCACCCAATAGAAACAGACGGTACCAACAGAAACAGACAGAACTAAGTGTACCCTAAAACCCTACCCCAAGCGATCGGCTCCCTAAACATAAATACCCTGTGTCGGCCCCACAGTAGGGTGTATCACTCCCTAAAGTGACAACCAATTGGCACAGACCTATTTACAGATGTCACGACGTCTTACATCCACAGAGGCAGGCCGGGATCCATGCACGCACATGACCCGGTTGGAACGCACCATCAACACCCTTCGCCATTATCAGAATGAACCACTTATAATTAGTTCAGTAAGCGTGTCCGGACCCTACCTACTATTGGGTCAAAGTTTTGATACCAGAAAGGGTTACTGACTAATATGGGTCCCAAACAACAGATGACACAAGTAATTTCCCTCCTAGCCTTGTGTCCCCAGACTAACAGATTTCAGATTAACTTGTTTACAAGTTCAGACATACAGAATTCAGATCAACCAGTTCACAGATTAGACAAGTTTTCAGATCAACGGATCAGATATATGTATTTAACAGACTTACAGATTAACCGGTTACAGATTAACAGACTTACAGATTAACCGATTACAGATTAACAAACTTACAGATTGTCTAACTTTGTATTGGGCCTACAGATTCATGAAACGGGTTTATTAATTTCATCAGTCTAGTTGGTTTAACCCTATCCACCCAACACGTTTTAGACATCATATTTATCCCAGATTTTCATTAATTAAATATTAATGCCCAGAACTCTCACATTAGACTGACAGTTTGCGGCTACTGGTTAGGCCGGTTGGTTCCGGGCAGGTTTCTGCCACAAACTGAGTCTAACCTCGGGTTTCAAGCATGTTATGACTAACTTCTCACATTAGAACCTATTGTTTGCGGCCACTGGATGTGCCGGGCGGTTTCGGGTAGAATTACGCCGCAAACTCATTCTAACCTCGAGTTAACCATGTTTATCTTTACGGCCAATTAATTAATAATTTACCATTTATGCCCACGCCGAATATACATGTCAATTATTCATAACTATAGCCAATTCAGATTATGTCAATAATAGACTAAATATATCTACTCAACAGATATAGCAGATAACAGATTTCGCAGATTAGGCGACTTAACGGATTTAGCAGATTAAGCAGTTTAGCAGATTTAGTATATAACAGATTAGGCATCTTCAGCAGACTTAGCAGATGACAGGTTTAGCAGATGAACAAATCTAGCATATTAGGAAATATAGCAGAACTAGCAAATTAGGCAATATAACAGAACTAGCAGATTAGGCAATATAACAGAACTAGCAGATTAGGCAATATAACAGATTTAATCATTCCTTAAAGTTTCATAAACATATCTTGCCTAATTGTAAATTTGGCCTAAGTTTGCATGCCTAAATAGTTGTCATGATTCACAATATGATCATATACCCCACGTTTGCATTGAATTTACATGGCACAGATTATGGTCATAATTCACCATATTACACATGTCCCAAATTTAGTTAAACTTTCCTAGTACAAGAGATTCACATATAAATTATACCAAATATAGCCATCGATTTCAATGCATGTCATATATTCAAAAATCTCCCACTTAGGTGTTATTCACATTTAATAGTTATCAAATCTTAATATAAACCTTCACACCTAAGTCATATTCTCTATTTATCCCAAATCATGAATTGTTATATAAACAATATGCCCAACAATTTAGAAATTTAAATTATAACAGATCTTAATTCAAAATATGCGTTATGTCAAAGTCTCAAGTCATATGTTAACATACAATGATTCCTCTTCTTCCAATTCACAGAATATGCATAGATCTAAATCTATTTTACAACCTATGTCCTTTTTCTCAAATCAATCACGGATTAGCCATATCCCATTTATGCCATCATTCATTATTTGTCCAAAAGTTTAACGTTCGTGCGTTAATCTCTTATGAGATTTGGCGCAGGCTCGTGGTAGCCTGGCTATAGAACAGAAAGAAGAAAGAGATGCTGAATAAAATAGATCAGAACATAACAAAACAGACATAACCTCAAATTCAGATTTATAGTTCATGTCACAATCATAATTAACGTTTATAGCGGAAAATAACTATACTTGCCTTGATTGGATTAAAGAAGAAGAAGAGTTGTTGTTGTTCTCTTTTAATTTTTATCAGTTTGGAAGAAGATGCTTTAGTTCCAGTCCATGTTTCAGCAGAGTAGCGACGCCATTTTTATTTTAATTAGAACGGAGGCAGAGCATAGGTAGAATGAAATGGTGTGGAGAGAAAGTGAGGTCTGGGGGTGTTTAAATAGGATTAGGAGGACGAATCTAGACAGAAAACGAGTCTAAATACATCAGAATGCATCTGGTTCAAAAAGTGGGTTTCGGGAGCAGGTCGACCCCCAGGTCGACACTGTGGTCGACCTGGTCCCCCCCAGGTCAACACTATGGTCGACCTGGCCCTGGATAGGTCGACTACCTAGTCGACCACCAGTCGACCTGGGACCTAGGTGGGAAATTTACCACCCAGCCCGCTTCTGGGTTTGAATTCAAATTTTGAATTCGAATTTCGAGCTATTTTCGAATCTAAAATTCTCTGAAACTTCGGAGGGCCATATCTCCCTCATACGGACTCCGTTTCTCGAAAACTTGGACTCGTTTTCAAGTAGAATTTCGAGACAAATGCAGTAGCGCAACCCGTTTCCCTTGATTCTTATTTCAAAAATTAATTATTCTCTGATTTGTTACTTATACGATCATAGAAAATTCAGGGTGTTACAATTGCGAATTTTGATGCACGGGTATTCACATGGAGTAAACTCGTTCCGCGTTAGCGACATGGTCCGTTGAATCACCCAACTTTTAAATAAAGCCTAAATAAAAAACTATTTTTGAAATCTCACTCCAGTCCCACGACTGACCTAGAGTTTATTGTTTTCCACACCTAAACTTTTGGTCCCCATATTTTTGCACCTGCAGTTAGAAGTTTAGTTTGCAGGTTTAGATTTTAGAGCTGGACTCAGATTGGAAGCTAGAGCTTTGATTTGGATGTTTCCGCTGGAGAGTTTATTTCCATTGAGCATAAGGTACTTTGATTTTCCTTGTAATCTCTGATGTAATCAATGAAATGAATGAAAAAGTTCTGTTATATTTTGTGCAAATATGTAAGTACCCATAACAATCCATCTTTGTGAACGCTTTAGGTTGGTTTAAATACCGGCAAGAACCGGTCAGAAAGACGGTTCGCTACACTTCTTCTTATTCTTCTATTCTAATATTTCTTTCTTTCTTATCTCACCCTTTAATTTCTTTCTACTAACGTTCTGGTATTTTCGATGCTTGAAGGTTCGATATGGTGTTTTTGTGTCGATTTTCGGGATTGAAAATCTCTTGTTGGTTACAGTGGTATCAGAGCATATGGTTTAGTAATAACCTTGGCTCTGTGGTATAGCTCGGTAGAGATGGGGTTAGTAATACCCTAGATTGAGTTGAAGAGAGTGTGTGTGCGTATGTATGAAAGAGCGTATTTGTAAATTTTATATACAAATGTTTTGTATTGTGTTGTTTGATCGGTTCAAGTTGAACTGACAAATTGATACAATATTTTTTTGTAAAGAAGGTAAATGAAATAATTTTGCTCAAATTATATTTTCATACAGGAAAGAAATAATTTCATTAAATTTTTATTATATTGGTGTGTTTGATGGATTTGAATAGGAACTCAAATTGGATAATAAATTTGAATAGTTAATATTACCAAAAGAGAAATTTCACATATAGCATTGTGAATGAAAATTTCAATGAGGTATTAAATAAATCAGAATTTAACTTAAATTCAGTTAAATACGAGATGATTGGCTTATATGGATTATGCATCGTTTGTTTGTTGAATATTAGATTAGTCGAATAAAAATTCATCACTAGATAAATGAATTGAAAACTAAAGAAATAAATTTCTTGTATAATAAATTCAAATAGAATTAATATGAAATGAAATTAAACAATTTAACCCTGTATCTATTATTGACATTGGGTATTGATTAAGTGCAGGTTGGAACGAGAAAGAGCTGTCAATTGATTTGCCTCATGAGTAGAGTACGGGTTTCCCGACAAATAGGTAAGCCTTAATAATATTGATTTGAGTGATTGATTTTATACTCCTGAGTTGGGTAGCCGCTTGGCTTTTATTTTCTGTTGATTGATGTGAGGCCCGAAAAGGCAAGTTGTAGTTGTTTGGATCGAATAGTACATATGAGGTCCTAGCAAAATTTTCGTAAATTTTTAACACTTAGAATGTTTTTGGTGATTTTTTAAAATAATTATTTCGAAAATAAATCGGGTTTCGAGCATTCTTCTTACTTAGCAATTTCGGAGATGAAATTCTTTTAAAGGAGGGAAAGAATGTAAAGACCCAGATTTTTCGATCATTTGAATTCAAATATTTAAATTGGTTTTAACTATTATATTAGAAATATTAATGGATTTAATATTTGATTCGTTTATAAAACGACGATTGAACGTTTATCAAACCGACCATTAGGGAGGTTTGGGGTGATAATCAAAGGGTGCGTTCTTAACCAACGCGAGCGGGGTATTTGAGCGTGGTACTGTAGCGAACGGGGAATGTGTTTTTAGATGCGAACGGGGTATTTGAGCGTGACATTTGAGCGTAGTATTTAATTGTTAAATTAATGGTTTTGATTTAATTAAATTCTAATTGCATCAAACAAAACGACAACATATTTCATAAAATAAACGACAACGTTTTTCATAAAACATAAAGAGCACAACGGTACTGGAATTAAAACAAGTACATGAAAATCTAAAATAAACGACGATGAGGTAACTGACTCAACTCAGCTGAAATAAACCCACATATGCCCTCATCGGTAAGCTCCCGAACAATATCCACATTCCGCTCGTCATTGCGGAAAATCGTCAGAATCTCCCAAATGTCCACACGCGTACCTGATCTCTGAAAAAGCTCCAAGCACCGCCGGGCAAGTTGTCTCGTATCGTCGATCATAAACGAGTTGGCACACGCTACCTGTCTGCGCCTAGATGGCTGACCAGAAGGGGGATCACCCGAAGCCATCCAACCAGTATAGAAACCCGCGTCGGCAGGAGAGAAAGAAGTGACTTGCACAGGCGCTGGTGGAGGTGCTGGTGCAGTAGGAGGTGCAACCGCAGGTATCGGATACGCACAAGTATCTTTCCGCAAACAACCCTCGAACATAATGTCCTGCTCTCGGAACTTCAAAGGCAAGTTCCTCCTGAGCCTCTGTAAGGTCTGCCACCGCCAGTACTCCAAAAATCATCTGGACCGTCCAGATAATCGAACTCTGCATTCCATACACCGCCGAGTGTTCGTAGCAGTCTGTCCCAATCGCTAAAAGAGCGCTTCATGTTGTCCCATTTATTTTTGATCTGAGTTTCTGTGAACTCCATATTATAACGGTCGTTCATTGTTACCGCAACTGTTGAGTAGAACTCACTGACGCCTGTATCGCGAGCGGCTATAAACTCAACGCAAATATCTATAAAAGCGGACTCCCGGTCGTCCGTCCAGTTCGCAAATGGCTGCGAGGTAGCAGAGGTGGAAGAGGATGCCATCTGCGTAACCAAAAAAAAAATCCCAGAAAATTTCGAAAAAAATATATGTTGTAGGAAACTGAAAAATAAACACAATGATATAAAAAATTACCGTTTTTGCAGCTTGAAATTGCTCAAAAAAATCGAATTTTGGGGGTTAGGAGGAGAGGATTCAGGTTGAGATGGGGAGAAAATGGGGAGGATGCGTTCTTATAGGCGCTGAAACGATACATTGGAAAATTAACCGTTGGCGTCCGACGCGTCGGACGCCAACGGTTACTTTTCCAACGTTCGAGAATTGTGGAATCAGAAAGAGGAAAAAGGTGCTCGCGTCGGACGCTAACAGTTACTTTTCCAACGTTCGAGAATCGTGGAATCTGAAAAAGGAAAAAGGTGCTTGCGTCGGACGTAAAAAAAAAAAGTGTGCTGCTATTCATGCCCCCATTTAGACTTCTGGCCACTTATACTAAAGGCCACCTCTTTTTTATGCCTCTCTACTCCTTTACACCACCTAAATTATCAATTTCTAATCGGCTACCACCTCTGCCTTTAATTCTTCATCATTCCAAAAAAAAACGTCTTCTTCCAGAAATTTTCTCCATCGCTCTACAAGCTTGAAGATTTCCCTAATTTATCAATGCAATTTCAAGCGTACAATCAGCTGATTAACACCATCGAATCGCTCTACAATAGTATTCAACTTTTTCTCTGTTGTTTTACACCAACGAATCAGCGTGTTCTGCGAATCAAATACCCGAAATCACATCATTTAACAAAAAAAATAACATACTTCCAGTTTTACATGAATAATAGTGATTGTAAATTAAGTACAAACTACGTACTTCATCAGTTGTAAAATGATCTGTCAAATCAACTTTTGAGTCTTCAATGGCATTTGACCGATCATCTTGCGACCTATTGCTATCATCCACATAGTTATCAAGTTTATCGTCAATCACATTATCTTCCTACAAAAATCAAATAAAATAATTAAAATGAATTTTTTTTGTAAATTTTGACATATAAATTGTTGTTGTATGAAGAAAAGCCTAAAATTCAATAACTTACAATGTCATTCTCTATTACAACGTCATCGAAATTAATGTCTTCCAAACTCGAAGTAGAGAGAAGGGTGAAAGAAAGCTCCTACAAAAATTAATATAAAAACCTAAAAAAAAAATCTATAACAACAGAACAGATTATGCAGCATGATATACAAAACTAACATCTTTTTTGTCTTTATCTTCCATCCTCTACTCAGCCAAAAAAAAAATATTTTTTTCTTATGGTTTAGGATTTGATATCTGAGAATTTACGTCGTTTGAGAAGAGAAGAGACAGTACGGTTGTTATTGACTGAGTGAAAAGAAATAAAGTGGTGGTAGGAAGTAGGCCATAAATTATACAATCTATTAATTTTTTAAAGGTGGTCAACAGTCTAAATAGGGGTGTGAATAGCAGCACACAAAAAAAAATGAGCGTCCCAAATTTTCACTCCGAACGCACCCAAAGTCAAAAGACCAAAATTTCCTGCCGCCTTCTTCTGTTTTGTTTGTTCCGTGTACTCCTTCTCTCATACCGGATTTTTTCCAGCTCTCCAGTCATCACATTATTCAATCCGATTTCATCTCTTTTAATCTGGCCGATCGTCCACAATTTCCGTCTTCTATTTTCTTTTCCTTAGATCTATTTCCAAATTTGTCAATCCAACAAACCAGGTAATTTTTTTAATACCTGACGATGAATCGAGCCAAATTAAGGTTTTAATTTTTCCCCAAATTTCCGAAGATGATGAACAGAGGTCGAATTTTTTATGCTATTCTTAAATCCAGGTAACTTACTGTTTCATTTTGACTCTATAATAGAATTTTTTTTTCTATTAAATTAAGCACTATTACTATTGTAACGACCCGTATTCTACGCATCATAGGATCGTAGGATATTTATTTCTTTCACATACGAAGTCGTATGGTCATGTAACCTTGGGAGACGACTATTGGGGTCATTTCCCATGTTCATGATTTTTCCCGATTTTTAAATGACCATTTTACCCCTAGTTGGCACTGTTTTGGCCATAACTTTTGACTGGGAATGAATTTTGACCTGAAACCACTTCCATTGGCTTTGAATGATGGTTTCTCTTTCCGTAGAGTGGTCACATTAGCCAAACGGACTCACCGTTTGGGAGATATGGCTGAAACAAGTTTCAGATGGTGAAAGACAGCTTAATTGGGCTTAACCGGGTAATTAGCAGCTAGGCCCAAGGGGAATTTCGGGTTTAGAGGTATAGGAAGACTGATTAGGGTTAGGTTATCACTTTCATTTCAGTTGTGAGCCGCCATAAACCTCCTTGAGACCTTAGTAATGGCTTCCTACATCTAAAACACCCAAAATCACTCTCTAATTGAAGATTAGGCTTAGCAACACCAAATCAAGGAGAAAAAGCACCAAAGCAAGGTTGGAACTGCTGTTAGACATCGGTATTCGCCCCAAATCAGAGGAGTTTCAGTTCTGAGAATTTCATTTGTGGCCAAGGTGAGTGATAGCATCATTTTGACACTAATTACAGTTAGTTAAGGGTAATTAGTGAAGATTAGCGAATTTATACGTAAATAAATTCTGGAAAAAAATTCTTAAAATTCTAAAATAATGTTTTAAGGCTCTGTTAGAAATTTGGGTTAATTTCGATGTGTTTTACTAATCGTATGCTTAAACATGATTAAGAGGGATTATGGGAAAATATGAAGTTTTAGTCACTTTTTGATTCATTTTGATTCATTTAAATTATTGTTTGCTGTTTGTGGTTGCTATTACATGTTGCTATGACCCTATGGTATGTTTCATGATTGATTAGAATAGTTAAATTGCTCGAAAACGTCGTCGAATGGCGTAGAAAGCTCGCTGGAAAGTTGCAGAAGTGTGCAGGTTCCGAACCGGTTCGGATCGGAGAAAGGGGTCGGATCGGACTAGGGAACTGACCAAGGGAATCCGAACTGGATGAGGACTTGTCACTGGAAGAAGTTTGGCAGGAAGGAAGGCCATTGCTTAGAGTTGGAGTTGGACAGAAGATCGGATCGGAGCGATGGAGCAGATTGGATCGGAGTAAGGGAGCAGACCGGATCGGAGGAAGAGAACAGGACGGATCGGAGCAGGCAAACAAGTCAAACAGGAAGAATCGGATCGGATGGACTACCTCCGAACCGAACTCAAGCGGAGACACCCGAACCTAACCGATATCTGAAGGGGGAGGATCACTGAACCGACCCGACCCGGAGGAGGACACCGACCCGACCCGAAGTGGACTACCGACCCGAACCGATGAAGGTGATGACTACCGACCCGAACCGATGAAGATGATGACTACCGAACCGAACCGAATTCTAGGACTGTTAATGCGCGACAACTCTTCTGAAGGCCCACTCCAATTCGACCAAACCCGAGATGCAAAGGAAG